>JASAUF010000646.1:0-1260000 GCA_030180095.1 Magnolia changhungtana
TCAATTAATTAAATTCTCCTAAGTCTTAGGAAAATGACTAGAATCTCTGTTGTTATGCTGTCAAAATTTACATTTAATCAATGACAGTTTGATTTATTATAATTCTTTTGTACCAAGTAATTTATCTTAGAATCAAGGGACATTAGAGGATGTAAATGAACTCAGAATCAATATAATGTAATGATTGTCTCTACACTTTTCTCTTGGTATGTTTGAATAAGATAATTCCCCTAAATCAAATACCTTTGTTTTTTTGTCGAAACAAACTAATCTATTACAACATTCACCACATAATGCTAAAATATAAAGATTACAACATTCACATTCACAAATACATCCCACAATTTTAAACCATAAAAGATAAAGAAATAAATCACACATCGACCAAACGCCAGAGAATTATAGTGGTTCGTTTGTGTGTACACCAACTGTTAAACAACAGCCACACAACTACTCCACTCCTAATATCCACTCCCTCGGGATATTAGCGTTCACTAATCAAAATAGGTTTTTCAAGGTTCATCTAAAACCTTCACAATTATGTCTTTAGATGGGCTTACACAATTCAAAAACCCCTTGCTCTGAGATTTTCTGGATCACCTCAGATAAAACCAAAATAGAGATTTTCTGGAACAATCGTACAAACCAGAAATGAATTGAATTACAGAAAAAGCAAAAACTTATCTTTATGATAATTCTTAAGCAGCCTGGTAGAACCAACTTGATGACGACGTAGATGTTCAACGTTCAGTGTCACAAGTGTATAGGGTTCTAAGTCATGATAATTTTTAATTTTAATCAACAAGGGCTTTGTATTGATTTTGATCTTAAGAAACGGTAAATCAAATATCCCTTTTCAATATAAGAATGGAATAGAGAATCAAAATAAAAAAATAAGAGCTACTTTAAAGAATCTTAAATATGCACAAAATAACTTAGAATGTACTCAAAATTATCTTAGAGTGATTTCTTAAGAATGATAAGAATTGAATGGAAAACTCTGAAATTCGAACACTATTTATAGGTGAAAATCGATTCGCACGACTGGCCTTTTATTAGCTACGACTGACCTTATCCAAACAGATTTTCAAAAATTCTGACGCGATAAGATTTTTCAGTCGCACGACTGGCCTTGTGGGTCCCACGATTGGTCGAGTGGCTTGCTCGACTGGTCGTGGACACCACACGACTGGTCGTGTGAGTCCAGATTACACGCTGAAAAATGAGTTGAGCACTACACTACTGGTCGAGCACTATTCACATGACTGGTCGAGCAGTTTCCAGGACTGGTCGTATACCAACAGAAAAATTCTAAAAATTCATAACAAATCTTAGACTGGTGGAGGAAATACTAAGACTGGTCGAGCCAGAGCTAGGGCTAGTCGAAAGAACAAAATTTTACACTTATAAAATGACCAAAATGACCGACCAAAAGTATGAAATGATCTAATCATGATCTAAGGTCAATCTAGGTCAATCATACCTTACTTGTGAGATAGAATATATGAACACTTAATCTATCGATCACTTCAGTAGCTTTAATTCTTGCGATCTTCAAAGCTTGAACTCGACATACCAAACATAATATTCAACTAGGTCTTGAGTTCTTGGACTTTTCTAATTCCAGATCTTGAACTGCAATGTTCTTAAAAACTCTGTCTTCACTCAATATATGAAAGTCTTTACTTTCTTCCAGTTTGAAGATCTCGGTAAGTTCATCGTAGATATCGGCAAGATAGATTTAGAACGAACAGAACGAATGTCGAAGATTCAATGTGAAAAGATACACAAGCTTGATACAAAATCAAGATACAAACTTGAAGTGGTTTGTCACACCAAAATTTGACAATACTTAGGGTTTATCAACATAGCACTTTCAAACCTCCATTTTCTGATTTATTCTCTCCTCTTTGTGATTGTTTACCCTAACAGAAAAACTCTCATTTTCTGATTTCTTCTCTCATCTTTGTGATTGTCTACTCTAACAATAAAACTGTATTTTTTGATTTCTTCTCTCCTCTTTGTGACTATCCACCCTAGCAGTAAAACCTCCATTTTCTTTCTATTTCTTCTTTCATTCGACAATACACTTGCCACATACGTCATTTCTGAGTTTTGTCAACCCAAGATAGGATGAAAATAGTGCCCTCATCAAAGAAGCTATGAATGACAGGTATATTTCAATGTCTTGACTTCATTATGTAGACCCCATCGTATTTTATATGATATATTTGTACCGTCCACAATCCAACTATTTTATTTATACATTTTATGGCATGAGCCGAAAAATGGTGCAAATATAATGCTCAAATGGCCTACATTGAGGCTTTTTTTATCAAAGAATGAAAACTGAAGTGAAATTGAACGAAGACCGAAGTGAAATTGAACGAAAACCAAGTGAAATAGACCGATAACTGACTGAAATTGGCTGCGAACTGAGTTAAATTGACTGCGAACTGAGTTAAATTGATTGCGGCATAAGTGAAATTGACTGAAAACTGCTTGAAATTGACAGTCAAATTGACCGATAACTGCTTGAAATTAACATCATGTTGACCGAGAACTTGCGAAAATTGATGGACAACTTCATGAGTGAGTTCTCAATCAATTTTAGTCACTTCACGGTCAATTTAACTCAGTTCGCAATCAATTTCAGTCAGTCCTCGCAGTCAATTTCACCAACCTAAGCGAGTTCTCGGTTAATTGACCGCAAACTGAGTGAAATTGACATCTTAACTGAGAATTTCGTTCACTTCGTGGTGAAGTTCACTCAGTTATCGGTCAGTTTCACGATGTTCGCGGTAAAGTTCACTAAGTTCGCGGTTAATTTCATTCACTTCGCGGTGAAGTTCACTCACTTCGCGGTGAGTGAAATTGACTGCAAACATCGTGAAATTGACCGCGAACATCGTGAAATTGACCGTGAACTCGCTTAAGTTGGTGAAATTGACTGCAAATTGAGTTAAATTGACCGCGAACTTGTGAAATTGATCGATAAGTGACTGAAATTGATCAAGTAGTCCATCATGAAGTTGTCGGTCAATTTTCACAAGTTCTCGGTCAATTTCACGATGTTCTTGGGTAAATATGCAACATATAACTTGAAAAATTGACCGCGAACTGAGTGAAATTGATCGTGAACTTGTTGAAATTCACCTGTAAGTCGGGCATTTTCACTTGGAATTCGCCAAAATTGACTGCTTGACTCTGGAAACTGACACTATATTTTATAATTTTTCACCACGACAAGTCAACTTTCACACCATGCTTTATCAAATATTGAACTTTATTGTTGATATATTTTCCAATCCATCCTTGTAGTTGGCAAGTCTTCACGCAAGGGATTTGATGCTGGAGTCCCGAACCTATCCTGCAAATGTTCATTAACATGGTGGTTTGATACTGTGAAGAGTGGTTTGTAGAAGAACGAGAGTAGACTAGAATTTTGTTAGGAACAGACTTGTAAAAATTTACTCCCATGTTTAGGAATTCAATAGCCTATGATTACTTGAGTGTCCACGATAGATGATATTTGTCTTAGGCATGAGAGGAATGGGGAAATTTTGTAAAATGTTGTAATTTGTTGTAAATAATGTCTTGTATAACATTCAGGGTGATCGAAGTCCTGCTTGTGAATTGTTAAATAATTTATTTGTGAATAGTGATTTCACTGTGAATGGTGTGTTTGTGTATTGGTCAATTTCACTAACTTTGCGGTCGGTCAAGTAAAGTGATCTTGCGGCCAATTTTAATCACTTCGCGATGAACTTCACTCACTTCACAGTAAATTTCATTCACATCACGGTGAATTTCACTCACTATAAGGATGAATTTGATTCACCTCATGAATTTGGTGTGCACAGCCTGACGTAGTGTGTTGGGTCACTAAAGTAGCTCGTCCTACCCCAAAATCATATGTGGTACATCCGACAACTCATTTCGGTTTGCGAGATATGTCTGTTTAAGGTTATGACAGTCTGGATCATCTTTGCTTCCTATTGGGCCTTTTTCTGGTCCACCTAGACCATGGAACGAACCATATGGGAGTCGGATTTAGAAAGAGGGGGAAGAATGAAATAGAATAAAACTAACTTCGACACAATCCGGTCCTTCGACGCCCAAATGGGCCACTGCCATCTCCGATCGATCACGATTAGGTCATTCCTTAGTCCATTTGAGGTTTAAGTAGACTTTAGATGAGACCCACCCAACAATTTGAGTGCAAAAGGCTAGTGTGGGGGTGGTCGCACTACCGCTGACCGGGCGACAGTGCTGCCGAGCGTAGTGTAGTCCGGGCAGTGAAGTTCACTCACTTCACGATCAATTTCACCTAGTTCGCAGTCAATTTCAATCACTTCGCAGCCAATGTCACTCACTTCGCGTTCAAGTTCACTAACTCTGCAGTCAATTTCACTCACTTTAAGATCAATTTCAATTACTTCGAAGTCAATTTCACTCAGTTCGCGGTCAAGTTCACTCAGTTCGCGATGAATTTCACTCAATTCGCGGTGAATTTCACCCACTTAGCGGTTAAGTTCACTCACTTCGCCATGAAATGCGGTGAATTTCACTCACTTCACAGTGAATTTCACTCACTTCGTGGTCAAGTTCATTCATTTCGCCATCAATTTAACTCAGTTCACGGTGAATTTCACTCACTTCGCGGTCAAGTTTACTCACTTCGCAGTAAAGTTCACTCACTTCGTAGTGAAATGTGGTGAATTTCAACCACTTCGCGGTCAATTTTACTCACTCTACGGTAAATTTCAGTCACTTATCGGTTAAGTTCACTCACTTCGCGGTCAATTTCACTTAGTTCACGGTCAATTTTAATCACATCGTGGTCAAGTCCACTCACTTCGTTGTCAATTTCACTCACTTCACAGTCCAGTTCAATCACTTCGCGATGAATTTCACTCAGTTCGCAGTCAATTTCAATCACTTCGCGGTCAAGTTCACTCTCTTCGCGGTCAATTTCACTCACTTCGCAATCAGGTTCAATCACTTCGGAGTGAATTTCACTCACTTCGCGGTCAATTTCACTCACTTTACGGTGAAGTTCACTCACTTCGCGGTCAAGTTCACGTGCTTAAGATTTGAGCTTTCCATCTAGTTGGGAACCATACTTGATTGTATGCCTTAAACATCGAACAGTATATGTCTCCGGTGGGCCACAACTCACAAAACCACGGTCAGAACAATTATTTATATCCATAGATTTTTTTTTTCCTTAATGATGTGTCTGAAATGGCTTTACTTTAGGCTAGAACATGTAAAGATGTTGGTCCACACAATGGAAAGATCTGATCTCACACACGTTTTACATGTTGACACTTGTGCGGGCGTGTGGATGGACCGGGCTCCCACGTGCGAAAAGTTAGCAAACCACAGGCATTATTAGATAAATTAAACAAACGAGCTTTTCATTAAGCGTGCACGGAGAAATACAACATGGCCCACATGACCGGTGGCCCACCTTATAAATTCCTGAGAGGCTTTGAATGGGACGACCTCTTTTGACCGGTTAATATCGGGCATTATCCACGATTTGAACGGTTTGGATTGACAACACCACAGGAACAGTGAGGATTGAATGCCTACCGTTAGAGACTTCTTATGGGCTGCAGAAGTTCTTCATCTAGGTCAGAGTCACCTTATGAACGGGTTGGGTGGCATATAAATATCATGGTGGGCCCTCAAAAAGTTCCAATGGCTAGGATCTTTATTCCACAGTTTCCTGTGGCCAAAACCGGTTGAGATTTGGATGTGCTCATGGGAAAAGACGGGCTGAAACGGATGGACAGAGTGAATAATACACATACTTCAGGGTGGGCTCCACAGAGCTTAGAGCTGCAGAGTCCCATGCAGCCCGAGACTGCAGGTAATCCGTGTCCCTCAGAAATTGTCCAACTGGCCCACATTAACTCATATCAAACCGTCCAAATTGTGAGGACAAAAATGAAGATACTTCATCGGCCCAAAATCACACTGATTTGAGCAATCTTATCCACGGATTTATTGACATTAGAATTCGGTCAGTCCATCAATTATCCATCGAATATGGGGCCCACAACTTGAACGGATTGATTTATATTTTATTCACGCATACAATTTCCAACTGCCCGAGTATTGACTATTCCGCTCTTCCAGAGTAATAAAGTTTTCTCAGACCGGACCACCGCCAGACTGTCCAGCGGGCGTCCGGGCGGCACTACCGCCGGACCGGCACTACTACTACTGACAGGAATGCAAACTATAGAGCGGGGCATTTTGGTCGAGAAAATTACCACTGTAGACAAAACCTTTTACCCAGCGGTTTTTATGAAGGAATACAAACTTAAGTTACCAACTTAGACTACTAGCACGTGCGGACAGCGACTTTGAGGACGAAACTACCCCTCCTTTTCACTGCGAAGACGAGCGCTGGACGCTCCTCGAACCGGGGAACGGATTGGCTACTCCCCTGACACCAGCCCCGTGGCTGATGGTCGGTGCTCCGTGGGCCCCACCATGATGTATGTGTTTCATCCATTCCGTTCATCCATTTTTACAGATCATTGTAATGATTTATCCAAAAACTGATAGGTATATAGATCTTAGGTAGACCACACCACAGGAAAACAATAATAATTGGATATCCATCATTAAAATCCTCTTAAGGCCCACTGTACTGTTTATTTGACATCCAATCTGTTGATTATGTCATAAATACCCACATGAAGGGAAAAAATAAATATTAGCTTGATCCAAAACTTTTATGGACCCAAAACGTTTTTAATGGTCAAAGTTCATTCGACACTGTTTCTTGTAATGTGGTCCACTTGAGATTGATATATATCTAATTTTCTAATACATATGTTAAAATGATCTATAAAAATAGATGGACGGCATGGATGAAACACATACATCATGGTGGGGCCTACAGATCACCGACCACCAGCCAATGGCTGATGGCAGGGGGAGTTGCTAATCCGTTTCCCACGAACCGAGAGTTGTACGAACGGCTCAAAAAAGATCAAAGTTACATGGCTCCACAGCTACATATTTATTATATCCACAACGTTCATCCATATTTCGAGATCATTTGGGAGCATTATCAAAAAAAAAAAAAAAAAATCATATCCAAAGATCAACTAGGCCACACGACACAGAGCAGCGGAAAATTGATTTTCACCGTTGAAACTTTTGTAGGGCCCACCATAACATCTATTTTCCATCCAATCTATTCATAAGGTCACAAAGACCTGGATGAAGAGGAAAAACAAATTTTATAATAATCTAAAACTTGTGTGGCCCTTAAAAGGGTTTCAATGGTAGACGTTCAAGCAGAATTATAACGGCGTATACACAGGGATACGGATATAGCTATAGTTATAATCCATAGCTATAACCGTAGCTCAGCAATTAATTGCAGATCCCGTGGAATATCACTGTCTTGATTGGCGATCAATCTCGAATTCTGCAATTCCACCCTCGATCTTTGGTTACGGATTATAACCGTAGCTATAACCATATCCCTATGCACTTATTTTTTTTTTATTTTATTTTTTTTTTTTTACACGGAGAATTTTATTATACCTACATATTTCTCTAACACATTTATATAAATAAGTAAATATAAGCATATATATATATATATATATATATATATATATATATATATATATATATATATATATATATATAATCTCTTTTTTTTTCATTTCTTTCTTTATTTACATAACAAGAATATCTTCTAAACCAAAATTAGTTACTTAACGTACCATATATAATTTTAGGGCTGAAAGTTGGGCGGGCTCAACCCGACCAACCTGTGACGACCCGACATTGGGTTGGACTTGATCAGGATGTATCAGGTTTGGTATTAGGGTTGGGCCATACAAACAGCAACTCGATAAAACTTGGGTTAGGCTCGGGTTGAGGTCTTGGGAATTGCTGGGAATTGCATGGAAATGATCATGAAATGCATGGAAATGACTGTGAAATGCATGGAAATGACCATGAAATGTATGAAAATGACCTTGAAATGAAGGGAAATGACTGTGAAATGCATGGAAATGACCACGAAATGAAACGGAATCGTCAGTGAAGTGAAAGGAAATGACCGTGAAATGGATGGAAATGACCGTGAAATGAAACGGAATCACCGGGATTGACCGTGAAATGCATGGAAATGACCGTGAAATGAAACGGAATCGCCGGGATTGCCCGTGAAATACATGGAAATGACTGTGAAGTGAAGCGAATTGACCGTGAATGCATGGAAATGACCATGAAATGAAGGGAATTGACCGTGAAATGCATGGAAATGGCCGTGAATTAAAACGGAATCGCTGGGATTGACCGTGAAATACATGGAAATGACAGTGAAGTAAAGCGAATTGACTGTGAGTGAGGGAAGATAGAAATTCAGTGAGGCAACCTAAAAATTGAGCGAGGCAACCTACGAATTGAGCAAGGAACGCTAGAAATTGAGCCAGGCAACCTACGAATTGAGCGAGTGAACATATGATTTGAGCGAGGGAAGCTAGAAATTTAGCGAGGCAACCTAAAAATTGAGTGAGGCAACCTAGGAATTGAGCGAGGGAAGTTAGGAATTGAACGAGGGAAGTTAGAAATTGAGCGAGACAACCTACGAATTGAGCGATGGAAGCTAGAAATTCAGCAAGGGAACCTAGGAAATGAGCGAGGGAACATAGGATTTGAGCGAGGGAAGCTAGAAATTCAGCGAGGGAACCTACGGATTGAGCGAGGCAACCTACGAATTGAGCGAGGAAAGTTAAGAATTGAGCGAGGGAAGCTATGAATTGAGCGAGGGAAGCTAGAAATTCAGCGAGGGAACCTACAGATTGAGAGAGGTAACCTAAGAATTGAGCGAGTGAAGCTAGGAATTGAGCGAGGGAACCTATGGATTTAGCAAGGCAACCTACGAATTGAGCGAGGGAAGCTAGGAATTGTGCGAGGCAACCTAGAAATTGAGCGAGAGAACATAGAAATTGAGCGAGGGAACCTAAGAATTGAGCGAGGCAACCTACAAATTAAGCGAGACAACCTACAAATTAAGTGAGATAACCTAGGAAATGAGCAAGGGAACATAGGATTTGAGCGAGGGAACTAGAAATTCAGCGAAGCAACCTAAAAATTGAGCGAGGCAACCTACGAATTGAGCGAGGGAAGCTAGGAATTGAGCGAGGGAACCTAGAAATTGAGTGAGAGAACCTAGGAATTAAGCGAGGGAACCTAGGAATTGAGTGAGGCAACATACGAATTGAGCGAGGGAACCTAGGAATTGAGCGATGCAACCTACGAATTGAGCGAGACATCCTCGTACTTATTGGTGTCAACTAATTTATTAAACACATCTAATGGGGATTGCTTGAATAAATGTAACCGAGTACCATGCTTCTCTAATCCACCCTTCACCGTGTCGAACCACCATTTCAATGAACACTTAGAGGATGGGTTTGGGAATTGAGAACAAGAATCGTCACCTACAAACATGTAATGAAAAATATATTAAAACCAAATTTCACTACTTAGAGAATCATAACGAAAAAAAATTAAACATAGTTGAAATCGAGCGAAGCAGACTAAAAATTAAGCGAGACAAATTTAAAAAATGAGTGAGGGAAACATGAAATTCAGCAAGGCAAACATTAAATTCAACGAGGCAAGATGAAACTGAGCGAGGCATCCTAAAAAATTGAGCGAGGCAAGGTGAAATTGAGCGGAAAACCTAGAAATTAAGTGAGGAAACCAAGAAATTCAGCGACGGAACCAAGACAATGAGCGAGGGAACTTAAAAATTCAGCGAGGCAACCTAGGAATTGAGCAAGGAAAGCTGGAAATTGAGCAAGGGAACCTAGAAATTCAGCAAGGAAACCTACGATTTGAGTAAGGCAACCTAGGAATTGAGCGAGGGAACCTAGAAATTGAGCGAGGTAACCTAGGAATTGAGCGAGGGAAGGTAGAAATTGAGCGAGGTAACCTAGGAATTGAGCGAGGGAACCTAGAAATTGAGCGAGGTAACCTAGGAATTGAGCGAGGGAAGGTAGAAATTGAGCGAGGCAACCTAGGAATTGAGTGAGGAAAGCTAAAAATTAAGCGAGGGAAGGTAGAAATTGAGCAAGGGAAGCTAGGAATTGAGCGAGGCAACCTAGGATTTGAGCGAGGAAAGCTAGAAATTGAGCGAGGGAACTTAGGATTTGAGCGAGGGAAGGTAAAAACTGAGAGAGGGAAGCTAGGAATTGAGCGAGGCAGCGTAGGAATTGAGTGAGGGAACCTAGAAATTGAGCGAGGCAATGTAGGAATTCAGCAAGGTAACATACGAATTGAGCGAGGGAAGGTGGAAATTGAGGGAGGTAACCTAGGAATTGAGCGAGGTAAGCTAGAAATTAAGCGAGGGAATGTAGAAATTGAGCGAGGGAAGCTAGGAATTGAGTGAGACAAGCTAGGATTTGAGCAAGGAAAGCTAGAAATTGAGCAAAGGAACCTATAAATTGAGCGAGGGAACCTAGGATTTGAGCGAGGTGACCTAAAAATTGAGTGAGGCAACGTAGGGATTGAGTGAGGGAAGGTAGGAATTGAGCGAGATAGCCTACGAATTGAGCGAGGGAAGCTAGAAATTCAACTAAGGAACCTATGAATTAAGCAACGGAAGGTAAAAATTGAGCGAGGCAACATAGGATTTGAGCGAGGAAAGCTAGAAATTGAGCGAGGAGACCTAGAAATTGAGCGAGACAACATAGGAATTGAGCAAGGCAATGTAGGAATTCAGCGAGGTAACCTACGAATTGAGCGAGGGAAGGTAGAAACTGAGCGAGGCAACCTAGGATTTGAGCGAGGAAAGCTAGAAATTGAGCGAGACAACGTAGGAATTGAGCGAGGTAACGTAGGAATTGAGTGAGGGAAGCTAGAATTGAGCAAGGCAACTTATGATTTGAGCGAGACAACCTAGGATTTGAGCGACGAAAGCTAGAAATTGAGCGAGGGAACCTAGAAATTGAGCGAGACAACGTAGGAATTGAGTGAGGCAACCTAGGAATTGAGCGAGGGAAGCTAGAAATTGAGCGAGGCAACCTAAGATTTGAGCGAGGAATGCTAGAGATTAGTCCACATACATTCAAGGCGGGCCTAACATAGAGTGTGTGTACTGACAAGCTAACCCAAAAAAACTAAAAAAAATAATAATAGTAAAATATATAAAAAAATAAAAAATAAAAAATATTGAGTTGGGCCCGCCTTGAATGTATGTGGACTATCCACGACGTTCATCCATTTTTTCATCTAAAGTAAGGGTTTCAGCCCAAAATGGTGGCATATTGAAATATCAAGTGGATCACACCACAGGAAATAATGGTTCTATCGTAGAAACCTTGTTATGCCCCCATAATGTGTTTTACTTGTAATCCATCATGTTCATAGGATGATTTTTACATAGATGAACCGAAAACCAAGATGTGAGCTTCATTCGACATTTCAATGGCCCACAAAAAATTTACGCCGTTTAGGTAAATGCATATCATACCTGTCGTGCATACTTTCTTCTGTGGAGGGACCATTTTCAGAAAAATGAGATAATGTTGATGAATAGAGAGGGTGGGATCCAGCTAGAGCGTGGTGCGATCCAAGCAACAGATGTAATGGTGGAGTTTTCATCTTTAAAAAAAAAAAATGGAGCGAGGGAAGAGAGGGAGAGGAAAAGCAATGGTAGTAAAAAGGAGGGGTAGTTTCATCCTCAAATTCACTGTCCACACGTGCTAGTCTAAGTTGGTAACTTAAGTTTGTATTCCTTCATAAAAACTGCTGGGTAAAAGGTTTTGTCTATAGTGGTCAGGTTTATGTACCCGTCAACCATGATAACTGTCATTGGTTCTTGATGGTCATATATCCAAGACAATGGGAGATCATTATTATCGATAACTTAGTGTGAAATGCTCTCCTAAAGTATAAGCAGATGATCAATTTGATGACGGAGGTGCTCCCGCGGAGATGTCACCGCGCTTAAAGGGAAGACTTGGACCGCCAAATCCATGAAATCTGTGTCGAAGCAATGCAATGGTTCCCTCGCTCAATCCTAGCTTGCCTTGCTCAATCCCTAGGTTCCCTCGTTCATTTCCTAGGTTCCCTTGCTCAATTTCTAGCTTCCCTCGCTAAATTTGTAGGTTGCCTCGCTCAATTTGTAGGTTCGCTCACTCAATTTCTAACTTCCCTCGCTCAATTCCTAGCTTTCCTTGCTGAATTTGTAGGTTCCCTACCTCAATTCCTAGCTTGCCTCGCTCAATCCCTAGGTTCCCTCACTCAAATCCTATGTTCCCTCGCTCAATTCCTAACTTCCCTAGCTTAATTCCTAGCTTCCCTTGCTGAATTTGTAGGTTCCCTCGCTAAATTTCTAGCTTCCCTCGCTTAATTCCTAGCTTGCTTCGCTCAATTCCTAGGTTCCCTCGCTCAATTCTTAGCTTCCCTCGCTGAATTTGTAGGTTCCTTTGCTCAATTCCTAGCTTCCCTCACTCAATTCGTAGGTTACCTTGCTTAATTTGTAGGTTCCCTCGCTCAATTCCTAGCTTGCCTCGCTCAATCCCTAGGTTCCCTCGCTCATTTCCTAGGTTCCCTTGCTCAATTTTTAGCTTCCCTCGCTAAATTCATAGGTTGCCTCGCTTAATTTGTAGGTTCTCTCGCTCAATTCCTAGCTTCCCTCGCTGAATTTGTAGGTTCCCTCGCTCAATTTCTGGCTTCTCTCGCTCAATCCCTAGGTTCCCTCTCTCATTTCCTAGGTTCCCTCGCTCAATTTCTAGCTTCCTAAATTCGTAGGTTGCCTCGCTCAATTCCTAGCTTCCCTTGCTCAATTCCTAGCTTCCCTCGCTGAATTTGTAGGTTCCCTCACTCAATTCCTAGCTTCCCTCGCTCAATTCCTAACTTGCTTCTCTCAATCCCTAGGTTCCCTCACTCAATTCCTAGCTTCCCTCGCTCACTTCCTAGCTTCCCTCGCTGAATTTGTAGGTTCCCTCGTCAATTCCTAGCTTGCTTCGCTCAATCCCTAGGTTCCTCACTCAATTCCTAGCTTCCCTCGTTGAATTTATAGGTTCCCTCGCTCAATTCCTAGCTTGCCTCGCTCAATCCCTAGGTTCCCTCGCTCAATTTCTAGCTTCCCTCGCTAAATTCATAGGTTGCCTCGCTTAATTCGTAGGTTCCCTAGCTCAATTCCTAGCTTCCCTCTCTGAATTTGTAGGTTCCCTCGCTCAATCCCTAGGTTCCCTCACTCATTTCCTAGGTTCCCTCACTCAATTTCTAGCTTCCCTCGCTAAATTCGTAGGTTGCCTCGCTCAATTCCTAGCTTCCCTCACCCCTCCCTCATTTTTCCCACTGATCTCTGCATGTTGACCAAACTCTGCATGTTGACCAAACTACCTGCCAACATAAACTTCTCTATGGGTAGGTGCTGGTCATAATGTGGGCCCCACTATAATATATACATATTTCATCCACCGTTCATCCCTTTTTTCATATCATTTTAGGGCATGACCTCAAACATGAGAAAGATCCAATTCTAAAGTGGACCACACCACTGGAAAAGGCGGTGATTAAATGACCCCCATTAAAAATTTTCCTAGAGGCCTTACAAATTATCTATTAAGCTGATATTTATGTCCACCTAAGAAGTTTTTAAGCATTCAATCACCACTATTTTCATGTGGTGTGGTCCAGCTAACATTTGGATCTGGCTTAGTTTTTAGCTAATGCTGGAAAATGAGTATGATAGAATAGATGGATAGCTTGGATAAAACAAATAGGTTATTTTGAGGCCATGACCACCAGCTAGCAATCCATGTCCATAAGTCGACAATCCACGTCGAGGGGGTATTGTGATGAGTATGTGAAGTCACCCAAATACCTGATACAGGCGGGTAATATGAGTAGAAACAGTGCACAGGGGCACCCTCCATCCAAATGTTTTGACTTGGTGTGGCCCAAATAAATCACCCATGGTTCAATTTTTTAACATTTTTTCATGCATAGTTCTCTATTTTCATTGATAATTTCATTGAATTGAAGTTGGGTTTCTTTGTTGTGCGGATTCCAAAGGACTCAAGTGGCAATTGGAATCTTTCATGATTGGAACTACTAAACATTTTGAATTTCAAGAATCAGAGGTAAACCATTTATGGCTTGTAACTTCAATATTGTATATAAACAAGTTATGGTGGCTAGGCACCCCACAATTTCTGCATGCTCATTTCAGTTATGCCCAAAAGATGTGAGCTACATTTCTAGGCAAATGGGTTTCTCAGGTGGTACCACATGATGAGAAACAGTGATGATGGAGAATTTTTTTATGCACCACATCATAAGAAATTTCTTAGATACATAATGTCAAAATACTGTGTTTGATGGAGAAGTGTTTTTACATGTAGTGAACTTATTTTAACTAGATTGGGACTTTGATTTCCAACTGCTCTATGCTTCTCAGTTCTTCAATTTGTTTGCCACTTATGAGACATCTAAATCACCATCATCTAAGCTTTATCCCGACTAAATGGTGTTGGCTTCTGAGACATCTAAATAAACAGTGAAAATTACATATGTGCTACACCAACCAAGGCTTTAAAACTTGCCAAAACCAAGTGGACTTGGATTCGCTAAGGAACGAATTGATAGGTCCCTTTGAAATATATATGTTTCAGGATGAGTTGCTGTGTGACAGGTAGCAGTTTTAACTAACTGTTAGTGCTATGATTTCATATCCCTTTGGTTGTCAAATTTTGTAGTGCCAAAACCTATATGTCTTGTACTTATTGTGTTTCTTGTTTGTGACTACACACTGCTTCAAGACAAGATCATGAATGAAGAATGTTTTCAAGACAAGATCATAAATGAAGAATGTTTGCAAGACATGTCATGGATGAAGTCTACAAGAATAGAAGACTTCAAGTTTGCTTCTACAAGTTCAAAGATTAGAAGACTTCATCAAGACAAGTCAAGAAAGTACCAAGCTTTAGAAAGTTGTTAACTCGATTCAAGCTTCTCCTTCAAGATCATCTGAGAATACAGACCTTCAAGACTTCAATGTTCATCTCACTTCAAGGTTTGTTTGACCTTAGATTGACCTTAGGTTGGTCTGTATGATAGGTCATTCTGGATACATAATCCGAATATTTTAATATGCTTGTTATGACTGTTCTAAGACCAGTCCTAGAAATCTTAAGACCAGTCCTAGCTTTGCTTCGACCAGTCTTAGATTTCTCAGGACCAGTCCTAGGCTGTTATAGATTTTTGAATTTTCCTGGTTGTCCTTCGACCAGTCCTAGACTTGCTTCGACCAGTCCTGGGAAGTTCTACGACTCATCCTTTGACCAGTCGTAGTCCTACGACTCGAACTCCAGCGACCTATCTAGGGTCCTACGACCGGTCGTAGGTGACACACGACGAGTCGTAGGTGGCCCACAACCGGTCGTAGGTTACCTAAGACCAATCGTGAAATGCCTAATTTAATCCCGCGGAAATCTTTTAAAATCTTTGAAGCTACGACCGGTCCTAGGGATCCTAAGACCAGTCGAAGATGGGATTTTTTCAGGCTATAAATAATGCATGAATTTCAGAGTTTTATTCATTCTATTACATTCCATTCCATTACATTCAATTCAAGCGATTTAAGGCTATACTCTGAGATAAGTTGTGATTATTTTTTTAAGTTACTGTGCATATTTTATATTCCTTTTGTTAGCATTATTCTATTGCGATTTTGATCCACATTCCAATCTCATTTAGAAAAGAGGAATTTGTGATATTCCTTCTTCTGGGATCAAAATCAAATAGACCTTGCTTTTCTTGATTTAATCTAAAATCAATTAGACATAGAATCATTCTTTAAGTGAGTATTGGACATTGAACGACGTATCATACATCTACTCCGATTGGTTCTACTGGGCTACTTCAAAAGGAGTTCCAAGTATTTTACTTTGTAATTTACTTTCTCTGGTTTTGTTTGAGATTTGCCAGAAAAATCTCATTGTATTGGTTATCTGAGGAGAGCCAGAAAACTAAGATTGTGGGGGTTTTTAGATTGTGTAATCCTGAGATAAAAAGACACAATTGTGAAGGTTTTGGGTGAACCTGTGAAAGCCTATTTTGAGAGTGCATGCTAATATCCCCTGTGTGAGGATATTAGGAGTGGAGTAGCATTCTGTGTGGCTGTTGGCTAACAGTTGGTGAACACACAGGCAAACCACTATATATCGTTGTGTTGTGGATGTGCTTGATTTCTTTATTCATTTATTCCTTCAGTATTGTGGATTGCTTTTGTGGATGAATGTTGTAATTTTCATTTCAAGCAAGTGTGGTTGAATGGTGTAATAACTTAAGATTTATTTCTGTAAGTTATTCTTGATTTATTTTCCATATCATTTGTGATTTCTAGATTGTTCTAGAAATAAGGTTGTCCTACCATAAGCCATTGGTTTTTGGTGTAAGGTTGTCCTTAGAACTGATTCAGTATCATTCTCATATTTCATGTGCTTTGAGATTGTTATTATTTCAGCATTGTTATTTATATCTTTTATTATTCCGTTGTTTTAAGTTTTATTTGGCATTGCCCTATTCACCCCCCTTTAGGGCATATAGCTAGGCCCTTTCAAGTGGTATCAGAGCCAAATAGCTCGTGCTTATTGCTTATTTATTGGATTTATTTCCTGAGCTAACGATCTAAGCTATATTAAGATGTCAAATTTTGATAGCCTATCTATCACTAGGCCACCACCCTTTA
This sequence comes from Magnolia changhungtana, assembly GCA_030180095.1. Lineage (NCBI taxonomy): Eukaryota > Viridiplantae > Streptophyta > Magnoliopsida > Magnoliales > Magnoliaceae > Magnolia > Magnolia changhungtana. The sequence continues at coordinate 16,760 of JASAUF010000646.1, forward strand.
ATGGCACAAACTATGCCTATTGGAAAGCAAGGATGAGAATCTTTCTCAAATCCATGGATGAAAGTGTGTGGCTGGCCACAGTAAACGGATGGAAACTACCTATCATTGAAGTAACTGATGAAGATGGTTCAAAATAAATGAAAGTAATATCTTATGCCCTTTGGACCACACTTCAGAAAAGTGAGAGTAGTGTCAATGCAAAAGCACTAAATGCAATTACTTGTGCATTGTCACCAGATGAATTTAAAAGAATCATCTCGTGTGAAAATGCTAAACAAGCATGGGATCTTTTAGAAATGACACACGAGGGTACATCAATTGTCAAGAAATCTAAAGTCCAACTCCTCACAACTAAATTTGAAGAAATTCATATGGAGGAGAATGAAATGTTTATGGACTTCTACACTAGATTGAATGACATTGTAAACTCAATGTGGGGTCTTGGTGATAGAATCCTAGAAAGTAAAGTGTGTGCAAAGATACTACGCTCACTTCCTGAACGGTTCAATTCAAAAGTAACCGCGATTCAGGAACTTCGTGATACGGATAACATGAGGGTTGAGGAACTAGTTGGTTCTTTACAGACCTACGAATTGAACTTTAAAGCTCCAAAAGGAAAATCAATTGCTCTCAAATCATCTAAAAATATTCCACAAGAGAGCACTTCAGACTTTGAAAATTCCAAAGATGATATGGCACTTTTTGTAAAAAGGTTTTATAAAATTTTCAAAAATAAGAAAAAAGTAGATTTTCAAAAATCAAACGATAAGAGACAATCTAAACCTAGAGCTCGAAAATCTTTGAAAGATAGTCAATGTTACAACTGTCAAGAGTATGGGCACTTGGCTAACAAATGTCTTAAAAAGGACAAATAAAAAAGGAAGAGTATGTTGGCTACTTGGGATGAATAATCCAATTCGGAATCCTCTTCGAAATCAGAAGATTCTGAAAACGAGTCGGGAGATGATATTAAAGACCTTATGACTCTAGCTAGAGTCACTTTTTCAGATTATGATGAAGTAACTAGCGAAGAGAATCTGAATAGTGATTGCGACAATCAAGATAATCTTCAGGATGCATACAATGCCCTTTATAAGGAGAGTTGTAAAATTGCTGTCAAGCTTAAATTACAAAAGGAAAAATTTTCTAAACTTAAAGAAGATTATGAGTCTCTTGTTTTAGAAAAATCACATATTTTCGATTTTTTAAAAAAGACTAAATGTGATTTAAAAATCAAAACCTCCCAAGTTGATGATTTGAAATCCGAGAACGAGAAACTTAAAAATGAAGTAGCTTCTCTTTTGAGTTTGAAAGACACTTGGAAATATGCCCAAGGTGATCCTAAATTAGAAAAATTGTTATCCGGATCAAGCAAATGTGGCGATCGATCCGGGTTGGGCTATGATAAGAATACCTCTCCTAAACAAAAGAATACTGCTCCTAAGTTTGTGAAAGGAGAGTCTTCGAACTCAAAAGTAAAGAATACTTATCAAGGTCTTCCAAAAAATTCGAGGACCCTTCAAAAACCTAAAAATAGCCATGCCAACTTCAATCTTCAAGACCGAAATCCTTTGGTTGAAAAGATTATTGATCTTCACAAGGAGCTATTGAAATTTAACTCTATAGGTCATTCATATAACAACAGACAGAAAAAGTCTAACTACACTCCTAAACCCAAAACAGTACTGAAATGGGTTCCTAAAGTTGGCTGCTTGGTTGCCCACACTACTTTCATAGCTACAAGCCATTCAAAGTAGTACCTAGATAGTGGTTGCTCCAGGCATATGACAGGCGACAAAGCTTATTCACCGATCTAAAAGATAGGACTGATGGGTCAGTCACTTTTGGTGATGGAAGCAATTACAAAATCATTGGCCAAGGTACGGTTCAGCTTTATAACCTTCCCTTATTTAAAAATGTATTGTATGTTGAGGGCTTGAAACACAACCTACTGAGTATATCTCAGATATGCGACAACAACCATAATGTAAAGTTTTCTAATCAAGGTTGTGAGATTGTTAATAAAGAGGGTTCTGTTATATTAACTGGTCGCAGAACTTCTGAAAACTGCTACATCGTTAGTGATGCAAGTTCATCTACTCAATCGTGTTACATGGTCCATACTGATGAGATTGAATTATGGCATAAACGCCTTGGACATGTACACTACCGAAACTTGTTTAGATTGAGTAAAAGAGAACTTATAAGAGGTCTACCCAAATTACAAAAAGTAGACAAAATATGTGGTGAATGCCAGTTGGGCAAACAGATTAGGAGCTCTCACAACAAAGTGAACTCCAATACCACATCTAGACCTCTCGAGCTTCTCCACATGGATCTCATTGGACCAACCAGAACGGAGAGTTGAGGTGGCAAACAATAGATCTTGGTTATCGTAGATGACTTTACTAGATTCACTTGAGTATCGTTCTTAAAAGACAAATTTGAAACCCTAGATGAAGTAAAGAAGATCATCAAACGAATCCAAAATGAAAAAGGTTCTCAAGTTTATAAGATCCGTAGTGATCATGGATCTGAATTCGAAAATAGTAGTTTTGAGAAATTCTGTAGTGATCAAGGAATATCACATGAATTCTCTGCGCCCAAAACTCCTCAACAAAATGGTATAGTTGAGAGAAAAAATAGAGTGCTTCAGGATATGGCTAATGTCATGTTAAATAGTATGAAGCTCTCCGTAAATCTTTAATTCAAGCAATTAATATGTCGCTACATTATTAATCGTGTTTATACTAGTAAATCTGAAAATAAAATCGCTTATGAGTTATGGTTCGAAAAGAAACCCTCTTGTCAAATACTTTCAAATTTTTGGCAAGTAAGTGTTACATTTTACGAGATCGTGAAAATTTGGAAAATTTGATACGAAGAGTGATGAAGGTATTTTCCTTGGATATTCCTTAAACAATCGAGCCTATAGGGTTCTAAATAAAAGAACAGGTGTGATTCAAGAGTCCATCAATGTGGTCATTGATGATCATTTGAATACACTTGCTCCAAGTTCGATGATGATGAAATTCTTATAATCGACAATCAAGATACCTCTTCAACTCAATCTAAACCTAGGACTGTCAAAGATCATCTAACCAATCAAATCCTTGGAAACCCTCTCACTGGAGTTCGTACACGCAAACAACTTGAAAACATATATAATTATGTTTGTTTTACATCCCAAATAGACCGGTCAATGTAAAAGAAGCTCTTTTCGACGAAAATTGGATAGTAGCTATGCAGGATGAACTTAATCAATTTGTTCGTAATGATGTCTGGTATCTTGTTCCTAGACCTAAAGATAAACACATTATTGGAACAAAATGGATCTTTAAAAACAAGTCTGATGAACTTGAAAATATTATACGAAACAAGGCTAGACTGGTTGTACATGGGTACACTCAGATTGAAGGCATCGATTACGATGAAACCTTTGCTCCAGTCGCTTGCCTTGAATCTATCAGACTTTTTATTTTTATCGCTTGCTTTAGAAAGTTTAAAATTTATCAGATGGATGTAAAGAGTACCTTCTTAAATGGCGATTTACATGAAGAAGTTTATGTAGAACAACCCTCAAGGTTTGAAGACCCCAAGCATTCTGATCATGTATTTCATCTCAAAAAGGCTCTCTATGGTCTGAAACAAGCGCCCAGGGCATGGTATGAAAAATTGACTAAATTCTTACTTAGTCATAGTTTTCAAGTGGGAAGTGTCGATAAGACGCTATTTGTTAAGAAACATAATAATGAGATTTTAATGGTTCAAATCTATGTAGACGATATTATTTATGGATCAACTTGTTCTAACATGTCTATTGAGTTTGCAGAGTTGATGAAATCAAGATTCGAAATGAGCATGGTTGGTGAACTAAATTACTTCCTAGGGTTACAAGTAAAACAACAACCTGATGGAATCTTCATTTCTCAAACCAAGTATGCTACAAACTTGGTTAAAAGGTTTGGATTTGAGAATGGTAAAAAATTTGATACTCCTATGAGTACAACCTTGAGACTCTCAAAAGACTCTACATGTAAAGATGTAGATCCTAAGCTATATCGTAGTATGATTGGTAGTTTATTATATCTAAGCGCTAGCTAGTAGACCTGATATCGCTTTTAGCGTGGGTATTTGTGCGAGATATCAGTCTAATCCTAAAGATTCACATCTCACTGCTGTCAAACGGATTATTAGATATATCGCAAGTACAACTAATTTGGGTCTTTGGTATCTTTTTGATACTAATGTTAAACTAGTTGGGTATTTAGATGCTGATTGGGCTGGTAATATTGATGATAGAAAATCAACCAATGGTGGTTGTTTTTTACATTGGAAACTGTTTGGTTTCTTGGTTTAGTAAGAAGCAAAGCTCAATATTGCTTTCCACTGCTGAGGCTGAGTATATCGCAGCAGGATATGCATGTACTCAACTCGTATGGATGAAACGCATGTTAAGCGATTATGGAATTAATCAAGATTCAATGATCTTACATTGTGATAATTCCAGTGCTATCAATATTTTCAAAAATCAATTCAGCATTCACGTACTAAGAATATTGACATTAGGTATCATTACATTCGTGAATTAGTTGAAGAAAAAGCTATCTCTTTGGAATATATTCTAACTGATGTCCAACTTACTGATATATTTACTAAACCGCTCGTCAAAAGCAGGTTTACTAAAATGAAATTTGATCTTGGTATGTGCATTTTAAATTGAATATACTTGTTTGCATGTATCATAGTGTACTATATTTTGAATTTTTATGTGTATAAATTTTAATTTTTGTATAAAAATATTTATTTTTGTCGATGGTCGACCGGTCGTAGACTGCACTCGACTGGTCGTGAAGATCGTGAGCATCTTATAATTTGGAAAAAATCACTTTCTTCTTCATTTCCTCTTCTTCCTTTGATGAGTCGTGGCTCGACCAGTCTTGAGATTTTGTGATTTTATTCAAGATGAGTCGTTTTTCTTCATTTTTATTGAAGATTTATGCTTTTTATGATTTGATTTGTTTATTCCATAAGCTAGATCTCGTCTTTTGTTGATTTTTTAAAGTTTCCTCTCTAAAATTCTGATCTAGAGAAACCCACCACTTCTAGTGTTCTTTTTTGCTTGCTCCTTGATAAATCTTGTTGAAAATGAATGTTAGAGGGAAAAAGAAAACATCCCATGGTCCATCTACATCTAGATCTACAAAACGGTACCTTCGGTCACCCGTAGATGATCCCAATGATGTACGGGATTTACGTAGCCGTAAAGTTATCGTTGTCTCAATCACATTGAATAATTTGGGATTGCCCCTCTCCTTGAATCTGTTGGCTGGGCTAACATTTTGTTTTGGGGTGGACCTGCATACCAGTCCATTGCACAATCTATGGTTGCATGTATCTCTGATTTTTCCCTTGATAATTTAACATTCTCAATTGCTACTAGAGAAGGGAAATTTCTAATAGATCGACATTTGATATCAGGTATTATGGATATACCTGTCAAGGATGAAGGTATTCCAATTTATACATTATATGACAAACCAACATAATCGGAAAAACAAATGTTGACAAGAGATTTATGCAATATGGAAGTAAATGGACGCACAAAGGAAATGCGCTCCCCTCAAAATTTTTATTACCCAGATACAGAGTTTTGCACCGGATCTTCATTTCAAACTTGTATCCTCGGTTCGACAATAAAACCGAGTTGACTGCCTTCATGGTTCGGGTATTGCACTCTGTTGTGTCCGGCATTGTTGTCTGTTTACCTTCTTTGATATGTCATTTTATCATTCAGTTTCATCTTCATCCAGGTCATAGTGATATTCCATTTGGTTATCTTATGACTTGTTTAGCCACAAATATGCTTGTTGCTTTACCTGAGAATGAGGCACCAATTCATCATCTTTTATTCAATGATACTAATTTAAATAAGATGAAGTTGGATTTGCTTCTTGGTCAATCTATAAAGGTGGTGGTGAAGGTGCTGAAGTAGGAAATGAAGGAGAAGCAGCTGATCTTCCTCCACAGGCTGATATAAATATGGATGATATATATGAAGAAATTGAAACTGACTCCCAAAATGATTCTGATTACGATCCCTCTTCTAGTTATGATGCACGTCTAAGTGCATTGGAGGAGAAGGTTGATAACCTGAGTATAGCCCATGATATGCAATTTAAATATATGCGAAAATATCTTCGTCGCATTAATAGGGGCTTACTTCAGATTGATCCAACCATCCCTGCTCCTTCATCTGGATCTGATTAGGTGGATTATCCTTTTTTTTTTTTTTGGTTTGTATTATATTTGAATATGATGGATTTTGTATTATTATTATGGTTGATGACTTTGGTTGTATGTTTGGTTTTATTGTATATCCTTTATTTGGATTGATGACATTGAAGTGTTGTACTAATTTGATAATTAATCTTGACTCTTCATATGGTGTTCTCTTTTCTCCTTTGGCCTTCCCTTGTCATTTTGTGACAAAAGGGGGAGTAGTATGGAACGGGGGAGAAAGGGAGAGAGTAATTGAAGTAATTGAAAGAGGGAGAATATGGTTGATTGTTTCTACTCACTTAGGGGGAGTAGAGTATTTTTGATGGCTCTGATGGCTCATGATTCTTTCTTCATTTTACTCTTATATTAATAAATGTGTTTTGTCACAAATTTGACAAAGGGGGAGATTGTTAGTGCTATGATTTCATATCCCTTTGGTTGTCAAATTTTGTAGTGCCAAAACCTATATGTCTTGTACTTCTTGTGTTTCTTGTTTGTGACTACACACTGCTTCAAGACAAGATCATGAATGAAGAATGTTTTCAAGACAAGATCATAAATGAAGAATGTTTGCAAGACATGTCATGGATGAAGTCTACAAGAATAGAAGACTTCAAGTTTGCTTCTAACAAGTTCAAAGATTAGAAGACTTCATCAAGACAAGTCAAGAAAGTACCAAGCTCTAAAAAGCTGTCAACTCGATTCAAGCTTCTCCTTCAACATCATCTGAGAATACAGACCTTCAAGACTTCAATGCTCATCTCACTTCAAGGTTTGTTTGACCTTAGATTGACCTTAGGTTGGTCTATATGATAGGTCATTCTGGATACATAATTCGAATATTTTAATATGCTTGTTATGACTGTTCTAAGACCAGTCCTAGCTTTGCTTCGACCAGTCTTAGGTTTCTCAGGACCAGTCCTAGGTTGTTACAGATTTTCGAATTTTCCTGGTTGTCTTTCGACCAGTCCTGGACTTGTTTCAACCAGTCTTGGGAAGTTCTACGACTCATCCTTCGACCGGTCGTAGTCCTACGACTCGAACTCCAGCGACCTATCTAGGGTCCTACAACCAGTCGTAGGTGACACATGACCAGTCGTAGGTGGCCCACGACCGGTCGTAGGTTACCTAAGACTAGTCGTGAGAACAGCTAATCTAATCCCGCGAAAATCTTTCAAAATTTTTGAAGCTATGACCGGTCCTAGGGATCCTAAGACCAGTCGAAGATGGGATTTTTTCAGGCTATAAATAATGCACGAATTTCAGAGTTTTATTCATTCCATTTCATTCCATTCCATTACATTCAATTCAAGCGATTTAAGGCTATACTCTGAGATAAGTTGTGATTATTTTTTTAAGCTACTGTGCATATTTAATATTCCTTTTGTTAGCATCATTCTATTGTGATTTTGATCCACATTCCAATCTCATTTAGAAAAGAGGAATTTGTGATATTCCTTCTTCTGGGATCAAAATCAAATAGACCTTGCTTTTCTTGATTTAATCTAAAATCAATTAGACATAGAACCATTCTTTAAGTGAGTATTGGACATTGAATGACGTATCATACATCTACTCCGATTGGTTCTATTGGGCTACTTTAAAGGAGATCCGGTATTTTACTTTGTAATTTACTTTCTCTCGGTTTTGTTTGAGATTTGCCAAAAAAATCTCATTGTATTGGTTATCGAGGAGAGCGAAAACTCAGATTGTGGGGGTTTTGGATTGTGTAAGCCCGAGATAAAAAGACACAATTGTGAAGGTTTTGGGTGAACTGTGAAAACCTATTTTGAGAGTGCATGCTAATATCCCCTGTGTGAGGATATTAGGAGTGGAGTAGCATTCTGTGTGGCTGTTGGCTAATAGTTGGTGAACACACAGGCGAACCACTATATATCATTGTGTTGTGGATGTGCTTGATTTCTTTATTCATTTATTCCTTCAGTATTGTGGATTGCTTTTGTGGATGAATGTTGTAATTTTCATTTCAAGCAAGTGTGGTTGAATGGTGTAATAACTTAGGATTTATTTCTATAAGTTATTCTTGATTTATTTTTCATATCATTTGTGATTTCTAGATTGTTCTAGAAATAACGTTGTCCTACTATAAGCCATTGGTTTTTGGTGTAAGGTTGTCCTTAGAACTGATTCAGTATCATTCTCATATTTCATGTGCTTTGAAATTGTTATTATTTCAGCATTGTTATTTATATCTTTTATTATTCCGCTGTTTTAAGTTTTATTTGGCATTACCCTATTCACCCCCCTCTAAGGCATATAGCTAGGCCCTTTCACTAACAGAGCCGCAAACTTACATATTCCTAATTACCCAAGTCTCCCATCTCAGTTGATGTGCCAGGTTCACAATGTTACACTACATGCATGTTTTAACTCATACTCAATCTTCCTTTAGTCTTTATGTTTCCCTTAGTAGATGCTCTCTAATACCTGTCTAGTTACATATATTGCTTGGAACTACAAGCAGAGAGAGAGAGAGAGATGCTGATGAGATTTACACCCAAGTGACTCTTCAGCCGGTGAAGTCTAATGCCAAAGAAATCTATGTAAGTGTCATTTGGTTTTGATGTGCATTGGTTGTCTTCTTTGTCTTATACAAGATTTTAAAGGAGCATGAGGCTCATGACCCCAAAAGAAGATTTGGCCATTCTAAGGCATTTTTCTAAAATCAGGTCCTTAATCAAATTGGCCATCCATTGGCTTTTGTATGGTGGGATACTTTAAGACAACATGTCTTTTGTCTCAAGAAGTTTGTTCTGAAATTGCCATTTCTTTCTTTCACCTAATGTTCAGTCTTAAAAACACAATGTTTCTAGGAAAAAATTCCTTTGTTAGCTACATTGTACTTAGTGCTCTTTGCCTCCCGATATAAAGCAATCGCTGTAATTTCTCCATTTCTCTGTGTGCTGTCTTCACTGTAACTTAGCTGCACTGGTCCTTTGTAATACTATTGTTTGGTTTTTGGCTTTTTGCTAATCCTTTGCTTTTGAGATGACTCAACATTGGGGAGATAAATGGACCCTCCTTGAAACCATAATGATAATTTTGTTTAAAAATCTTAACCATTTATTTTTATCAGCTGGCTTATTGTCATTTGGTCATGTTTCTATTCTTAATAACTTCTCTGAACTCTGATTAAGTACACGAATCCTTGACTTCAGGTCTTTCTCATGCTATTGACATAACAAGGGAGGTACACATTTTCCTTGAAAGTATGATACATGAGCCTAGTTCATTTTTGTTAAATTCCATGTTGTATAATTTTGTAGAAAATGATACTCGTTGTAGGCATGAGATGAAAAGGATAATTTTGTGGAATGTTGTATTATATATAGTGTTGTATATACCCAGCACAATTTGTACTTCAGGAAAATTTATAATGAGTTAAATTTCATGATGTGTAAATGTTTCTGTCGCTCAACTTTCATGCTTGCTTTGTTCAACTTTTACTTTGCCCTGCCTAATTTAAAGTTTTCCTATCTCACCTTATACTTACCCTCACTCAATTCTTATGTTGTCTTGGTCAATTTCTACGTTGCATCACTCAATTTGTAGGTTACCTCGCTCAATTGCTAGGTTCCGTCGCTCAATTTATATGTTGCCTTGCTCAATTTCTATCTTCCCTCGCTCAATTCCTAGGTTCTCTCGCTCAATTTTTTGGTTGCCTCGATGAATTTTTAGCTTCCTTGGCTCAATTCCTAGGCTGTCTCGCTCAATTCCTAGGTTCTCTCGCTCAATTCCTAGGTTGCCTCACTCAATCCCTAGGTTCCCTCGTTCATTTCCTAGGTTCGCTCACTCAATTCCTAGCTTCTCGTCAATTCCTAGCTCCTTGCTGAATTTGTAGGTCCCCTCGCTCAATTCCTAGCTTCCCTCGCTTTGTAGGTTCCCTCGCTCAATTCCTAACTTCCCTCGCTCAATTTGTAGGTTGCCTCACTTAATTTGTAGGTTCCCTCGCTCAATCCCTAGGTTCCCTCGCTCAATTCTTAGCTTCCCTCGCTGAATTTGTAAGTTCCCTCGCTCAATTCCTAGCTTCCCTCGCTCAATTCCTAGGTTCCCTTGCTCATTTCCTAGGTTCGCTCGCTCAATTTCTAGGTTCCCTCGCTAAATTCCTAGGTTCCCTCGCTAAATTCCTAGCTTCCATCTCTCAATTCCTAGCTTCCCTCGCTGAATTTGTAGGTTCCCTCGCTCAATTCCTAGCTTGCCTCGCTCAATCCCTAGGTTCCCTCACTCATTTCCTAGGTTCGCTCGCTTAATTTCTAGCTTCCCTTGCTAAATTCCTAGGTTCCCTCGCTCAATTCCTAGGTTCCCTCGCTGAATTCCTAGGTTCCCTCGCTCAATTCCTAGCTTCCCTCTCTCAATCCCTAGGTTCCCTCGCTCAATTCCTAGGCTCCCTTGCTCATTTCCTAGGTTCGGTCACTAAATTTCTAGCTTCCCTTGCTAAATTCCTAGGTTCCCTCACTCAATTCCTAGTTTCCCTCGCTTAATTCCGAGCTTCCCTCGCTCAATTCCTAGCTTGCCTCGCTCAATCCCTAAGTTCCCTCGCTCAATTCCTAGCTTGCTTCGCTCAATCCTTAGGTTCCCTCACTCAAATCCTATGTTCCCTCGGTCATTTCCAAGGTTCCCTCGCTCAATTCGTAGGTTGCCTCTCTTAATTTGTAGGTTCCCTCGCTCAATTCCTAGCTTGCCTCGCTCAATCCCTAGGTTCCCTCGCTCAAATCCTATGTTCCCTCGGTCATTTCCTAGGTTCCCTCGCTCAATTCGTAGGTTGTCTCGCTTAATTTGTAGGTTCCCTCGCTCAATCTCTAGGTTCCCTCGCTCAATTCGTAGGTTGCCTCGCTTAATTTGTAGGTTCCATTGCTCAATTCCTAGCTCAATTCGTAGGTTGCAGCCCGATTTGCCATATGTGGGCCCAAAGGGCCATTTCAGCTAATAAGTGGCACCTGGGGCCAATTGAACTAAGCTGCAAGGTATATTTCAGCTAATAAGTGGCACCTGGGACACCTCCATAGTTTAGTAGTGAAATTAAAGTCTTATTTAGGTACGTTTTCTATGCATTTCTCGGTCATTTCCCTTCACTTCACGGTCAATCCCGACGATTCCATGCATTTCTCGCGACCTTACTGACAAAAAATGACCCATATAAGATTAGTATGGGAGTACAAGTGTCACTAGGTCCATTTACATCAAAACTGGAGTTTATATAACCCCATTTTCTCACACTTCTCTAACTTGCATGAATTTTCTATTTTTTCCTAGGGCATTTCAAAAGGGGAAATAAGGAGAAGAGAAGAGGAAGCTCGGAGAAGTGGGATCCAACCAAGGAACATTTCTAGTGATTTCGTTTAGATTCACAGTCATTTCGATGCACTTCATGGTCAATTCTCTTCACTTCACGGTCATTTCCACACATTTCACGTTCAATTCGCTTCACTTCACAGTTATTTTCATGCATTTCATGGTCAATTCCGATAATTCCATTTAGATTCATGGTCATTTCCATGCACTTCACGGTCAATTTCCTTCACTTCACGGTCATATCCATGCATTTCATGATCAATTCCCTTCATTTCACGGTCATTTCCATGCATTTCACGGTCATTTCTAGTTATTCCATTTAGATTCACGGTCATTTCGATGCACTTCACGGTCAATTCCCTTCACTTCACGGTCATTTCCACGCATTTCATGGTCAATTTGCTTAACTTCATGGTCATTTCCATGCATTTCACGGTCAATTCCAACGATTCCGTTTAGATTCATGGTCATTTCGATGCACTTCACAGTCAATTCCCTTCACTTCACGGTCATTTCCATGCATTTGACGATCAAGCCCAGCGATTCCTTTTTCAAGTTTTATCGGGTTGATGTTTGTATAGCCCAACCTCATGACCAAACCCAATACATCCTGCCCAAGCTCAACCCAATGTCGAGTGGGTCACAGGTTGGTCGGGTTGAACCCGCCCAACTTTCAGCCCTAAAATCATATATGGTACGTCAGGTAACTAATTTTGGTTTAGAAGATATACTTGTTATATGAATAAAGAAAGAAATGAAAAAATGAGAGATTTTTTTTTATATACTTATATATACATATTTATAAATATGTGTTAGAGAAAAATGTAGGTAGAATAAAATTCTAAATGTAAAAAAAAAAAAAAAAATTAAAAAATTTCAAAAGCGAAGTACACAGGATATAGCTATAGCTACGGTTATAATCCGTAGCCATAGCCTTTTGTTTGAATCAGGGATTAATCGGGGAACTATCCTACAGGGAGCTGCGGTGGAATCGTGGGATCCATGATTCATCGCAGATTTTATTTTATTTTTTTTCTTTAAAATTTTTAGTTCTTCTATGGGCCCCACCATGAGGTCTTTGTTTATATCCAAACCGTCCATCTATTTGGCGAGCTCATATTAAGGCTTGAGACGAAAAATAAGACAGATCTAACTATCAAGTGGACCACACTGTAAAAGGCCGTGGGGAATTGAACGTCTACCATTGAAACCCTTTTAGGGGTTACGGAATTTTTGGATCATTATGAAATTTTTTTTCCTCTTCGTCCCGGCCTTTGTGACCTTATGAATAGATTGGATGGAAAATAAATGTTATGGTGGGTCCTACAAAATTTTTAACGGTGAAAATCAATTTCCCCGCTGCTCAGTGGTGTGGTCCGGTTGATCTTTGGATATGATTTTTTTTTTTTTTTTTTGATAATGCTCCGAAATGATCTCAAAATATGGATGAACGTTGTGGATATAATAAATATATAGATGTGGGGCCATGTAACTTTGATCTCTTTTAAGCCGTTCGTACAACTCTCAGTTGGAGGGGCGTCAGTTTCGTCCTCAAAGTCGCTGTCCGCACGTGCTTGTCTAAGTTGGTAACTAAAGTTTGTATTTCTTCATAAAAACCGCTGGATAAAAGGTTTTGTCTACAGTAGTCATTTTCTCATTTTGGTCCGGTAAAAGTGCGCCCGTCAAGAGAATGGGCAGAAAAAGGACGGTGACTTTAAAAGTGAGGCATAAGTGAGAAAAAAAACCCCAATAAATGAAAGACAAGTGAACCACACCAAAAGTTATGGGGACGGTTACTACCATTAAAACCATCTCATGGCCACTGCCATGTTTATTGCTACCCAACTTGTACATAAAATCAGACGGACCTAAACAAAGGGATAACAAAAATATTAGCATAATCCAAAATTTTTGTGGCCCTAGGAAGTTTTTAGTCATCCCTAGTGCTTTATGTGGTATGGTCTTTGAGATCATGTGGTCCAATTGAGATTTGGATCTGCCTTACTTTTCGAATCATGCCCTAAAATATCTAGCAAATGGATGAACGATTTGGATTCAATACATAATCATGTAGGCCTACAGAACTTGGTGACGTCAACACACCGTATAAGTCGGTGGTGTGTGGCACACGTACGTCCACCCATTTCTTCCCAATCTCTTTCGAAGTACCATTTCTCCGGAAACGGATTGGCTACTCCCCTGACACCAGCCAATGGCTGATGGTCGGTGCTATGTGGGCCCAACCATGATGTATGTGTTTCATCCATGCCGTACATCTATTTATAAAGATCATTTTATAATATAATTCCAAAAATGAGTTATATCTAAATCTCAATTGGACCACATTACAGGAAACAGTGTTGAATGAAGGTCGACCATTAAAAACATTTTAGGGGGCATAAAAGTTTTGGATTAAGCTGATCTTTGGTTTTTCTCTTCATCTGGGTCTGTATGACCTAATGAACAGTTTGGATGCCAAATAAACAGTATAGTGGGCCTTAGGAGGATTTTAATGGTGGATATCCATTCACTATTGTTTTCATGTGGTGTGCTCCACCTGAGATTTATATTTCTCTAATTTTTGGGTTCAAGCTATAAATGATATTAAAAAATGGATGAATGGAATGAATGAAACGCATACATCATGGTGGGGCACACAGAGTACCGACCATCAGCCACGGAGCTGGTGGCAGGGGGAGTAGCGTTTCCCATTTCTCCTTCCCTTCCTCTGTGGCCCGTATCTTTCCACGTAATTGGCAAGTTTTCAACGTCTAATAGCATAATGGTCTTTAAGATTGAAAGACGCCTTTTTAAAGTTGAACCTGGACTCGTAGCTGGTTTCTTTTTCTAACCGTTCATCTGTAGGCCAGAATTCGAAAGGTTAGGATCAATCAATAAATTGGAATTTTGAGGAATGGTCCATCCATAGTATACCCCAATTGTTCAATGGTTCAGATCAGCAAATCATGATCTCTAATTGCGAGAATTAAAAACGCTTGTAAATGCGAAAATTCGAGCCACCTACCTCATAAAACTCATCGTTCGGTGAATTCGACCAGAAAGCTAAAAGAGAGTCAAGACCCGAAAGTCAAGAAGCCGTTCTTCTCCTGAGAAATAGAAACGAAGCAGCAGAGATCCCTCCATAGAAGCTTCAGAAAAGAGCTTTTCCTAAAATCTCTCTCTCTATCTCTCAATTTCCACGGTTTTCTTATCTAGAAACCTAGAATTTCAACTCCTCCCTTTCCCACCAATTGGGTTGTTATCCTCATCTCTATTTTCTTTCCTGTCCTTAATCACTTCCCTTTCGGTTTCTTGCATATCTTGTTTTTTTGGGTGTCCGTTAAATTCTGATTCCGACGCATTTCCTGCGAAATCCGGTGAATTTCGAAGTTTTTCCGGTCGAACTTTCAGTCTCCAATGGATTCATCTGAACTGTAAGTTGAAATTTTGAATATTTTGTTATATTAGCATCTAATGAAATAGAGCTTTTATTCCATTGTTAATGCTTCCTTCTTTTTACTCTCTCTCTCTCTCTCTCTCTCTCTCTCTCTCTCTCTCTCTCTCTCTCTCTCTCTCTCTCTCGAGCGGTATGAGCATTCTCGTTTGGATATTTTGAAATTTGGGATTTTATTAGAATCAGAATTGGAGATTGGGGATAATTTTCTCAGCCGAATTCAGCTCGTTTCTTGCAGAACGTTTCTGACTGGATGTTCCATTGTTGTATTTTTACTAATTCCGGTGATTTCTCCTTTCATTGATTTTCAGCATTTTGGTACGATTTGGTCCTGTTTTGGGTTTTTTGGGTGCTTGTTAGATTGTCCATTTTCCTCACTCTGATCCATTTTTGGAAGAATTTGCGATTGAAGATGGCAGAATTTTAATTGTATTTGCTCAATACGGAAAGCCCATGTCAGCTGTGTTTCTTGTAGGATTGTTTCTGCTCGAACCGTTCTATCACCATTTATTGCCTCTCTGTTGGTGAATTTTTGATATCTCGTGTTGTTTGCCTCTTGTTTGGGTTTTGGGCTTGATAGTCTCTCTGTTCTGTTCGTGAATATTCAACGCAGTTTCTTTTTTGTTGTTGTCTTTTTACTACTTTCGGTGATTTTTCCATTCAGGGATTTTCATCATTTGGTAGGATTTGATCGTATTTTTTGTTTTCTCAGGGCTTGTTAGATTCTACATTTCCTTTCTCTCATCCGTTTCAGAAGGATTTGAGTATTTGGGTGGCAGAATTTTAGTTGTATTTACTGAATTAGGAAAGCCCATGTCAGCTGTCTTTCTTGTACATTGTTTCAGCTTGCCTGTTCAGTTGTTGCATTTTGTTACTTTTAATTGTCTCTCTGTTGGTGAATTTTCAATATCTCATGTTGTTTGCCTCCTGTTCGAGTTTTGGGCTTGAGTCTCTGTTCTCCTTTTTCTTTAATTGATTTGGATATTGGAGAAGGTAGCATTTTAGCTGTTCTTTCAAAAAGAGGAAGCCCATTTGGTCCATCTTTAGGATTCATGCACTACTCCTTTCGTTTAAAAATAGTTCTTATTGCCGTTCATCTCTTATAATGTATTTCTGTTTGTTATCTGCTTGTTCGCGAATTCTCGAGATTTCATGTCTTATTTTCGTTTTGGCTTTTGGGTCTTGTTATTTTCTCCATTATTCTTTCTCTAATCCATCCAAGGATGGATTTGAGATTTGGGACCGAAGATTGACTATCTTCAAAATTCCTCCACTGTCTTTTTCTTGTGAAATTGTTCGCCAAACAGATTATATGGATTGACCATCTCATCATCTCTCATCCATTCATGCCAATATTGAGTTTTGAAAGGAAGGATATATGTATCATTTCTAAACACATTACATATTTCATTTTCCAGAATTGAAATGGATATATTGATCTAATTGTTGCCAGATCCTTTTCTCTGATATAAGAGGTGTGGTATTGATCTTTGTTTTTTTTTGTCATCTTGTTTGGTATGGAAAACAGTAAATCTTTAGGTGCCGTACATGAAGATGAACAAGTGATTGCTATTGCACAGCAGATTGTAAAAGCCTTGGGAACAAGTAAGAACCCGACCGATGATATGATAAGATTCCTCTCGGATTTCAAACTCCGCTTGTCCACCTCTAGTACATCTGAAATCTTGGGAAAGAAAAGAGGAATAAGTGAGATTGAAGAACGGATCAACTCTGTGGAGGAGAAGGTCATGAATTGGTGTTCCGATCGGTCGATGATATGGGACCGTGGTCCAGAGGAATCTCGTGAGTATCTTCGGACTGTTGATGAAATTGGACAACTAATAGAAAGCTTAGGATGCTCATCTTGGAACGAAGTTCAAGAAAGGGATGATCTTCTACGACGCACCCACAGTGTTCTTCAGATGACGATGTCAAGGCTTGAGGAAGAATTCAGCCACATTCTTCTTGAAAACAAGCAAGCTTTGGAGCCAGAGCACTTGTCTTTCCGTTCAAGTGATGATGACATGTCATTTTTCGATTCAACTAGTTCTGTGGATGATGAGTCCATTGAGGACATGCAAGTGAGGCTTCAGAGAGATAATAGCAAAGGCTCCGAGGAATTCGTCATCGATTTGATCCGTCCGAATGTGATTCCGGACCTTAAATGCATAGCAGAGGTCATGTTCGTATCGAATTATGACGCGGAATGTTGCCAAGCTTACATTAGCATCCGAAAAGATGCCTTAGAGGAATGCTTGCTCGTGCTCGAAGTTGAAAAACTGAGTATTGAGGAAGTGCTGCAGATGGAGTGGAGTTTATTGCATTCCAAGATAAAGGAATGGATCCGGGTTATGAAGATTTTCGTTCGTGTCTACCTTGCCAGTGAGAAAAGCCTCAGCGAACAAATCTTTGGAGCATTTGGATCAGTTAGCCGGAGTTGTTTCATTGATTCTTCAAAGGGCTTGATGTTGCAGCTACTAAGTTTTGGTCAAGCGATCGCGATCAGACCCCACTCACCCGAAAAGATTTTCCACCTACTCAACATGTATGATGGGTTGGCAGATCTTCTCCCCGATATAGATGCTTTGTTCTCAGAAGAGGCCGGTTCTTCTGTGAGAACTGAATCCCATGAAGTTCTGAGTAGATTGGGCGACTCCGTGAGGAGGACTTTTCTTGAATTCAGGAATGCTGTTAGAAGGAATGAGTCGACGACCCCATTTTCCGGAGGTGCAGTCCATCATCTGACAAGGTACGTGATGAATTACGCAAAGGCCCTTACAGATTATGATGATACCCTGAATTTTCTTCTTGAAGAAAATGGCGAGGACCGTTCGTGGTGGTTATCCAACGTGAATGCGATTATTCAAGAAGATGATGAGTGGAGTTCTCCTAGCAATGTTTCTCCGATTGCACGATGTCTTCAGTTGGTGATGTCAATCCTCGAATCCAACCTTGAGCGAAAATCCATGCTGTATAGAGATGTTTCTCTGCAGCACTTCTTCCTGATGAACAACATCTGCTACATGGTGCAGAAAGTTAAGGACTCTAACCTTGGAGCTCTTCTTGGAAACAACTGGATACGAAAACACAATGGGAAATTTCAACAGCATGCAATGAATTACGAAAGAGCTTCTTTGAGCTTGATCCTCTCTTTCTTGAGAGATGAGGGGATTTGCAATCCGAAGTCAGGTTCAGTCTCCAAGGCAGTCCTCAAGGAGAGGTTCCAGGGCTTTAATCTGGCTCTCGAAGAGATCTACAAGACCCAGACGGCATGGTTGGTTCACAATCTCCAGCTCCGTGACGATCTACGGATTTCAATCTCATTGAAAGTCCTCCAAGCATACCGGACGTTCATGGGCCGGTATTCCAATCATCTGATTGATGAGAAGCATGGCGACCGGTACATCAAATACAGTGTAGAGGATTTGCAGCAATTTCTATTGGATCTCTTCGAGGGGTCACCAAGATCATTGCACAAATCTAACAAGTGGTGAAACTCCATCTCCCATTGATTTCCTTCTCTATGATTTTTCATGAGCTATTTATTCTCAAGAACCTGTACATGAAAAGGTCATTGATGGTTTTGTTTAGGTTTTTTTTTTTTTTTGGTTTTTTTTTTTTGTTTTTTTTTGTTTTTTTTTAAGCCATGAGAAGGTTAGCTATTGTTGTTAGTGTGGCATTTTCAATCCTGTAAATCTTGAATAATCATATCCAGTATAGTTTATGTATATACTAATATGAATTTTCATATTGTTTACTTGTAAATAGAATTTCAGTATTTAATCTTAGAGAGATAATCCAGTGTTCTCACAAGTCACAACACTATTAGTACTCCAAGTTGCATTGGGATGCTTAATCAATCTAATCCATTTATCTAGGACTCTTCATTAGGTCCAATGAACATGGGTACCATGAAAAAATCACACTAATCTAACAAATATTATTCATTTGATCATCAATGGCCTTAAATACGAACAGCGAAGATCATTTAGGCAAAAATAAGTCTATGCAACAATTTGATCCATCTATATGTTAAGGAATATCATGGATTGCTTATGATTCTAAAGAATTAGTTTTGTTAGTCGAAAGTGACCAGCTCATCCATGGCTCTGAAAAAGGATTACCATAGAAGATAAGACCAAACCGAGACTGTTTTTTTTTTTTTTTTTTTTTGGGTTACATGGTAGTTCATGAATATCCTGAACTAATTGGACATTTCAAATCGATCAACCGTCATTTTAAAATGATGGTGACTGTCCTACCCTAAAAATGGAATGGTCGAACAGAAATTCAGACCATCGAAATCGCTGACCAACTGCAGTTGGAGCATAGACAAGAAATTACCTGATAAGATGATAGTAACCGTCTGATTTGCACTTGGAATTGGGACCATGGACTATTTTACTTTTACCCATCCATTGGATGGTTAGCATTACTTAATCCGTGTGATTATAGATATATGCTCAATCTGCAATGTACCCCACTATTTGGATAGTCTAGATAGCCGATTGTGAGTGTTGTGCATGAGGGCAATGATTCATGACTCTTTTCCAAATAATTTTAAACTGCTGTAGGAGTCTCTCTCTTATCGCCATTGTTTTTGTTTCAGGTTCAGATGAAAATGAATGGGTTAGTCACAGTGCGTAAATTACTGCATTGAACTACTGCACCTTAAATACTGGAAACTACATAATTTTACATTCAAATTCTGCTTTAACCATCAAAATGCCACTCTCCATTACCATCAGAAACTACTTAGTCTGCATAAAAGTAATTTTACATGTGTGTGTGTGTCTGAGAGAGAGAGAGAGAGAGAGAGAGAGAGAGAGAGAGAGAGAGAGAGAGATTGACATGTTGGGGATTTTGGCCTGCGGAATCACACAGATCTAGATCTAGGATGGTAATCCAATGGCACCAAGCACACGAGAACACACAGATTTAACGTGGAAAACCCTTGTGGGAAAAAACCGTGGCACAAAGCGACAGATCACCACTATGAAAGCATCAATTACAAAGAGAAAGGACTTACCCGATTCGAATAACCTCGAATCTCACCCTTGCTACACCCTTTAGAAACCCTGGAACCCCTTTAGAAAGCTTTTGCATACATTACCATATCTTAGGAAAACCTTAGGAACACCTATTTATAGTTTAGGAAACTTCTCTTCTGCATCCCAGTTGCTAAAGGACTCAAATCCGTAGTTTCGCGCAAAATCGCGGAACAAACTGCGTAACCTACGACTAGTCGTAGCGAGTCTTCGACTGGTCGTAGCCCACCTTCGACCCGTCGAGCCGACCCTCACCGCCGTCGTAGCTACAAGAAAAAAAAAAGCAAAACTCGCTGGACTTTGAGTCGTGCCAGGGCTCGAACCTATGACCGGTCAAACGCCTCCCACGACCAGTTGAAGCTTCCCACGACTGGTCGAACAACCTCAAAACCTTTAGATTTAAGACTTTTTTCAACATGACGTATATAACACCCTCCCTCTTGGCCAAAGACAAATAACATCCTCCCCTATACGTTTCCCAAATAATGCTTTATGTTTTCCAAATATGGTAAAAA
Organism: Magnolia changhungtana; assembly: GCA_030180095.1. NCBI lineage: Eukaryota > Viridiplantae > Streptophyta > Magnoliopsida > Magnoliales > Magnoliaceae > Magnolia > Magnolia changhungtana. Next base: position 37,372 of record JASAUF010000646.1, read on the forward strand.
TGGGACCCTATCATTAATATTTTGAATGGAAAAAGTAACTATAGTTACCTTAGCAAAATTCCATTAAAAAAAATGATAATATTACCTCTCTCAGAAAACCTCAACCTTAACCTTAATCTTCTTTCTACCCTCTCAAACCCTAGGTGTAACCTTACCCTCTCCCAACTTAAGAATAAGAAGGGTCCCCCCCCCCCCCCCTTTTTTTTTTTTGGGAATTTGATCGTACTGACCTCAGAGTTTGATCAAATTAACTCGGGAGGTACTACGTTCCAGATATCCCAAGAGTAGGCTTTTCACATCTTTTGGATATTGTTTCGGACAAAAATGACCTTGTCCTTGGTTCAGAAGTCGTACAGTCATGGAGTGAGTAAGAAGTAACCTTCTGTTTCAACTCCCGAGAAAGTGACGGATTAGCTACTCCCCCTGCCACCAGCCAATGGCTGGTGCTCAGTGGTCTGTGGGCCCCACCACCATGTATGTGTTTCATCCATGCCGTCCATATATTTTTATAGATCATTTTATGGTATGACACCAAAAATGAGGTATATCCCAATCTCAAGTGGACCACATTACAGGAAACAGTGTTGAAAGAGCGTAGACCATTAAAAACTTTTTGGGGGCCATAAAAGTTTTGGATCAATTTGATCTTTGTTTTTTTCCTTTCATCTGTGTCTATATGACCTAATCAACAGATTGGATGTCAAATAAACAGTACAGTGGGCCTTAGGAGGATTTTAAAGGTGGATATCCAATCACTATTATTTTCCTGTGTTGTCGTCCACCTTAGATTTATATCCCTCTCATTTGTGGGATCAAGCCCTAAAATGATCTGTAAAAATGGATGAACGGAATGGATGAAACACATACATGGTGGTTGGGCCCATGGCTGGTGATAGGAGGAGTAGCCAATCCGTTTTCACTCAAGAATACGGAAACATTTATGAGCTTGGGAAGAGCCAAATGTCGCCTTTCACATGCACATTGGATCGTGGTTGTCATGTTATAAGGATCATGACGATCACACGACATGAGTCGTGGTTATCATGTTACATGGGTCGTGGTTGGCAGATGTTATTGTAACACCCCGTACTTTTTAGTACTCGGGTGTTACAGTATAACCAAATTTAGAAATAAATATAATCCTAGCTTGAGCTAATGTTCACGTACATTGTAGCCTAAATCCAACGGTTGAATGTAATTCATAACCATAATTAGGCCATCCATCCGCTTCCTTTAAGGATGGACCACTACATCATCAGGTGACTAACTCTATCTTTAAGATTCTAACCACCTTGATAGATCGACATCAAACCCCGAACCCTCAGACCCACCATTTATCAGGCCATGCCACTCAATGTTGGAATCCATTACTTGACCACTACAACCAAGCCATCCATTAGCAACATCAGGTGGACCATACGTTTACATTAGGACTCCTCAGACAGATTATGAATCAATCACAATGTTTCATTAATCAATCTAATGATCGATTTCCATAACTCGACCTTCGAATTATAGAACTAACCATAAGCTGACTGAGTAGTAGCCATGCCCGGGATTTATAAACATGACTTAACAAGACGTGGTTGAAACCATTGATGACTCTAACCAAGGATGGGTCCTACTTAAAATACTGCCACAAAGGAAAACAAATGAATAAATAAATAATTAATTAAATACTTATGTACACACTAATAATAGTAATGTACGAAGATAAAGTAAGTAATGATAGTACAATAATGCAAGTAATATTATTAAAGACTCTGATAGTAGTAAAGGAATTATCAACACATGAGATAGATGGTCTTGACTGCACAGATGATCCTTGGGGGTCCTTTTGACTGTCGATATTCAAATTTGGGATGATTCGACCGTCAAAAACAATCCCCACCCATTTAAAGCGATCCATCTGTTATTACTCAAGGTGGGCCATCATGACAATAGAGAAGCCTATTTTAAGACTTCAATCACTTTGATGAACGAGTCAGACTGTCCACCCTGAATTCTAAGACCTAGATCAACAAACCATCGATCCTCTAGCTTTTGAAATTCCCATAGAAGATACATCACCTAATTTTGATGAATGGATCACTCGATCACTAAACTCACCAATGGTTTTCACTTAAGCTAGGCTAAGAATCCTAGGAATCAACAAGGATCACACTTAGAATTAATCTGATCATCATATAGTCGTAAATCACAAAATAACCCTATGTTTAGAAAGTGTGGCCCCACCTAGGCATCCCATCTGCCTGATCTTTGATCAGTGACCCTTCTTGGGAACCTAGAAATAGAATGAACGACGTGGATTTCCCACAAACATCATGGTGGACCCCACTATTGGTTGTGTGTGTACCTTGGCAAGTGTACACCTGCGGTGCACCCGACCAATGGGACGGTTAAATCGGGTTTGACCCGATGTGTCCCGCCTAAAGAGGAAAAACCCCTCTTTTCCTTCCTCCCTTTCGTGCCGCAACAGCGTTAACAGACAATGTCTGTTGTTCTCGATTGTTGGCCCACTGCGCCATTGGTTCGGGTGATCTGGACCGTTCATCACGACCGAGTGGCTGTCCTGCACGAACCCTGGCACGAACCCTGGGTGGTTTCACCCGTTGAAATGTACCCGCGTGCACACAATCACTGCAAAGGATAAGTCCTACAAACACACTTTCCAGAAGTGGAAACTATCCCTGTTGCTACTAGGAGGGCGATCCGCGTGAACAATCACCCTCGGATCTCAGCCATCCATGGGAAGGGGATCCTGGCCGTCCAATGCCAACTGATCCAACTAGTAAATAAAAGAAAAAAAAAAAGAAAAAGAAAAGAGAGAATGAAAGAAAGAAAACATGGAGAAAATTGTCCACCTCTTCCTTCTCAAAACCCACCACCCAAACTCCCTTAAAACCTCGTTCTCCAACCTCCACGAGCTCCCGTGTACCTATACCAAATGCCCAGTAAATTAAATCGAATGGAGAAATTCCCGTTGATTGGCAATCCGCCATTGACGGCCAAACTGTTTTCTCTACCATGCCGCGCTGGTTCGGTCCGATTCCAAGCCGAATCTGAGCCTTGTTAGATCTTTAGCAAGAGGGAAGAAAAGAGAAAGAAACAAAGCAGAAAGAAGAAGGAATAAGAAGAAAGAAAAGGGAAGAGAATGAGGGAGAGAAAAACAGAGGGTGCGGCTGCTGTTGTGGCTGTCGCACCACCTGCGACTGGGCCGAGTCCGGGTCCTTGATGGTCGCGGAATGAGGCTCGACAAAGGGGAAAAGAGAAGCAGAAAGAAAGAGAAGAGAGAAAGGAGAAACAGAGAAAGGAAGAAGAGAGTCCAAGAGTGGGGCGAGCAGCTGCCGTTGTGCGACATTGTCTCGGCTCAAACTGAGTCACCGACTCAGTTCAGGTTTGGGGTAGGTTGGACTCAGTCCTACTGCTGCTGGCTAGAGAAAGGGAGCAGAGAAGAGAGTGAGAAAGGAAGAGGGAAAGAAAGAAAAGAGGAAGAAGGAGAAGGAAGGCAGAAAGAAGATGAGAAGGAGAGTGTGGGTTTGAGCGTGGCTCAACTCACTATCGAGCCCATCCCAACTCAGGGCGAGTTGGGTGTCCATTGTTGGACTTCTAGCAGGAGAATGAATGAGGAGATATGGAGAAAGAAAAGGAGAGGGAGAAGAAAGAAAAGAAGAGAAACTAGAAAGAGAGAGAACCGAGTCAACCCGGTTTCAAACCGAGTCAACTCACCGAGTTGACAAGGGTGAGTCTATATTTTCTCTCCAGATTTAAATTACTTTAATTACCATTGTTAACATCATTTTAGAAATTTTAAGTTAGATGCGATTAACCATTAGTAACTGTCCATACTTATATTAATTGATATACACACACACACACACACACACACACACACACACACACACACACACACATATATATATATATATATATAAATTGTTATTATCATTAAAATATTAGTATTTTATTCGTCATTCTTAAGACATTATTATTGACATTAGAGCATACTATTTCTATTCATCACAATGATTATCAAGGCCATGTTAACTAATATTAAGTACATTGTTAATGTTAATAATTGTTTTGAAAATTATAAGTATCATTATTCATCATGGGCGTCATTAGATAAATTTAGGTATTGTAATATTCCTAAAATTAATAACTAATTCATTTTATAAATTTTATTTACCAATGATTCCCATTAACAATATCATTAATGGCCATGCAAATTAGAGTTCAAACCCTAAATCTAGCCTAGACCTAAGTAATCTAAAACATAAGCTATGATCCTAACCATGAGTAGGTTGTCCATGCTAATAGTTGTTAGTACAAATAAAGATCACCATTACTAAATACTAGTACCTTATTTATTAATCTTACATACAATCATTGATAGTAGATCATACTACTTACTACATCGCGAAGATTATTAACGTCGCATAAATAATCTTAATCACATCATTAAGGATAATGGTAATGTTGTGATTGTACTTCAATTAACATTCAAATTTTAGAATCTAAGCATATAAACTAAACTCTAGGACAAAAACCCTAATTCTACATTAAAATCCTAAGATAGATAACTCAAACCCTAAGTTAAAACCCTAACCCTAAATAGCGTGTAAGCTTGGACCTAACTGTATAACTTTACAATTAATGATATGGTTTGATTCTAAGGAAACACTCATTCTCTAGCAACACTGGTAGGCGATTCAAAGTATAAGGTGATGGTTCTTCCCCTTAAGCTTTCCATCTCCAAATTAGTTTAAGTTATATAGTCTTTATTAAAAATCAAAATTGTTAATTCATAGCATGTGATCTCTTACATGATTTATATCTGATTTACGGTTGATAATTGTGAAACATGATTGCATGCGATAGTTACTTACATGACTGCTCTCATTTTAATTTATAGTTCACATCATGACCTGTTATGATTATTATGCTTAACATATGTCTGCCCTGCTATAGTGGTATATTTTCACATGAATTGTTGTAAGTCACTATGGACCTATATTCACTGCACTTATTAGTGGGTAAGCGCTCTTGTGTATGTGGACCCATACTTAGAATGTAACATGATGGAATGTGGAATGGAATAGACCCTCGATTGGAGGTTATGTGGGACATGAAATATTAATGTGGGAATTACCATCCATGGGTCATATGACTTGAGTGGCCTAGAAACGATCTCTTTAACCGTCTTGGTTTAATCTTATCTGAACCCTTTGCCATTTTGATTTAATGTACCGAACACCCTTTTTCCACTGCGATTTAATGTCTGTCCTACGCTTGACGATTTCCTTGCGTGCCTTTGATAGCCTATACCATGAGGTGGAAATCCCTGCTTATTGAAATTGATTGGCCACTGATCGATGGGTTCCATTAAGCATCCTAAGGTGGGGAAATCTCATGAGCTGGGGATGGTGGTCATGGGACACTATGCCCGAGCCGTCGGCCTAAGCTGGGTGACGAGCCGCCCGTAGTGACCATTGAGTTACTTACATTGGCTGATTGTGATTGGATTAATAATAGTTGGCTAATCATGCATTCATAGCATATTGGTGATGACATGTGACTAATTCTGGATGTTGTAGCACGTGTCCTAGAGTTGTTGGGGTATCTTTTCGCTAGCTCCCAGACTACCGACTATCAACCCTTTTGTTCCGACTGGATGATCATTCCCAGGTTGATGATTGCAGGGGTGACGAGCCCAAGTCCGACTGGATGTGCATCCCCCGGTCGATGTGCATTCGTGCATCCATACATATAAAAAGACTGCATCATGTATTGTTTTGATTGCCTTGTCGTTTTAACTATGCTTAGCTAAGGTGGCGATGTGTAATCATGAGGGGAATTCATACTGACTTGGTTACTCATTCATCAAATATATAACCGTACAGGTAGCACAGGTGGATTAAGTGATTTTCAGGTACAGACTGATGAAGAGCAGATGCAAGTGTCAAGGATGTATGACTGTGTTTGCTATGAGAAGCTGCGCGATCTTGCAGCTCCAATTTATACACATTTTATTATCTCTCTTGTATAAGTTTTGTAATTCTTGTATTCATACTTGTGGAGGCATTGGTTTGTATAAATCATTATGTGCAACCTCTTGTACATTCTAAATGTAAATGTAAAATTTTTCTTTATGCTGACTTGTCCATTCTATGCTTATCTGTTAACTTTTATAAAAGAAAAAAAAATTGCATATGGGATTTGGCTCTCTTTAGGTTAACACTCAGGCTTTTGGGAAGAGAGTCATATACTCGGGTCCTGAAAACACGGGGCGTTATAGTTAGTATCAGAGCATAGTTCGGACAAATTTGGCCTTGGAAAATGATCTTATACAAACTTCAAATGTCTCAAGTTATGGTGTTTGGAATTAGAAATTTGAACTTAGGTAAATTTCCCTTATATTTAGAAGAATGATTGAGAATGTAGGAACCCAAACTTAGGTTCCCTTATAAATTACTAAGAGTCATTTGCATTGATGTGGAATCCCTTATAAGTAAGGGACATTGAAAATATAGAGACCCAAAATCTTAGGTCCCTTTAGAAATCATTAGAAACAACTGTTTGAACTTAGGTGAAATTCCCCTGTAGTTAGGAGAGATTTAGAATATGGGAACTCAAAATTTTAGGCCCCCTAGAAATTGTTTGAATGTCCGTAGAATGTAGGAATTAGCTTAAAATCCTTTGAAGATTTTAGGCTTAGTCATTCGAACTTAGGAACAAGGACCTTAGTTCCCATGTAAATTACTAAAACTGCCATTTGAACTTAGAAACAAGACAAAGGAACTGCGGGAAGGAAAATGCCTGCTAAGATTAAATAAGATCAATCAGGACTTTCCTTGGACTTGACCCCTGGTGAACAAATTTTATAAATCTAGAAATTTGAACTTCTTTAAAGATTTTATAGTTAGAAATCAAGTTGTTGCCATATCTAGGAAATGAAATAACCTTAGGCATTGTGAGGAAATCCCCTTACTCACCACATTGTACATTAGATCAGTCATGAATGTTCCTTACACTTGAAGAATCATATTAGGGGTTATAGTTTAAATTCCCTAATGCACCTCGTTAATTAGAGACAAGAGTTTTCATGAATCTCAACACTTGGGATTAATTAGTGACAAAGTTATAGAATTCTGAGTAAATTTTCAACCTAAGACTAAGCATATTAGAACTAGATTTGAGATCTTAGATAAATTACCAAAATTTCAAACTTAGGTTCCATATGGAAATCCTGGTCTTGAAACTTCCAAGTAATGCATTAGGTGACTAGAGTGCTCATTGGAAGCGTGATGATCGGTCACTCCCATTCACGTAAATTTCAGGCGCTCCCATTGAAAATTAGAGGATTACCTTATATTCCTTAAGAGTCCAAAACAGTAAGGATCACGGATTGATGGAACCATGTCTAAGCGCTTATGCGGTTTGTCTCAAATTCTAAAGTCCTAGCAAATCTCAATGATTCAAATGCCCTGATCAAGTAAAGGATCGAGAATTAACGGGATGGTGAATTGATACCGAAATCATCTGCTCTGCAAGCAAATGATCGATGTATCGGGCTCAAACCCACTACAACCATCTATCTATGATAGCTCGAACACTGAGAACCAGAAAATTGTATTGTACTCTAGATGTTGAGAGTTACCATTAAAGGTAAAGGAAAATAACAGCAAAGCTAGGACATTAGTATTAGCCACCCAAATGAACTCAAAACCTTAGTAAGTGTTATGAAAAACCCTGATATTGATAAGCATTAGTAAGACCCCCTAGTTCTAGTTAATACTAAAATGATTTCTAACATTTAGAGGAACCTAAACGTCTCAGTTGATTTATTAGGATGGAGAGTTAAGGGTTGTGGTAAATTGGAATATAGCATTAAAAATTTCACACTTAGGCATACACGAAATAGGACGCACCTTGTTACCAAATCTCGAGGGCGAGATTTTCTTTAAGGGGGGTAGATTGTAACACCCTGTACTTTTTAGTACTCGGGTGTTACCGTATAACCAAATTTAGAAATAAATATAAGCCTAGCTTGAGCAAACGTTCACGTACATTATAGCCTAAATCCGATGGTTGAATGTAATCCATAACCATAATTAGGCTGTCCATCCACTTCCTTTAAGGATGGACCCGTACATCATTAGGTAACTCTATCTTTAGGATTCTAACCACCCTGATAGATCGACATCAAACACCAAACCCTCAGACCCACCATTTATTAGGCCATGGAACTCAATGTTGGAATCCATTACTTGACCACTACAACCAAGCCATTCATTAGCAACATCAGGTGGACCATATGTTTACATTAGGACTCCTCAGACAGATTATGAATCAATCACAATGTTTCATTAATCAATCTAACGATTGATTTCCATAACTCGACCTTCGAATTATAGAACTAACCATAAGCTGACTGAATAGTAGCCATGCCCGGGATTTAGACACATGACTTAACAAGACGTGGTTGAAACCATTGATGACTCTAACCAAGGATGGGTCCTACGTAAAACACTGCCACAAAGGAAAACAAATGAATAAATAAATAAATAATTAAATACTTATGTACACACTAATAATAGTAATGTACGAAGATAAAGTAAGTAATGATAGTACAATAATGCAAGTAATATTATTAAAGACTCCGATAGTAATAAGGGAATTATCAACACATGAGATAGATGGTCTTGAATGCACATATGATCGTTGGGGGTCCTTTTGACCGTCGATTTTCAAATTTGGGATGATCCGACCGTAAAAAACAATCCCCACCCATTCAAAGCGATCCATCTATTATTACTCAAGATGGGCCATCACGACATTAGAGAAACCTATTTTAAGATTTCAATCACTTTGATGAACAAGTCAGACCATCCACCCTGAATTCTAAGATCTAGATCAACAAACCCATCGATCCTCTAGCTTTTGAAATTCCCATAGAAGATACATCACCTAATTTTGATGATTGGATCACTCGATCACTAAACTCACCAATAGTTTTCACCTAAGCTAGGCTAAGAATCCTAGGAATCAACAAGGATCACACTTAGAATTAATATGATCGTCATATAGTCATAAATCACAAAATAACCCTGTGTTTAGAAAGTGTGGCCCCGCCTAGGCATCCCATCTGCCTGATCTTTAATCAGGGACCCTTCTTGGGAACCCAAAAATAGAATAGACGACGTGGATTTCCCATAAACATTATGGTGGACCCCACTATTGGTTGTGTGTGTACCTCGACAAGTGTACACCTGCGGTGCACCCGACCAGTGGGACGGTCAAATCAGGTTTGACCCGATGTGTCCCGCCTAAAGAGGAAAAACCCCTCTTTTCCTTCCTCCCTTTCACGCTACAACAGACAATGTCTGTTGTCCTCGATTGCTGGCCCACCACTCCATTGGTTTGGGTGATCTGGACCATTCATCACGACCGGCTGTCTCGCACGAACCCTGGGTGGTTTCACCTGTTTAAATGTACCCGCAGGCACACAATCACTGTAGAGGATAGGTCCTACAAACACACTTTCCAGAAGTGGAAACTATCCCTGCTACTGCTGGGAGGGCGATCCCCATGAACAATCACCCTCGAATCTTAGTCGTCCATGGGAAGGGGATCCTGGCTGTCCAATGCTAGCTGATCCAGCCGGTAAATAAAAGAAAAAAAAAAAGAAGAAAGAAAAGAGAGAATGAAAGAAAGAAAACATGGAGAAAATCGTCCACCTCTTCCTTCTCAAAACCCACCACCCAAACTCCCTTAAAACCTCGTTCTCCAACCTCCACGAGCTCCTGTGTACCTATACCAAATGCCTAGCAAAAACCAAATGGAGAAATTCTTGTTGATTGGCAATCCGCCATTGATGGCCAAACTATTTTCTCCACCATGCTGCATTGGTTCGGTCCGATTCCAAGACGAATCTGAGCCTTGCGAGATCTTCAGCAGGAGGGAAAAAAAGAGAAAGAAACAAAGCAGAAAGAAAAAGGAAGAAGAAGAAAGAAAAGGGAAGAGAATGAGGGAGAGAAAAACAGAGTGTGCGGCTGCTGTTGTGGTTGCCGCACCACTTGCGACTAGGCTGAGTCCGGGTCCTTGATGGTCGCGGAATTAGGCTCGACAAGGGGGAAAAGAGAAGCAGAAAGAAAGAGAAGAGAGAAAGGAGAAACAAAGAAAGGAAGAAGAGAGTCCAAGAGTGGGGCAAGCAACTGCTGTTGTGCGACATTGTCTTGGCTCAAACTGAGTCGCCGACTCGGTTTAGGTTTGGCGCAGGCTGGGCTCGGTCCTACTGCTGATGGCCAGAGAAAGAGAGCAGAGAAGAGAGTGAGAAAGGAAGAGGGAAAGAAAGAAAAGAGGAAGAAGGAGAAGGAAGGAAGAAAGAAGATGAGAAGGAGAGTGTGGGTTTGAGTGTGGCTCGACTCACTATCGAGTTCGTCCCAACTCAGGGCGAGTTGGGCATCCATTGTTGGACTTCCAGCATGAGAATGAATGAGGAGATAGGGAGAAAGAAAAGGAGAAGGAGAAGAAAGAAAAGAAGAGAAACTAGAAAGAGAGAGAACCGTGTCAACTCGATTTCAAATTGAGTCAACTCACCGAGTTCACAAGGGTGAGTCTATATTTTCTCTCTAGATTTAAATTACTTTAATTACCATTGTTAACATCTTTTTAGGACTTTTAAGTTAGATGCGATTAACCATTAGTAACTGTCCGTACTTATATTAATTAATATACGTACACACACACACACATATATATATATATATATAAATTGTTATTATCATTAAAATATTAGTATTTTATTCGTCATTCATAAGACATTATTATTGGCATTAGAGCATACTATTTCTATTCATCACAATGATTATCAAGGCCATGTTAACTAATATTAAGTACATTGTTAATGTTAATAATTGTTTTGAAAATTATAAGTATCATTATTCATCATGGGCGTCATTAGATAAATTTAGGTATTGTAATATTCCTAAAATTAATAACTAATTCATTTTATAAATTTTATTTACCAATGATTCCCATTAACAATATCATTAATGGCCATGCAAATTAGAGTTCAAACCCTAAATCTAGCCTAGACCTAAGTAATCTAAAACATAAGCTATGATCCTAACCATGAGTAGGTTGTCCATGCTAATAGTTGTTAGTACAAATAAAGATTACCATTACAAAATACTAATGCCTTATTTATCAATCTTACGTACAATCATTGATAGTAGATCATACTACTTACTACATTGCGAAGATTATTAACATTGCGTAGTTAATCTTAATCACATCATTAAGGATAATGGTGATGTTGTGATTGTAATACAATTAACATTCAAATCTTAGAATATAAGCATATAAACTAAACTCTAGGACAAAAATCCTAATTTTACATTAAAACCCTAAGATAGATAACTCAAACCCTAGGTTAAAACCCTAACCCTAAATAGCGTGTAAGCTTGGACCTAACTGTACAACTTTACAATTCATGATAGGGTTTGATTCTAAGGAAACACGCACCCTCTAGCAACACTAGTAGGCGATTCAAAGTATAAGGTGATGATTCTTCCCCTTAAGCTTTCCATCTCTAAATTAGTTTAAGTTATAGTTTTTATTAAGAATTAAAATTGTTAATTCATACCATGTGATTTCTTACATGATTTATATCTGATTTACGGTTGATAATTATGAAACATGATTGCATGCGATAGTTACTTACATTACAGCTCTCATTTAATTTATAGTTCACATTATGACTTGTTGTGATTATTATGCTTAGCATATGTCTGCCTTGCTATAGTGGTATATTTTCATATGAATTGTTGTAAGTCACTATGGACCTATATTCACTACACTTATTAGTGGGTAAGCCCTCTTGTGTATGTGGACCCATACTTAGAATGTAACATGATGGAATGTGGAATGGAATGGACCCTCGATTGGAGGTTATGTGGGACATGGAATACTAATGTGGGAATTATCATCTATGGGTCATATGGCTTGAGTGGCCTAGAAATGATCTCTGTAACCATTCTGGTTTAATCTTATTTGACCTCTTTGCTGTTTCGATTTAATGTACCAAGCACCCTTTTTCCGCTGCGATTTAACATCTGTCCTATACTTGATGATTTCCATGCGTGCCTTTGATAGCCAATATCATGCGGTGGAAATCTCTGCTTATTGAAATTGATTGGCCACTGATTGATGGGTTCCATTAAGCATCCTAAGGTGGGAGAATCTCATGAGCCGGGGATGGTGGTCATGGGACACTATGCCCAAGCTATTGGCCTATGCTGGGTGATGAGCACCCCGTAGTGACCATTGAGTTACTTAAATTTGCTGATTGTAATTGGATTAATAATGGTTGGCTAATCATGCATTCATAGCATATTGGCGATGACGGGTGGCTAATTCTGGATGTTGTAGCACGTGCCCTAAAGTTGTTGGGGTATCGTTTCTCTAGTTCTCAGACCACCGACTATCGACACTTTTGTTTCGACTGGATAATCATTCACAGGTCGATGATTGCATGGGTGACGAGCCCAAGTCCGACTGGATGTGCATCCCCAGGTCGATGTGCATTCACGCATCCATGCATGTAAAAAGACTGCATCATGTATGGTTTTGATTGCCTTATCATTTTAATTATGCTTAGCTAAGGCGGTGATGTGTAATCTTGAGGGGAATTCACATTGAGTTGGTCATTCGTTTATCAAATATATAACCGTATAGGTAGCACAGGTGGATTGAGTGATTTTCAGGTACAGACTAATGAGGAGCAGGTGCGAGTGTCAGGGATGTATGACTATGTTTGCTGAGAGAAGCTGCACGATCTTACAGTTCCAATTTATATGCATTTTATTATCTTTCTTGTATAAGTTTTGTAATTCTTGTATTCGTACTTGTGGAGGCATTAATTTGTATAAATCATTATGTGCAACCTCTTGTACATTCTAAATGTAAATGTAAAATTTTCCTTTATTCTGACTTGTCCATTCTATGCTTATCTGTTAACTCTAATAAAAGAAAAAAAAATTGCATATGAGATTCGACTCTCTTTAGGTTAACACTCGGGCTTTTGGGAAACAGGTCATATACGCGGGTCCTGAAAACATGGGGCGTTTTAGTTATGGGTCATAGTTGTCATGCCAGATGGGTCGTAGTTGTCATGTTATAAGGATCGTGCCTTTCACTGCCCTGTGCAAGGCCGAGCTCATTTAGCCCATAAACTTGTATCGTGGTTGTCAGGTTATATGGGCCATTGTTGTGACGATGTATGGATCATGATTGACATATTATATTGGTCATGGTTTTCATGTTACACAGGTCATGATTGTTAGATATTATGGGTTATTGTTGTCATGTTATATGGGTTGTGGTTGTCACGAAATATGGATCGTGGTTAGAAACCCCGACCATCACCGTGATAATAATGACCTATGTACAACAACGATCCTGTTGTCAGAGAGATGTCTTCACATCTTTCACGCTGCTCAACCGGTTGAGTGGACCGCTCGACCAGTCGAGGATCCACTCGACCTGTTGAGGCCTGCTCGACTCAAAGTCCAGCGAGCACATGTTTTGGGTGTCCGGGATCCTCAACCAGTTGAGGGGATGGCTCGACTAGTCGAGCGGGTTGTCGAGGCCCTCCTTCGACTAGTTGAAGTTACGCAGATCCTACACGGACTGCGTACATTTGAGGCAATTTTGGGACTTTTCCAAAGGAGGTGCATAAGTGGAGTTTCCTAAACAATAAATAGGGGTCCCTAGGACTATTCTAAAGTATTCTAAGGCTTTCTAAAAGTTTTCCAAGGATTTCTAAAAGGGTTTTAGGGTTATCAAAGGGCGTAGCAAGGGTGAGATTTGAGGTTGTTTGAATCGGGTAAGTCCTCTCTCTTGCAATTTAAATTTTATAGTGGATTTCTGTCACTTTGGGCCGTGGTTTTTTCCCACAAAGGTTTTTCACATTAAATCTTTGTGTTCTCTTGTGATTGCTTGTTGCTCTTAGATTGCTATCATAGATATAGATCTGTGTGATTCCGCAACACAAATCCCCAACAAGTGGTATCAAAGCAATCGTTGGGGAACAGATCTGAATCTGTAGGATTAGTAATAATGGGAAATGACAAGTTTGATATTGAGAAATACTTAGGAAAAAATAATTTTGAGTTATGGAAGGTTAAGATGATTAGCCTGTTAACCAAGTAAGGCGAGATTAAGGCTTTTGAGGAGCGAAAATCTACCATGAAAGATGATGAATGAGAAAACCTTGATAGTAATGCTTTAGCCTCTATCCGTTTGTCTCACAGATGAGGTTCTCTATAATGTTTTGAGTGAGAAAACTACAGCTAGTTTATGGGCAAAGTTAGAGAACATCTATGCAAAGAAGTCCTTTGAAAACTGCCTACACTTGAAGCTACAGTGTTATACCTTCAAGATGGCAGAGGGTGGAGATTTAAAAGCCCTTACTAGCAACTTTAATAAATTGATGAGCAAATTGCTGGATATGGAGGAAGTGGTCAAAGATGAGGAACAGGCATGTATACTGTTAAATTCTCTTCCTGGATCATATGAGTCTTTCAGGGACACGATGTGCACCGTAAATAAAATCCTAAGTGTTGACACCGTTATCTCAGCCCTTCAAAGGAAGGCTGTGAGAAAGATAAATGGCGACATGGGGGCATCTTTCGATGCACTGATTATGAGGGGCAAAGATTCTGAGCGAGGTATAGGATCTTCAAGACCTAAATCCAAATCCAAGGGCAAAGGCAAAGGAAAATTAAAGTGTTGGAATTGTGGGTTGTCTGGACACATGAAGAAGGATTGTAGAAATCCTAAAACAAAGAAGGAAAATTCAGCAGCTTCTTCCAAGGAGGCTAATGTAGTCACATCTGATGAAGAATCAAGTGGTAGTGATGTTCTGCCTATTTCCATGATTGGTCACTTACATGACAATTATAAAGACGAGTGGATACTTGACACAGGAGCATCCTATCACATGACTCCTCATCGGAGTTGGTTTACCAGTTACAAGGAATGTGATGGTGGACAGGTTTTTATGGGCAATGACAATGCCTGTAATGTTGTGGCTATTGGTACGGTGAGCATCAAGATATTTGATGGGATGGAGCGTACCTCGACTGACGTTAAGCACGTTCCTGATATGAAGAAAAGTCTGATTTCTCTCGGTGCACTCGAGACTATAGGGTGCAAGTTCACCAGTATTAATGGTGTCCTTAAAGTTTCAAAAGGGGCACTCGTGGTTACGAGAGTGCAGAGGCACGAAAACCTTTACAGGTTGATTGGGAGCACTTCGGCAAGTGGAGCGGTAGCAACTATTACAGACTCCACGTCTCTACATATGTGGCATGCTCGTCTGGGCCACATGAGCGAGTGGGGCATGAAGGTACTTTCTGATCGATGTTTGATTCAAACTTTTAAAAATTCTGATTTAGATATATGCAAATATTGTATATATGGTAAACAATCTAGATTGTCTTTTAAATATGAAAAATATGTTTGTAAGGGAGTGCTTGATTATGTGCACTTTGACGTATGGGGGCCATCGTCATAAGTTTTCATTAGGGGGTCGTCATGGTTTGTTTCATTCATTGACGACTACTCCAGGAAAGTTTGGGTTTACTTCATGAAATGTAAATCCGAAGTTTTTACCATATTCAAACAATGGAAGGCAATGGTGGAAAAATAGTCAAGGCGAAAAATAAAGGTTTTAAGGACTGACAATGGTTGAGAATTTACTTCCACTAAGTTTAATGAGTGTTGTAAGGATGAGGGGATTATCAGGCACAACACAGTGCGCCACACGCCTGAGCAAAACGGTGTGACCGAGCGAATGAATCGGACTCTCCTAGAGAGGGCCAGATGCATGTTTAGTAATGTTGCATTGGGCAAGGACCTATGGACAGAAGCCATTAACATGACTTGTTATTTGGTGAACTGATCTCCTTCAACGACAATTGAATGTAAAATCCCAGAGAAAGTATGGAGTGGTCAGAAAATCGACTACTCAGATCTACGCATATTTGGTTGTGAAGCTTACTCGCATTACCGTTAGTTGAGAGAGATAAGCTAGATCATAGAGCCAAAAAGTACATCTGTATTGGCTATGACATTGGTGTGAAAGGTTACAGGTTATTCGACAAGATCACATGTAAGGTCATCACTAGCCATGACGTTAGATTCAATGCAAGCTCTCTATTCCGCAAGAATAATCAAGAGGAGCAAAAGGAACCAGAAAGGTTAATCCTAGACGTCTAGATTGACTCAGATGATACTTAGGCAGAGACAGATGCGCAGACAAAGGTATAAGATCAGGTGGAGCAGCCACCTGTGAGAAGGAACCCACTGCATGATCACAGGTTAACGACGAGATACAGAGACGACTCTAATATTGCATATGCCCTCATTATAAATGAGGGGGACCCATCTACTATTCAGGAGGGTCTTGATGAGCCTGATGCAGAAAAGTGGCAGTGGCTATGGATGATGAGATGAACTCATAGCACAAAAATCACACATGGGAGCTGACGGAGCTTCCTGTGGGCCGAAAAGTGATCGGATGTAAGTGGTTATTCAAAAGGAAACATGATAGACACAAAGCAAGGTTGGTAGCGAAGGGTTATGCTTAGAGAGAAGGAATCAACTTCATAGAGATATTTGCCCCGGTGGTTAAGCAAGTATCTATCAGATTCATGTTGGCGCTGGTTGCCCAATGCGATCTCGAGCTGGAACAAATAGATGTGAAGACTGCATTCTTGCATGGGGAATTAGAAGAATAGATCTACATGAAGCAACCAGATGGCTACGAAGTTAAAGGGGTAAAGAAAAAAGTTTACAGGTTAATGAGGTCGTTGTACAGCCTGAAACAGTCGCTTAGGCAGTGGTATAAAAATTTTTATTCTTTCATGGTAAGTCAGAAATTTACTCGGAGTGAATACAATCATTGTGTCTATTAGAAGACACTGAGTGATGGAAAATTCATCATCCTAGTACTGTATGTTGATGATATGTTGATTGCCTGTCATGATATGTCTGAAATCAACGTATTGAAGACTCAGTTATCAGGGACATTCGAGATAAAAGATCCGGGGGCTGCAAAGAGGGTTCTTGGCATAGATATTCATAGAGACAGGAAGAAGAACAGGCTTTGGTTATCACAGATAGATTACCTTGAAAAGGTATTGATCAAGTATGGGATGGACTAAGCAAAGCCGGTGAGCGTTCCCCACGCAGCTTGCTTTAAGCTTTCCTCAGAACGATGTCCTAAATTAAATGAGAAAAAATAAGTTATATTTCATATGCCTTATTCGAATGTGGTTGGCAGTTTAATGTATGTCATGGTCTGTACAAGACTAGATATTTCACAGGCAGTCGATGTTATGAGCAGATACATGTCAAACCCCGGCAAGCAACATTGGGAAGCTGTGAAATGGCTACTTCGATATATTCGAGGTACAAAAGACTACGTCTTAACTTTTAAGAAGACAGGAACAAAGTTGGTAGGGTATGTAGATTCTGACTACGCAGACAGATAGATTCCAGGAAGTCTACTTCAGGATACTCGTTTGTACTAGCTGGTGGAGCAATCAGTTGGATGTCGAAGCTTCAGTCTGTGGTGGCTCTTTCCACGACCAAAGCAGAATATATGGCAGTGACGAAAGCATTTAAAGAAGGTGTTTAGCTTAGAGGCATGATAAATCATTTTAGACTTTAGCTGGAGGCTGGTTAACTGTGATAGCAAGAGCGCTATCAATTTGGCTAAAAATTTTGTTTATCACTCACATCCTAAACATATTGATGTTCGTGACCACTTTATCTGACAGGTGCTTGAGGAAGGAGGCGTCACACTGGAGAAGATTCATACCAGTGTGAATCTGTGAATCTAGCAACTCCGCGCAACATGCTCACCAAGGTTGTTCCTGAAGATTGAAGACAGAAGTTCAAGTCTTCACATCTTTCGCAACTTCTACATGTTTTGGGTGTCGGGGCTTGTCTTGTAATTTCTATTTCATAGTGGATTTCTGTTGCTTTGTGTCGTGGTTTTTTCCCACAAGGGTTTTCCACGTTAAATCTTTGTGTTCTCTTGTGATTGCTTGTTGCTCTTGGATTGTTATCCCAGATCTAGATCTGTGTGATTTCGTAGCATAAATTCCCAACAGATCCATTGTTAATCATAACTACACCCCATGTGGATGACAACCACAATCCATTTTACATTTGAACCAGGACCCATTATCCATGACAACCAGGAACATTTGCTCTTTGTAACCACGACCGTTCATATTGGCCTCAATGCATAGTCCTACCTCTCATTTATTCTGAGGGTGGCCTTCTAACAACTCTATAAAATGTTTCGGATGAAAATGTCCATTGTCCTTGGATCCGTAATTGTACGGTTTCATAGTGTAGAAGAAGTTACTTGTTTTGAACAATCCTGAGAATGTGACATGGACCGAAGCTTTTTTGAACAATGGATCTTGGTTTCATCTAGAGTGGGTCATGGTCGACAACCATGATCCAACGTGGATAACAACCATGATCCAATGTGCATGTGAACCACTATCACACGACAGGGTTGTGGTTGTCATACACACTAGGTGGTGGTTCCCAGCCACGATCCATTGTAGATGACAACCAAGACCCATTGTTTGTCATATCCACGACCCTTCAGTAATAGCGCCACATTCTTTTTTGAAAAATCGCATTCATTTTGCTACTTCCCCGTTATCCCAAAAAATGGTATTCTTAACATCGAAAAACCAATAGTGCCACCAGCCAATGGATGGTGCTCAATGGTCTGTGGGCCCCTCAGCATGTATGTGTTTCATCCATGATGTTTTATTTAAACCAACACGATTTAAATGATTTTTAAACTCGCAAGTATACGAATCAGATGCAGATACGGTACGTATTACGAGATCGTTCCCACGAGGACTGGTCGTCACAATTCAAATCTATGATTCTCCTTAACTAATCCAATGAATAATGGAATGAATTACTAAGCACAATTCTATGAAAAAAATAATTAAAAACAGGGAAGAAAATTCAATCAGAGAGAGAGCACTAGGACTTTCGAATCCACCCCTAATTATCCTAACCCTTGTTTTGTCTGTTGATTCACCTTGATCTAGATTGATACCACTTATACAGAGAAAGCACAATCTGTGTCCTCAATCGGGCATACAGACTGTCTAATTCCTTTAAGCAATGCCATGAACAACAAATTCCATGTCCTTGGTCGGGCACATGGAATGTACATTCATTAAAGCATCCTGTTTCTTCCTCTATAGGAAACCTGTTCTTGATCAGACACAAGCACCTGTAATAAGCATCCAAACAACATCCATATATATACTTTGGTCAAGTTCATAGATGGAGAAGTATGGAATTTAAACCCGTCAAGCCCACTTAGAGAAAAAAAAATAAATTAATTAAAATTCAAAGTAAATCAACCAATACAAGAGCTGATCAAATTAGGGGCTTCATCTCAGCCCTAGCTGAGAGATTAGTGACCCATAAAATCCATAAAAAATATTAAATAAAATTCATAAAATCAAAACACCAAACCAATCGATCTCTCTCTCTTCCTCCTTCTCTTTCTTCTCTTTCTTCTCTTTCTTGCTCTGGATCTCGAATTCCCTGGTTTTGAATGCCTTTCCGACTTCCAAAACTCCACTTTTATAGGTGTTGGATGGCTGAAATCGGTGGCAGAGTCGTAGACGGACTCGGAGTACAATTTTTCACAACCGTGATCGGTGGGCCCCACAGAGGTGTTTTCTGGAAAATCCACCCCGTCCATTGGATTCAAGACGAAATTTCAGTCAAGAATGGGTGGTTTTGAAGGTCCATTGGCGCGGCCCACAGAAGAAATCTCAAAAAGATCAGATTTGAACGCCGCCGGGTAGCCCTTTTGTGGCCTCTGTATCACGCACGTGTGTACGCATGGGAGTGAACTATCAGCATGGTTTTGTAGTATTCGTGGCCCTCTACGCGATGGACGGCTCGGATTGGCCGTACGGGTGACGAGTGGGGCCCACTGTCCTTCGCAAAATCGGCCAGCGGCCGTGCGTTACGCGGACGCGAACGACGGCTGCGATGATGGTGGGGCCCACCTCGCAACGTCTTTGAGAAATCTACTCCGTTCATGAGATTCACGTCGAAAAACCGTTCAGGAAGGGTCAGTTTTGAGTGAAATCAGTGCGGCCCACTTGATCTTTCATTCCGCCGTCCATCCTGCGATTTTCATCAATCCACGTCTGTACACTTGCATGAGACCAAACAGTCATCTAGGCGAGGGGTATGTCTGCCCCAGGAAGCGGATGGACGGCTTGGATTGTCCATTTGGACAACGAGTGGGACCCACAACTCGATCCAGCGGTCGGACGCGGAAGACGCTGCCACACGATTCTGCTTTTGAGAAGAAGAGTTGGGTCAGCGCAAGCGCTGACCCTTCAGCCGATCGGTGCACACCAGCACATATATTCACTACGCACACGCGTCGCGTGTGCGGGTCCCATGGTGATGTATATGTGAAATCGGTCCCATCCATCCGCTTTCTCATCTGGTTTCCACCGTCAGGACCAATTTTTAGGCAATTCCAATTATCAGGTGGGTCCCAAATTGTAGATTAACGGGCTGATCTGTCCGTTGGACCACTTCCCGAGATCTGTAAGGGCTGAAATTTAATATGTACGGTTGATTTATGGCCCTCATCACATGTATGAAGTTTCGAGTTGATCGGATGGCGGAAAATATGTGATCTTGCATTCTGGACCCTTTTCGAGCCCCTTTGGCGTGCTTTCCTCAGATCCCAGGCGTGTAAAATCTTCATTATTGGTTTTCTGGAGTCCATCCCGTGCTCTGGTAATTTTGGAGCGTCAAATCCATGATTTTAACATCATTTTGCTATACACGCTCCCAATTTCCTTCTGTAACAAAAACACGAGTAAAATCTGGCATTAAACATTATCATGTATGTAAAATCAAGTAATTACTGGGTCTGATATGCAATATTCGACCCTGATCAATCCATGCCGTCCATATATTTTTATAGATCATTTTATGGTATGAAACCAAAAATGAGGTATATCCCAATCTCAAGTGGACCACATTACAGGAAATAGTGTTGAATGAGCATAGACCATTAAAAACTTTTTGCGGGCCATAAAAGTTTTGGATCAAGCTGATCTTTGTTTCTTCCCTTCATCTGTATTTCTACGACCTAATCAACAGATTGGATGTCAAATAAACAGTATAGTGGGCCTTAAGAGGATTTTAATGGTGGATATCCAATCACTATTGTTTTCCTGTGTTGTGGTCCACCATAGATTTATATCCCTCTCATTTTTGGGATTAAACCCGAAAATGATCTGTAAAAATGGATGAACGGAATGGATGAAACACATACATGGTGGTTGGGCCCATGGCTGCTGTTAGGGAGAGTAGCCAATATGTTTTCCCCCGATCCACGATCCAATGTTGGATGACAACTACGATCCAACGTGAATGGCAACCACGATCCAATGTGCATGCGAACCATGATCACACGAAAGGGTCATGGTTGTCATACATACTGGGTGGTGGTTCCCTACCACAATCCATTGTAGATGACAACCACGACTCATTGTTCGTCATATCCACGACCCTTTGGTAATAAAGCTACATTCTTTTTTCAAGAAATCACATTCATTTCGTTACTTCCCAGTAATCTTGAAAAATGGTATTCTTAACATCGAAAAACCAATAGTCGTATTGCATCCTAATCACATTAATCACTGGTTCACTAGCCTATAAAAGTGGTACTTGGGTTTCAAATTACTTTCACAAGTCAATCCGAACCAAAATCCTTGTTGCAACACCTTAAGCATTCATGGATTTCTTTGCTCTTTTAATCAAAATAATGGAGGAGATATTCGAAGAAGGCATCAAGTCCTTCTCGTGTTCTTCCTTTATGGGTGATCCCTTCCCTTTCCTCAGGGATATTGTCGATCTTTCTGAAGATCAACGGCCTCCACAGGAAATTCTGAAAATAATTTAAGAACTCTAACAACTCGGAGATAATTTCTTGGAGGCGGATAGAGAAATCGAGCAGTGTTCTTCCGCTCTGTCTCGCCTGTCGGCCCTTAGTGCTGAGTACAGGGCTCTGTCAACCCACTCTGAAGTAGCTGGGAAGAACAGGCTGCATTGTACTCGCAAGCAGGACTTTAACAAGAAAAGGCTGCACTGGATCGAGAGGTATAATGCCGCAAAGGAAGCAAAAGCTGAGGTCACTAAAAGATTTGAAGACCTCAAATCAGCCCACCTATAGCTCTCATCCAGCCACTCTTCTTCTTCCTTGTCCTATTCTTCTTGTAATTAAACGAAAGTTCACTTGTTGATTTTATAGTCATCTTATGGAATTCACATATAATGTAATTTTCGTGTGCAATAGAATGTCATATATGGTCGTGGTGAGGGTTGTGATTGTCATGTGGTAAGGGTCATGGTTGTAGGGGCCGTTTTAAACTCCTAACTTGTTGGCCCCACTATGTTGCATCGTGGTTGACATGTTATATGGGTTGTGGTTGACATGTTAGATGGGTTGTGGTTCACAGTTATATAGGTGTCGTGGTTGTCATGTTATATGGGTCGTGGTTATCATGATGCATGGATCGTGGTTGTTAGTTGTTATGCTTCGTGGTTGTTATGTCATATGGGTCGTGGTTGTCATGTTATATGGGTCATGGTTGTCATTATATATGGGTTGTGGTTGTCATGATATACGGGTCGTGGTTGTTATGTTATATAGGTCGTGGTTGATGTGTTACATGCATCGTGGTTGTCAGTTATTATGGTTCGTGGTTGTTACGCTATATAGATCGTGGTTGCCATTTTTCGGTCATAAAAGGCCTTGTCATGGTCCATAGTTGATATTTTACATTGGTCGTGGTTCTTAAGTTACTTGGATCATGGATATCATGTTAGATGAGTCATGGTTATAATGGGTCGGCATTTTCCTACTACATGGGTCGTGGTTCTCATGTTATACGGATCGTGGTTGTCATCCACAATGGAATGCATCGTGGTTCACTTCCAAAATGACATCTTGGTTTACACATGAAAAATGGATTGTGGTTGTCATCCACAAAGGCTCGTGGTTTACAACCACGACCCATATAACATTACAGCCACGAGCCTAAGTGCAAGACAACCATCTCATTCACCAAACCATTACATATAATAATAAGAAGAAACATCATATACACCAATCCATTCAACATTCAATACCAAATCAGTGTTTGGCTCTATTCATTGGTCTACTTGATATTTCTTCTTGTTTCTTTACGAAAGCAGCATCAGCTTCTTTCTTGTACTGCAGACAGTTGTATGTAATTGTCTTTCTAAATTTAGAAATGTTCTCCTACATAAAAAAATGAACTAATATTAAAACAAAAGACAAAGCAATCAAGATTTAATGTAGACGAATAAATATATACTTACAGGTGTAAAATTAATTGCAAGCATGTTACTCAAGAAGTCTATGAATTTCATCATGAATATGCCACAATCGTCAGAGTTGTGTTGTGCAGGTCTATCAGTGATTTTCCTCACATTCCATGACTTCTTCAGAACTTAGCTCCACCATCAAGAATATGGAATAACCACCTCAGTCCGTCCATTACTTGCACAATGACTAGCTCATTTTTCTATTTCCAATCAGTACTCATGCTGTCATACAAAGTGACATCTTTCTTCTTTGGAGAAACAACACCCATCAACCAGTGTTGCTGCCTTGCGTTGAGAGGGATATATAACTATCAAGCACAAGAAATATGACAACAGTTAAACACATGTCTTTCTAAAATGAATAATATCATTTAAGTCCATGTACATGTGCAAGTAACTAAGATCTTACCACTTCATATTTCCATAGAGGTTTCGTTTTACCATCACTGGTGACTATATCTATAAGATTTTCATTCAATTTTTCAAACTTCATGACCTATGGATCCTTATGGTTCCCAGCTCCGTAAGTGCACAACAAGCCAAGTTGAATTTCCATGATTTGCTATTGAGATATTGGGTAATGTTAGAAACATAAATAATTAATGATGTTTTAAAGAAAACTATGGTCGTAGTTTTCACATTACCGTAATTAGTGATGGGACAAATGCGCAGTCCTGTCTACCTCACAATCGATTTTCTTAACGTGTTGATAGACAGTTTACGTATAAATCGATGGCTTACGTAATGAGGAAAATGTGTGATATAATATTCACACATTGATATTAAATAAAGAAGGAGAAAGGATAGAAACTTACCTCAAAGTTGACCCATAAATTTAAGTCATAGATGCTTTTTCAACCAATGATGTGAACCTGATTCTCTAACAATTTTCAACTCGTTGTCTTCGGCATCAGTTAGAGCTCGGTGGGGATCCACGTACCCCTGATGACTCTCTTTTATAGGAGAAGAAGTTGGAGCTGTGTATGGAGAAGACATAAATTTTGAGGCCAGTATACTATGTTGTGGCCTAAGTACATCCGCAACAAGAGTAGCATCCACATTGGCTGTCCTCTCCCTTCAAAGTACCGATGTTGAGCTGTAATAAAATCACATATTATCTATGCAATTCATAACATAATGTCTTTTTAAAAATTTAAACAAATGCAATTTCACGTATAATTTTCTTATTAACTTCATCCTTTAACAGGTTCATCCCCTACCTTAATGAAGCATTGTGCTCTTTTAACTGCTTCATTTCTTCTTCGACTATTTGCATCGAAGGGATTTTGTCTTGTAATACAAAAGCATAATATTTATGTATTTCAACATGTCATGTAGGGAAATGAGGAGAGGATGAACTACGATCCACTGTGATTGAACCATGATCCACCTTGGCTTGTGGTTCACAACCACGAACCATCGTGGATGAAATAAGAACCAATGTGAAAGAAAACCATGATCCCCTATGGATGATAAACACGATCCAAGGTTCTTAGAAACCAAGACAGAGTCGAAGGATCATGGTTGTCAACGATAGTGATCATGGTTCACATCCACGACCTACTTTGGGTGATAACCACAACCAATTATACATGATAACAACGATCCAATGTTGACAATGACCACGATCCTCGTGTGGATCGTGGTTGTCATCCAAATTATATCGTGCATCAACTACGACCCAATGTGTATAAAACCACGACCCAATGTGGCTGGTAACTACGATCCATTATGGATAATCACGACTCATAAATATACCTTCGATGCTTAGAACTCCTCTCTTAGCTGCTTAATCCTCTCTTAGTTGTGCATTCTCATATTTGAGAGGGCTTGTCGAAATATTGTCCTGAAATAAAATCATATATTATGTATGTATCAACCAGACGAATGGTCATGGTTGTCACCTGTCACCCATATTGGATCGTAGTTCTCATCCACATTGGGTCGTGCAACAACCACGATCCAATGTATATTATAACCTCGACCCATTATGAATAATAACCATGATCCTTATCTGGATTGGTCATAACTACGACCCATATAGCATGACTATAATGATCCACTATGGATGATAATCATGATCCATTGTGGAAGATAACCACGACCAAATAAGGACCAAGATAAATTAAAATTCATATACCTTTGTAGCTTTGAAATCCTCTAGTATCTGCTTTATATGCTCCCACAGTGCAGCATTGTCATCTTTAAGATGGCTCATCCCATCTTCAAAATGAGAGAGCTGGCTCATCCTGGCCTCAACAGTTGTAGTTGTTGTTGAGCTGTTGACCTGTTATAAAATCTTATATTAGAAGACATTACATTCATAGCGACTTGTTAACTATCAAACTAAAGGCAAACCACGACCAATTACACATGATAACAACGATCCAATATTGACAATAACCATGACCCAAAAAGAAACACAACAACGACCAAATTTCAATTTCATATACCTTCACTACTTGGATCTCCTCTCCAAGCTGCTTCATCTGCTCCTGCAGTGAAGCATTCTCTCTTCTCAAAGGGCTCATCGAACGGACATTGTCTTGTAATAAAATCATATATTATTTATGAATTTCAATGTCCTTTTCAAGGAATTCAACCACGACCCTTCTTGGTTATGAACCGCGAGGATGACAACTACGATCAAGAAAAGGGTTGTGGTTATTATGACTAATGGAGCGTGGTTGTCGACCGTATTGGGTCGTGGTTCGTACCCACGAACCATCGTGATTGTCGACCATATTGGGTCGTGGAAGAAAATCATGATCCACTATGGATGATAATCATTATCCACAGTTCGTACAAACTACGACCCTGGTCTGGATTGTGGTTGCCATCAATCTTGGGTCGTGATTCAGACACGACCTAATGTGTATAACAACCACAACCCCTAGTGGATGATAACAACAATCCATCAATGGATCATAACCACGACCCAAAATGGAACACAACAACGACCAAATAAGATTCAAGATAAATTCAATTTCATACACCTTCATTCCTTGTATCTCCTCTCCAAGCTGCTTCAGCTGCTCCTATAGTGAAGCATTCTCTCCTCTGAGAGGGCTCATCGAAGGTACATTGTCTTGTAATAAAATCATATATTAGAAATGAAATCGAATGTCTTTTTCGATGAATTTAATCACGACCCAATGTGGATGACAATTATGATCAAGAAAATGGTTGGGGTTATTAGAACCATAGATCGTGATTGTCGTCCATATTGGGTCGTGATTTAGACACGACCTAATGTTTATGACAACCACGACCCCTAGAGGATGATAACAACGATCCATCATTGGATAATAACCATGACCCAAAATAGAACACAACAATGACCAAACAAGATTCAAGATAAATTCAATTTCATATACCTTTATTGCTTGGATCTCCTCTTTAAGTTGCTTTACCTGCTCTTGCAGTGAAGCATTCTCTCCTCTGAGAGAGCTCATTGAAGGGACATTATCCTGTAATAAAATCATATATTATTTATGAGTGTCAAGCAATGAACAATGGATCGTGGTTGTCGTCCATATTGGGTCATGGTTCAACCACGACCCACTATGGACGGAAACTAGGTTCCATTGGGAATATGAACCATGACCTAAAAAGGAACACAACAACCAGGAAATAAGATTCAAGATAAATTCAATTTCATAAACCTTCATTGCTTAAAACTCTTCTCCAAGCTTCTTCATCTGCTCTTGCATTGAAGCATTCTCTCCTCTTAGAGGGCTTATCGAAGGGGCTTTCTCCTGTAATAAAATCATATATTATTATGTATTTCAATATGTCTTTTTAAATGAACTCAACCACGACCCTTCCTGGTTGTGAACCACGACCCACTGTAGATGACAACTATGATCAAGTAAAGGGTCATGGTTATTACAAACAATGGATCATTGTTGTCGACCCTATTGAGTCGTGATTCAAACACAACCAATTATGGACGGAAATCAGGTTCCATTGGGAATGTGAACCACGACGCTCCATCTGGATTGTGGTTGTCATCCGCATTGAGCTGTGATTCACACCCATGAATAATTGTGGATGATAATCATGATACACCATGGATGATAACCACGATCCACAGTTCATACAAACCACGATCCTTTGAAATCGGTAACCACGACCCTGATTTGCATCGTGGTTGTGATCCATATTGGGTTGTACATCAGCCACGACCTAATGTGCATGACAACAACGACCCCTAGTGGATGATAATAACGATCCATTTTTGGATGATAACCATGACCCAAAAAGGGACACAACAATAACCAAATAAGATTCAAGATAAATTCAATTTCATATACCTTCATTTCTTGGATCTTCTCTCTAAGTTGCTTCACCTGCTTCTATAGTGAAGCATTCTCTCTTCTGAGAGGGCTCATTGAAGGGACATTGTCCTATAATAAAATAAGATTCAGACAAGACCCAATATGTATGACAACCACGACCCCTGGTGGATGATAACAATGATCCATCATTGGATCATAACCATGACCCAAAAAGGAACACAACAACGACCAAATAAGATTCAAGATTATACCTTCATTGCTTGGAACTCCTCTCTGAGCTTTTTCATCTGCTCCTGCAGAGAAGTGATGATTTGATTTTGAAATTTTTGAATGGATGTAATTCAACTGAATTAAAACAACACCCAAGCTTCAAAGTTCTATACATAGGTTAATGTTCCAAAATCATGATGACTTAGATAACACAACTAGGATCTGAGCACTATGGTCAACCTAATCGAAAAATAAAATAGTTTAAATATTTTAATAAATGATATAAAAGATTAGAAAATCATGGATTTGCACCATTGATATATATTCTCAAGCGCCAGTGATTTTAAGAATTCAATATCAATGAGATAATGAATCAAAAAAATGTAGTAGGTTGAGAACCTCTCCCATTTAGGAAATCTGATCGATCTAGGGTAAGCCTATCCATCAATGTGGATCTCATATGATGGAAACATATAGATCTTACATGAGGATTAAAAACTAAATCTAAATAATAGATAACATGCACACACTATTCTTCTCATCATTAAAACAATCAATTATCATAACTATGAAAACATTAAACCAATGTGCTTCTCTTCTAGCTTGAACTAGGAGGAACTTAGAAAAAGATAATTAGAATAGAGAAAGAAAGCAACAAGAAAGAAATAAATGCAAATAGAAAAGATCTAAAAGAACAAAAACAATTTAACTTAAATAAAATTGAAAAACTTCTAAAAATCCTAAATTTTGCTCTTGAATGCTTTGAATAATGCTTAGGAATGCCCTAGGAAGTCCTATTTATAAATGAGGAACTCCAACTTTCGTACAAAGTTGGAAAACTCTAGAAACCGCCTCAAATATACATTAGTTTTTCAAAATAGACTTCACGTTGTGCAGTTTGTTTAAAACAGATTTTACGCAATGCAGTTTTCCAAAATAGGCTTCAGAGTTTCAGAATACACTTTTTCAGGACGATTTCAGGATTCTTCACTTCAAATCTTCGATTCTCTTCCTTCCTTACTTGGTTTTATTAGATCATTGCATATAAATTCTTCGATCTTGGTCTCCTAAGATCCATCCATTGCCTTGGTGATTCTTGAGCTTCAAATCCATGCTTTTAGCACCATTTTTCAATCCAAGCTCTTAAATTCACCTTGCAATACATATATGAGTAAAATAGAACATTAAGCTGATTCATGTTCATAAAACCAAGATATAAATGGCAGTAATTATGCAATATTTGAGTCTCAACACACCCCCTAACCAGCATTTTGCAAGTCCTAAGCAAAGTAGGCAAAGAAGAATAAAAATAAAAATAAAAACTAATTCTAGAAATAAAATTAAAACGAAAAGAATCTAATTACACCACTTGCGCAGGTAATCTTGATTGCATTTAGCATATGCAATAAGCCTTTAGAGCCCTAAGTTTTCCCTAGTGGACAAGGTATAGTCTCGTGAGGGTTTTAAGAAATGTTACCCATAAACATTGAAAACATGAAAAATAGTTCAACACCCAAAAATTTATACAATTATGCCTCCATTCATCATATAAATTCCAAAACAAAACAATATTTACCCTAAGTTTGAATTTAGTTAAAATCTCAATTTCTTAATCCATTACATCCTTGAGTTCAGAGACCTAATCAAAATTTAGAATAGTTATGATCCAATATCCTTCGGTGCTCCGGGACACTAGTCTAACTTTGAGAAATATGCATGTTCCCTATCCTAACTCCTTTCAATCATTCCAAAAATATAAAATCTCTAGTTATCTCATTTTCTTCATGTCATTTCTTCTTTTGTTATCATATCCTCATTATTATATACCATCCTTAGATGAAAATTCCCACCGGGTTTGCTTCATAACCTAAGGTATCGTACTTGTAATGGTAACAGTAATGGATACTTAGGTATCCTTACTCCGGATTACTGACACGATTGTTATGGTCATTGCATTTATGCTCTATAATAAAATTTTCTTTTTCCATCACTTTTTTTATTCAATATTCTCTCTTTTAAGCATATATCAATGGTACTAGTTCATTTAACCTTGCTTGAATCAAAATTTGTTATTCTAGTTCACATATCATATTCCTCACTTAGTTAGCTAGGGTGTATTATGAATTCAGTACATCAAAACAACTCACTTTAAACTAGTGATTAGATAATCGAACTCAAGTCTATAATTTTCAGTTATCAGAAATCTGATTACTATCAACCTAGACTAAGTATTAACTTTACCTTTGGAATTCGGATAATATCATGTTCACATTCTTGTATATAAAAATATTATTTTGAAAATGTTAAAAAAAAATTTCCATAAACCTAAAAAAATAAACTTAAACCTTTAAATAAAAATAAAAATAAACTTAAACCTTAAAATTTTTTTTTTAAAAAAAACCTCACATGGATGACTATCCACACCCCCAACCTAAAATCGACATCGTCTTTAATGTAATGATAATGTAATGCAGATAACAATAAATATAAAAGAAAGGGTAGACAGTTCCTACCATGAAGAACTCACTTGCTAGATGACACTAAAAAAATTGAATATGATACAAATCCTACAAAAATGCTTTGTCAGACTAGGAGCATTAATTTAAATATTCTAACTCATGAAGAGGGACGAACTCCTCTCCCAAATGAAAGTTTTCCACATAAGGCTTCAATCTCTGACCATTAACCTTGTACACATTGCCATTACATGGATTCTTAACTTCAATAGCCCCATGAGTATAAACATTCTTCACAATGAAGGGGCCCATCCATCTTGATTTTAACTTTCCCGGAAAGAACTGGAGACGGGAATTGTATAATAGGACCTTTTGGTGAGGTTCAAAATTCTTCCTCAAGATATTTTTGTCATGAAAATATTTGGTCCTCTCTTTGTAGATTTTAGAATTTTCATAGGAGTCTCTCCTCAGCTCCTCTAATTCATTCAACTCTAATTTCCTTTGTTCATTTGCTTGGTCCATGTCAAAGTTCAATTTCTTTATTGCCCAGTAGGCTCTATGTTCCAATTCCACAGGCAAGTGGCAAGCCTTCCCATACACCGATCTGTATGGAGACATTCCAATCGGAGTCTTATAAGCAGTCCTATAAGCCCATAAAGCGTTGGATAGTCTGAGGGACCAATCCTTCTTATTTGGCCTTATAGTTTTCTCTAAAATGTGTTTGATTTCTTGATTAAAAATTTCAACTTGCCCACTCATTTGTGGGTGGCATGGGGTGCTCACTTTATGCTTGATGTCATATTTCTTCATCAAAGCCTCAAATGTCCTATTACAAAAGTAAGACCCGCCATTACTAATGATGGCCTTTAGAGTTCCAAATCTAGAAAAAATATTTTCCTTTAGGAATCGTATGACCACTTTGTTGTCCTTAGTCCTACTTGGAATTGCCTCATTCCATTTTGAAACATAGTCCATACCCACCAATATATAAAGAAATCCAAAAGAAGATGGAAATGGGCTTATAAAATCAATACTCCAACAATCAAATATCTTCAATGGTAAAATTGGGGATAAAGACATCATGTTGCGCCGGGACACTCTTCCCAACCTTTAACATCTATCACAAGCAATGCAGAAAGTATGGGTGTCTTTAAACATGGTAGGCCAGTAAAAATTGCACTGTAGGTTTTGTGCAGTGGTTTTTTTAGCAGAAAAATGACCACCATATGCTTCCATGTGGTAA
Organism: Magnolia changhungtana; assembly: GCA_030180095.1. Classification (NCBI taxonomy): domain Eukaryota; kingdom Viridiplantae; phylum Streptophyta; class Magnoliopsida; order Magnoliales; family Magnoliaceae; genus Magnolia; species Magnolia changhungtana. The sequence goes on from JASAUF010000646.1 coordinate 69,096, forward strand.
AAAGAAATAACACTCTGAACTTCATTCTTTGGGACACAATGTCTAAAAATCTGATCAGTCCCAGATTTATATAAATACGGGTCATCCCAAAAGAAGTTCCTAATCTCAATTTCAAAACGCTTCCTATATGGTGACTTCTAATGATATGATATTTTTCCTGTTATAAAATAGTTCACTATATCCGCATACGAAGGCAATTTAGAGATCACAAATAATTATTCATCAGAGAAAATGTCCTAAATATGCATCTCCTTAGTGGAATCATATAACACCAATCTAGAAAGGTGATCGGCCACTACGTTTTCTACTCATTTCTTATCTTTTATCTCTAATTTAAATTCGTGGAGTAGGAGGATCTATCTCAAAAGTCTCGACTTTGCATCCTTCTTAGAGAACAAATATTTCAAAGCCGAGTGGTTTGTGAACCACTTTGGATCCCAACAAGTGGGATGGAAACTTATCCAAAGTAAAAACTACTGCGAGTAACTCTTTTTTTAGTTGTTGAGTAGTTCATTTGGGCCTAATTTAGAGTTCTACTTGCATAGTGAATAACATAAGGTCATTTATCTTTCTTTTGGCCCAAAACAACCTCTATGACATAATCACTTGCATTGTACATTAGTTCAAAAGGAAGTGTCCAATCAAGTGGACACATAATAGGTGTAGTGGTAAGGGATGATTTAATTTTATTAAAGGCACTTACATACTCATCTGTCCAGTTAAATGGGATATCCTTTTGAAGAATATTAATCAAGAGTCTAGTAATGGCACTAAAGTCCTTGACATGCCCCAGAAGTGATCTAATATCTTTAATAGTTCGGGGGATAGGTAGATTAGCTATAATGTCGAGTTTTGAGCGATCTACCTTGATTCCATTTTTGGAGATAACATGGCCCAAAATAATTCCTTTTTGAACCATGAAATGACATTTCTCCCAATTTAAGACAAGGTGTTTCTCTTCACACCTAAACAAGATAAGAAATAAATTATTGAGGCATTCCTCAAAACTACTCCCAAATACAGAAAAGTCATCTATGAAAATGTAACGTCTCAGAAAATTCCGTATAAAGACCCGAGTACCACCTCAGGCAGAAATCACTCAGGATTAAATCTTTTAGGAATTAGACAAAGTTAACTAAGTACTAAACTAGATTAGCTGTAAAATATGCTTGAATCACTTTAAATACAATCTGCAAGACCCAAAACTTGTAGAATCATTGACGCTAGGTTACCCTGAAATCTAGGATCAATCTCATTACCCAGTTGCTCTCGGGAGCATATTGAAACTCTGTATCAGATCTGGACCATACATCGGAGGTCTGAATACTGTAAAATTATATAATTAAGACTGCCTTACTGGACTTGACAACCATCTCGGAAATTAAATTCAGATAGTGTCCTGAAGCTATTCGCTTGAGCCTGGAGTGAAGTGTGTGAGAAGCGTGGATATTTTAGAAATAAAAACCTAAATTTAAGTAATCTAAGACTTGTCGCTTACAGGCCTAATATAAGCATTCAGACCGTCAGAATCTGACCCAAATACACCCTCAGATCAGAAGAAATTTCGTACACAGGTCAGTGTACTTGTGACCTTGATCAGTGATCATGTACCGTTGAACGGAAACTGGTCCGCCGCGGTCGATCTGTAAATCCGATCGGACTGAAAACTTAACTCGACCTAGATCCATGGTCAAAGAGCTTAAGTCCAACCTTAGGCTCAAGGGGGGCTCTGAAGTGCTCCGTTAAGCTGAAACAGATGCTCTTTGGACATAACCTAAGCATAACTTGGCGCTGGGGCCATTTCCATCAGTTTTAGGCCTATATAAGGACCTTAAACCCTCTCTCATTCACTCCATATGAATTTGGAAAAAACCCTAGGAGAGAGAAGAGAGTAAAGAGAAAGAAAGTGAGAGAGAAGTTAGAGTCACTTATGAGATTCGATCCCTGCCATTCTGTGTGCATATCCGTCACTACCAAACCGCTATTCCGGCAAATCTGACTTCGTTCCTAGGTAGGAAAACCTAATCCTAATCTGTTCGAGGGTTTTCAATTGTCACTAATAGCGAAATAACTGACTCAACTCGTGCTATAGGTTGTCATTCCATCATTAACGAAGACTTGTAGTCTCTGTCGAATTCGTTACACTTCTACGGTGTAAGGTACAGACTATAGACATATAGGTTATGATTTTCAAGGCTTTTAATGTCAAATAATGATAGATTCCTGTTGTGGATGCTATTTCACATGCATAAAGTGATGTCCGTTTTGTTTTTCAGTTATACGTTAACTAGGTTGAATATACTGTATTCCTCGTATTTGTAAAAAATACCGTATACGTATAAAATATGAAAGAGTGTTTGCCATGATTAACTACTGTATGTATATGCTAGTTATATGTGTAACAGCTCCTTGGTGAAAGAATTCGCCATAATACATGTTTTGGCCAACATACGTTATGTATGTTAATAAGCGTAGTCTAAGTGTTTGTGAAAATGCTTATATGAGTAAGTACTTAGGAGATAGTGCTTTAGGTAGGTGTTGAGATAGGATTCTCAACTACCTTAGGGATGTGTATGATTTCCTCCATGCATGTTGTTTAGTTTAATCGCTTACTCATGAAATGTATGTGTTTGAATTTCCTGTTTAAGTAGTGTTTTATAACATACTTGTTAACCTGTTTGAACTACTTGGTTAATTCTGCTCTAACTACTCTACATGATTTCTGGTTAGGGATTGAATGTGATTGGGGCTATGTTATAGTCCAGGCAATCGGTAACAGGCTTTAAGTTGGTGGCTAAGATTCATTCGCCACGTAGGATGTGTTTGACGAACCCGAGTCGTACGAGAGTTGTTGGCAGTGGTTAGGCCACACGATGTGGTTATGCACTTCATGTCGATCAACTTTGGGTGCGTTCATGCTAGTCGAGCTCATCCAGTAACCCGATTTGCCCGATGTATGTTCACCATGTATGGACGCTACTGGTTGAACCTATGGTACCAAACTCACCAGTGAAATCCCGTTTAACTTTGGTACCTCAATCCGCTAAGACTCATGAGCTGGACATGGTGGTATGAGACACCGTGGTCGAGCTGTCGGCCTATGCCGGGGCGACGAGCCCACCCGTAGTGATCAGTGAGCAACCAAAGCTCGTGAGCTAAATACGGTGGTATGGGACACTGTATTCGAGCTGTCGGCTTACACTGATCAGGTGATGAGCCCTTTATAGTGACCTCGAGTGTACTCTAAGTCTACATATAGGCGACGAGCCTTCCGTAACATCTAGAGTATAAACTAGAACCATAACATCGTATGAGATATTGCTAGGACTGATGACCCTAGAATGGATCCTTGTTTGGGAATGATATAAGGGAAAGGACTAATAAGAACTCGGTAATCACGTTCATAACATTGCACTGCATGTGCCCCGGGTTGAAGAGCACAGAGGGAAGAAAGCATGTCGCGACAGTAAGATGGTGTCGCACGAGGGAGTGTAGGCAAGGGCATGCATCATTGTTCATATCATTCTTACATTAATAAGAGTATTTAGGGATGTTTGATTTTACTACTTTATCATTACTGCTTGACTGAATTGATAACATGTTAACCTTTGCTATATAGTTCCACTGAGTTGATCACTCACTCCCACGTTACGGGATGGTGTTTTACACACCAACCAGACTCTGTCTTGATTTCAGATGACGACGTGACCCCAGAGGCGGAGCCTGAATACTCTGACGATCAGGACGAGTTCTCATATATGCAGTTCTCCGGCGATTTCGCTTAGGCTATCCAGATCGACGGAGCTACAGGGATTATCATTGTAGTTATACTGTTTGACATTTTGATTTTGAGACTATTATATGTATATGGTGACTCAGTGATGTATTCATACTCTGGAGATCGATCGTGATATCTTGACTTATATACGTTTATTTATGTCTTTCAGTCTTCCGCTTGCATTTTACAACTTGATCTAGAGTATGAATTACTGTTTTGGTATAATCTCACTCATGATTAACGCACTAACACGGACAACATTCAATCATAAGCATATTTGTTGCATAAGTGATGTTTTGGAACTCGGGAGTTGAGTTGCTACTCGACCCCCAATTTTCAGGGCGTTACAAAAAACCTCAAAAAACTTCCCAACCATATCTGAAAAAATACTTAACATAAACCTTTGGAAAGTTGTTGGGGCATTACACAATCCAAATGGCATTCGCTTGAAAGCAATCGTGCCAAATGGACAAGTGAACATGGTTTTCTCTTGGTCTTCCAGGGCTATCTCTATTTGGTTATATCCGAAATATCCATTAAGAAAACTATAGAAGGAGTGACCTGCTACCCTCTCTAAAACTTTATCAATGAATGGTAGAGAGAAATGGTCCTTCCTTGTGACTTGGTTCAATTTTCTATAGTTAATGAAAACACGCCAACCTGTGGTGACACGTGTCGGTATGAGTTCATTATTAGAATTTTGCACAATAGTTATTCCAGATTTCTTTGGGACTACTTGAGTTGAACTCGCCTAAACACTATCGGATATTGGGTAGATGATTCTTATATCCAACAATTTGATCACCTCATTTTTTACAACTTCCATCATGTTTGGATTGAGACGCCTTTGAGGTTGTCTAATTGGTTAGGCGTCCTCATCGAGGTGGATTCAATGGGTGCATATGGAAGGGCTTAGACCCTTTATATCAGAAATGGTCCAGCCAAGGCTCCTTTGTGGCCCTTAGAACATTCAACAATTTAATCTCTTGATCCTTGTCTAAAAAGGAAGAGATCACCATAGGATAAGTTTTATTTTTACCTAATTATACATACTTAAGCTAATTTGGTAGTGGTTTTAAATTAAGCTTTAGAACATTAGTTGGTGATGACAGAGGTCGTGAGTCCTCGATGGATAGGATTTGAGTGCGCGGTCTCCATTGGTACATACCAATGTCCTGGGTGGTAGTGCTCTCATTATCATTACAAATTTCAACAAGCACTTTTTCTAAATTAGAATTTTTCAAGTTCCCAAAGACTTGAATCAATTCCTTACTCAGACTAGGTTCTAATTCCTCTTCTTCTATCAAGCAGTCCATGAAATTTAGCTCATGGATCTCATTATTATCAATGGGCTGCTTACATAGATTGAAAATATTTAGCTCTAGAGTCATGTTACTAAAAGACAAGTTCATCATACCATTCCTGCAATTTATGATTGCATTTGAAGTTAATAGGAATGGGCGGCCTAAAATGATGGGAACTTAAACGTTAGCGTTTATACAAGGTTCAGTGTCTAGTACAATAAAATCCACGGGGAAGTAGAATTTCTCCACTTGGACTAGCACGTCCTCTAAAATTTCCCTTGGTACCTTAATGGAGTGGTCAACGAGCTGGAGTGTAATCGTGGTTGGTTTAAGCTCGCCTAATCCCATTCGTTTGTAAACTGAATAAGGTACTAAGCTGACACTTGCTGTAACATGGAAAAATCCATACAAAGACCTGAGTACCACCTTAGCCAGAAATCCCTAAGGATCGTATTCTGTGGAAATTAGACGAAAATTAATTAAGTACTAAAATAAATTAATCAGTGGATTAGCTCGAACCACTATTTATACAAACTGCAAGACCTAAAACCATTAAAATCGCTAACTCAACATTACTTAAAAACCTCGGAGAAATCCTAAAACCCAGTTGCTCTCAGGAGCATATTGAAACTCCGTATTGGACTTGGACCGCATGTCGAAAGTCTGATGACTGCGAAACTATAGGGTTATGACTGCCTTATTGGGCTTGACAACCATCACGGGAATCAAGCTCAAATAGTATCAAGAACCGCACAACTTGAGCCTTGAGCAAAGTGTGTGAGAAATACGAATATCTTTAGAAAGTGAACCCAAACTTAAGTAAATTTGACCATTCACTTGCGAACAAAATTGAAGAATTCAGAAAGTCAGTTTCTGACTAAACTACACCAATGGATTAGGAAAATTTTCCTTCACATATCTGTATACTTGTGGCCTTGATCGAGTGACAACGACCGTTGATCTGGTACAGGTCCGTCACGGTTGATTGGCCTGTCCAAATGCACTGAAATCGCATCCTGGCCTAGATCCATGGTCAGGGAACTTGCTTCATGACGTATCTGAACAATAGACCTCTAGATGGGCCTCGTTCATCAGAAACAGGCACCCTTTGACTATAACCCAAGTATACCATGGCCCTGGGGCCATTTATATTACTTCTGAGCCTATATAAGGCCCTTAAACCACCCCTTCTCTCCCTCATACGAATTTCCAAGAAACCCTAAAAGAGAGAGAGAGAGAGAGAGAGAGAGAGAGAGAGAATGAGAGAAAGGAGGAAGGAAGAAAGAAGGGTTCTTGGAGATCGGTGTTGGGATCCTTTCCCACAACTCCACACACCGATTCCCCTCTCTACTACGCTACTCGAAAAACTTCAACTTCGATTTGGGTAAGGAATCCTAAACTTAATCTCGATTTCAAAATCCAAATAGAGGAATCTAAAAAATAACTAACCTATTTCATTGCTTAGGTGTCCAACGTTCGGTTTACGGGAATATAGTGTTCGAACCGAATTCGAAACGAGCATTCCAACGGAAGGTGCGGACTATAAACGTTTAGGTTATAGTTTTTAAGGCTTTCAATGTAAGTAATGATTTATGTCTGACTTGATTTGTGCCATATTGTAAGTGCTACGGTTTCCTATTCCTTTGATTGTCAAATTTTATGGTGCCAAAAACATAGTAACATGTTAATTCATATGTTCAAGACACCGCATCTTTACTTCAAGTCAAGAACGAAGAACTACAAATCATTTCAAGAAATGTAAGTACAAGCTACAACGAAAGAAGTGATCTTGTTCAAGACTCAAGTTAGTGTACAACTCAAGATGAAGAGTAATTCAAGGTCTAAAAGATCTCAAGTTCAATGCTACATCAAGTATAGAGGTCTCAAGCTTCATAATCTTCAAAAGGTCATCTATCATCTGAAGAAATGAAGATTCAATATCCATACCTCACATTCAAGGCATGAATGACCTTAGATTGGCCTTAGGGCAGGTCATTTTGTATACATAATTCAAATTGAATATTTTTATAAGTATTTGGTCTGTTCTTTGACTAGTCCTGGACTCTGTTCAACTAGTCCTAGAACTGGCTCGACTAGTCCAAGAAATTACAAGACAAGTCCTAAGTTGTTAAAAAATTTTAAAATTTTTTAGTTGAGCTTCGACCAGTCCTGGAGTCTGCTCGACCAGTCGTAGAAACAGTGTCGACTCATCCACGATCAGTCCCGCAGGTACGATTCAAACTCTAGCAACCATTCTTGGTTCCTCACGACCAGTCGTGGGTTGGTCACAACTAGTCGCAGAGGCCTCACGACTAGTCATGGAACGGTTTTATCGGATCGCGCTTAAAATTTCAAAATGCAATTTGACCTAAGATAAGTCGTGGTGGCCACATGACCAGTCGTAGACGCGATTTCTGCTTCTATAAATAGAACATGAATTTCAGAGTTTTTTAAGAATTTGAATTCAAGTAAAATCAAGGCATCACTCTGAGATAAGTTTGTGTTAATTTTTAAGCTATGCTGTGCATATTTAATATTCTCTTTTGTTAGCTTTGTCAATATGATTTTGTTTTTATATTCCAATCTGAATTAAAAAGAGGAATTGTTGTATTCCTTCTTCTTGGAATCAAAATCAACTAGAGATAGCCCATCTGATTTAATTTAAAATCAATTAGAATCTAGAACCATTTCAAAGTGAGTATTGGACAATTGAACTTCTATATTCGAACTTCTACTCCGATTGGTTCTTTCGGGCTGCTACAAAAGGAGAAATCCAGGTATTTTACTGTATTGCAAATTTCTTTCATTTTAGTTTTTGTTTGAGATTAAGTCAGAAAATCTCAATCTAGTGGTTATCTGAGGAGAGCCCAAAAACTCAGAAAGTGGGGTTTCTTGAATTGTGTAAGCCCATTTGAAAGACACAATTGTGAAGGTTTTAGGTGAACCTGTGAAACCTACTTTCGTAGTGAACGCTGATATCCCCTGTGTGAGGATATTAGGAGTGGAGTAGCAAGCTGTGTGGCTATTGTTTAACAGTTGGTGAACACATAGGCGAACCACTATAATTCTCTGTCTTGTGGTTTGAATGTTTATTTAATTTCTATCTTCTATCATTCAAAGTTGTGGAATGTATGTGTGGATGAGGATGTTGTAATAGTTACATTTCAAGCATTGTGGGAATGTTGTAATAGTTTAGAATTTCAATTCTTTCTATTTTCTTTATTCCTCTTCAGTTTGAGATATTGATACTCATACCGTTCTAGTAAGGTTGTCCTGCCATAAACCGTTGGTTTTTATGGTGCAAGGTTGTCCTTAGAATATCATTCGTATCAGCCTCTCAATACTAGAATATTGAGGTTGCTTTACATTTTCGTACTGTGATTTATTTAAAGTATTGTCTTGCATTTATTTGTTTATAAGGCTATCTTATTGTTTAATTCCGCTGGTAAATTTTTAAATTTGGCATAGTCCTATTCACCCCCCCCCCCCCCCTCCCCCCCGTCTAGGACATATAGCTAGGCCTTTTCAAGTGGTATCAGAGCCTAATAGCTCACTTTTAATTCTTTATATTTGGATTCATTTCCTGAGCTAATCGATCTAAGCTATATTTAAGATGTCAAATTTTGATAGCCTTTCAGTCACTAGGCCTCCACCATTTGATGGCTCCAATTATTCCTATTGGAAAGCCAAGATGAGGATTTTCCTTAAATCCATGGATGAAAGCGTGTGGCAAGCCACAGTGACTGAATGGATCCCTCCTACTATGGAAGTGACTGATATCGATGGATCAAAATTAATGAAAGTCTCACCTTATTTTACCTGGACCACTCTTCAGAAAAGTGCGAGTAGTGCTAATACAAAAGCACTAAATGCAATCACTTGCGCACTATCACCGGAGGAGTTCAAAAGAATTATATCCTGTGATATTGCAAAGCAAGCTTGGGATATTTTAGAAATGACACACGAGGGTACATCAATTGTCAAGAAGTCTAAAGTCCAAATCCTCACAGCTAAATTTGAGGAAATACATATGGAAGAAAATGAAATGTTTATGGACTTCTATATTAGATTGAATGACATTGTAAACTCTATGTGGGGTCTTGGTGTTAAAATCCAAGAAAGTAAAGTGTGCAAAGATACTACGCTCACTACCTGAACGGTTCAACTCAAAGGTGACTGTGATCCAGGAACTTCGTGATACGGATAATATGAGGGTAGAAGAATTAATTGGGTCTTTACAAACCTACGAGTTAAATCTTAAAGCTCCTAAAGGTAAATCTATTGACATTAAGTCTTCTAAATATATTTCTCAAGAAAATTCTGATTTTGAAAATTCTAAAGATGATATGGCTCTCTTAGCGAAAAATTTTTACAAGATTTTCAAAAGTAAAAAAAGGGTTGACTTTTAAAAATCAAATGATAAGAAAAGATCTAAATATAAATCTAAAACTTGGAGATCTTCAAAAGATAGTCAATGTTACAACTACCAAGAATATGGGCATTTAACAAACAAGTGTCCTAAAAAGGATAAACCTAAAAAGAAAGGAATGTTGGCTACTTGGGATGAATCTTCTGGCACTGAAGCCTCTTCTGAATCAGAAGATTCTGAAACCGAGTCAGGCAATGAAGTCAAAGCCCTTATGACTCTAGCCAAGTTCACTTTCTCAGATCATGATGATTCTACTAGTGAAGAAAATCTGAATAGTGATCATAAAAATGAAGATCTTCAAGATGCTTACAATGCCCTATACAAGGAAGGTTATAAAATTGTTGTTAAACTTAAACTTCAGAAAGAAAAGTTTTTAAAGCTTAAAGAAAATTTTGATTCTCTTAGTTTTAAAAAAATCTCATATTTCAGATTGTTTTGAAAAATGCAAATGCGATTTAGAATTCAAAACCTCCTAGATTGAAAATATGAAATCTGAAAATGAAAAACTTAAATTTGAAATCTCTTCACTTTTAAGTTTAAAGGATACATGGAGGTATGCCCAAGGTGATCCAAAATTAGAAAAACTTTTGTCTAGATCAAGAAAATGTGGTGACCTATCTGGTTTAGGTTATGATAGAAATATTCCTCCAAAATAGAAGAATACTCCTCCTAAGTTTGTAAAAGGAGAGTCCTCAAACTCAAGAAAGAAAATTCTAATCAAAAGTTTTCTAAAAATGTTAAAACTTTTCAAAAACCTAAAAGCAACTATATCAACTATAAAAAAAAAAACCGAAACCCTTTAGGTGAGAAAATAGTTGATCTACTTAAAGAGCTCTTAAAATCTAACTCAGTGGGTCATTCTTACAACAACTACAAACATAAGAAGACCAACTATACTCCTAAACCCAAAACGGTTATGAAATAGGTTCCTAAGGTTACTTGCTTGGTTGTCCACACGACTTTCAAAGCTTCAAACCATTCAAAGTGTTACCTAGACAGTGGATGCACTAGGCACATGACTGGTGACAAAGGTTTGTTCACTACTCTTAAAGACATGACTGATGGTTCAGTCACATTTGGTGATGGGAGCAACAACAAGATTATTGGCCAAGGTACGGTTCAACTTTCTAACCTCCCCTTATTTGATAATGTTTTGTACGTTGAAGATTTAAAACATAACTTGTTAAGCATTTCTCAAATATGCGATAAAAATCATAGTGTTAAATTTTCTAACCTAGGGTGTGAAATATTAAACAAAAACGGTTCTGTAATATTAACTGGTCGTAGAACTTCTGAAAACTGCTACAACGTAAGTGATTCTAGCTCATCTAATTAATTGTGTTACATGGTCCATTTTGATGAGACTGAGTTATGGGATAAATCCCTTGGACATGTAAACTATCGTAATCTCTATAGATTGAGCAAAAGAAAACTAATAACAGGTCTACCTAAACTTCAAAAAGTAGACAAAATATGTGGTGAATGCCAGATTGGCAAGCAAACTAGGAGTTCTCACAAAAAGGTGAACTCCAATGCCACATCAAAACCGCTCGAACTTCTCCACATAGATCTTATAGGACCAACCAGGATGGAGAGTCGAGATGGCAAAAAATACAAACTGGTGATCGTGGATGATTATACTAGATTCACTTGGGTAACCTTCTTAAGAGATAAATCAGAAACCCTTGATGAAGTAAAAAGAATTCTCAAATGGATCCAAATTGAAAAAGGTTCTCAAGTTAGTAAGATCCGTAGTGATCATGGATCAGAATTCGAAAATAGCAGTTTTGAGAAATTTTGTTGCGATCAGGGAATATCTCATGAATTCTCTGTACCCAAAACACCACAATAAAATGGAATTGTTGAAAGAAAAAATAGAGTACTTCAAGAAATGGCTAATGTAATGTTGAATAATATGAAGCTCTCTAAAAATCTTTAGGCTGAATCCGTAAATACTGCCTGCTATATAATCAACCGGGTTTATATAAGTAAATCAAATAATAAAACTGATTATGAACTATGGTTTGATAAGAAGCCCACTGTCAAATACTTTCGAGTTTTTGGCAGCAAGTGCTATCTTTTACGTGACCGTGAAAATCTGGAGAAGTTTGACACTAAAAGTGATGAAGGTATCTTTTTAAGATATTCTTTGAACAGTTGTACATATCGAGTACTGAACAAGAGGATCTGTGTTATTCAAGAGTTCATCAATGTGGTCATTGGCGATCACTTGAATACACCTGCCCCAAGTTCAGATAATGATGAAGTTCTTTTAGTTGACAAATCAGATACTTCATCAAATCAAACTAATTTTGAATTAACGACTATCAAAGATCATCCAACCTCTCAAATTCTTGGAAACCCTCTTATTGGTATGCGCACTCGTAGACAGATAGAAGACATATGCAATTACATGTGCTTTACATCCCAGATAGAATAGGCTAATGAAAAAGAAGCTCTTACTAACAAAAATTGGATAGTAGTTATCCAAGAAGAACTTAACCAATTTGTGAGAAATAATATTTGGTATCTTGTTCCTAGACCTAAAGATAAACATATTATAGGAACTAAGTGAATTTTCAAAAATAAGTCTGATGAACTTGGTAATATAATTCGAAACAAGGCTAGACTAGTTGTACAAGGGTACACTCAAATTGAAGGGATTGACTATGATGAGACCTTTGCCCAAGTAGCCATCTTGAATCAATTAGACTATTCATATCCATTGCGTGCTTTAGAAAATTCAAATTTTATCAAATGGATGTAAAGAGTGCCTTCTTAAATGGTAATCTGTATGAAGAAGTTTATGTTGAACAACCAATGGGTTTTGAAGACCCTAAGAACACTGATCATGTCTATCGCCTTAAAAAGGCTTTCTATGATTTGAAACAAGCTCCCAGGGCATGGTACGAAAAATTGACTAAGTTTTTACTAAGTCATAATTTTCTAATGGGAAGTGTTGATAAGACTCTGTTTGTTAAGAAACATAACGATCATATCTTAATGGTGCAAATCAATGTTGATGATATTATTTATGGATCTACCTGTACTAACATGACTGTTGAGTTTGCAGATTTAATGAAATCTAAGTTCAAAATGAGCATGGTTGGAGAATTGAATTATTTTCTAGGGTTGCAAGTGAAACAACAACCTAATGATATTTTTATTTCTCAAACCAAACATGCTTTGAACTTAATTAAAAAGTTCGAATTTGAGAATGGTAAGAATTTTAATACTCCTATGAGTACAACCTTAAGTCTCTCAAAAGACTCTACAGGTAAAAATGTAGATCTTAAATTATATCGCAATATGATTGGTAGTCTACTTTATTTAACTGCAAGTAGACCAGATATTGCTTTTAGTGTTGGTATTTGTGCTAGATATCAATCTGACCCTAAAGAGTCACATCTAACTGCAGTTAAGTGATTATGCAATATGTCGCAAGTTCTGTGAATTTGGGTCTCTAGTATCCATATGATACTAGTGTTCAGTTAGCGGGGTACTTAGATGCTGATTGGGCTGGTAATATCGATGATAGAAAGTCAACCAGTAGTGGTTGTTTCTATATTGAAAATTATTTAGTTTCCTGGTTTAGTAAGAAACAAAGTTTTATATCGCTTTCTACTGCTGAGGCTGAATACATCGCAGCTGGAAATGCATGTACCTAGCTTGTTTGGATGAAACGCATGTTAAGCGATTATAGAATTGCACAGGATTCAATGGTTTTATATTGTGATAATTCCAGTACAATAAATATTTCTAAAAATCCAATTCAGCATTCTCGTACCAAGCACATTGACATTAGATTTCATTACATTCGTGAATTAGTGGAAGAAAAAATAATTTCACTGGAATACATTCTCACTAAATCGCTCAACAAAAGCAGGTTTAATAAATTGAAATTTGATCTTGGAATGTGCAATTTAAATTGATTATTCATGCATGTGTGTATCATAGTGTATATATATTTGATAATTTATTGGTTTAAATTTTAAATTTTTATGAAAAATGCATGTTTTTATATTTTCACGACCAGTTGAGGACGTGCTCGACCAGTTGTGGTACGACTGGTCGAGAACAGTCCTCGACCAATCATGTAGCGCGTAGAATCTCTTAAAATTTTGGGAAAAACTCATCTTTCTCATTTCCTATTTCTTCTTCAACGGGCCGTACCACGACTAGTTGTACCCAACTGTCTGATTCTGAAGGTTAGTGCTTCATTTATACTTTTGTTGTAGATTCTAGTTAATATTACTTCATTTTCACTTTTGGAGTAATTTATTTTGTGTTTCATTGAGATTTTGGGGTTTTCTCTTAAAAAATCTGATCTATTAAAACCCCACTCCTCATCTTTTGAATCTACTTATTTCTTTGATTAATCTATTGCAAATGAATGCTAGAGGGAAGAAGAAAACTTCCTGTGGTCCATCATCCTCTAGATCAGCTCCCATCTCTCGGCGCCATCTTCGTTCACTCAAAGATGATCTCGCACATGTTAGGGATTTACGAATGCATAATGTCATTGTTGAAAGACCTGTATTTATTGATCATATTGCTCCTTTTGGTATCCTTCCTCTTCTCCAATCTGTAGTCTAGGATAACATCCTACATTGGGGTGGACTTGCATACCAATCTATTGCTTAGGCCATGATTGCGTGTATTTCTAAATTTTTGTCTGAGAATTTAACGTTTAATATTGATACTAGAGAAGGTCCATTTGAGATAGATCGTCATCTGATTTTGGCTCTCATGGACATACCTGTTAATGATGAGGGTATTCGTATTCATACTTTAGTTGAAAAACTGTCTGAAACAGAAAAAAGTATGTTGACTAGAGATTTATGCAATATGAATGTTCAATGGACTCATAAAGGGAATGCGCTCCCCGCAAAGTATTTGTTACCTAGATATAGGGTTCTCCACAGAATCTTTACTTCAAATCTATATCCATGTTCTCATAACAAAATTGAACTGACTTCTTATATGGTTCGAGTTTTCCATTCTATCGTCACTGGTATGAAAGTCTGTCTACCTTCTTTAATATGTCATTTCATCATTCAGTTTCGTCTCCATCCAGGACACAGTAATATTCCATTTGCTTATCTTATGATTGTATTAGCTTCTCACATGCTAGTTGCTATGCCTATTGAAGAGGCTCCTTTTCGTCATCTTTCTTTTAACAATTCTAATATAAACAAGATGAAGCTGAATTAGCTCTTGGCCAAAGAGATGTGGGTGGTGGTGGTGGTGATGCAGGGAATGAAGAAGAAAGTAGTGATATTCCTTTTGATGACATAAATATGGATGACATTTTTGATGGAATTGAATCAGATTCCACTAATGATCCTGACTATGAGCCATCTAATTTTGATGCTCGTCTTCGTGCACTTGAGGAGAAGGTAGGAAACATGAATATTGCCCATGATTTGCAATTTAAATATATGCGTAAGTATCTTAAGCGTATTAACAAGGGGATTCATCAACTTGATCCTACCATACCTGCTCCTTCCTCAGGATCTGATTAAGTGTTTTATTCTTTGGTTTGTAATAACTTTTATTCTACTTTTATTGGTGTGTGGACTTTGATTTTACTTCAGTTTGTATGACTGACTTTTGTTTCAGCTGGTTAATTGTATGTGAACTTCGAATTTTCTTATTTTACTTGCACATCTTAACTAGTTATTCCTTTTATTACTCTCTTATTGGCCTTCCACTTCCATTTATTCCTTTCTTCCTTTGTCATATTGTTACAAAAGGGGAGAGAATAATTTAAGTTTGATAAATATGGATATGAGGGAGATAAATATAGATTGTGGGGGAGTAGAGTAGCATCATTTTTATGGTGGATCTATGTGTGCTACTCAGGGGGAGTAAGTAATAAAGAATTCGTGAATGACAACTGGTGCATGATTCGTTAATACCGGGGATGGCATATTGGTTGGTGATGACAGTGGTCGTGAGTCCTCGATAAATAGGATTTGAGTGCGCGGTCTCCATTGGTACATACCGATGTCTTAGGTGGTAATGCTCTCATTATCATCACAAATTTCAACAAGCACTTTTTCTAAATTAGAATTTTTC
The DNA here is from genome assembly GCA_030180095.1 of Magnolia changhungtana. Taxonomy (NCBI): domain Eukaryota; kingdom Viridiplantae; phylum Streptophyta; class Magnoliopsida; order Magnoliales; family Magnoliaceae; genus Magnolia; species Magnolia changhungtana. The sequence goes on from JASAUF010000646.1 coordinate 84,688, forward strand.
AAGTCCTCAAAGACTTGAATCAATTCCTTAGTCAGACTAGGTTCCAATTCCTCTTTTTCTATCAAGCAGTTCATGAAATTCAGCTCATGGATCTCATTATTATCAATGGGCTACTTATATAGATTGAAAATATTTAGCTTTAGAGTCATGTTACCAAAAGACAAGTTCATCATTTCATTCCTACAATTTATTATTGCATTTGAAGTTGTTAGGAATGGATGGCCTAAAATGATGGGAACTTGAGTGTTAGCTTTTACACAAGGTTTAGTGTCTAGTACAATAAAATCCATGGGAAAGTAGAATTTCTCCACTTGGACTAGCACATCCTCTAAAATTTCCCTTGGTACCTTAGTGAAGCAGTCAACGAGTTGGAGTGTAATCGTGGTTGGTTTAAGCTCACCTCATCCCATTTATTTGTAAACTGAATAAGGTACTAAGCTGACACTTACTGTAACGTCTTGGAAAAATCAGTACAAAGACCTGAGTACCACCTCAGCCAAAAATCCCTAAGGACCGCATTCTGTGGAAATTAGACGAAAATTAATTAAGTACTAAACTAAATTAATAAGTGGATTAGCTCGAACCACTATTTATACAAACTGTAAGACCTAAAACCATTAAAATCACTAACTCAACATTACTTAAAAACCTTAAAGAAATCCCAAAACCCAATTGCTCTCAGGAGCACATTGAAACTTCATGTTGGACCTAGACTGTAGGTTGAAAGTCCGATGACTGTGAAACTATAGGGTTATGACTGCCTTATTGGGCTTGACAACCATCGTAAGAATCAAGCCTAAATAGTATCCAGAACCGCACAACTTGTGCCTTGAACGAAGTGTGTGAGAAACGCCAATATCTTTAGAAAGTGAACCCAAACTTAATTGAATTGGATCATTCGCTTGCGGGCGAAATTGAAGATTTTAGACCGTCAGTTTCTGACCAAACTGCACCCATGGATCATGAAAATTTTCCTACACATATCTGTATACTTGTGGCCCTGATCAAGTGACAACGACCGTTGATCTGATATAGGCCTATCACGGTTGATCGGCCTATCCAAACGCGCTAAAATCGTATCCTGGCCTAGATCCATGGTCAGGGAACTTGCTTCATGACGTACTAAACAATAGACCTCCAAATGGGCCTCGTTCATCAGAAATAGGCACCCTTTGGCTATAACCCAAGTATACCATGTCCCTGGGGCCATTTACATTACTTCTGAACCTATGTAAGGCCCTTAAACCACCCCTTCTCTCCCTCATACGAATTTCCAAGAAACCCTAGGAGAGAGAGAGAGAGAGAGAGGAGAGAAAAGAGGAAGGAAGAAAGAAGGGTTCTTGGAGATCATTGTTGGGATCCTTTCCCACAACTCCACACACCGATTCCTCTCTCTACTACGCTACTCGAACCATTTCAACTTTGATTTGGGTAAGGAATCCTAACCCTAATCTCGTTTCAGAATCCAAGTAGAGGAATCTATGAAATAGCTAACCTATTTCATTGCTTAGGTGTCCAACGTTTGGTTTACGGGTATATACTGTTTGAACCGAGTTCATGGCTTTCAACGAAAGGTGCGGACTATAAACGTTTAGGTTATGGTTTTCAGGGCTTTCAATGTAAGTAATGATTTATGTCTGACTCGATTGCTACCATATTGTAAGTGCTATGGTTTCCTAATCCTTTGATTGTTAAATTTTGTGGTGCCAAAAATACAATTTATGTCATGTGTAGCATGTTGATTCATATGTTCAAGACACCGCATCTTTACTTCAAGTTAAGAATGAAGAACTACTTTAAATCATTTCAAGAAATACAAGTACAAGCTACAACGAAAGAAGTGATCTTGTTCAAGACTCAAGTTAGTGTACAACTCAAGATGAAGAGTAATTTAAGCTCTAGAAGATCTCAAGTTCATTGCTACATCAAGTATAGAGATCTCAAGCTTCACAATCTTCAAAAGGTCATCTATCATCTGAAGAAATGAAGATTCAATGTCCATACCTCACATTCAAGGTCTGAATGACCTTAGATTGACCTTAGGGTAGGTTATTTTGTATACATAATTCAAATTGAATATTTTTATAAGTATTTGGTCTTTTCTTCGACTAGTCCTGGACTCTATTCGACTTGTCCTAGAACTGGCTCGACCAGTCCAAGAAATTACAAGACCAGTTCTAAGTTGTTGAAAATTTTTAGAATTTTTTTGTTGAGCTTCGACCAGTCCTGGAGTCTGTTTGACCAGTCGTAGAAACATTGTCGACTCATTCACGACCAGTCCTGCAGCTACGACTCAAACTCCAGCAACCATTCTTGGTTCCTCAGACCAGTCGTGGGTTGGTCACGACTAGTCGTGGAATGGTTTTATCCGATCGCACTTAAAATTTCAAAATGCGGTTCAACCTACGACCAGTCATGGTGGCCACACGACCAGTCATAGACGCGATTTTTGCTTCTATAAGTAGAACACGAATTTCAAAGTTTTTCAAGAATTTGAATTCAAGTAAAATTAAGGAATCACTCTGAGATAAGTTTGTGTTAATTTTTAAGCTATGCTGTGCATATTTAATATTCTCTTTTGTTAGCTTTGTCAATATGATTTTGTTTCTATATTCCAATCTGAATTAAAAAGAGGAATTGTTATATTCCTTCTTCTTAGAATCAAAATCAACTAGAGCTAGCCCATCTGGTTTAATTTAAAATCAATTAGAATCTAGAACCATTTCAAAGTGAGTATTGGACAATTGAACTTCTATATTCGAACTTCTACTCCGATTTATTCTTTCGGGCTGCTACAAAAGGAGAAATTCAGGTATTTTACTGTATTATAAATTTCCTTCATTTTGGTTTTTGTTTGAGATTAAGCCAGAAAAATCTCAATCTAGTGGTTATCTGAGGAGAGCTAAAAAACTCAGAAAGTGAGGTTTTTTTTAATTGTGTAAGCCCATTTGAAAGACACGATTGTGAAGGTTTTAGGTAAACCTGTGAAACCTATTTTCATAGTGAACACTGATATCCCCTGTATGAGGATATTAGGAGTGGAGTAGCAAGTTGTGTGGCTGTTGTTTAACAGTTGGTGAACACATAGGTGAACCACTATAATTCTTTATCTTGTGGTTTGAATGTTTATTTAATTTATATCTTTTATTATTCAAAGCTGTGGAATATATGTGTGGATGAGGATGTTGTAATAGTTACATTTCAAGCATTGTGGGAATGTTGTAATAGTTTAGAATTTCAATTCTTGTTATTTTCTTTATTCCTCTTCAGTTTGAGATATTGATACTTATACTGTTCTAGTAAGGTTGTCCTATCATAAACTCTTGGTTTTTATGGTACAAGGTTGTTCTTAGAACATCATTCGTATCAGCCTCTCAATACTAGAATATTGAGGTTGCTTTACATTTCGTACTGTGATTTATTTAAAGTACTATCTTTCATTTATTTGTTTACAAAGCTATCTTATTGTTTAATTTCGCTGGTATATTTTAAAATTTGGCATAGTCCTATTCACCGCCCTCTAGGACATATAGCTAGACCTTTTCACATATGATCTTAGTTATGATGTATTCGATAAATTATACATGTGTGTGAACTATGTGAATATATAATGCATTCTATGTGTTTGTTGAAATGTTTGAATGAAATTAAAATTACAATTTGTGCTTGCCATGACTATTAATCGAGATTACATGTTTGTTAAATGCATGACTACTCCTTTGTGAAAGGATTTGCCATAATATATGCTATAACTAAGTTAGTTCATGTATGTAGTAATGTATAGTCTAAGTGTTTGACAAAATGTCTGAATGAGAAATTGTTTGATGAATTGTATTTAATACGGGTGTTGAGATAGGATTCTCAACTACCTTATCCATATTTATAGTTTCCTTCATATAATCTAATTGCTACTACGAGATTTATGGATGAAATGTGTAAGACCCGTATCCTAGCCCGTACCGTTCCGTAGGCTTTCTCGGTCCTTCCAGTTGAATTCTGGCGACTCGCGATCTGTTATCTGCATTTGCGCGCGATCACGAATCGTGTCTCGTATATAAGAGTCAGCTGGACCCAAGACTTGTACTAGTGAGATCGCGCCGTCGCTGCGGTTCTGATACCGTGACTCCCGCGCTGAGGCAAATAACCAGGCCAGGAGATGTGGGCCTGCATTCAGTTCGAAGAAAATATCGTGCATTGTGAATATCGAGGGAATCTCTATGAAATGTCACATCAATCAATCCTATCCATCACTTCACTTGTCAAGTACAAGCAACCAACCTCTCTCTTGCACAAGTACTTTAAAATCAACTCTCTCTTACACAAAGTACACCCTTCTATCACTCACCATCACTCCTCTCCCATCACCCCTCTCTCTCTCATTCTCTCTCTCCATTTCTCAAAAACTATAATGTATGTTGAAAGGATAAGTATATACAATCCGATTCGCCTTAATGGAAACCCCATGAGAGCACCCAACGTCCATGGCTTCCATGGAGAGCAAGTGTGGCCCACCTTCCTTATTCCCATCTTCATGCTTTGAAACGACCTAGCGAGGTAGTGTCCATGATCCAATCTCGACCGTTGATATTCGTCCATTGAAGCTCTAAGATACTTTAGTGAAAGAAGGAGGGCAAGATCATGGGTGGGTCTCTCTCTCTCTCTCTCTCTCTCTCTCTCTCTCTCTCTCTCTCTCTCTCTCTCTCTCTCTCTCTCTCCTTTTCCTCCCCCTTGAATGTAGTGGGCCCCGCCGAATCGTGTTAAATTTACTCCATCCATCAACAGAGTGGCCCACCACATTTCAAGTAGATCTCATCCGTTAGGCTAAAATATATGTAATACACACACACACACACACCCATGTATGTGCATGCTGGTGGGCCACATCTATGTGGGACCCACCATGACGCAAGTGTTATATCCATGTCATCCAGCGTCATTGGATGCTAGACGTGCAACAAGAGGGGGGGGGGGCTAACATGGAGTGTTGTGTACTGACATGGGAGTGTACTGACAAGCTAACAAAAATAAAAATAAAAATAATATAAAATAATATATTTGAGTTTTTGGGGTGAGCCACTCATGCAGGCTCCACCTTGATGTATGGGACTGATCCACTCTGTCCATTCCATTCTCCAGCTCATTTTAGGCGTTGAGCCGAAAAATGAAGTTGATCCCATTTTCTGGCAGGCCATACCATACAAAATAGTAGTGTTTACCATTGAAACTCACCTTGATATTTTTTACTTGTCGAATCATACCGCATATCGGACTCGTTTGGTCGGTCTTAAGCTGTAGAGTGTAATGGATGGGGCGGATTTCCCTGTTGAGGGCCTTGCCTAGGAAATTCCTCGAAAAAAGTGTATTTTCAAAATAAAAAATAAATAACGGCATAACGCTGCAACTGCTAATCGACATGACGCTTTACCATGTCATCCGTAGTGCATCCATTGTTGTGCGCTTGAGAGACGAGCAGTAGGGACGGTGGGTCCCAGCCGTGGGCCACACCATTCATTTGGTGGGCCCCTCCCTAGAGTGGGCCCCCACAAAAAATCAGGCTGATTTAAATCTCAGGTGGCCCACATCACAAGAAACAGTGGATTGAACTGTTGCCATTGAAACCCTTTTGTGGTCCAGCAGTTTTGGATCGATATGGAATTTATTTTTCCCTGCATCGAGGGTCCGTGTGACCTTTACCAACGGATTGGATAGCATGCAACATTATGGTGGGCCTCACGTGGGACCACCAAAGATGTATGGATTTCATTCACACCATCGTCTAGTGGTGTGGACGGTGGGACCATCAAAGATGTATGTGTTTTATTCACACCACCGTCCAGTGGTGTGGATGGTGGGACCCTAATGATGTATGTGTTCTCACTACACCGTCCACTGTTTGGACGGTGGGGTCCACCATGATGCATGTGTTGCATCTAAACCATTCAACCCTTTTGGCAAGTTCATTTTTTTGGGCTTGAGACTAAAAATAAGATAGATCTATTTATCAAGCGGACCACATGACGCAGTGAGGACGGAACGTCTACCATTGAAATCCCTTGGGACCTTATGATCAGATTAGATGGGGAATATATGTTGTGGTGGGCCTTGGGAATTTTAAAGGTGGAAATCATTATGACCACTGTTATTTGGAGAGTGGTCCAGTTGATCTTTTCATATGATTCATGTTATATATGAAGCCCATGTTTCTAGGCCCATCTTGATGTAATTGTGGCCCATTGTCGAGGCCCACTTTGTTATATATGAGGCCCATGGGTCGAGGCCCAATAGGATATACATAAGGCCCATTATAGTGTGATTCCCCATGGCTTATGGGTTGACCTTTATAGCAGGCTATGTCTTGGGGACAATGCTGGTTTGACGTCCACATTGAAAGGATAATGTTGGTTAAATGTCCACATTGTAACTCTCCCTAGGGCCCATTGATAGGCCCATACTAGTTGTGTGTAGGCCCACCTTTATGTTATATATTTTTCCACATCACCATTCCGTGTGGGACCCACACGTGTTGTATGAATCTCATATCTACATTGTCCGATGATCTGGATGGTAGGGACCATCTGGACGTATGGATCCACGTCGACCACCTATTCTGCGCTCATGCCATCTATCTGTTTTACATCTAGCCATCCAATCAGGTGGGACGCTGCTGGTTGAGTTTCATCCTTGTCGTCTATACCACAAGACAATGGAACTCATGTAGCTGGCAGTTGCTGCGATGTCAGCAAGTTCTGTGGGTCCCTTGTATGATGTATGTGTTGCTAATCTACATTGTCCACATGCGCGGACCCCACCATGAGGTATGGGTAATATCCAAGTCATCCCACTGTGGGACCCTACCTTTATGCATGTATTGTATTCACACCGTCCATCTGTGATGGACACATGATGTACGTGCTCCATTCACCACCATGCACAGGAATGGTGGGGCCCTGACTTGATGTATGTATTATACTTACTCCGTCCATCTATGCTGGGCAGTTTGGATGGGCTCGTGCCAACCCACCACGATGCATTTGTTTATCCACATCATTCAGATGATCTGGACGGTACTGGACGTGTTTGGACGGTGATGAGGACTCCACCATGAGGTTTGTATATTATGTCCATGCCGTCCTTTTGACGGTCCCACCTTGATGGATGTGATTCATCCACACTGCCTGGCCATGTGATAAGGGCCCACCTGTGATGTATTCTTGAGGCCCAATGTGATGTATTTGAGGCCCATGGGCGAGGCCCAATTAATATATTCGAGGCCCAATGTGATGTATTCGAGGTCTATGTGATGTGGCCCATTGCAATGTGTATTAGGCCTTTGTGTGAGGCCATGGGCCCACTATATGTTTAACCCTATGTAGGATACTCCTTGGGAGTAGTGTTGGTTGAATGTTCACATTGATGGGAAATGATGGTTGGATGTCCACATTGTGACCTTCCCTTAGGCATTGTTAAGTCCATTCTCATCATTCTTTTAGTGGGTTAACCCAAATAAGTGGGCCCCATTCACCATAGACGGACGGTTTCGTACTATCGGGTTCGATATAACCATGGCTGAGGGCCGATCTTTATATTATGGGTGATCGGTTGTTCACCTATGGACCCCGCCTTACTTATGTGGTGATTATCGGTGCCGATTACCAATTGAGGTCGATTGTTGTGACCGATTACCGATCGTGGCTGATTGACGATTGACGAGGCCGATTGACGATTCTGCTTGTCGTGGCCGATTGACTGATTACCAATTGAGGCCAATTATTGTGACCGATTACCGATCGTGGCCGATTGACAATTGACGAGACCGATTGACTGATTATCGATCGAGGCCAATTATCGTGACCAATTACTAATTGTGACCGATTGTCGATTGACGAGGCCGATTGTCGATTCTGATTATCATGGCTGATTGTCGATCCCAATTGTCATGGCTGATTGCCGATTCCAATTATCAAGGCCCAATGTGATGAATATGCGGCCCGTATTTGAGGCCCGTTGTCATGTGTATTAGCCCATGTTTAAGGTCCAATGTGATGTATATGAGGCCTATGTTCTGAGTCCCATTGTGATGCATTTGAGGGCTAGGCGATGGAACCCATTGTGATGTATGTTAGGCCCATGTGAAAGGCCCATCGTGATGTGTATTAAACTCTTGAGTAAGGCCCATGGTGTTGTATATTTGGCCCACTATAAGAAAAACAGGCAGTACCGGTGGCCAAAACCGCCCCTAAAAGTCCAAAAACCATCGGTATAAGAATTACCGGCGGTCGGGTGGCTACCGTAAAATGGGGGTGTCGCTGCGTCATTTACTGGCGTTCGTCCTTTTTACCGGCATTTTTGGCGGTCACCGCTACAAATGTCCTTTACTGGTGCTTATTACCATTTATCGGCAACTCCGCTGACTGCCGGTAAAAACTGTAAAAGCGCCAGTAGAAATCATAAAAGCGCCACTAAAAACGGTATGAGGCGCCAGACAAAACTATACTAATCACTGATAAAAGTAATAACAAACGCCAGTAAAAAACTGTAACATATGCTAATGAGAGATTAAAAAATGCCTGTAAAATCTATTTAAAATGCCGGTAAATCATTTACAAAGTAAAAGAAAAAATAATATAAACAACTAAAAATTCTGCTAGGTTGAATCTTCTAAATCAAAAGACCTTTACAGGCTTAAATTAGCATTCAACCTGTAAATCATTTACGACCAACCTCATTTACAGGCGACCTGAGAATGAAAGGTTACATAATGGACAGAAAATTTACAGATTGAGACACAAGAAAAAGTAGAAGGAAAAAAATAAAATCAACAGACTTCAGCGACGCCCGAGGCGAGACTTCTCAAATGCACCCCAAGAACCAGAACTCATGCATATAGAGGACCTTTGTCAGCACGACCCTGCCATGCATAGAGGTCAGGTAATAAAACAGTATATACACTCATAATCTGAGTTACACTATCTAAAATTAAATTTTCAGTCATAAATATTTCCTGCAAAAATAACCATACCGAATGAAGTCCATATCCATCCCCATATGAAGCAGCAAAGCCCCCCTCTGTTACCAATGCTCCACCTTCAGTTACTAATGCAAAGACAATATTAGGTTTACAAAACAAAATAAAATAACCAAAAATCAAATTTGATATAAAATAAAAGGAACTAATAAATACCTGTAACTCGCAGATGGAGAAGAATAGCTATGGAATTTTTTTTATATAAATATGTGGACAAATTTTTCTTCCCTTTTTCTTCAAGGATAAAACTGCATCATAAGCATCATAGCATGCAACTCAATATGAACCTTTTTACAGAAGCATTAACTAGCATGCAACTCAATATGGATGGACTGAATTCAACACAAGGAAAGCCATATAGTGGCTTGTACCTGATGAACCTAAGTTTTTAATGTACTGACACGGGTGTGTACTAACAAGCTAACCCAAAAAAAAAAAAAAAAACAAGAAGTAGTTTTGGATTTGCGTCAGTTTGGGGAAATTGTCCTAAAATGATATGGAAAAATGAATGGAAATGGTAGATTTCCAACAAACAACATGGTGGGCCCCACCTAGGTTTATGCAACATGAAGAAATTAGCTTCTGCATTAACACAGAAGAGGATCGCGTAGTGAGTAACTCTACCATTAGCATACTGAATAAACTCTGTGAGGCTCACCATGATTTATGTATTTTATCTGCTCTATCCATCCATTTTCCAGATAATTTTATGGCTTGAGCCCAAAAAGCATATACAATGCTCAAGTGGACCACACCACATGAAATATTCGAATTTAACTTCTAACAAAACTTGGATGAAGGAAAAAATAAATATTAGCTTGATCCAAAACTTTTATAAAATAATTTTTTAATCGTCAATCACCATTATTTCATATAGTGTGGCCCCCACAGATTTTGGATCTTTTTTATTTTTGGGCTATCCCCTAAAATGAGCTGATAAATGGATGCATAATGTATATATTAAGAAGGGCGGCACCAAGTTGGGTCAACTTGAGTTGAACCTTATTCCCTCCATAAACCTCTGATATCCCCAACTCACTTGTCCACAAGTTATAACTCACTTGTGGTTTTATCATCACTCTGTTCATCCATTGTACCATATTATTTTAGTGTATAAGCTTAAAAATGAAGTAGATTCAAGGCTCTGGTGAAAAACATGGTGGGAATCAAACACCTATTGTTGAGAATGTGTTGGGGGCTATAAAAGTTTTGGGTCAATCTGATGTTTGCATTTTTGCCTTCATCCAGGTGTATGTGACCTTATGAATAGGTTGGATGGAAAATAAACATCTTGGTGGGCCCATCGATGGTTTTTATGGTGCGAATCATTATAACAGCCACTGTCTATTGTGTGGTTCACTTGAACCTTAGATCCACTTAAGTTTTTGTCATACTCCTAAAATAATGTGTAAAAATGGATGGACTATGTGGATAAAACCCATACATCACGATGGGTCCTTACATCCCTAGCTTGTTCCGAGCTTGGCAAACCAGCAATGTGAGTGATAACCTGACTGTAGGGCCCACTTTGATCCATGCATTGTATATGAACAGGTCGGTCTGTTTTAAAAACTTATTTTATGACATGGCACAAAAAATGATGAAGATAAAAACTTTAGATAAACTACACAACATGAAATATCAGTTGTTGGATGCTCATTATTAAAAAAAAATTAGTGCCTAATGGTTGCTTACCATCCAATCTGTTAAAAAGTTCCACGTAAATTAGAGATGAAAGAAAAAATAAATATCATCTCAAGAAAAAATAAATATCATCTCGGTCTTATATATAACTTTTTTTTGGCCTGAATTTTTTTAATGGTTAGTAACCACTGTTTCATGTGGTGTGGTCCACCTGAAATTTGTATCTGTTTCATTTTCAGGTTCAGGCCCTAAAATAATCTGGCAAACAGATGGATGGTGTGGATATATAATGCATGCATGCAACAAGGTGGCCCTACGGTCAGGGTCTCACTCACACAGCTGGTTCCCGGATTGGACGAATTCTGTGGCCTCACCGTGTGTTGAGGTGTTGACGTAGCAAAGTTCTATAGCCCTACATGATGTATGTATTATATTCACCCCGTCCATCTATTTTTTGAGATCACTTTGTTGAATTAGTCTGAAAATGAAGCGGATCCAAAGCTAAAGTAGACCAAGACCTCTTAAAGCAATTGGGATAGTGATGTGCCCACGGCCGTAATATTTATTTCCTATCCATCCTATTTATAAGATCAAACTGACGAAGAGAAAATACAAATATCATCTTGATCCAAAACATCAGTGCCCCCAACAAGCTTTTAACGGTAGGTGTTCAATCCCCAATGCTTTTCATAGTATGATCTAGTCATTTTTATGTTCATGCCCTAAAATGATCTCACAAATTAGATGTACAGTGTGGATATAACACATACACTATGGTGGGTCCCACAAAATTGTTGCCACATCAACACATCATGAGTGTGTCATCAAGGCAATCTGCGTTGTAAAAGTTGGCAATGGGAGCAAATTGGGTGAGATCCAGACTCCGAGTCAGTGCCAACCTTACCATGGGCTCACCTTGATGTATGTATACTATATCCATACCGTTCATTTGGTTTTTTAAAAGATTATTTTTTAGCATGAACTCAAAAATGAAGTAGATATAGTTTTAAGGTGGACCATACCTTAGGGAAACTGTGGTGATTGTCCATAAATGGGCAATTAAAGTTTTGGATTGCACTGATATTTACTTTTTGCCTTCATCCATGTTTGTGATACCTCTCAACAGTTCAATGGCAGATAAACATTACGAAGGCTTACCTGATTCCATGTCCTGGTCCACAATCAATGTTCATCATCTTCGGATTTGAGGTACCATTGACGATGGAGATGCAGTCGTCTCCTGAATATGAAATACGTAAATATAGGACTTAGTATAGTCCAAGGAGATTCATATTTGTAAATAGTTATCGAAAGGGAGGAATAACCCATGTAGTTTTTTTTTTTGGTCTATGGCTGGTAAACGCTAGAGTTAACGTCATTTCTTGTGTTAAGTTACAATCATTGAGGAAAATAGAAAGCAACATCAGAAACAGTGTTTACCCGATGCAAGGGAAAAAAAGGGCATATGGAAAGAGATAATACTAAAACATAAGTGCAAAATTAGCAGATAAACAGAGGCCCACTTGGTACATCAAGCATGCCCTCATCACCCAGGATCAAAAGGCTGCCATGGCATCACTCTCCCATCTCAATCACCTTCTGCTGCATCTCTGACATCAATTGTAAAACTGTATTCCTGGTCACATCCTAGATTCTAATCACACATCAAATACAACATATATGACTTCTTTCCAACTTCTGCAGGAGTAGTGAAGTCGAGCTTAACTTTTGCCCTCCATTGCAGTGACACCCTCTTTATCGCCAGTAGTTGCTGGCTTTTGCTATCACCAACCACAAGCCACCACCCCTCTTCTTTGGCTTTCGGGTATCTGGGTGCATCAACTGGTCCAAACTCTGAGCGCCCCTCATGCCCCTCAAAGTCTCGCTCAAGGGTGACATGTAAGGTAACATTTTCCCCGGGCCTCACATCATCACTATCCAGCACCTCGTACACCATATCAATGTTAGGAAAGCGATTGGAAAAGTGGATGATGTCCTGCAGCTATGACTCTGATATCTGGAGTAGCTCATGCCTTTCATCATTCTCCATCTCCATCAAATCAAAGACTATTCCAAAACTCTTCCCTGGATTTTCTTCACACCTTTTCGCCAGCTCCTTTGTGAAGTGTGGAAGCTGCAAAAGAATGGAGTCACGCTCCCACATGCCTTGAGTCACCAACTGACTCACTTTCATTGCGAGAAGAGATAGATTGAGCCACCCATTGCTGGAAATAACATCAACCATAGCTTGAAGCAACCTGTTAGTAGAGAGGAGAACCTCTCTCTGAAGCAACCTGTTGGCTTTTATCATAGTTTATACAGTATAAATATACAAGCTTCTTCAGCTCCAGATTCTCTATTTGCATGCAGTTCACAACATCTGGAAACAGCGACAAAACATCCTTCCCAATAGTCATTGCAGAACAATTACCTTCTTCACAGCACTTACCTGCCTCTGCCTCATTATTTCTATCAATAGAATAAGATAAAGATTTTTCACTACTAAATCAGCCTGGAAGATGATACATGCAGAAACAACATCCAGACAAATCAAAGAGAAGAAAACGTTAATGGGAGAAGACAGATAATTGGCCTGACCTCTAAAATATCATGTCATATGAAAGTACATAAATAAACTTCACTTACAATAAAACTGAGGGTGGGCCATGCCAACTATGTCAAATGACCTGAAAAATAGTCAAGTGACTTGAAAATTAGTCAAGTGACCTGAAGAATAACTTTGTATGTAAAATAAAATGGAAAAAAAATGACACAACTCACCTTGATGCCCTTTTCCCTCCTCCTTTACCCGGGCTTGGGACCGGCAATGCAAGAAGTTGCATTGGCGGGGTTAAAAAATGGCTTAAGCTCCATTTGGTTTAAGAAAAAAATTATATTCATAAAGATTGATGTGATGACCAAATGGAGCCTAAGACTTATATGCAAATTTACTAAAAGGTATGATAGGAACTCTTACACTACAAATATGATGACCAAGTGACCATGTGTAAAAAGAAAAGAAACAGAAGAGATTAAATTAAAGACATCCAAATGCAAAATTCAAATCACAAATCATAATCTTATAAAACTAAGATTAAATTAAAGAGATTAGATGAGTTTAGATGTGCCATCTATAATTAAACTAAGATAAAAATAAACTGTTTAGATGTGTCTAACTCAATCCAAAAAGTCTGAAACCAAGGATCCCTACTACCCCCACTTACAAAAGATGTGTATAGTTCCAAATACTTAATTAAAACTTCTCCCATGTAGTCATCGTCCATTTCTGTCTACAACCTATAAACAATAACAAAAATAAATCAATTACTATTCACAATCTCATACAAGAAGTTCTATTGCTTAAAAATAAAAATAAAAATAAAAATAAAACTTACAATACATAAACTAGTGGGCCAAGCAATACTCGTTCCAATTGCATCCCCAATTGTTTTATATCGTCCATGGGTCCTTATCAAATCCTCATCACGTACCATTGCAACATGAATAGATACTTCCCATAAACTAACTCCAAGTTTTTGCCCCCTTACTTTTATCAATGGATCCGTGCTCAAAACGGTTCCTTTAGCTACAATATCCCCGGGCCTTACAATACTCTTAAGAAGAACTTGAGTCACATTAGTACAACTCGTAGAATTTCCCTTATTCGCCAAGTTTCTCTACGAATGATAAATCCATGTCGATCATCGTATACAACTCGAACTACATATAATTGAAAACATATTACATGTAAAAATATACATGTATATATTATAATTACCTGAGGGGTTGGAACCAAGTGGCTTGATGATGAGGGTTGGTTCAAGTTAGGATTAGCTGAAACACCTAATAATTTAGCTAGATTCATGCTTGGATTCATTATGGCAGCCATAAATGTTATCATAGTTTCTCTTAGTGAAGATATTTGAGCATCTCTATCAGCCATAGTTTCTCTTAGTGAAGATATTTGAGCATCTCTATCAGCCATAGTTTCTCTTAGGAAAGATATTTCAGCATGCAATCCCTCGTATTGTTCATCTCTCTTCTCAGCATTAGAGGCCATCCCTTGGGATGGGACACTATGGGATGTTGTGCCCCATATATTAGAAGGAGAGGGACCTAACTCGTAAGTGCAGACACCGCCATGTCGTTCGTCACCCATGACTTTTGAGAATATATCTTTCCTCGCAGTGTTGTTCTGTTAAGCCTCTGGCTACTACGAAGTTCATTCATTTAATTGTTCCTACAATTAAAAATCACCACTTTAGATTTTATATTGCTAAAAGATTAAACAAAATAAGAAGGTACATATACATACCATTGCTCTTGCTGAGGCCTCATCCACAGGCATCCCATTCTTGCGTATATGTGTCAACAAGAACATATCTACTCGGTTCAAATCCTCCCCATTGGTCCTCTTCTTTCTCTATCATTATTTAAATAAGTTATATATAAGAAATAGATTGACATCAAATTATCAGGTGATTTATAAAAAATTATCTCTTCTTCACGTATTTGCGCAAAGCTCTTCGTGCCTGCAGCGTGGCCAATGCATTGTTTTCTCCGATTTTTCGTATTTATCTTATTACCAGCCTAAAATGTGACACATCAACAGAGTAATTTATGAAATTTCAGCCTAAGACAGTTGTGTAATTTCATAACGTGAAGGTTTCAGTAGCTACTCATCACATACCTTTCCCTCTTCAGAGTTCCAAAATTCAATGAGGGCCTTCCACTGATCCTTATGGACACGCTCATTGAGGTCTACTAGCCACGCCTCATCATTATCATGAGACGAGTAGTGGAATTTCTTCAATTCGCACTTCCAGTCCCTCCATTTTTTACCAATCGACATCAACACCCAAGATTTAATCTCTTTGTCAAACTGAAACTTGGACTGCATCACATGAACAAACTAGACAATCACATAATGAACAAAAAATAAATAATAAAATAATAAAATATATAAAACAAATCACTATTACCATGACAAGTTTATACATATCATCCTTCTTCTCGTTTGGCACTGCCCTCCAATTAGAATATGTAAGGGGCGCGTAATCCCCATTACGTGCTATTGTCCCCAAAAAGTTTGTCAGCTTGTTAATATTTTTATTAACGGGCTGCCCTAGATTGTTGGTGGTAATAAAAATGTGTTGCCCTTCACGCATGTGCCAAACTTGATGGCATCGTGTGGGGCCTCGACCCCTCCTTTTCGTGAACGGAAAATCTGTTGAAAAAAAATGCACATAAATAATATGCAGATTTGTATAGTTCATTAGCAAAAAATACATTGAAATATGAAGGATATTAGAACCAATGCATAACATACCACTAGAAGCATCCTCTAATGAATCAACTGTCTAGTGTGGATCCTAAGGTAAACTTTGGGAGAGACCCGCCGTAGGCAGGGGAAGCTGGGGATGGGAAGGACCTACCGTAGACTCGGGCAACAAAGGCTGGACTAGACCTGATGTAGCCGGGGAAGGCTGATGCTGGGAGGGACCCACTATAGGCTAGGGCAACTGAGGCTGGAGGGACCCACATCTGTCTCAGGTAGCTGAGGCTAATTGATGCCACCAGTCATAACACTTATCGGTAGCCTAGTCGTGCATTTAGAACGAGCACGTTTCATGCCTTAAGAATAACCTGAGTCACATTAGTGAACAGATGCATGTTGATAAGACGATTCAATTTTGAATAAATAAATAATAGAACCATATGAAAAAAGACATTTTAATTTCTCTTTCATACATTAGGAAAACATGGTACCTAAGAAATCAATTATTGTACAAGATGTCATCTCCAATGGGATCAGATAACTCAGTATCATCTATTTGTTCTTCTACTATCGGCTGGGTGGGTGGTAAATATGTGACAACTGTTGTACCATCGACATCTGTCCTTTCCCAGCTAACAATGTCATCACTCGAGTCCTTCAAACATTGATCATCGCAGGGCGACATGCCTAAGAATGTATCAACATCATCTGCAGACTCTTGCCCATGCATCTTAAATAAGTCTCTAGGTTTCATCCATACTACAACATGTCAATCCTTCTCGATAAGGTCTTGTACGTAAAACACCTGCTCAGCTTGAGAAGCAAACACAAACGGTTCATCAGACAATTGTTGACCTGTATGGCATAATCGTTTCAAATTCACAAGCGTAAACCCCAACCCATCCTTCTTAATACCCCTGCCTTGAGATCAAACATCAACCCAATCACACCTAAATAATACAACCTTCCTACCACAATATTCCAGTTTTATGATGTCCGTCAATACACCATAGTATGTTACATCTCCTGCAATAGGATTTCTGTCATTAGCACTTATGAAGCTTGATGTCTTTGCAGTCACAACAACTCCACTATGTTGAGTTTATCTTTTTTTCTCATAATCTTTGGTGTGAAATCTGAAGCCGTTTACAATAAAACTCTTATATCTTCTTGCCATACTAGGACCCCGCGCTAGCCATCTAAGGTCTTCTGAAACCTACTCATTCCTTTCATGGCACAACTGTTCAACCTATTTAGATACCAAAAATATTCATTCAAAAGCTCATGTTTGAATAATAAAAAAATAAAAAAATATGCACATGTCCTTAAACTTATCAAATCGACTACTTACATGATCACTAAACCATTTATAAAATGTATCATTGTAAATGTGTTCTATGTCCCTTGGCTGGGCGCGACGATTCATCTGCTTAACAACATTCATATGTTCTTTGTAAAAGTCATTGGTTTTAGCAAAAAAATAAATAAATAAAGAGAGTAAATTTATCTATGCATAAATTAAGTCTTATAGTTAGCTTACTCAAGAAATGGGCTGAGTTCATGGTAGTTAAACAGGACATATCGATGTGCCTGTGCAGATGTAATGTTATCCAGTACACAATCCTCAGACTTCCCTAATGCACGACCTACTAGTGGGAAATAGAGGATTGTTCTTCTATAGCAATGTTATCATAGTCATCATTCCGTATTGGCCGATTGAACCTTGTCTCTATACCATGCAAGTACCTTGAGCAGAATGTTAAGCATTCTTCTACCAAGTACCCTTCTACAATTGATCCCTCAGGCCGACTTCTATTACGCACATATGACTTTAATATGAGTAGATATCTGTGATCACCAATATTAAAAAGTTTAAAAATATATGGTCGATTAGCATGACTAGCATAACATGGCAAATAATTTTAATTTCTAAACATTAACACGCACCTTTCAATGGGGTACATCCATCGATATTATACCGGTCCAGCTATTTTTGCCTCACCCGCTAAATGAATGGTCAAATGCACCATAATATCAAAAAAAAAGCTGGTGGAAAGATCTTTTCTAAATGGCAAAGTGTTAACACAATTCAAGATTTCAATCGATCAAAGTCTCTTACTCGACCAACTTTGAAACATAATTCTCTAAAGAATTCGCTCAATTCAAGTAAGACTGAGGTTACGTTCTTATGTAATGTTGTTCGTATAGCAATTGAAAGTAGTTGCTGCATCATAATATGACAGTCGTGGCTCTTGAGTCCTGAAATTTTGCACTCTTTGAGATGCACAAAACGTGAAATATTGGCTGCATAACCATCTAGAACTTTCACCCACTTTAAGATTTTGTAAAAATCATCCTTCTCACTTGGTGACATAGTAAAGCATGCAGGTGGCAAATATATCTTGTTAGATGAAAGTTGTTTTGGGTGTAATGTTTGTCTTATACCTATATCTTGTAGGTCAAGACGTGCCTTTACACTATCCTTTGTTTTCCTTACAATATTTAACAACATCCCAAGCACATTATGACATACATTCTTTTCAATATGCATCACGTCCAAATTATGACGCGATAAATTATGCTCCCAATACGGCAAATCAAAGAAAATGCTCTTCTTTTTCCAGTTATATCTTTCTTCCTCATTGTCTTCTCGTCTTCTCTTATGCCCATGACTGCCTACAGTCTTCTTCCCAAAGGTGAAATTAATTCCCTGCAACTGGACCAACACATTAGAACCAAATAGTGGAGTTGGCGCCTCGCCAAATTCTTCCATGCCATCAAAGGATCTGCTATCAGTTCTAAACTTATGATCATGTTCTAAAAATTGACGACGACCCATATAACAAAACTTTTGACCATGTTTTAACCATTTAGACAAAGTGTCCTTATTACAACAAGGACAAGCGAGACGTCCTTTAGTGCTCCATTCAGACAAGTTTGCATATGCAGGGAAGTTATTGATAGTCCACAACAATGCCGCACGCAATCAAAACGTCTCATTTCTTGAGGCATCACAAGTGTCTGCACCAACCTCCCACAATTCCTTCAACTCATCTATCAAAGGTTGCATGTACATGCCAATGTCATTACTGGGTCCACAAGGGCCAGGAATAAGTAAGGACAACATGAGATTAGGTTTCTTCATACACATCCATGGTGGTAAGTTATATGGTATCAGAATAACAAGCCATGTGCTCTGAGCAATAATCATTGTCCTGAATGGATTGAAACCGTCAGCTGTTAACCCAAGTCTAACATTATGACCATCCGAAGAAAAGCTTAGGTGGTTGTGGTCAAAAGTTTTCCACATTGGGGAATCAGCAGGATGCCTTAATATTCCATCATCAGTGCGTCCTACTTCATGTCATTTCATAGAGGAAGCTGTCTTTGATGACATAAACAACCTTTGAAGCTTTGGTTTCAAGGGAAAATAACGCAATATCTTAGCTGGAATTTTTCGATCCTTTGCAGATGAAGAAGATCCCTCATCATCTGACTGATGTTTAGCCATTTTCCATCTAGAAGTACCACATATAGCACATGATTGCTCATTGATGGCCTCCTTCCAGTACAACATACAATCATTGGGACATGCATCAATTTTGTTGTATTTGAGGCCTAATTCCCCAATAATCTTCTTGGTTTCATAGAAAGACTTTGGCAACATTTCACCCTCGGGAAGAGCCTCCTTTAACAATTCAAGTAAAATGGTGAATGATTTATCACTCCATCCACCAAGGCACTTTATGTGATATAGTTTCACAATGAAAGAAAGCTTAGTGAATATCTTGCAACCTGGGTACAATTCCTGATTAGCATCTTCTACCAATTTGAAAAATTGTTGTGCTTCAGTATTCTGCCCCTGTGTAGGTCTGTATGACATGTGGCCTGCTTCACTCTCTTCACCATTTAGATTTGAAATACCGAACACATCATGTAACAATCCATGCATATCATCATGTGGATCTGGATTATCACCTACGACATTTGTGGTAGCAGGCATGGAAGAAGACATAACTTCCCCATGAAAATGTCAGTAGGTGTAACTTGTATTAAATCCGTCACACACGATATGATCATATGCTACTTCTCGAGACACCCAGAAGTTATTGTTACAGTTCTTACATGGACATCGGATCCTCCCTTCATTACTTGCATTTACAAATGTAAAATCTATAAATTTTGCAGCTCCATTTAAGTATGCATCCCTCACCCTAAATCAGATAATGAAATTAGAGTATATGTCAAAAGAATGCACCTTGACCACTAAGCCACAACAACTAAAATGAGAAGTTTCTAAATGGGTACCTTGGCAGATGAATCCAACTCTTATCCATAAGTACGTTCCTTAGCCACTCGGACGAGTTAGTGAAAATACACTATATGGGCCTGACAAAGCTTCCTAATATAATTTAAACAAGCCCCATTATCATCCGTTCATTTAGCAAAGGAAGCTAAGTTACAATAATAACATGTCCCCCTAAAAAATAAATCCTCCAAGGTATATATATATATATATATATATATATATATATATATATATATATATATATATATATATATATATATATATATATATATATATTGTAAGTTGTTTATTTCTATTCTCAATCACAAGTATATTCATCATCCAACCAACTATAAAAATCGCCCCTAAAAATATTATTAAGCAAGATCAATTAACAACTACAAATTGTAATTGGATGTTCAACAACTCAGTTGATCTGTTCATGTAAATAAGTCCTACTTCCTCATGAATGTCACAAAGAAATCAATGTTATATAGCAAAATTGCTACATGCTTTACATTTTCAAGTCATGATGAGCATTAGTCGAACATATTTCAGCTCGTGACAAAGCCTAAGACAACTAGCTATGATAAAGGCTTAGGCTTAGATGATGATGATGACTTAGAAAATAAAGAAATTTAAAAAATCAACAAGCAGTACAATCAACAAGTAGTACATTCATCATTAAGTAGCAATTTCTAACACAACAAGGAATACCCATTTCCATAGCTAGTTGAAAAAAAAAAAAAACTAGTCGTTGCTATTTTTATGTGGGGACTGGATGTTAACTTCTAGATGATGGGATCAAGGGATAATATGCCCTTCACTCAATGGTTTAATCATTTTCAAATGGGTTCATCCAAACATGGCATCAATATTCTATAGAAAAATCAAGCTACTTCCTATTATAGAAGCTAGGTCCACAGATTTTTTTTTTTTTTTTTTTTTTCTGTCTTGAGCATGATATAGAATTTTCCTACACTTGGTACTACATACGAAAAATGTCCATGCTTCAGTATGCTTTGTGATGGACAACAACCCATACACCAAAAACACCCACAACAATTAATAGGAAACTTCACATTCATCTGTAAAAATATGAATCCGGACAAGGAAAATAGAACAAAAAGGAAAAAGGAAATGTGAATTTGTGAAGATGTCAAGACATGATACACAAAGCTCCCAACTTAAGAATACAAACCTGTAGTCAAACAAGGAAAAGCTACATGAAGCACTTCAAATAGTGAAGAAAAAGAAATGTATTCATGGACTTATAACCAAGCTGTTTCAGAATTTTCCAATGGGACTCTTGATCCACACATGATTGAGATCCTGACTGTTCATCGGGTGGAGCCACAACTTAGATGTGTTGGCCCAAAACTCGGGTCTATGGGCTAATCATGTGCTCCTCATGCATAGACAAGAATAGATAGTTAAGAAAACTTGATTCATAGCACATTTGATGTATACATGTGTTCCACCAGATAGCAAGTCCGTTTTACAAATTCCAGGTTGGCATGGAAAACATGACTGTTTCTATGGTGGAGAATCATGAACTGCATAGTCTTATGCATAGCGGTTAAATTGCAGACCTATCATGGATATAGCATGACCGCCTGTGATAAAAATGCCCCTAATAATGATATTTTTGTAGTGGTTGGGCAACTCACTAGGCAGGCCACACCGGAAAAATCAATGAAAACCAATGATTTGACTCAATGTATAGGTCTGACAAAGTTCCCATTAACATTTCCATTGAGTTACTTTTCAAAAAGCATAAATAAAAATGTAACAATGGAAATGTCAATGGGAACTTCAAAAACTCCCATATTGTCTTCTATTCTACTTGAAAATCTCTGTTTTCTCGTGGAAAATTGTTAATGCAACAATCCCTTTGGCCACTATTTAAATATATGAGACTGTTTAGCAACACAGTCGTACATTTGGTCATTGAGTTAAAAATCCACCCATCAGGCAAGTCACCGCGTATGAGAACAATAGGCAGTTCAATATGGCCATTGAGCTATGTCCCATTTGGTTAACAGATAGTCGATTAAAAAAGCACAACTGTCTATATTCAACTAATCTAGGACCTCTTTTATATTCATGGATCTAGGACATCATAACCTAAAATGATTTTTGATAATGATCCATCCACAGTGGTATAGGTCAGACCAACGGTATGGATTAGTCACCATTTGATATAAATTAAGGTGTGAGCAAGCAAAAGGATCATGTGCCTAATGACCAAACAGTCCTCACATTAACAACAAAGCATAAGAATGAATGATCCCTATGATAGGTAAATCACAAAGATAAGTAGCAACCTAACACAAAATTAGCAAAAACAACAACAAAAGAAAAGCAAAATGTAGGTTATAAAAAAGAAACATCCAAAAATCTCATCTTCAAAAGATTGCTCTGTGGCAAGCGGCATAGTGCTTATCACGTGCATATGATGACAACATTGAAGCATAAAGTAGCAGATGACCATCATTATCTCCCCAAATGACTCATAGAGAGGGGGGGGGGGGGGGGGTGGTGGAATAATCATAGATTCAACAGAAAACTGAATATTTATTAACTTTAAGACCAAACAGACCCTAAGAGCTCCACCAAACCCTTTTTTTTTTTTTATCTAGAAAAAGATATCCCCCCATCAATTCTTGGGGAAGTAACACCATGAAAATTCTAAGTGGTCTAGCAGCTACTAAATTTCAAGTTTTCAATTCAATACAAGCTTAGAGCAAGACAATGAGCCTGGAAGAATGAATATCATGTCAGAACAATGAGATATGCACTTGGTCAAAAAAAAAAAAAAAAAAAAAAAGGCTGAAAGCCTTCCACGATAATGCATGAGAAAACAGTTGCACACAATGTTAGCCAACAATTGGACACTACCAAAATGGTTGTGTGATAGTATTCCCCAGTGGAGGTCAACAGAAAACATCTTAGGAATTAAGGAACCATACATTGCTGAATGTCTAATAGCTTCCCTCTACAAGCATGCATGAGAGTAAGATTGCCATGTGGATACACTGGATGCCAACCCAACCTGCCTTGAATATATAACTCTCAATTTATTGAGAAAACTAACAAAATGGCTTTCCACATGGAAATAACAACAACAGATTCAACAATGCCAACAGTCAAGCAGCTAAAAGTTAGCAACAAAGTGACATGCACATGCTAAAATGTCCAAGCTAAGAGACCTAGATATTCAAAGATAAACAGGTGGCAGACAACACAGAATAAAACAGAGGTTGTTTTCGTTTTATCTGAGATACACCTTTCTATTGGGCAAAATGATAGTAATAGATAGCAGCGGTGTTTGTGTCACAGTAGTAACAGATAGCATATTCAATGAAGGGAAAAGACCCAATCCACCTACATATATTTGGCACATGTATTAATAATCTGAGCCATTCATTCATCTTAAGGTCCACCAATCGACCATTTACCAATCATCATCCTGATCAGATAATCCTAGCCGACAGTTTAGTGATTTTATACACTACTTTTTCACATGGTTAGAATTATGTGGACAGTGTAATTTTCAGCCTATGATCCATTCCCGTTTGTCCACAATAAACTAACAGTTCGATTCATCAAACACATGCCATATATGCAGTAAAATGAAAGGAATGGACTGGATCTTCTTAAAAAATCAAGCAAAAAACATACCCAAAAATCAAAATGCCAAGAACCCATTTCTCAAGACAGAAAATTCAAAGGACCCATCAAATAAATAAATAAAAGAAGAAGAAGAAGAAATCATATCCATATATTCCAAAGCATAGATACGGATCAAATGGTGGAAAAAAAAATAGAGCAACGTACTGGTACTGTTGACAGCTCTAATGGTTGAGACAGCAACAGCTATGGCTTCTCGAGCTATGGCTTCCATGGATTAGGCGATACAGAGAGAGAGAGAGAGGCGTATTATAATGAGGAGGGCACGATCGATAGATCAACGTACGGCCTGTGGTGTGTTCCGATGAGAAGGATGGCAACAGCCGAGAGATCAGCGTCTTCAACCTGCAACGGAAATGGAAGCCAGATCAAGAGAGGCTGGAGTGGAAAATGAAGATCGAGAGACGTTGGAGAGAGAAAGAGAGAGGACTTTCATAGGATATTGTAGGGAGGAGAGAAAATGGGAGATGGGTTTTAGTAGAAAAGAGGTGGGAGAAGAAGAGGCACGGAGGATTTGGGATAGGGTTTTGAAATTTTGGGGATTAGGCATCGTGCAGGATATGTTAAAAAATTGGGGATAGGGCGCCGCGAGGGATATGGCTGAAAATTTGGGGGTTTTTTTTATTTCAAATATGTGGCGGTGGGCCGTTTTGTACACGGGCGGCTGCGTAAAAATGCCCCTCATTTCATTTACAGGGGTGGTTTGTTGTGGCCGCCTGTGCTAAAAATGCCTCTAATAGCTATATTTTTTGTAGTGGCCCTTGTATGAGGCCATGGGTCCACCATATGTTAGGATCTATGAGGGCCATTCCTCAGGGGCAATGTTGGTTAAATGTCCACGTTGTCGAGGTTGATTGCTGATGCTAGTTATTGATACTGTTTATGAGTATGTGACAGCATTACATCGTGATACGTGCCCATACGCATCATCTGCATGTTTGTTATGAGATGTGATTGACCATTGCATGTGTCATTGGGAAGGTTGATATGAACTCTCTAATAGGCAGAGGTTATCTCACATGAGTGCACGACATGCGTAGGATTGATGTATGACTGGATTGTATGACTCATGCATCACGCATTTTATGATATGACAATTGTACGCCCTAGCGACATCAGGGTCGTAGCTTCCAGAGGTATATCGTGGATGGCTGGATGGGACACCAAAAATGTTTAGTTCTAGCATATGAGCATCATAGATGTCCCTAGATGAAAATCCATAAAGCTCCATGGCCAAGAGACGCCCCAACGTCGAGACCGAGTGGATACATGAGCGCCCGAGTGTCGAATACCAGGAGGCCGCGTCTCCCACTGTGTCGTGGTCAGTTGGGAGCGGGTGTGGCCTTACCCGCCTGAGGGTAGGGGGCAATACTAGGTTGAGTTTGACCAGCTTGTGAATGGGTCCGCTATCGATGTGCCAAATAGGTATTGGCAGACTATTGGCCAGGCAGATAGTGAGGTTTCTTACACTCACTTAGACTGTATGGCTGGGAGAGCGGCAGTGCCATTTGGAGTGTATTAAACCCCGGTAATGATCCCAGAGAGGAACCGTACTGATATATGGACTTATTGAGCAGGAGTTGCATACTCATTCATTTATTCATTCATTATTTACTCGGGCTGGTGGTGCGCAACTATTGTTACGTGTACCTTCGTAATGGACAAGATTTCGGTTGGGGTGCGCAACTAACCTGAGATCATGAGTTTACCACATTGAGTCTGACTATCCAAATTTAGGTATGGGACTGGTTTGGTAAAAGTCCCTTGTGATGGACTCCATAGCCTGCAATACTACATACTATCATCCCATCTTCATGCTCCAGCATTGTCATTCCATTTACACCGCATATTACATTACATTCGCAGCATATGGCATTTTGGGTTACTTATATTTCTGCATTTATATGGTTTAGATACAACATCTAATATTTGACTCTTTATGACTCCTTATTTGTATAGTTGATCTGTATCGCGTATTCTGATTTGTATAGTTGATCTGATTGCATATTCTGATATTGTTTGACTCATAGACTTGTCAGTATTTTCACTTATTCTGATAACGTATGATTCATGACGTTTCACCTATTTCGACATTATATGATTATGACATTTCGTTGAATACTTAGCATGTACCTTGTGCACACACTTACACCACCCTCTAGCTTTATATAAGCTTATGCACGATAGATGCATGCAGGTGATGTAGGTTGCAGCAGTGTTGAGCTTGGAGCCTGTAGCGGTCTTCTAGAGCTTGATTTTTTAATTATGTATTTCCATTTTCAACATCGTACTCAAATGATTATATTAATGGATATGTGATGAAGATGTTGCCTTTGTGAATTGGGTAATCTTATGGTCATGCTTATTACGAGTTAAATGTTTATAAAAAAAAATCCTCCTTGTAGGATCCCAGGATCGGAATCTGGCGTATAGACACTAGGAGCTGAGAATGGGGTACTAAGGAGGCTGTCGGCACTGGATTCGGTGATCAGGATTCCAGTGAATTCGATTTCTGTGTTTGGGGCATGACAGAATTTGGTATCAGAGCATAACTTGGAAATACCTGAATATAACATCATATATTTACTGATTGCTACCCTGCACTCTATGATCGTTGAGAACTTAGAATGATTAGATTCCTGAGTTCGAATAACTTAGATATTTTCTAACATAGCTCCCTACCGTTGAGATTGTGAGACTGCTTAGTATTCGAGCTTCGATCATTTCTGATCTGAGATCCAAGATTAGTGGGGTCATCATAGTGTTGATGAGGCATCCTGAGATCGCGAGGTTCAGAGTAGAGAGCAATACTTGTTTATAGATTTATTATAGGTCGATGTCTCCTCTTACCTTGCCTTGTCCTGTATGATAGTAAATTTCGAGGATTAAATTTTTATTAGGAAGGGAGAGTTGTAAGACCCGTATCCTAGCTCATATCGTTCCGTAGGCTTCCTCAGTTCTTCCAGTCGAATTCCGGTGACTTGCAATCTGTTATCGGCTTTTGTTCACGATCACGAGTCGTGTCTCGTATATTAGAGTCGGCTCGACCCGAGACTTATACTAGTGAGATCGCGCCGTCGCTGTAGTTCTGATGCCGCGACTCATGCGCCAAGGCGATACCCAGACCAGGAGATGTGGGCCCGCGTTTAGTTCGAAGAAAACGTTGTGTATTCGAATATCAAGGGAATCTCTACGAAATGTCACATCAATCAATCCCATCCATCACTTCACATGTCAATTACAAGCAACCAACCTCTCTCTTACACAAGTACTTTAAAGTCAACTCCCCTTACACAAAGTATACCCTTCAATCACTCACCATCACTCCTCTCTCATCACCCCTCTCTCTCTCATTCTCTCTCCAATTCTCAAAAACACCCCAAGAGAGCACCCAATGTCCATGGCTTCCATGGAGAGCAAGTGTGGCCCACCTTCCTTATTCCCATCTCCACCGTCCATGATCCAATCTCGACCGTTGATATTCTTCCATTGAAGTTCTAGGATACTTTGGTGAAAGAAGGAGGGCAAGATCATGGGTGGGTGCTTCTCTCTCTCTCTCTCTCTCTCTCTCTCTCTCTCTCTCTCTCTCTCTCTCCTTTTCCTCTCCCTTGAATGTAGTGGGGCCCGCCAAATCGTGCTAAATCTACTCCATCCATCAACGGAGTGGCCCGCCACATTTCAGGTAGATCCCATCCGTTAGGCTAAAATATATGTATATACACACACATACACACACACACACACACCCATGTATGTGCATGCTGGTGGGTCACGTCTATGTGGGACCCACCATGACGCACATGTTATATCCATGTCGTCCAGCGTCATTGGACGCTAGACATGCAACAAGGGGGGCGGCTAACATGGAGTGTTGTGTACTGACATGGGAGTGTACTGATAAGCTAACAAAAATAAAAATAAATATAATATAAAATAATATA
The DNA here is from genome assembly GCA_030180095.1 of Magnolia changhungtana. Classification (NCBI taxonomy): domain Eukaryota; kingdom Viridiplantae; phylum Streptophyta; class Magnoliopsida; order Magnoliales; family Magnoliaceae; genus Magnolia; species Magnolia changhungtana. Next base: position 112,557 of record JASAUF010000646.1, read on the forward strand.
TTTGAGTTTTTGGGGTGAGCCACTCATACAGGCCCCACCTTAATGTATGGGACTGATCCACGCCATCCATTCCATTCTCTAGCTCATTTTAGGCGTTGAGACGAAAAATAAAGTTGATCCCATTTTCTAGCGGGCCATACCATACGAAATAGTGGTGTTTACCGTTGAAACTCACTTTGATCTTTTTTACTCCCCGAATCATACTGCATATTGGACTCATTTGGTGGGTCTTGAGCTGTAGAGTGCAATGGATGGGGCGGATTTCCCTGATGAGGGCCCCGCCTAGGAAATTCCTCTGAAAAAGTGTATTTTTAAAAAATAAATAAATAAATAACAGCAGCAGCGTCTATTGCTGTTGACAATGATGCCAGTAGTGTCTGTGCTATTGCGGCGAGGACGGACGCGGGCAGGGACTGTAGGTCCCAGTCGTGGGCCACACCATGATGGGTGTCGATATCCACACCGTTCATTTGGTGGGCCCCTCCCTAGAGTGGGCCCCCTCCAAAAATTAGGTTGATTTGAATCTCAAGTGGCCCACATCACAAGAAATAGTGGATTGAACTATTGCCATTGAAACCCTTTTGTGGTCCAATGGTTTTGGATCGATATGAAATTTATTTTTCCCAGCATCCAGGGTCCTTGTGACCTTTACCAATGGATTGGATGGCATGCAAACATTATGGTGGGCCCCACGTGGGACCACCGAAGATGTATAGATTTCATTCACACCACCGTTCGGTGGTATGGACGGTGGGATCATCAAAGATGTATGTGTTTTATTCACACCACCGTCCAATGGTGTGGACAGTGGGACCCCAGTGATGTATGTGTTCTCACTACACCGTCCACTATTTGGACGGTGGGGTCCACCATGATGCATATGTTGCATCCAAACCATTTAACCCTTTTGGCAAGTTCATTTTTTTGGGCTTGAGACTAAAAATAAGATAGATCTACTTATCAAGCGGACCACACGACGCAGTGAGGACGGAACGTCTACCATTGAAATCCCATGGGACCTTATGATCAGATTGGATGGGGAATATATGTTGTGGCGGGCCTTGGGAATTTTAATGGTGGAAATCATTATCACCACTGTTATTTGGAGTGTGGTCCAGTTGCTCTTTTGATATGATTCATGTTATATATGAAGCCCATGTGACTAGGCCTATCTTGATGTAATTGTGGCCCGTTGTCGAGGCCCACTTTGCTATATATGAGGCCCATGGGTCGAGGCCCAATAGGATGTACATAAGGCCTATTGTAGTGTGATTCCCCATGGTTTATGGGTTGACCTTTATAGCAGGCTATATCTTGGGGACAATGCTGGTTTGACATCCACATTGAAAGGATAATGTTAGTTAAATGTTTGCATTGTAACTCTCCCTAGGGCCCATTGATAGGCCCATACTAGTTGTGTGTAGGCCCAGCTTTATGTTATATATTTTTCCACATCACCATTCCGTGTGGGACCCACACGTGTTGTATGAATCTCATATCTACACCGTCCGATGATCTGGATGGTAAGGACCATCTGGACGTATGGATCCACGTCGTCCACCTATTCTGCTTTCATGTCATCCATCTGTTTAATATTTGGTCGTCCAATCAAGTGGGACGCTGCTGGTTGAGTTTCATCCTTGTCATCTATACCACAAGACAATGGGACCCATGCAGTTGGCAGCTGCTACGATGTCAGCAAGTTCTGTGGGTCCCTTATATGATGTATGTGTTGCTAATCTACATTGTCCACACGTATGGACCCCACCATGAGGTATGAGTAATATCCAAGTCATCCCACTGTGGGACCCCACCTTTATGCATGCATCGTATTCACACCGTCCATCTGTGATGGACACACGATGTACGTGCTCCATTCACCACCATCCACAGGGATGGTGGGGCCCTAACTTAATGTATATATTATACTTACTCCGTCCATCTGTGCTAGGCAGTTTGGATGGTGCCCGGCCGCCCCACCACGATGCATTTGTTTATCCACACCGTTTAGATGATCTGGATGGTGCTGGAAGTGTTTGGATGGTGATGAGGACTCCACCATGAGGTTTGTATATTATGTCCATGTCGTCCTTTTGTCGGTCCCACCTTGATGGATGTGATTCATCCACACCGCCTGGCCATGTGATAAGGGCCCACCTATGATGTATTCTTGAGGCCCAATGTAATGTATTCAAGGCCCATGGGCGAGGCCCAATGTGATGTATTCGAGGCCCATGGGCGAGGCCCAATGTGATGTATTCGAGGTCCATGTGATGCAGCCCATTGCAATGTGTATTAGGCCTTTGTGTTGGTTGAATGTCCACATTGATGGGCAATGATGGTTGGATGTCCACATTATGACCTTCCCTTAGGCTTTGTTAGGTCTATTCTCATCATTCTCTTAGTGGGTTAACCCAAATAAGTGGGCCCCATTCGCCTTAAACGGATGGTTTCGTGCTATCGGGTTCGATATAACCACGGCCGAGGGCCGATCTTTATATTATGGGTGATCGGTTGTTCACCTATGGACCTCGCCTTACTTATGTGGTGATTATCGGTGCCGATTACCGATTGAGGCCGATTATTGTGACTGATTACCGATCGGGGCCGATTGACGATTGATGAGGCCGATTAACGATTCTGCTTATCATGGCCGATTGACTGATTACCGATTGAGGTCGATTATTGTGACCGATTACCAATCGTGGTCGATTGACGATTGACGAGGCCGATTGACGATTCTGCTTGTCGTGGCCGATTGACTGATTACCGACCGAGGCTGATTATCGTGACCGATTACCGATTGTGACCGATTGTCGATTAACATGGCCGATTGTCGATTCTGATTATCGTGGTTGATTGTCGATCCCGATTGTCATAGCTGATTGCCGATTCCGATTGTCGAGGCCCAATATGATGAATATGCGGCCCGTATTTGAGGCTCGTTGTGATGTGTATTCAGCTCGTGTTTAAGACCCAATGTGATGTATATGAGGCCTATGTTATGAGGCCCATTGTGATGCATTTGAGGGCTAGGCGATGGAACCTATTATGGTGTACGTTAGGCCCATGTGAAAGGCCCATCGTGATGTGTATTAAACTCTTGAGTGAGGCCCATGGTGTTGTATATTTGGCCCTTGTATGAGGCCATGGGTCCACTATATGTTAGGATCTATGAGTACCATTCCTCAGGGGCAATGTTGGTTAAATGTCCACATTGTCGAGGTTGATTGTCGATGCCGGTTATTGATATCGATTATAAGTATGTGATAGCATTGCATCATGATACATGCCCATACGCATCATCTGCATATTCATTATGAGATGTGATTGACTATTGCATGTGTCATTGGGTAGGTTGATATGAGACTTCCTAATAGGCGAAGGTTATCTCACATAGGTGCACGACATGCGTAGGACTGATGTATAACTGGATTATATGACTCATGCATCACGCATTTTGTAATATGACTATTGTACGCCCTAGCGACATCAGGGCCGTAGCCTCTACAGGCATATCGTAAATGGCCAAATGGGACACCGGAAATGTTTGGTTCTAACATATGGGCGTCATAGATGTCCCTGGGTGAAAATCTCTAAAGCTTTGTGGCCAGGAGACTCCTCAACGTCGATACCGAGTGGATACATGAGCGCCCGAGTGCCGAATACTAGGAGGTCGAGTCTCCCACTGTGTCATGGTCGGTTGGGAGGGGGTGTGGCCTTACCGCCCGAGGGTAGGGGCAATACTAGGCTGAGTTTAACCAGCTCTTGAATGGGTCCACTATTGATGTGCCGTATAGGTATTGGCAGACTATTGGCCAGGCGGATAGTGAGGTTTCTTACGCTCACTTGGACTGTGCGGCTGAGAGAGCGGGAGTGTCATTTGGAGTGTACTAAACTCCGGTGATGATCCCAGAGAGGAACCGTACTGATATGTGGACTTATTGAGCAGGAGTTATATACTTATTCATTCATTCATTCATTCACTATCCACTCGGGCTAGTGGTGCGCAACTATTTGTTACATGTACCTTCACAATGGCCAGGATTTTGGTTGGGGCGCGCGACTAACCTGAGATTAGGAGTTCTCACATTGAGTCTGACTATCCAAATTTAAGTATGGGACTGGTTTGGATAGAAGTCCCTTGTGATGGACTCCATAGCCTGCGATACTACGTACTATCATCCCGACTTCACGCTCCAGCATAGTCATTCCATTTGCACCGCATATTGCATTACATTCACAGCATATGACATTTTGGGTTACTTATGTTTCTGCATTTATATGGTTTAGATACGACATCTGATATTTGACGCTTTATGACTCCTTATTTGTATAGTTGATCTGTATCGCGTATTTTGACTTGTATAGTTGATCTGTATTGTGTATTCTAATATTGTTTCACTCATGGACTTGTCAGTATTCTCACTTTTCTGATAATGTATGATTCATGACCTTGCACCTATTTTGACATTGTATGATTATGACATTGCGTTAAATACTTGGCACGTACCTTGTGTACACACTTATACCACCCTCTAAGCTTTATATAAGCTTATGTACGATAGATGCGTGCAGGTGATGTTAGGTTGCAGCAGTGTTGAGCTTGGAGCGTGCAGCGGTCTTCTGAAGCTTGATTTTTAAACTATGTATTTCCCTTTTCAGCATCCTACTCAAATGATTATATTAATGGATATGTGATGATGATGTTGCCTTTGTGAATTGGGTAATCTTATGGTTATGCTTATTACGAGTTAAATGTTTATAAAAAAAATCCTCCTTGTAGGATCCCAGGATTGGAATTTGGCATATGGACGCTAGGAGCCAAGAATGGGGTACTACGGAGGCTGTTGACACCGAATTCGATGATCAAGATTCCAGTGAATCTGATTTCCGGGTTTGGGGCGTGACAAAATGCATATGTATAATAATATGTTCAATGTGTTTGATAAAATGCTCAAATGGGAATTATATTTAAATTGTTTGTTAAATGTTGTTATGAATATCACATGATTGCATTTGAGTATGATTGGGACTACTACATAGTCCAGGCAATCGGTAACAGTTTCCGATTGAGTGGCCAAACTAGTCTCGCCACATTGGATACATTGGATACATTTGATAAATTTGAGTCGTACGATGATTGTCGACAGTGGTTAGGCCACATGGAGTGCTTATGTGCTCCATGTCGATTAATTCAGTGTGCGCTCGTACTAATAGAACTTATCAAATAACCTGATTGGTATATTGTGTGTTTATCATGTATGGACACTACTACTTGAATCTAAGGCACCACTTACTAATATAACAGCTCATTTCAACCATGATACCAAGATCTGCTAAGACTCACGAGCCGGGCATGGTAGTGTATGGGACACCGTGGTCCAGCTATCGGCCTACGCTGGGGTGATGAGCCTCCCTATAGTTACCAGTGAGCAACCCAAACTCGTCAGCCAAATATGGTGGTGTATGGGACACTGTATTCGAGCTGTCGATCTACGTTCAGGTGATGAACCTCCCGTAGTGATCTCAAGTATAATCAATTGAACTTGCCTATCCACTGCTTTCATTAGGGGTGATGCGCTACAACTTGCCTAACGTATGTGATTAACTAGGATTGACGACCCTAGCTAGATCTCCGTTTGGGTTAATGATATAAAGGGAGGTACCTTAGCTTTCCAACTCTACTGTACGAATGCCTAATCAATTACTTGGCTAATATGACTATGCACTGCATTGCATGTGCTTTGGCATGGAAGCGCACGTTTAGGGAGTTTGCCATGCGCGATCATTAGATTAAGTCGTTGAGGGAGTGCAGGTGAGGGCATGCATCATTACCGCATATCATCCTTGCATTAACAAGAGTAGTTAGGAAATGCTTGTTATATTGCTTTATCATTATTGCTTGACTGAATTGATAACATGTTAACTTTTGCCCTATAGTACCACTGAGTTGATCACTCACTCCCACTCTGGGATGGTGTTTTAAAATACTAACCAGACTCTATTTTAGTTACAGATAATGATGAGGCTTACGCGACGGAGCCAAATTTCCTAGACGAGGAGGAAGAGTTATCCTACGCTCGGCTCTTAGGCGGGTCTATGTAAATCTCGTGCTACTTCGACGGGATCACAGGGATATATGATTTAGTCAAACACTTTACATTTTGATATTTTATATATTTTGAAACAAAACATGTATGTATTTATCCCTGTTACATTATCATACTCTGGAGGTAGATAGCCGCATACTTATCTCAAAACATATACTTCAGTCTTCGCTTGCTAAATTACATTATCTCTGGAGTATGATATATTGTTTTAGTATAATCCCGCTCATGTTAAATGCCCTAATATGGACAACATTTAAACATCATTATTTATGTTGTATAAGTGATGGGTTGGATCTCGGGAGTTGAGCTTTGCTCAACCCTTGAAATTCAGGGCGTTACAAGTTGGTATCAGAGCATGATTTGGATTAAACTGGACCTTGGTTATGGTAACAGACACACACTGACGTACTTTGACTTAGAAGGGGGCGATAAAATGTAGAAACGGTCGTAGGATCCCCAGTCTCACCAACGTGCGAGATTGACTGTAGAAAATGACCCGTATGCATCTGAGATCATGTGAAATGATCTCAATTCCTTTTTAGACCATCAATCGACAGGTTTAAGCTATAATTCGATGATTCCCAAACTTGAAACACGCCAAAAGGCACGAATATGCACGAGTTGGGCCGAGAAAATACATCTCATCGGCATAGGACCCAAACCACGAAATATGGTGGGACCCAAGGGGTCCCCCGCACTTTTTCGGCACCACAGGAGGGGGTGCCCACCGCCTCCAGTTGGCCGCATCGCTAGCAGTCCAGAGGACCACAGTGGCACCACCCGGTCGGCGGCGCACTGCCCGAACCTCTAGTTGGCCGGGGTAGGCCACGGTTCCGGCGGCCCACCACCCTCCACACACACATGTGGGCCCGTTTTTGTGTGGGACCACCTTATTTAATCCCTCTTTACTCCCCTTTGTTCATTACACCCCTCTCCTAGCCCTCCAAACCCCTCTAAAATCCCATTTCTCTTCCAAATCTCTCTACCATATACACCAAGCTTCATCTTCTTCCACATCTTGCACCCATCTCCACCATTTTCTCAAAAACCCTCTTTTACAACTCTCCATCTTCCCATTTCCCACCTATTTGAGCACAAAAGCTCTCTTTTGTGTCTCATAATTTCCAAAGCCCATAAACCCATCTCACCCTTCAAGTTTCTTCACTTCCCATGGCCCTTTTTGAGCTAATCACCACTATTTTCTCCCTTTCCACACTCTTTTCCCTTATGGGGAAGAAGAGAGCACCCGCGAATGAAGCTGGGCCTAGCCGCCTAACCCATTCAAAGAAGAAAATAGGCGCCGAAACAAGCACAAGTGCCTAGTAAGAATGAAGGCCAAAATGGGATCTTGACCCGTGGATTCCCATCAAAAGATCTCTACCACCGAGCATCGAACTTGGTAAGTTCCGTGGCCATAAAGTTGTATTCAAGGCTCATGTTGATGAAAGGCTTTTCGGGTTGTACCTCGTGATGGATATGCTCCTAGGGTCCCATATTTGAGAGAAACACTCATGCAAGTGAAGGCACCGTACGAGCCTTTTACGCTCATATACAGAACCCACTATTGGAGCTTCTTCAGTTTACTGTCCCTTTGGGGAGAGAGGAGGCCATAGTCAATGTGGATGTGGTGGCTCGTATCATGGGTATAGAGCGTGGACTTGTACATGCTATCGAGACAAACCTTACTAGTGAACGAGAAAGAAATCGCCGCACCCGTTTCCTTTGCAGCCAGCTTGAGTGGTGGAGGCGAGAAAATAACCTTGCATCAAACAAAATGATAAAAGATTTCTGCCTGCTCCACCATATATTTACGTATAACGTATATCCCAGGTGGAGTAATCGCACGGAATGTACTCGACTCATGGTGAATTTCTTATACAGAGCTGGTCAGGGAGACAAGTTAAGCCTGCCTACATTTGTCTTGTCTCAGATTGTGAGTACTGCACGATCTACTCGGGGTGATGCCTCACTTCCTTTCGGTTGACTTATTTGTAAGATCGCCCGAAATTTCGGCTTCTGACTCCATATGGAGAACCATGCCCTGATTCATATCATCAGTGACACCACGCTCAACAATATGGGCATAAGCCCCGTGCAGTAACAAGCAAGGCTTAATGAGTCCGGGGATGAAATATAGGAAGAAAGTGAAGAAGATGAAGAGGGTGAAGAGGAAGAAGGCAGTGAAGAGGAAAGCACTAAGTAAGGAAATGATGAGGAGAGCAGTGAGGAAGAAGAGGAGGCCCAGGATTCAGATGGGGGACCTCCTACTACTACTCATGAGGACTGCTATGATTGAGCCGCCTTAGAAGCACGCATGGGTCAAATTGAAGAGAACCAAGCCGCCTTGAGACAAGTGGTTAAGGAGAATCAGACCTATCTGAAATAGAAATTCAAGTGAATGTCGCGCACCTTGAAGACTCTCATGTGCTATATGCAGGACAAGGGTGCACCTCCGCCTTCACCAAAATCAGAGGACTAGTTATGTTGTAGTTGTCTTTTGGTTTTACTTGTTTTCTTGCTTGTCTTTGTAATGGCCTTGGTAGGCTTAGTTATATGTTAGAGAAGTGAGTGCTAAAACTTGTACTATATTAGCTCACATGCATCTTCTGTCATGATTCATGTAATACTACATCCCATGCATTGTCACAATTTTTGGGTAAATGAAATGCATGAAGCTTCTTTTGAATTAGAATGTGTAAAATGCTTGAAAAAGTTGAGTGTTGTTATGTTAAATCTTACACATGTTTCACCCTGTGTTGTATATAGGTGATGCCTCCTAAAAACACTCAGAACAATGCACGTCTCGCACTTGGCAGATTGATTGACGGGGTACCTCCCCTGAACGATAGCCAGACGGACCCCAGTCTGGGCCCGGACATTGGGACTATGCCGGATTCACAGTCGGCCACTGGCCCCACCAATGGGCCAACACTTTGTGCACCACCGGTTCTGAAACACAACCGTCTGTCTTCATCAATGCCACACATGCCTCAGGTGGCTCCTCCTCCTGATAGATTGGAGCAGATGATGCTCCTAATGCAGCAGCAGCAGCAAGTCTGGGCCACTATTGCAGGGGTCATTACTCAAAACCTGAATATGGTCCCGCCTGCACCACCTGTGCACCCTGCTGGAAACATGAATGCCAATAGCTTATTCGAACGCTTTTAACGTTTCCGTCCTCCTACCTTTGTGGGCACTCAAAGACCCGAGGAAGCCGAATACTAGCTAGATTGCATCTCTAAGATGTCGAAGTCACTGCACTGCACTGAGGCGAGCAAGTTAAATTATTTACATATATGTTTGAGAAAGAGGCTAGTCTATGGTAGGACATCATCCTACGAACAGTTCCTTGAGAACACTTGTGGACGTGGAACGCATTTGAGACCCACTTCCATGGGGAATACTTCCCCCTCACTTACCGTAATGAAAAGGAGGGTGAGTTTCTCCACCTTCAACAAGGAGGAATGACCGTGTCAGAGTACGAAAACATATTTACGGAGCTAGCCAGATACGATCCTTTGATTCTAGCATACGAGTCGATGAGAATGAGGCATTTTTCTAAGGGTCTGCGGCCCGACATCTGCACGAAAATGTGTTACGTTAGTATTCCCAATTATACAAAGCTAGTGAACATGTCCTTGCGAGCCGAGCAGGACAGCGAAAGATTGTCTGGTACATATGTACCTATGGGCCTGAGTCCTCAACCTAAATTGTCGAACTGGCCATTCCTTGACAAGAGGCCATGTGCAGATTCGCCTCCCAGGCTTATGACTCCACTGACCAAGCAGAGGTGATCAGATCTGTGGTGCACCTACTCTAAGAGGATGGGCCATACAGACACTTTTTGCTTTATCAAGATGAGGGACAATGGCTTCATGCCACCTCAGAAGATCAACAGCCAACTGTCAGCCACCACAAGTTATATCAGCTCCACCTTTACGATCAGCACCGCTAGTACAGCCATTTTTCCGACCACCTGCACCTCGAAGTAGGCCGCCTTAATGAACTATGGCAGTGTAACCCAATCTTTCTCAACAAGCACGTGTACATGCACTTGCAACTGAAGCATCCAAGGTAATAACTGCAGTGCTTTTAACCTTTGAAGTCACGACCCACACTCAAGGTACACCTGTATTTCTATTGGTGGACACTGGGTCCATTGTTTCGATAATATTGTACTCTACAGTCAAGCGCTTAGGGTTGAGCAGTACCCCTATGGTTGGGGTGAGAGTCCTTACCACGACAGGGACTTTCTCCGATGCTACTAAGCTTTTTAAAGATTGCCCGATAGACTTAGGGAGCAGAATGGTGCGCATTGACCTGATTGTCACCCCGCTGCATCATTACAACATTATCCTCAGCATGGATTGGCTCACTGAGATGAAGGCGGAGATCGACTGTGATACCAGATTAGTGACGACACATGGACCTGAGGGCACAACCTTTACTTTCTCAGTTCAGGTCAGTTTGCCCTACTGCATAAGTTGTTACGCTTCCTTATTGGAAAATGTTGATGGTCAGTGTCACGCCCCAAACTCAGAAATTGGATTCACAGGAATCCCGATCGCCGAATCCTGTGCCGACAGCCTCCGTAGTATCCCATTCTCGGTTCCCAGCGCCTATGCGCCAGATTCCGATCCTGGGATCCTACAAGGAGGATTTTTTTTTTGTGCATTTATCTCGTAATAAGCATAACCACGAGATTTCCCAAATCATAAAGGCAACATCATCATCACATATCCACTAATATAATCGTTTGAGTACAATGCTGAGAGGGAAATACATAAATTGAAAATCAAGCTCCAGAAGACCGTTGCGTGCTCCAAGCTCAACACTGCTGCAACCTAACATCACCTGCACACATCTATCGTGCATAAGCTTATAGAAAGCTTAGAGGGTGGTGTAAGTGTGTGCACAAGGTAAGTGTCAAGTATTCAATACAATATCATTATCATACAGTACTGAGAATACTGATAATCCATAAATCGTACAATATCGGAATCAGCAGAATAACTAACAAGATCATGAATTACCAAAGTAAGCAGAGATACTGACAAGAGTAGGAATTATCAGAGTAAACAGAAATACTAACAAGATCATAAGTTATACGATAACAGAGTAAGCGGAAATACAGACAAGTCCATAAGTCAATCAATATCAAAATACGCAATATGGAATAGCTATGCAATAAGGAGTCATAAAGAGCCAAATATCAGATGCCGAAGATGCAATGTAATATACAAATCCTGCTAAGTCTGTCTAAGCCATATAAGTATAGAAATATAGCAACCCAAAATTTCATATGCCTGCAGATGTAATGCAATATGCAATGCGAATGAAATGACTATGCTGGAATGTGAAGTCGGGATGACAGTACGTAGTATCACAGGCTACGGGGTCCACCACAAGGGACTTCTATCCAAACCAGTCCCATACCTAAATTTGGATAGTCAGACTCAATGTGGTAAACTCCTAATCTCAGGTTAGTCGCACGCCCAACCGAAATCCTGGCCATGCGAAGGCACACAACAACTAGTTGCGCACCACCAGCCCGAGTGGATAGTGAATGAAATGAATGTATGAGTGTGCAACTCCTACTCAATAAGTCCACATATCAGTACTGTTCCTCTCTGGGAAATCACCGGAGTTTATTACACTCCAAACCAGATTGCCGCCCCATCGCGCGCAACAAGGTGAGTGGAAGAGACCTCACTATCCGCCTGCCAATATTGGGCCCGGCTCGTCGATGGCGGACCTATTCCTCGAGCTGGTCAGACTCAGCCTAGCATTGCCCCCTCTTCTCGGGCAGGTAAGGCCGTACCCCCTTCCAATCGACCACGACACAGTAGGAGACGCAGCCTAACGGTATATGACCCTCATGCGCTCATGCATCCACTCGGTCTAGACGTTGGAGCAATCTCTGGAACCAAGAGGGTTTAGAGACTTTCACCCAGGGTTATCTATAGCACCCCATGTAGAACAGATTTTCAGTGTCCCGTCTGGTCATCCATGATATGTCTGTAGAGGCTACGGCCCAGATGTCGCTAGGGCATACAATGCAAGATGCATGAGCCATACAATCTAGTCATGCATCAATCATGAGCCTACCGTGCGTTCATGTGAGATAACCTCTGCCTATCAGAAAGTCCCATAACAATCTGCCTAATGACATATGCAATGGTCAACCACATCTCATAACAAACATGTAGATGATGCGTATGGGCATGTATCATGAGTCACATACTCATAATCGGTATCAATAACCGGTATTAACAATCGACTTCGACAATGTGGACATTTAACCAACATTGTCCCCAAGGAATGGCTCACACAAAGCCAAACATATAATGTGCCCACGACCTTACACAAAGGCCTAATATATAACACAATGGGCCTTACTTAAGGGCCATATATCACAATGGGTGGGCCCTGCTCATGGGCTTTAAATACATGACATGTGGACCCTACACATGGGTCTCGAATACATCAAATGGGTCATGCATCATGGGTCTAATACATATCACAATGGGCCTTGCCCATAGGCTACGAATACATCACAGTGGGCCCCAACTACGGGTCGCATATACATCATATAGGTCGCGACAATCGGTCTCGGCCTCAACAATCGAACTGACACTCAGAATTGACCTCGATATGCGGCCTCGACAATCAGAATCAGCCTTGATACTTGGTTTCGATAATCGGAATCGACCTAGATACTCGGTTTTCGACAGATCAGAATCGGCCTCAATACTTAGCCTCAACAATCAGAATCGGCGTATACAATCGGCCTCGACAAATCAAAATCATCGGAATTGGCCTTGATACTCGAGATTGGTCGATAATCAGAATCGGTAAATCGGTCACGTCAATCGGAACGGCAATCGGTCACGACAATCGCACCGATTGACAATCAGAATCGGCAAATCGGTCACGCCAATTGGAATCGGCAAGCGGTCAAGATAATCAGAATCAGCAAATCGCTCACGACATTAGCACCGATCGATAGTCGGAATCGGTGAATCAGCCACGTCAATCGAAATCGGCAATCGGTCAAGGCAATCAGAATCGATTGATAATCAGCATCGGTAAATCAGTCACGTCAATCGGAATCGGCAATCGGTCAAGGTAATTAGAATTAGCAAATCGGTCATGACAATCGCACCGATCGATAGTCGGAATCGGTAAATCGGTCACGTTAATCGAAATCGATAATCAGTCAAGGTAATCAGAATCAGCAAATCGGTCACGACGATCGCACCGATCAATAGTCGGAATCGGTAAATCAGTCACGTCAATCAAAATCGGCAATCTATCAAGGTGATCAGAATCGATCGATAATCAGAATCGACAAATCGATCACGTCAATCGGAATCGGCAATCAGTCACGACAATCGCACTGATCGATAGTCAGAATCGGCAAATCAGTCACGTTAATCGGAATCGGTAATTGGTCATGGTAATCAGAATCAGCAAATCGGTCACGACAATCAGGATCGATCGATAATCAGAATCGATAAATCAGTCACGACAATCAGGATCGATCGATAATCAGAATCAGTAAATCGGTCACATCAATCGGAATCGACAATCGGTCACGATAATCGGAATCGATCAATAATTAAAATCGACAAATCGGTCACATCAATCGGAATCGACAATCGGTCATGACAATCGGAATCGATCAATAATTAAAATCGACAAATCGGTCACATCAATCGGAATCGACAATCGGTCATGACAATCGGAATCGATCGATAATCAGAATCGGTAAATCGCTCATGATAATCGGCCTCGATCGCTAATCAGCAATCGATAATTGGCACAATAATCAGGGTCGATAATCGGCACCGATAATCGGCGTCAGCCTCGATAATTGGCACAATAATCAGGGTCGATAATCGGCACCGATAGGCGTCAGCCTCGATAATTGGCACCGATAATCGACGTCAGCCTCGATAATCGGCACCGATAATCAGTAGATAAACAAATCGAGGTCCATAGATGATCAGCCGATCAACCATAGTATAAAGATCGACACTCAGCCGTGGTTATATCAAATCCGATAGCACAGAGTCATCCGTCTACGGCAAATGGGGCCCACTTGTTTAGGTTAACCCATGAAGAGAAATGGCCTAATAAGGCCTAAGGGAAGGTCACAATGAGGACATCTAACCAACATTGTCCATCAATGTGGACGTCAAACCAACATTGCTCCCAAGGGGTGGCCCACAGGAGGGATTCATACGGGACGTAACGGCCACACATACATCACATTGGGCCTAATACACTTCACAATGGGCCGTATGATAAGGGCCTAATACACATCATAATGGGTCTCGTGTACATCAAATCGGGCCTCATCATATAGGCTGTACTAATGGGCCAACATACATCAATGGGCCGCACCAATGGGCCAACATACATCAAATGGGCCGTACCAATTGACTGTAGATATACAATACATACATTGATGGTAAGCCCTTGGACGGTGTGAATATAGAATATGTACACCAAGGTGTGGGCCTAATATATATAACAAGTGGACGACGTGGTGCGTGGAATGCACGGCATAAATCATGTGGACCCCACAGAACTTGCTGACGTACGACGACCAACAGATGGACGATGTTGATAAAAATGCACACATTAGTGGTTTCCATGTGTGGGGCCCACGCTCCAGGGCAACATGGATAAAACACTTACATCAAGGTAGGTCCCACCCCACACGTGTGGCATGTGAGGGTGGGTCCCACACATCCATTGAAATGGATGGATAGTGCGTATAAAATACATATATCAAGGAAGCCCTGCTGCAGGTGGGTGGATCCCACTTGAATAGATGGTGTGGATAACATATATCACAGGGGTTCGGTCCCACCGTCCTGGCATATGGACGGTGAGGATATGGAATAAATACATCAGGGTGGGTCCCACGTGGGGCCACCAATTAGCTATATATATATATATATATATATATATATATATATATATATATACATATATTATATTATATTATAATAAACCACAACGTCAGGGATATATATATATATATATATATATATATATATATATATATATATATATATATATATATACACGTAGCAGATATATATGTACATATATAATATAATATAATATTATAATATATAATGGGTGTGTGATATGCCACCGTCCCACCGTCCATGGATTGGACGGTGAGGATGTAACACAATCATCATGGTAGTCCCACATCAGGGCAATGGACCGTGTGGATGAAACAGATGTACGATGTGGGATGAACTACATTAATCATGTGGGATACGTCCACCGAACCTGCTGACGGCCACACAACAGCTTGACATGCGTGGGACCCACCGCCCAGGGTCTGGACGGTGCGGATCCCATCAAGTGAGACCACACGTGCCACCAATGTGTCCCCACGTGCTATGCATGTGCGATGTGGGTGCAGATAAACTCATCAATCATGGTGGCTCCTGATGGACGGTATGCACACAGCACATACCTCATGGCGGGGATCCACCGTCCCAACCAGGGACGGTGTGGATTTTAATATATACCTCACGGTGGGTCACACACACGTGGCCCACCAGGACTTGCTGACGTCTGTCAGTTACTGAAAAAATAAAGGTGGACGGCAGGAATACATATATCTCGTGGTGGAGGCCCACGTGCCTTGCTGATGCAATGCTGCAGCAGCAGCAGCTGCGCGCTGCGTGGGACCTACCGTCCTGGTTGGACGGTGTGAATACACCACATATGTGAAGTGGGGTCCACGTAGTGGCCCATCCCACGGACGGACGACGTGGATTAAATACATACATTAGAGTGGGTTTCCACCGTCCAGAAGGCTGGACGGTGTGGATATAAAACATACACATGAGGTAGGGTCCACGTGGTGGCCCAGGGCCCCACGAACCAAGCTGATATTTGCTTTTCCCTTTCATACAGTCCAGCAGCATTGCTGCTGGACACCTAAGCCTGGACGGTCAGGATCAGGTGGGCCGTGGCCTGGACAAAATGGATGGACGTATGGATGTGGAACACAAGTTATGGTGTGTCCAGCATACGCTCATCAAGGTGGGTCCACGCGGTGGCCCACCAAAGCTTTGGATCAACATGATATTTGTATTTTCCTTCATTCATGTCGGTTCAAATGGATGGGCCGCAATGGTGGGTCCCACAATCGGACAGTGTGGATCAAACTCATCATGATGGGCCACACACCTCATCAACATCATCACCAAAAAAAGAAAAGAAAAAAAGAGAGAAAGAAGCACCCACCTCGAGATCTCTTCCTTTTTCCACCAATGCATGATAGAGTCCCAAAGGGACAATTCCAACGGTTGAGATGGGCTTAGGATGGTGGAATCGGGTGGTAGATAGGTGGGCCACACTACTCTCTCTCATGGAGCTTGTACGTGAGTTGCTCTCATGGAGCTTGAGAGAAATGAGAGAGAAAATGAGGAAGAGAGAGAGAGAGGAATGTGACAGGTGAGAGATGTGAGTGATGGATAGGTGTACTTGATGGGAGGAGAGAGAGTGTGTGTTGACTTTAGAGGTTGCTTGGGATGGGTGTTTGTACTTGACATGATGGGATGTAGTATTTGACACTTGATGCGATTGATGGGACATTCTCTTGAGATTGCAACGCACGGCGTTTCCCTCGAACTGAACACGAGCTCACATCTCCTAGCTCAGGTATCGTCTCGGTTCATAATATGCGGCGTCGAAACCGCGGCGACGACGCGGTCACTATAGTATAAGTCTCGGGTTAGGCCGATTCTGGAATACGAGATATGACGCAGGGTTGCGAGTAACTGCCAATTACAGATTGCGGGTCGCCGGAGTTCGACCGGGAGGACCGCGGAAGCCTACGGAATAGTATGGGTTGGGATATGGGTCTTACAGCTAGACACTTGGGGACACTCCTATAGTCTAAGATTTCACGGATGTGTTCAGAATGATACCTGGACTACCTCCTTGGTGTGAGATTGACTTTACTATCGACCTTATGCCTGGTGCAACGCCTATCTCTCTACCAACATATCACATGCATCCATGTGAAATGAAGGAATTGAGGAGACACATTGATGATCTGTTGGATTCAAGTTTCATACAACCGAGCGTATCTCCTTGGGGAGCACCTGTGTTGTTTGTAAAGAAGAAGGACGGATCGCTGTGATTGTGTATTAATTATAGCAGGTCGAACCAAGTGACAGTGAAGAACAAGTACCCTTTACCCAAGATATATGATCTGTTCGACTAGTTGAAAGCGGCACATTATTTCTCAAAGATCGACTTACAATTCGGGTATCATCAGTTGCGCTTCAGGGATGAAGACGTGTAGAAAATGGCATTCAGAACCAGTTTTGGGCACTATGAGCTTCTCGTGATGTCGTTCGGACTTATGAATGCATCGACTGTGTTCATGGACCTCATGAACTGGGTGTTTCGGCCATATCTGTATTGGTTCATTATCGTGTTTATAGATGACATTTTGATATACTCTAAGAGCCGAAAGGATCACGAAGAGCACTTGCAAGTGATCTTCGATACTCTCAGGAAGAATCAATTGTTTATTCAGTACCAAAAATACGACTTCTGAAAGGAAGAGGTCAAGTTTCTGGGACACGTAGTGTCCATGGAAGGAATTGTACTAGACCTTGCCAAGGTGGTCACGGTATAGCCTAGTTCAATTATGGAAGTGAGAAGTTTTCTGGGACTTGCTGGCTACTATCGCCGATTGATTAAAGATTTTCTAAGATCGCTAGACCATTGTCTCAAATCACTCGAAAAGATCTTACGTTTGCGTGGAATGAGAAAGCAGAAGCAACCTTTCAGGAATTAAAGGACAATCTGACGTCTGCACCCGTGCTTGTATTGTCAGAGCAAGGGGTTAGATATACTATATACACCGATGCATCTCGTGTTGGTTTGGGTTGTATACTTATGCAAAAGGGTAAAGTGATTTCCTATGCATTGCGACAGTTGAGGAAACACGAAGAAAACTACCCTAAGCACGACCTGGAATTGGCAGCAGTTATCTTCGCATTAAAGCTCTGGAGACATTACCTCTATGGAGAGGAGTTCGAGCTCTTTTGTGACCACAAGAGCCTCAAGTATATATTCATGCAGAGAGACCTGAATATGAGGCAACAACGTTGGATGGAAACCTTGAAAGGCTTCAAGTTTGAGGTTTCCTACCATCCTATCAAGGCAAATCTTATAGCAGATGCGTTAAGCCATAAGAAGACAATAGAGTTTGCAGCTCCGCTGATGATAGAAGAATAGAATATAGTAGAGTTTGTGTGAGACTTTGAACAGAAGCTTATAGTAGAAGAGCCATTCGAGAGCGTCGCACACATCCACGTGCAACCACTTATTCATGACTGAATCATTATGGCCCAGAAGGAAGATAAACTGTTGGTGAAGATGAGAAAACTAGTAAGTGACAGTAAAGACTCTAAATGGAGGGTTGGCTTAGATAGAGGTTTGAGATATCATGGCCACCTATGCGTCCCGAATCTTCATGACTTGAGGAGGGAAGTTCTCGAAGCTGCTCACAATTCGAAGATGGTGATGCATCTTGATAGTATAAAGATGTATCGAGATATGAAACGTTCGTACTGGTGAGACAACATGAAGGCCCACATAGCAAACTTTGTGTCCTGTTGTCTTACGTGCCAGCAGGTCAAGGCTGAACATCGCCGACTTCCTGGTTTACTTGAGCCCACGCCCATAGCTGAGTGGAAGTGAGATTTCATATCTATAGATTTCATTTCTGGGTTACCCAAGATGAGGAAGGGACATGACTCCATTTGTGTGATTGTGGACCGATTGATGAAATCGGCTCATTTCCTCCCGATTAGAGTTTCAAACTCATCAGATGATTTAGCCAAGCTGTACATTAAGGAGATTGAACAGCTGCATGGAGTGCCTATGGAGATTGTGTCAGATCGAGGCACGCAATTCACGTCCATTTTTTGGACTCGAATCCATGAAGCAATGGGAGTGAAACTGAAGTTCAGTACCGCGTTCCACCCACAGACTGATGGACAGATGGAACGAGTAAACCAGATATTAGAAGATATGTTGTGAGCGTGTGTGCCTGATTTCAAGGGTAGTTGGGATGACTGTCTTCCTTATGCTGAGTTCGCTTATAATAACAGCTTCCAATCGAGCATTGGCATGGCTCCCTACGAAGCACTGTATGGACGCCCATGTCGAGCACCACATTATTGGGCAGAAGTTGGTGAGAAGTGTTTGATTGGCCCAGACTTAGTACAGACGACCTCAGAGAAGATCGACATTATCAGGCGTCGACTTCTTGTAGCCCAGAGCAGACAAAAGAGTTACGCCGATACTCGAAGGCGACAACTGCAATTTGATGTTGGGGACTATGTATTTCTTAAAGTTTTTCCCATGAAGGGAGTCTTTCGGTTTGGCAAGAAAGGGAAACTCACGACGAGATTTATTGGCCCATTTCAAATTCTAGACCGAGTGAGTGTGGTGGCATACCGCTTCATTTTACCCACACCACTCACAGACGTACATAACGTATTTCACGTATCGATGCTGAAGAAATATGTTCCTGACCCTTCCTATATTATCAAATGGGAGCAAGTACAATTGAGTGAAGATGCTACCTACGTCCTACGACCAATACCTGTTCTCGATAGGAAGGAATAAGTGCTACGCAGCAAAGTTATCCCGCTTGTGAGAGTATTGTGGACTCACCACACTGAGGAAGAGGCTACTTGGGAAACGGAGGCCGAAGTCCATAAGAACTACCCTCAGATCCTTAAGGAGTACGAAAAGGTACTAATTTCGAGGATGAAATTTTTCTTTAAGGGGGTAGATTGTAACGTCTTAGAAAAATCCGTAGAAAGACCCGAGGACCACCTCAGCCAGAAATCCCTAAGGACCCGTATTCTGTGAAAATTAAACAGAAATTAATTAAGTACTAAACTAAATTAATCGGTGGATTAGCTCGAACCACTATCTATACAAACTGCAAGACCCAAAACCATTAAAATCGGTAACTTAACATTACTTAAAAACCTCAGAGAAATCCTAAAACTCAGTTGCTCTCGAGAGCAGATTGAAACTCCGTATCAGACCTGGACCGCACGTCGAAAGTCCAATAACTGCGAAACTATAGGGTTACGACCGCCTTATTGGGCTTGACAACCATTGCGGGAATCGAGCCCAAATAGTATATAACTTGGGCATTAAGCGAAGTGTATGAGAAACGTGAATATCTTTAGAAAGTGAACCCAAACTTAAGTGAATTGGACTATTCGCTTGCGAGTAAAATTGAAGACTTCAAACCATCAGTTTTTTACCAAACTGCACCCATGAATCAGGGAAATTTCCCTGCACATATCTGTATATTGTGGCCCTAATGGAGTGACAATGACCATTGATTTGATACAGGTCCGTCACGGTTGATCGGCCTATCCAAACGCGCTGAAATCGCATCTTGGCCTAGATCCAAGGTCAGGTAACTTGCTTCATAACGTATCTAACAATCGACCTCCAGATGGGCCCCGTTCATCAGAAACAGGCACCCTTTGGCTATAACCCAAGTATACCATGGCCTTGGGGCCATTTACATCACTTTGAGCCTATATAAGGCCCTTAAACCACCCCTTCTCTCCCTCATACGAATTTCCCAGAAACCTTAGGAGAGAGAGAGAGAGAGAAGGAGAGAAAAGAGGAAGGAAGAAAGAAGGGTTCTTGGAAATCATTGTTGGGATCCTTTCCTACAACTCCACACACCGATTCCCCTCTCTACTATGCTACTCGGACCATTTCAACTTTGATTTGGGTAAGGAATCCTAACCCTAATCTCAATTTCGGAATCCAAATAGAGGAATCTACGAAATAGCTAACCTATTTCATTGCTTAGGTGTCCAACGTTCGGTTTACGACAATATAGTGTTCGAACCGAGTTTGAAACGAGCAATCCGACAAAAGGTGTGGATTATAAACGTTTAGGTTATAGTTTTTAAGGCTTTCAATGTCAGCAATGATTTATGTTTGACTTGATTATTGCCATATAATCCTAGTAACGATGTATTCAATAAATTATACATGTGTGTAAACTATGTGAATATATAATGCATTCTATGTATTTGTTGAAATGTTTGAATGAAATTGAAATTACAATTTGTGCTTACCGTGACTAGTAATCGAGATTACATGTTTGTTGAATGCATGACAACTCCTTTGTGAAAGGATTTGCCATAATATATGTTATAACTAAGTTAGTTCATGTATATAGTAATGTGTAGTCTAAGTATTTGACAAAATGACTGAATGAGAAATTGTTTGATGAATTGTATTTAATAAGGGTGTTGAGATAGGATTCTTAACTACCTTATCCGGATTTATAGTTTCCTTCATGTAATCTAATTGCTACTACGAGATTTATGGATGAAATGCATATGTATAATAATATGTTCAATGTGTTTGATAAAATGCTCAAATGGGATTTATATTTAAATTGTTTGTTAAAGGCTGTTTAAATATCACATGTGACTACCTATTGCGTTTGAGTATGATTGGGACTACTACGTAGTCTAGGCAATCAGTAACGGTTCCCGGTTGAGTGACTGAACTAGTCTCGCCACATTGGTTACGTTTGATGAATCCGAGCCGTAAGGTGATTGTCGACAGTGGTTAGGCCACGTGGAGTGCTTACACATTCCATGTCAATTAATTCAGCATGCGCTCGTACCAATCGAACTTGTTAAATAACCCGATTGGCCTATTGTGTGTTTACCATGTATGGATGCTACTGCTTGAATCTAAGGTACCGCTTACCAATGTAACAGCCCGTTTCAACCATGGTACCAAGATTCACTAAGACTCATGAGCTAGGCATGGTGGTGTATGGTACACCGTGGTCGAGCTGTCGGCCTACACTAGGGTGACGAGCCTCCTCGTAGTAACCAGTGAGCAACCCAAACTCGTGAACCGAATATGGTGGTGTATGGGACGCTATATCGAGTTGTTGGCCTACGTTCAAGTGACGAGCCTCCCGTAGTGACCTCGAGTATAATCAATTGAACTTGCTTATCCAATGCTTTCATTAGGGGTGGTGCCCTACAACTAGCCTAACATATGTGATTAACTAGGATTGACGACCCTAGCTGGATCTCCATTTGGGTTAATAATATAAAGGGAGGTACCTTAGCTTCCCAAATCTGCTATACGAATAAGCCTAATCAATTATTTGGCTAACACGACCATGCACCGCATTACATGTGCTTTGGCGAGGAAGTACACGTTTAGGGAGTTTGTCATGCACGATCGTTAGATGAAGTCGCTAAGGGAGTTCAGGCGAGGGCATGCATCATTACCACATATCATCCTTGCATTAACCAGAGTAGTTAGGAAATACTTGTTGTACTGCTTTATCATTACTGCTTGACTGAATTGATAACATGTTAACCTTTGCCCTATAGTACCACTAAGTTGATCACTCGCTCCCACTCTGGGACGGTATTTTAAAACACCAACTAGAATCTGTTTTAGTTATAGATAATGACGAGGCTTATGCGACGGTGCTATATTTCCTAAACGAGGAAGAAGAGTTCTCCTACGCGTAGCTCTCAGGCGGGTCTATGTAGATCTCGTGCTACTTCGACGGGATCACAGGGATATATGTGATTTAGTCGAACACTTTACATTTTGACATTTTGTATATTTTGAAACAAAATATGTATGTATTCTACCATGTTACATTATTATACTCTGGAGGCAGATAACCGCTTAATTATCTCAATTCATATACTTCAGTCTTCTGCTTGCTAAATTACATTATCTCTGGAGTATGATATGCTATTTTAGTATAATCTCACTCATGTTAAATGCACTAATATGGATAACATTTAAACATCATTATCTATGTTGCATAAGTGATGCGTTGAATCTTGAGAGTTGAGCTTTGCTCGACTCTCGAAATTCGAGGCATTACACTTACACCCAAATCTAGCAAAGTATGCTCAATTTGAAAATTCTCAATAATATAAGGAATAGTCGGACTTCCTAGATCTTTGTATTTGGGTACGACCCTTTGTTGAATGATGGCAGTCACTTTCTTAGTAAGGAAGGCCTTTTCGTACACATTTAATTTCTTCTTTACAGTGCACAAGTCCTTAAGATATTTAGTATTTAATGGAATTTGTCTAATGACATCAAGCAGAGAAATATTAACAGTAACCTTTTGAAACACATCCAACACCTCTTGATATATTCTTAGGGACAGTCGGATTTCGAAGTCTAGATGGGAACGGAACTGGAGGCTCATATGACTTAGTCTCTTTATCATTTTGTTGTTGCGGCTCTTGAACCATAGCCAGTTCATCATTCTCTTGAGACAGTGGCTCATCCTCCGGTATTTCTACTGGTTGCATTATTTTTTTATTAACCTCTTTACTACTTCTCAAAGTAATGATGGCCTTAGCTTGTTCATGATGTAACTCCCTTGGATTTGAGTCTCCAATGAAATGTGTGTTCCTAGGGTTTGGCACAGGTTGAAAAGGAAAGGTGCATTTTTCCCTAGCATTTAATTGAGTCTCAATCCTAGCCACGACTGTCTTTAATTATTGATTTGATTGGATTAGAGACTGATTCATTTGAGCTTGAGAGTTCATAAATGCGATCAATGCATCCTCTGCAGATGATCGCTTTGGTGGGGACATATATGGTGTATTGTTAGGTGCCCCAAAGAAGCTATTTTGTGGAGGCATTTGAGGTGCATTGGGCGCATTAATTTGTGGTCCATTCCTCTAACTAAGATTAGGATGGTTATGCCAATTTGGATTATACATGTTTCCCATTGGTTGTATAACTGACCTTTGGTAGTTATTTATAGCATCTGCTTGCTCATGCTCATGCGTGAAATTTTGTACAACTAAGATTATTGGACAATCCTTTGTGTTATGGTCTGCACCACCACAAATGCTTCAAAAATTACCTAAGGAAATGTTTTCTTTAACCATATCAACCTTCCTAATTTCCAAGGCTTCGACCTTTCTAGCCAATGCAGTAAATTTTGTATTAAGGTCGTCTTCCTCTCTTAGGAAATACATCCCCGCTTTCTCTCTAGGAATGGGTCTAGTTTGGTCTGGTTTAGCAGAGACATCCCATGTCTGCATATTCTTTCCTAACATGTCTAGAAAATCCCAAGCCTCAATATGATCCTTATCAAGAAAAGTTCCACCACACATCATCTCTATGAACTGACGGATATCCATGGTAAGCCCGTTTCGGAACGCATCAATCATGTGCCTTGGTTCATAACCATGATGTAGACAAGTAAGTAGAAGGTCTTCGAAGCGCTCCCAAGCTTGGAAAAATAGTTCATTCCCATTTCGGGAGAACGACATGATTTCTTATTTTAGTGAATTTGTTTTGTGCTTAAGAAAGAATTTTTTTTTCAAAAACTCTCTACTGAAGGCTTGCCATGTAGGGATAGTATTAGGTCTTAGAGAGTTGAGTCATGCTTTGGCCCGATCCTTTAGAGAAAATGAGAATAACCTAAGCTTAAGTGCATCCCTATTGCCAATGTTTACTTGTACTGTTCCAATTACTTCCTCAAAGTCTTTGAGGTGCAAGTAAGGGCTTTCAGAATCTAAGCCATGAAATTTAGGAATCAATTGAATCACACTTGGTTTAAAATCAATGTTCCCTTTGTGAGTAAGGAACACTATGCAAGATGGTAAAGTTGATCTCTCAAGGTATAGACGTTCACGTAAAGTTTGTGGTTGGTTTAACACATTCCTATGAACTTCATTTTCATCCTTAAGAGGAGGATTAGGTTGATTTTCTTTGTTTTGATATATAGTTAGATCTGGCATATTCGGATTTGGATTATCAACTGGGTCTGCCATGAAATTCAAGTGATTTTGAGTGTCTCTTCTAAGTAAATGATCAAGGCTTGGAACTAGTCTGCCTTTGGAGGAGAGTCGATTGTTTTGATCCCTACTCTAATTGTACATAAATTATCCACACCACACAATAAATACAACTAATTCAAATAGCAAGTATGATACTTAAAAAAAAAAAACATAACCAACAACATAGGTGGCAGGGCCGACCATGAGGGTTCAATCCACAAAGCAAAAATAAATCAACAACCCAAGCGGCAAAGAAAACCATGAGGGTTCAAACCACAAAAATAAATAAATAAATCAACAAAAGTAAAACTAATGCAGAAATTAAACTATGTTAATCTGGAAAATAGATTTAGCGAATGATCTTTGTGATCAAATAGCAACTGTAGGATAACCATAGCACTTGGGTGATAAAATCTCAAATAGGGAAACCTTATGTCATAGTTAGTGCTTAAAAGACCTGACTGAATTTACTTTCAAAGAAAAACAGAAAATCTACAGAAAATTTGGAGGGTTCAGAAAAGAACTTACCTTAGCTATCTTGCACAGATCTGAACTATCTCAGTCTCCCCAGTAACGACGCCAAAAACTTGATTTGCTTGCATCCAAGTGCAGAGGTTCGTAAGTAGTATCTCATGAATACAGGGTCGATCCCACAGGGAGATGAATTACGAGAAGGAGAAAATCAAATGCAAAACAAACTAAGTAATAAAAACTAAACTGATGATTTGATTTTGGGATTTTTGAATAGATATAATTCAACTGAATTAAAACAACACCCAAGCTTCAAAGTTCCACACATAGGTTAATGTTCCAAAATCATGATGACTTGGATAACACAACTAGGATCTGAGCACTATGGTCAGCCTAATCGAAAAATAAAACAGTTTAAATATTTTAATAAATGATATAAAAGATTAGAAAATCATGGATTTGCACCATTGATATATATTCTCAAGCGTCAGTGATTTTAAGAATTCAATATCAATGAGATAATTAATCAAAGAAATGTAGCAGGTTGAGAACCTCTCATATCTAGGAAATCTGATTGATCTAGGGTAAGCCTATCCATCAATGTGGATCTCATATGATGGAAACATATGGATCTCACATGAGGATAAAAAACTAAACCTAAACAATAGATAACATGCATACACCATTCTACTCATCATTAAAATAATCAATCATTATAACTATAAAAATATTAAACTAATGTGCTTATCTTCTAACTTAAGCTAAAAGGAACTTAGAAAAACATAATTAGATAGAGAAAGAAAGCAACAAGAAAGAAATAAATGCAAATAGAAAAGATCTAAAAGAAAAAGACAATTTATAAAACTTAAATAAAATTGAAAACCCTCTAAAAACCCTAAATCTTGCTCTTGAATGCTTAGGAATGCCCTCGGAAGCCCTAGTTATAAATGGGGAAATCCAACTTTCGTACAAAATTGAAAAACTCTAGAAACTGCTTTAAATATATGCAGTTTTTCAAAATAGACTTCACGCTGCGCAGTTTGTTTAAAATAGATTTTACGCTACACAGTTTTCCAAAATGAACTTCAGAGTTTTAAAATACACTTTTTCAGGACAATTTCAGGATTCTTCATTTCAAATCTTCGATTCTCTTCATTCCTTACTTGATTTTCTTGGATCTTTGGCATGTAAATTCTTTAATCTTGGTCTCATAAGATTCATCCATTGCCTTGGTGATTCTTGAGCATTTAATCCATGCTTTTAGTACCATTTTTCAATCTAAGCTCTTAAATTTACCTTGCAACACATACATGAGTAAAATAGAACATTAAGCTGATTCATGTTCATAAAACCAAGCTATAAATGAGGAAAATTATGCAATATTTGAGTCTCAACAAGAAGCATTCTCTCATTCGAGAGGGCTTGTCGAAGGGACTTTCTCCTATAATAAAATTATATATTATTATGTATTTCAATGTCTTTTTTAAGGAACTTAACCATGACCCTTCCTGGTTGTGAACCACAACCTACTGTGGATGACAACTATGATAAAGAAAAGGATCGTGGTTGTTATGACCAATGAAGAGTGGTTGTCGTCCATATTGGGTCATGGTTCAACCACACCCACGAACCATCTTGGTTGAAAATCATGATCCACTATGTATCATAACCACAATCCATAGTTCATATAAACCACGACCTATTTTTCACAGTAACCATGACCCTAGGCTGGGATTGTGGTTGCAATCAATGTTGGGTCGTGCATCAACCACGACTCAATGTGTATGACAACCACGACCCCTTGTGAATGATAACAACGATCCTTTGTGGATAATAACCACGATCCATTTTTCATTTACTTTCGTTGCCTGAAACTCATCTATTAGCTGCTTCATCTGCTCCCGTAGTGAAGCATTATCATCTTTGAGATGGCTCATCCCATCTTCAAAACATTTGAGATGGTTCACCCCATCATCAACAATTGTTGTTGTGCTATTTTCTTGTATTAAAATCATATATTAGAAGACATTACATTCACAGTGACCTGTTAATAAATAAAGCAAAGTAATATCACGTACATATTTTGCATGAATATCCTCTCTCCTTAACTTCACTTCTTCGCGTAAAGAAGCATTCTCCTCCTTGAGTTGCTTTATTTCTCCTCCAAACCTATCAATCCACTTCACTCCATCCTTTATTCCTTCCACTTCATTTGCAAAGGTCTCAATCTGTTAATTAAATTTCTTTATTTTGGATCTTGAGTTTTTATTCTATTTAAATATCTTGCTCACAAGGGTCTCGAGGGAGGCTTTAAGATCAACCTCAAGTTTATTTTTTATTTCCTCCATGTCGTCCCCCATTTTCTTTGTTGTGGGTGCTGCCCGTAAAACCTTGTCCTTTCTATAAGTGTCATCAGTTATACTCCTGATAGCCTTGGTCTCTACTTCTTCAACCATTGGTCGAAGCTCTGGAGCTAACACCACCTGCAGAAGCAAAATTAATTTATTAATTATACACATACTGCATAATTAGATTACACTAATAATTAAATAACTCTTACCGATACAGCTGTGAAGATGACCAAGATGGGGGGATATCTGCCTACTTTATAAGGATCCCAATTTAGTATTCGAAGAATCCTTGTAGGCAATCTTCTAACAGCCCACCCACTATTACCAATGAGTTTGGAGAAACGTTCGTAGGCCCAAATCTGTTTAAAATCAATTATCATGCATTACATATTTGTTAACATGTATGGAGAAAAAATTCAAACTCAAAGTATGAATCAGGACAATAATAACTTACTTGTAGTGCATACGTACATCCACATATGTTGTATGATTTGGGGTACTGGTCATTTGCCGGAACACTGCCAATTGTAGTGTTAACCCATCCATCAAATATTCGTACCCCACATTGCCCCAAGGGTAGTTATTAAAATATTCCAAGTCATCAACCATGTCGATAAACTTATCAACATAGTAATTCTTTTATAGAGATCTAACTATTAGACTCTCAACGCAAATTATTATAGCCAACTTCATCACGTCCACATGTTTTTCTTTATCGATGAGTGATATATAGGCTTCTTTCAATTCTTTCTTACTCACACTAACTGCTCTCAAATAGGTCTCCCTAATACCTTTTCTTGTCTCTACTCTTCCGATTTTGTCACAACCGCTATTATCTATCTTAACTGGTCCAAACTTAAGACCCATTATTAATGTAAAATCGAGCTCAATAAATTTTATCATGGTGCCTTGCATATCAAATGTGAGATCACCAACTTGCCTCTGCATTAGGCAATGCATGATCTAAGAGTGTGCCATCCACCCAGTCAGTGGAAAGTCAAGTAGAAATCCAAAACAGCTGTTCTTAAATAATTCTTTCTATCAGGATTCTTCTCCATATCTTCAATCATGTACTCCTTCAAAAAACTGATGGAGCACTTCAGAGAGACCCCAGCCTTTTTGAAGTCTAAGCATGTGGTCATCAATGGCTTGTTTCTACCTGCATTTGAATATGGTCGTGGATTGCTAATCAATAATAAGGTGGTCTTGGAAATTTTGGACTCGAAATTTAGCATGGGTCGTAATTGTAGTACATAGTGGATCGTGATTGTCATCGAATTTGGGTCGTGGTTATCATGAGTTATAGAGGATCGTGGTTGTCATGTTATATGGATCGTTGTTGTCCTCTATGTTGGGTCATGGATGACAGTCACAACCACATAACATACGATCCACGATCCACTGGGCATATCGACACGAGCACAACAACGATCATGGTTGTCATGTTACACGGATCGTTGTTGTCATCGATGTTGGGTCGTGGATGACAGTCACGATCCACATAATATGTGATCCACGATCTACTATGTCTGTCAATCACGATCCACTGGGCATATCGACCATGATCACAACCACGATCGTGGTTGTCATGTTACACGGATCGTTGTTGTCATCAATGTTGGGTCGTGGATGATAGTCACGACCCACATAACATGTGATCCACGATCCACTGTGCATGTTAACCACGATCCACCAAACATATCGACCATGATCACAACCACGATCGTGGTTGTCATGTTACACGGATCGTTATTGTCATCAATGTTGAGTCGTGGATGACAGTCACGACCTACATAACATGTGATTCATGATCCATTGTGCCTGTTAGTCACGATCCACTTGGCATATTAACCATGATCATAATCAAGACCCATTGTACATGTGAATCACAATCCACACTGGGTCGTGGTTGACAACCGTTGTCCATTGAACGTGTGAACCGTTGTGCCTATAAGTCACGACCCATTTTGGTTGTAACCCTATTTAATGTTAACTACGACCCCTCTTAATAAGCCTTCAATCGCGATCCACTATGCCTCTCAACCACTACCATTTTTTTATAAACACGATCCATTGTACAAGTTAACTGCGTTCTTTTGTGCATATCAACCACGGACCATTGTGAATGTAAACCTCGGCCATACTTTCATACAAACCACGATCCCTCGCTAAACACTGAGAATAGAGTTTGACAAAACACATACTTTGTTTTGCCATTTATATGGACTGAGTTGGACTGAACTTGTAGATATACTCGCTGAGTGGCAATGGAGGGGCCCAATGAAGAAGATTTAAAACTAGGAAAATGTAAAGGGAAGGGGGTCCCAAAGAATAAGCTTCAAATAAGGTCGGTGTTCAGTATGGGGACAAACCGTTGCTTTACATTATATATCTTCCAACTTACGATGTTTTAAAGTCACATCGGTTTGCATTCTGTCTGATCCGCTCCATCCATTCTATTTGTAAAATCAAGGAACACAATTGTCTAAAGAATGATCAAAATATTCAAATCTGATGAACCACAACAGTTCAAACCAATAGGTTCCGTTAAAGCAAATAATTTATCCTTTTTACTTAGTGTGGGTCACAGATGGCTCGATACGGTGTCAGTATTAAACATTTCTTGGGAATCCATCATCCCTGAATAATTTTAACGGATTAGATCTAATTTATAATGAGCCCATAGACTAGAACAAGATGATTGACGCTTGGTTTTATGCGTTGGGAATCGTAAGCAAACTTTCCACCTTTTTTCACCATTTTTAATGTACGTACATGCGACATATTAATTCAGTACAAAGTAAGATATGTGGAGCCCAGAGTGATCTGTAAATGTCATCTAACCTGATCATCGTATGTAATATATGTATATAAAGGCATAGCATAAAAATAATGTTTATCAGAAGGGTGTACGGCCCACATAATTCTCAACACTTTATAACTATTTATTTCGGTGTGGTCAACTTCATCTGTAAGTAACGTCCATATTTTTGAATAAAGATTAAGACATACTCCAACAACTACCAGTCCATGTAGATTGAAAATTTACATCACATTTGTCCCACAACCGAGAGATAACCACAGCATATAAGACATACCAGCACAACACAAGAACTCCTGCGCTGACCTAACCTTTTCATCATTACCTCTAAGTGTCAAGGGCATATTGGTCCGAAAAAATTGAAAACCGCTATCCATATAGCATGACTACAACGATCCACATAACCTGAAAACCACGACTCATAATAACTGACAACTAGGACCCATCACACATTAAAACCACGACCCATATAACGTAACAACCACGATACAAAGTGTTGTCACGGAATATGGTTCGTGGTTGAACACGTAATATGGTTCATGGGTTCCAGTGGTTATGGGTCGTAGTTGTCATGATATATGGGCCATGGTTTTCATGTTACACTAGTCGTGATTGTTAGATGTCATGAGTCATGCCCCAAACTCGGAAACCGGGCTCACAAAATTTCTGCTGCCGAATCCGATGTTGACAGCCTCCGTAATACCCCATTCTTGGCTCCCAATGTCCATACACCAGATTCTGATTCTGGGATCCTATGAGGAGGATTTTTCAAATTACATTTAACTCGTAATAAGCATAACCACAAGTTTACCCAAATCACAGAGGCAACATCATCATCACATATCCACTAATATAAACATTTGAATACAGTGCTAAAAGAGAAATACATATGACAAAATCAAAGCTTCAGAGGTCCGTTGCATGCTCCAAGCTCAACGCTGCTGCAACCTAATGCCACCTGCACGCATCTATCGTACATAAGCTTATAGAAAGCTTAGTGGGTGGTGAAAGTATGTGCATAAGGTAAGTGCCAAGTAAGCAATATCAGAGTAATCAGAGTAGCGGAAATACTGATAAACCCATAATCATACAATGTCAGAATACTGGCAAGATCATAAATCATACAATATCAGAGTAATGCGAAAACATGCTAATAGAACCATAAATACCATCAGACTTATCCAGACTATGCGATGCAAAAATATAATAAAAACAATATCATATACTGATGAAGTAATGTAGATCATTTATGCAAATGAGGAGAAATAGAGAACCAAATATCAAATGACGTATTTAGACCACATAAATGCAGAAACACAGTAACCTAAAATGTCATATATAGAGGATATAATGCAATATGCAGTGCAAATGGAATGACTATGCTGGAGTGTGAAGTCGGGATGATAGTACGCAGTATCATAGGCTATGGGATCTATCACAAGGGACTTCTATCCAAACCAGTCCCATACCTAAATTTGGATAGTCAGACTCAATGTGGTAAACTCCTAATCTCAAGTAGTCGCGCGCCCCAACCAAAATCCTGGCCATTGTGAAGGTATACGTAACAAATAGTTGCACACCACCAGCCCGAGTGGATAGTGAATGAATGAATGAGTATGCAACTCCTGCTCAATAAGTCCACATTCAGTATGGTTCTTCTCTAGGATCATCACCGGGGTCTATTACACTCTACGCCAGCTTACAGCCCCTATCTGAGCCCACAACTGGGTAAGTGGAAGAGACCTCACTATCCGCCTGCCAATATCGGGTTCGACTTGTAGATAGTGGACCCATTCCTCAAGCTGGTCAAACTCAACCTAGATATTACCCTCTCACTCAGGTGGGTAAGGTCACACCCCCTCTCAACCGATCACGACACAGTGGGAGACGCGGCCTACTGGTATACAGCTCTCATGCGCTCATATATATCCATTCGGTCTCGACATTGGGGTGTCTCCTGGTCACAGAGGTTTTGGAATTTTCACCCACGGACATCTATGACGCCTGTATGCTAGAACCAAACATTTTCAGTGTCCCATCAGGCCATCCACGAATGCCTGTTGAGGCTACGGCCCTGATGTCGCTAGAGCGTACAGTAATCACAACACATAATGCAAGATACATGAGTCATACAATCTAGTCATGCATCAATCATGCACATACCGTATGCTCATGTGAGACAATCTCCGCCTATCAGGGAGTCTCATAACAATATGCCCAATGACATATGCAATGGTCAACCACATCTCACAACAAATATGCAGATGATGCGTATGGGCATGTATCATGATGCTATGCTGTCACATACTCATAATCGGCATCAATAACCGACAATCGACCTCGACAATGTGGACATTTAACCAACATTGTCCCCAAGGAATGGCCCACATAGAGCCTAACATATAGTGGACCCATGGCCTTGCACAAGGGCCTAATATACAACACCATGGGCCTTACTCAAGAGCTTAATATACATCATGATGAGTCTCTCGCATGGGCCTAATATACATCCCAATAGACTCCATCGTCTGGCCCTTAAATGCATCAAAATGGGCCTCATCACATAGACCTCATATTCATCACATTAGGCCTTAAACATAGGCTGTATACACTTCACAATGGGCCTCAAATACGAGCCACATATACATCACATTAGGCCTCAAACACGGGTCGCATATACATCACACAGGCCGAATACACATCACAAATGGCCCCAACTACGGGTCGCATATACATCATTTAGGTCTCGACAATCGACCTCGTCAATTGAAATCGGCCTCGACATTCGAAATCGACCTCAACAATCGGAATCAACACTCAGAATCGGCCTCGACAATTGAATCAGTCTCGATACTTGGCCTTGACAATCGGAATCAGCATATACAATCGGCCTTAACAAATTGGAATTGACCTTGATACTTAGCCTCAATAATCGGAATCGGCCTCGACAATTGTAATCGGTCTCGATACTTGGCCTTAACAATCGGAATCGGTCTCGATACTTGGCCTCGACAATCGAAATCGATCGATAATTGGAATCAGCAATCGACCATGACAATCGAGATCGATCGATAATTAGAATCGGCAAATGGGTCACGTTAATCGGAATCGGCAATCGGTCACGACAATCGGAATCGATCGATAATCAGAATCGGTTAATCGGTCACATCAATCGAAATCGACAATCGGCCATGGCAATCGAGATCGATCGATAATCAGAATCAGCAAATCGGTCACGTCGATCGGAATCGGTAATCGGTCACGACAACCGAAATTGATCGATAATAAGAATCAGTAAATCAGTCACGTATATCGAAATCAGTAATCGGTCATGACAATTGAAATCGATCGATAATCATAATCGGCAAATCGGTCACGTCAATCAGAATCAGCAATCGGCTACAATAATCAGAATCAATCGATAATCAGAATCGGCAAATTGGTCACATCAATCAGAGTCGACAATCGGTCATGATAATCGGAATTGGCAATTGGTCATGATAATCAACCTTGATCGCTAATCAGCAATCGGCCACGACAATCAGCGTCGATAATCGGCACCGACAACCAGCACATAAACAAGGCGGGGTCTATAGATGAACAGACGATCAACCATAATATAAAGATCGGCCCTCGGTCGTGGTTATATCAATCCGATAGCACGAAGCCATCCGTCTATGGTGAATAAGGCCCACTGATTAGGGTTAACCCACAAGTGAATGATGAGAATGAGACTATCAAGGCCTAAGGGAAGGTCACAATGTGGGCATTCAACCATCATTGCCCATCAATGTGGTCATTTAACCAACATCGCTCCCAAGTAGTGACCCACATAGAGCCAAATATAAAGTGGGCCCATGGCCTCACACAAAGGCCTAATATACATCGCAATGGGCCTCATATAGGGGTTACATACACATCACTATGGGCCGCATCACATGGTCCTAATACACGTCACGGTGGACCTCAAATACAACAGGTGGGCCGTATTAATGGGCCACACCAATGGACCTTATATACATAATAGGTGGTCCCTAACCATGGGCCTCAAATACATAACATGTGGGCCTTACACATGCAGCAAGTGGGCTAACTCATCACAGCTGAGCCTACCAGCAGTCCAGCCAAAGAACAGCCTGGATAACATAAACATCACGGTGGGTCACATCACTGAGCCGCACTAATGGGCTTCATATACAACAAGCGGGTTGCATCAATGGGCCTTATAGATGGGTTATAAACATATCAAGGTAGGTCTCACCGATGGGCCACAAGTATATTAAGGTGGGCCTCTCGAGACAAAATACATCAAAGTGGGCCTCACAGATGAGAGCTTGGATTACATCTAAAATCATTTCGACAGTTGGAGGTGCAACATGTGTATCACTGTACACATCATTCCATGAGGCACATGGCCCACTAAAGATGATCAGCAGTCCAAACATCATCCAGGTGAATCAGCACCATCCAAACATTATCCATGCAAATCAGTATCATCCAGGCATTATCCAGCACCATCCAAACATTGTGGACGGTGTGGATAAGGAACATACATCGAGGTGGGGTCCATAGCACCGTCCAAAACATTGTCCAGCACTGTCCAAATAATCTGGACGGTATGGATATAATGCAAACATCAGGGTGGGTCTCACACAAGTGGCCCACCAGGAATTTGGATCTGCTTCATTGCAGCCTCAAGCCTTAGGACGAGCACACCAAATGAATGGATGGTTGGATGCAATTGGTACATCATCAGCCCCACAAAACTCGTTGACAACGCAGCAGCTGAGCTGCACGTGGGGGGTTACTGGGCCACGTCCAGATGATGGACGGTAGGATGCAACGCATGCATCATGGCGAGGTCCGCGCAGATGGAAGGTCTGGATTCAAGACATACATCATGGCGGTCCACAGCAACGTCCAAACCTCTCCAGCGCCGTCCAGAGGTCTGGACGGTGTGGATAGAAGCACATACATCACGGTCAGGCCCCACAGAATTGTTGACGTCAATGACAGCTGCTGCTGCTGCAGGAGATGGATGAACGGCGTGGATGAAATCCCGTCCTCAGGTGGGTGACGTCTAGATGCACGGACGGTCTGGATATCAGAGGTGGGTCCCACCAAATGGACCGACAGTGTGGATATACATCATGCGTGGGACCCACATATCTAAGTGACGTCACTTAACTGCTGCATAGCCGTCCAGGGCTGTTGGACGCCGTGGACGGTCAGGATATAATATATACATGGTGGTGGTCTCACAGCTGGACATAAAGCACATCACATGTGCGGTGGGTCCCACAGCTGCTACGCAGTAAGAATAAAACACGTACATCACAGCTCCCACCGTCCCTGCCCTTGGACGGTGGGATACCACCCGTTGGATGGAATGGATATACGATACATATCCTAAGGTGGGTCTCACGTGCATGGCCACCCTCTCTCTCTCTCTCTCTTTATATATATATATATATATATATATATATATATATATATATATATATATATATATATATATATACGCTGGACGTTAAAAAAAAAAAAAAAAAAAAAAGAAAACAGAAGTAAAGTATATATATTATAATATATGAATTATATATATATATATATATAATTCATATATTATAATATATATACTTTACTTCTGTTTTTTTTTTTTTTAACGTCCAGCGTCCCGACCCTCTGGACGTTCTGGACGGTGTGGATTTGATCCACACCACACGAGGGTAGGCCCCACCGTCTGCTGGGGTGATATGGATAAGACACGTACGTCATGTGTGGGCCCCATGACGGTACAGATATAACACATATATCATGGTGGGTCCTCACATCAGGACGACATGGATACGCCATGCATCAAGGTGGGGTCCATGGTAGCGTGGCCCACCAACTTTGGATCAAACCGATATTTGTATTTTGCCTTCATCAAATCTGTCCCAAAAAAAAAAATGGCGGCAACATGGTAGGCCTCAAGATTGGACGATGTGGATAATTCATCAAGGTGGGCCATGAAATCAAGGAAAAAGAGAAGGAGAGAGAGGGAGAGAGATCGTGAGAAGGGAAGGGACCCTGTCACTATGGGCCCTCCCTATACAATACATACATCAAGATGGGTCCCACCATAAGTGGGCCCTTTAATCACAAAATCAAAACCTAAGATCACCCACCTTTGATCTTCTCCTCCTCCTTCCGCCAAAGCATCCTAGAGCTCCAAATGATGAACTTTAATGGTTGAGATTGGTTTTGGAGAGTGGGGATGGAAGATAGGAAGTGGGTCACACTAGCTTCTCCATGGAAGCTTGAGAAACTTGGACATTAGGGCTTGAATTGCTTGGGAGAGAGAGAGAGAGAGAGGTGATGGGAGAGAGGGATGATGAGTGATGGAAGGGTGTACTTTATTGTAAGAGAAGTTGACTTTTGGGGAGGGTGGTTGTACTTGGGGATGAGTGTGAGTGATGGGAGTGATGTGTACTTGATTGATGTGACTGATGTGATGTGTCGTAAAGATTCCATCGATATTTGCAATGTGCAGCGTTTTCCTCAAACTGAACGCTGGCCCACATCTTCTGGCCCGATTATCGCCTCGACACGCGAGACGCGGCGTTGCAACTGCAATGACGGTACATTCGCAAGGGTATAAGTCTCAAGTTGAGCTGACTCAGATATACAAGACACAACTCAGGATCGCGTGCAAGCGCCGATAACAGATCGCGGGTCGCCGGAATTCGACAGGGAGGACCGCGGAGGCATACGGAATGGTACGGTGTAGGACACGGGCCTTACATCATGGGTCATGGTTGTCATGTTATATGGGTCATGTTTGTCATGGCATATAGATAGTGGTTGTCATTTTACAACAACGATCCATTATTCATCATAACCACGATGCAACGTAGTTGACAACCACGATCCATTATTCATGTGAACCATGATTTATTGTTCATGACAACTAGGACTAATTGTTCTTCATAACCATAACCCTTAGTGCTGGCCTCGATGCATGGTCCTACCTCTCAAATGTCTTTGACAACCACGATTAAATGTCTGTGACAATCACGATCCAATGTGCATGTAAACCATGACCGGATATTCTTGTCGTGGTTATTATACACAATGGGTGGTGGTTCCCAATCACGACCCAATGTGGATGACAACTACGACCCACTGTTGATGAAAATCAAGATCATTTATTGTCACAACCTAATGGAAAAGGACCGTTTCCCCATATGAGGAATGTATTGGGAAATGGAAAACATCCGTTTCCCTAATGTAATGGATTTCCAAATGAAAAACGATCGTTTCCCCATAGGGGGATGTATCTATTTATCAGACCTTCTTCTTAGCATTTGTTATGGATAGGGATGATCAAACTGGAGAACGTAAGGGTTTTCGTTGTCAAGTGAAGGGAGCTTACTATAGGGCACACCTTGATCAAACCTCCACCATTGATAGTTGAAAACCACGACTTCACGTTTTCAAACCTTTCACCCTCCAAGAAATCAAATCTCGACTATTTACAGTGACAACCACTACCCTTCGTAGTTGACAACCATGATCCTTCACGTTGTCAAAACACGACCCAGACGAAGGGTCATTGTTGACAATTTTTATGGATCGTTGTTTTCATGTAATATGGATCGTGGTTGTCATGTTATATGGATCATGGTTGTGAAAGTTAATGGGTAGTGTTGTCAGTTACTATGGGTCGTAGTTGTCATGTTATATGGGTCGTGGTTGTCATGTTATATAGATCATTGTTGTCATGTTACAAATCTCAGGTTCTTTCGTAGAGCTTTCATGTCAGCCTGGAACCCAGAAGAAGCCATTACACACCTCGTCCGCCGACTCCGAGTAGGTGCTCAATCACAACACGACTTCATCTGTCATGATAAAATGTCTTTCATCAGCTCGAGCCATAAGACTCTGTCCAGGTTCTTCTGTAGAGCTTTGACATCATCCTGGAACCCAGAAGAAGCCATTACACACCTCGTTCACTGACTCCGAATAGGTGCTCATCGATAACACGACTAAACTGTCACAAGAAGGACTCAGATTATAATGTCGGCTTTGATAGAGACAAGCCTTATAATTGCGCTAGAAAAATGACTCTAGTAACGCACGTATGGAACGATATCCGACTCACGATCTCATCATAACTGCCAACTTTAACGCATGGGTCGTGGTTGACATGGTACATGAGTCGTGATTGTCATTATATATGGGTCGTGGTTGTAATGTTGTATGAGTTGTGATTGTTATGATACATGGTCACTGAATGTAGTGATATATGGGCCGTGATTGTCATGTTATATGGGTCGTGGTTGTCGCAAAGCATTGATCGTGGTTGTCAGTTGATATGGTTCATGGTTACCATGTTATACAGGTCGTGGTTGTTGTGTCGCATGGGTCATGGTTGTAATGTTACATGGATCGTGGTTGACATGTTATATGGGTTGTGATTGTCATTATATATGGGTCATGGTTGTAATGTTGTATGGGTCGTGGTTGTCATGATACATGGATCCTAAATGTAATGATATATAAGTCGTGGTTATCATAAAGCATTGATCGTAGTTGTCAGTTGATATGGTTCAGAGTTGTAATGGATCATGGTTGTCAACCATATTGGATCGTTGTTGATAACCACGACCCTATGTGAAAGCACGACCCATATAACATGACAACCACAATCCATATAACATGACAACCATGACCCGTTGTTAAGTATACGATTTCTTAATTGGGTCGTGGTCCAAATGCACAACGGTTCGTGATTATCATTCACATTGGGTCGTGGCTAACATGCATAATGGTTCATGAATCAACAAGTATATTACAGTTCACAAAGCCAAAATGTTCATTGGTGTGATTACATTACACTATCACAAATAATAATAAAAAACCAAAGTATTAAAAGTGCATCGACGTCGATTGTGACCTATTCGATTGCATCTCGAACATTTGGGTGTTGGCCTATCTTCTCCCTAGGATGTAATTCAAACTTTTTTCGGTCTTCCAGCAGATCGTCTCGTTTCTGGAGGTTTCATATTCTTACATAAAACCTTCACTTCATCTGGAATGTTCCATTGTATCTTGTCAAGCACTGGGTAAACTGACTCTTGATATATTTTACAATAATTTCTTTGGAGTAGAATGGAGAGCAGTATTTGTACATATCAAGCTAATACTTATCACAGGCTGATATCACTTGAACACAAGCCAACAATATTGAACCAAACTCACTGCACGTACACTTCATTCCTCTTAGCTTCACTACATCAGTCATTCCTCGTGTTGTCACTTGGAACTCATTCACTAAAATCGCGATACATTGTGTCTTTCGCACTTTCGAGTGATAAAGTTCAGTTAATCTTTTTTCTGCCTAAGGAGTCAAAATTCCCTTGCAAGCTGAGGTCTCGTCTCATCGGCGGAGGAAGAAGTCTTGAATTTTACTCCTTGTTGATTCAAGAAGTTTCGTGATGGGGTACTCTCGTGCATCTACGAATAATGTATTTATTCTTTCGACGATGTTGGTGGTTACAATATTATACCTCATGCCAGGAAAGAAAATGAATGCCTATCTTTTCTTTTTTGTACCATTAAGGAACTGATATGCTGTGGGATTCAACATTTGAATGCATCGCTTCATCTCCCAAAACATGGATGTCCAATATGTCTTAACAGCACACTAAAAGTATTCCCTTACAGAATCATCCGAATATGCCGTCTTCAGTTTCCAAGAATATGATGAGCACAATATCTATGGATTGCATAGAAAAAAAATGTTAGGGACTTCACTGACCAACCCTTTGTGACAATCTGACAATATAACTAGTCCGGGAAGAATCTCGATTGCTTTGGATAAATTCCCAAGGAACCATCTCCAGTTATTATTGTTCTCGGATTCTCCGATCCCATATGCCACAGGGAGGATGTGATTATTTCCATCTAATGCAGTAGCCATGAAAATACACCCTTGTTCCTTCCTGTGAAATGTGTCGCATCAACACACAAGACCCTTCGAATATGCAAATGTAGGCTTCTGATGCACTGTCCAATTGTAATAGAGCATCTTTCAAAACTATTTGTTTCATCATTGACATGTAACTCCGTCACAGTCCCTAAATTGACATTTCTCAACTCGTGAAGATATGCCAGAAACTCATTATAAGAACCCTCGTAAGATCCCAAGATTTGTTTCATTGCAATTTATTTACCTTTCCATGCTTTCTTGTAGCTGATCTCAACCCTGTACATCTCACTCATTCAATATTGAATTTCTTTTGGCATTCAAGTTAGTCTCGAACTCATACGACTAACGCCAAATTCACTACTTATCAAACTAGTGACTTGGCGATGATCTCTTCCCCTCCTTTTTGAGGTTACTATATCACAACCATCATCCACGATCATTGACTCAGAGCGGCATATCGCCTCAAACAACATGCTACATGTATGCTTCAAGTTGTAAGTCTTTATTTTGAACATTCCTGTGCCATTCAACTTTGAAGCATGCATCCTCCAACTATAATTTTCTATAATGCACTTAATCGTATATCTCAACTTGTTAAACTTCAAGACCTTATACTGGAAGTTGTGGCGCATCGCATATTTACATAGAATGTCCTTGAACACTTGCCTGACAGATATTTCAATTGGATCTTCCACAAATTCTGGATATCCTTGATGATCTGAATTGACAAAAGCTTCATTAGATGGAGAGAAGACAGTATACAATGATCTAGGAATATCTCCATTTTCTTCATACACCGGTATGGGTAAATTTAAGTTTATAGGTTATGGATTGATCTGCACGGATGGATCAAAAGATGCATCATTGACATATGGGATTTGGAGATTGCAATGGTTAGCTGTTCCTTGGAATTAATCGTTACTTGAAAGGCCGCATATATCACAATCGTCGAGTCCTCGATCATAATATCTTTCATTACTTGATGGGCCAGGTACAACACAGTCATTATTCCCTAGATCACGATGTGTATCGTTACATGAAGGGCCGCGTGTATCACAGTCATCGAGTCCTCGATTGTAATATCTATCATTACTTGAAGGACCAGGTATATCGGAATCATTGACTATCCGATCATTGCTTGAAGGCTACAAATCAAGAGACGATAGGTTCAAATGTAAAGTATAATGTACGTTATTATCTTCAACGAGAGGACAACACCTCACTTTCTCTACATACAATGGTATTTGTGTTTGAGGAGTCTATCCACAGAATAACATATATGCTTCAAGATCTTCATCGTCTTTGATTCTATGTGGACGGAGGAATCCATGTAGTGCATCACCGTACACAACTTTAATTATTAAATCGAATTCATCTAAGGCAGTCTTCGTAATCTGATGCATTTTATCTAGGAGCTGTTGATATGTAATATCATCACTCACAACAAATCCTTTTGGGTCTCCCCCATCGTAGATAAACAATCCCTTGTCATATACACTCTCTCTACATCATAATAGCATAATA
Source organism: Magnolia changhungtana (assembly GCA_030180095.1). NCBI lineage: Eukaryota > Viridiplantae > Streptophyta > Magnoliopsida > Magnoliales > Magnoliaceae > Magnolia > Magnolia changhungtana. The sequence goes on from JASAUF010000646.1 coordinate 154,721, forward strand.
TAGGCCTACGACTCATATTCTTTTAATATTAGTTAATCTGTGAAAAATTTGAATAGGTACAAGTTGTCAGAAATGAAAGATACTAGTTGTCATCTGTAAAGGGTCATGGTTATCATCCACATTGAATCGTGGTTAGCATCCACATTGGGTCGTGGTTGACGACCACGAACCACTCGACGGCGCATGGTTATGAGGAAGAATGGGTTGAGGTTTTCAACCAAAATGGGTCATGGTTGGTGAACCACGACCTGTTGTGGATGACGACAAGGCAACAAGGACCAATTGTTCGTCATAACCAAGATCATCACGGATGACAACCACGATCCACTCGAAGGGTCGTGGATATGACAAACAACAGGTCGTGGTTGTCATCCACAATGGATCATAGTTGGGAACCACCACCCTGTGTGAATGACAACCATGACGCTATCGCATGATTGTGGTTCACATGCACATTAGATTATGGTGGTCACCATGTTGGATCGTAGTTGTTAACCATGACCCACTCTAGTTGAAACCATGATCCATTGCTCAAAAAAGCTTTGGTCCATGTCACATTCTCGGGATTGTTCAAAATAGCTAACTTCTTCTGCACTCTAAAACCGTATAACTACTGATCCAAGGACATGGTACATTTTCGTCTGAAATATTTTATAAAGGTTGTCAGAAGGCCACCCTCAGAATATTTGAGAGGTAGGACCATGAATCGATGCCAGTACGAAGGGTCATGGTTATGAAGCGCAAATGGTCCTGGTTGTCATGGACAATGGGGCGTGGTTCAAATGCACAATGGATTGTAGTTGTCATAAACGTTGGGTCGTGATTATGATGAACAATGGATCATTGTTGCCAACCACGATACATATTCCGTGACAACCACGACCCATATAACATAACAACCACGACCCATATCAGCTGACAACCCACGACCCGTGTAACATGAAAACCACGACCCATATAACATGTCAACCACAATCCATAATAACTGGTAGCCACAATCCATACATCGTCACAACAATGACCCATATAACCTAACAACCACGATATAAGGTTATGGGACAAACGAGTTGGGCCTTGCACAGGGCAGTGAAAGGCACGATCCTGATAATATGACGACCATGACACATCCGGCATGATAACTACGACCCATAACATCTGCCAACCATGACCCATGTAACATGATAACCACGACTCATGTGCATGTGAAAAGCACGATCCTTATAACATTACAACCACAATCCAATGTGCATGTGAACCACGACCCTTCGTCTAGGTCGTGGTTTTGACAACGTGAAGGGTTGTGGTTGTCACTATCAGTGGTCGAGGTTTGATTTCTTTGAAGATGGAAGGTTTGAAAACGTGAAGTCATGGTTTTCTACTATCAATGGTGGAGGTTTGATCAAGGTGTGCCTTACAGTAAGCTCTCTTCACGTGACAACCAGAACCCTCACCTTCTCCACTCTAATCTTCCTTTACCTTAGCAAATGCCTATAATAAAATAAAATACCAACCTCATAGTAGAAGAGGATTTCAGACGAGAGAAACGACAAGGAGAAATAACATCCCTCTCAGGCAGTTGGTCCATGGATCTTCAATTTTCTAGGAAAATGAAAGAAGAAGAAGGTTTATAAAAGGTGCATGTGAAAGGCAACATTTGGCCCTTCCTAAGCTCATAAATGCATCTGTATTCTCGAGGGAAAATGGATTAGCTACTCCCCCTGTCACCAGCCATGGGCCCACCACCATGTATGTGTTTATCCATTCCGTTCATCCATTTTTACAGATCATTTTAGGGCTTAATCCCAAAAATGAGAGGGATATAAATCTAAGGTGGACCACAGCATAGGAAAACAATAGTGATTGGATATCCACCATTAAAATCCTCCTAAGGCCCACTGTATTGTTTATCTGACATCTGATCTATTGATTAGGTCGTGCAGACATAGATGAAGGGAAAAAAATAAAGATCGGCTTGATCTAAAACTTTTATGGCCCCCAAAAAGTTTTTAATGGTCTACGCTCATCAACACTATTTCCTATAATGTGGTCCACTTGAGATTGGGATATACCTCATTTTTGGTTTCATATCATAAAATGATCTATAGAAATATATGGACGACATGGATGAAACACATACATGGTGGTGGGGCCCACAGACCACCGAGCACTAGCCATTGGCTGGTGGCAGGGGGAGTAGCCAATCCGTCACTTTATCGGGTGTTGAAACAGAAGGTAACTTCTTATTCACTTCATGACCGTACGACTTTTGAACCAAGGATAGGGGCATTTTTGTTCGAAACAATATCGAAAAGATTTCAGAAGGCCACTCTTGGGATATCAAGAACGTAATACCTTCCGAGGTAATTTGATCAAACTTTGAGGTTAATACGGTCAAATTCCTTTTTTTTTTTCATGGTCAACAATCAACTATAACGATAAAAGTATGGTTCCATCACATTTTTTTATTTCTATCCAAAAATGGAAGTAGGAGAGGTTATTTAGGAAAAAACAAGGGATACTTATTTTTTAGTAGACTTACAAGCAATTCAAGAACTAGATCTTACCGAAAGATAAGGTGAGCCATGTCGTCGGGTTCTTTTTTTTTTTTTTTTTTTTTTTTTTTTCTCCTTTCTTATTTTTCATGGGTAAGTTGGAATTGAGCCTATGGCTAGGAATTTCACTGTGAATTGCCATGATTGTGCATTTTTATCAGACTGGAAGGCCACTTTAGAGATTACCACTTTGGGACAATTGATGTGATGCATCCGAGTCACCGATCACACGTGTCTGAACAGATAGGACCATGTTTGGGGCCCACGAGCGTGGGATTCCATAAAATGATACAAAGAAAAGCTTGGGGACTGACCCACTCAGTCAATTGGATGACATATAGTCAACCGAAGCCCACGAGATCGATGGTCGAGTAACCTGACCAACCTGGTTGTGGTTATTGTCTTATTTAATTCCAGTCAAAGGACTTTTTCCATTTTAATAAAACTTGCTTATCAAGCAAGTTTCTTGATGCGTCTGTTCTGACAAACTTCCGTGACCGTTGTATTAAGAAATTATTATCTTTTCAAAGTTCAAACAATTTGAATTTCCTTGGAAGAGAAAATCAAGACTTTGTAGGTCAGAAAGAGAACCATTTTCCCATAGAAGTATTATACAATGCTTTGCCGAACGTTTGCAATTTTAAAGATTCCAGTTCTCCCAAGTGGGGTCCATGGTCTATTGATCTAGTGATGTAGAGCAGGTCGCAGACACTTTCATTTGCAATTTTAAAGATTCCAGTTCTCCTATTGATCTAGTGATGTAGAGTCGGTTGCGGACACTTTCATGGCCAAGATGGACTAGACAAGGACCGATTGGAGGCGAAAGTGATCAAGACTGTCGGAACATTAATGAAGGTGTATCTCACAAACCAGAATGAGTTATTCGACCTACGATACATGCTTTTAGTGTAGGAGAAGCTACTTTAGACAACTAACCCACTACACCGGGTTGCCCATGCCGAATTTGCAAGATTCCATCATATTGTCAGTCAAAAGTCCATTTTAATTTCATTTTTACTATTTATTGTAAGTTTTAGTTCGATTATAACTCTCGATCCTTTGAGATCTAGGAGTCGTGCCCAACATGAAAAGAGCTTAGAAAATATAAGAGAATAATATGGTTAGGCCCAATTGGATGCTTACTAGTTTTGGTCAAAAACCATGAAGTCTAGTAGAAATCATGACCGTCTATAAGTAATAAGTTCACTATTTATAATAAGTCATGTTTTTAGGGAGTTTGATTCTAAAACTTCTTCCTATATTTGATATAAGTATTTAAAGGATTGTAAATTCATTTTTATCGTCGATCAATTAATTTTCAAAGTTCTTAGAATTTATTTCTATTTTTCCTTGTGGATTTGAAGAATCTCCGTGAGGAGTTCAAAGTGAAATAACGGTGGAGACCTCTTTAGTTGAAGTAGGAATATGCCAATATGTCCTAAAGGGGGGTGAATAGGACTTTTTAAAGTTTTTATAGTTTATTTAAAATCCTATTACACTAATCTTAACAATAAGCACATATTAGGATTACTCAAAAGTAACTCTACTGGCTTCTAAGCCCGGTATCACAAACTATTTAAGAAGTAAACAATATACAAACTAGTTTATGATGGATATGACTATGTATGTGAGTGAGGTGTGATCTCAGATATTCAAATATGAAAATATTAAAGTAAATCACACAAATAGAATAATAACAATATCAAACACAGTCATTTTTATAGTGGTTCGACTACTTGTCTACTCCACTCCTGGTAACCGCACTCAACCCTTAAGTGTACCGGATTTCACTAAGGAGGTTTCACAACGGTTCACCTCAAACCTAAGGTTTTAAATCAGGTTCACCTTCAACATTTACAACCTACACTGAGGTTGACTGTTTATGCTCTCACAAGCAAGGGTCAATACAACGCACCCTCTTTTAGGCACACTGGCCAAGGATCTTTCATAAGATCCTAACAGAGGTTTCACTCAAATCACCTTGAACCTAAGGTTTTAGAAAGCTTCACCTTCAACCAGAAGTTTATGCTCTCCACAGAGCAAGGGTCAACACTACGTACCCACTACATACATTCCCGCCGAAGGCCTCCTACGAGGGCTTGTAAGGGTGAGAAACACCTAAGACCCAATCCTAAAAAGGAATGATCACAAGTGTCCTCTGGACTCTAATAACTTACAAATAAGTGGATGAGTCTCATTCAGCACATTGGCGAAGATCTCTTCCTTGTTAATGAAGAATCTTCGGCTTGATCCGCAACACAAATGATATATCAATGCGAGGCTTCGGGTTGGGTCAAGGTTAAGACAGAATCCTACTCTATAAAGTGTTTTCCTATAAGGAAGATAGAGTGATTCCGATCATCTATGCATTCAAGGCATCCTAGCTAAATGATTTTCCATTAAGGTAGAAGCTAGAGGATCCTTGAATGTGGAAGTTCATTCCCCTAATCCACTCTATTGAATATCAATGATGAGGGTGGATTGGAGGATGAACTTCCCTAAGAGAAAGGGGTTTAGGTATATGATCTAAGGTAAAACATACAAAAGCACTCTCTTCTTTCTCTCCTAGCGATAATAGACAAGTCCTCTATATATAGGTAAAAGGTTCCAATGGATATAAAACGATCACATTTGTGACAGAGTTCGATATCATTGAGCGGATTTGATATCATCGAGCTTTTACTCTCGATTGCATCGACTGGCCGCTCAATGACACAAACTTAATATCATACGCTATTGAAACCTTTTGCCAGCTGGTCAATGAAATCAAAACAAGTGTCGATGTCATCGAATTTCAAACTCCGATTCTATCGATACTAGTGTCGATTCATCGACATTTGAAAAGAGAGAAAGAGACTTGACTTAAAATATTTCAGGTTTACAAGAATGATCGAGGGATCTTCGAGATCATCGGAATTTGAATGTCGATGATATCGATAGTTGTGTCGATGCATTGATAAATCTAAAGGATTTTCCACTAAGCTTGCCGGACAGTTTCTGTCCCTATTCGATGCAATCGATATAGTATCAATATCATCGATATTTGAATATTGATTCTATCGAGTGACCCCCGATCATAGATAAACAATCCTGAAATATTTTGTTAAAAGAACTTGGCGCCCAAGACCAATATCATCGAGAGCCTTCCGATATCATCGAGATTTGAATTTCGATGGTATGAGGAGGCTTTGATTTATCAATGTATATATGATATTCTTAAGAAAAAATAGGGGCGCCGGAGATCTACCTGTCGGTATTATCGAGTCAGCCTCGATGGACTCGAGATTCAAATATTGATGATATCGATAAGTGTATCGATACATCGATAAATCCGTCTAGATATATATGTGGTTGCTGGACACTTTTGTCCCTATTCCGATGATATCGTTTAGGTATCGAGGACATCGACAGCGCAGGTCGATCATATCGAGATGTGTATCGATAAAATTGACAAAGCAAGAAAACTTAGAGATTTTTTCTATTTTGAAAAAAGTTTTCTTAACTTAAAAACCCTATAATGTTCTAGTTTGTTTTAAGGGTTTTATATACCTGGTGTTTGTCTAGTTTGGGACAAGGGATGTGAGGCTAGATTTACCTGTGGCGATATTTACCTGTGGCAAGCTTGCACACATCCGATTGAAATAGACGCTTGAATTGATCTTCAAATGAGGCTTTGTAGTCTGACTAATTCAACACTCACGCTAATTGACAAACCATGACACTTTCACAAAGAAACTCTGTGTCTTCGGAGTAATTATCCCATGAGGAAGACAGTGCTCGACCTCATCACATCCATCCCTGCATCATCATCTAGACTGTTGGTATGATGTGTATCACCATGGGTGGCCCATGTATCTACAAGACCTCATATAACCTTGTTCTTGATTGAATGTGAAATGTTGTTGTCCTTTCTTTCTTAGTTGTCTACCTTTTGACAACGCATCAAAGGTACAGGATTACTTCAGCATGGTTTTTAGGTAAATGGACCATCCACGGTCAGGTTCATCATATCAAGGCTTTGAATGATCCCACTCCTAAAAACAGAAAGACTGGGTTGGAACGTACAAACATTTTATCCAATCATCTTATAATACAACTTGCCAACGTGATAAGTGCTCCATATGTTCAAGGATAGGTTGACCTTAGTCTGGATGGATGGAAAAATTGCCATCATTAGGTTACAGGCGATCAAAGCCATAGTTTAAAAACTCAAAAACACAAATGGACCTAACTCAATATCTGGTTGGGTCAGTTTGACTCAAAATATTAATTTGACAGAACTTCAATTTAATTATTAAATTGCGTAGAGGATGCGTGGTGGGAGCGGAGGAAGAAGAGACTAGTCTTTTTCCTCTATGATAAACCTCGAATTTAAGAGGAACTTTGAAGTTACAAGGTAAAAATTAAAATAAATAAATAGCTCTAAGGAGAAAATATTATTGACAATAATAAATAAAAAGTTTGTTCACAAAGTCATTAATATGACTTATACAAACCCTCACACTACAAGAAAAATAGGCATTACCGGCGGCCAAAACCGCCCCTAAAAGTCTTAAAAACTACCGGTATAAGAATACTGGTGGTCAGGTGGCTGCCGCAAAAGTGGGGCGTTGTTGTATTATTTAGTGGCGTTCGTCCACTTTTACCGGCGGTTTTTATGGCTACCACTAAAAGTTGACCTTTACCGACGCTTATTATCCTTTAACGGCGCTTCTGCTGACTGCCACTAAAAACTATAAAAGTGCCGGTAAAAGTCGTCAAAGCTCTGCTAAAAATGGTATGAAGCACCGGAAAAACCTCCACGAAATGCCGTTAAAAATTTTAAAAAGCCGGTAAAAATATGAGGAATGCAAGTAAATTTTGCAACAAACGCCGGCAAAAAACTGAAACAATGCTAATTAGAGATTAAAAAATGCCACTAAAATATGTTTAAAACGCTGATAAATCATTTACAGTGTAAAAGAAAAAAAATAATAGAAACAATTAAAAAATCTGCTAGGCTGAATCTTCTAAATCAAAAGATCTTTACAGGCTTAAATTAGCATTCAAACACAACCTGTAAATCATTTACAACTAGCCTCATTTACAAAATATTTACAGATTGAGACACAAGGAAAAGCATAAGGAAAAAAAATCAACGGATTTCAGTGACGCCCGAGGCAAGACTTCTCAAATGCACCCTAAGAACTAGAACTCATGCCATATAGAGGACCTTTGTCAGTAGCACCCTGCCATGCATAGAGGTCAGGTAATAAAACAGTATGTACACTCATAATATGAGTTACATTATCTAAAATTAAATTTTTAGTTATAAATATTTCCTAAAAAAACAACCATACTTTAATGAAGTCTATATCCATCCCCATATGAAGCAGCAAAGCTCCCCTCTGTTACCAATGCTCCACCTTCAGTTACGAATGCATAGACAAAAGTTTACAAAACAAAATAAAATAAACAAAAAACAAATTTGATATAAAATAAAAGGAACTAATAAATACCTGTAACTAGTAGATGGAGGAGAATAGCTATGGAATTTTTTTAAAATATAAATATGTGGACAGATTTTTCTTCCCTTTTTCTTCAAGGATAAAACTACATCATAAGCATCATAGCATGCAACTCAATATGAGCCTTTTTACAGAAGCATTAACTAGCATGCAACTCAATATGGATGGACCTGAATTCAGCATAAGGAAAGCCATATAGTGGCTTGTACCTGATGAGCAGCTTTGATCATGCATCCATGTAAGCATGTAGACCGCTGAGCCTACAATCTATATAGTTACTTCCACTTTGAATAAGCATCTTACAACCAAAGATAAATACATAATACAAGTCAAACATTATGGAAACCCTTCGTTATATTGAAGCAATGAAGGTTGGTAAGAATAATAATAATAATAATAATAATAATAATAATAATAAGCCAAGGATGTGGGGCCCTTGCTTTTAGTGAACCTTACATGGAGTGGACTTCCTTGATTTTTAGACCGTGGCATCAAGAAGTGGGGAACCACCTGATGGAAAGCTTGGATATTGCACACCTTCTATCCAAGCCTGTGTTGGATTGTAAGAGAGCTAGGTTGCACAAGCTCAAGGCTTTCCGACCTCAACGCATCTGTGTAAGCATTCGATATAAGGATAATTAGTGGTTAAGGTCCATTTCTTGGCTCAAGCAATTGTGGACAAGCCAAGCACACATGATTGTATATTTTAATGAACTGAAACATCCCTCTGATGGATCCTTATGTATCTGGACAGACTGAAAATTACTTTGGCAATTGCATTTTTATCATCAGAATGATATCCCTCAAACAGGGCTAAAAGCAAAATTGGTTAAAGTTCATCAAATCTATAAGGTGTAAAAACACATAATGATGAAAGAAAAGTTTAAATGGTTAGACTAGCTCTACTTTTATCCAAAGGGGCATCAATGGTATGGTCTTCAACCATACATCCATGTGTGCCCATTCATCGATAGAGAAAGATGGTCCCACAAGTGAGGGTAAGGGGCAAATAAAGAAAGCATGAAACAAAGATAAAAAGCTGAAAAATTGGGGATAAAGGTCCATAACATATATAAAACCCAAGTGTATTTACCTGTGGACCCAGTCATCCTTCTAAAAAACTTTCCTCTTTTTTCTCTCTCAATATTCCATAATGGTTAATTAAAAAAGCACAATAGTCTATATTCAACTAATCTAGGACCTCTTTTATATTCACGGGTCTAGGACCTCACAACTTGAAATGTTTTTTGATAATGATCCATCCACAGTGGTATAGTTCAGACCAACGGTATGGATTAGTCACCATTTGATATAAAGTAAGGTCCAAAGTGTCAATTTTGTATGAAATTTGGAAACATCATTGGAAAATGTCTACAACACTCCTATGTTAGTTTTGCATCATTTAGAACATGGTGGTGACTCTTCACCGATTGCAACACAAAATGTGCCAACCTGGAGAAGCAATTCCACTCTGTTTACTTCCAATCTCCTTGAGCTGAAAACCACCAAAATAAAAATCTTCATAGGTCAAAATACTACTGACATCTATAATGACATGATGAACATTTGAATTGCCTGATTTGTCGACCACATAAATTTTTAAAAAGCTACTTCAATCATGCATAGGTGAAACATGCCTTTTGTGTTTGTTTTCAAACTATTACAATAATCCCAAATCATGTGTGTGTGATCATGTAAATGCTAGATGATAAAAAATTAGATCACAATAATAAATGAACCTTTTCTGCACGTATCATGCTATGAGACAGCACTACCAAAAAGAAAAGTCACATCGAACCCCTTAGCTATTGAACTGATTGAGATGCTCATGTGTGTTTATGTATATGTGAAAGTTCACATGCAGCCCCATCTTTCTCACCAATTGTGTCACGTGTGTTGGACATCTGACCCATGCAAAAGGTCAAACACAGATCACCTGATGACAAAATAATGTTGGGCAACTCACTAAGCAGGCCACACCGAAAAATTCAATGAAAACCAATGATTTGACTCAATGTACAGGTCTGACAAAGTTCCCATTGACATTTCCATTGAGTTACTTTTCAAAAAGCATAAATAAAAATGTAACAATGGAAATGTCAATGGGAACTTCAAAAACTCCCATATTGTCTTCTATTCTACTTAAAAATCTTTGTTTTCTCGTGGAAAATTGTTAATGCAATAATCCCTTTGGCCACTATTTAAATATATGGGACTGTTTAGCACCACAGCCGTACATTTGGCCATTGAGTTAAAAATCCACCCATCAGGCAAGTCACCGCATATGAGAACAACAGGCAGTTCGATATGGCCATTGAGTTATGTCCCATTTGGTTAATAGATGGTCGATTAAAAAAGCACAACTGTCTATATTCAACTAATCTAGGACCTCTTTTATATTCACGGATCTAGGACCTCACAACCTAAAATGATTTTTAATAATGATCTATCAACAGTGGTATAGTTCAGACCAACGGTATGGATTAGTCACCATGTAGGCCCTGAAAATCAAGGGTCGAGGAGGAGCCCAACTCCCGAGTTCCAACGCATCACTTATGCAACGTAGAAAATGATGATTAAATGTTGTCCGTATTAGTACATGAAACATGAATGGGATTATACCAAAATAGCATATCATACTCCAGAGATAAGTGAAATTACAAGCGGAAGACTGTGATAGATATATAAAATATATAAACTGTTGTCAGTCTCCAGAGTGTGATAATGTTACCAGGTTAAATAATTATATGTACAATCCTAAAATATACAAAAGGTGTGATGTCATCTAGTCAACATCCCAAAAGTTCCCGTCGATCAGGACACGGCTCACATGAACCTGCCTGAAAACTGCATGTAAGAGAATGCCTCCTCGTCATCCTCAAAGTTTGGATTCGCCTCGTAGGCATTGCCTCCACCTGCAACTAAGATAGGGTCTGGTTGGTGTGTACAACACCGTCCCATAACGTGGGAGTGAGTGATCAACTCAGTGGAACTATAAAACAAAGGTTAACATATTATCAATTCAGTCAAGCAGTAATGATAAGGCAATACAACAAACATTCCTAAGTACTATGGTTAATGCAAGAATGGAATGTATAAATGATACATGCCCTTGCCTACACTCCCTCTGTGATCTTCATCATACGGTCACGTATGTCAGTCACTTCCTCAGTGCTCTACCCAATGCCAAACGACACATGCAATGTGGTGCATGAGCGTGCTTACCAAGTTCTTATTAGTCCTTTTCATACAGCAGGATTGGGAAACTAAGGTACCTCCCTTATGTCATTTTCCAAACAATAATCCATTCTAAGGTTGTCAGTCCTAGTAAATCTCATATGATGTTGCGGTTCTAGGTCACTGCAAAGGGCTCATCACCTGATCAGTGTAGGCCTAGCTTATACTCTAGTTGCTACAGAAAGGCTCGTCACCTCTACGCAGGCTTAGAGTATGCTCGAGGTCCATACAAAGGGCTCGTCACCTTATCAGTGTAGGCTGACAGCTCGAATATAGTATCCCATACCACCGTATTCGACTCATAAGGCTGTGTTGCTCACCGGACACTATGGGGAGGCTCATCACCCCAGTGTAGGCCGACAGCTCAACCACGGTGTCCCATACCACGATGTCCAGCTCATGAGCCTTAGTGGATCGAGGTACCAAGGTTAACAGGGTTTCCACTGGTGAGTTTGGTACCTTAAGTTCAAGCAGTAGCGTCCATACATAATGAACATACATCGGGTAATTCGGGTTACTTGATGAGCTCAACTGGTACAAGCGCACCTCGAGTTAATCGACTTGAAGTGCGTAAGCACTTCGTGTGGCCTAACCACTGTCGACAACTAAAGTACGGCTTGGATTCATTGAACACGTCCTGTGTGGCGAAACAACCTCAGTCACTAAATCAGGGTCTGTTATCGATTGCCTGGACTATACCATAGTCCCAAACATTCAATTACAATAAGTAACCATATGAGAAAGGTGGATCAATAATTCAAATCATACAATCATTTGAGTATTTTATGGAATACAACTTAAACATGAATTCATACATATGCATTTCATGCCTAAACAGACATTATAGTATAAATTACATGGAGGAAATCATACACATAATTAAGGCAGTTGAGAATCATATCTCAACGCTCATACAAAATACAATTAACTAACTACTAGTTCATTTAAACATTCTTACAAACACTTAGTCTACACATTCCAACTTACTTGACATATGTTGGTTATAATATGTATTAGGGCAAAAACCTTTCGCCGAGGAGTTGTCGCATATACAACAAGTATATATGCACGACAGATAATCATGTCAACCGTGAATCCAAAAACCATACGTATTCAATTATTTCAACAAATACATAGAATTTACTATACTTGACATAGTTCATACGTATTCGTAAAGTGAAACTAACATCATGTTTGGCATGTGAAATGACACCTATGTCAGTAATAAATCAATAACCGACATCGAAAGTCTTGAAAACCATAACCTAAACGTATTTAGTCCGCACCTTTCACCGGTAAACAAGTAATGAACTCAGTTTGTATACCGAGTCTTTGTCTATGGCACAATGACAACCTATAACATGAATTAGATTAGCTATTTCACCACTAATACTATATGATACCCTAAAATAGATTAGGGTTAGGTTTTCTTACCCAAATATGTTGTCAAAAATGCCAGAATATCGCTACGGACGCGATAGATAAGCGTGTGAAGAGGTAGGATTAAATCCCAAGAACAAACGCTAGTACACTCTCTCACTTACTCTTTTTCCTTATCTTTTCTCTCTTCTCTCTCCTAGGGTTTCCTAAATTCATATGAGATGAGAGAGAGAGGGTTTAAGGCCCTTATATAGGCCCAGGACTGATGGGAATTGTCCCAAGGCCAAGGTATACTTAGGTTTTGTCTAAAGAGCGTCCGTTTTGATCCAACGAAGCACTTCTGGAGGCCCCCTTTTCTTTGTGTGATCGGACTTAAGCTCCCTGGCATTAGATCTAGGTCGAGGTAAGTTTTTGGTCCGATCGAATTTAAAGATCGACCGCGGTGGACGAGTTTCAGTTCAATGGTCATCGGTACTCGATCAGGGCCACAAGTATACTGACATGTGTTAGAAATTTTTCCTGATCTGAGGGTATAATTGGGTCAGATTCTGATGGTCCGAATCCTTATATTTGGCCTGCAAGTGAGATGATTCAATTTACTTAAGTTTCAGTTCATTTCCTAAAGATATTCGCATTTCTCACACACTTCACTCCGGGTTCAAGTTGTGCATTTCTGGATACTGTTAGGACTTGATTTTCGAAATGGTTTTCAAGCCCAGTAAGGCAGTCATATTGATATAGTTTCATGGTCATCGGACTTTTGACGTGCGGTCCAGGTCTGATACAGAGTTTCAAGGTGCTCCCGAGAGCAACCGAGTTTAGAGATTGATTCTAAATTTTAGGGTAAAGTAGCATCAATGATTCTGCACATTTTGGGTCTTACAGATAATATTTAAAGTGATTAGTGCTAATTTTACGAGTACTCTAGCTTAGCACTAGCTAATTATCATCTAACTTTTAAAGGATTTGGTCCTAAGTGATTTCCACTTGAGATAGTTCTCGGGTCTTTGTACGAATTTTTTCGAGACATTACAATCTACTAACCTTAAAAAAAATTTCTTCCTCGAGTGGTACTCGGGTCTTTGTACGTATTTCTTCAGCATAGATACATGAAATATGTTGTGCACACCCGCGAGTGGTATGGGCAAAGCAAGGCAGTATGCGACCACCCCCACTCGATCCAGTATCTGGAATGGGCCAATGAATCGTGACGTGAGTTTCCCCTTCTTCCCAAACTGAAGGACTCCCTTCATGGGGGATACTTTTAGAAACACATGGTCCCCAACCTCGAACTCTAACTATCGCCGCCTTGTATCGGCGTAGCTCTTCTGTCTGCTCTGTGATGCCAGAAGTCAATGCCTGATAATGTCGATCTTCTCTGAGGTTACCTGAACTAACTCTGGGCCAATCAGGCTCTTCTCACCCACCTCCGCCCAGCAATGCGGAGCCCGACAGGGGCGCCCAAATAAGGCCTCATAGGGAGTCATGCCAATTCTCACTTGAAAGCTATTGTTATACGTAACTCTGCATAAGGGAGACAATCGTCCCAACTGTCCTTGAAATTCAGCACATAAGCTCGCAACATGTCCTCTAACACCTGGTTTACCCGTTCCGTCTGCCCGTCAGTCTGTGGGTGGAATGCGATATTGAACTTCAACTTCACACCCATTGCTTCCTGGATACGAGTCCAGAAGATAAATGTGAATCGCATGTCTCGGTCTGACACGATCTCCAAAGGAACTCCATGGAGATGCACAATCTCCTTGACGTACAACCTAGCTAATTCGTCTGCCGAGTTCGAAACTTTAATAGGGAGAAAATGGGGCGATTTCATTAACTAGTCCACAATCACCCAAATGGAATCATGTCCCTTCCTCGTCTTCGGTAGCCCAGAGATAAAGTCCATAGAGATGAAGTCCCATTTCCATTCTGCTATGGGCATGGGCTAAAGCAGTCCAGGAGGTCCGCAATGCTCTACCTTGACCTGCTGGCATGTGAGACAACGGGACACATAATCTGCTATGTGGACCTTCATGTTGTCCCACCAGTACGAGCACTTATGTCTCGATACATCTTTGTACTGCCAGGATGGATCGCTAATTTCGAACTATGTGTAGCCTCGAGGACCTCTTATCTCAAGCCATGAAGATTTGGGACGCATAGGCAGCCACGATAACGTAAGCCCCCAGCCGTACCAACTCTCCACTCAGCATCCTCATCATTGTTAGCCTGCTCTTGAAGCTTAGACAATTGTCCATCGTCCTTCTGGGCCTTAATGATCCTATCATTAATAAGTAGTCACACACGAACGTGCGCGACACTCTCGAACGACTCCTCCATGGTGAGCTTTTACTCGAAGTCTGGCATAAACTCCACCATACCCCAATCTGCCACTATCAGTGGAACCGCAAACTCTATGGTCTTCTTACGGCTCAACGCACCAGCCACAAGGTTAGCCTTGCCCAAATGGTAGGAAACCTCGAACTTGAAGTCCTTCAAGGTTTCAATCCATCGTCGCTGCCTCATATTCAAGTCCCGCTGAGTGAATATGTATCTGAGGCTCTTGTGGTCGCAAAAGAGCTCGAACTCCTCTCCATAGAGGTAATGTCTCCAGAGCTTCGGTACAAAGATGACGGCTGCCAACTCAAGATCGTGTGTAGGGTAATTTTCTTCGTGCTTCCTCAACTATCTCGAGGCGTAAGCAATCACCCTATCCTTCTGCATAAGAACACAACCTAGACCAACGCGAGATGCGTCGGTGTATATAGTATACCTAACCCCTTACTCTGGCAATACTAGCACAGGGACGGACGTTAGCTTATCCTTCAGCTCCTAAAAAGCTGTTTCCGCCTTCTCATTTCAGGTGAACTTCAGCTCCTTTCGTGTCAACTGAGATAGCAGTTTGGCAATCTTGGAGAAGTCCCTAATAAATCAATGGTAGTACCGTGCCAGACCAAGAAAACTCCTTACCTCAATGACCGAACCGAGCTGCTCTAGTCCTAAACTGTGGCTACCTTAGCAAGGTCCACAACTATCTCTTCATTGGACACCACATGTCCCAGGAACTTGACTTCTTCTTTCTAAAAGTCGCACTTCTTGTACTGTGCAAATAACTGGTACTTCCTGAGAGTATCGAAGACTACTCGCAGGTGCTCCTCATGATCTTCCTGACTCTTAGAGTATATCAGGATGTCATCTATAAACACGATGACCAATCGAAAAAGAAACGGCCGAAACACCCTGTTCATCAAGTCCATGAACACGGCTAGTGCGTTCATAAAGCCGAACAACATCACGAGAAACTCATAGTGTCCAAAACTGTTCCTGAAGGCCGTCTTCTGCGCATCTTCCTCCCTGGCGCGTAACTAATGATACCCCGACTGTAAGTCGATCTTTTAGAAATATTGTGCCCCCTTCAACTGATCAAATAAGTCATCTACACTAGGTAAAGGATACTTGTTCTTCACCGTCACTTGGTTCAACCTGTGATAATCGATACACAATCGCTGTGAACTGTCTTTCTTCTTCACAAATAGCACATGTGGTCCCCAAGGAGACACACTCGGTCGTATGAAGCCCGACTCCAATGGATCATCGATTTGTCTCCTCAGTTCCTCCATCTCACATGGAGGCATGCGATATGTCGGTAATAAAATGGGTGTTGCACCAGGCACCAGGTCGATAGTAAAATCAATCTTGCGTTGCGAAGGCAATCCAGGAATCATCTTGAACACGTCCAAGAAATCCTGAACCATTGGCGTGTCTCCCAAAGTCGGACAATCAACACGCTCTATCAATGTAGCGAAGCAACTGATGTCGTAGTACCAACTGACCTGCACTGGAAATGTAAAGGTCGTGCCCTCACGTCCATGGGCTGTCACCACCCTAGGATCACAATCGATCTTTGCCTTTACCTTCGTGGGCTAATCCATACCGAGAGTCACATCGTAATGACAAAGCGGTGCGACCATCAGGTCAACGAGCACTACTCTGCTCCCTAAGTCGATCGAACAACCCCTACATATCCTGGTAGAATCTAAGAAAATCCCTGTGGCTGTAAGGAGTCTCGACTCAACCATAGGACTAGTTTCCAACCCTAGTCGCTTAACTGCAGTGCATGCTATTATAGAGATAGTGGACCCAGTGTCCACGAATAAAAAGACTAGAGTACCTTGAACGCGAGCAATGACTTCGAAAGCTAAAGGTGTTACAGTATCTGCATCGGTTGCCTCAGCTGCAAGTGAGTGCACACAAGCCCGCCGTGAACGGTTCGACTGCGGTACCATGGATCGTTGAGGCGGCCTGAACTGAGGTGCGAGTGGCTGAAATGATGGATGAGCGGGTGTCGACCGTAAAGGTGGTGCTGATATAACCTCGGGAAGCTAGCGATTGATCCCTCTGGGGAGGTGAGAAGCCGCTATCTCTCATCCTGGTGAAGTAGTTCACCTCTATGTGACTAGGCCTCTTTCAGTAGGTACACCACACATCAAGTCACCTTACTGGGGTAGGCGAAGCCATCAGCCTCGGCGGTGAGTCTGCGTACGGCCTCTTGCTGAGGAACGGTCTGCTCAAAAGATCAGGACGCGGCCTAGAAGCCATAGGTGTTCGCATACGGGACTGCTTGTCCCCATCCTACTCCGCTTATATAAACATGCTCACTAGCTCAACATATCTGGGTATGCTAGTGCAGCACATCTTCTAGCGGATCTCGGGTCGCAGATCCTCAGAAAACCTCCACATATGCATCGGTTCATCGGCCAATATCAACAGAGTGTACCTGCCCAGCTCCGTGAATCTATTCTCGTACTCCGCTACTATCATCCCTCCCTGTCGAAGGCGAAAGAACTCTCTCCTTCTCGTGGCAATAAGTGAGGGGATAATATTTCTCGTGAAAGCAAGTCTCAAAGTCTGCCCATGTCCATACATATCCGACCGCAACAATACAGAGAATGCTATCCCACCATAAGCCGGCCTCCTTCTCCAACATGAAGGTGACTAGCTCAACCTGCTCTGCCTTAGTGCAGCGCAGCGGCTTTAGCATCTTAGAGATGCGGTCAAGCCAATACTCGGCCTACTCGGGTTTATGAGTACCAACAAATGTAGGAGGCCGTAACTGATGGAATCGCTCAAAGTGACCGCTGGCACCTGCATTTCCCGCAGGTGCAGGTAGAGCCACACCCATAATCTGGGTAAAGATTTCCCAAGGGTGGCCAAGAGCTGTTGCTGCTGCTATATCTGCTGTTGCTGCATTAGCAATATCATCTGCTCGAACCTATCAGTAGGTGGAGCCGTCTGAGACACGTGTGGCATCGAAGAAGACGCACGGGCTTGCTTAGGGGCCGGTGGTGCAACGGGTGGTGCCGTAGATGGTGCCACAAGTGGTACAGTGATGGTGGCACAGGTGTCGACCCATTAGTGGGGCCAGTAGCCGGCTGAGAATCCAGCATAGTGTCAGAGGCAGACAGGCCCGAACTGGGGTCCGTATGGCTATCGCTTAGGGGAGGTGCCCCGTCAAACGACTCGCGAAGTGTACCATGTGCCGTACTCCACGTGGCCTTAAGTGGCATTCCCTATATAACATAGGGCGTAACCTGTGTCAGATGTAGCATAGCAATACTCAATTCTTTAAGCATTCAACAAACCTATTAGCAAAAGAAACGGCATGCATTTCATTTAATAAAATTTGTCACAATACATGGAATAAAGCTCTACATGAATTATCACAGAAACATATGCGGCTATGCTAAGCCCAAACCACCAAACACAAACACACTTTCTACTTACTACACTACTAGGCCCATCAACATTAAAACACAGACATCCTAAAACAACAACAAAACAAGCTATAGGGCGACGGCATGGATGACTAGACATCCAAATCTGGTGACGGAGGAGGGGCACTCTTGTCCTGCAGGTAGCACAAGATAACTTTCAAGGTGCGAGTCACCTTCTTAAACTTGTGTTTCACGAGGGCCCCTGTAACATCCTGAAAATTGGGGGTCGAGCATAAACTCAACTCCCGAGTTCCAGAACATCACTTATGCAACAAAATGAATGATGATTGAATGTTGACTGTATTTGTGCATTGAACATGAGTGAGATTAAGCCAAAACAGCATATCATACTCCAGAGATAATTAAATTGCAAGCGGAAGACTGTGATAGATAAATAATATATAAAAACTGTGGTGAGTCTCCAGAGTGTGATAAAGTTACCAGGTTAAATAATTACAGTACAATTCTAAAATATACCTAATGTGAGGAAGTGTAATGTCTTCTATCCCAAGTACCATAGCCCCATCAATACAATACCAGGTCTTCATAGACCTGCCAGAGAGATACAGATAGGAGAACTCCTCCTCATCATCATAGAAGTAGTCCGGCTCTGCTTCATAAGCATCGCCATCACCTGAAACTCAACAAATCTGGTTGGTGTGTATAACACCGTCCCATAACGTGGGAGTGAGTGATCAACTCAGTGGAACAGTAAAGCATAGGTTAACATGTTATCAATTCAGTCAAGCAGTAATGATAAAGCAGTAAAATCAAACACTCCTAACTACTCTTATTAATGCAAGTATGAATGCTGGCATGATGTATGCCCTCACCACACCCTCCCTCGTGTGACACCATCTCACGTTCGCGGCATGCTTTCATGCCTCAGTGCTCCACATCTTCCAGGCACATGTAATGCATGATGAGCATGATTACCGAGTTGTTATTAGTCCATTTCAAACAGCAGGATTGGGAAACTAAGGTACCTCCCTTGTATCATTCCCAAACATGATCCATTATGGGGTCGTCAGTCCTAGTTAATCTTAGACGATGGTGTATTTTCTAGGTCATTGCAAAGGCTGTCAGGGCTATTACGCACAAAGGTTACACCACTCCCCCATCACCTCTTTAACGATTCATCACTATACAGAAACAGGCCTAGTTCATACTCTATATGCCGCGACAAAACTCTAAGGCTCACCGCGATTTCAGAGTATGCTCGAGGTCACTCCACTAACGTCCTACCAACTGACAGTCTATTGTCGAAGCCCGGCCAGTCCACTTATTGACAATGAGACTCGGATGCAACCTGACTGGGGACCACAGCCAGGCTACACCAGTATAGGCCGACAGCTCGAATATAGTATCCCATACCACCATAATCGGCTCACGAGTCTGGTTGCTCACTGGTCACTACGGGGAGGCACGTGGCCCCAGTGTAGGCCAACAGCTCGACCACGGTGTCCCATACCACCATGCCCGGCTCATGAGTCTTAGCGGATTGAGGTACCATGGTTAACGGGATTCACTGGTAAGTTTGGTACCCTAGGTTCAAGCAGTAGCGACCAAACATGGTGAACATATATTAGACAAATCGGGTTGCTTGATGAGCCTGACTAGCTTGAGCACACAATCAACTGAACGACATGAAGTGCATAAGCACTTCGCATGGCCTAACCACTGTCGCCAACTGAAGTACGACTCGGGTTCGTCAAACACATCTTACGTGGCGACATGAATCTTAGCCACGATCTCAAGTCTGGTACTGATTGTCTGGACTATAGGCATAGTCCCAAACTCAATCAATCCTAATTCATAGCATGTGGAGTAAAGCATAATAAGCAAAGTAATTCAAGCATGTTAGTAAGCATGTCATAAAGCATGTTATAAAGCATGTCATGAAACACTACATAAACAAGAATACAAACACATAAATTGCACAAGTAAGTGATTTAAGTAAACATCCTCATGGAGGAAATCATACATGTCTTTAAGGTAGCTGAGAATCCCATCTCAACACCCTCCTAAGGCATCAACATCCAAATGCTTACTCACACAAGCATTTCCACAAACACTTAACATACAGTATTTCAACATAGTTAGTGTATGTTAACAAACATGTAGTAGGGTGAGTCCTTTCACCAAGCAAGTATTTTATACATACATAATATATTTACACAACAATTAATTATGGCAAACACATCTCTAAAATATACATGTATACGGTACTTTCTACAATACAGTATTTCTACATACGTAGTGTATATTAGTAAAACATGTATTTGGGCGAATCCTTTCGCCAAATAAGTATTTTATCCATATATCGTATATTCATATAACAAATAATCATGTTAAACACATTTTCAACAAATATACGTATACGGTATTTTCTACGAATACCTAGAATATGTAAAATTCCATATTCTACAAATTTAATCAAAACAGAAAACAGAAGGCACTTTATACACGTGAAATTGCATGCAGATCATGAATCTATCATTATCTGACATTGAAAGCATTGAAAACCGTAACCTATACACCTAAAGTCTTCGCCTTTTGTCGTAGAATCGTAACGGAGACGATAGGTTTGCTAAGCTTCCGTATTCGGCAGTTTGGCAACCTAGAGAATGAAATAGGTTAGCTATTTCATAACCTACAACCTATATAGCCCCAAAATAGATTAGGGTTAGGGTTTCTTACCTAGAAACAGAGCTGGAATCGCCGGGAAAGTGATTAGAACGGAGTGGTGGAGCTCGTGGAGCGGCAGGGAAGTACGGCAAGGAGATTCTCCTACATCTCTCTCACTTTCTCTCTCTTTCCCTAGGGTTTTTCTCAAATTCAGATGGCTAAAATGAGAGAGGGTTTAAGGTCCTTATATAACCTAAAAATTCACCGAAATAGACTTATGGACAAAGTATACTTAGGTTATAACCAAAGTGAGTTGTTTCAGCTCAACGGAGGACTTCTGGCGGGCCTCCTTGAGCCAAAGGTCGGACTTAAGCTCACTAACACTGGATCTATGTTTAGTTAATTTTTTATTTCAGTCGAATTTCCAGATCACACGTGGTGGACCAGGTTCAGTTCGACGGTCAGTGGGTCTCGATCAGAGATTCCGAGTACATGTAAATGTTTATGAAACTTTTCCTGATCCGAGGGGGTATTTGGGTCAGATTCAGACGGTCTGGTTGCTTAATACTGATCCGCAATCGACGAGTCTCAGATTACTATTCAAGATATTTATTTTTGTAAAGAAACAAGTGTTTTCACACTCTCTCGCTCCGAACTTAAGCGAACAGCCTTGGGACACTGGCTGGATTTGATTTTCGAGATGGTTGTCAAACCCAGCGAGGCGGTCCTAATTCTTTAATCTCGTATTATTCAGACTTCCGACGCGCAGTCCAGATATGATACGGAGTTTCGGGATGCTCCCGAGAGCAGCCAGGTAATGAGATTGATCCTAGATTTTAGGGTAACCTAACGTCAATGATTCTACAAGTTTTAGGTCTTGCAGATCGTATTTAAATCGATTTAAATGGATTTCGTAGCTAATCTAGTTTAACACTTAGTTCCTTTATCTCATTTCTAAAGGATTTAGTCCTATAAGATTTCTGTCTGAGGTGGTTCCTTTGTAGTTTGTATATAAAGTGATCCAAATTCTACTACTTAGCTAGCTTAAGATAGTGTCTAGGGTGAAAGTACTTAGGAAAATTGGAAGAACAAGGTGGTGAAGGGTTGGATTTGTGAAGAAAATGGGTTCAGAAGCGATTTTAGACTATGAGATTCATTTCTAACAAGTTAATAAGGAGTTAGGATCGACCCATTGCCTAAGGACGTCTAATCCCAGGTTGGCAAAAATCTGGGATGTTATAGCCCCGATATCAATAATCTCCTGTCGCAAGGCAGCCTTGCCCTCCTCAAGTCGAGCTAAGCGGGCTTCTCTAGCAGCCCGATCAATGTCATGATCCAGTACCGTAGGAGGGGAGCTCTCATCCGTATCATGAGCCTCCTCTTCTTCTTCTTGTTCCTCATCTATCTCTTCCCTACTTTCCTCCTCACTTCCATACTCATCACTAGACGTCTCCTCCTCACTCTCATTAAGTCAGGCTTGCCGCTGCCATAGCCCAATTTCCATCTAATTAAGAGTAGTTTCGTTGATGTAATGGATCGGCACCGGCATTTCTGCCCCAAGTCTGTAACCAAACTCACATGCAATCATGCATATGAGTTAGCCGAATGGGAGCGAATCAGACATTCTAGTAGAGCGTGCGGTAAGAACTATCTGTCGTAGAACATACGTATGCACGCACAATTCTCTCCATGTCCCACTTGGTACAAGAAATCTACCATCAGGTGCATGCACTTACTGTGATTGCTCCACCCGGGGTAGACGTTGAACGTGAAAATGTGGTGAAGCAGGTGGAAGTCGTCTATCATATTAGTCGTCAGGAGACTATTGTTTGGCTGCCAATGAACCAGTCAGCTACAAAGGAAACGCGTGAGGATCTCCCTGTCACATGCACTCTTCAGATTCTTCTCACTTGCATGGACATCACCAAGCAGCATTTTTATAAGCCAAGCTATCAATCCAACATCAATTATGGCCTCCCAATCTCTACCCACTGGGATGTTGAACTATAAGGGCTCCAGCGTAAGCTCTCGAATATGGGCATAGAAGGCCCAGATAGTGCCCACATTTGCTCAAGACTTTCCCTCAAATACGGGACCCCACCTGGCTTCCACCAGGCGATCCATAACCAGGTATTCTCCAAAGAGCTTCTCGTCCACATATGCTTTAAAAAGGACCCTATGGCCCGCATATCTTTCATGGGACAAATCAGCCAGCAAGGTTCATGGGAGAGGAGCCTAGGGATAGAGGTCTCTCTTCGTTTGTATCTCTCGATCAATGCTTGAACCTGCGGCAGCGCCTCTTTGCTTCCTCGAACAGGTATGGCAGCTAAGCTCGGCTTCATCCGAAGGAGCTCTCTTCTTCCCCATGAGGGAAAGAAGTGTGGAAATCGAGAAGATGGCCGTCACAAGCTCAAAGAGAGCCATTTGAGTGGAATAAAATAGGGAAATAGGATGGGTTGTTGGATTCTAAGATTTTGGAGGCACAAAGTGATGCTTGTGTGCTCAAATGGGATGAAATGAAGGAGCAAGAGATGGGTTTGGCTAAAAATAGTGGAGGGGTGTATGTCTTGAAGGAAAATGAGAAAATGAGAGAATGGAGGGGAGATTTGAGAGAGGAAATTTGAGATTTTTAGAAGGAAGCTTGGAGGGGTAAGAAATGAAGAGGGGCAGCCATGGGGGTGTTTTAAAACACCCCAACACAAAATAGTGAGCCACACAACACCCTAGGGGCATCAGCCCGCACTGCCCGGACCAGCCAGGCCCGTCAGGCGGCAAAGCCTCGCGGAACCGGCGAGGTCCTCGCCGACCTTTGGACATTCCGGCGAGGGGTCGCTAGTGGGGCGAGGTCCTCCTACCCCCTGGGTCCCAAAAACATGTCGGTCACCTTCCCCTCCCGCCCCGGGAGATGCCCCGTTTGGTTCCCGACTCCTTTTTGAGTCGTTTCGGGTCATTTCAGGTTCCATCTCACGTTCATTTGCATTTTTCAGGTCGTTTGAGGTTGTAATAGGCTAAA
The DNA here is from genome assembly GCA_030180095.1 of Magnolia changhungtana. Taxonomy (NCBI): domain Eukaryota; kingdom Viridiplantae; phylum Streptophyta; class Magnoliopsida; order Magnoliales; family Magnoliaceae; genus Magnolia; species Magnolia changhungtana. The sequence goes on from JASAUF010000646.1 coordinate 178,812, forward strand.
TCTTCGTCTAAACCTGTTGATTGACAGTCTAGAAGTGGGTTAGGATCATTTCACGTGATCACGGGGGGTGTATGGGCTCGATCTCAGCGGTCAATTTTGGTCGATTTCGCCTTTTGGCGAAATTGGAAATCCTAACTCTGTTTCTACATTTGTCGCACCCTCTTACGTCAAAATACATCGGCGTATGTCGTCTGACCATAACCCAAGTCTAGTTTAATCCAAATCATGCTTTGATACCAACTTGTAACGCCATGAAAATCGGGGGTCGAGCAGGAGCCCAACTCCCGAGTTCCAATGCATCACTTATGCAACATAGAAAATGATGATTAAATATTGTCCGTATTAGTACATGAAACATGAATGGGATTATACCAAAATAACATATCATACTCTAGAGACAAGTGAAATTGCAAGCGGAAGACTGTGATAGATATATAAAATATATAAATTGTTGTAAGTCTCCAAAGTGTGATAATGTTACCAGGTTAAATAAGTACATGTATAATTTCAAAATATAAAAAAGGAGTAATGTCATCTAGTCAACATCCTAGAAGTCTTCATCGATCAGGACACGACTTACATGAACCCTCCTGAAAACTGCATGTAAGAGAATGCCTCCTCGTCATCCTTGAAGTTCGGCTCCGCCTCGTAGGCATCACCTCCACCTGCAACTAAGACAGGGTCTGGTTAGTGTGTACAACATCATCCCATAACGTGGGAGTGAGTGATTAACTCAGTGGAACTATAAAGTAAAGGTTAACATGTTATCAATTCAGTCAAGCAATAATGATAAGGCAATACAACAAGCATTCCTAAGTATTCTGCTTAATGCAAGAATGGTATGTATAAATGATACATGTCCTCGCCTACACTCCCTCTACGATCTTCATCTCATTATCGTGCATGTCAGTCACTTCCTCAGTGCTCTACCCAACGCCAAATGGCACATGCAATGTGGTGCACGAGCGTGCTTACCAAGTTCTTATTAATCCTTTTCATACAGCAGGATTAGAAAACTAAGGTACCTCCCTTATATCATTTTTCAAACAATCTTCCATTCTAAGGTCATCAGTCCTAGTAAATCTCATATGATGTTGCGGTTCTAGGTCACGCAAAGGGCTCGTCACCTGATCAGTGCAGGCCTAACTTATACTCTAGTTACTACGGAAAGGCTCGTGGCCTCTATACAGGCTCAGAGTATGCTCGAAGTCACTACAAAGGGCTCGTCACCTTATCAGTGTAGGCCGACAGCTCGAATAAAGTGTCCTGAATGACTATATTTAGCTCACGAGGCTATGTTGATCACTGGATACTACGGGGAGGCTCGTCGCCCCAGCGTAGGCCGATAGCTCGACCACGGTGTCCCATACCACCATGTCCAGCTCATGAGTCTTAGCGGATCGAGGTACCAAGGTTAACAGGGTTTCCATTGATGAGTTTGGTACCTTAGGTTCAAGTAGTAGCGCCTATAGATGGTGAATATACATCGGGTCAATCAAGTTACTTGATGAGCTCAACTGGTACGAGCGCACCTCGAGTTAATTGACATGAAATGCGTAAGCACTTCATGTGGCCTAACCACTGTCAACAACCAAAGTACGGCTCAGATTCATCAAACACGTCCTGTGTGGTGAAATAACCTCAGTCACCAAATCAGGGTCTGTTACAGATTGCCAGGACTATACCATAGTCCCAAACATTCAATTACAACAAGTAACCATATGAGAAAGGCAAAGTAGTAATGGATCAATAATTCAAATCATACAATCATTTGAGCATTTTATGAATACAACTTAAACATGAATTCACATATATGCATTCCATGCCTAAATAGACACTATAGTATAAATTACATGGAGGAAATCATACATAAAATTAAGGTAGTTGAGAATTATATCTCAACGCTCATATAAAATACAATTAACTAACTACTAGTTCATTTAGACATTCTTACAAACACTTAGTCTACACATTCTAATTCTTTGGCCAAGGAGTTGTCACATATACAATAAGTATATATGCACGACAAATAATCATGTCAACTACAAATCCAAAAACCATACATATTCAATTATTTCAATAAATACATAGAATTCACTATACTTGACATAATTCATACGTATTTGTAAAGCAAAACTAACATCACGTTTGGCATATGAAATGGCACCCATGTCAGTAATAAATCATTAACCGACATTGAAAGTCTTGAAAACCATAACCTAAACGTATATAGTCCGCACCTTTCGCCGGTAAACAAGTAACGAACTCAGTTTGTATATCGAGTCTTTGTCTATGGCACAACGGCAACCTATAGCATGAATTAGGTTAGCTATTTTATGATACCTTAAAATAGATTAGGGTTAGGTTTTCTTACCCAAGTACATTGTTGAAAATGCCATTATATCGCTACAGATGAGATAGATAAGCGTGTGGAGAGGTAGGATTAAATCCCCAGAACAAACGCCAGTACACTCTCTCGCTACCTCTCTCTTTCCTTGTCTTTTCTCTCTTCTCTCTCCTAGGGTTTCTTAAATTCATATGAGATGAGAGAGAGAGGGTTTAAGGCCCGTATATAGGCCCAAGATTAATGGGAATGGCCCTAGGACCAAGGTATACTTACGTTATGTCCAAAGAGCGTCTGTTTCGATCCAACGGAGCACTTCTGGAGGCCCCTTTTCTATGTGCTGTCAGACTTAAGCTCCCTGGCATTGGATCTAGGTCGAGTTAAGTTTTTGATCCGATCGGATTTAAAAGAAACATCCAAAAATCCCATCTTCAAAAGATTGCTCCTGCAGGGGCAGGTGGCATAGTACTATCACAGTGGCATATGATGACAACATTGAAGCATAAAGTAGCAGATGACCATCATTATCTCCCCCAAATAACTCATAGAGGGGGGGGGGGGGAAGAATCATAGATTCATCAGAAAACTGCTACTCAGCAGAACAAATATTTATTAACTTCAAGACCAAACAGACCCTAAGAGCTCCACCGGACCTTTTTATCTAGAAAAAGATATCCCCCCATCAATTCTTGGGGAAGTAACACTACAAAAATTCTAAGTGATGTCTAGCAGCTACTAAATTTCAACTTTTCAATTCAATATAGGCTTAGAGCAAGGTAATGAGCCTGAAAGAATGAATATCATGTCAGAACAATGAGATATGCACTAGGTCAAAAAAAAAAAAAAAAAAAAAAAAAAAAAAAGGCTGAAAGCCTGCCACCATAATGCATTAGAAAACAGTTGCACATAATGTTAGCCAACAATTGGACACTACCAAAATGGTTGTGTGATAGTGTTCCCTAGTGGAGGTCAACAGAAAACATCTTAGGAATTAAGGAACCATACATAACTGAATGTCTAATAGCTTCCATGTACAAGCATGTATGACAGTAAGATTGCCATGTGGATACACTGGATGCCACCAACTCATACGAATATATAGCTCTCAATTTATTGAGAAAACTAACAAAATGGCTTTCCACATGGAAATATAGAGTTGACAATAGCAGATTCATCAATGCGAACAGTCAAGTAGCTAAAAGGTAGCAACAAAGTGACATGCACATGTCAAAATGTCAAAGCTAAGAGACCTAGATATTCAAAGACAAATGACCATTTGATATAAAGTAAGGTCTAAATAAGTAGAAAAAGAGAAAAAGAGAAAAATAGAAAAAAAAGAAAAAGAAAAGAAGATCTAACTACTGATATGGACAATATTTGTCTGTTTACAAGGTGAGAGTGTTTGGCCTACTATTTTTATGGTTTTATGAGAAATGGATGGATCCTCGAGCTCTTGTTGGAATACAAATAAACATGTCTAGGCAACAAAATAAAACTAATGGTTTTCTCTACTGCTCTGTCTAAAGCTGTAACTTCACATTGTGATCGTTTGCTACCTTAAGTCAAGAGTGTAGCTATTAAAGGGCTATCACTCAGCTTCTCATATTATAATGCATTACTGCCTAATGGTTTTCTTTACTGCTCTTTGTCTAAAGTTGTAACTTCGCTTTGTGATCATTTGCTACCTCAAGTCAAGTTTATAGCTACCAAGGGCTATCACTCAGCTACTTCCCATATTATAACGCATTATTGTTTGAAGGGAAGCAGCAACATTGTTGACCAAGTTGCAGTTGATAGATTGAGATGTTCGAGGTGTGGGGACATTGACAGTTGTAACGCCCTGAAAATTGTGGGTTGAGTAGCAACTCAACTCCCGAGTTCCAAAACATCACTTATGCAACATATATGCTTATGATTGAATGTTGTCCATGTTAGTATGTTAATCATGAGTGGGATTATACCAAAACAGTAATTCACACTCTAGATCAATTGATATAACGCAAGCGGAAGACTAAAAGATGTGTATATATATATAGATATATATATATATACATGTATGGGCCAAAAGTTCACCATCGGTCTCCAGAGTATGAATACATCACTGAGTCACCATATACATGTAATAGTTTAAAAATCAAAATATTAAAAAAATAATTCAACTACAATGATAAGCCCTGTAGCCCCATCGATCCAGACGGCGAAACTGCTGGAGAACTGCATATACGAGAACTCGTCCTGATCGTCATAGTAATTAGGCTCTGCCTCCTGAGTCGCATTGTCATCTGTTTCTAAGACAGGGTCTGGTGAGTGTTCAGAACACCGTCCCAGAACGTGGGAGTGAGTGATCAACTCAGTGGAATCATAGAGCAAAGATTAACATGTTATCAATTCAGTCAAGCAGTAATGATAAAGAAAATATATCAAACATTCCTAGATACTCTTATTAATGTAAGGATGAATGTATTCATGATGCATGCCCTGGCCTACACTCCCTCATGCGACACCATCTTACGGTCATGGTATGCTTTCTTCCCTCTGTGCTCTTCAACCCAGGGCATATGCAGTGTGATGTTATGAGCGTGATTACCAAGTTATTATTAGTTCCTTTCATATAGCAGGATTAAGAATCTAAGGTACCTCCCTTATATCATTCCCAAACAAGATCCATTCTAGGGTCGTCAGTCCTAGTATATCTCATACGATGTTGCGGTTCTAGGTCACTGCAAAGGGCTCATCACCTGATCAATGCAGGCCTAGTTTATACTCTAGATGCTATAGAAGGCTCGTCGCCTATACGTAGACTCAGAGTACTCTCGAGGTCACTATAAAGGGCTCGTCACCTGATCAGTGTAGGCCGACAGCTCGAATATAGTGTCTCATACTACCGTATTCGGCTCACGAGTCTGTGTTACTCACTGGTCACTACAGGGAGGCTCATCGCCCCAGTGTAGGCCGACAGCTCGACCATGGTGTCCCATACCACTATGTCCGGCTCATGAGTCTTAGCGGATTGAGGTACCAAGGTTAAACGGGATTTCACTGGTGAGTTTGGTACCTTAGGTTCAAACATTAGCGTCCATACAAGGTGAACATACAATAGGCAAATTGGCTTACTTAATGACCTCGACTAGTACGAGCACACATCGAATCGATCGACATGAAGTGCGTAAGCACTTCGTGTGGCCTAACCACTGCCGACAACCGAAGTATGACTCGAGTTCACCGAACACATCCAATGTGGCGAAAGCAACCTCAGCCACCAAAGCAGGGCCTATTAACGATTGCCTGGACTATATCATAGTCCTAAACTCATCCAATTTCAACAAGTAATCATATGAGACAACAAAAGTAGTAATGAACAAATAATTCAATTCTTACAATTACATGAGCATGTTGTGAAGTGCAACCCAAACATGACTTCACACACATTCATTCTGTAAACAAAACAATCATCATAACGTAACGTACAAGGAGAAAGTCATACACATAATTAAGGTAACCGAGAAGCATATCTCAATCCTCATACAAGGTATTCCTTAGTAACAATTAGCTTACTCAGACATTTCTACAATCACTTAGACTACACACATCTTCATACATGTTGTATATTGGTTATATATGTATTAGGCCAAATCCTAGGGAGTTGCCCCATATACCACACGCATATACCCAAGGCGGATAATCATGGCATGCACGAATCCAGGTTCCATACTCATTTAATCATTTTCACAAACACGTGGGCTACACACTTTAACATATATAGCGTATATTGGCCGTGGGATGATTTAGGGCAAGTCCTTTTGGTAGGGAGTTGTCGCATACATAACAAGCATATAGTCATGGCAAATAATCATGTTAGACAAAATCCAAATTCCATACGTATTTAAACATTTCAATACGTACATAGAATACACTATATTCAACATAGTTTATATATAATCGTAAAGCGAAACAAACGATACATTTTGCATGTGAAATAGCACCCACGTCAAGAATAAATCATTAACCGACATTGAAAGCCTTGAAAACCATAATCTATACGTTTATAGTCTGCACCTTATGCCGTAGAAGTGTAACGAATTCGATAGAGACTCTAAGTCTTCGTCAACGATGAAATGACAACCTATAGCACGAGTTGAGTAAGCTATTTCGCTACTAGCGACAATTGAAACCCTAGAATAGATTAGGGTTAGGTTTTCTTACCTAAGAACGAAGTGAGAATCGCCGGAATAGCGATTTAGTAGTGATGGATAGGCATGTAGAATAGCAAGGATCGAATCCCAGGAGTGAGTCCAACTTCTCTCTCACTTTCTCTCTCTTTACTCACTTCTCTCTCCTAAAGTTTTTCCCAAATTCATATGGAGTGAATGAGAGAGGGTTTAAGGTCCTTATATAGGCCTAAAACTGATAGAAATGGCCCCAGGGCTAAGGTATACTTAGGTTATAGCCAAAGGGCATCTGTTTTAGCTCAATGAAGCGCTTCCGGAGCCCCCCTTAAGCCTAAGGTCGGACTTAAGCTCCCTTATGTTGGATCTAGGTCAAGCTAAGTTTTCGGTCCGATCGGGTTTACAGATCGCCCGTGGTGGACCACTTTCCGTTCAACGGTCACCGAAACTCGATCAGATCCACAAGTACACTACCATGTATGGGAAATTTCTCCTGATCTGAGGGTGTATTTGGGTCAAATTCTGACAGTCTGAATCCTTATATGTGGCCCACAAGCGACAAGTGTCAGATTACTTAAATTTAGATTTTTATTTCTAAGATATCCACGTTTCTCACACACTTCACTCCGGGCTCAAGCGAATAGCTTCGGGACATTATCTGGACTTGATTTCCGAGGTGGTTGTTAAGTCCAGCAAGGCGGTCTTAATTATATAATTTCATAGTAATCGGACCTTCGACGTGCGGTCTAGGTCCGATACGAAGTTTCAATGTGCTCCCGAGAGTAACTGGGTAATGAGATTGATCCTAGATTTCGGGGTAACCTAGCGTCAATGATTCTACATGTTTTGTGTCTTGCAGATCATATTTAAAGTGATTCAAGTGGATTTCACAGCTAATCTAGTTTAGCACTTAGTTAATTTTGTCTAATTCCTAAAGGATTTGATCCTGAGTGATTTCTGTCTGAGGTGGTACTCGGGTCTTTGTATAGAATTTTTTGATACTTTACAATCTACCCCCCTTAAAGAAAAATTTTGTCCTCGAAATTAGTACCTTTTCATACTCTTCGAGAATCTGAGGGTAGTTCTTTCTGACCTCAGCCTCTGTCTCCCAAGTAGCCTCTTCCTCAGTGTGATGTGTCCACAATACCTTCACAAGTGAGATGACCTTGTTATGTAACACCTGCTTCTTCCTGTCTAGAATACGCGTCAGATGCAGTACATATGTAGCATCCTCGCTCAACTGTACCTGCTCCCACTTAGTAATGTGGGAAGGGTCAGGAATGTATTTCTTCAGCATAGATACATGAAATACGTTGTGCATGACAGCAAGTGGTGTAGGCAAAGCAAGACGGTATGTCACCACACCCACTCGGTCTAATATCTGGAATGGGCCAATGAATTGCGGCGTAAGTTTTCCCTTCTTGCCAAATCGAAGGACTCCCTTCATAGGGGAAACTCTAAGAAATACATGATCTCTAACCTCGAACTCCAGCGATCGCCGCCTTGTATCGGCGTAGCTCTTCTGTCTGTTCTACGCTGTAAGAAGTCGACTCCTGATAATGTCGATCTTCTCTGAGGTCGCCTGTACTAACTCTGGGCCGATCAAACTGCGCTCGCCAACCTCTGCCCAGCAATGCGGTGCTCGACAGGGGCGCCCGTACAAGACCTCGTAAGGAGCCATGCCAATACTCGCCTGAAAAATATTATTGTAGGCGAACTCTGCATACGGGAGACAGTCATCCCAACTGTCCTTAAAGTCCAAAACACAAGCTCGCAGCATATCCTCCAAAATCTGATTCACTCGCTCCGTCTGCCCGTTGGTCTGTGGGTGGAACGCGGTACTGAACTTTAACTTCACACCCATCGCTTCCTGGAGGCGAGTCCAAAAGATAGATGTGAATCGCATGTCTCGATCTGACACGATCTCCAAAGGAACTCCATGTAGACGCACTATTTCTTTGATGTACAGTCTGGCCAAGTCGTCTGCTGAGTTCGAAACTCTGATAGGGAGGAAATGGGCCAATTTTGTTAACCGGTCCACAATCACCCAAATGGAATCATGTCTCTTCCTCATCTTCGATAGCCCTGAGATGAAATCCATGGAAATAAAATCCTATTTCCATTTTGTTATGGACATGGGCTGAAGTAGTTCAGGAGGTCGGCGATGCTCTGCCTTGACCTGCTGGAAGGTGAGATAATGGGACACATAATCTGTTGTGTGGAGCTTCATGTTGTCCCACCATTACAACCTCTTCATATCTCGATACATCTTCGTGCTTCCAGGATGCATTGCCAATTTTGAACTATGTGCAGCCTCGAGGACTTCCTGTCTCAAGCCATGAAGATTTGGGACGCATAAGCGGCCATGGTAACATAAGCCCCCATCCGTACCAACTCCCCACTTGGCGTCCTCATTGTCGCTAGCCTGCTCTCGAAGCTCAGACAATCGTCCATCGTCCTTCTGGTCCTCAATGATCCTATCATCAATAAGTGGCCGCACACGAATGTGCATGACTCTCTTGAACGGCTCCTCCACAGTGAATTTCTACTCGAAGTCTCGCACGAACTCTACCATACCCCATTCTGCCACCATCAGTGGAGCCACAAACTCTATGGACTTCTTGCGGCTCAATGCGTCAGTCATAAGGTTAACCTTGCCCGAATGGTAGGAAACTTTAAACTTGAAGTCCTTCAAGGTTTCCATCCATCGGCGTTGCCTCATATTCAAGTCCCACTAAGCGAATATATACTTAAGGATCTTGTGGTCACAAAAGAGCTGAACTCCTCTTCGTAGAGGTAATGTCTCCAGAGCTTTAATGCAAATATGACCGCTGCTAACTCGAGGTCTTGCATAGGGTAATTCTCCTCGTGTTTCCTCAACTGTCTTGAGGCATATGTAATCACCCTATTCTTCTACATAAGGACACAACCCAAACTAACTTGAGACGCATCGGTGTAAATCATATACTTGACCCCTTGCTCTGGCAATACTAGCACAGGGGCGGACATCAGTCTGTCCTTTAGCTCCTGAAAAGCTGCCTCCGCCTTCTCATTCCAAGCGAACTTCAGATCCTTTCGAGTTAACTGAGACAAAGGTCTGGCTATCTTTGAGAAGTCCCGAATGAAGCGTCGGTAATAGCCTGCCAGGCCCAAAAAACTCCTCACCTCATTAACCAAACCAAGCTGCTTCCAGTCCTGAACTGCAGCTACCTTAACAAGGTCCACGCTATCCCTTCCTTGGAAACCACATGTCCCAGGAACTTGACTTCCTCCTGCCAGAAGTCGCACTTCTTGTACTACACGAATAGTTGGTTCTTCCTAAGAGTATCAAGGACTGCTCTCAGGTACTCCTTGTGATCATCCCGATTCATGGAGTATATCAGGATGTCATCTATAAACACAATGACGAATCGGAAAAGGAACGGCCGAAATACCCTGTTCATCAAGTCCATGAACACAGCCGGTGCGTTCGTAAGGCTGAACGACATCACAAGAAACTCATAATGTCTAAAACAGGTCCTGAAAGCCGTCTTCTGCACATCCTCATCCCTGACACGCAACTGATGATACCCTGACTGTAGATCGATCTTCAAAAAATAGCGTGCCCCCTTCAACTGATCAAACAAGTCACCAATCCTGGGCAAGGGATACTTGTTCTTCACTGTCACCTGGTTCAGTCTGCGATAATCGATACACAATCGCAGTGATCTGTCCTTCTTCTTTACAAACAACACTGGTGCTCCCCAAGGAGACATATTAGGTCATATGAAATCGACCTCCAACAGACCATTGATCTGCTTCCTCACCTCCTCCATCTCACATGGAGGTATGTGATAAGTCGGCAATGAAATTGGTGTTGCACCAGGCGTAAGGTCTATCTCACGCCGAGGAGGCAATCCAGGAATCGTCTCAAACATATCCACAAAATCCTGAACTACAGGCGTGTCTACAAACGTCGGACTATCAATACTCTTCAACGAAGAAGCGTAGTACCTCAACCGGGAAGTGTGACTGACCTGAACAGGGAAAGAAAAGGCTATGCCCTCAGGTCCATGGGCTGTCACCACCCTAGTCTCACAATCGATCTCTGCTGGCATCCCAGTGAGCCAGTCCATACCGAAAATAACGTCGTAATGAAATAGGGGAAAAACGATCAGGTCGACTAATATCGTCCTACCCCTTAAGTCTATCGGGCAGCCCTTGCACATCTTGATAACGTCAGAGAAGGTCCCTGTGGTGGTGATGACCCTAACTCCCTTAGTAGGAGCAGTGTCCAACCCCAGTCGCTTGACTATCGTACATGATATCATAGAGGTAGTGGACCCAGTGTCCACCAACAAGAAGATTAAAGTACCTTGGATCTGTGTCGTGATCTCAAAAGCCACCGGCGGTGCATCTACTGTCTCGGATGCCTCAGCTGTAAGTGAGTGCACACGAGCCTGCTGCAGACGGTTCGGCTGCAGAACCATGGGCCATTGAGGTGGCCTAAATCAGGTTGCCGATGGTCGAAATGAGGGGTGTGCAGGTGCAGTAGGGGTGGAGTTGATAGAACCTGAGGACAAAGGCGGTCGATTCTCTGTGGTGGCGAAAACCCACTGTCTCTCATACGTGTGAAACAGCTCTCCGCAGCGTGACTTGGTCTCCCACAATACGTATAGGTCACACCAAGTCGCCTCATCGGAATTAGTGGCGCTGCGATCCTGGGAGGAGAGTCGGTACGGGACCTCTTGTCAAGGAATGGCCTGCTCGGCATATCAGGTCGTGGCCTAAGGATCATAGGCCCACGAGAACGTGACAATCGATCTACATCCTGCTCTGCTCGCATAGACATATGTACTAGATCAACATAGGAAGGTATGCTAGCACAACACATCTTCGTGCGAATATCAAGTCACGGGCCCTCGAAAAAAAGCCACATCCATATCTGTGCATCAGTAACTATAGTAGGGACGTATCGGCCCAACTCCATAAATCGGTGCTCGTACTCTGTCACTGACTTGCCTCCCTGTCTAAGGCGCAAGAATTCATTCTCCTTCTCATGCCGGTATGTAAGGGGATAATACTTCTCAAATGCTGCCCACATCCATACATAGTCAACTACAACGGTCCGTAAGACACTATCCCACCATAAGCTGGCCTCCTTCTCAAACATGAAGGTTACCAACTCGACTTATTCCAGCTCTATACAGTGTAGCATCCTCAGCATCTTGGAGACTCGGTCCAGCCAATATTTAGCCTCCTCGGGTCTGTGAGAACCCGTAAAGGTAAGGGGCCGCAAGCACTGGAAATGCTCGAGAAGGACATTAGTAACCAAGTTCCCCGTAGGGTATACAGTAGGAGTAGGTAAAGTCACACCCTCATCCTGAGCGGAAGGCCCTATAGTCTCAGCAGGGTGTACAGATGGTGAAGGTGGAGCCGCACTCCCACCCTGAGCTAGGGCCCCTGCAATAGTGGCCAAACTGGCCGCTGGCTGGCGATGCCGCATCTGCTATCAGCCTGTGTGCAGGCTGGCACTGGCGATGTTGCATCTATTGCTGGTGCATCATCATCAATAACTGCTCTAAACTATCCATAGGTGGGGCTGCCTGAGGCACGTGCTACGTCGAAGAAGATGCTGAAAGTGCACCTACTTGAGCCCTGGTTTGTCAAGTTACGTGAATGGTAAGTCAGACTGGCTACAGAACATGATAGGAAGATTATTTCAAGCGTCTGCCTCAACTGGATGTGTGGAAGCTCACAATAGGTAAATCATAGCCTCACATCCTATGTCCCAAAACACTAGGTGATTAAAACCCTTAAAATAAGATAGACATCTTAAGGTTTTTATGGTGAGAAAAACTTTTTCAAAATAGGAAAATCTCTATGTTTTTCTCGTCTTGTCGATCTTATCAAAACACCCTCTATATGATCGACCTGCACTGTCAATGTCCTCGATACATGAACAATATCATCGATAAGAGGACCAAAAATGTCCAGTAATTAAATGATCATCTGGATGGATTTATTGATGTATCGATACACCTATCAATATCATCGACATAACTGGACATAAAAGCACTAAATATATCCAGCAACTTCACAAACATAACTGGACAAATTATCAACGGATTGATACACATATCGATATCACTGATATTTAAATCTCGAAACCATTGAGAGTGGCTCGATAAGATCGACAGGCAGATTTTCGGTGCCCCATTTTTAAAGAAAATCTCAAAAGTTTTCGATAACATCAATGCTCTTCCGATATGATCTGAATTCAAATGTCGATAACATCAAAAGTCAATCGATGATATCGATCATGGGCACGCATATCTTACAGCAGATATTTTAGGTTGTTCTTAACTATGATCGGGGGCCCTTCGATAGAATCGATATTCAAATATCGATGATATCAACACCAGATCGATTACATCGAACAAAGCCATAAATTGTCCAGCAAACTCAAGATAAATCAGCTGGAATTATCGATGCCTCGACTCTGATCTCGATATCATTGACATTTAAATTTTGATGATCTCGATGGTTCCCCGATTAATCTTGAAATCCTGAAATATTTCAAAGTCAAGTCTCTCTCATTTTTTAAATGTCGATGGATCGATCCTGTCCTCGATGGAATCGGAGTTTGAAATCTGATGACATCGACCATAGTCTCGATTCATCAACCAATTGGCAAGAAGTTTCAAAAGCATATGACATCGAGTCCGAGTCATCGAGCAGACCATCGATGCTATCGAGATTATACGCTCATTGATATCGAACCTACTCGATGATATCAAACTTTGTCATAAATGTGACCGTTTTATATCCGTTGGAACTTTTTGCCTATTTATAGAGGACTTGTCTTTTATTGCTATAAGAGAAAAAAGAGAGAGCTTTTGTGTGTTTCAACTTACATATTATACCCTAAGCCCTTTCTCTCGAAGGAGTTCATCCTCCAATCCACCCTCACCATTGATATTCAATAGAGTGGATTGGGGATGAACTTCCGCATTCAAGGATCCTTCAGCTACTACCTTAATGGCAAATCATTAAGCTAGGATGCCTTGAATGCATAAGATTAGAGCTACTCTATCTTCTTAATAGGAAAATCTTTAGAGAGTAGGACTCCATCTTCACCTTGACCCAACCCTAAGCCTAGTCTTGGTATATCTTTTGTGTTGCGAATCAAGGGAGCAGAAGACTCTTTGTCAACAAAGAGGAGGAGATCTTCGGCGTTGTGCTTAACAGGACTCATCAACTTATTTGTAAGTATCTAGAGTCCAAGAGGACACTTGTGATCATTCCTTTCTAGGATTGAGTCTTAAGTGGTTCTCACCCTTTGAAGCCCTTGTAAGAGGCCTCCAGCGGGAGTGTACGCTGTAGGTGCGTTGTGTGGACCCTTGCTCTATAGAGAGCATAAACATCTAGTTAGGAGTGAACTAGTGAAACTCCAGGGTTAGAGGTGAACCGAGTAGAAACCTCTAGGTGCATTATGTGGACCCTTGCTCTGTGGAGAGCATAAACATCTGGTTAGGAGTGAACTAGTAAAACTCTAGGGTCAGAGGTGAACCGAGTAGAAACCTCCGTATAAAGGTTGAAGGTGAACCTGATTTAAAACCTTAGGTTTGAGGTGAACCGTGGAAAACCTCCTTAGTGAAATCCGGTACACTCAAGGGTTGAGTGCGGCAACTGGGAGTGGAGTGGACTTATCGTCGAACCACTATAAAATGACCGTGTTTGTGATTACTTTTCTGTATATGTGATTCATGACAATGCATTCATATTCATATATCTGATCACATCTCACACACATATAAAGTCACATCCAACATAGACTAAGTTGAATATTGCTATATCTTGATTAGTTTGTGATTGGATCCTCTACTTGGCTTGGAAGCTAGTAGAGTTACATTTGAGTAATTCTGAAAATTGCATACATGATAGGATTAGAGTGATAGGATTTTTTTATATAACTCATAAATTTTTAAAAAGTCCTATTCACCCCCCTCTAGGAGATATTGGCATATTTCGACTCAACTCAAGAGGTCTTCACCGCAATTTCAATTGGTATCAAAGCGGGTCTCTCTTTAAGGGCTTCACCGCCTAGAGAGTGATCTTGACTGAAGTTGGAAATATGGCCAAAGGAGAGGGCTCATCAGTCACCAGGCCTCTAGTATTTGACGGCTCAAATTATGCATACTGGAAGGCTCGGATGCACTACTTTCTGAGATCTTTGGATCATGACGTTTGGGATATAGTTGAAAGAGGATATGTGCCACTAACTGAACAAATCATACTTGACAATGGCACAACAATCACAAAGCCTAAACCCAAAGAAAAGTGGACAACATTCGACAAAGAAAGGCAAACATCTGAAGCCAAGCCTATTAATGCTATCTACTGTGCCGTGTCCCAGGATATATTTAATCCGATAAGTATGTGTGGGACATAGAAGGAAGCATGGGATTTATTAGAAACAACCCATGAAGGCACACGTACTGTGAAGAGGTCCAAACTTCAACTATTGACCTCACAATTCGAAAGTCTCAGAATGGAAGAGCATGAGACATTTGTAGAGTTTTTCCCAAAGTTGAACATTATTTGCAACTCCATAGGTGGATTGGGAGAAAAAGTTGCGGTTCCTAAAATCTGTAGGAAAATATTAAGATCATTACCAAAACAGTTTAAACCCAAGGTTACAACAATTGAGGAGTGTAGGAATATAGATGAAATGAAAGTAGAAGAACTGGTAGGCTCCCTACAAACTTTTGAGCTACACTTCACTCAATCCTAAAAATCCAAAAACACTATCCTAAAAACCTCAAAGAAAATAATTCATGAGGACAGTGAAAGCGAAAAGGAAGATGAAGATGAAGAAGTGGCCTTGCTGGCATAAAAATTCAGGAGATTCTTCTAAAAGAATCATGGCCGTCCCTCTAGAGGGAGAAAGATGGATAACAAACTCTCTGCAGGCAAAATTGGCAAAAAGACCAAAGAACCACAATGCTACGCCTGTCGAGAGTGTGGACACCTATCTACCAAATGCCCAAATAGAAAAACTAAGGGCAAGGCAATGGCCTCCACATGGGATGATACAGATGAGTCAAATTCAGAATCTAACGACTCAGAAAGCAATGGAGATCGGAAATCATTGAAAATACTCATGGCCTCCACTGATTCGATCATTCCCACTGAATCTGAGAACGAAAAAGAACAGTAAGCCACATAATCATTTCCATCTGATGATGAAGAAACTGGAAATGAAGAAGAAATAGGAAAGGATAAGAGTGGCCTAAGGTATGAGAAAACTAAGAAGAAAATAGGAAATGCAACACCAACAACTAGATCATCGGCTACTTCAGGAAGCAATATAAGAATCTCTCCAGTTTGTCATTTATATGGTGATACAGATCATTATGAGGTTGAATGCCTAATACCTAGATGGACTTTACATAACTCTGGACAAAATCACATTGGTAAATTCAAACCGATCAGAGAAACACAGAACGTCAAGAGTCCACCTAGGAGAAACACTCATCTATCACCACCTAAGATGAAAGACAGGATAAAGAAGCCGATTTTAAAATGAATAGAAAAAGAAAAACAAAATTTTCTTATGACTAATCTTCACATACCCTGAAATTCCAAGCATAGAAGGACAAGTCCAAGTTATGCATCTTGACCTGGATATTTGCTAAAATAATGCAAATTTTGCTGAGCTTTAAATGATACATTTGAGGCTCTTGATTTCAAATTTTTTGTATATAAGCATTTTATATGTTTATAATTTTGCTGTGTACAGTGTGAGTACATTATTTTTTATTAAGAATACTGTGGATAAAAATATGAAAGGTATATTTGTAGATCTGTTTGAATGCAGAAAACTGAAAATTCTTATCTTCGATATGACATTCTCGATTCATCGATAGAAGATCGATATTATCGATACCTCTTTAGGATATGAACAGTCGAATGGCCAAGAATGATATCGGAGACAGACTCGATAGTATCGATAAGTAAGATCTCGATATCATCGAAACAATGGTCGATCATATCAACAGATGCCGCCCGATAAAAAGCCAGTGAAATGAAAAAGGGTTTTATTTTCTAAGGGTTTCACTATCACTTTCTCTGCTCGATTCCCTCGACCAAACCAGTTGAAGCCACGTCAGATTACTCAAATCATTCTACAAATCCGTTAATATCCGTCCAACACATCAAGCGGCCGTTCTCTTTTGAGTATTTGCCGTTTTTGTCATCTTTCTTTTATTTTTGTCATCTTTCTCAATCGCTCAACTTTCTATCTGACATATGGGAAAGGACAAAGGGGTTGTATCCAATCAGGGGGAGTCTTCAAGGGATACCTGACAAAAGGTCCTTGCATCTAGAGAAAGAGCAAGGGCCCCGGAAAGTGGGATCCCCACTCGACAAAAATCACAGACGTCACGTGGTGGGTCCCAAACCGAATCGCCAGCACCACCTCCCCCAACCTGAGCAAGTTCACAACCACCCAAGTACATGGGCAGGAAGCTTATTTAAGAAAGAAGGGTAGACAGGGAATGCCTCAAACCATACAAATTGGAACCCCCTGTTTGCCGCAATAGATTGGTTGTCTGTTCTGAACTTTAGTGGGCCATGCCAACTTGAGAGAACACGCAACTTCCTTGCTGCGTGTCATTCACCAGTGGCTGACCCCCCTTCGTTCATGTTATATTTGGGTGGTGATGACGCGTTTATCACACTGGCTACAATAGCTAAAACTATCGGCCTCAACATGGTCCCAGAAGGTATCCAAGAGATGAATCTTGATGACATGGACCTTCGATCCAAGGTTACAAAGTATCTGTGCAATGGTAGGGACATCCCCTAGCATCAAGGGAATGCATTAAAAGCCAGGTATATGGATCCCAAATTTCGAATCCTGCATGGTATCTTCTCTACTAACATATATCCCTGAAGTACCAATGGATTTGATCTCACCGGACTCATGACCAAGATCGTGTACTCTGTTGCCAAAGGTTCGAAGATCTGCCTGCCATCTATAATTGTCTCCCAGTTAGTAAATGCCATTCACACATCTAGGGATCTCCATCTGTCATACCCCTGGATTATCAACATGATATGCAACAAAATCAGGTTTCCATCAACTACTGATCCAATATTCCCGCTCCAAGTGTTCAATAAAAGAAATATCCGGAGAATGGATTTGGAGTTTCATGAATACAAGGAGAACCCAGAGGAAGAAATCCAGGAGGAAGAAGTTGAAGATGCACCTCCTGGACCTGACCTAGCTCCATCCACATCATCATCCAGGCATGGAAAAAGGTTCAAACTGGACAAAATCAGTACAATCCAGAGAGATATTCATTCTGTATGGGAGAAACTGCCTGTCTTGGAGCGAGTCATCCACAAAGTGCAGCAGTCGGTACAACAACTGGTGGATCTGATGATGTGCCGACGAGACGACACGATGCCATCTCATTCTGCTCCGTAAGGCTAGTTCATACATGCTATCATACACACCTTACTCTTATCTCGCGTTTGAACATCAGTATCTTTTTGGATGTTCTTCGCTATCATTAGTGTGCATGCCAACCTTCTAGATGTGATTTTTTGGGCTAATGTTGATGGATGTTGTTGGGTACCCATATGCGGGCTTGACACTTTTTGGTTACTGCTGTGTGGAGCAGTATATATATTTTTTTGGGATAAGAATAAACAGTTTTTTTTTTGTTTGGAATTTACTGCTATCTGAGGCAGTTTTAGTTCTTTTATGGCTACACAAAATTCATATCTTTTACTGCCGTATGTGTGTTAATTTTCCCCTAGTTTATCAAGTTATGGTTTGCATATGATTGAAAACCGCTATATCTTATCCTACATATATTCATGAATTCTGAAATTGATGTTTGATTGAATTAAGTTAACTTTTATACATCAATGCTCTGCTTCTACCTGCTTGGTTCTCCTATGCAATTCACTCTTCAGTCAATATCACTTTCTATACCTTTGCCAATGACTGACAAAAAGGGGGAGAACAGCTCAAATCACCCCAAGCGAAAAATTGTATATCTAATGTTGTTACAGGTGTGAGGGGGAGCAGCTGCACCAAGAAAGGGGGAGTTTTGAATTAAGCGGGAGCAGATACTTCTAGAATGAGTACATGGAGCAGAAATATTGTACTTCTAGAATGTGTAGATGGGGTAAAAATATTGTTAAATTGTGTAAATACATGTACACACAATTTAAGGTGTGTTTGGAAGTGTTTTAGGGTGTTTTGGGTATTTTGTCATGTAATTAACAAAGGGGGAGATTAAAAGTGCACCTACTTATGCCTTGGTTTGTCAAGTTACATAAATGGTAAGTCAGACTGGCTACAAAACTTGATAGGAAGATTATTTCAAGTGTCCGCCTCAACCGGATGTGTGGAAGCTCACAATAGGTAAATCATAGCCTCACATCCCATGTCCCAAAACACCAGGTGATTAAAACCGTTAAAACAAGATAGACATCTTAGGGTTTTTATGGTGAGAAAAACTTTTTCAAAATAGGAAAATCTCTGTGTTTTTCTCGCCTTGTTGATCTTATCGAAACACCCTCGATATGATCGACTGGTACTGTCGATGTCCTCGATACATGAACGATATCATCGATAAGAGGACCAAAAATGTCCAGCAACTAAATGATCATCTGGACGGATTTAGTGATGTATCGATACACCTATCGATATCATCGATAAAAACACTAAATATGTCCAGCAACTTCACAAACATAACTGGACGAATTATCGATGGATCGATACACATATCGATATCGATATTCAAATCTCGAGACCATCGAGAGTGGTTCGATAAGATCGACAAGCAGATTTTTGGCGCCCTTATTTTTTAAAGAAAATCTCAAAAGTTTTCGATAGCATCGATGCTCTTCCGATATGATCTGAATTAAAATGTCAATAACATCGGAAGTTCATCGATGATATCGATCGTGAGCGCACATATCTTACAGCAGCTACTTCAGGTTGTTCTTAACTATGATCGAGGGCCCTTCGATAGAATCAATATTCAAATATCGATGATATCGACACCAGATCGATTGCATCGAACAAAGCCATAAATTGTCCAACAAGCTTAAGATAAATCAGCTGGAATTATCGATGCCTCGACTCTAATCTCGATATCATCGACATTCAAATTCTGATGATCTCGATGGTTCCCCGATAAATCTTGAAATCCTGAAATATTTCAAAGTCAAGTCTCTCTCACTTTTTAAATGCCGATGGATAGATCCTGTCCTCGATGGAATCGGAGTTCGAAATCCGATGACATCGGCTATTGTCTCAATTCATCGACCAATTGGCAAGAAGTTTCAAAAACGTATGACATCAAGTCCGAGTCATTGAGCAGACCATTGATGCTATTGAGAGTATATGCTCGATGATATTGAACCTGCTCGATGATATTAAACTCTGTCATAAATGTGACTATTTTATATCCGTTGGAGCTTTTTGCCTATTTATAGAGGACTTGTCTTTTGCTACTATAAGAGAGAAAAGAGAGAGCTTTTGTGTGTTTCAACTTACATCTTATACCCTAAGCCCTTTCTCTTAAGGGAGTTCATCCTCCAATCCACCCTCACCATTGATATTCAATAGAGTGGATTAGGGAATGAACTTCCGCATTCAAGGATCCTTCGGCTACTACCTTATGGTAAATCATTAAGCTAGGATGCCTTGAATGCATAAGATTGGAGCTACTCTATCTTCCTAATAGGAAAATCTTTAGAGAGTAGGACTCCATCTTCACCTTGACCCAACCCTAAGCTTAGTCTTAGTATATCTTTTGTGTTGCGAATCAAGGGGGTAGAAGACTCTTTGTTAACAAGGAGGAGAAGATCTTCGGCGTTGTGCATAATGGGACTCATCAACTTATCTGTAAGTATCTAGAGTCCAAGAGGACACTTGTGATCATTCCTTTCTAGGATTGGGTCTTAAGTGGTTCTCACCCTTTGAAGCCCTCGTAGGAGGCCTCCGACGGGAGTGTATGCTGTGGGTGCGTTGTGTGGACCCTTGCTTTATGGAGAGCATAAACATCTGGTTAAGAGTGAACCGGTGAATCTCCAGGGTTAGAGGTGAATCGAGTAGAAACCTCTCGGTGCGTTGTGTGGACCCTTGCTCTGTAGAGAGCATAAACATCTGGTTAGGAGTGAACTAGTAAAACTCCAGGGTTAGAGGTGAACCGAGTAGAAACCTCCGTGTAAAGGTTGAAGGTGAACCTGATTTAAAACCTTAGGTTTGAGGTGAACCGTGGGAAACCTCCTTAGTGAAATCCGGTACACTCAAGGGTTGAGTGCGGTAGCCGAGAGTGGAGTGGACTTATCGTCGAACCACTATAAAATGACTGTGTTTATGATTTCTTTTCTATATGTGTGATTCATGATAATGCATTCACATTCATATATTTGATCACATCTCACACACATACACAGTCACATCCAATATAGACTAAGTTGCATATTGCTATATCTTGATTAGTTTATGATTGGATCCTCTACTTGGCTTGGAAGCTACTAGAGTTACATTTTAGTAATCCTAAAGATTGCATACATGATAGGATTATAGTGATAGGATTTTTTTATATAACTCATAAATTTTTAAATAGTCTTATTCACCCCCCTCTAGGAGATATTGGCATATTCCGACTTCAACTCAAGCGAACGCACGGTTCTGCTCACGAATCGGTGGTGTGTAAGGTGGTGGCCCAACTATAGGACCAGTAGATGGCTGAGACTCAGGCATAGTCTCACGAACAGGGCCCAAACCGGGGTCCGTATGACCATCACTTCGGGGAGGTGCCTGGGCCATCGAATCAGTTAGTGTGAGGCATGCCGTGCTCCGCGTGACCTTAGGTGGCATTCCCTATATAACATAGGGTGCAACTTGTGTAAGATGTAGCATAACAATACACAATCCTCTAAGCATTCACACACATAATAGCATAAGAGACTGCATGCATTTCATTAACCAAAATTTGTCATAATACATGAGACAAAGTGTTAAATGAATCATGACAGAAGATGCATGTGAGCTAATACAACCAAGACTTCAAACATCTAAAATACTTTACCAACTATAAATTTTTAACTACAACTCATAACAGTGATACCAACTTCTACACTACTAGGCCTATCAACTTGAAAACACAAAGATCCTAACATAGCAACAAAACAAACACACAGGGCGATGGCGTGGATGACTAGGCATCTGAGTCTAGCGAAGGAGGAGGGGCGCCCTTATCTTACAGACAGCACAGGATAACTTTCAAGGTACGAGTCACCTTTTTGAACTTATGTTTCACGAGGCCCCGAAGATCCATCATATCCTGTTGTAGGACAGCCGAGCTAAACGGGCATCCCTAGCAGCCCGATCAATGTCCTGCTCCGATGCCGTAGGAGGGGAGCTCTCCTCCGTGTCATGGGCCTTCACTTCTTCCTCACTCTCTTCCTCTTCTATTTCAGCTCCACTTTCTTCCTCTTCACTCTCCGTCTCATCCTCACTCTCCTCAAGTCGGGCTTGTCGTTGTCGTGGCCCGATTTCCATCTGATCGAGAGTAGTTTCATTGATGAAATGTTACGGCACTGGGAGTTCTGCGCCAAGTCCATAGCCGAACTCCCGTGCAATCTTGCATATAAGTCGGGCGAATGGGAGCGAATTAGTCCTTCTATTGGAGCGTGCGGTAAGAACTATCTGTTGCAACACGAATGTAGGCACGCACAACTTCTCCCCCTGCCCTGCTTGGTATAGAAAGTCTACCATCAAGCGCATACACTCTTTGTGATTACTCCACCTGGGGTAGACATTAAACGTGCAGATATGGTGGAGTAGACGAAAATCATCTGTCATGTTTGATGCCGGGAGGCTATTGTTTGGCTACCATTGAACCAGTCAACTACAAAGGAAACGCGTACGGCGATCCCTTTCACGTGCATTCTTTAGATTCTTCTCGCTCGCTTAGACTTGGCCAAGCGATATTCCCATGAGTCGAGCTATTAGGCCAGCGTCAATTGTGGCCTCCCGACCTCTTCCCGCGAGAATCTTGAACTGTAAGGGCTCCAGCATAGGCTCTTGAATATAGGCATAGAATGCTCGGACAGTACCCACATTTGCACGATATTTTTCCTCAAACATGGGGCCCCAACCGGCCTCACCCAGGCGCTCCAATAATAGATACTCCCCAAAGAACCTCTCATCCACGTGTGCTTCAAAAAGGACCCTACGGCCCTCATAAACTCCATGTGATAAATCCGCCAGTAGAGCTATTGGGAGAGGAGCCTGGGGATCGAGGTCCCGCTTAGTCCGTATCTCCTGTTCAACGCCCATGCTTGGGTGGCGCCTTTCTTTTTCCTTGAATGAGTAGGGCGACTAGGCCCGGCTTCATCCACGGCACCCTTTTTCTTTCCATGAGAGAAAGAATGGTGGAAATGGAGAAGATGCCTGTCATAAGCTCGAACAATGACATGGAAAAGGAAAGAAAATGGGGAAATAGGAGGGATACTTGGGTTCCCACGAATTTGAGACACAAAGTGGGGCTTGAATGCTCAAATGAAAGGAGAATGAAGAAGGTAAATAGCTGTGGAGGGAGATTTCGAATGTGTGGTGAAGGTGGTGCATGAAAAGGAGAGGAGCACTTAGAGGGGGAATTTGAGTGAGGATTTAGGTATTTTCCTGAGAAAAGGAAAGCTTGGAGGGATAGTTTGTGAAGGAGGGGTAACCTAGGAGAGGTTTTAATTGAAAAATCGTGCACAAGTGGTCCACATAAAGCCCAAAATGCGTCAGCCCGAGCCGGTCCGCCCGGCCAAGCCCATTTGGTGGCGAGGTCCTCGTCGGTCTCTGGACCTTCTGGCAAGGGCTCGCCCTTTGGGCGAGGTCCTCCTAGCCCCTGGACTTCAAATGTATGTGGGTCCCACCCTGGGTCCCCCTGGAAGAGTCCCGTTTGGCCCCCGACTCCGCTTTGAGTCATTTCAGGTCCTCTCGGGTGTGTTTATGATGTGCAGTTGCATCTGTACAGTATTGAGGTCTGAGAAGAGGTGATTTACTATATAAACCCGTCGATAGACAGTCTAGGAAAGATCCGGAGTCACCTCAAGCGATCACGGAGGTGTACGGACTCGATCTTGGCGATCGATATCGATAAACTTCGTCAATTGGCGAAATCGGGAAAACCTAAGCTTGTTTCTATATTTTCCTTGCACCCACCTATGTCGAAAAGCGTCAGCATACGTCGTGTGACCATAACCCAGGTCCGGTTTAATCCAAATCATGCTCTGATACTAACTTGTAACGCCCTGAAAATTGGGGGTCGAGTAGTAACTCAACTCCCAAGTTCCAAAACATCACTTATGCAACATATATGCTTATGATTGAATGTTGTCTGTGTTAGTGTGTTAATTATGAGTGGGATTATACCAAAACAGTAATTCATACTCTAGATCAATTAGTATAATGCAAGCGAAAGACTAAAAGATGTATATATATACGTGTATGAACCAAAAGTTCACGATCGGTCTCCAGAATATGAATACATCACTGAGTCACCATATACGTGTAATAGTTTAAAAATAAAAATGTCAAAAAAATAATTCAACTACACTGATAAGCCCTATAGCCCCGTTGATCCGAACGGCCTAAGCGAAACCGTCGGAAAACTGCATATACGAGAACTCGTCCTAATCGTCATAGTAATCAGGCTCTGCCTCCTGAGTCGCATTGTCATCTGTTTCTAAGACAGGGTCTGGTGGGTGTTCAGAACACCGTCCCAGAACGTGGGAGTGAGTGATCAACTCAGTGGAATCATAGAGCAAAGATTAACATGTTATCAATTCAGTCAAGCAGTAATGATAAAGCAAACATATCAAACATTCCTATACTCTTATTAATGCAAGGATGAATGTATTCATGATGCATGCCCTCGCCTACACTCCCTCGTGTGACACCATCTTACTGTCACGGCATGCTTTCTTCCCTCTGTGCTCTTCAACCCGGGGCACATGCAGTACGATGTCATGAGCGTGATTACCTAGTTATTATTAGTTCCTTTCATACAGTAGGATTGGGAATCTAAGGTACCCCCTTATATCATTCCCAAATAAGGATCCATTCTAGGGTTGTCAGTCCTAGTAAATCTCGTATGATGTTGCGGTTCTAGGTCGCTGCAAAGAGCTCATTACTTGATCAGTGCAGGCCTAGTTTATACTCTAGATGTTACGGAAGGCTCGTCACCTATACGTAAACTCAGAGTACGCTCGAGGTCACTACAAAGAGCTCGTCACCTGATCAGTATAGGCCGACAGCTCGAATACAGTGTCCTATACCACTGTATTCGGCTCACGAGTCTGTCTTGCTCATTGGTCACTATGGGAAGGCTCATCGCCCCATCGTAGGCTGACAGCTCGACCACGGTGTCCCATACCACCATGTCTGGCTCATGAGTCTTAGCGGATTGAGGTACCAAGGTTAAACGGGATTTCACTGGTGAGTTTGGTACCTTAGGTTCAAACATTAGTGTCCATACAAGGTGAACATACAATAGGTAAATTGGGTTACTTGACGAGCTCGACTAGTACGAGCACACATCGAATCGATCGACATGAAGTGCGTGAGCACTTCATGTGGCCTAACCACTGCCGACAACCGAAGTACGACTCGGGTTCACCGAACACATCCAATGCGGCGAAAGCATCCTCAGCCACCAGAGCAGGGCCTATTACCGATTGCCTGGACTATATCATATTCCCAAACTCATCCAATTTCAACAAGTAATCATATGAGACAACAAAAGCAATAATGAACAAATAATTCAATTCTTACAATTACATGAGCACGTTGTGAAGTGCAACCCAAACATGATTTCACACACATTCATTCTGTAAAAAAAATAGTCATCATAACGTAACGTACAGGGAGGAAATCATACACATAATTAAGGTAACCGAGAAGCATATCTCAATCCTCATACAAGGTATTCCTTAGTAATAACTAGCTTACTCAGACATTTCTACAATCACTTAGACTACACACATCTTCATACTTGTTGTATGTTGGTTATACATGTATTAGGCCAAATCCTTTTACTAAGGAGTTGCCCCATATACCACACGCATATACCCAAGGCGGATAATCATGGCATGCACGAATCTAGGTTCCATACTCATTTAATCATTTTCACAAACACATGGGCTACACACTTTAACATAAATAGCGTATATTGGTCGTGGCGTGATTTAGGGCAAGTCCTTTTGCTAGGGAGTTGTCGCATATATAACAAGCATATAGTCATGGCAAATAATCATGTTAGACACAAATCCAAATTCCATACATATTCAAACACTTCAATATGTACATAGAATACACTATATTCAACATAGTTTATATATAATCGTAAAGCGAAACAAACGACACATTTTACATGTGAAATAGCACCCACGTCAAGAATAAATCATTAACCGATATTGAAAGCTTTGAAAACCATAATCTATACGTCTATAGTCCGCACCTTACGCCGTAGAAGCGTAACGAATTCGATAGAGACTTTAAGTCTTCGTCAACGATGGAATGACAACCTATAGCACGAGTTGAGTCAGTTATTTCGCTACTAGCGACAATTGAAACCCTAGAACATATTAGAGTTAGGTTTTCTTACCTAAGAATGAAGACAGAATCACCGGAATAGCGATTTGGTAGTGATGGATAGGCACGTAGAATAGCAGGGATCGAATCCCAAGAGTGACTCCAACTTCTCTCTCACTTTCTCTCTCTTTACTCACTTCTCTCTCTTAGGGTTTTTCCCAAATTCGTATGGAGTGAATGAGAGAGGGTTTAAGGTCCTTATATAAGCCTAAAACTGATGGAAATGGCCCCAGGGCCAAGGTATACTTAGGTTATAGCCAAAGGGCATCTGTTTTAGCTCAACGGAGCGTTTTCGGAGCCCCCCCTTGAGCCTAAGGTCGGACTTAAGCTCCCTTATGTTGGATCTAGGTCAAGTTGAGTTTTCGGTCTGATCGGGTTTACAGATCGCCCGTGGGGGACCAGTTTCCATTCAACGGTGACCGAAACTCGATCAAGGCCACAAGTACACTGCCATGTATGAGAAATTTCTTCTGATCCGAGGGTGTATTTGGGTCAGATTCTGACGGTCTGAATCCTTATATTCAACCCACAAGCGACAATCTCAGATTACTTAAATTTAGATTTTTATTTCTAAGATATCCACATTTCTCACACACTTCACTCCGGGCTCAAGCGAGGTGGTTGTCAAGTCCAGCAAGGCGGTCTTAATTATATAATTTCATAGTAATCGAACCTTCGACGTGTGGTCCAGGTCCGATACGAAGTTTCAATGTGCTCCCGAGGGCAACTAGGTAATGAGATTGATCCTAGATTTCAGGGTAACCTACCGTCAATGATTCTACAAGTTTTGGGTCTTGCAAATCATATTTAAAGTGATTCAAGTGAATTTCATAGCTAATATAGTTTAACACTTACTTAATTTTGTCTAATTCCTAAAGAAATTATCCTGAGTGATTTCTGCCTGAGGTGGTACTCGGGTCGTTGTACGAAATTTTCCGAGACGTTACGACAGTATTGTAAGAATTTATTTATTTATATTCAGGAGAACTTTTGTAAGCTAAATAGGTGGCAGACAGCACAGAATAAAATAGAGGTTGTTTCCGTTTTATCTGAGATACACCTTTCTATTAGGAAAAATGATAGTAATAAATAGCAGCGGTGTTTGTGTCATAATAGTAATAGATAGCATATTCAATAAAGGGAAAATACCCAATCCACCTACATATATTTAGCACATGTATTGATAATATGAGCCATTCATTCATCTTAAGGTCCACCAATCGACCATTTACCAATCATCATCCTGATCTGATAATCCTAGCCACTAACTACAGTTTAGTGATTTTATACACTACTTTTTCACATGGTTAGAATTGTATGGTCAATGTAATTTTCATCCTATGATCCATTCCCATTTGTCCTTAATAAACCAATAGTTCAGTTCATCAAACACGTGCCATATATGCAGTAAAATGAAAGGAATAAACTAGATCTTCTTAAAATATCGAGCAAAATACCGACCCAAAAATCAAAATGCCAACAACCCATTTCTCAAGACAGAAAATTCAAAGGACCCATCAAATAAATAAATAGAAGAAGAAGAAGAAATCCTATCCATATATTCCAAAGCATAGATACAGATCAAATGGTGGAAAAAAAATAGAACAACGTACCGGTACTGTTGACAGCTCCAATGTTGAGACGGCAGTGGCTATGGCTTCCATGGATTAGGCGATACAGAGAGAGAGAGAGAGAGAGAGAGAGGCGTGTTACGATGAGGAGGGCATGGCCAAGAGATCAGCACACTTCCTCTTGCGGGCCTTCTCGGACTGTGGCGTATTCCGGCGAGAAGGACGGCAACGGCCGAGAGATCAACATCTTCAACTAGCAACGGAAATGGAAGCCAGATCAACAGAGGCCGGAGTGAAAAATGGAGATCGAGAGACGTTGAGAGAGAGAGAGAGAGAGAGAGAGAGAGAGAGAGAGAGAGAGAGAGAGAGAGGACTTTTGGTAGGATATTGCAGGGAGGAGAGAAAATGGGAGATGGGTTTTGGTAGAAAAGAGGTGGGAGAAGAAGAGGCGGGGTGGATTTGGAGAGGGCTTTGGAAATTTGGGGATAAGGTGCCCCGCAGGATATGGCTAAAAATTTGAGGATAGGGTGTTGGGCGGGATATGGCTGAAAATTTGGGGTTTTTTTTTTAAAAAAAAATTTCAAATCTGCGGCGGTGGGCCGTTTCGTACACGGGCGGCTACATAAAAATGCCCCTCATTTCATCTACAGGGGAGGTTTGTTGTGGCCACCTGTGCTAAAAATGCCCCTGACAGCTATATTTTTTGTAGTGTCAGCTTGAAATTCGTCACTCTCCAAAATAGTAAACTTTCCTAAAGTAATAAATTTACTAAGAATATCTTGATATAATTCAAACAATTACTCTAAGTATAAGCAGACTTCTTAAAACTCTAAAATACTTTAACCATAGTCAAACCCATAAATTACTAAAATTAATATATTATAATTTTAAAATCAAAATTAACTCCTAAAATGATTTTATTTTGAAAATCCTTTGGTAAGCCAATTTACCTTGATATTCGCCAAGACATAGATATCTTTAATAGCTGTTAAAATAAACATATTATATGCGTGAAGACAGATGACTTCTTACAAGTTTTTAGTCGTTGGAAGTTATAATGCACACTATATCCTGGATTGAACTTTCTAGCTGGATTTTTTTTCGTTCCTAGCAATTCACAGGATTTTCCTTGACTTTTCCTTCACTAGACCTCTCCACTTGAAAATTTAAATTATTTCTCAAGTTTATAATGACAATAGCTCATCATAATGACCCGCGTTTGTACCGCATCTTCTTTGGCTTCGATAGCAATTGATGGAAAATGCTTACGTGTTGAATTGGAATTTCACTTGTACGATGGCAACTTAGAAAAATTATATTTCCCCTTCCATTTGTTTGTAATCCTTTACGTATGATGTGTCGACTTTCATATCTTCTGTGACGATAGATTAGCCTTCATGGGTTGCCAAAATATTGATTTTGTCTTCATTAGTCATTATCTATCAACATTCATTGTTTATGTCATTGATGTCGTCATTATTGGCTTTTGACTTGTGGAGAAGCTACAAGGTGTCGATCTTCTTTGTAAAGTTTGACGAGATAATCATGAAATCATCCATCTCCATAGCCATCAAATCATTTGTATCCATTGGTTCCTTTTGTCGATCCGTCTACCGTCTATCAATTGATGTTCTGATTGAATTGAAACCTTTTTCTAATCCAACCTTAAATACATCAATTGATCCATCCATGGATCCATCCAACAATTCAATGCTAGATGCCTTTTGGCAAGATTTCACATCCTTAAGCAGGTCTGGAGTAGTTAATCCATCTATGGATTTATCAAGAATCTGAAGATGGATTCCTCAAGAAACACTATTTGATATGGATTTGTCCACTCTTTTTCTATGTCAGTGGGTTCCTCAAGATTCATACCTTGATCCAAATAAGTCGGCTCCTCTTCAACATCTAATTAGCTGATCTAACACCATGAGTTAGCCATGCCTCTACAGGGTTGTGGCCTATGGTTTAGCATTGGTTACTTGACCACGAGCCCCTTTGATCGTCACGGGTTATTTGCTACTATAAATATATCTCCGATATCGATTGTGGGTTTTCTTCATGAAAAGCTTAGAATATTACGTTGGTCACTACCTAATTCCTTGGAGCACCGTTTAAAGGATTGTCCGTGTCTAATCATGATGTAGAGAGGGAACGGGCTGCAGACACTTTCTTGGCAAAGGACACTTTCTTGGTAAAGATGGACCAAAGAAGGCCCGATCGGAAGTGGAAGTGATCAGGACCATTAGAACCCTAAAACAAGCGTATCTCACAAACTGGAATGAATTATTCGATGTATAATATATGATTTTAGGGTAGGAGAGGTTACTTTAGCCAACCAATCCACTATGCCATGTAGCACAAACCGAATTTGTGAGATTCCATCAGATCGACGTTCAAAAGTCCAATTTATTTTTGTTTTTACCATAAATATTAAGTTTTAATTCAATCATAACTTTTGATCCTTTGAGTTGCAGGAGTCATGCCCAACATGAAAAGGGTTTACAAAAATTAGAAGAATAACGTGGTTAAGCCAAATTGGACACTATTTTTGGCTGAAAACTATGAAGTCTAGTAGAAATCATGACTGTCCATAAATAATAAGTTTACTATTTATAATAAGTCACATTTTTAGGGAGTTTGAGTTGGAGTTTGATTCTGAAACTTCGTCCTAGGTTTGATATCACTATTTAAAGGATTGTAAGTTTATTTTTATAATCAATATATTTATTTTCAAATTTATTAGAAATTATTTCCATTTTCCTAGCCTCGTGGATTCGAGGAATCTCTGTGAGGAGTCCAGAGAAGCTCCATGGATTTGAAGTAATTATCCCCTGAGGAAGACAATGATCGACCTCATCACGTCCATCCCTGCGTTAGATTCGTTACTGAAAGTTTTGACTCGAGGAAAGACATTACTCTAATACAAAATAACATACCAGGTGCATGGTAGAAAGGATTGAGGAAGAGATCATTATCTTCTTCCTCAATGGTAAATCTCAAATCCATGAGAAACCTTGAAGCCACGAGTTGAAAAAATTCTTTGAAAAAAATAAAGTATTATTAACAGTAATGCATAGAATGTATTTACAAAGCCAACCATATGGCTTACATAAGCCCAAAATTTATTTCTTTACTAAAATAATAAGCTTTCATAAAATAGTAATTTTACTAAAAAATAATAAATGACTTTTAAACTGGCTAAAATCATTCACATTGGACTTCTTTAAACCATAAAACCCTTTAAAAATAGTAAAACCCATAAATTGTTAAAAATAAATTCAAAATTAACCACTAAAACATCATTATTTTGAAAAAAAAAAACTATTTGGGGCCAATTTCCCTTAGCATTTGACAAGGCATAGAATCCGTCGAAAACTTTCTTACACAAAATGAATAACTAGTCGTAAAGTTATGGCATTCAAAAGCTATAGTATACGCTAGACCATAAATTAAACTTTCTAACTCGATTTCTCCCAATCAAATTGTTATAGGAAAAATGGGCCGAACTATAAGAAAAGGCCAGGTTGGAACAGTAGGGACTCAATCAAGCCATTTAGCAACGGAAGTTTCGAACCCAACCTCCAGCACCGAAGCTAAAGAGAAGATGAGGTCGGCTCAACGTCCCACCAACAAGCCATGAGAACCACGAACCTCGGTGGAAGGAGCCCGACCACTCGCCTAAGGAGATAGGTCGGCATGTCCCAAGTTGGAAGATCCCAGGTCGACATGCCCCAGGTCTGGATAACCCGGGCCGACGCACCTCGAATTAACATGTCCCAGCTCAGAATGAGATAGCTTGGATTACTTCGGGTC
This sequence comes from Magnolia changhungtana, assembly GCA_030180095.1. Classification (NCBI taxonomy): domain Eukaryota; kingdom Viridiplantae; phylum Streptophyta; class Magnoliopsida; order Magnoliales; family Magnoliaceae; genus Magnolia; species Magnolia changhungtana. The sequence continues at coordinate 210,375 of JASAUF010000646.1, forward strand.
GGCCCAGATCACTTCCTATCAAAGGACCAACCTCACCCTCCCAAGATCTTAGCTGAAGATCTGGGAAGCCTATCGCGATACAGATCTGCCCAAGATCTCAACCGAGAATCTAAAGAGATCATTACTACTCCTAATAGGATTATAATCCTTCTGCGAGATATCCTAACTATGTAAGGAGATCCCTCCTACGCCACGCCTCTCCTCCACTATAAATAGTAGCACCCTAACGGTGAAAGGTACACATAATCTTTAGCCCTAAAACCTCAATACTGAACTAAACCCAAATTCCTTTCCTAACTTAGGCATCGGAGGGTCCCCTGCTCTAGTCAGGGTCTTCTTTGTCCGTTCCTTATATGGATTACATGAGTCGAGCTAGCTCGAACAGCTCGCTCAACTCGGCTCGAGTTAGCTCGGATTGACTCAGCTTAAAAGGCTGACTCGGGGAGAGTCAAGCTCTTTTTTAAAAACTCAATTTGAAATCGAGCCGAGTTCGAGCATGGTGCAGATTAACTCGACTCAACTTGAAGCTCGACTTGACTTGATTATTATATATTATTATTATTATTATTATTATTATTATTACTACTACTATTATATATATATATATATATATATAACTTTAAAAAAAAAAAAAACCCATCTCGATCCTCTCTTTCCCTTACCCAACCCGCCGTTTGCCCGGCTCTCTCTCTCTCTCTCTCTCTCTCTCTCTCTCTCTCTCTCTCTCTCTCTCTCTCTCATTCTCCTCTCCCTGATTCGCCAACCCGCGCCCAACCCAACTTATCTCAGCCCACTCAGTGACTACTCTTAGCCCACTTGGCCACCACAAAGACAAATGCATGATTAATTAAAATAATTAAATATATATATATGTGTGTGTGTGTGTGTATGATTTCAGATTATTGATTTTTTATTTTTGATTTGGGTTGTGTCACACCCCAAACTCGGAAACCGGTTTCACAAAATTCCCGATCGTCGAATCCGGTGCCAACAGCCTCCGTAGTACCCCATTCTCGGCTCCTAGTGCGCATACACCAGATTCCGATCTTGGGATCCTGCAAGGAGGATTTTTCAACGTACATTTATCTCGTAAGAAGCATAACCACAAGTTCACCTAAATCATAAAAGGCAACATCACCATCATATATCCATTAATATAAATATTTGAATACAATGCTAAAAAGGGAAATACATAAGTCAAGATCAAAGTTTTAGGAGTCCGCTGCACACTCCAAGCTCAACGTTGCTACGACCTAACGCCACCTACACGCATCTTTCGTGCATAAGCTTATAGAAATCTTAAAGGGTGGTGAAAGTGTCTGCAATGCACATGCCAAGCATATAAATATCAGAGTAAGCGAAAATACTGGTAATCCACAAATCGTACAATATCAGAGTAATGCGGAAACATGCTGGTAAGTCCACAAATACCATCAGCCAAATCCAAGTTATGCGATGCAAAAACATAATAAGCTAATATCATATACTGAAGATGTAATGTAGATCAGCTATACAATGTAGATCAACTATGCAATGCGGAGACATAGTAAGCCAAAATGTTATATGCTGGGAATGTAATGCAATATGCGGTGTAAATGAAATGACCAAGCTGGAGTATGAAATTGGGATGATAGTACGTAGTATCGTAGGAAATGGGGTCCATCATAAGAGACTTCCATCCAAACTAGTCCCATACCTAAATTTGGATAGCCAGAGGCTCAATGTGGTAGACTCCCGATCTCAAGTTAGTCGCGCGCCTAATCAAAATTCTGGCCATTACAAAGGTACACATATTAAATTAGTTACGCACCACCAGCCCGTGTAGATCATGAAGGAATGAATAAATGAGTAAGATGCTGAGTATACAACTCCTGCTCAATAAGTCCACTTATCAACACCATACATCTCTGGGATCATCACCGGGGTCTAGTACACTTTACATGCAATTCCGCCCACTGGACGTGCAACCATGCAAGTGGAAGAGACCTCACTATCCGCCTGGCCAGTAGTCAGTAAATATCTACCCGGCTATGAGCTGGTCAAACTCAATCTAGCTATGCTTACTACCCTCAGGCTGGTAAGGCCACAATCCCTTCCTAACCAACCACGACATAGTGGGAGACGTGGCCTACTAGTATTTGGCACTCGGGCGCTCATGTATTCACTCGGTCTAAACGTTGGGGCGTCTCCAGGCCACAGAGGTTTAAAGATTTTCACTCAAGGACATCTATGGCACCCCGATGCTAGTAACAGATTTTCAGTGTCCCATCTGACCATCCATAATATGCCTGTAGAGGCTACGGCCCTAATGTCGCTAGGGCGTACAGTAATCACAAAACACAATGCAACATGCTTGAGTCATACAATCCATTCTGTAACGACCCGTAAATTTCCGTACGTTGGCTCGAGTACCACCTCGACAAAAAATTAATTAGGATTAAATCCTTTAGAAATTTAACAAAGTTAACTAAGTACTAAACTCGATTAGCCATGAAATCCGTTGGGATCGCTTTAAATACGATCTGCAAGACCCAAAACTTGCAAAACAAGTGACTCTAGGTTACCCTAAAGTTTAGAACTAAACTCATTTCATTTGCTCTCGGGAATGAAATGAAACTTCGTATTAGGGTCTAGATCGCACATCGGAAGTCCGATTAACACGAAGCTAAGGAACTAGGACCGCCTCCTTTGGGCTTGACAATCATCTCAAAAATCAGGTCCAGCAGATGTCTCATGGCCATTCGTTTCGATTCGGAGCGAGGGTGTGTGAAAAACACTATTCCCATTCCAAAACAAATATCAGGAATAGTGATCTGGCACCATTCGTTGACGCATCAGTATTAAGCAACCTGACTGTCAGAATCAGACCAAATTACACCCTCGGATTAAGAAAAATTTCAGGAACATTTACATATACTTGAAATTTCGGATCGTGGCCCACTGACCGTTGAACTGAAAGTGGTCCGCCACGTGTGATCTGGGAATCCGATCGAGTCGAAAACATAATCCCACATAGATCCATATGTGGTGAGCTTAAGTCTGACGTTTGGCTCAAGGGGGGCAACCAGAAACACTCATTCGAAAAATTTGGAAAAGTGACGAATTACCTATATAGAAATAACCCTTGAACTGAGCCTATTTTGGGAAGGGTTTTGGCTATAAAAGGAGCTTAGAAACAGCCCCTCTCACGACCATACGAATTTGGGATAAAACCCTAGAGAGAGAGAGAAAAGAGAGAGAAGAGCTTGGGATTTGTGGGAGATCTTCCTCCTACTGCTTCCATTCATCACACGGCCTACACCGCTTCCTTCCAGGCGTCTTTACGGCGGTATCCACTCCGTTTGAAGGTGAGAAACCCTAACCCTAGGTCGATTTGAAGTAGGAAGGTTGTAGGTTGTGTAAAGACTAACCGATTAGTTCTTTAGGCTAGAAAACGCCATGAGTATCGGAAGCTCAACAACCCTTGCTAATTCGTTGTGATTCCAAGGGCAAAGGTGAGGACTTTAAGTGTATAAGTTACGGTTTCAACGCTTTCAATGTCGATAATGGTAAATTCATGATCTCGCATGCAATTGCACATGTACAAAGTGCTTTAGTTTCTGTTTCGATTAACGTTGTAGAATATGGAATTTCACATACTCTAGGTATACGTAGAAATACCATATACGTATTTTTTTTGGGAAAATGTTTGACATGTTTATTTAATGTATGATTATATGATATATGGATAAAATACTAATTTGGCGAAAGGAATCGCTGAAATACATGTTCACTTATAAATGCTACGTATGTTGAAATTGTGTATTCTAGAAATACCGTATATGTATTTTTTTTGGAAAAATGTTTGACATGTTTATTTAATGTATGATTGTACAATATATGGATAAAATACTAGTTTGGCGAAAGGAATCGTCGTAATATATGTTCGCTTGTAAACACTATGTATGTTGAAATTGTGTATTCTAGAAATACCGCATATGTGTAAATTTTGAAAGTGTAATTGTCATGATTATTTGTTGTATGAATATGTTATCTGTATGAGATAAAATAACCGCTTAAGCGAAAGAATAGCCCTAATAGGCATTTGCTAACATACGTCATGTATGTTGGAATAAGCGCACTCTAAGTGTTTGTGTAAATGCTTGTGTGTGAAAAAGCTTGTGTGTTAGTGCCTTAGATAGGCCGATATGGAATTCCGACTCACGTTAGGGAGACATGTAGGATCCCTCCATGTGGTGGTTCGCTATAACCACTCACTTGTGATGTGTATGTAATTGTATCCCTACTTGTATAGTGCTTTATAACATGCTTTACAACATGCTTTACTTCATGCTTTATTTCATGCTTTATAACATTGCTGCTAACATGCTTGTATTACTTCGTTATCATGCTTTACTCCACATGCTATTGATGAGATCTGTTTGAGTTTGGGACTAAGTCTATAGTCCAAACATTCGGTACGAGACTTGAGATTGTGGTGAGACTCATGTCGCCACAAAGGATGTGTCCTCACAGCGAACCCAGTCGTACTTCGGTTGGCGATAGTGGTTGGCCACACCAGAGTGCTTTTGCGCTCCATATCGTCCCAACTTGTGGTGCGCTCGAGCCTAGTCGAGCTCGTCAAGTAACCGATATGTGTATGTGTGTTCACCATGTTTGGTCGCTTCTTGCTTGAACTAGGATACCAAACTTACCACCGGTGGCGATCCCGTTAACCATGGTACCTAGATCCGCTAAGACGCATGAGTAGGGCATGGTGGTATGGGACACCGTGGTCGAGAGCTTTGTCGGCCTACGTTGGGGCCATGTGCCTCCCGTAGTGACCATTGCGCAATTAAACTCGTGAGCCGAATACGGTGGTATGGGACACCGTATTCGATTTGTCGATACTACTGGCGCAGAGCCGAGTACGTGTGAGACTCGTGCTCGTGCCGACGGCGACGAGTCCTCCGTAGTATCTTCGAGTATACTCCAAGTGTCCGTGATTGGCGACGAGTCTTTCACAAAGAACTAGAGTATGAGTTGAGCCGAGTACGGTGAGACCGTATTGAGCCGACTGGCTAGTGATTGAGCCAATACGGTGAGACTGTACTTGAGCCGACGGCCAAACCAATTGAGCCGCATACGGTGAGATCGTATCCGCGCTGACGGGTGACGAGCCCTTTGCGATGCCTTCACTACGTTTCTCAAACCATAATATCGTATGAGATTAGCTAGGATTGACGACCCTAGAATGGATCATGTTTGGGAATGATACAAGGGAGGTACCTTAGTTTCCCAATACTGCTAGTTGAAATGGACTAATAATAACTCGGTAATCATGATCATCATCACACCGTATGTGCTTAGTAGATGTGGCGCACTGAGGGAGTTAAGCATTCGCGAACGTAAGATGATGTCGCTTGAGGGTGGTTTGGCAAGGGCATACAGCATCATGTCATTTCATTTTCGCACTTAATAAGAGTAGTTAAGATTGTTTGATTTGTACTGCTTTATCATTACTGCTTGATTGAATTGATAACATGTTAACTTATGCTTTATTATTCCACTGAGTTAGCTACTCACTCCCATGTTACAGGACGGTGTTTGCAACACCCACCGACTGTCGCAGTATAGATGGTGCCTCGGCCTCAGAGCCGAGCCCGACTTCGAGGAGGATCAGGATGAGTTCTCCTTTATGCGATACTGAATGACGGATATGCTTAGGCCGACTACATCGTGGGATTCCAGGGGCTTATCTACGAATTGTATTTTGATTTTTGACTTAGAAACAATACATGTATATTGGTACTCGTTAGTACTCATACTCTGAGTTCACAAAATTTTGTTACTTTACATACTTTGAATATAAAATTTCGGTCTTCCGCTTGCCTTTATACAATTGAACTAGAGTATGATTCTTGTTTTGGTATAATCTCATTCATGTTTATTGCTCTAACTCAGACAACATTTAACCATCATTGTGTATGTTGCATAAGTGATGCGTTGGAACTCGGGAGTTGAGTTCATACTCGACCCCCGATTTTCAGGGCGTTACACATTCATACATAATCCTGTGCATACCGTGCGCTTATGTGAGACAATCTCCGCCTATCAGGGAGTCTCATAACAACCTACCCAATGAAATATGTAATAGTCAATCACATCTCATAACAAACATGCAGATGATGCGTATGGGCATGTATCATGATGTTATGCTGTCACATATTCATAATCGGTATCGCTAACCGGCATCAATAATCGGCCTAATAAAGGGCCTAAGGGAAGGTCACAATGAGGACATTTAACCATCATTGCCCATTAATGTGGACATTTAACCAACATTGCTCCCAAGGAGTGGCCCACATAAAGCTAAACATATAGTGGGTCCATAGCCTCACACAATGGCCCAATATACATCACCATGGGTCTCTTTCAAGGGCCTAATACACATCATGATGGGCCTCACTTATGGGATACATATGCATCGCATTGGGCCTCACTCATGGACCTCATGTACATTACAGTGGGCCGCAATACATCGGCCCCATATATGTCAAATGGGCCCAATACATGAGCCCCATATATGTCAAATGGGCCGCAATATATGGGCCAGAAAATACATCTAATTGGGCCTTACCAAATGGGCCAAAAATACATCACAATGGGACTTACCATATGGGATGGAAATACATCACAATGGGCCTTACCAAATGGGCTAGAAATACATCCCAATGGGCCTCATCATATGGGCCAAAAATACATCATAATGGGCCTTACCAATGGGCCAAAAATACATCACAATGGGCCTCATCATATGGGCCGAAAATACATCACAATGGGTCTTACCAATGGGCCGAAAATATATCACAATGGGCCTCATCATATGGGCCGAAAATACATCACAATGGGCCTTACCAAATGGGCTGAAAATACATCACAACGGGCCTCATCATATGGGTCAGAAATATATCATAATGGGTCACGTCCCATGACCTAATACACACCAAAATGTGCCTCATCCCATGGGCCACAATTGCATTAAGGTGGGCCTTAACAGATGGGCCACAAATACATCAAGATGGGCCTCATGGATGGGCCGCACCAATGGGCCTCATGTGAGAGCTTGGATTACACCAAAAATCATTTCAGTAATTGCAGGTGTAACATGTGTATCACTGTACACTATCATTTTATGGGACACATGGCTCACTAATGATGATCAGCACTGTCCAAACATTATCTATGTAAATCAACACTATCCAAACATTGTCCATGTAAATCAACACTGTCCAAATATTAGACATGTAAATTATCACTGTCCAATCATTGGACATGTAAATCAGCACTGTCCAAACATTGTCCAGCACAATCTGGACAGTGTGGATGAAATAAATACATCTTGGTGGTGTCCACCATCCAGATCACTGGACGGTGGAGATAAGACACACACACACACACACACACACATATATATATATATCACAGTGGGTCACATTATCCCACACAGTGGATGATGTGGATAAGACTCATACATCAAGTGGCCCTACACAGCACCGTCCAGCAATGGACGGTGCTGATGATCAACATGGGTAAAACACATATATCATGTGTGGGCCCCACAAACTACTGACGTCAGCAGCAGTTGCTATTGCTGCTGCAAAAAATAGATGCACGACGTGGATGAAATGCACATCACGGTGGGTCACGTCCAAACGGACGGACGGTTTGATATAACTCATACTACATGATGGGGTTCACAACAGTTGTTGACGGTGAGGATTAAATCCATATATCTGGTGGGGCCCACCCTCACACGTGCAGCATGTGTGAGGTATGTCCCCACGCCTTAAGAATGGACGGTTTTATTACAACACATTTATCATGGCGGGGCCACATAGCCTGCTGACGTCAGATAACAGTGGGCCCCGCCATCTCCAAACGGACAGGTGGTTTGGATATACAACAATACATCTAGGTGGCTCCCATCCCACACATGCAGCACGTGTGGGGTGGGCCCCACACGCTGCCAAGTGGAGGATGGTTTGAATATAACATATACATCTTGGTGTGGTGGATCTCCACCGTCCAAATCTGCTGGACAGTGTAGATATAATAAATACATCATGGTGTGGTGGATCTCCACCATCCAACATCATAGTGGGCCACACATCAAAAAAAAAGAGAAAGAGAGAGAGAGAGAGGAATAGAGAAAAAGAGAGAGAAATCGGTGAAGGGGAGAGACCTCGCCACTATAGGCCCTCCCCATACTATGCATACATCAAGTGGGTCCCAAATCATGTGGACCCTACATCAAAATCAAATGCTATGGACACCCACCGTTTGATCTCCTCTTCCTTCTTCTGCCAATGCATGCTAGAGCTCCAATGGAACATGATTTAACGGTTGAGATTGATCATGGAGGGTGGGATTAGGTGGTAGGAAGGTGGGCCACACTAGCTTCTCTCCCATGGAGCTAGCTTGGATGGTTGCTCTTGGGAGCTTGGGAGGAAATGAGAGAGAGATGTGATGTAAGGAGAGAGAGAGGGATGGTGAGTGATAGGCGAGTGATGGGTGGAGAGAGAGAGAGTTGACTTTAGGGTATTTGTATAAGAGGTAAGGGTTTCTTGTACTTAAGGATGGGATGTGGTACTTGACATTTGATGGGATTGATTTAATTAGAGATTCTATCAGGTTTTGCAAAGTACAATATTTTTCCTCGAATTGAACGCGGGCCCACATCTCCTGACCTGGGAATCGCCTCGGCGTGCGAGACATAGCATCGGAACCGCGGCGACGGCGCAGTCGCAAGGGTACAAGTCTTAGGTCGAGCCGATTCTAAATACGAGATACGACTTGGGGTAGCGCGCAACTGCTATCTACGTGACGCAGGTCACCGGAATTCGACCGGGAGGACCACGGAAGCCTAAAAAATGGTACGGTCTAGGATACGAGTCTCACAACTCTCCCTTCCTAATAGAAATTTAGTCCTCGAAATTTAAAATACGACACAACTAATACAAAGTTCACAAGGGACGAAAATCCTATCGTTATAGATATAATCAGAACATAACATACCAACATAATCAAACACCTAAGAGATGTGAATAATGCCCGTGCCTCATCAAGTCTTAGGTCCCCGAGTTCAAATAACTAAACCTCGAACCCCGGATCAGAGACAATCAAAATTGGAATGTTATGCAGCCTCACGATATCAATGGTATGTAGCTATATCAAAAAGTCTCTAAGTTATTTGAACTCGGGGACCTAATCATTTTAAGTTCTTAACAATCATAGAGTGTAGGTAGCTATCAGCGGATATGAGATATTATCTTCAGTTATTTTGAAGTTATGCTCTGATACCAACTTCTGTCACACCCCAAACTCAAAAACCGAGCACACAAAATTCTCAATCGGCGAATCCGGTGCCGACAGCCTCCGTAGTACCTCATTCTCGGCTCCCAGCGTACAAACGCCAGATTTCGATCCTGGGATCCTATAAGGAGGATTTTCCAATGTACATTCATCTCGTTAAAAGCATAACCACAAGTTAACCCAAATCACAAAAGCAACATTATCATCACATATCTACTAATATAAACATTTAAAAACAAAGCTGAAAAGGGAAATACATATGTCAAGATCAAAGCTCCAGGAGTCCGCTATATACTCCAAGCTCAACGCTGTTGCGACCTAACGCTACCTGCACGCATCTATCGTGCATCAGCTTATAGAAAGCATAGAGGGTGTTGAAAGTATGTGCGATACATGTGCTAAGCATATAGAATCAGAGTAAACAGAAATACTGGCAATCCATAAATCGTACAATATCAGAGTAATGCGAAAACATGCTGGTAAGTCCACAAATGTCATCAGCCTTATCCAGGCTATGCGATGTAAAAACATAATAAGCCAATATCATATACTGAGGATGCAATGTAGATTAGCTATGCAATGCGGAGACATAGTAAGCCAAAATGCCATATACTGCGGATGTACTACAATATGTAGTGCAAATGAAATGACCAGGCTGGAGTGTGCAATCGGGATGATAGTACGTAGTATCGTAGGCTATAGGGTCCATCACAAGGGACTTCTATCCAAACTGGTCCCATACCTAAATTTGGATAGCCAAGCTCAATGTGATAGACTCCTGATCTCAGGTTAGTCGCACGCTTAATCAAAATCCTGGTCATTCTGAAGGTATACATCAAATTAGTTGTGCACCACCAGCCCGAGTGGATAGTGAATGAATGAATGAATGAGTAAGATGCTGAGTATACAACTCCTTCTCAATAAGTCCACATATCAATACCGTACATCTCTGGGATCATCACCGGGGTCTAGTACACTCTACATGCAATCGCCGCCCACTGGACGTGCAACCATGCAAGTGGAAGAGACCTCACTATCCACCTAGCCAGTAGTCAGCCAATATCTACCTGGCTCGTCGATAGCAGACACAAATATGAGCTGGTCAAACTCAGCCTAACTATGCCCACTACCCTCGGGCGGGTAAGGCCATAACCCCTTCCCAACCGACCATGACACAGTGGGAGACGCGGCCTACTAGTATTCGTCACTCGATCGCTCATGTATCTACTCGGTCTAGACGTTGGGGTGTCTCCTGCCCACGAAGGTTTAGAGATTTTCACCCAAGGACATCTATGACACCCCAATCCTAGTAACAGATTTCTGGTGTCCCATCTGGCCATCCATGGCATGCCTTTAGAGGCTACGGCCCTGATGTCGCTAGGGCGTATAGTAATTACAACACACAATGCAACATGCATGAGTTATACAATCCAGTCATGCATCAATCCTACGCCTACCGTGCGCTCATGTGAGACAATCTCCGACTATCAGGGAGTCCATAACAAACTACCTAATGACATACGCAATAGTCAATCACATCTCATAACAAACATGTAGATGATACATATGGGCACGTATCATGATGTTATGCTGTCACATACTCATAATCGGTATCGCTAACTGGCATTGATAATCAGCCTAAGGGAAGGTCACAATGAGGACATTTAACCATCGTTACCCATCAATGTGGACGTTTAACTAACATTGCTCCCAAGGAGTGGCCCATATAAAGCTAAACATATAGTGGGCCCATAGCCTCACACAATAGCCCAATATACATCACCATGGGCCTCTGTCAAGGGCCTAATACAGATCATGTTGGACCTCACTTATGGGCTACATATGCATCACATTGGGCCACAATACATGGGCCCCATATATGTCAAATGGGCGTAGTATATGGGCCAGAAAATACATCTCATTGGGCCTTACCAAATGGGCCAGAAATACATCACAATGGGCCTTACCATATGGGCTGGAAATACATCACAATGGGCCTTACCAAATGGGCGGAAAATACACACAATGGTCCTCATCATGTGGGCCGGAAATACATCATGATGGGCTTTACCAAATGGGCCGAAAATACATCACAATGGGCCTCATCATATGGGCCAAAAATACATCTCAATGGGCCTTACCAAATGGGCCAAAATATATCACAATGGGCCTCAGCAAATGGGTCATAAATACATCACAATGGGCCTTACCAAATGGGCCATAAATACATCACAATGGGCCTCATCATATGGGCCAAAAATATATCATAATGGGCCACATCCCACGGCCTGATACACACCACAATGGGCCTCATCACATAGGTCACAATTGCTACAAGGTGGGCCTTAATGGATGGGCCACAAATACATCAAGATGGGCCTCATGGATGGGCCACACCAATGGGCCTCAAGTGAGAGCTTGTATTACACTAAAAATTATTTTGGTAGTTGTAGGTGTAACATGTGTATCACTGTACACTATCATTTTATGGGGCACATGGCTCACTAATGATGATCAGCACTGTCCAAACATTGTCCATGTAAATCAGCACTGTCCAAACATTGTCCATGTAAATCAGCACTGTCCAAAACATTAGACATGTAAATCAACACTGTCCAAACATTGTCCATCACCGTCCAGCACAATCTAGACGGTGTGGATGAAATAAATACATCCTGGTGGTGTCCACCATCTAGATACTGGAAGGTGGAGATAAGACACATATATCATAGTGGGTCACATCATCCCACACAATGGATGGTGTGGATAAGACTCATACATCAGGTGGCCCTACACGGCACCATCCAGCAATGGACGGTGCTGATGATCAACACGGGTAAAACACATATATCATGTGTGGGTCGCACAAACTGCTGATGTCAGTAGCAGCTGCTATTGCTGCTGTAAAAAATAGATGCATGGCGTGGATGAAATGCACATCACAGTGGGTCCCACATAGTGGCCGTACGTCCAATCCAAACCGCCCATTGTGTAGGACCCACCAGCTTCTGCAAAACGGATAGCATTCGTCCATTTCGCAGGCACCGAAAACGGCAATTGCCACTGTGAGGAGAAGCCGCGGGTCAGCCGCTTTGACTGATGCAACCGGTCCGGTGCACGGCGGGCACGTGTGCACACTATGTACACATATTGTACATTCGGGGCCCACTATGATGTTTCTACAAAATCCAATCCATTCATTCAATTAGTATCCCTATTTAAGGCGTTGACACCAAATTTTAGGCAGTTCCAGATATCAGGTGGACCCCACTTAAGGTATTAAGGGGCTGATCTGTCTGTTGGGGCACTTCCCAAGATCTTCAATGGTTGAAATTTAATATGTATGGTTAATTTATAGTCCTCATCACATGTATGAAGTTTCAGGTCAATCGGATGGCGGGAACCATGTGATCTTGCATTCTAGACTAATTTCAAGCCTCTTTAACGTGAACGGCTTGATTTCCTCGGATATCTGGCGTGTAAATTCATTGATCTCAGTCCTCTGGAGTCCGTTCCTTGCTCTGGTACTTCGGAGCATCAAATCCACATTTTTAATATCCTTTTTCAATTAACGCTCCTGATTACACCCTGCAATAAGAATATAATTAAAATACTCTGTTAAGCATTATCATATACATAAAATCTGGCAATAATCGGGGTCTGAGATGCAATATTCGACCCTCATCACAACCCCCAACTAACATTTTGCTAGTCCCGAGAAAAACATGCGAAAAATAATTTCAGAAATAAAAGACAATTCCTGTTAACTCAAGTGACTTGTGAACAGATAGTTGAGATGTGAAAATTCTAAGATTCATGAATGGTAAGTAGAATTTTCTCCTGAAATCAAGTTCATGATAAACTTCGTAATCAAGTTCAAACTAATAATCCCTTAATTATAACATTCTAAACATCGAGTTCCATGAGTGTATAGTGTAATCTCGACTTTCAATCATTAAGAGATCCAATTATCAATTTCATGATGTCCTTGGTAATTAACAACAGAATTCATGACAACAAAACCTGAAACCAACACTTGCCTTTTAGATCATCTTTTTATTCTATCAGCCTTTGATATTTTTATGAACAGTAACGCAAAGGAGGGGAATCAAATCCTCACCTATAGAGAGCAAACCTATGGTAAAGATTTGTCGCCTAACTTTTTCTAAATGTCAACCATGGGGAATCAAATCTACACCTATAGGGAGAAAACCTATGGTGAAGATTATGCGACTTACCCTTTCAATTCTTATTTCTAGACTTGATGAAATTTTTGTTATTCAGGCTAGATGAAATCCTTTCATGCTTAGTGATTACCAAGTTAATCATTCAATATCGAACCTGATCCTTAATGTGTAAGCAAGATGTGATATGTGAAATCATGACGCAATCAATGTTTACAAGTCCCAATCATGGATTAACAACTCAAACTTAATTGTAAAATCTAACAAATGGCTGACTCCAAGGGGCATAAATTATCACATTTTGTATCTTGTAATATTACAATCACAACTATCTGTCAACATCACATCGAATGCACAAGAAATTTCAGAAAAATTGAAAAAATTTCACAAGTTTTTGCTCAAGACCAAGAAAATACTTATTAGGTAACCTAATCTCCCACCCCCAACCTAAAATCGACATTGTCCTCAATGTAAAAGAAATAAGCATGCAATGCACATGGGACAACGAAAGTAAAAGAGGAGTGATGGAAAGATAGTACCTAGACGGAGAATCAAGAAGCTTTCCCAAAAATATCAATGTAAAAGCGCATCAGCGTAAGAGAGAAATCAACAAAAGTAAAATAAAAAATAAAATCACAAAAAGAAATCCCTACCTATACCACTTTTGCAAGTGCTCTCGATTGCATTTAGCGTATGCAACAAGCCTTTAAACCCCTAGGTTACCCCTAGTGGACGAGTTGTAGTCTCGTGCGGGTTTGCAGCAATGTTACCCACAAACATTGAACTAACTAATTAGGAAAATGAAATGAAATGAAAAGCTAGGTTGCCTCCCAGGAGCGCTAAGTTTAACATCTTCAGCCAGACAAGCAATGAAAGCAATAATGGACCATCGGCTAGTATCTTGGTAAATTTCTCAGAAGGTTTTTCAACAAGATCATCCAAACGCCCGTTTTGCAGTAGGCTTGGATGTCCTGGAGCATGAATATCCAGGGAAATTGAGGGACCTCGGCATAAAGTGTTCTTTTTATCGTCTGAAGTGTCCAAAGTATATATGATTCACCTGTGGCAGAAAAAATTTCAACGTTAGTATACCATGATGAATCAAAGACTACAAGTAGATGAAATTCAGAAAAATTTGTAGTAGGTGGTGTAGTCTCAACACACGCCAAAGCTTCACTCTGTAGTTCAATTTTCATCTCCTCCTCATTTAATGGTAGACATTCAGGATCTGGGGAAGGAGGTACTTCAGAATACGGGTTCTCTCGATCTCTGACAACTACCGAGGTATTGTTTTGCAAGGCATCCACTATTTCTTATAACATGGGATCGTTTGAATATGCAAAATGTGCCAGGCAATCATCCAGAGAGTTGGGAAGTTCAGCTGAACATGACTTATTTTTCACATTGGAGATTGTGATGATCTACCCAAGGAATCCATCGTCTTTAAAAGTGGATGGAAGTACACTCTCTTACTCCAACCCTGCATAAACAATTTGATGATCAAGAAACAAAGTATTGATGTGAGGACTCTGTTCATTGATACTACTCAGAAGAGGCATTGAATCGTCAACACTTGGGATGGGATTGCTTTCCTCACATTCTATTCCGAAATTGGGTGGAAGTTCAAATAAGCTGACCTCTTCATCATCATTAAACTTGAGTGTCTCATGTGAGTGAAGTGTATTATCATCATTGTATTCGAAAGACACCCATGTCTCTTCACCATTCCTTTGAATCGTCATTGAGATCGATTCATCTGGAATTTGAACCATATACTCATTAACGTAATTCAACTCTTCATCCTGAATTCCAAAGTTTTTCAAAAGCGAGTGAGGATCACCTTCCTCGCATTTTATTTCTAGATTGGGTTGTGGTTGAGACGAACTAGCTTCCATTATCTCATCATAAGTAGGGAATCTAAAGGAATAATCACGAGGATAAACGGGTTGCGGTTGGGACGAATTAGTCTCCATTAGCCTATCAATGCGTGATTCAAGTGCGTCTAATAATTTCCACATGTCAGTAACTGTGTAACTTGGTGATGACTCCTCTTGGATTGTTTCTGGTGAATATTCAAAAATCGGGGATCCAAGAGAATAATCATTATAACATATTGTTGGTTCATTTCCCCCATTTTGATGTTTCCACTGATTATAGTCATACGGATCATAGGTAGGAGAATTTGATGGTTGGTAATACATATTATCGCTCATAAGATAATCATGCATTGTTTTCTTCTTATTTGATGGGTGATAATAGTCCTCACGTCCATAGTTATGATAATCCCAACACTCATGTACTGTCTTATTAATCCGTGGGGTGCAATTATTCTCCCGCATATGATCGAGCAAGGACTTCTTAATCGGTGGATCATTAGATTCTGATTGGTTCTCTATGATAGTTTCAGAAAAGTTTTGAGACATTGGTGGATTTCTATCATAATCATCATCCCAATATATGTTATTCTTCTTAGCATACTGACATTCCCACTCGTGCATATACATGGTGAAACCCTAACTCTGAATCTAATTCTAAAGGAAAAATCCTACACCAATCTAGAAATAGGAAGAGAGATAATTAGAAAAAAAGTTACCAATTTGGAGATCTATGTTAGAATCCTACAAAAGAAAACAAAACAAGTTAGTTTCTAAAACAGAAAATCTAAAATTAGAAATTTTCTAAAGAACAAAAAAAAAAAGAAGTTAGTTTCTAAAAAGGAAGGAAATCCTAGAATTAGAAAGTTACTAAAAATAAAAATAGAAAGTTAGTTTCTAAAAAAAAAAAAAAAAAAAAAAAGAAAGTTTTTAATCTTAGAAATAAAAAAGCTAAGTTAGTTTCCAAAAAGGGAAATTTTTCTAAAACTAGAAAATAGAAAGTTACTTAAAAGAAGAATCTAAATCTAAAATTAGAAAGTAGAAAATTTCTATATTAAAAAAAAACCTAGAATTAGAAAATTTCAAAAAATAAAAATAAAACACTAATTCTAAAAATAGAAATTAGAACAAGTAGAGAATTTAGAAAGGGATTACCAAATTAGAAGTTTATGTCAGGACCCTACAAAACAGGAAATAAGTTAGTTTCTAAAAATAAAATAAAATAAAAACTTTAACCTAAAGTTAGTAAAATCCTAAGACTATGAATTATGATAAGAGAGAATCCCAAATCCAATTTGGACCGAAACAGTCCCCGGCAACGGCGCCAAAAACTTGATGTTTTATTTAAACCAATCTGATTTAAATGATTTTAACTCGCAAGTATATGAATCAGATGTAGATACGGTACGTATAACGAGATCGTTCCCACGAGGACTGGTTGTCACAATTTGAAATTTACGACTATTCTTAACTAATCCAACAAAGAGTTTAAGTAATGATTAAGAAAAAAATAATCTAAAAGGATAACCGAGAGCAATGAGTAAAATCCAATCAAGGAGAAAACTAGGACTTTGAATCCACCCCTAATTATCCTAATCCTTGTTTTACCTGTTGATTCACCTTAATTCAGATTGATATCAAAATAAATAAAGCGCACTCTATGTCCTTGGTCGGGCCATATCACCAAGTTAGAATGTATAATTCCTTAAAGCATATGGATCACATCTTTCCATCCATGGTCAGGCATGGAGAGATGTAGAATCCTGTTTCTTCCTCTATAGGAAACCTGTTCATGGTCAGACACAAGCACCTAGTTAAGATTCCAAACAACATCCATATCTAGACTTTGGTCAAGCTCATAGAATGGAGAAGCATGAAAATTACAGTTAAGCACACTAGAGAAAGAAACAAATCAATCAGATTAAAATAAATTCAACATAGACAAGAGTTATTCAAATTAAGGGCTTCATCTCAGCCCTAGCTACAAGATTAGCAATCCATAATTTCAAATAAAAAGAAAGAAAAATAAGATTTAAACGCTGAGAACATCTCCCTTCTTCCTTCCTCTCTCTCTCTCTTTCTTCTCTTTCTCCTCTCCTTGGCTCTCCCCAGGCTCTGGCTCTCCCTTCATCCACGTTTTGCAACTCTTTTTATAGCTGATGGAGTGGCTAGAGTGGTGGAAATCGGAATTGGAAAGTTGTCGCACGCGCAGCGAAAGCCTTTTCGCGGCCAAGTTCAGGGACTCGAAACATGGCACTTTCCTCGCTCAAATTCCAAACAAACACCGTCCCTTAGGACTTTCTTGGGTCTTCTACATAATGGACGGTTCAGATCTACCATACGATCAAAGATAGCAGCCCACAACCGCCTGGAAAACTGAATTTCCTAATATGTGTGAAAGTTTTCGCACTCTTTCGCTGTCGTGATCAGTGGGCCCCACAGAATTATTTTCGGGGAAATCCACCCCATCCATTGGATTCAAGATGAAATTTCAGTAAATGATGGGTGGTTTTGAACGTCCATTGACGCGTCCTAGAGAAGAGATCACAAAAAGATCAGATTTGAACGTTGCAAGGCAGCCCTTTTGTGGCCTCTGTATCACACACATGTACACGCATGGTTGCAAAGTAGCAACATGGTTTTGTAGTATTCGCGGCCATCTACACAATGGGTGGTTTGGATTGGACGTACGGCCACTGTGTGGGACCCACCAGCTTCCACAAAACGGATAGCGTCCGTCCGTTTCGCAGGCACAGAAAACGGCAATTTCCGCTGTGAGGAGAAGCCACGGGTCAGCCGCTTTGACTGATGCAACCGGTCCGGTGCACGGCGGGCACGTGTGCACACTATGTACACAAGTTGTACATACGGGGCCCACTGTGATGTTTCTACAAAATCCAATCCATTCATTCAATTAGTATCCCTATTTAAGGCGTTGACACCAAATTTTAGGCAGTTCCAGATATCAGGTGGGCCCCACTTAAGGTATTAAGGGGCTGATCTGTCTGTTGGGGTACTTCCCGAGATCTTCAATGGATGAAATTTAATATGTACGGTTAATTTATAGTCCCCATCACATGTATGAAGTTTCGAGTCAATCGGATGGCGGGAACCATGTGATCTTGCATTCTAGACTAATTTCGGGCCTCTTTAACGTGAACGGCTTGATTTCCTCGGATATCTGGCGTGTAAATTCATTAATCTCAGTCCTCTGGAGTCTGTTCCTTGCTCTGGTACTTCGGAGCATCAAATCCACGCTTTTAATATCTTTTTTCAATTAACGCTCCTGATTACACCCTGCAATAAGAATATAATTAAAATACTCTGTTAAGCATTATCATATACATAAAATCTGGCAATAATCGGGGTCTGAGATGCAATATTCGACCCTCATCAATGAGCATGATTACCGAGTTATTATTAGTCCATTTCAAACAACAAAATTGGGAAACTAAGGTACCTCCCTTGTATCATTCCCAAACATGATCCATTCTAGGGTTGTCAAACCTAGATAATCTCATACGATAGTGTGGTTCTAGGGCACTACAAAGGCTATCAGGGCTGTTACATGCAATTGTTACACCACTCCCCCCATCACCTTTTTAACGGCTCATCACTAAATTGATACAGGCCTAGTTCATACTCTATACACCGCGACAAAACTCGTCGCCTCACCGCAAATTTAGAGTATGCTCGTGGTCACTACAAATGGCTCGTCACCAATCAGTGTAGGCCGACAGCTCGAATACAGTGTCCCATACCACCGTATTCGGCTCACGAGTCAAGGTTGCTCACTGGTCACTACGGGGAGGCATGTGGCCCTAGCGTAGGCGACAGCTCGACCACAGTGTCCCATACCACCATGCCCAGCTCACGAGTCTTAGCGGATCGAGGTACCATGGTTAACGGGATTTTACTGGTAAGTTTGGTACCCTAGGTTCAATCAGTAGCGTCCAAACATGGTGAACATACATTAGACATATCGGGTCACTTGACGAGCCTGACTAGCTCGAGCGCACAATCAACTGAACGATATGAAGTGCATAAGCACTTCGCGTGGCCTAACCACTGTCGCCAACCGAAGTACGACTCAGGTTCGTCTGACGCGTCCTTCATGGCGAAATGAATCTCAATCATGAACTCAAGTCGGTACCGACTGTCTGGACTATAATCATAGTCCAAAACTCAATTAATCCTTATTCAAAGCATGTGGAGTAAAGCATAATAGACAAAGTAATTCAAGCATGTTAACAAACATGTCATAAAGCGTGTTACAAAGCACAAAGTAAACAAGAAATACAAACACATATATTTCATAAGTAAGCAGTTAAATTAAACAACCAACATAGAGGAAATTATATACGTCTCTAAGGTATTTGAGAATCCCATCTCAACACCTACCTAAGGCACCATCAGCCATGCACTTACTCTCACAAGCATTTTCACAAACACTTAGAATACACTATTTCAACATACATAGTGTATATTAGCAAAACATGTATTAGGGCGAGCCCGTTCGCCAAGCAAGTATTTTACACATATATAATATGATCATACAATAATTAATCATGGCAAACATGTTTCCAAAATTTATACATATACGGTACTTTCTACAAATACTAGGAATACAGTATATTCAATATATTTATTGTATAACCGAAAAGCGAAATGGACAGCACTTTGCACATGTACAATTACATACAGATCATGAATCTATCATTATCTGATATTGAAAGCATTGAAAACCGTAACCTATACACCTAAAGTCCTCACCTTTTATCGTAGAATCGTAACGAATCTGATAGGTTTGCTAAGCTTTCGTATTCGATAGTTTGGCCACCTATAGAACGAAATAGGTTAGCTATTTCATAACCTACAACCATCACAACCCCAAAATAGATTAGGGTTAGGGTTTCTTACCTAGAAACGAAGTCGGAATCGCCGGAAAAGTGACTAGACTTGAGTGGTTGAGCTTGTAGAGCGGCAGGGGAAAGTAGTAGGGAGTTTCTCCCACTTCTCTCACACTTTCTCTCTTTTCTCACTTCTCTCTCCTAGGGTTTCTCTCAAATTCGTATGGCTGAATGAGAGAGGGTTCTAAGGTCCTTATATAGCCTAAAATCACACCAAAACAGACTTAGGGTCAAGGTATACTTAGGTTATAACCAAAGTGAACCTGTTCCAGCTCAACGGAGCACTTCTGGCGGGCCCCCTTGAGCCAAAGGTCGCACTTAAGCTCACCAACCTTGGATCTAGGTGGAGTTAAGTTTTTGTTTCAGTCAGATTCTCAGATCACGCGTGGCGAAACAGTTTCAGTTCAATGGTTAGTGAAACTCGATCAGAGATTTCAAGTACACTACCATGTATATGAAATTTTTCCTGATCCGAGGGTGTATTTAGGTCAGATTCTGACGGTCTGGTTGCTTACAAATTGTCCGCAAGTAACAAGTCTCAGATTACTATTTGAGATATTTATTTATAAAGAAAAACCAAGTGTTCTCACAATCCTCGCTTTGGACTCAAGCGAACAGCCGTGGGACAACATCTGGATTTGATTTCCGAGATGGTGGTCAAGCCAGCGAGGCGATCCTAAGTCTATAACTTCGTATCGTTCGGACTTCCGATGTGCGGTCCAGATCTGATACGGAGTTTCAATGTGCTCCTGAGAGCAGTTGGGTAATGAGTTTGATCCTAGATTTTAGGGTAACCTAGCGTCAATGATTCTACTAGTTTTGGATCTTGAAGATCGTATTTAAAGTAATTCAAATGGATTTCATGGCTAATCTAGTTTAGCACTTAGTTAACTTTGTCAAATTTCTAAAGGATTTGATCCTAAACGATTTCTGCCTGAGGTGGTACTCGGGCCATTGTACGGAATTTTTTGAGTCGTTACAGTGCGGGTTTGGGTCGGGTTGGGCACTAGGTTGGCTCAGGTTGGGTGTTGAGTTGAGTCCGGTGCAAGTTTAAGTCGAGTTGGGTGTTGGGTTGGGTTGGGTGCGGGTTTGGGTTGGGTTGGGTGTTGGGTTGGGTTAGGTTGGGCACTGGGTTGAGTCAAGTGCGGGTTTGGGCTAGCTCGACTCGTGTACGGCCCTACATATGACCAATCAATAATTTATCCCTATTACTATACACAGGCTTACACAATCTAACCAAATAGAAATAGATTAGCCTAACGTAGTAATTAATAAAATAGTAATCATGATTTTTTAAAATTTATTTATAACAATATTCTAAATGGTGTGCAACAATGTCTTCAGATGATCCATCCACTAATATTTGAGATTATGGATCCCAAGTCTACTCCCCAGACTCTGGAAGAATGAAGATTTAATGCAATTTGTGTAAGGCCAGATTTGTTAACAAAACAAATCGGCTTAGACTACACTTATCAAGTAGGGGGAGATGCAAAACCATGTCCTAAAACATCAGGGGAGGTACGATTTTTATTCCAAGCTCTTGTAGACTCCAACAAGAAGTCTTCCACCCCATCCTCCACATTGAATACAACTAGCAACAAGATATACCATAACAGATCCATTCTAATCAACAAAGAATCTGAAATAGAGAGGGTGAAGAGAATTAGTAGGGAAGAGGAAGAGGAGAATGAAGCTAGATTAAGAAGACTGGAAGAAGAACAATTACAAATAATCTTGAAGTTAAGCAAGGAAGAGGCAGATGCATCTAGATATCAATGATGTGCTCCTCGACAACAGGCCGCAGAAGCAGGACCAAGCTGGACAAGTAAGAAGCCATCAAAGTTTATTTCCAAACTCGCCTCATTTTACAAGATCTTGGGTATTCCGTATAAATTAGCTCATAAAAAGTTTAAAAATTTTAGCTAAATCTATACAAGAGTGTAGTGGAACAGTCTCCCCACCTTATGATTCAGGGGAAGTTAATGAGCATATTGGAGAGGATACTACTAGCCCGAGCTTGGACAATGAAAATTATGGATCCTATCTAGAATAAGGAGAATATTAAAACTTAACTTTGATGTATTAAGTTTTTTAATTGGAGACTTTATTACACCCCAAACTCGGAAAATGGGCTTACAAAATTTTCGATCGCCAAATCTAGCGCCGATAACCTCCATAGTACCCCATTCTCAGATTCCGACACTCACATGCCAGATTCCAATCTTAGAATCCAACAAGTAGGATTTTCAGTATGATTTTTTTTTTTGTAATGGATCGTAACCAAGTTACAAAATAACATCACCACTATATCAAAAACTTTAAGTACAATGTGGAAATGAAAAACAGGATGATAAAAAACTACAAAATAATCTGACGTGCGCTCCTGCCTCGGCACTATTACAATCCAATGCCACCTGCACACAACGGTCGTGTATAAGCTTACAAAAGCATAGAGGGTGGTGTAAGTGTGTGCGTAAGGCAAGCGCCAAGTGTACAATATCAGAGGAATGCGGAAATATGTGGGTAAGTCCACAATGCTATCAGCTGTACCAAAGCTTTGTGATGCAAGACATGAATGTTATCGTGTAACTCCCCGACTTTTCAGGAACCGAGTATACGACCCATTTTCTAAAAACCTGAGTTATTAGCCTTAAAGGATGGTCAAATTTGATATGTAATATTTTTTTTTCTTTCATCATCATCTATCAGAGTAAGCAGACGAGCGTAGGATGGACAAATCAACATAAAAGAATCCACATGATTTAGTACATGAAAAATAACAAAAGAATGTAAACATAAGCTGCAAGATCGCACAGCTCCTCGAGGTAGATACAACCATGGAACCCTGGCACTTGTACTTGGCTCCAGATCAGCCTGAACCTGAAAGTCACTTAAGCCACATGTGCTACCTATAAGGTTATATACTTGAAGGATGAGTGGCTAACTCAGTGTAATTCCCTTTAAGATTACACACCGCCGCATTAGGTAAGCATAGTTATAAAACAAAGCATACAAAACAATACATGATGCAGGTCTTATTAGGTGCATGGATGCGTGAAATATGCAATCACGCCCCACAGATGCTCATCCATGCGGACAATGAGCCCACACCCATGCAATCATCAAACTTAGGTACATCATCTAGTCGGGATCATCGAACCTGGGTACATCATCCAGTCGGAACAATACGTACATCACATACGATAGTAATAGATACTGGTCTGTGCTATGTATGCATGATTAGCCTATCCGTTTTTAATCCAATTACAACTAACCATTTTAAATAAACTCAAAGGTCACTACGGGGGCTCGTCACTAGCATAGGCCAACAGCTCGGGCATATGTCCCATGACCACCATCCCCGGCTCATGAGACTACCATCTTAGGCTGTTTAATGGAAACCCGTCGACTAGTGGCCAATCATATTACAATATATAGGGCTTACCATCGCATGGTTGTACAGTATAAAACATCCAACCCATATAGGGAAAATATTAAAACAAAGCCACATAGGGCAATATCAAAGTAGGCCACATAGGGCGAGTATCAGAACCATGCGATAAAATACCATTCTTGAAAACCATTGGGCACAACAACCCTGGATGGTAAGCCCACATTGATCATCCATCTAGACCACTACTCAACAACCACTATATCGAAGGTCCATTATGATCACAACTAGCCAAGTTACATACCAAGTATGGGTGTACATTCATATGTGGGAATTTTCCACTAATATACCAGTTTAAGTTCCATAAGCAATCCACAAAAAGAATTCCACAAGTATGAACAATTATACAGGATAATCATAAAGCATATAATACAGCAATTCAATTTCCACCAGCTAACACATGTGATTATAAATGGAGATATCAGTTATGAATTTAAATAAAAACTATAACTTAAGCTAATGAGAAGATGGAAAGCTCAAGGGGAAGAATCATCACCTTATGCATCGAATCACCTTCTAGTGTCGCTAAGTGCCTGCGCCCTTAGAATTGTATCCTACCACAAATCATGAACTTGTACAATTAGGTCCAAGTCCCACACACTACCTAGGGTTATAGCCTAGGGTTAGATTACCTATTCTTAGGGTTTTGATGTGAAATTGGGATTTTCTTTTACCCTAGAGTTTAGTCTTAAACTTAGACTTTAGGATTTGAACTCTACTTGGCACCTTAGTTAGAATTAAATCTTAATACTTACAAGAATACTCTTAACGTTAGTGTTATAATTTATATTAGTTAATATGTTAATAAGGATAGTTCATAAGTTCATATTTAAATATACCAACATTTTCTAATGTTCCAATGATTACTTAAAATCTCTTATGAATGATACATGTAATAATAATAATTTTATCAACCATTGATATAATAAGGACTAACACTCAACACTTATATTAACAAAAATTGTATTAATTCCATGAGGAGGGTGATTATATTATCTAATGATGATGATTATAACTATTAATAGGAATGTTTAAAGGTGAAGAATAAAACACTTATAATTAATAATTTTAATTTGTCTGTAATAACTAATTATAAGTGAATTTCTAATGGTTAATCATGCTTAATTTAATACCCTATCAATGATAATCATGGTAACATGAATAACTATAATCGAAATGAATTTAATATGGAAGGAGGAGGTGGACTCACCTAGGTCGACTAAATGGTCCAACTCGGCTCAATACGACGGACCGGCCTTGTGCAACTCAACTCACCAACCGAGTTGACTGACTCATCGATTCGGCCGAGTCAACTCAGCCCAATCAACTCAATCATCAACCCGACCAACCTCTCCTTCGTCTTCCTCTCTTTCACTCTCTTTTCTTCTCAACTTCCTTTCCTTCCTTCTTCCATTTTTTTTCCAAAATGAGCCATCCAGCAAGTTTGCTCGACTCAGTAAAACATGACCCGACTCAACATCCCAACTTGCCGAGTCGACTCTCTCCTCTCTCTGTCCCTCTCCTTCTCACTTTCTTCCTTCCTTCTCCTTCTTTCTCTTTTCCTTTCTCACACTCTTCCCTTCTCTCTTTCTCTCGGTCACGGCATGACGGAGACCTACCCTAAACTTTGAACCGAGTCGGCGACTCAATTCGGCCATTTGTCTGTGGCGTGGTGTAGACGCACCTCTCTCTTTCTCTCACGTTCTCTCCCCTTTTTTCTTTCTTCTCTCTCTCTCTCTCTCTCTCTCTCTCTCTCTCTACACTCTTTTCCTAGCCTTTTAAAATGTCTGGACACATGCCACAATAGTCCGAATCGGACTGAACACGAACCCAACTTACCATTGACTCATGTAGTTGCACCAGCGAATTGGTTGGGCCGAGCTTGGTGCGACACGCACACTCTCTCCCTCTGGCCTATCTCCCTCCTTTCTTCTCCTTTCTACTTCGATTCTCCCCTAGCTGAACATTTAGCGATGGACACCAGGTGGAGCCTGACTCGGATGATGTGGTGCGGCTCCAACGAGGAAGAAGAAGCTGCCATTAATGGCAGATCTCAAACGAACACTTCCACCTTTGATCGGCTCCTTTTAGACAGTCTATATGGATCTTATAGAGCTTACGGATGGCCCCTTTCAAAGCTTTAAGAGAGTTTGGCTGATGGGTTCGAATTTGGGAGGCTGCAGCTGCTTCTAAAGTTCTTCGAAAGAGAGGGAGGAGCACCCTCATATTTATAATTCTCACTGAACATTATGCCCTAGACTCATCCAAAGGCATTAGATGGAGATCAAACACTCAGGATTTGATTCGCTTTACAACAACCCTCTTATACAGTTGGCAACGTAAAATCGGCTGAGGTTTTCTCTCCCTGGTATTGAGGGAACCCTAAACCGCGTAAAACAGATGGCTAAGATTTATCTAAATGGATGGCTTGGATAGATAGACGCTAGGACACACAGATCGCAAACGTGGAGTGGTGAAATTGAAAGTGCCCTTATAAGTGCCCTTGTTTGTCAATTACTGTGAACGGGTGGTCAGACAGTCTGCAGGACATCAAAAGAAGATCAAGCCAAGTGTCTGCATCAATCGGATGTATGGAAGCTCGCCATAGGTAAATCATAGCCTCACATCCCATAACCCAATACACCAGGTGAATTAAACCCTTAAAACAAGATAGACATCTTAGGGTTTTTATGGTAAGAAAACTTTTTCAAAATGAGAAAATCTCTAAGTTTTTCTCGCCCTGTCGATTCTATCGAAGCACCCTTGATATGATCGACCTGCACTGTCGATGTCCTTGATACCTTAACGATATTATCGATAAGAGGACCAAAAGTGTCCAGCAACTAAATACTCATCTGGACGGATTTATCGATGTATCGATACATCTATCGATATCATCGATAAAAGCACTAAACATGTCCAGTAACTTCATAACATATCTAGACAAATTATTGATGTATCGATAAATATATCGATACCATCGATATTCAAATCTCGAGACCATCGGGAGTGGCTCGATAAGATCAACAGGCAGATTTCTGATGCCCCTGTTTTTTAGTGAAAATCTCAAAATTCATCGATATATCGATGACCGTCCGATATGATCTGAAATCAAATATCGATAAGATCGAAGGTCCATCGATGATATCGATGGTGGGCGTGCATTTCTTACATCAGTTATTTCAGGATGTTTTTAACTATGATCGGGGGCCCTTCGATTTAATCGATATTCAAATATCGATGATATCGACACCTGATCGATTGCATCGAACTAAGCCATAATCTGTCCAGCAAGTTCAAAGATAAATCTGCTGGAATTATCGATGCCTCGACTCAGATCTCAATACCATTAACATTCAAATTTCGATGACCTCGACGGTTCCCCCGATCATTTATGAAAACCTGAAATATTTTTAAAGTCAAGTCTCTCTCATTTTTTATGTGTCGAGGGATTAACCCAGTCATCGATGGAATCAGAGTTCGAAATTCGATGACATCGACAACTGTTTCAATTCATCAACCAATTGGCAAAGAGTTTCAAAAGCGTATGACATCGAGTCCGAGTCATCGAGCGGACCATCAATGCCATCGAGAGTATACACTTGATGATATTGAACCTGCTCGATGATATCGAACTCTGTCATAAATGTGACCATTTTATATCCGTTGGAACTTTTTGCCTATTTATAGAGGACTGGTCTTTTGTTAGCGTGAGAGAAAGTAGAGAGAACTTTTGAGTGTTTCAACTTATATCCTATACCTAAAGCCCTTTCTGTCAAGGGAGTTTATCCTCCAATCCACCCTTACCATTGATATTAAATAGAGTGATTGGGGAATGAACTTTCGTATTCAAGGATCCTCTAGGTACTACCTTAATGATAAATCATTATGTTGGGATGCCTTAAATGCATAAGAGAGGAACCACTCTATCTTCCTTATAGGAAAATCTTTAGAGAGTAGGATTCCATCTCACCCTTGACCCAACCCGAAGCCAAGCATTAGTATATCATCTTGTATTTCGGATCAAGGGAGCTGAAGACTCTTCGTCAACAAGGAGGAGAAGATCTTTGGCGTTGTGTTTAACGGGACTCATCAACTTATCTGTAAGTATCCAGAGTCCAGAGGACACTTGTGATCATTCCTTCCTAGGTCTTGATCCTAAGTAGTTCTCACCCTTTGAAGTCCTCAAGGAGGCCTCCGGCAGGAGTATATGTAGTAGGTGCATAGGGTGGACCCTTGCTCTTGTGTAGGGCATAAACTGTTAGGTCCTTGTGTAGGTCTTTGACCTGTGTGGTCTAAAATCCATGTGCGTTGTGTGGACCCTTGCTCTATGGAGAGCATAAACATCTGGTTAGGAGTGAACCAGCAAAACTCTGGGTTTGAGGTGAACCACGTAAAACCTCTGTAAAGGTTGAAGGTGAACATGATTTAAAACCTTAGGTTTGAGGTGAACCTTGGGAAACCTCCTTAGTGAAATCCAGTACACTCAAGAGTTGAGTACGACAGCCTGGAGTGGAGTAGACAAGTAGTCGAACCACTATAAAAATGACTGTGTCTGTGATTACTTTTCTATATGTGTGATTCATGACAATGCTTTCATATTCATATATTTGAACACATCTCACACACATACAGTCACATCCAACTAGACTAAGTTACATATTGTTAAATCTTGATTAGTTTGTGATTGGTTCCTCTACTTGGCTTGGAAGCCGATAGAGTTATATTTGAGTAATCCTGAAAATTGTATACATGATAGGATTAGCGTGATAAGATTTTTAAATAAACAGTAAAAACTTTTAAAAAGTCCTATTCACCCCCCTCTAGGACATATTGGCATATTCTCACTTCAACTCAAGCGGTCTTCACCGCTATTTCAATTGGTATCAGAGCAGGTCTCTCTTTAAGGGCTTCACCGCCTAGAGAGTGATCTTGACTGAAGTTGGGAATATGGCCAAAGGAGAGGGCTCATCGGTCACTAGACCTTCAGTATTTAATAGATCAAATTATGTATACTGGAAGGCTAGGATGCACTACTTTCTGAGATCTTTGGATCATGACGTTTGGGATATTGTTGAAAGTAGATACGTGCCACCAACTGAAGAAATTATACTTGATAATGGCACAACAATCATAAAGCCCAAACCCAAAGAAAAGTGGACAGCATTCGACAAGGAAAGGCAAACATTTGAAGCCAAGGCTATGAATGTTATCTACTGTGCCGTGTCCCAAGATATTTTCAATCAAATAAGCATGTGTGGGACATCGAAAGAAGCATGAGATCTACTGGAAACAACCCATGAAGGTACAAATACTGTGAAGAGGTCCAAACTACAACTTTTAACCTCACAGTTCGAAAATCTCAGAATGAAGGAGCATGAGACATTTATGGAGTTCTTTACAAAACTGAATTTCATTTGTAACTCCATGGGTGGATTGGGAGAGAAGGTTCCAGTTCCTAAAATTTGCAGGAAAATTCTAAGATCATTGCCGGAACGCTTCAATCCCAAAGTAACAACAATTGAGGAGTGTAGGAATATTGATGAAATGAAAGTAGAAGAACTTGTAGGTTCCCTACAAACTTTTGAACTACACTTCACACAACCCCAAAAATCTAAAAACACTGTCCTAAAAACTTCTAAGAAAACAATTCATGAGGACAGTGGGAGTGAAAAGGAAGATGAAGATGAGGAAGTGGCTTTACAGGCATAAAGATTCAGAAGATTCTTTCAAAAGAATCACAACTGTCCCTCTAGAGGTAGAAAGGTAAATAACAAACCCTCTGCAGGCAAATTTGGTAAAAAGACCAAAGAACCACAATGCTACGCCTGTAGAGAGTATAGACATCTATCTACCGAATGCCCAAACAGAAAAACCAAGGGCAAGGCAATGGCTGCCACATGGGATGATACTGAAGAGTTAAACTCAGAATCAAGTGACTCAGAGAGCGATGGAGACCAAAAATCTTTGAAAATACTCATGGTTTCCACTACTCCAATCATTTCAACTGAATCCGAGGAAGAACAGTAAGTCACTAAATCAATTCCATCTGACAACGAAGAAACTGGAGAAGAAGAAGAAGAAGAGATAAAGAAGGATGAATTACAAGATGCTTACAATCAACTTTACATTCATAGCGTCAATATTGTCAAAAGACTAGGAATAGTTGAGAACAAAAAGGAACTACTGCAATTAGAGTTGGATAAAGCTTCAAGTACTAATACTCATCTAATTACTGATTTGCAGCAATGTCACTCAGATAATGATAGACTAGAAAGAACCAACATTTCCTTGAAATTTGAGTTAGGAAAATTGAGAAACACTAGGAATGAAAGAACAAGTCCTGATCATGCATCTAGATCAGGATAATTGATGCAATGATGCAATTTTTACTGAGCATTCAAAGAAACAATATGATGTCTCTCACCTCCTCTTTTGCACATAACCATTCAAATGTTTATACGTTTTGCTGTATAGAGTCCTTAGAAATTTTTGTGGATAACTGCGCTAGGAAACAGATGAATACTTTTGCTACATACTTGAAAGATCACATTACAGGAAAAAATTTCTTTGAAAAGATTCATCTTCGATATGAGCGTCGATTGGTGACTTGTGAATATCGATCACATCGACTGAGAATCGATATCATCGACGACTCTCTGGGTAGCTGAAACGTTAGGATGGTTGTTCTTCCTAGAACTCAAAGTTAAAAAATCAAAATTTAGGAACTAAGAACATGATTAAAGAGAAAGGTAGTCACTGCTTGGCAAGAATCAGTAGATCAAGTAGAAGAGTCTCATCATGTGCTCTCAGATTTGGATGTTTCGTCTTTCCAAAATGAGAAAAGATAAAGGATTGTTCCGTTCACAGCACGCATCAACTGAAAAGAAGGAAGGTAAGCATGATGCAACTACCTCTTCTCCTTTATTCAACTTAATCCTTGTGGCGAAACGAATGGTTCACAGAAAAAGCATTGAACCCTTTAGGATCATCGAGCTATTGGAACAAATTGGATGGGAAAATGTTGTGAACATTGGAGGAACCTTTCAACATAATCTGGTACATCAGTTTCTAAGTTTGGTTTATAATGTTGAAAATGATCCTCCTGTTATCTCGATCACGGTCATGAATCGGGTTGAATGCATCACACCAAAAGGGGTAAGTAGGATGATTAATGTGAAGATGACTGGAATAACTGTATCTAATCGAAATATGAATAGTCTAAGTGTGTGGGGGGAAGTTACTCAAGCATTGTGTAATGGTACTACAATTCCCAAGAATGCCAAAAATGTTCTTCATGTCAAGCATCTTGATCCTAACTACCGGATTCTTCACAGCATTTTTAGCTCTAATGTCTATCCCTGTGAAGTCTCTGACAAAAAGCTCTCACCATACATCCTTAACATTCTGTATGACATTCATCTAGGAATTCCAATATGCCTACCTACTCTGATCGTATCAATTCGGACTACTAGTGTCTCATGATCTCCCTCATCCACCTGCGTGGTTCAATTATGAAGATATACATAAAGTAAACATCTTTGAAATTGTGTTTTGTGGTAGAAGAACCGGTTCAATTCTCGGCAGTAGCAGTCTGGTGCACAGTTCCGACTCTATTGAAGTCATTCCAAACATTCCTATACGCGACAGTATCCAAGATGTTCTGGACGGACAAGCTCACATTGTGAAACGGCTAAATGACTGTGAAGCCTATCTTTCCGAAGCCCGACAATGACTGATGGCCTTGCAACGCGCAACAAAACAGGTTCTGAAACGGCTGCCTACTCCATAAGCTTCCTAGGATAAACATCTATCACATCCCTGAAGTACTTGTAAAATGCTCCAGGCCTAAAATATCTTTTTGAATACCTGTGGTCATAATTGTGGGTGTGATGAATCACAAATTTGGCAAGTTTTTTTTCATATACCCCAATGCGGGTTACTGATGTGAAGAATTTTTTTTTGGATTGACTGGTTACTTTACAAACTTATGGAATGCATATGTTATTTCTTGTTGTTTTTCTCACTACTTTATCTGCAATATCATCTGCATTTATCTATCATGCATACATATGTTCTGCCACTGTTTATCAATGCTATGTATGTATGCCTCCACCTGTTAGTTCTCCCATATGCTTTAATATTTCAGTCAATATCACTTGCTATACCTTTGCCAATGACTGACAAAAAGGGGGAGAACAGTTCAAAACACCCTAAGCAGAAAATTATGTATCTATCTATGTTTATGCAGGTGTTAGGGGGAGCAGCTACAAGAAAGGGGGAGTTTTTGAAGTAAGGGGGAGCGGATACTTCTAGAATATGTACATGGGTTAGAAAACATTGTAAAATTGTGTAAATGCATGTACACACAATTTAGGGTGTGTCTAGAAGTATTCTAGGGTGTTTTGGGTATTTTGTCACATAATTGACAAAGGGGGAGATTGAAAGTGCCCTTGTCTGTCAATTACTATGAACGGGTGGTCAGACAGTCTGCAGGACATCAAAAGAAGATCAAGCCAAGTGTCTGCCTCAATCGGATGTGTGGAAGCTCGCCATAGGTAAATCACAGCCTCACATCCCATAACCCAATACACCAGGTGAATTAAACCCTTAAAACAAGATAGACACCTTAGGGTTTTTATGGTGAGAAAACTTTTTTCAAATAGGAAAATCTCTAAGTTTTTCTCACCCTGTCGATTCTATCGAAGAACCCTCGATATGATCGACCTGCACCATCGATGTCCTCGATACCTTAACGATATTATCAATAAGAGGACCAAAAGTGTCCAGCAACTAAATACTCATCTGGACGGATTTATCGATGTATTGATACATCTATCGATATCATCAATAAAAGCACTAAACATGTCCAGTAACTTCATAACATATCTGGACGAATTATCGATGTATCGATACGCATATTAATACCATCGATATTCAAATCTCAAGACCATCGAGAGTGGCTCGATAAGATCGACAGGCAGATTTTCGGCGCCCCTGTTTTTTAATGAAAATCTTAAAATTCATCGATATATCGATGACCATCTGATATGATCTGAAATCAAATATCGATAAGATCGGAGGTCCATCGATGATATCGATGGTGGGCACGCATTTCTTACAGCAGATATTTCGGATGTTTTTAACTATGATCGGGGGCCCTTCGATTTAATCGATATTCAAATGTCGATGATATTGACACCTGATCGATTGCATCAAACTAAGCCATAATTTGTCCAGCAAGTTCAAAGATAAATCTGCTAGAATTATCGATGCTTCGACTCAAATCTCGATATCATCGACATTCAAATTCTAATGACCTCGATAGTTCCCCCGATCATTCATGAAAACCTGAAATATTTTCAAAGTCAAGTCTCTCCCATTTTTCACGTGTCGAGGGATCGACCCAGTCATCGATGGAATCAGAGTTCGAAACCCGATGACATCAACAACTGTTTCGATTCATCGACCAATTGGCAAAGAGTTTCAAAAGCGTAAGACATCGAGTCCGAGTCATCAAGCGGACCATTGATGCCATCGAGAGTATACGCTCGATGATATCGAACCTGCTCGATGATATCGAACTCTATCATAAATGTGACCGTTTTATATCCATTGGAACTTTTTGCCTATTTATAGAGGACTTGTCTTTTGTTGTTGTGAGAGAAAGTAGAGAGAGCTTTTGAGTGTTTCAACTTATATCCTATACCTAAAGCCCTTTCTCTCAAGGGAGTTCATCCTCCAATCCACCCTTACCATTGATATTAAATAGAGTGGATTGGGGAATGAATTTCTGCATTCAAGGATCCTCCAGCTACTACCTTAATGACAAATCATTATGCTGGGATGCCCTGAATGCATAAGAGAGGAACCACTCTATCTTCCTTATAGCAAAATCTTTAGAGAGTAGGATTCCATCTCACTCTTGACCCAACCCGAAGCCAAGCATTGGTATATCATCTTGTGTTGCGGATCAAGGGAGCTGAAGACTCTTCGTCAACAAGGAGGAGGAGATCATTGGCATTGTGTTTAGCGAGACTCATCAACTTATCTGTAAGTATCCAGAGTCCAGAGGACACTTGTGATCATTCCTTCCTAGGTCTTGATCCTAAGTAGTTCTCACCCTTTGAAGTCCTCAAGGAGGCCTCCGGCGGGAGTGTACGTAGTGGGTGCACAGGGTGGACCCTTGCTCTTGTGTAGGGCATAAACTATTAGGTCCTTGTGTAGGTCCTTGACCTGTGTGGTCTAAAATCTGGGTGTGTTGTGTGGACCCTTGTTCTATGGAGAGCATAAACATCCGGTTAGGAGTGAACCAGCAAAACTCTGGGTTTGAGGTGAATTGCGTAAAACCTTTGTAAAGGTTGAAGGTGAACTTGATTTAAAACCTTAGGTTTGTGGTGAACGTTGGGAAACCTCCTTAGTGAAATCCGGTATACTCAAGGGTTGAGTACGACAGCCGGGAGTGGACTAGACAAGTAGTCGAACCACTATAAAAATGACCGTGTTTGTGATTGCTTTTCTATATGTGTGATTCATGACAATGCTTTCATATTCATGTATTTGAACACATCTCACACACATACAGTCACATCCAACATAGACTAAGTTGCATATTGTTAAATCTTGATTAGTTTGTGATTGGTTCCTCTACTTGGCTTGGAAGCCGATAGAGTTATATTTGAGTAATCCTGAAAATTGTATACATGATAGGATTAGTGTGATAGGATTTTTGAATAAGCAGTAAAAACTTTTAAAAAGTCCTATTCACCCCCCTCTAGGACATATTGGCATATTCTGACTTCAACTCAAGCGGTCTTCACCGCTATTTCAAAAATGGTTTCCATTTCCGAAAACATATGCTTGTAGGGCCTGTTTTCGCTGGATATTGTGTTCACGCACATGCACTCCAACACACGAGATGAACTAGGTTTTAGCAGGGCCCAAGCCTTGAACACGATGGACGGCTTGGATTGTCTATAGGGTCAGTGTAGGTGGGCCACAACTCATGCTCAAACCGTTCGTTCAATGGATCTGACGAAAGGAGGAAAAGAGAGAGGCTTTCCCTTTTTAGAGAAAGCTCGGTCATACCCAGTTTGACAGGGCTTGTGAGTCCTATGCACAGCCAGTGCATGCCTCTAGTGTGCACACCATTCATGTGTGGGGTCCACTATAGTGGTTTTGGTGGATCTAACCCGTTCATCTAATTGTTCGAGTCCTATTAGGATATTCGGCCCAAGATGGGGCAGATCCAAAGCTTAGGTGGGCCTTACCAATTGATTCTCGATTTTAATTATGGTTTGCTACCGATCTGTTGTCCAAATCATCTTGAATTTGAATATCAATGGTTAAGATGGTCTTAGGGACCACTTAGTTGAGAATCAGTAGCTGAGTTAGGGAATAGATGACCTGGCATGTGTTTAGAGTAACTAGCCATAAAACATATACTTAAGCAAACTAATCCAATATTTTAATTCATCTAAGACATATATTTGAGTCAGCCTTTCAGGTATTCTAATTGCTTCTAAGGCATTGGTTTAAGTCAACTATTAAATATTCCAACCCATTCTAAGATATTTATTATGTAAACTATTCAAGTATTCTCAATAACTCCAAGACATTAGTTTAAATAACTAATCAAGTCTTCCAACTAATCACGCATTATAATCAATTCTAAGGCATGTGTTTAAGAGAGCTAAACAGATGGTCTAATTAATTCTAAGACTAACCAACAATCAAATTGCTCATACGGTATGTATTTAAGTAAGCTACCGAATGATTAGCCATTTAAGGGTCATCGTTCATAGTTATAATAAAAGTTATCCTTATCCTAAAAATAAGTATTTTCTGGTGATATGGTGATCCATCTTGTAAATCGACGAATGGATAACTTAATGTACGGATGGGGATTATTTCCAAGGGTTGGATTGAAGGTTCATTTATACTGGGCTTGTATTTATTTCTAAATTTGGTTATACAGTAACACCCGAGTATTGGAAAGTACGGGGTGTTACAATCTACCCCCCTTAAAGAGAATTTCGCCCCCGAAATTCAGTGCTTCTATTATTATTAGGGACGATGATAATATCCATTATTTTCCTACATCTACAAACGTATGCCACTAGGCGCCCAAAACTGAGGTCGTTACAATCTACCCCCCTTAAAGAAAATAAATAAAGTTCTACTTTAATATTTAATGATATTTGTACCCATTATTATGAGCGGTTCAATGATCCAAAAGGTGTGCCCTATGTCTACGTGTGAAGTCCCAACGAGCTTTATTTCACTTTCTCACAACCCCTAAGTTTCTCGTTTAGCAAATCAACTAAGGTGTCTAAGCCCCACTCAAAGTTTAGGAATCATTCTAAACCTAATGAATCGTCTAATGCTTATCAACGTTAAAATTTTCTATACCATTTCATACCTTTCTCTTGATTTTCCTTTTACTTTAATGACAACTCCCCACTATCTAAAGTATGACACAATCTTCTGGTTTTCTATGTTCGAGCTGTCACAGATAGATGGTTGTAGTGGGTTTGAGCCCGATACATCGATCATCTGCCTGCAGAGCAGAGGATTTCGGTATCAATTCACCATCGTATTAAATCTCGATCCTTTGCTTGATCAGGGCATTGGAATAATTGAGACTTGCTAGGACTTAGAATTTAGGTCAAACTGCGTGCTCATCGCATAAACATGATTCCATCAGTCCGTGACCCCGATTACTCTAAACTAATGGGAAATATCATTTGACCGTTCAATTTCATAACGAAAAAAACTGTGGCCCATTATACTTCCAATGCACACTCTGATTGTCTAAACACAAAATCTTAGGACCCAAGTTTCTACATGAAATCTAAGTTGGAAATTTCTAAACCCACTTAGGATTTAAAATATAATCATAATATGCACAGCCTAAGGTTGAAAACTTACCCACAATCCCATAACTTCTCCTCTAATTAATTTCATATACTAGAACTATAGGGAATTATTAATTCTAAGTAAAGAGAGGTGTTAAGGAATTCAAATTACATTCCCCATTGCGATTTCTTAAGTTTAGGGAGTGCTTATGCCCAACCTAATGTACAATGTGGTGGGTAAGGAATCGCTTATGAAGTCCAAGTTCGCTTCATATGCTAAATAGTGTGACGCCATTATTTCTAACTAATGAAATTCCTAAAAGTGTTTAGAATCTAGGTCTCTAGGAATTGTATTTTGGGAGTCAAGTCTAGGGAATGTTTTCATTTTGTCTTATGTACATTGCAATGGTATTTGTCCTCCCACAACATATAGGTTTAATTCCAAGTTTAAGCGGCCACCCTGATATTCTATAATGGGGAACTAAGTTTTGTTTCTAACTTCAAATGACTAACCTAAAATGTTCAAGGGATTTAAGTTTCATTTCTAAGTTCTACAATTACCCAAACAATTCTCTAGGGAACCTAACATTTGAGTTCTCTACATCCTTATTTCTTCCCAGTTCTAAGGGTTTCTACATAAGTTAAGGTCCAAAAGTCTATCCTACAAAAATTTCAGGGGAGCCTAGAGTTTGAAGTATCTATGTTCTCCAAATTCTTTAAGGGAGCTTTCCATAAGTTCAAATGACTAAATGTTCAAAGGGAACTAGTTTCATTTCTAAGTTCTACGAGCATCCAAACAATTATTTTGGGGGCCTAAGTTTGGGCTTCTACATTCTCAGATCCTCCTAAGTCTAAGGGAGATTCACTTAGGTTCAAATTTTTGGTTTCAAACACCCTAACTTGAGACATTTAAGGCTTGTATAAGGTCATTTCCCAAGGCCAAGTTTGTCCAAACTATACTCTGATACCAACTATAACGCCCCGACTTTTCAGGACCCGAGTATACGATCCGTTTCCTAAAAACCCGAGTTGTTAACCTTAAAGGATGGTCAAATTTGATATGTAATATTTTTTTTGTTTCATCATCATCTATCAGAGTAAGCAAGCGAGAGTAGGATAGACAAATCAACATAAAGGAAAGTCTTCATTTACATTTAGGATATACAAGAAGATGCCCATAATGACTTATACAAACCAATGTCTTAATATAACAAATACAAGAATTCACATGATTTAGTACATGAAAAATAGCATAAGAATGTAAACATAAGCCGCAAGATCGTGCAGCTCCTCGAGATAGATACAACCATTTAACCCTGACACTTGTAGTCGACTCCACATCAGCCTGAACCTGAAAGTCACATAAGCCACCTGTGCTACCTATACAGTTATATATTTGATGGATGAGTAGCCAACTCAGTGTGAATTTCCCTTAAGATTACACACCGCCGCATTAGGTAAGCATAGTTATAAAATAAAGCATATAAAAAAATACATGATGCAGGTCTTATTGGGTGTATGGATGCGTGAAATATGCAATCACACATCGAGGATGCTCATCCGTGCATATAGTGGACTGTCACCCATGCAATCATCGAACCTAGGTACATCATCCAGTCGGGATCATCGAACCTAGATACATCATCCATCGGAACAATACGTATATCACGTACGATAGCAATAGATGTTGGTCTGTGCTATGTATGTATGATTAGCTTATCCATTATTAATCTAATTACAACCAGCCATTTTAAATAAGCTCAAAGGTCACTACAGGGGCTTGTCACCAGCATAAGCTAACAAAAAGAGCATATGTCTCATGACTACCATCCCCGGCTCATGAGACTACCATCTTAGGATGTTTAATGAAAACTCGTCGACTAGTGGTCAATCATATTACAATATATGGGGCTTACCATCACATGGTTGTATAGTATAAAACATTCAACCCATATAGTGAAAATACTAGAACAAAGCCACATAGGGCGATATCAAAGTAGGCCACATAGGGCAAGTATCAGAACCATGCGATAAAAGATCATCCTTGAAAACCATTGGGCACAACAACCTTGGATGGTATGCCCACATCGATGATCCGTCTAGACCACCACTCAACAACCACTAGATCGAAGGTCCATTATGATCACAACTAGTCAAGTTACATCCCAAGTATGGGTGTACATTCATATGTGGGAATTTCCCACTAATGTACCAGTTTAAGTTCCATAAGCAATCCATAAAAAGAATTCCACAAGTATAAACAATTATACAGGATAATCATAAAGCATGTAATACAGCAATTCAATTCCCACCAGCTAACGCATGTGATTATAAAGGGAGATATCAATTATGAATTTAAATAAAAACTATAACTTAAGCTATTAAGAAGATGGAAAGCTCAAGGGAAAGAATCATCACCTTATGCATCGAATCACCTTCTAGTGTCACTAAGTGCCTGCACCCTTAGAATTGTATCCTACCACAAATCATGAACTTGTACAATTAGGTCCAAGTCCCACACACTACCTAGGGTTATAGCCTAGGGTTAGATTACCTATTCTTAGGGTTTTGATGTGAAATTGGGATTTTCTTTTACACTAGAGTTTAGTCTTAAACTTAGACTTTAGGATTTGAACTCTACTTGGCACCTTAGTTAGAATTAAATCTTAATACTTACAAGAATACTCTTAACGTTAGTGTTATAATTTATATTAGTTAATATGTTAATAAGGATAGTTCATAAGTTCATATTTAAATATACCAACATTTTCTAATGTTCCTATGATGACTTAAAATCTCTTATGAATGATACTTGTAATAATAATAATTTTATCAACCATTGATATAATAAGGACTAACACTCAACACTTATATTAACAAAAATTGCATTAATTCCATGAGGAGGGTGATTATATTATCTAATGATGATGATTGTAACTATCAATAGGAATGTTTAAAGGTGAAGAATAAAACACTTATAGTTAACAATTTGAATTTGTCTGTAATAACTAATTATAAGTGAATTACTAATGGTTAATCATGCTTAATATTAGTACCCTATCAATGATAATCATGGTAACACGAATAACTATAATCGAAGTGAATTTAATATGGAAGGAGGAGGTTAATATTAGTACCCTATCATGAATTTTCTTCTCAACTTCCTTTCCTTCCTTCTTCCATTTTTTTTCCAAAATGAGCCATCCAGCAAGTTTGCTTGACTCAGCAAAACCTGACCCGACTCAACATCCCAACTCTCTCTCTCTCTCTCTCTCTCTCTCTCTCTCACTCTCTCTCTCTCTCCCACTCCTCATTTTCTTTCTTCCTTCCTCCTTCTTTCTCTTTTCTTTCTTTCCCTTTTCCTTTCTCACTCTCTTCCCTGCTCTCTTTCTCTGGCCAGCCACTACAGGACTTGCCCTAAACCTGAACCGAGTCAGCGACTCCGTTCGTTGTACAGCAGCGTGATGTAGACGCACCTCTCTCTTTCTCTCACGTTCTCTCCCCTTTTTTTCTTTCTTCTCTCTCTCCTACACTCTTTCCCTGGCCTTTTAAAATGTTTGGACGCATGCCACAACAGTCTGAATCAGGCTGATCACGGACCCGACTCACCCATCGACTCGTGCAGTCACACAAGCGACTTGGTTGGGCCGAGCTTGGTGCGACACGCACACTCTCTCCCTCTGGCCTATCTCCCTCCTTTCTTCTCCTTTCTACTTCTATTCTCCCCTAGCTAAAATTCTAGCGACGGACACCAAGTGCAGC
Organism: Magnolia changhungtana; assembly: GCA_030180095.1. Classification (NCBI taxonomy): domain Eukaryota; kingdom Viridiplantae; phylum Streptophyta; class Magnoliopsida; order Magnoliales; family Magnoliaceae; genus Magnolia; species Magnolia changhungtana. Next base: position 250,770 of record JASAUF010000646.1, read on the forward strand.
CCGACTCAAACGACGTGATGCGGCTCCAACGAGGAAGAAGAAGCTGCCATTAATGGTAGATCTCAAATGAACACCTCCGCCTCTGATCGGCTCCTTTCAGATGGTCCATATGGATCCTAGAGAGCTTACGGTCGACCCCTTTCGAAGCTTTAGGAGAGTTTGACTGATGGGTTCGAATTTGGGAGGCTGTAGTTGCTTCTAAAGTTCTTTCAAAGAGAGGGAGGAGCACCCTCATATTTATAATTTTCTCCATGAACATTACGCCCCAGACTCATCCAGAGGCGTTGGATGGAGATCAAACTCTCAGGATTTGATTAGCTTTACAATAACCCTCTTATACGGTTGGCAACGTAAAACTGGCTGAGGTTTTCTCTCCCTGGTATTGAGGGAGCCCTAAACCGTGTAAAACAGATGGTTGGGATTTATCTAAATGGGTGGCTTGGATGGACAGACGCGAGGGAACACGGATCGCAAATGTGGAGTGGTGAAACAGTTTCCTTTTCCAGAAACATGTGCTTGTAGGGCCTGTTTTCGCTGGAGATTGTGTTCACGCACGTACACTCCAACACCCGAGATGAAGTAGGTTTTAGCGGGGCCCAAGCCCTAAACACGATGGATGGCTTGGATTTCTATAGGGTCGGTGTAGGTGGGCCACAACTCATGCTCAAACCGTTCGTTCAATGGATCTGACGGAAGAAGGAAAAGAGAGAGGCTTTCCCTTTTTAGAGAAAGCTCAGTCATACCCAGTTTGACCGAGCTTATGAGTCCTGTGCATGGCCAGTGCACGCCTCTAGTGTGCACACCATTCATGTGTGGGGTCCACTATAGTGGTTTTGGTGGATCTAACCCGTTCATCTAATTGTACGGGTCCTATTAGGATATTCAGCCCAAGATGGGGTAGATCTAAAGCTTAGGTGGGCCTTACCAATTGATTCTCAGTTTTATTTATGGTTTGCTACTGATCTATTGACCAGATCATCTTGAATTTGAATATCAATTGTTAAGATGGTCTTAGGGACCGCTTAGTTGAGAATCAGTGGCTGAGTTAGGGAATAGATGACCTGGTATGTGTTTAGAGTAACTAGCCATAAAACATATACTTAAGCAAACTAATCCAATATTGTAATCCATCTAAGACATATATTTGAGTCAACCTATCAAGTATTCTGATTACTTCTAAAGCATTGGTTTAAGTCAACTATAAATATGCCAACCCATTCTAAGATATTTATTATGTAAACTATTCAAGTATTCTTAATAACTCCAAGACATTGGTTTACATAACTAATCAAGTCTTTTAACTAATCGAGCATTATAATCAATTCTAAGGCATGTGTTTAAGAGAGCTAAATAGATGGTCTAATTAATTCTAAGACTAACCAATGATTAAATTGCTCATATGGTATGTATTTAAGTAAGCTACCGAATGATTAGCCATTTAAGGGTCATCGTTCATAGTTATAATAAAAGTTATCCTTATCCTAAAAATAAGTATTTTCTGGTGATATGGTGATCCATCTTGTAAATTGATGGATGGATAACTTAATGTACAGATGAGGATTGTTTCCAAGGGTTGGATTTAGGCTAGAATGAACGTGAAGGTTCATTTATACTGGGCTTGTATTTATTTCTAAATTTAGTTATACGGTAATACCCGAGTATTGAAAAGTACGGGGTGTTACATATCGGTCATGCCAAGATCTTGCGATGCGAAGCCTATGTAGCTAAATGTCATATGCAAGATGCAAAGAAAGCATGCCAGTACTCATCAAGTACATATATCAATACAGTTCCGCTCTAGGATATCACCAGGGTCTAATACAGTTCACACTGACTGCCTCCTCCGTAGCTGCACAGCCAAGCAAGTAGAATAGACCTCACTATTCACATGGCTAGTAGTTTGTCAATACCTACCCGGCTCGTCGATGGCGAACTCATTTGCAAGCTGGTCAAACTTAGCCTAGCTTATAGCCCCCTCACTCAGGCGGATATGGCCACACCCCCTTCCAATCGACCACGACACAGTGGGAGACGCGGCCTACTAGTATTCGGCACTTGGCCGCTTGTGTATCCACTCGGTCTAGACGTTGGAGCAACTCCTGGTACTAAAAAGGTTCTAGGACTTTCACCCAAGGACATCCTAATTGCCTACAATGCTAGAACAAAGTATTTTTGGTATCCGATACGACTATTCACGATGTGCCTATGGAGCCATAGCCCTGATATCGCTAGGGCATACAATGATCAAGACATACAAATCCAAGATGCATGAAGCACACTGTCCAGTCATGAAACAATCTTGCGCATACCACGCGCTCATGTGGGTAACTCCTATCAATGAGTCCCATAAATGATCTGTCCAATGATATATGCAATGATCAGTCACTACTCATATCATGCATATATATGATGCGTATGGGCATATGAGTCATGGAGTTACACTAAGCATGTTATAAGGTGATGAACTGTCCTTACAATGAAGATGGGCCTAGATGGCTTACACACAACAAGTACGGGCCTATCAATGGGCCCTAAGGACAGTTTATAATGCTGACATTTAACCAACATTATTCTTACAATGTGGATGTCAAACCAACATTGCTCTCAAGGCATGGCCCGCCATAAAACATCATTACACAAACCATGGAGGAATCAGTCATTGCAATGGACGCTAGGGACATCCTGTTGGCCTCGACCCATAGGCCTTAGATGCATCAACTGGGCCACATCATATGGGCCTTATATAAATCAATTGGGCCGCATCAATGGGCCTTATGTACATTGCAATGGGCCATAACCCCTGGGCCTTTGAATACATCACAATGGGCCTCGTAACATAGGCCTCACATATATCAAAATGGGCCTCAACAATGGGCCACAAATACATCGAATGGGCCTAATCACATGGGCCTCATATACATCAAAGTGGACCTCAACAACATGCCATAAATACACCAAGATGGGACTAATCACATGGGCCTTTTGTATATCAAATGGGCCACACCATTTGGGCCTCATATGTACATCAAATGGGCCACAACCAAATAAAAGTGGTGATAATGATTTCCACCATTAAAATTCTCAAGGCCCACCATATCATTTATGCCCCATCTAATCTGATCATAAGGTCTTAAAGACCTGGATTAAGAGGAAAATTAAATATCATTTGTCCCAAATTTGGTAGCCCAAGGGTTTAATGGTGGACGTTTAAACCCATATTTTTTATAATGTGGCCCACCTGACCCTAGATCTGTCCTATTTTTAATCTCAAGCTTGTAAGACAGGTTGGCCAAATAGTTGGGTGGTTTGAATGCAGCACATGCATTATGGTGGGTCCCACCATCCAGGTGTGGACGGTGTGGATAAAACACATAAATCATGGTGGTTTCCACCGTCCAATGCTGTGGACGGTGTGACTAAACCACATACATCATAGTGGGTTCCACCATCCACTGTTGTGGACGGTGTGGATAGAACACATACATCTTGGGGTCCCACGTGGGGCCCACCACAATGTTTATTTGACATCCAACCGTTCTTGGGGTCGCACGGACCTGGCTGAGTAGGAAAAACAAATTTCATATTGATTTAAAACTTTGTGAACCCAAAAATGGGTTTCAATGACAGATGGTTCAATCCCACTGTTTCCTATGACGTGGGCCACCTGAGCTTTGGATGTGGCTAATTTTTTAAGGGCCCACCAACCAGAAAGAGGGGCCACCAATTGCATGGTTTTGATGTCCCACACGCATCACGTGGGGCCCACGGCTGGGACCCATGGTCCATGCCCGAATCGGCGTCAAACGCAAGAAGTGTTCTCACGCTGTATGTCGAGGCGAAAGGCCGCGGCTTGGGTTTTTTTTTTAAATCAGGTTTTTTGGTGGTTTTTCAGGCGTGGGGCCCGCATCGGAAAAATCTACCCCACCCAATGGATTCTATAGTCCATAACCAATCCATCAAGCCCAATATTGGGCATCTTTCGGCGTGTAAAAAAATTAGGGTGAATTTAAATGGTGAAAATCACTGTTTGTTAAGGTATGGCCCACTAGAAAGTTAGATCAGCTTCATTTTTCGGCTCAATGCCTAAAATGAGTTGGTAAATAGGATGGACGGCGTGGATTGAATCTATACATCCATGTGGGGCCTACATGAGCGGCCCACCCAAAAAGCATAAAAATCAAGCTAATATTTTTTTCTTTTGCTTTCCCAGTTCACGTTCAAACGCTGGACGGTTCTAGGCAAGACAAATACATTTAAGGTGGGCCCTGCTTAGGTGGGCCACCACAGGGCTGGGTGGTGTGGAACAACATATATACAAAGTGGGCCCCTCCTATAAATGACTTGGATCAAATACATGCTTCATGGTGGGGTCCATCCGGGTGGCCCACACAGCCACATTATCACACACAATAAAAAAAATAAAGAAAGAGGGAGAGAGAGAGAAAGGAAGACCAAGTGATAAAGGAACCCTGGCATTATGGGCCCTCCCTTTCATGATTTATAACATACATCAAGTAGGTCCCAATACAAGTTGGCCCACCGACCAAAATCAATAGTGGAGATCCTTTCTCCACCGAAATGCAAGGTTTAGATGACCCTATTTGTGCAAGGAAAGTAAACATCATGATGGGGTCCATGCAGAATGGCCCCATCATGGAAGGATCATGAAGATCAAGGTGGGCCATCGGCCATGCCTAAGGTCCAAAGTGAGATCCATACCATCAATCGGTAGTCCTCACTTGGCCTATCATTAAAACATGAAAACTCTAGCCTAATAAGCACCCACCGTTCGATCTTCTTGGTTTGTTGGAAAGCCAATCTCCTCGTGTCTCACTTTGATGGTGAAAGATGAGAAATGAATGGCTAGGATGATAGATTTTTGGGATGGAAAGTGGGCCACCAAAATCCCTTTTCTCTCTTAGAATGCATGGACGTGCACTTCTCTTGCTAACTTGGGAAATGTGATGAGAAATGAGAGAGAGGGTTGTAAGAAGAGAGAGATGGGTGATGGATGTGAGGTGAGTGATGTGAGGTGATAGTGTACTTGACTTAAGAGTTGACTTGGTGGTTGCTTGACTTGTGAAGAAAGAAAGCATGGGTTGTATGTACTTGACATGAGGTGATTGATTGATTGATTAATTGATGGGACATGTTGTAGAGATTCTCTTGGGATTACAAACGTGCGGCATTTTCTTCGAAATAAACGCCGGCTCATATTTCTTAGCCAGAGTATCGGATCAGTGCGCGAGACGCGGCATCGAAACCGCGGCAACGGTGTTGTCGCAATGGTACAAGTATCGGATTAAGCCAACTCAAATCTACGGGATACGACTTAGGGTCACGCACAAACATTGATTATACGTCGTGGATTGCCGGACTTCGACGGAAAAGATCGCGGGAGTCGACAGAACAGTACGGATTAGGATACAAGCCTTACAGACTTGTAGTTGTATGAGTAAATACATTAACTTAACTTTTCTACTATAATGCACTAACTTAACTTGCCTACCATAAATACATTATCTTCTTATTTGTTCTTAAATTTTTTACTTGTAGACTTGTAGTTGTATAGAGTAACTTTTTCTTATATATTTCGATATTTGTTCTTTAAATGTTGATGCTTATGATTCTTTGTCATCTGATGTTGTTAATTATTTAGGCCACCTAGTGGTTCAGCAATATACCCCCCGTTTAGGAATTTATATTAAACAAGTAAAATCATTTGAATAAAAATGCTTATTCTTTATGAATTCCTAAATTGTCCCATTTTGGACAGTTCGGTACCATACCATGTACTTAGGTTATCCTTATTTTCAATTTACATGTAATTAGAATTTCGATAGTGTTTCCCTATATTTTTTCTGGATATGTGGTTCTTTACTAGTTGGTTTCCACTACATGTGTAATGGATTACATGTGGCAACTAATTAGTATTGAATTTTACATAATAAGTCCTAAAGGTCGTCTTTTGTATGTCCACTTCTTTAATTCTAAGCTGGTGGTATCCTGACTACAAATCTATTTTGGAGAAAACTTGGCTTCTTTCAACTAGTCAAAAAGGTCATCTATCCTAGGCAGTGGATATTTATTTTTAATGGTGACCATGTTTAGTTGGCGATAATCAATACATAATTTCATTGAGCCATTCTTCTTCTTTACAAATAAGACTGGCGCACCCCACAGTGATGTACTCAGTCGAATAAAACCTTGCTCCAATAACTTTTGAATCTTCTCCTTCAGTTCCTTCAAATCTACTGGTGCCATAGAGATCGGTGAGATCCTGGACATAAGATCTATACTGAAATCGATCTCTCTTCTTGGAGGCAATCCTAATATGTCTTGAAATATGTCTAAAAACTCACAAACAACTAGAAGTTGATTGATACCCACTTCCTGTGGTTTGTCTTCCAAAAGTACTAAGAAATCACATAATGGTATGTCCTTTTGCTTTTCAAGAAACTTGAGTCTCAGTCGTCCAGGAATAGAGAAAGTCATGGTCTTCTCGAAATAATCCAACTTTGCATGGAAAGAAGCTAACCAATCCATTCCCAGAATAGCATCGAACTCTTACATCTCTAACATGATAAGGTTGGCTAACAATACGAAATCTCCAACCATGACAAGGCAATATCTACATATCTGATTTAGCACTACAGAGCTTCTTATTGGTGTAGCAATTATTAAATTCTTATCTAGGAGTTTAGGAGATAGACCCAATGTATGCACGAAAGGAGTCGAAATAAAAGAATGCGTAGCTCCTGAATCAAATAAAACTTGAGCGGGAGAGGAATAATAATTACAGTACCTTCCACCACTGCTCCATTAGCATTTACGTCCGGTGGTACTATGGCGAACACACGACCTTAGGCCAGCTATTAAAAAACCTAGCCTTCCTGCCTCGGCTAGTGGTGTAGTTGTTGTGGGCGTTGTTACTGCTGAAGGGGTCTTTGCTACGGAGGTCTCTGATATTGTTCTGGTGCTTGATGATATAGAGGTCTCTAGTACTCTGATTGATGTGCTTGATACTGTGGCTGAGGTCTTGGGTGCATCTGTTGGGGTACCTGATAATGTGGTTGTTGAGGTGGTCATCTACAAAAATGAGCGGAGTGACCCTCCATTTCACAGTTATAACATTTACTTGTAAATCTATTTGTTAGCTGAGCTACAGCTGAGGTGTTTGTTACCATCATCTTCTGCTTCTTGGAAGCATCGCCTTGTGCTTGAGATGTATTCAATGTAGCCCTAGCGTTGCTCTTTGCTTCTCTCTTCTGTTTGCAACTTTTCAAAAAAAATTCATTGTCTCGCTCTATCATTAGGGCTCGTTCTACTACATCGGCATACAATCTAAGCTTAAGTGGAGTCAGCTTATTACGAATTGACCTTCTCAAACCCCACTCAAACTTCTTAGCTTTGCGAGCTTCATCCTGAATCATATATGGGGAAAAACGAGATAGTTTAACAAATTTGGACTCATATTGACTTATGGTCATCTCCCCTTGCTCTAAGTTTATGAATTCCTCTACTTTCTGCTCTCATACACACTCAGGAAAGTATTTCTCGTTGAACTTCTCACAGAACATATCCCACGTCCATGCGGTCTCTTCTTCAATTGTTCTAGCAATTGTCTCCCACCAATGGTCGACCTCTCCCTCTAACATAAAAACCACAAGTGTGACCTTTTGCTCCACATCACATCCTAAAACAGTGAATATATTATCCATTTGCTTTTTCCACTTTTCGGCCTCCATAGGGCCCGAAAAACCCTTGACAGTAGACAACTTCAATCTCTTAAATTTCTCTATTAAACCCCCAACACCATCTTGCACGACTGGGGCAACTCCTCCATTATCGCGATGAATGTGTTGTCCGAGAATGGTCGCCATGTCGCCTCAAGGACGTAAGACCCCATCAAGTGATTGGCCACTTTCGGTGGACCCTAATGTGGCCACCACAAGACTGGCTCTACCTCTACCTCTATCTCCACGTCGGCTCCCAAACATGTTCTAAATCAAACAATAAGCTTTAAATGTCACATAAGGGTGGATCACTAAAAGATAATACTACAAGTTAAGTTTTGATCACAACTACACTCGTGAGGGATATATCCTAGTTTTCAAAGTGACTGCATTTTTAAATAAAACCCTAGGTCCTCAATGATTCTAAACTTAAGCTCTAGTACCAATCTGTCACACCCCAAAATCTGTCACCTGGGTGTATCCGACCCCATTTCCCTACCCGAAGGCATGACTTATGTTGTGTATGTTTACATTTCACAATCCACACATATATTGACAAAATGATTCTCATTCATAAAATATAACCATCTAAATTTTTTATAAATAAATTTTTTTTCAAAAATAAAATAAAATATCCATGTCTCGGCTATTGAAGATTATTACCAAAGTCATGTCATCGCCATACTTAATGTTCATTACAACTTATTTAGAAAATGTTAAAGAACTGAAAAATAAATTTAAATATAAAAGCAAATCTATTTAAGCTCCTCCATGAGATCCGAAACCTAAAATTTTAAAATCCCAGTAGGGTAAGCTATGAAGCCTAGTGAGTAATCTCAACACAAGTTTAAAAAATAATCTCATATAATCTAAATAAAATGTACTAAAAGATACAATACCTATTTAGGTAAAACAACAGTTAGGAGATTGATAAACAAGATTTTTCAATATAAATTCAAAGAAAAATGAATGAATGAAATCAACATATGCTATAATCCATAATAACAAGTGTGGTTTATTCTTTTTAACACTAGGGCTAGTTTACACTAGTTGGCCAACACCTACGCCAATACAACACCAAGCCTGACAATGGGAACCTCTTGCGTGACATACTCACCCATCTAAAGAGCACTCGGTGAGGGACTCATTTGTACGTTAGCTGGTCAAACTACTACCCTACCGAACCTAACAATAGAAATCTTTTACAATCCTGACATGCTCACCCACCCAAAGGGTATAGTAGAGATTCCAAGAGATATCAATTGGGATTCTAGGACTTTCAAACCAAGGGTATAAGTTGCCCCACCTGTTTATGTTTTAGGGATTTTCAACACAGAGGACTTGATCGCCCTACCTATTTTCTGGTGTTCCAAAAACTATTCTAATGGTGCATGATTTAAATTAATAAATAAATAAATAAAATCATGGACCAAAAATTTCAAAAAAAAAAAAAAAAAACTTCCATGATTGTTATTCCTGGATTAAATCTATTATAAGCAGTGTACATAAATTACATGGTGTACATAAGTTATAAAATAAAATTTCTAATTATTGCAAACCGTTCGTACATCATCAAAATCCATGTAGAAAAATAAAATGCAACATAATCCATCAGATTGGAGAGTCAGAAAAATTATATATGAATTCAAAATTCTTGTAATAGTTTTAATTAAATTAATCTAAATACTATTTTTTTTTATCATATACAAGAATTATCAATGCATGGTTAACAATAATCTAAATTTAAAGTTGAACTAAAGCATGCTACATAAAATAAAGACAACAAAATAAATAATAAAATCCAAATGACATAATTAAATTTTTATAAATAAACATAAATAATAAATCAAACAGATAAATAATAACTAAGATGAGTAAATAAATAAATAAATAAGATGTTGAATCATTCATATAAAAAAAAAATTGAATTTTAAATCAAATGAATTTAATTTTAAAAAATAAACAAATAATTAATAATTTAAATAATTAATTGAAGCTTAAGTGAGAGAAAACTCACTTTTAAAAAATAAAAACTCATTTTTTTCTCTCTCTTCCTTTTTCTCTTTCCTCTTTTTTTTTTTTTTTTTTGTCCCATCCTTTTCTTTGCTCCTCTCTCTCTCTCTCTCTCTCTCTCTCTCTCTCTCTCTCTCTCTCTCTCTCTCTCTCTCCTCACTTCCTCACCTCACCTCACGTTCCACACTTCTCACCTATTTATGGTGTTGTTATTCACACATGTGATGTGAATCTAGGAAGCAACATTTTTCTTCAGTTTTCATTTCTTTTATTCACACTTTTCTCTCCTTTTTAAACGTGGGTTGGTCTAATGCACACATGCACCATGCATCTCATGTGTGCCATATGCATGTGCCATGTGTGTGCATGTGTATGGACATGAGGTGCATATGATGCATGGATGACACATGTGTGAAAGGTGTGTACATGTAATGAGTGTACATGGTGTCTAGTATTTGATGCACAAATTAACATATGGTTGTGATGTTTTCAATGCTGCATAAATGAATGATGTAGATGGATGGATGGATCCATGTATACATAGATGGACGGATGGATGTATTCATAGATGGCGGATAAATGTACAATTAGAAGAGTTCATGTGTGATTGGAGAATGGACTTCGTGAAGTACTTACAGATTGGTGGAGAGATGGATGGGTAGAGTTGTAAGTGGCCACATGACAAGCGAGATGGATGGTCAGTTTAGATCGATGGACAAGTATTCCGATGATTTCAACATATGGATGGTTTAATGGTTGTTAGATGGATGGCTAAATGTATGGTTGAATTTATTAGTTAATGAACAGTTGGATTGAATATGTCCAAATTAATGGTTGAGATTGGACCGGTTAATCTTGTAGATCGACGGTCATATCGGATTAATTGGGTACGTCGATCAATGGTTAAAATTACACCGTCAAGATTAATTTGGCTTATTACACGTCAACTTAAAAGTTTATTGAATTTCACTATCGAAGTTTTTAAATTAGGTTCACCTCTAATCTTTACAATCCTATAAAAGGACCGGATCCTTCAAAGTCTAACATAGTTTTCTATATGCTCGCCACGAACCTTGGTCCTGCACGAGAATGTACCGAGCATATAAGAACCTTGATCCTTCTAAAGTCACCTATCTAAGGTGTTATAGTCTCCTAAATCTCTAAGGAGGGACATCGTGGTGGAGGCCATTAAGACACTTAAGTAGCTAAGGTCTTCATCACTAGAAGACTCTCCTAAATTTGATTCAGACTCCTCAGTATCATCCCATTTCGCCACCATAACCCTGCATTTAAATCTTTTTTTCTAGGGCAATCGGTGGTAAGATGTCCATAATCATCATATTTGTAACATTGGACTTGTTTAGGTTGTTTAACTGATTTTCATTTTCGATTCTCAATCGTCTTATCCCTCTTATCACAATTCTTCCTTTTACTCAATTTGGAAATTTTCTAGAATTTTCTTTCAAATTCTGCATCCTTCAACATCACTATCGCTTTTAGATTTAATGGATTTAAGCTTACGTGAATACTTATGCGATGTTTTAAGGATGGCTAGTTTCTTTACATTCTGATCTGATTGTAATTAAAATTGCTCGTGGTGGGCCCACAGGCTATGCGTCAAATCTTGAAGGAGCTATAGAATGAAGGCAATGTCCTAAAAGGGGGTGACTAGGACCAAATAAAATTTATGCCAATTTTTTTTAAAAAAAATTGTCTACTTAACTAATTTCTAATTAGTGTTAAGGAAAGCCATTAACTTTAAGGCTTTCAAGCCAATAGAGGGTCCAATCACATATACTACAAAAGATATAGCAATTAAGTACTGTTCTATAAACTTGATAGTGTACATGTATGTGTGGGATGGTTAACTATCAACACCTAGCATTCATCTAATCGTGCATACTTATAATTCATCTTAACAATCATATAAGCATAATTAAACAAGTGCTCAAATAACAATCCCAAACACAATCATGTATGTGGTTTAATTTCCCTACTCTACTCCTAAGAGACACACTCATCCCATGAGTGTACTGGATTTCACTAACGGAGGTTTTAAATTAGGTTAACCTTTAACCTTTACAATCCTACACAAGGACTGACTACTCCCAGACTTACATGGTTTTCAATAGGATCGCCACAAACATCGGTCCTACACAGGAACCTACCAAGTGTACACTCCCGTCAGAGGCTCCCGCAAGAGACTTTATGATGTAAAGCGGGTTGCAGACAGTTTCATGGCCAAGATGGATTAGAAAAGGCCCGGTTGACGACAAAAGTGATTTGGACCGTTAGACCTTAAATTGGGCGTATCTCGCAATCCGAAATGAGTTATCGGACGTAAAATATATGATTTTGGGGTAGAACGAGCTATTTTAGCCACCTAACCTCGATATGCTAGGTTACTCACACTGAATTTGTGAAATATCATTAGATCGACGGTCTTTTTCCTATTTTAATTCTGTTTTTACTATAAATAGTAAGTTTTAGTTTGATTATAACTCTTCATCTGTTGGGTTTTAGGAGTTGTGTCCAACATGAAAAGTTCTTAGAATAATTAGGAGTACATCATGGTAAAGCCAAATAGGACACTTACTATTTTTGGCCGAAAACCTTGCGCAATAGTGGAAATCACGACCGTCTATAAATAGTAATAGTAAGTGGTGAATTCTAAGAGTTTTAGTTGTAGTTTGATTCTGAAATCTCTCTTATTACTTAGTATCCCTATTTAAAGGGTTGTGAACTCACTTATTTCATTCATCAATCAAGTTATGAATTTTTTAGAATTTATTTCTATTTTGCTTCTTTTTTTCTCTTAGATTCGAGAAGTCTCTGTGAGGAGTCCAGAGAAGCTCCATGGATTCGGAGTAGTTATCCTCGAGGAAGATGGTGATCAACCTCATCACATTCATGCTTGCGTCAATTAGTATTAGAGAGAGGATTTCCCTCGGGCCGATGGCAAACAATGAAGGTATGAACCATCCAGGGATTTGTTATCTTTCAGAAAAAATGGAAGCTTTCCACCTAGAGAGTCAGTTGACCATACAAGGGTTGCATACAATCCTCGACCATCTTGTGGATGCGCTACTTCCACCCCGAGCCCTAGCCAATGCTCCACTACTTGTGGTTGCTATACGGCATAACCTAGATTTTCGTAGGGCACTCCTAATGGTAAATCGTAAGGCTACACCCGATGATTCAAGTTCTAGTGACGAGGACCTTAATGAAGGCTTTACCTGACGACCAATCCATAGAGGCGATCATCTAGATCGTGCTGAAAGAAACAATTGAGGTAAGGCTAAACTTCCTAGTTTTAATAATTTATTATTCATAAAAGATTTCCTCGACTAGCTAGCCGAAGTAGAATGATATTTTGATTACATGGGCGTAACAGAGCATAGAAAGGTGAAATTAGTAACGTTTAAATTAAAATCTGGTGCTTCTGCATGGTGGGAGAAATTACAACTTTCACATGCCCAACAGAATAAGGCACCCATCTCATCATGGCCACGGATGAGACGCCTTCTTCAATCACGATTCCTTCCTAGTGATTACGAGCAGGTACTATTCAAGTAATACCAAAACTACCGATAAGGAAATCGAACCATCACCAACTACACTGAAGAATTCTAGTGGTTAACAATGCGAAATGACCTGTCAAAAACTGATTCATAGAATGTAGCATGATTTATAGGGGTTACAATAGACAATTCAGGACTGAGTTCAGATGCACCCAGTCGAGACTATGGATGAAATAGTTGAATTAGCAGGTAGGGTAGAAACTCAACTTGCAAGGGTTCTTACTCGGCCTTATCGTTCAACTCGACCCCCATGACGAGTCTCACGTAGGATCCAATGCTGGTGTAAGGAAAAGAACCAGTAGAAGAATGTCCCCAACCTCCTGTAACCGCAAACTGTGATATGGGAAGCGGCTCATCTAGGCCTCAACGTGTAACACCCACAACAGTGGGCCCGAGTAGGATTCTAAATCCTTACGTTCAGCTAAGGTCAAACAAATGTTACCGCTGTGGCCAACCAGACCACTTATCAAACACCCATCCTCAACATCCCATAACAAACTTGACCATAAACGAAGGGGGCACTGAAGGTGAGACCGTGGAAGAAGACCCTAGCTTTGATGAACATGAGCAAGCCACTGAAGAAGGAGGAAATGATGATGAATGGATGGGCAAGGATCGTGGCGAATCCTTAGTCGTGAGGCGATTACTGTACACCCTATGGAAGGAATTACATCCATGGCGACACTATATATTCCATTCACGGTGCACTGTCAACAGAAAGTCTATGATGTAATCATAAATAGCGGAAGAGCGAGAATATTATCTCAAGAGTAATGGTGGACAAGTTACAGCTACCAAAGATAAAACATCCTTCCCCGTACTCAATTGACTAGATAAAAAAGGTGAATGAGGCCAAAGTAACTGAATAATGCACTGTCTCATTTTCAATTGACAAAAATTATAAGGATCAAATACTTTGTGACGTGATCGACATATAAGCATGCCATATGTTTCTCGGTGGACCCTAGCAGTCAGACCGTGATGTAACCCAGCGAGGATGAGACAATGTCTACATCTTCGTCAAGGATAGTCAAAAAATAATCCTTGCCCCTATAGCACCAGAGAACCACTCTGAAGCCTCTAAAGTGGAGGGGAGCTCCCTCTTGACCATTCGAGATTTCATGGAGGAATCCAAGGGAACTGGCGAGGTATACATCATAGTGGTGAAGGGCGAGGAATCATAACCCTCAAATATTCCTCCAAGTTTCAGGCTATTGCTAAACGAATTCAAAGAAGACTGGTCTAAAGATTTACCCGATCCATGAGGGATATCTAACATCACATAGACCTCGTCCCCAGGGCCAGCCTTCCCAACCGCCCTCATTATCGGCTGAGTCTGAAGGAGTATGAGATACTTCAGGGGCAAGTGGAGGAATTAATCCGTAAGGGTCTTTTAAGAGAGAGCATGAGCCCATGTGTCATACCAGAAAAAAGATGGGAACTAGTTCATGCGTGTCAACAGCCGAGCAATCAATAAAATTATCATCAAATATCGGTTCTCAATATTGCGCTTGGATGACATACTCGATATGCTAGAAGGGGCCAAGGTCATCTCTAAACTAGACCTGAGGAGTGGGTACCATTAGATTCGTATTCAACCTGGTGATAAGTGCAAAATGGCATTCAAGACTAAGGAATAGTTGTATGAGTAGCTAGTCATGCCTTTCAGTCTATCAAACACACCAAGTATTTTTATGCATTTAATAAATCAAATTCTAAAACTGTTCACTGGGAGATTTGTGGTAGTATATTTTGATGACATCCTAATATATAGCCAGGATGAGACGAAGCACAGGGAACATCTCAGGCAGGTGTTACAGGTCTTACAAGTTAACAAGTTATACCTCAACTTTTAGAAGTGTAGCTTCTTAACAGATAGTCTATTATTCCTAGGATTTGTTGTAACACCACGGGCATCCGTGTGGATAATGAAAAGGTGCGAGCCATTAGGGAATGGCCGATCTCGACAAACATTCATGAGGTAAGGAGTTTACACGGGTTGGCAACCTTCTATCGCCGATTCATATGAAGTTTTAGCACGATAGTCGCATCTATTACAGATTGCATAAAAAAGGGACCATTTCAGTGGACTGATGAGGCTGATAAGAGCTTTCATGAGATCAAGCATCGGTTGTCCACAACACCGGTCTTGGTTCTTCCTAATTTTGACAAGTTGTTTGAGGTTGAGTGTAACGCTTCATATATCAGAATTGGAGGAGTATTATTACAGGAAAGCATGATGGTAGCCTTCTACAGCGAGAAGCTCAGCGAATCCTGAAAGAAGTGGTCAAAGTATGAGCTTGAGTTGTACGCAGTTGTTCACATGTTGCGATATTGGCGACATTATCTGATTCAAAGAGAGTTTGTTCTGTACACTGACCATCAAGCATTAAAGTTTATTAATAGTCAGATTAACGTGAATCATGTGCATCTAGAAGGTTTATGTTTTTGTAGGAATTCACATTTGTTCTAAAGTACAAGTCAAGGCAGCAGAACAAGGTGGTTGTTGCACTTAGTTGTCATGTATCACTATTGTTACAATGAGCAATGAGGTGGTCGGCTTCGATTGTCTCAAGGAGCTGTATGCAAAGGACAAGGACTTCAAAGATTCTTAGATGAAGTGCCAAGAAGGTCATCCCAATGACCTACATATACAGGACAGTTTCCTCTTCAAAGGAAATCGATTATGCATCCCCCAATGTTCTCTGAGGAAGCAGATTATTCAGGAGCTACAGAGAGGCGGCCTTGGTGGACACCTTGGGTGAGACAAGATACGAGCTCTTGTGGAAGAGCGGTATTACTGGCCGCAATTGGTACGTAATGTGAGAAAAGTAGTACAACATTACCATGTTTGTCAGACCTCCAAGGGACAATCTCAAAATACGGGCCTCTACACCTCGTTACCTGTGCCTGATGTGTATGACCCCATACTTTTCAATACTCGGGTGTTACCATGTAACCTAATTTATATAAATACAAACCTAACTTACGTGAACATTCACGTTCATTCTAGTCTCAATCTGACCGTTAAAAGGAAATCACTATTTTTAAATCAAGTGATCCACCCGTTAGTTTTAAAGATGGAACATCACGCCGCTAGATGGATCTAATTTTAGGGTTATAATCTCCTCGATCGACAAATCCAACCATTGAATCGCTCGGGATTAAGGACTAATGGTCAAAATGTTCGTTGGATGGCCTTTTAAGTACCAAAGCCACTCCCTTTCGGGTCACCATACTCGATTTAGCAATTCATCCCTCGATCATTAAAATTAGGCCCTTGGATCACTAAATTTACTAAGGATCTTCATTTAGGCAAAGTTAGAAATCTTAAGGATCACTAACGATCAAGTTTGGACATGATCTGACCGTTGAATCGACTAGTATCACCATATGGAACACAAACCATCAAATAAGGGCCACCTAAGCCTTAAATCTACCTCATCTCTAGTCGAGTGTCCTAATAAGACCTATGGAATGCAATGGATGGAGTAGATTTACCAAGAATATCATTATAGGCCCCACATCCTCTGTGTGTACACAATGAGTGTGCACCCATAGTGCACCAGACCATGGACCCGGTCAAACTGGGTTTGACCCGTACCCAAAGAGGAAGTTTCTCTCCCTCCTTTCCCGTTGTTGGATGTTCAAATAGACAACATCCGTTTGTGACGTATGTGGCCCACCACGATCACCCAACTATGAGATCCAAACCGTCCATTTGATTCAGGCAGTGGGCTTGACCAAACCCCAATTGTGGTAGCAGGTTTTCCTGTATGTGTGGGCTCACGATTCTCTACCCAAACTGGACCTGTGCACAGCTTTTCCAAAAATGGAAACTATTTTAGTTTGTCTAGCTGGCAATTCACGTGAACGTCTGTCCTTAGATCTTAGCCGTAGGAATGGGAGCATCCTGACCCTCCAAGCTAGGACTCTCGTGACAGCTGTGCAACCAAACGGTCGGATCACTTTGCAGAAAGAAGGATAGAGAGAGTGGGAAGGACTAAATCTTATCCAGACCATCCGTTCACCATCCAACAGCTTTAGGAAGTCTAGGGCTTTAAGAGAAGGTCATATATAGTAAGAGGATCGTTACCCCAAATCCCAGTAACCTCACTTGAGAAAGAACAGTCGTTTCCCTCCTCATTTGAACCCACCACCCGAACCTCTAAGAAGCTTCGAAAAACCACCTCCCTAAGCTCCCATGGACCAGTCCTGACCTCCTGAAAGCAACGTTTCGAAGAAACGAGCATCGAGGGTGAATTCACCATTAAAGCTTGGAGCATCTTCCTTACCATCGCACTACTCATCTAAGTCGTGATTCAAGCTCTGTTCAAACAAAAATGAGGTCCATCTATTGGACATTTCTAGCAGGAATAAGGAGGAAGAAGAAACAGAAAGAAAGAGAGTCCGAGAGAGGAGTGGCCAGCTGTTATTGTGCTGCACTTACTCGAGCCGAACTGAGTCGCTGGCTCGCTCGAACTCAGTCAAGTTGAGTCCGATCTATGGGCACGGTCTTGCGAGTCGGGGCTGAGTCCAGAGTCGCTCTAGCCATTCCAGAAAGGAGAGATAGAGAAGGAGGAATGAGAGAGAAGAGGATCAGTTGCAGTGGGTTCGACCGAACCATGCGCTGGCTGCCAAGTTACGTCTGAGTCAACTCAGTCCAGATCCTTGCTGGACATTTAGTAGATGAAAAGAGGAAGGAGGAGATGAAGGAAAAGAAAGGAAAGAGAAGAAGAAGAAGAAAATTAGTAAAGAGAGAGAGAGAGAGAGAGAGAGAGAGAGAGAGAAGCAGGGAGTTGGAGGCAGCTGCCGGGCTGAGTGAGTCGACTCAACGACTTGTCAAGCTAACTCCAGTTGTGGATTAAGTTTAGTGTTTCGAGTTAATCCTGGTGTTGATGATCTTGTCCAGCCATCGGATTTTTTTGAATCGAAGGGACATCATCTTGGTTAGGTATGAGACTTGACTCATGACCGAGTTATATTGAACCAATACATTTTATCGAGTTAAATTAGTTCTTACCTAGTTGTAAACCATTTTTTGGTTGTGCTTGTACAATTTTGAAAGTTGTTATCGTAGGTTCGAGTTTTTGAATCTGAATAAGTCAGATTAAGCCAAGAAATTCAAGTGAGTTGATTCTAAGTCGTTGTTGAAATATTTGTAAAATCGTATTATCATCATCCTTATGATTATTATTATTATCATGACTAGATTCATTATTGATAGCTATTATTATTATCATTAGAAAATATTATCATTTTCATTATGGGAGTGTATAATTCTTGTTAATATGATTATTAGTATTAGTCTTTATCATATTATTGTTAGCAAAAAATTTATTATTATTACTTGTATTATTTAATAGATTGTTAGTCATTATAAGAATATTAAATAATGTTCGTATATTTAAATACGAACTTGTGAATCATCATTATTAATATTGATTGATTAATACTTCTATTATAAATGTTATTTTATCCATTGTACAAAAAAAAAAAAAAAAAAAAAAAAAAAAAAAAACCAGAATTCAAATACTAAATATCTAAGCCTAGAATTAAACTCCAGGATTAAGCCTTAAACTTAAGTAATCCCAACCCTAGGTTACGACCTTAATCATAGATAATCTAACCATACAATTTCATAATTTGTGGTAGGATTCAACTCTAAGAGCACGCCCGTTCCCCAATAACGTTTGTAGGCAATTAAACTCATAAGGTGATGATTTCTTCCCCTTGAGCTTTCCGTTTTCTATTAGCTTAAGTGATAGTTTCCATTTTAATTTCAGTTGATAATTGATATCTTCATTTCATAGTTACTTGTGCTAGTTGTTAGAATTGAATTCTAATTTATGTGCTCAATATTTATCCTGCTTGAACATTTATATGTTGCACTTGTATATTTTCTCATGCTTGTGGATTACTTGTGAATTGTTTGTGAAACTTGAATTGGTACATATAGCAGTGGAGAACTCCACTTACATATGTACATCTAGACTTGGGATGTGACTTGATTGATTGTGATTATAATGGACCTTCGACTTAATGGCTACTTAAATGATGGGTTAAATGAAATATTGATGTAGGCCTACCATCCATGGGTTGTTGTGTCCACGTGGCTTTTGAGGATGGTATTTTTATCGCATCGATTTGGTAATTTCCATAGGTGGCATTTGATTTGATATTTGCCCTATGTGGCTTTGATTTGATATTTGCGTTATGTGGCTTAGTTTTGGTATTTACCCTATGTGGTTCAATGTATTATTTTTGTGCAACCATGCGATGGTAAATTTTACTTGTTGAACTATGATTGGTCATTAGTCGCTGAGGCTCCATTAAACATCCTAATGTTGGAGTCTCATGAGTCGGGGATGGTGGGAATGGGACACTATGTCCGAGCTGTCAGCCTACGCTGGGTGATGAGCCCCCCGTAGTGACCTTTGAGATTTCTTAAATTAGTTGGTTATAATTGAAATAATAATGGTTGGGCTAATCATGCATTCATAACATACGGGTAATGACAAGTGGCTAATTCTAAATGTTATAGCACGTGCCCTTAGTTGGGGTATCGTTTCACTAGCTCCTAGACCATCGACTATCAACCTACTTTTAGTGAGTTTGGCACTACATACATATGGGATGTACTTTCGCTGGTAACCGGCCACATGCATGGTTTTCGCCCAAAAGCCAACTAGATGAGCATCTGCAGTTGATGTGCATTCACACATCCATGCATTTAATAAGATTGCATTGGATTATTTTGAATGATTTTTATTAACGCTATACTTAATTAATGCGGTGGTGTGTAATCTTGAGGGGAATTCACACTGAGCTGGAATATATAACTGTACAGGTAGCACGGGTAGTTTAAATAATATACATGTCCAGATTGGTGAAGAGCATAGTACAATTATCAGGGATGCATTGTTGTATCTGCCAAGAGAAGTGTATTTTTTTATATTTTTTAACATAGAGACATTGGTTTGTATAAGTCATTTTGGGTAGCCGCTCGTATATTTTGAATGTATATGAAAATTCCCTTTATGCTTGATTTCTTTCTCTTCCGCTAAATTGCTAACTCTGAAAAAAGAAAAGGGAAAAATATATATACGTGGAATTTGGTTATCTTTAAAGGTTAACACTCGGGTTTTTGGAAAACGAGTCATATACTCGGGTTTCGAAAACCCAGGGCATTACATGACGACCCTTGGGAGGATTTATCTATGGACTTCATGCTTGGTCTCCCACGAACATAATGCGGCATGGATTCGGTGTTCGTGGTGGTAAATCGTTTCTCCAAGATGGCGCACTTTATCACGTGCAAGAAGACCCTTGATGCAACACATGTGGCGAATCTATTCTTAAGGGAGGTCGTACGGCTACACAGGGTCTCCAAGACTATTACTTCTGATTGTGACACGAAGTTCATTAGCTACTTTTAGCGGACTTTGTGGACTCGATTCGATATACGACTTCAATTCAACAGTGCCTACCACCCACAAACTGATGGACAGACTGAGGTTATGAATCTTATGTTAGAAACCCTCCTTCGATATATTTTAGGAGAAAAACCGAAGCAATGGGATTTGGCCTTCTCTCAAGTAAAGTTTGCATTCTCGATAGGAAAATCACCATTCCGGATTATTTACGGACAAGTGTCTCGCCACACACTTAACTTAGTCCCTCTACCCAAGCTCCCAAGCATGAGCATTGCAGTAAAACATATGGCAGACAGGATCATGGGCATCCATGTAGAGGTGTAGACCAAGATACATGCCTCGAACGAGAAGTATAAGGAGCAATCAGACAAGCATCGGTGGCAAAAAGTGTTTGAGGTGGGTGACCACGTTATGGTCCATCTGTGCAAAGAGAGATTTTCGATAGGGACGTATAACAAATTGAAGAATAAGAATATTGGACCGGTACCAATCATCTAAAAGATCAATGACAACACTTACGTTGTTGATCTTTGACATGGCGATCTCACGGACTTTTAATATCGCAAACCTAACCGAGTATCATGAACCAGAAGAAGATAAGTTCTTTTAAAGTGGAGAGAACTGATGTAGACAAGGTTGCGGACAGTTTCATGGCCAAGATGGATCAGAAAAGGCCCGGTCAACGACAGAAGTGATCTGGACCGTCAGACCTTAAATTGGGCGCAATCCAGAATGAGTTGTCGGACGTAAAATATATAATTTTGGAGTAGAACGAGCTACTTTAGCCATCCAACCTCATTATGCTGGGTTACCCATGCCAAATTTGTGAAATATCATCAAATCGACAGTCGTTTCCATATTTTAATTCCATTTTTACTACAAATAGTAAGTTTTAGTTTAATTATAACTCTTCATTCGTTAGGCTTTAGGAGTTGCTCCCAACATGAAAATTTCTTAGAATAATTAGGAGAACAGTGTGGTGAAGCCAAATAGGTCACTTACTATTTTTGGCTAAAAACCTTGCACACTAGTGGAAATCACGACGTCTATAAATAGAGTTCACTATTTGTAGTAAGTTGTGAATTCTAGGAGTTTTAGTTGTAGTATGATTTTGAAATATCTCACATTTCTTAGTATCCCTATTTAAAGGGTTGTGAACTCGTTTATTTCATTCCTCAATTAAGTTATAAATTTTTTAGAATTTATTTCTATTTCACTTCTTTTTTTCTCGTGGATTCGAGAAGTCTCCGTGAGGAGTTCAGAGAAGCTCCATGGATTCGTAGTAGTTATCCTCGAGGAAGATGGTGATTGACCTCATCACGTTCATCCCTACATCATTTTAGTTGGTTTTCTATTAGCTAACTAACAACCTCGGTCCGAGTCTAAGGACCTATGTTTACTCCCACAAATGGCTCCCTTGGAGACTAACACATAGACACCAATGTCTAGTGGCCTATACAAGGACTTTGATTTAAGTCCTACATAAAAACTTAATCGAGTTTGAAAATTCAAACTCCACACTAAATACTACACAATGAAGGAGTGTACATGGACTTTTACAAATGACAACTTGTCAAATTGAGCTCCTTTTGTAGCACCTTTTTAGGTTGTTAAATCGATGCTTTCCAGTGCTTCAATCAACTCTTATTTACTACTACGATTATGATGTTGATACGTCATTAATGCTTCAACTCCATGATCAAACACCTTGCATGCGATGCTCCTTTCGGTGACTAAGGTGTGAGATGTTGGGTAGAATCTCCTATGACTAATGGGAAGTTATAATGCCTAAGGGATTCTACTAAAAGTGTCTCATAGAGATTTTAAACAAAGGATATTCAAATAAGGTTGAGTCTACTCTCTAGAAAATGGTGGAGATTGAGTTCATGTTCAGCATCGAGGTCAGAATCCTCATTAGAGTGGTAAAGCTCAAGAAGATAAATCAAATCTCATGGAATATGAGGCTTAGGATGTGGGATATTACTGGGGATTCACCTAAGCTTCAATTGCCTGAAAAACCCTCTAAAATACCTAAAGACCAGATTTTCTTTATAAAAGAATCGAGTTCCAACGGTCATAAAATGGGAAAAAATAGCTAGTCTTCAGTCGCACCGAATTAGCTTTCAATCACACCAAATTAGACACGAAAGCCACTAAACTAACTTGGGCACTTTCAGTCGCACCAAAGATGATCTTATACCGGGTCTCAGTCATCCAAACTCCGATCGAGGCATATTATATACTATTGAAAAGATACTCTGATTTTTTACTAACCAAATGAATCATATATTTCTATTGGGTTCATTAAATGGACAAAAAAATGGGCATGTTTTTGGCAAATCGTGACCATCCGTGCACTGCTGTAAAATAGCCCAGTAAAATATTATTTGTCTATTTATTAGTATAGGTTAGAATTCCTTTGTGGTGGAGCCCATGCACCTAACATGGTCTTCAGTAGGACCGAATGTGGCATTCGATTGCAGCCGAATTACCTAAAATTCTACCACAGAACGCTGTCCTATTTTCACCAATTTCGGTGGGACCGAGGATGGGTTCGGTGGGACCCACTATTGATGAAATTGTATATATTTTCCAACAACTCAGGACCTCTAAAGCCAATTTAAGAATGATCAATTTAGTCTCTTATGACTTAAGGGATGATCAATAAAAGGTTTACCTGTTAAGGTTAAGATCATCTAGAGGTATAGCTTATTTTGGGCTAAGGTTTAAGGTCATCAAGGAACCTCATATAATGTTCTTTGCTCCTTGATGCTCTACCTCTACTTGTGTCTTCAGTCTTCAGCTTCTACAAGCTCAACCCATAACATGACACATCGGCTCATGTGATTGACAAATAAGGTGCACAAATCAGTGCACTAACATATAAGACGAGGTATCTAGAGATACTCAAGTTTGTAAAGTAGACAATCATAGATATTTGCTCTTCATCATCAGTGGGTGTATTCATTTTAGTAACCATAGCCCACTACTGTCCAACATAAACAAACAATGACTCATCATTCCTCTACCTTAAGTCAGTAAGATCTGCCCTTCTGGGCGCTATGTTAAGATTTTATGTGAAATGATTGACAAATGCTTGAGAAAGTTTTTCCCAAGTCTTGAATTGATGGTACTCTAGTGAAGTTCCAATCTAATGCGTCTCCTTTTAAGAACTTCTGAAATAGATAGATTACCATTCTTTCATCGCCTACCATGGCATCAAGTTCTCTATAAAATAGTCTTATGAAGGCTATAAGGCACATTGTACCATCATATCTTTTTTATTTTAATACCTCAAAGGTTCGAGTACCTTAACATCATGAAAGGGACAAAGATCCCTATACTTAGTGGATGGGAGATCCATCCCATGTTGCTTCTGCAACTTCCTTTCTATTACCTACAATTTCTCCTCAAAGTGCTTTAGGACCTGTTCAATTTCGAAGGGCCTAGACAAGAGTGGTTTTTCCTATTAATAAGCCTGAACAACCTCCTTCTTAGAATGGTTGGGCTCTTCAATACTATTATGACTCCCTCTTAGAAGAGGTTGGACCTGATTGTTGTCCCATTAAGGGAAGTTTATTGGACTGGAACTGAGAAGGGAAATTACAACTGAAAAGAAATTCTGACTACAAAAGGGTGTTGGAATTGACTAAAACACTCGACTATAAGAGGTTATATCTAGTAGGTGATCTCATTAGAAGGAGGTTACTAGAAAGGATGTCTAGCTATGAGAAACTAGCTTTGAAAGAGATTCATATTAGGGGGAGAATGTCGCAGGCCTAGGGCAGACACTGGAAGGAAGTTTAAGAGTTGATTTAAAGCTAGAGAGGAACTACAAACTAGAGGGTATTGGAAAGCTGGGTAAATAGGGCGTTAGGCGATAGTTCTTGTGCATTTTGGTCATTATCTCCCTTAAGGAGTCAGTACAAAAGATCCTACAATATCTTGAGATTCTAGGCTATGTCAGTAATGGATTAATGTAAAGTAATAGTTGTTATAATAAATGGGAAGGGGGGCGGGGAGGCAACAATGCCTTGGGCCCCCACCCCAATGGCTATCTCACTCTCTTTTCCCCTCCCTTCTCCCTCCAACATCTCTCTCTCTCTCTCTCTCTCTCTCTCTCTCTCTCTCTCTCTCTCTCTCTCTCTCTCTTCTATTTCCACCTAACTATAAAAGTATAGCTTGTATGGAAAAAGATGTCATTAGTATTTTCCCTTCGTTTCGTGAGGTCTATTGATCATTGAGAGTGAGTGAGTCATCTTGTATTTGGGTGAGTGAATCCTCAAGCCACACGTAATGTGTTGTCAACTTCATTCCCAATCAAAGCAACCAATCTTCCTTTTTTTCTCTCCATTTCTTGCGTGTGTCCATTTTTTCCATTTCTTGTATGTTAGACTGACATCAAGTGGTATTAAAGTGGGAGACTAGAGTTCGAGTCTCCTTATAGGTGTTGGTGGATGATGCAGATGCATCTCCACTCTGGGGTGGGTTGGCCCATGAGGTGGGGTCTATAAGATATAGAATGGCCATGGAGTGGGTCTCATTGTGGGACCTGTGAAATATCGGGCAGCCCATAAGGAGATCTTGGTCAGTTTACCTAGGAGGGCCTAGATAAAGGGATATTTCAGTGCTTCCCCAATAGCTTTGGAGCATTTGGTGCATTGGTCAGTACTCCCTACATCATGGATGAGGTTGTTGTAGGATTATTTGCCACCAACTTGGGTGATCTGGAGGTTGAGGAGGCTACAAGTTTTCTACTTAAGTTGTCATGATTGCATAAGAGCGCGTGAGTATTAAACTACACGGGGTGGATATGGGGATGTTTCTAGGTGTAACGATGGAATGGAGGGCGCTTACTCTCTCTCTCTCATTTTTTTCCTTTTTTCTACTCTCCTTTTTCTTGTTGTTCTTTTTTTTTTTAATAACTAGAAGGGAAATGCTCAGGACAAGTATAGACTTGAAAAGAACAAACAATAGAAATTCAAGTGCAAAGGACCAGTACTGACTGGAGGAAATTAAAAACTAGAACTAGAATCCCCTAAAATTTGATGAATCCCCTAAAGTAAAAACCGACATGATATGAATGCTAGGATCTCACCCACATGCCTATTTTAGACTTTCCATGTGCTCTTAACAGATTTCGTAATGGGGTTGTGGTTTGATTTTGAAATATAAAGTGTTTGATTTGGAGTCGCAACTAACCAATTATCTTAGAATTCTACAGTCTATTAGACACTACAGAATCATTAGAAATCAAAGAATTCAAGAATTCTCTGCTTTATAATGACTAATCATCTATGATTTGGGATTCTGAGTAGAAGACCTCGATGATGGAGAAGGAAGGTGTTAAGTACCTTCTCTACCGACACATGAGTGGTCTCTACTTTGTGGGATTAATGGGATTTTAGGGGATTAAGTAGTTCGAGCATTAGTTCATGTACTAATGCTAGAAAGGGAAAGGGATTATTGTTAGACATCCACGAACAAGCACTTCATAACTACTAGAGCCTAACTTGGAGTTAAAAGTGGGGGAACACTATCGGAATCCCACAATGATCGATATCCAAGGACTAAAAAAGGGAAATGGACTAAGCGATCCTAGATTTCTAATGTGATGGATCCAGAAAAACAGTAAGTTATAAAACATACACCTGAAAACACTTAAAGAAGTAGGAGGGTTGGAGAGAGAAGTGTTGCGAGTGAAGTAAAAGAAATGAGTATATGTTTCATGTAAGATGATCAGAAAATAGAGATATGAGAGGGAAGAAGATAACCGACACTCTTTATAAAAGAGATGGTCAGATATTTTCAGCTTTAACCCTACTCCGAAAGGTATAGACTATTGAGACGACTTGTATTTGTTAGATAATGGACTTAAACGAGTTGGATTAACTTTGATATTATCTAATGTTTGGATGAGTGGCTTGATTTAGACTCGGATGTGATCTAAGGTTTGGTTGAGTGCTTGGATTGGCTAGATTAGGTTAGATGGTTTCGATAGATGACTTTGATGGCTTTGGTGTTTTGGATGGTTTGGATGATTTGGATGTCTAGGATTGGATGTTGGATTCTTTGGATAGCTTAAATAACTCGGATTGAATAATTTGGTTTAGATGGCTTGGAAGGGATAGATGAGCTATGTTGGTTGGGTAGGATGGCTTATGTTGGGTTAGTAAGATGGGCATGATGCACTAGGTTGGTTGGGAAGGGTGAGCTAGGCTAGATAGATTTGGTTGGATGAATGGCTTGGGCTAGATGGGTTAGGCCTGGGCTAGGCTAGAGAAGGGGTGGCTAGGTTATGGTGATAGCCCTCTTCCCCCTCCCCCCTCCCCTCTTTGATGTGCAGAGAATGAAAGAGGTGAGGGGTATTTATAGGTGAGGGGAGTGGCAAGGTTGTAATTTGGGTGATCTTGAAGAGTAAAAGGTGAGGTAGAGGGCCATGATTAGTGGAGAGGAGGAGAGTGCAAAGTGTCACTCCCCTATTAGTGCATGGGGAGTATGGGAGGTAAAATGAGAGAAAGGGTGAAGGCATTTCAGGAATTCCAAAGACCAAGCACCTAAGTCGAGAGAAAACTAATTTTCTCACTTATCTATTCATGCTCACCTCCAAATAGGAAAAAGCCATATGGCAAGCGGTACATCACATGGGGCATAGATTTCCTACAAAACGCTTTCATAAGAAATTCCTATGTTGGAAAGGTTAGTGGTGCCCACTATGATGTTTGTGATAAATCCACCCCGGCCATCCATTTTTCCTGCTAATTAGGACATGGGACCAAAAATGAGAAAGATCCAAACCTCAAGGAGGGAACACAAGAGGGAAAAGTGGGAAAATAAATACCTACCATTGAAACCTTCATGGGTCCACCTTGATGTTTATATGCCATCTAAACCATTTATAAGGTCATTTCCACTGATATGAACTGAAGAAACAAAAAGCTTAGCCTGATATTAAAATTTTGTGGCCATATGAATATTTTAATGGTAGTCAATCAATCCCCATTATTTCCTCACGTGTGGCCCACTTGAGTTTGGATCGGTGATAATGCCTAAATATTACATTTTTATTCTCTCAATTATATTAGCTTTCTTAGTATTTAAGTGCTAAATTAATCTAATTATATATGTTTTCTTCATACGATGAGATTTTTGACCTAAAGAAGAATATCTGCTTAAAAGGATAGAATAAAACTCAAAAGAATAATCAACAAAGAATTGCAGATTTGGATGACATTAATGAAGATTTCAAGTACCAAAGATCTAAGAAAATCATGTACAAAGAAGGTAGAAAAGATTAAAAAATCATACAACCTAATAACAAAAATAACATATGGTTTAGTCCCACCTAAGCTTAGTTCGATCCAACTGAAAGTGCCCAGAACAGTCCAATGATAAATAGTGATTTTTAGAGATAATTTGGCTCGACACTTGGGTCCGACCGAAGGTGCATTTGGTGCCACTGAAGTGATCTTTGATGTAACCAGAAGAAAGTAGAGACTTAAGAAGGAATTAGAGGAAATTTGGATGCAACCAAGAGACCCATTTGTGTAACCAAAGTGATGTTCGGCGCGACCGAAGCATAACAAAAGTACATAAATTTGAAGTTGGTTCCAAGTTAGTGTGAGTTTTCCCTATTTAAAGGGGAGTTTTAAGCACTTCTAGATATGAATTAGGGCTTAAGAGTAAGACTTAGGAATGGCGAAGCTTCCACGAAGCCGTCCTTCTTCTTTGAATCTTCAACTCTAGTTTGTCTTTCTTTTGTTTTTGTTTTAGGATGTTAGCCATGTTAGGTTAATCTCTTAGCTAAGGCTAAGGGAAGAAGCTTATAATTAATCACATTATTTATTTTATTTAATTCAATAATATTACTTTGAATGATGATAGTAAATCGAAATAGATTTGGATTTTACTTTAAAGTCTTTGAGTTTTTTATTTCTAAATTTATTGTGCACTACGGGTATAATGAATGCTTTGATTTAATAATTATTTACCCTGAATTAAAGAAGAATCCAATATTTATAATTAATTGATCTATTGTTGCCTATGGGTGCTTTAGACGCTTTTGATTACCTGCGATTAAGATCTGAGTGCTCGATGAGAGAATCATTCAATCAAATCATATTATTATGTGTGTTGATGATTGGTTTAATAAATTATCTTCCAATTAGATAGAATAGGACTTCAACTACAAATGAGTTATACGTTAAATCATTGAATGAGATATTGTGATTTCTATAAGTGGATTTCTGGATCCTTAGTCTTTTATTTATATGTTTTAAAATCATTTTCTACTTTGTTAGATTAAAAACTGAAACACCATTTACTTTTATATTAGCTTTAGGTTGTGTTCCCCATTCCCTAAGGATTTGGCTACACTTGCGGTTATCAACCCTTGGGTTCGATTAAGTTTTTGGTGCCATTGCCAGGGAGTGATGTTGAACACAATTAGGTTTAGGTTTTCTATGTTTGAATTTTGTTTTAGGTAGGTTTTTCTATTTTTCTATATTTCTTTAACCTAGGTTTTTTCTAGTTTTTTAATTCTAAAATTTTTCTAGAAATTGTGTTATTTTAAATTTTCTAACATTACTAACATCGCTTGCTTGTCTTTATTTGTAGGATCTTCAAGACTAGTTCTTCACTACCAGTAACATCCTTACTCCCTCTACTTTCTTTCCTAATTTATGTAGGATTTTAATTTATTTATTTTTATGACTTAGGGTTAGAATTAGGGTTTGTGCAGTTCATGCTCAAGTGGGTAAGGGACCATACATTGAGACTTCTGAGTGATGGAGGTTTGGTTGGCGGGCTCGCAATCCATCGACGAGTTAGAAAACACCTAAATACTCCTGAAAAATCATCTAAAAATATGGCCAAAACTGAACAACACTTTAATGAGAATCTTGTGCATAACACACCACCGGTTAAAAGAGTTCGTGATGAGAATGAAGCACACCAAGTTCAACTATTTCGGACCTTATGTGATTATTTACAATCGATGAGAACAAGTATACTTTCTTGCATGATTTTCCCAACCAATGCAGGAAACATAGACTTTAAACCAGGGGTGATCCAATTACTCCCAAAATTTCATGGTTTTGATTCAGAAAGTCCATACTTACACATAAAAGAGTTTGATGAGATTATCCTAACCATACACTTTAATAATGTTCCTCTAGATGTGATTAGATTGAAGTTATTTCTATTCTCTCTTAAGGAGTAGGCTAAAGCATAGCTTCACTCCTTGAGGCCACGATCTATTGGCACATGGGCCGAGATGACCCGAGAGTTCCTTTAAAAGTTCTTCATGGCTCATAAAACCAACACTCTCGGGCGTGACATTATGAACTTCTCCCAAAAAGGATATAAAACTTTTTTCTAGTGTTGTGAATGGTTGAAGGACTTACTTCTCACTTGTCCACACAATGGCTATGAGATTTGGTAGTGATTAGTTTTTTCTACGATGGACTAAGCTTAAAAATACGTCATTTCATAGAGATGATGTGTAACGGCGAATTTATGAGTAAGGATCCGGAAGATGCCTGGGATTACTTTAACATGCTAGTTGAAAATGCCCAATCATGGGGCATATCCAACCAAGTTAGTAATCCCAAAGTAGTGTTAAAAGAGAGGAGAGTACTATGCTCAAAGAGGAGGACAACGCTAGTGCAAGGTTGGCGAATCTCACAAGGAAGATAGAGACCATGGAACTAAGGAAGGAAGAAATCCAATCCATTGAGGTCATTGAAACTGTATGTACTATTTGCGAGAGCGATGCTCACTTAACTAAGGATTGTCCTACAATCCCTACTTTTAGGAGTTGCTGCACGTTCAAGTGAATTCTATGAATACATATCAACGCCCCTTCAATGCACCAAATTCCAACACGTACACTCCCGATTGGCGAAATTATCTAAATTTCAATTGGATGAATGGACAATCTGTGAATGCACCTAATAATTCCCAATGGCCATCTATTGGACCGCCACTAAGGAGAACCTTTGAGGTTATGTTAAATGTATTCATGCAAGGGCAAACGCAAGCCATCAATGAACTTAAAACTTCGGTTGCAAGAATTGAGACACAACTAAGTGTTGGGGAGAAAGGGACCTTTCGGCCCAACTTCAGCCTAACCCCAAGGGATAAATTGAGATAAGTGAGGCCAATTCTTTAGCCCAACATGTGGAATATGCTAATTCATCACCACCCTGGGAAGTGGTAAAGAGATTAACAAGGAGATTTCTAAGAAGGTTGAGAAACTTGAGAAATCTGGAGATTCAAAGAATGATGGTGAATCTAGCTATACTCCACATGACAAAGAGCTAGAGCATGAGCCTAAGCCTATGGCTCTGTTTCCCCAATGTCTTGCCTCATCAAAATAGCTAAGTCAAAATCATGATATTTTAGAGATTTTCCAGCATGTCAAGATCATCATTCCCTTGTTGGATGTAATTAGATAGTTCCCATCTTATGTCAAATTCCTAAAGGATCTATGTGCAGTAAAACGTAAGCTAAAAGTATATAATAAAGTCTTCTTGATGGAATAGGTAAGTTTAATCATTAATCAAAACACTCTCCCAAAATACAAGGATTCCGAAGTCCTACAATCTCATGTACAATAGGAAACTTTCTGGTTAATAAAGCACTTCTAGATCTTAAGGCAAGTGTTAATCTAATACCATACTTTGTATATGAGCAATTGGGTCTTGGTGAGTTGAAACCCACCAAGACAATGTTACAATTGACTGACCGTTCAACTAGGATACCGAGGTGAGTGGTTGAATATGTGTTGGTCCAAGCTGATAGGTTTTATTATCCGGTACAATTCATCGTCTTAAATACACAACCGGTTATAAATGTGAGCACTCAAATTCCTAACCGATTAGGTTGACCATTCTTAGCTAACACCAATGTTATAATCAATTGTCGAAATGGGATCATGAACTATCCTTTGGGAATATGACCTTAAAACTAAATGTGTTTAATTTCCATAAGCGATAAGTGGATGAGGATGTGATTCATGAGGTGAATTTGATGATATATTTAAAGATGATGAGCCATTCCCGACTGAAATTCTCGAACCTCTAGAAGTATGCTTGGCACACTTTGTAGATCATATGATCTTATGATTAGAGATATAATGAATGCCTTGCAGGATTATACTCCGGTGCCTGACACTAACCGAGAAGAAAAGTATTCTGAAAAGCCTATTTCCACTAATTCTGAATGTTTACCATTAAAGGTGGAGGATCTGAAATCTGAACTGAATTCTGAGACTTCGGATTTTATGGAGACTACGTTAGCTAAGAACTTTACTTAAATTCAACTGTTTGTAGTCTCTCATTCACCATGGTCCACTAATATTGAAAAATTTCTATTATAGGTGAATTATATATTCTTTGGACACCTGACAACAATAAAAAGGAAATTTTTAATTAGGTGTGTAGATTTCTCTGGACAATCATGTTTCAGGACATCGACACTTACTATTAAGTACGTTTATAGATGATCTTGTTAAATTGCCTATTGAGAAATATGCTAAGATACTTGCCAAAGGAACAACCTATGCCTTTGGATGATTGATAGTTTAGATTTAGAAGTTTTTATTGCTTTCTTAGGATTACTTATATTTATTAGTTTAGTTTAATTGTTGAAACACCAATTGATAAGAAGTTTGCACTAGAACTTATATGTTACTACATTTCAAGTACTTTTAATCTACTCCTCTTTATTTTTGTTACTCTCAGTTTTGCTTATATTGCATATGTTTATACATTGAGGATAATGTAGAATTTAGGCTGAGGGTAGTTTTCCTTTAGAAATTCTTCAGATTTATGCTCAATTTTTAATTTTTTGAGCTAATTTTTTTTCAAAATTCTTAAAATTTTCTATGAATTCAAGTGATTTTAAAAATAATCCAGAGATTAAAATAATAAGATAATTAATATTGAGGATTTTTTAAACCCAAATTTTAGTTATTTGATAGATTTCAAAGTCAAGTTTGAAGTTTTTAATTTTTTTTATTGGAAGTTTTAAACATTGATTAAGCCATGTAATTCACATCTCACATTTAATTTACACATTCAATTTTAAGTTTAATATTGAATTGTGAACTTGATGATTATTAAGAATGATAGGAACTAAACCTAGGGAATTTGTCCATCATGTTCAATGGAAAAAAAAAAAAGTAATACCTACCTAAAAAAATAATTGTCATCGAAAAGGACTACCTATTGATGTTCAATGAAAAGAAAAAAAAAATTTAAGAAAAATTGAGTGGAAAAGAGAGAGAGAGAGAGAGAGAGAGAGAGAGAGAGAGAGAGAGAGAGAGATTGAAAATAGTGTGAAAGACGTTGATGGAAAAATCAAAAGCTGGAAAACTAGATTACTAAACTGTAAGGCAAATTTTTGTTTAAGTTTTGGCTATCCTAAATACCTTTTTTTTATTATCAATGTTATCATGAAAGTAGATGGTTGAACTTTGGTTGTGTTAAGTCTAGAATTCACTATACATACATGGAACTCAATGTTTAAATTTTTTTTAATTATAAGATTAATGCTTTGAACTTGATTAAGATGTTTGCTAGAGTTTAGATGGAAGTAGTGCTCTACATTAATGAATTATAGATTTCTATAATCTTGATTATTTTTATATTTGTTTGAGTTTATAGGAATTTATTCATTTGATTTCCAAATATCTTTTGCATATTTTGCTCAGGACTAGAAAAATGCTGGTTGGGGTGTAATAATGCCTAAATATTACATACTTATCCTCTTAATTACATTACCTTTCCAGATATTTAAGTTCTAAATTGATCTAATTATATATGTTTCCTTTATACGAGGAAATTTTAAATCTAAAAAATAATATGTGCTTAAAAAGATAGACTAAATCTCAAAAGAATGGTCATTGAAGAATTGGATATTTGGAGGACATTAATGAAGATTACAAGTGACAAAGATCCAAGAAAATCAAGTATAAATGATGGAGAAAAGATTGAAAAATCATACACCCTAATAACAGAAATAACGGATTGTTCGGTCTAACCTAAGGTTGGTTCGGTTCGACCGAAAGCACGCGATAAATAGTGATTTTCAGAAAAAATCAGCTTAACACTTAGGTCGGACCAAAGGTGCATTTGGTGCCACCGAAGTGATGTTCGATACGACCTAAGAGAAACAAAGACTTCAAAAGGAATTAGAGGAAATTTGGTTACAACCAAGAAACTCATTCAGTGATGCCGAAGTAATGTTCGATACGACTGAAGGATACAATTGGTGCGATCGAAGGATATAGTTGGTGCGACCGAAGTATAACAAAAGTACAAAATTTTGAAGTCGGTTGCAAATCGGTGTGAGTTTTTCCTATTTAAAGTCATATTTTAACCTCTTATAGATACAAATTAGGTCTTAAGAGGGGGTTGCAGAGCTTCCAGGGAGTCGTCCTTCTTATTCGATCTTTCAATTATAGCTTGTCTTTCTTTTATTTTTGTTATAGGATGTTAGCCATGCTAAGCTAATCTCTTATCGAAAGCTAAGGGATGAAGCTTGTAGTTAATTACATTATTTATTTTATTTGATTTAATAACATTAGCTTGCATGATGATAGTAAATTAAAATATATAAATTTAGATTTTACTTTAAAGTCTTTAAGTTGTTTATTTTTAAATTTGTTGTGCACTACGGATATAATGAATGCTTTAATTTAATAATTGTTTATCCTGAATTAAAGAATGATCCTATATATATATATATATATATATATATATATATATATATATATATATATAATTGATTGATCTATTGTTACCTATGGGTGCTTTAGACGCTTTTAATTCATTGTGATTGATTTCTGAGTGCTTCATACAAGAATCGTTCAATCTAATTCATATTCTTATTTATGTTCATGATTGGTTTAATAGAATTAGATTCCGATTGGATATGATAGGACTTCGATTCCAATTAAGCTATGTATTGAATCAGTGAATGAGATATTGTGATTGTTATAAGTGGATTATTATATCCTTAGTCTTATATTTATTTATTTTAAAACTATTTTCTACTTCGCTAGATTAAAAACCCAGACACCCTTTACCTTTCAATTAGTTATATGTTGTGTTCCCCATTCCTCGAGGATTCGACGTTGGTCTCACTGAGTTATTAATGCATTGCAACCCTACACTTGGGGTCGTTAACCCTTGGATTTGATCAATCTGCCTCATTTTTATCTCATGTTCTAAAATGATTAGGTAAAATGGATGGATAGGGCAAATTTATCACAAACATCATAGTGGGCCCCACCTAGTTTCCTAGAGTAGGAACTTCCTATGAAAACCTTTCGCAAAAAATCCACGTCCCATCACATGATGTGCCACCTGCCATGTGGATGCACCCCAAATTTCAGAGGTAAACAAGCTATTCTTGTTTTTCTAACTCATCTATGCATAAGAACCGAAATGTTTGTCCTCTAAGAGTAAATAAAGCAAGGAATGGATCTCTTGCAAAGGATGGAATAAAGACGATGAAAACTATCCAGAGTTTGTTGTATATAGAACACATTGTTCCTTACAGAGAAGTCACATGTACCAAATGTGCCATATGTATAGCCATCAATCTTTAAAAGTCTTACATGTGCCACATCTGTGAACATGCAGATGCTTCATAAGTGCCACATCTGCCTCCATCAATCTTAAGATACAAGTTCCACAATCCATTTTTACTCTTGCTTCAAGGTGTTTGACAAAAAAACTAACAGAATAGCTAGCCCAAGGTATCACAACCAAGATATCCTATTCCAGATAGTCCGTCCAAAACACAACTTTGTTTCCATTAAAACGGCCCCTAAATGTGGATTAGGGGCAAAATAGTACTGCCATCTACATGGAGTAAAACACCCCCAAATTTATTCACAGCTCGCAATTTGTTAGGCCCATTTAGCCATAAGTGACATGCCACCGGCACCCAAAAGGACAGCAATAGAGGACTTGATCTGTAGCTTTATACTGCCCTGTAACTTGGGTCCCATGAAATCAGTTGCTAGGAGGTCCACCAGGGCCATGTAGATCAGGAGCCCAGCCGACGAAGCATTCAGTAATCCTATCACGATCAAAGAGCTGGGGCTATTCTCTCTGTAGACCTTGGATAATGCAATACCGAGGGCAATTCCGAACGGCGTTGTCGTTGCAAAGAAGAACACCATTATAGCTTTCTTCACAATCTTGTACTCTGCCTGTATTAGTTGTGCAAAAAAGTCCATATTATTGTAAGAGAAGTCTTTTTAACTGGGGAGTCATTTGATACTGCTAATGCATGATTTTTTATTTTAAACACATAGCACATGTATGATGCTTGATACCAGGCACTCAGAAATTGTAACTGTGACATATAATGAAGACTAATTAAACTCATTAAATTGCATCAGCTGCCATTACCGCTAAGTCATAGTCCCAAAAATATGATTAGCTGATAAATCCTAATATCGCATTCGTCGACACTTGTTAGCTGAATAGGACTGCTAGATATTTT
The DNA here is from genome assembly GCA_030180095.1 of Magnolia changhungtana. Taxonomy (NCBI): domain Eukaryota; kingdom Viridiplantae; phylum Streptophyta; class Magnoliopsida; order Magnoliales; family Magnoliaceae; genus Magnolia; species Magnolia changhungtana. Next base: position 287,058 of record JASAUF010000646.1, read on the forward strand.
TAAGTTTTAACCATCTAACAAATATCCATTGATCAATAGTTAGGTATTCAAATAATCATAATTTTCAGTTCACTTCATGATACATATATGTAGACTAAAACCCAAAAATTTGACAGTTTAACTTAAATTATATGTATGTCATGTATGCGTTTTCTTATCATTCCAGCTCGTTGCCATAATCTGGTCCTGGCAATGAATCTTTGTGTACATAATGTGTATGAGAAAGCTGTTGTCAACAGATGTCTTAAATCTGGAAAAATCTAGAAATCCTCATACTGGTCGAAGAAAGTTCGACTCGAAGTCCAGCAACGATGTATTTGGATTTCTAGGATGCTTGACCAATCGAGGGACAGGCTCGACCAGTCGAAGCCCTAGTTCGACTAGTCGAAGGTTACATAAACTGCCCGCAGACTGCATAAATTTGAGACGGTTTCCAGACTATTCCAAGTCGGTGCAAAAGTGGAGTTTCCTAAACTATAAATAGGAGTCTCTAGGTCCTTTCTAAAATATTCTAAGGCTTTTTAAAGATATTCCAAAGGTTTCTAAAAGGGTTCTAGGGTTTGCAATAGGTGTAACAAGGGTGAAATTTGAGGTTGTTCGAATCGGGTAAGTCCTCTCTCTTTATACTTTATACTTTCATAGTGAATTTTTGTCGCTTTATGCCGTGGTTTTTTTCCGAAAGGATTTTCTACGTTAAATCTTTGTGTTCTCTTGTGTATGCTTGGTTCTCTTGGATTGCTATTCTAGATTCATATCTGTGTGATTCCACAGCACAATTCCCAACAAAAGCATAATTGGAAAACCAGAAAACTCAATTTGATTCGATGTTCAGCCGAGTAGGGTCAACTCAAAGATGAGACCTGATTGGGCTGGATATTTAGCAATTATAATTCAGTTGAGTGAATGAGTATGTAAGTAATGAAAGATAGATAACTTTTCATTCAACATTAAGGTGTCAAATTTGTAAGTTTCTCTTCATTTCCATGATGGGTTCGAATCACTCCTTTCACATTACTTCTTGTAAATATAATTCTCGCCAACTCAGTGACTTGAATCAAGTCATCACAAATCATTTTTGAGTCTACTGAGTGATCGAGTCAACTCGACGAGTCATCCCTTGTCTGGATTGAGTCCGACCTAAAATAGAGTTTCCAAGAAACTTAGATTTAGAGCTGGTTTGAGTTGACTCAACAAGCTTTTGAACCAAGGCAGAAAGAAAGAAAGGAGTCCCACCTGGAGGATGCAACCACCAAGGCCCATTCCTTCAAACATTTGATGGAAGCAAAGGGCAGCCACCAACGGCTTAATTGAGCAAGTGTTGTTGGAGGCTCCTAAGGAAAGCCCAATCACAACTGAGTGGACCACTATTCCTAATTCCAGCACCTGCAAAAATAGTCACATTTGAAACCATACATAGAAAATAACATATATTCAAACTCGTGAGAGAGATGGTATTACACCGGATTCCATCGTTGGGATATAATTAATACCTTGATAGGTATATAGAGAATGTGACTTTGACCATCAGAGCGTTTCCATGTGAGATAATGACTTAATAATGGAGATGGGTTAGACTCTTAGGTTAGTTTTGCACCATAGAAAAATAAATATGGTGTTGGCTTATTTATTCTCTCATAATGTATGGCAATGATGTACACTACTTATCCAAACCATCCTGTCAAAGCAGCATTTATCTAGAATCATTTTTATTAATCTATCCCAACAGTCCATTTGTGCCTCTCAAATGAATCATTGAAAGTAAAATAGTAAGTGATCCAAATTTAAGAGGAAAATTTAAATGGTTACCATCATATTCTCAATGCAATATTTTGGTTGCACTTCATTCATACTTAGGTCAGAGATTTAGATGGTCCGGATCATGGTAAAAAGGCTGGAGAACTTGGACCGACTCGTAATTGCCCGAGTTAGGGTGTGACTTGTCCAAGTTGGGCTGAGTTGGGCCTATTTCCACTACTGATTTATAATGTTGTTTGAAGGCTTCTATTAAGTTGCCTAAATGATCGGTGGTTTGGATTGCCCGAGTTAGGGTGTGACTATTGTTTATTTGAACTGAGCATACCGGTGCACTTGATAATAATTGAAATCAATTCAGCTATACAAGGAGTGATGTACTTAAACTTTACTATCTATACATCGCAGAGAGATGTGAACTTTTATGCTTGAGAAAGAGTAGTTGTGATAGATTGAGCTAATCTAGCCCGTGTACTTATAAGTAAAGTCTCGACCTCCTCACCACACATATATAGAAAACTTCTTCTTCCATCTTAGTTTTCTAAAAGTATGTAAGTTATGGAAAATCAAGTTTTATCATCGTCTGTTAATATCGGACATGGCTTCCCATTCAAGTATGTAATTTAGAAGATGTGTGAAATCAGATATTATCACAATAAAAATCCTTTACTCAATATATTGAATTAAAATTTTGAAAATATCCTTTGTTCTTCTCCACTTTTAGCCTAAAAAATCCAATAGTTGAACCACATCTAACTTGACCAAGTCAAAGTCTAATCCGATGTTGGTAAACCGTGTTTGGCAATGCCTTACAACCATACATTTTGCATGTTTGAAGGGTCACCAACATTCTTTAAGTGGTGAAAAACTAAAATCGGAGTTGAATGCAAGCCGCCACCATGCAAACCTTGCTAATTAACAGAAGTCACACTACCTTCGCACCTTTACTAGTTACGATATTTATTTATTTATTGTGTATTAATAGTCATAATATCTAACCCAGCGATGAATGTGATGAGGTCGATCACTGTCTTCCTCAAAGATAACCACTCTGAATCCACGGTGCTTCTCTGAACTCCTCACATAGACTTCTCGAATCCTTAAGGAAAAAGCAAGAAAAATATAAATAAATTCTATAAAATTTGTAATTTAATTAGTGAATGAAATAAACGAGTTCACAACCCTTTAAATAGGGATACCAAGCAATAAGAGATATTTCAGAATCAAACTACAACTAAAACTAATAGAATTCGCAACTTACTGTAACTAGTAAACTTACTATTTATAGATGGTCGTGATGTCTAGTAGTGCGCAAGGTTTTTTGCCAAAAATAGTGAGTGTCTTATTTGGCTTCACCACACTATTCTCCTAATTATTCTAAGCACTTTTCACATTGGGCGCAACTCCTAAAGCCCAACCGATGAAGAGTTATAATCAAACTAAAACTTATTATTTATAGTAAAAACGAAATTAAAATAGGGAAACGACCGTCGATCTAATGATATTTTGCAAATCCGGCTTGTGCAACTCAACATAGTAGGTTGGGTGGCTCAAGTATCTTGTCCTACCCTAAAATCATATATTTTACGTCCGATAACTCATTCCGGATTGCGAGATACGCCCCATTTAAGGTCTGACAGTCCGGATCACTTCTGTCATCGACCGGGCCTTTTCTGATTCATCTTGGCTGTGAAACTATCCACGACCTCCTCTACATCAATATCTCATCCTCAAGGGGACACCAATTCCATGTTGACCCACCACCTAACGTAGATCATGCATGAATCTCAGGACCCACCAAGTAATGGTCCCAATTCAATAAAGGTAAGAAAATACCAACCATGGCAACCACACGATAACGAAGCAACTGCGACGCAAGAGATGCATCCTTTGCTACGTGTTCATGAAAATGTCCATTTCCACCCATTACTCCAATCTCAGTATCTCCTGTTGGCTTTACAAAGCCTTGGAACCGTACACACCACAAGTTTGTTGGCTTTACAAAGCCTTAAAACCATACACACCACAAAGATATAAAAATAATTTTACTTGCTTTTCACTTGCTACACTGATACTATAATCGGATATACAATGTGCCTTTTATAAGCTTTTTCACCAACCGTGAAATGACTACAATACCCTCACTAAACTCTTCCATTATTTAATATTCCTAGAAACTTACATTGGCCATTCATCTTCCAAAAGAGCTCCTTTAGAGCTTCAGCCGTTATGCATGGGGAGTTCAATGGTCACCAGCTGTTGCTGGAAATGTCTGTTTGGGTTTGTTGTTTCCAACACTCCCCTTCAAACCAAAACAAGCTTCATTCCAAGTATCGATCTTAGTCGTCTGAATGAATCAATCGGTAATGCCTTGGTGAAGATATCTGCCACTTGTTCAGTAGTATGACAGTACTCTAGCATCACTAATTTCTACTTCACTTGATCTCTCAAGAAATGATACCTCGTATTAATGTTCTTGCTCCTTCCATGTTTTATTGGATTTTTGGCAAGTTCGATTGCTGACTTGTTATCTACGTATATAACGGTGGATTCCTCCTGTGGATGTTTCAATTCCTTCAACATGTTCTTCAACCATATTGCTTCACAGACTGTGGATGATACTGCCACGTACTCTGCTTCACATGTGGACAAAGCAACAACACTTTGTTTCTTTGAATCCCATGTGAAAGCAGTTGATCCAAGATAGAATACATAGCCAGTGGTGCTCTTTCTTTCATCTTGGTCACTTCCCCAATTACTGTCTGAGTATCCATACGGTATTGCTTCATCGTCGTACAGATAGAAAAGACCGAATTCCATTGTTCCTTTGACGTACCTGAGGATTCTTTTTGCTACTAGCCAGTGTAATTCTTTTGGTGCTTTCATGTACCTACTTAGAAGACCAACACTGTAGACAATGTCCGACCTTATGATTATGAGGTACCTTAGGCTTCCAATCAAACTCTTGAACATAATCGAGTCAACGCTTCTTCCTTCTCTGTCCTTTGTCAATTTTAAACCAGTTGCTACAGGCGTTTTACGGTATTACAATCAGCCATGTTGAACTTTTCAAGCAATTCCTTGGCATACTTTTTCTGAGATATATAGATGTCACCATGTTGTTGCTTTACTTCAATGCCTAGAAAAAAGGACATCAGACCTCCGTCAGTCATCTCGAACTCCTTAAACATGGCCTTCTTGAATTCATCAAACATCGGTCGGCTGTTTCCTGTACACAGCAAATCATCAACATACAGGCATGCTATAAGCATATCACTATGAGCATTCTTCTTGATGTAAACTGTTTGCTCATATGGACATTGGGCGAAGCCGTTCTCTTGAAGATAATTGTCGATACGTGCATTCCAAGCACGTGGAGCTTGCTTCAACCCATAGAGGGCTTTCTTCAATCGATACACCTTGTGTTCCTCCCCTCGAACAACAAAACCTTCAGACTGGTCAATATAGACCTCTTCTTCCAGAATTCTATTCAGGAATGCAGATTTCATATCCAGTTGGTAGATCATCCAACTATGATAGGCTGCAAGGGAGATAATCATCCTTACAGTGTCAAGGCGAGCAACAAGAGCGAAGACTTCTTCATAATCCATCTTATATTTCTGTTTGTAACCTTTTGCTATGAGCCTTGTCTTGTAGCGATCAATTTCACCATCAGCATTTTACTTGATCTTGTACACCCATTTAATGCCAATAGTTCTTTGGCCTTGAGGAAGTAAAGTCAGATCCCATGTATTGTTCTTCTCTATGGCATGGATCTCCTCTTTCATAGCCGTCCTCCGGCATTCTTCTTCTACAATCTCCTCAAATGTAAGAGGCTCGTGGTCCGCATACAAGCAGAACAAATTTACTTCCTCAGTTTCGGCGTAGATATCGTTGAGGCTCCTCATTTTGATAGGAATCAAGGGTGAACTGGATGATGACATGTTGGCTGAATTTTGATTTGATGGAATACTTCCAGAGGAGATGGAACGTATCACTGGACTTCTGCGTGCAGACGTTTCGGCAGAAGAGGGTGTTGTAGGTGTCTACTTCTGGTTCTCATGCTTCTCTTCTTCATGTTCTTTAACCACGACTTGATTTTCTTTGCCTGAATCTTCCTCGTTCCATTTCCAAGCTTCTTCCTCACAGAATACTACATCTCTACTCACCACCACTTTATTGGTTAGTGGGTTATAGAGCTTGTACGCCTTCGATACTTCACTTTAGCCGATGAAGATGCACTTCTCGCCACGATCATCAAGCTTCCTTCTTCTTGCTTCTGGAACTTGAGCGTATGCAACACATCCAAAGATCCTTAAGTACGTCACGCTCAGTTTGTAGCCACTCCATGCCTCCTGTGGTGTCATGTTTCTTACGCTCTTTGTTGGACACCGATTGAGCAAGTGGTAGTACATGCAACTGCCTCTGCGCAGAAGCTTTTTGGCATGCCTTTCTCTTTGAGCATGGTTCTTGTCATGTCGAAGATGGTGCAGTTCTACTATGGCGTGTAGGCTGCAGTGTGTTGCTATTTGATTCTTTGTTCCCTACAATACTCTCGAAAGGCATTTGAGGTGTACTCTCTACCTTTGTCAGATCTAAAGGTTTTGATCTTAAGACCACTTTCTTTTTCTACAAGGGCCTTAAAATTTTAAAAAATAGTAAAAACAGCACACTTTTCTTTGATTACATAACCCACAATTTTCTACTGAAATCGTCAATGAAGGTAATAAAGTATTGATTACCTCTAATAGAGATTGGCTCCAATGGTCCACAGATGTCAGTGTGAACCAACTGCAATGGTTCTCTTGCTCTTCGGGATACTCTACTTGGAAAGGAGTTCCTTTGTTGCTTGCCAAGTGTGCATGCCTCACACACATTTTTGGAACTTTAATAGTTGGCAAGCCATGTACCATGCTTGATGAGGATAAGAGTTTAAGGCCATTGAAATGGAGATGCCCGAAGCGAATATGCCATCTCCATGAATCATTCCTCACGAGTCCATAGAGGCACTTCTCAACCTTTGTGTTAATGTGGAGTGGAAACATGTGATTCTTCGCCATATGGACTTGAACCACAAGTCTCTTGTGTGCATCTCTTATAGAGATAAAATGGTTTCCATGTGTATGACATACCCCTTCTTAAGGAGTTGGCCGATACTGAGGATGTTACTTTTCATGTTTGGTACGTAATACACATTAGAGATAAAATTCGGCACACCATTCTTCTGATAGATTTTAACTTTTCCTTTATTGTTCACTAGAACTTTTGATGAGTCTCCTAGACTCACATTGCCATAAGCATTTTCTGTCAGTTCCACAAATAGCTCCTTCTTTTCACACATGTGGTTACTCGCACCAGAGTCGAGATACCATACGTCATGTTGATCACATGCTTCTTCTTGTACAAGAAAAAGTGTGTAGTCTTCTTTTTCAGAATTTTATGCTTTTACATAATTAGAATGCTCTTGATCTACTGGTTTGCTCCAACAGTCTGAAGCATAATGGCCGAACTTGTTGCAATTATAACATTGAATATTTTTTGTATTTTCACGTCCACGCATGGAACGACCTCTACCATTTCCTCTTCCATGGAAATTGATAGTCTTTTGTTGATTTTGTGATTGGATTGAATAATATCCATGCCCTCTGCCTCTTGCATGATTGCTAGTGTCACGGCCCCCTCGTTGTGTATGACCATTCTTTTGTTCATTTAGAGTCAACTTAAACTCTAATGCATATTCAAGCATTGAACCTACATTCTTTTACATTCATTGCTCATGTACTTGTAACAAGCCCATCAATTCTTTAATGGATAGATTTTCTAAGTCCTTTGATTCTTCTATGACAACAATCACATGTTCAAATTTGGTTGTGAGGGATCGAAGTACTTTTTCAATAACCCGTACATCTTCGATCTTTTCACCATTTCTTTTCAAGTTGTTAACAATGATAAGTAACCTTGAAAAAAAAAAATCAAAAATGGTCTCACCTTCCTTCATTTGTGAGGTCTCGAATTCGGCTCTAAAATTTTGGAGACGAACCTTCTTCACACAATCAACTCCTTTGAAGATTGTGCTAAGAATCTCCTATGCTTGCTTACATGTTGTCGCTTCAGCGATCCGTTCAAAGGTGGACTCATCCAACCCTTGATAGACAAGAAACAGAGCCTTATTGTCCTTTTTTCTTTGATCTTTGAGGACCGCCCTTTGATCAGTAGTGTAGAGAGCTTCTTCTTCCATTGTGAGTTCTACATACCCATCGGTAACAATCTCCCATAAATCTTGTGACCCGAATAGTGCTTTCATCTGGATGCACTAGTTTTCATAGTTTTCCTTAGATAACATTGGAATCTGCAGCTAGATCGAGGACGCCATCACTTCTTCACACCATGGATCAACAATGCTTCTTTTTTTTTACGTAGCAGTGACAACACTTTGATCACACAATCTAAACCTTCAAACTATACCCGGTCCCACGGGATCGTCTTGCTTTGATACCAGTTTGTTGGCTTTACAAAGCCTTAGAACTGTACACACCACAAGTTTGTTGGCTTTACAAAGCCTTAGAACCGTACACACCACAAAGATATAAAAATAATTTCACTTGCTTTTCACTTGCTGCACTGATATTATAATCGGATATATAATGTGCCTTTTATAGGCTTTTGCACCAACCGTGAAATGACTACAATACCCTCACTAGACTCTTCCATTATGTAATATTCCTAGAAACTTATCGTTGGCCATTCATCTTCCAAAACAGTTCCTTTAGAGCTTCCGCTGTTATGCATGGGGAGTTCAATGGTCACCAACTGTTGCTGGAAACGTCTGTTTGGGTTTGCTGTTTCCAACATCTCCTTGAGCCACATCACCCTTTGAATTTACCCCTTTACTATTTTTCTGATTATATATGGAAGTAACAAGAGAGTCTACCATCAGAGTAACTATTGCTGATAACATGGCCACAAAACCTGAGAATGGGAACTTGTGCCATGGATTATCTGACAGGCACTCAGACCTCGGGAAATCAAACGAATCTGGTAGGACGTGCATGAAGCCGGTGGCAAGGATAATTCCTGCCGCAAATGCCTTAACGATCACAAACAGATTGCCATCTGGCCGTAGAATGGGGATTGAACGTGAGAAGAGAGGTAGACACACCCCAATCATACTAGTGACCAAGATAGATACTATGGCTATGATCTTGAGTGGCAAGGCTGCCTTTTTGTCATTGCAGTCACCTGAATCTGCCCTGCATTCTTCAGGTTTATCTTGGCCGTCTGATTGGGGAGTGTTTGGGATGAAAGGATTGTGATGAAGATGAAGAAAATGGATAAGATCTTGTGGACCCAAGTAGCCATTTGATCCTTTTCCTTGTTTGTGATTGCTGTGTTTAGCTTTCTAGTCAGCGAGTATACATATAAGAATTCGTAGCTTCTTGTGCTAGGCCGTACATGTGGGACGATGGAATAGAGAAATTTACGACTGTGGACCCCACCCTTTATCCAGCTGTTTTTATGAAGTAATACAAACTTAACATGCGAACTTTTACCTGCCCGTACCAACAGCTAATTTGAGGATGAAACTACCCCTCCTCTCCACTGCGTTGCTTTCAGTCCCATTTCTTTCACCCCTTTCCACTGCGTTGCTTTCACTATTGATTTCACCACCGTTTTCACCCCCTTTCCAATCCGTCCAACCAAGGGATGGAATCAATTTTAAGGTAATGACGGTGATGTCAATGGATTGTTTTAAGATCCATGGGATTGCTTATATCCCTAGACAAGTTCAACGGGTCTGTTTGGCTCGTCATGCATATCCCGGGATATCGCAATCCCATCCCTCCTAATACCGTGGGATCGGTCCGGCCAAACAGGCCCTAAGAAAGACAAAAAAAAACCCATTTTCTGGAGCCCCCTTATCACCATTAGATTGCATCATCCTCGTGCATCAGCATTTTGTCTTCATATGAAAATGGTCTGTCCAGTGAAGAAAGCACGCTCCACAGATATATTTTAAGCTTGCATCTGGGCTTTTAGTTCATCTATGTATACATCATCCGATAAACATGATGTATTACAAATAAAACATCATTGTGAGACGTAACAAGCGAAATCGGATTGCGTACTGAGTTACTCGGTACGCTCCTATCGTACTAAGTAAACTCAGTTGGGTCCACATTGAATGTATGTAGTATATCCATGCCGTCCATCCATTTTTCCTTCCAATTTAAGGGGTTGAGCCCCAAATTCAAGTATATCAAAAGATCAAGTGGATCATACCACAGGAAACAGTGGGGATAATGATTTCCACCGTTGAAACCATAGTAGGCCTAATAGTGATGTTTGTTTGTTATCAAACTTGTTCATAAGATCATACAAACATGGATTAATAGAAAACACAATTATAACCTTGATCTAAAACTTCTGTGGCCCCTAAGAAATGATCAACAGTAGAAGTTCAATTCAAAATTATCATGTGGTATTGTCTATTTGAACATTGGATATGTTTAAATTATCATGTGGTGTTGTCCATCATGAAATTATCTGTTAAGTTTGTCCCGCTCTATTTCATGTTTGCCCTGCTGATTTTCTAGTTTACCCCACTCAATTTCATGTTTACCTCACTGATTTTCTACTTTGCCCCGCTCAATTTCACATTTGCCCCGCTGAAATTCATGTTTGCCTAACTCAATTTCAAGTTTCCCCCGCTAAATTTCTAGTTTGCCCCACTCAATTTCATGTTTGCCCCACTTAATTTCATGTTTGCCCCGCTTAATTTTTAGTTTGCCCTGCTAAATTTCATGTTTGCCCTACTAAATTTCATGTTTTCCCCACTCAATTTCATGCTTCCCCCGCTTAATTTCTAGTTTGCCCTGCTGAATTTCATGTTTGCCCCACTGAATTTCATGTTTTCCCCACTTAATTTCATGCTTCCCCCGCTGAATTTCATGTTTCCCCTGCTGAATTTTATGTTTTCCCTCCCTCAATTTCATGTTTCCCCTACTCAATTTTCAGTTTGCCCCGCCAAATTTCATTTTTGCCGGCTCAATTTCTAGTTTGCCCCGCTCAATTTCATGTTTGCCCCGCTGATTTTCTAGTTTGCCCCGCTCAATTTCACGTTTGTCCCGCTGAAATTCATGTTTGCCCCACTAAAATTCATGTTTGCCCCGTAGAATTTCATGTTTGCCCCGATCAAATTTCAGTTTGCCCTGCTCATTTTCTAGTTGCAAAGGTAATAGTGTATGATAAATATGAAGTGATATGCATTCCTTTGGCCTTTGGTTTTAAAGCTTGGTGTTCAATCGAAAACCGGCATTTGTCTGTCAAATTATGGATGTTGTGTTCATTACTGTTCGTAGAGTGACAAACATACTAGATTTAATATTATATCCCGTTTTTATGTTTACCAGTTTACTGGACATGTAATTGGATGGAACTTTCTTAGTAACTTTAATAGTGTTTTTCATATGTAGTCCCATATCCGAGTACTTGAATCCACTCCAGAGAACAGATCTGCACTTCTAATAGGTCTTGAATATCTAATTAGCATTTCTTATATTGATGACACTGAGGTTTTTAAGGTAGTCATGTTAAATACATGCCTTCTTTTCTTTGTAATAGAGTTTGCATAGAGTCTTACCTTGTCTGCGTCAAATGCATGGATAGGTATGCTTGGATTACCAGAACTCTTTAGTCCTTGAGTTGTTTGATGCACATCATAACCTTGACAACCGTGGTGTTGCTGCTGCAAGCATGATGGGGCTTCAGGTATTTCAGATATGATGCTTCTTACTGCTATTGTGCCTAAAGTTTTATAGTTTTAGTACATGGCATGGGTTATTATTAGTGTGATTTCAATCCATGTTTCTTACTGCTATTGTGCCTAGAGTTTGAATACCACCATATGAGCTAATCAACCAAGAACTGAAATTCAATTATCATTTCAATCCTTCTAGATTGTAAATGTGATTATAACTCACTACTTCCATGCTTTTGAGAAGAGAGTTCCATGCTGGTAGATTGAAGAGCACGAGGATCCTGCCTTAAGTTCCAACCATTTGTGTTGAAGATTTGGACTATCCAGTTGTCCTGACTGGATATCTAGGTCATATCAGGGATGAAGATTGATTTAAGGAAAGGTCGAGACCTTCTCAATGCCTGGATCAAAGGTCGAGACCTCCATGGGATTGTTATATCCTTAGACAGGTTCACCGAGTCTGTTTGGCATGCCCGTCATATTCCAAGATTTTACCTTCCAATCCGTCCTACCAGTAAAATAGAGGCACAAGAATTACTAGCAATCATGTATGTAGACTAATAATCAATCATGGATAAGCTAAATTGATTGGGGTGTGGTTTGGGTCAGTGCACGTATGTAGACTAATAATCAATCACGTTACATCTCTTCCTTCATCAAGAATTACTAGCAAACATGGAATTTTACTGTTGTAGTTTATAAGGTACTTAAAGAAGAGGGGGAAAATCAATAGGGGTGGGCATCCTTGCTATACTTGAGTTCGAGCTCAAGATTAACATTGAAGCTTGGCTTGTTTGTCAAAGTTGTCGAGTCGAGTTCGAGTCGAGCTAGTGGTTCGAGTTGAATCGAGTTTACCTCGAGTTGAGCTCGAGCTTATTGTGTGAGAGAGTAATAGATTTTGTTCTTAATCCTCCTCCATTGATTTAGAAGAGAAGCTAAATAAAAAAAAAAATTAAGAGGCATTTTACATGATGCTCCACCAAGTAAAATTCATTTTTGGTTTGGCCCGGCAACCGAAACAGGGTGTAGTCCATCTTTTAGCAGTTCAGAAAATCCATCTTTGTGGGCCCCATGATAGAAGAACCATGGGCCAAAATCGTCCTCAATTGTATGTTCTAAATTACCCATCATCAAGGCTATACTTTCTAATGGATAGGATTTTGAACAGACCTGGGACCATATAAAAGTGGGACCCACCTGTATCGTTGTTGCTCAAACAAAAGCGCAGTTTCCTTTACCTTGCAGATGATCTGAGGACTTGTAGCTCACAACATATTCCGAAAGGATATGTCTATTCATGTGATTGCTCCATACAATATACCATTTTGGTTTCAAGAGATTGTCAACACCAACATCAAACTCTTCGCTGCTGGGGTGAAAGCAAAAAATCTCACTTCAACTTTCTCCGTATTCCCCACAACTTTAATATATTTATTAATCGAGCCAAGTCGAGCTTGAGTTCGAGCTTCGAGTCAAGTTCGAGTCGAGTTGAGTTGAAATGCCTCCTGGTAGAACACAGCTTGAACTCAACTCGAGCTTCAAATAATTAGCTTGACTCGGCCCGAATCGGCCATTCAAGCCGAGTCAATTCAAGCCGAGTCGAGCGAGTTTTTCGAGCTAGCTCGACTCGTGAACAGCCCTAAAAGTCGATGAAGAGCTCTGAAAAAGGGGGAATGGATGAAGAGCTCTAAAGGGTATGTAACCCCATTTGGGTCGATTTTCCTTCCATCCATTATAGGAGCCCTTTTACAAATAAGAAACCTTCCTGTCATCGATGAAACATTCTACGGAAACAAGTTTGGTTGCTATACCACTAAGTTCAATTTGTTAGAAGTTACGATGAATATGGAAGAGGTGTACAAATTGACTGCAGATAATTTCACATTTCCTGAAGCTCTATCTACTGTAACCAGAGAAAGTGTTCTGCTGAATGTAGGGTTAAGATCAATTATAAGTAACTTTTTTACTTAAAGTTACTTAATCACTTCAGTTTGAGAAGTAGGAACCAAGATAAGCTACTTAATGCATAGGTAGCGTATATCAAGTTACTTTCAATCCAAACTCCCCCGTATCGACACTATTTTATCCATTGCATCAGTTCTACGAGGTATTCTATATACACACCAGTTATCTTGATCCATTGCATTCAAACTAAATATAGGTATCTTTTCCCCCGCTCAATTTCATGTTTGCCCCACTGATTTTTTAGTTTGTCCCGCTCGATTTCATGTTTGCCCTGCTGATTTTCATTTTTGCCCCAGTGATTTTCCTATTTGCCCCACTGATTTTCTAGTTTGCCCCGCTGAATTTCATGTTTGCCCCACTGAATTTCTAATTTTGCCCACTGAATTTCTAGTTTGCCCTACTGATTTTCTAGTTTGCCCTACTCAATTTCCTGTTTCTCCCGCTGAAATTCAAGTTTGCCCCGCTAAATTTCATGTTTTCCCCACTGAATTTCATGTTTTCCCCCTGAATTTCATGTTTCCCTCGATCAATTTTCTAGTTTTCCTCACTCAATGTTTTTCGCGCTGAAAAGAAGAGTCACAGGAGGTTTTTCAATCCAGAAGAGGTCTCTATCCTCTTTATTGATACCCTTGATTCCCATATAGCTTGTCTGGATCCTCATTTTCTTCCGAACAAAGGGAAGGGTCTTCTCTTGTGGATTTCTCTTGTAACAGCAAAGCCTTGAGGGGTGTTTGCCAATTTTGATCGCATACCAGGCCTCCACATCGGTGTCAAAACAGGCCTCGCTAATAGGTGAGCTGAGCACGGCCTACATAATTGCCAAGCAACGAGATAAACCATACGCCAAAGCGATTTGGTGTTATGAATGGGTAATGCACTCGTCACAGAACATCATCTCTGACTGTTTATGTTCTATCATGTTTTGACTAATATTTTATTTTTTGAATCATGTACAGGTGTATGCGCCCATAAATCATGAAAATGCACATTGGTTTTTGCTGGTCATTTATCCTAAAGAAAGAAAAATCGTCATAGTGGATAGCTTAAGCACAAATCCATTAATAAAGTACAAGCAGAAAATGAAGAAGATGACTAATGCACTCCCCATTCTCTTCCATGCTACTAAAGACAGCACAACATTTGAAGGGAAGAAGTAGACCGTCAAAGTCAATGAATCGGCGCCGAAGCAGGACAATGGTTTTGACTAAGGCATATTCGTAATGAAATTCATCGACATTTTGTGTAGCAGTCTCACCTTGGCAGGAACAGACATGCAAAAATTCACCACTGATTGGAGAAAGTCAATAGCATATGATTGCTTGTCTCTAATCTGTAAATGATATTTGTCAAGGGTATGGGAGAAATCTTTTATGAGATGTTGTATTATATAGATTGTACGAGGTTTATAATAATCTTAGAGTGCAAAAAATTTCCAAGTATATGCATTTCAATCCGAGTTCCTTCTCTAATCACGATAGCCTTGGGTTGGGTTGATCCGAGGGATGGGTTGACTGCAAAAAGGTTGATTAAAACTATATTGGTTATCTTGCTGGTCCTGAAATCATTATGCCAGCAAGATAACCCAATATAGTTTTAATCGGCCCTTTTGCAATCAACCCATCCCTCGGATCAACCCTCTCAAGGCTATTGTAATTAGAGAAAGAACTCGGACTGAAATGCACATACTTGAAAATTTTCTACACTTCAAGATTAATGTAAACCTCGTACAATTTACTTGAAAATTTTCTTCATTTATAGGTCATCTGATGTAAAGAGTTTCTCCTTCTTTACTAACTGTAATGCCCCGAAAATCGAGGGTCGAGTAGACGCTCAACTCCCAAGTTCCAACGCATCACTTATGCAACATAGATAATGATAATTAAATGTTGTCCATATTAGTGCATTAAACATGAGTGAGATCATACCAAATCAGCATATCATACTCCAGAGACAGTTAAATTACGCAAGCAGAAGACTGTGATAAATATATAAAGCACATAAGTGATTATAAGTCCCCTGAGTATGAATGTCACCAGGTTAAATAATTACATGTATAGTTCCAAAATCATACAAAATGATCAAATGTAATGTCATCTATCCATATCCCTGTAGACCCGATACGCAACTTCAGGTCTACATAGACCTGCCAGAGAGTTGCATGTAGGAAAACTCTTTCTCATCGTCATAGAAGACAGGCTCCATCTCGTAAGCCTCATCATCACCTGAAACTACAACAGAGTCTGGTTGGTGTTTTAAAACACTGTCTTGGAGTGGGAGTGAGTGATCAACTCAGTGGAGCTATAAGGCAAAGGTTAACATGTTATCAATCCAGTCAAGCAGTAATGATAAAGTAATACTACAAGCATTCCTAAGTACTCTGGTTAATGCAAGGATGATATGTGTTAATGATGCAGCCCTCGCCTACACTCCCTCTGTGACATCATCTCTCGATCGCACATGCAACCCCTCCACTGTGCTCAACTCTTATGCCAAAGGCACATGCAATGTTTTGCATGATCGTGTTAGCCCAGTCCTTTATTAGACCGATTCATACAGCAGGTTCGGGAAGCTAAGGTGCCTCCCTTTATATCATTTACCCAAACAATGATCCATCTAGGGTTGTCAATCCTAGTCAATCACAGGTGATAAGCAAGTTATAGGGCAACATCACCCCTAATTTAGAAATAGTGAACAGGTAAGTTCAGGTAACTACGAAGAGGCTCGTCACCTCAGCATACACCTTAGTTTATACTCGAGGTCACTATGGAAAAGCTCGTCACCTTAGCGTAAGCCGACAGCTCGAATACAGTGTCCCATACCACCGTATTCAGCTCACAAGTTTGGGTTTCTCACTGGATACTACAGGGAGGCACGTCATCCCAGCGTAGGCCGATAGCTCGACCACGATGTCTCATACCACCATGTCCGGCTCGTGAGTCTTAGCGGATCGTGGTACCAAGGTTAAACGGGCTTTTCATTGATAAGTGGTACCTTAGATTCAAGCAATAGCGTCCATACATGGTGAACATACATTAGGCCAATCAGGTTACCTGGACAAGCTTGACTGGTACAAGCGTACGTTGCATTAATCAACATGGAGCGTGTAAGCACTGCACGTCGCCTAACCACTGTCGACAAACAGTGTACGACTCGGATTCATCGAACGTGTCTTGTGTGGCGAAACGACCTCGGCCACTAATTCAGGAATTATTACCAATTGCCTAGACTATACGGTAATCCCAATCATATTCAAACACAATCGGCATTCATATGTGATAGTCAAACAGCATGTGACAACCAATTTTAGTATAAATCTCATTTGAACATTTCCACAAACACATAGTACACATATTGACATACATAAGCATTTCATCCATAAAGCACGTAGTAGTAAGATAGGTTACATGAAAGAAACTATAACTACAGTTATGGTAATTGAGAATACTATCTCAACACCCTCATTAAATACATTTCAACAAATATTTTCTCATTCAAGCATTTTTATCAAACACTTAGACTACACATATCAACATATATGTATTAAATTAGTTATAACATATATTATAGCAAATCCTTTCACAAAGGAGTTGCTGCACATACAACAATCATGTATTCTCAATCAATAACCATGGCAAGACAAATCATAATTCTATATTCATTCAGACATTTCAACAAACACATGGAATGCACTATATTCAACATAGTTCATATATATGTGTAATACACAGAAAACATAGCATCTAAGCACATGTGACAACAATTAAGTCAGTCATAAATCATTAATTGACATTAAAAGCCTTGAAAACCATAACCTAAATGTTTATAGTATGCACCTTCCGTCGGTAAACTCGCATCAAACTCAGTTCAAACGTTATGCCTTCGTCTACGGCACAACGGCTACCTGAATCACGCAATAGGTTAGCTATTTCGTCGATTCATCTACTTGGATACCTAAAATAGATTAGGGTTAAGGTTTCAAAATTGCCGGTATAGTGATACAGGCAGGATGATTTGGCACGTGGAGCGATGAGAATGAATCCCAGCAACTTTCTCTCACTTCTCCTCACTTTTTCCTTCTCTTTTCTCTCTTCTCTCCCTTAGGGTTTTGGAAATTCGTATAGAATGAGAAAGGGGTGGGTTTAGGGCATTATATAGGCCCAGAAGTGATATCGATGGCCCCAAGGCCATGGTATACTTAGGATACAGCTAAGAGATGTTTGTTTCGGGCCAACGGAGCTCATCTGGAGGTCCATTACCTGCATATGGTCTGGGAAAAGTTTCCTGACAATGGATCTACGTCAAGTTAAAGTTTCGGTCCAATCGGATTTATAGATCGACCGTGGAGGACCAGTTTTAGTTCAACGGTCATCGTCAATTGATCAGGGCCACAAGTATACAGACATGTGTAGGAAAATTTTCCTGATCCAAGGGTGTAATTGGGTTAGATTCTGACTGTCAGAAACCTTAAATTTGGCCTACAAGCGAACGGTTCAATTTAATTAAATCTGATTTCATTTTCTAAAGAAATTCGCATTTTTTACACACTTTGCTCTGGGCTCAAGTTGTGAGTTTTGGGATATTATTTGGACTTGATTTCTAAAATGGTTGTCAAACCCAGTAAGGTGGTCATAACCATATAGTTTTGCGGTAATCGGACTTTTAACGCGCGATCCAGGTCCAATACAGAGTTTCAAGATGCTCCCAAGAGCAACTGGGTTTTGAGATTTGATCCTAAATTTTTAGGTAATGTAGAGTTAGTGATTCTACTGGTTTTGGGTCTTACAGCTCGTATAGAAAGTGGTTCAAGCTAATCTACCGATTAATTCAGTTTAGTACTTAATTAATTTTCTTCTAATTTCTAAAGGATTCGGTCCTTAGTGATTTCTGCCTGAGGTGGTACTCGGGTCTTTGTATGGATTTTTCCAAGACATTATACTAACCGAACATAAAACACAAACTCAATGGCAATTTTTCAGCCTATGAATCTTGTGTATATGCAGAAAAGTAACAGAAGTGGTGAATGCTTTTAATCATTCAATGTCCAACTACTATACATTTTTCAGCCTCATCTGCTACCATATATCAGAAATAAGGTCATTGATGGCAATTTCCACATCAATTATCTAGGACTTCCAATAACCAGAATCTCTTCTACATATATACTCACCAAGGCTAGAGAATCAGAGACTAGCATTGTATTCTGCATTTTAAAGATGCGCCAAGTGTCGGAACTATGCGTATCCATGGCAACTACCTTAATTCCAAATTGCCAAACAGTGGGATTTTCGTAAGTTTTGCATATTAGTTGTATGGTTCAATTGTAGAGGCAAGGAATGATATTAACTTATCATTGATTAACAACGAAATTTGAAAATTTTCATATACTAAAGTTAATTAGCTAATTTCCATCCTTTTAGACTTATACGGACCGATATGACTACTAGTAAATGTCTTAAAATCCTGTTTGAGGTTCGATTGATCTTGTTTTGAACTTCATTAGTGATGCAAGAAAGTTTGGTTATCCAATGGGATACCACGTGTGATCCCTTAGCTGGTAGATTGAAGAGCACGAGGATTTCATGCTTTCCCCGCTCAATTTCATGTTTGTTCCGCTCAATTTCATGTTTGCCCCGCTCAATTTCATTCTTGCCCCCGCTCATTTTCATGTTTTCCCCGCTCAATTCCTAGTTTGCCCTGCCCAATTTCATGTTTGCCCCGCTCTATTTCATGTTTACGCCATTGATTTTCTAGTTTGCCCTGCTCAATTTCATGTTTGCCCTGCTCAATTTCATTCTTGCCCTGCTCAATTTCATGTTTGCCTTGCTCAATTCCTAGTTTGCCCCGCTCAATATCAAGTTTGCCCCGCTCAATTCCTAGTTTGCCTCGCTCAATTTCATGTTTGCCCCGCTCAATTCCTAGTTTGCCCCGCTCAATTTCATGTTTCCCCCGCTGAATTTCATTCTTACCCGGCTGAATTTCATGTTTGCCCTGCTGAAATTCATGTTTGCCCCGCTGAATTTCAAGTTTCCCCCGTTGAATTTCATATTTGCCCCGCTCAATTTCATATTTGCCTCACTGAATTTCATGTTTGCCCTACTCAATTTCTAGGTTGCCTCGCTGAATTTCTAGGTTGCCTCGCTGAATTTCTAGGTTACCTCACTCAATTTATAGTTTGACTCGCTCAATTTCTAGGTTGCCTCACTCAATTTGTAGTTTGCCTCGCTCAATTCCTATGTTGCCTCGCTTAATTCTTAGGTTACCTCACTAAATTTCTAGGTTGCCTCGCTGAATTTGTAGTTTGCCTCGCTAAATTTGTATTTTGTCTAGCTCAATTCCTAGGTTACCTCGCTGAATTTCTAGGTTCCCTCACTGAATTTCTAAATTGCCTTGCTCAATTTGTAGTTTGCCTCGCTCAATTCCTAGGTTGCCTCGCTCAATTTGTAATTTGCCTCGCTGAATTTCTATGTTGCCTCGCTCAATACCTAGGTTGCCTAGCTCAATTCCTAGGTTCCCTTGCTGAATTTCTAGGTTCCCTCGCTCAATTCTTAGGTTCCCTCGCTGATTTCCCAGTTTGCCCCGCTGAATTTCTATGTTGCCTTGCTAAATTTGTAGTTTGCCTCACTCAATTCCTAGGTTGCCTCGCGCAATTTGTATTTTGCCTCACTCAATTCGAGGTTCTCTTGCTCAATTCCTAGGTTCCCTCGCTCAACTTCTACATTGTCTCACTCAAGTCCTAGGTTGCCTTGCTCAATTCTAAAAGGCATTCCAAAGTTGTAGGAATAATCACTACTCACTAAGATAGGTTTCATCATATAGCCAAATCTTTCTAACAGACACAGTTGAGCTGGCAGAAAAAAGGATTCAGAATATTGGCAAGATAACCATACAATTTTGTTTTGATACTAATCAAATCGTAATACATCAACCATTTTCTCAAATACAAGAGGTTCTCACGAGTTGATTATTTTCTGTAGAAAATCAGGCAATAAAAGTTGTTAGGGGAAAATATAGAGTCCGAAAACCCAGTTATGAAATGGACTAACTCTGCTGACACTGCCCGAGGCAACAAGTTCAACCGAGGCAAGACAGCAAAGCCTCAAGGAGAGACTTAACTCGGATTGTGAGAAATAAATTCTGCCCGAGCAACGTAAAAGTCAGGAACCATAGGCTAAAGATGTAAGACACAGAAAGGTGACTTGGTTGACGAGGCAGCATTGACTAAAGGGACCGATTAAGGTCCGAATGCTAGAAGCCCCATGTCTGGCCATAAAACCGATCCACAAAAGGTCGGTTATCAGGTCAGCTATCGGATTAAAGGAAGATATTGGTCCAAAACTGATTCCGTCTCATCCGACAAAAGGCCAAATAGCCCTATCCTTGTAGCTAGTCGAGACCCATATTATCAGGGTCAGCTAAGGTTGAGCCAAGCAAGGAGGAGACGGTGTAAACAAACATGCCGCTCTGAGAATCCAGTAGAAGGATCTCCAGTCCCGAAGATCTCAGGATTGGATGGAGTCCAAAAGCATATCACAATCAAATCTCCAAAAAATCAGGAGAAGAATCCCTGTACGCCGGGATCCTCCCGTTCCTATAAATGCAGGAGATCTCCATGGTGAAAGGTACGCAAAATCTCTCTCCTAGAATCCCTCAATACTATAAGACCCAAATTCCTAGCCTGACTTTAGCATCGGAGGGTCCCCTGCTCTTGCCAGGGTCTCCTTTGTCTTCTTCCTATGCAGGTACTCGAAGGTCGAAGAGGGTGAACCAGATTTTTACATCAACAGTTTGGCACCATCTATGGAAACGATACAAAAAGTCATTTGCCAGGCTCTATCCAAAAGTTTCAAGTGAGCATTAATGGCGAGAGCAAAAAAAACTAGTCCTAGCAAACCAAATGAGGCTGATAACACTGGACCATCAGGTCCAGATGGGGCACAGGGA
Source organism: Magnolia changhungtana (assembly GCA_030180095.1). Taxonomy (NCBI): domain Eukaryota; kingdom Viridiplantae; phylum Streptophyta; class Magnoliopsida; order Magnoliales; family Magnoliaceae; genus Magnolia; species Magnolia changhungtana. The sequence goes on from JASAUF010000646.1 coordinate 308,473, forward strand.
GCTCAAAACCAACCTGACGATCGACAAGGTTCTGCGGCTTGTCCAACAGCATCTGCTGTAACTAAGAATACCCAGCAGAATTGAGGAAATGGAGCAAATGCATCATCAACAAACTCAGCAGCTCCAACAAGGACAGGCAATGAACGTTCCATAACAAATTGCTGACCCTCAGCCACTGGCCCGTAGTCACTAGCACAGCAGGCCTAGCCCCATGAATCCCCCGAGCCAGCACCTGCTCATTCTGCGACTGCCGTGCTACCTCCCTCTGATCTCCGACACGAGATAGTTCGTAGAAGGCGCAGCCAGCCTCAACTTAAAGGTGTGGCAGAAAGCAACGAACCTTAGAAAGCTGACCTTCATGACTTTAAAAAAGAGGTGTTAGAAGAGATGGCAGACATGAGGCACAGTCGGGATACACACTCGACCAGGACCGAAATAAAAGCGTCTCCATTCATTGAGGAAACGGTTTTGCCTCCCACAGATTACGCCTTTCACAGGAAAAACCAACCCAATAGAGCACATCGAATGCTTCTGAATGCATATAGAACTGCATGATGCTTCGGATGCCGTAATGTGCTGAGCTTTCTCCCTCACCTTAACTGACGTAGCTCGACTTTAGTTCAAGCAGTTGAAACCAAAGTCCATCAGTACGTTTGCAGAACTCAGCGATATTTTCCTCACCAATTTCATTGGCGGGAAGAAGAAACTGAAGCTCCCTGTGCATCTGAATAACATAGTTCAGAAGGAGGGAGAACTGCTGAAAGACTACATCAAACGCTTCAATTTTGAGTCGCTCCAATTCCGAAAGCACTCGGAAGAAACAACGCTCAATTCTATCATGCAGGGTGTTAGGGACAAGCCATTTCTGGCGTCCTTAGACAAGAATCCGCCTGAGACCTTGGCCGAATTCATGACTCAGTTGGATAAGTACGTGGACGCCGAGGAAACAAGGAATTTTTATGAGGCCGCTCAAAATGCAAAAGCCCCGTCTAAAGAGTCAGCCAAAAAGGAAGTTGACTCAGCTGAAGCAAAGAAGCATAAGGATGATCGAACGCGCGATGAACAAAAGACGGGGAAACAGCCCGATCAAAAGTTTTCTAGCTATACCCCACTCAACAAACCTCATGAGCAAGTATTGATGGAAATCAAGGGTGAAGGATTTATCAGTTGGCCGAATAAGCTCTGAAGTAATCCGAATCACCGGAATAAAGATAAATATTGTCATTACCATCGTGATCATGGCCACAGTACGAGTAACTGTTTTCATCTAAAGGAAGAGATTGAAAGATTCATCCGAGATGGCTGACTCAGAGAGCACGTCGAAAGAACCGGGACAACTGAAGAACGTCTAAGTGAAAACCAACCCATGGAGGAAATTCGAAGTATCGTCAGTGGTCACCGAGGTGGGGGCGATTCGAACAATGCTCAAAAAAATCACGCCAAAAGCATCAGTCGACCCGAGTCCGAAATCCTGATCATAGCTCGGCCTTCAAAAGAAAAGAAGAGAAAAATATTGTATCTCTTTCACTAATGAAGATATTTGAGGCATTCACTATCCCCATGACAATGCATTAGTCATCACTCTCACCATTGCTAATCGAAGGGTGTTCCACATACTTGTCAACACGGGATCATCTGCTGATGTGTTGTTCGCCCAGGCATTCGACAAAATGAGTGTTGAACGATCCGCATTACGGCCGGTTCGTACCCCGTTGATCGAATTCTCAGGAGGACAGATACTCCCAGAAGGAGTCATCTCACCGTCACTTACTGCTAGAAACCCTCTATATCAGGTAACAGTGATGGTCGACTTTCTGATAATCGATCAATGGTCTATCTACAATGCTATACTCGGTCGACCCTCTCTTAGTCTCCTTCATGCCGTTGTATCCACGTATCACCTCTCCATGAAATTCTCGACTGAGTCGGGAGTAGGAGTTGTTAAAGGAGATCAGCAAGACGCAAGACGTTGCTACGTGACCGCTGTAAAAGCTCCAGCCGAGGTATCTACGATCGAGTCACTGGATCCTCATGTTGGAACTCATGAACAAGGACAGTCGGTAGAAGACCTGGTCTCAATACCCTTGGTCGAGACAGATGAATCCAAAACGGTACAAATTGGCTCATCTTTACAGTCTCTTCTGAAAGATAATCTAATAGCTCTGCTCCGACGATATGCTGATGTATTTGCATAGAGTCATGAAGATATACCGGGAATCGATCCATCAGTAATCACCCACTGACTCAACATCGATCCAACATACGGGCCGATCTGACAGAAGCGACATCCACTCGGCCCTGAAAAGTACACTATCATTGAAGAAGAGGTCAGCAAGGTCCTCAAGGCCAAATTTATAGAAGAGATATACTACCCGGAATGAGTAGCCAATGTCATACTTGTGAAGAAAGCTAACGGGAAGTGGCATGTTTATATTGATTATACCGACCTAAATAAAGCATGCCCAAAGGATAGCTTTCCTCTTCCGAGGATCGATCAGTTGGTAGATAGCACCGCGGGGCATGAACTTCTTAGTTTTATGGATGCTTATTCAGGGTATAATCAAATTGTAATGCATTAAACTAATAAATCTAAGACCACCTTTGTCACTGACAAAGGACTTTATTGTTACTGAGTGATGTCATTTAGTTTGAAAAATGCTGGAGCAACTTATCAAAGATTAGTGAACAAAATCTTTGCTCGGCTGATCGGCTGAACCATGGAAGTGTACATTGATGACATGCTTGTCCAAAGTGTACACGCGGCCGACTATATAGCCGACCTAGAAGAAATATTCCTGATCTTGCATAATTTCCAAATGAAATTGAACTCAAGTAAGTGTGCCTTTAGTGTGAGCTCGGGAAAGTTCCTCAAATTCTAGTCAGCTAGCGAGGAATCGAGGTGAACTAGGAGAAAATTAAGGCATTGCTCGACATGAAGTCTCCGAAAACTATAAAAAATATACAAAGATTAACTGGACGAGTAGCGGCACTCAACCGTTTCCTCTCTTGAGACACCGATAAATGTCTCCCATTCTTTAAGCAATTAAAAGGACGACAAATGGTGGATTGGATGGAAGAGTGCAAAGCATCGTTCCAGCAATTAAAGTCTTATCTCGGATCTTCGCCTCTCTTATCGAAACCCGAGTCGAAAGAAGCCCTGCTGTTGTATCTTGTAGTATCCGAGGCAGCGGTTAGCTCGGCCTTGATACGGGAGCACGAGGAAAAATAACTGCTGGTTTACTACGTTAGCAAAGCACTGCCACCAGCAGAGACAAGATACCCGCTCCTGGAGAAAGTGGCCCTATTATCGTCACGATGACTTCGGTCATATTTTCAAGCTCATACCAATATCGTCATAACCGATCTCCCACTGCGTCAAATTTTGTAAAAATTGAAAGCATCCGTCCGACTTACGAAGTGGGCAATCAAACTCAGTGAATTCGACATTCAATATAAGTCAAGAACAGTGATCAAAGGGCAAGCCATGGCTGACTTCATTATTAAGGTGACACCAAATGTCGATTTACCGACAGAGTATATCACTGAACAATCAACGACTGCTTCCCTCGAGTCAATGCACTACCCAGTCCCTTGGAAGCTGTATGTCGATGACTCCTCCAACTCTAAGGCAAGCGGGACAAGAGTAGTACTAAAAACTCCCAATCAAACTTACATGTAGTATGCCTTAAGACTCGGATTTCAAGCCTCGAATAATACAGCAGAATATGAAGCCTTATTGCTCAGCCTCCGACCTACGGCTAGTTTAGGTGTCACGCACCTCAACATTTTCAGCGATTCATAGCTAATCGTCAATCAAGTCACCAGCGTGTATCAAACACGAAAAGAAAAACTGAAAGCGTATATGTAGAAGGCCAAGGAATTGATTCGCGGCTTTCAGCTTTGTGTCATCACCCGGATCCCTCAAACAGAAAATGCTAAAGATGATCTATTAGCGAGACTCGGCTCTGCCGACGAAGACGATATACCCAGGTCCGTCCCAATCGAGTATGTCGCTAAGTCGAGTATCAATGAACCGCTTAGCTTAACCGTACATACGATTAATTCGGAACCTTCTTGGCTCGATCCGATCGTCCGATACCTCAACAAGGAAGAATTACCAGACAATTATGCTAAGGCTCGGTGGCTCAAGATTCGAGCTTCCCATTTCACCATGCTTAACAAGGTGCTTTATAAGAAAGGCTACTATGCTCCCCTCTTATGATGCCTGAATTCCAGTGAAGCCGATTATGTACTGCGAGAAATACATGAGGGATCTTTGGAAATCATTCAGGAAGACGATCACTCGTGCACAAAGTTCTACGATAGGGATATTACTGGCCAACTATCCAGCACGACGCTCGCAAGCCCGTTCAGAGATGCGACAAGTGTCAGAGATTCACGGCTATCCCGAGACAACCTCCCGAGGAACTAACTCCTATGATCGGCCCATGGCCCTTTGCATAGTGGGGAATCGACATCATAAGGCCACTCCCTATGGGTAAAGGTCAAAATAAGTTTGCTGTCGTTGCGGTCGATTACTTTACAAAGTGGGCCGAGGCAAAACCATTGGCATAGATAACCGAACAAAAGATTACGGACTTTGTATGGAAAAATATTATTTGTCGGTTCGGCATTCCCTGGACTATTATTACTAATAATGGGAAGCAGTTAGATAATAAGAGATTTCAAGAGATGTGTGACAATCTCGGAATAAAAAATGTGTACTCATTACCCCAACATCCTCAAACAAACGGACAGGTTGAGGCAGTCAATAAGATCATCAAACAGCATCTTCGAACCAAGCTTGACTGAGCTAAGGGAGCTTGGGCTGAAGAACTCCCAAAGATATTGTGGGCATACCGAACCACGGCTCGAACCGCCACAGGAGAGACCCCCTTCTCCCTTGCTTATGGCTTGGAAGCCACTACCCCAGTCGAGATTGGGTTACCTTCAGCTCGAGTCAATTCATTCAATGAAGAGATAACGAAGAACTCTTAACCCTCGGACTCGATCTTGTGGACAAACAAAGAGAAAAAGATCGATTACGAATGATGGCTCGACAACAACAAGTACCACGGTTCTACAATACTCGAGTCAAGATTAGGCGACTTCGAGCGGGGACATGGTTCTCCGAAAAATGTTCTTAAATACGAAGGAAGTGGGTGCAGGCACATTAGGACCTAATTAGGAGGGACCCTATATCGTTTTGAGCACCATCCGACTAGGAATGTACCGATTGGAAGACCTGACCGGACAGTTGCTACCTCATCCTTGGAATGCCAAGCATCTGAAGATCTACTATCCCTAAGTTGGCCCAGCAGAGCGTTTAAAAGGGAACTGAATATATTCATTTATCAGTACGTTCATATATTGAGTCACATCTTGCTTCGACATTACATTGATAAAGTAAAGGAAAAGATTGACTGTACTAGATGAGCTTCTTCCCCGGCTGAAGGTACTCTCGAATCTGCCACAGAGCTCGATCTGCTCCAAGAGCTGGTGTGAGTGCCAAAAATGGAGATGATGATGGTACCAAAAATCCAGCTCCAAGGTTCGCCAGGAGCAAAGTAGTTCAGACTTGGTCACTATCTCTCGGAGCAATCTCAGCAGCCTCAAGAGCTGCCTCGACCTTGATACCAGCCACAGCATCAGCAGACTCGGCAGCCTCAGCTACCGGCCCGTCGGATCCAGAGGCATCTTCATCAAATCCTGAAAGATCAAGGTCGGGAAAAGACTGCTTCATCTGATGAATACAAGCTGTGTACCACTCTGATACAAGCGATCCCTCTCTTCTTCAAACTCTTGAGATTCGAGAAAGGCCTTTACAGCCCGATCCTTGGCCTCCTTGGCCTCATCAATGGCCCTCTGAATAGCCATTTCAGACTCAGCCTTAGTTCGGGCTAGCTTGTTTCCACAGGAGGCATGGGCTTAAGTCGTCCGCCGGCTCTCCTCTTAAGCCTCCTTCAACAGTGAAGCCACGCTAGCACACTCATCCTTGGCGTCTCTAATCGCTTTCCGGGCAAGCCCCAGCTTACCAGTCAGTCGGCTAACCTGAAGCGTAGTGATTTCAAGCTATGCTTCCGCCTCCGCTGTTCGTTTTCGAGCCGCTTCGATATCCGCCACACTTCTCTGGGCCTCGGTCAAATCTGCGTTGGCCCTCAGCAGGCAAGGGGCAAGCTGTAGAAAATGATAATATTAGATCACAACAGGAAGGCAACCGGTTAAGAGAATTTCGAATTATACCTCGAGCAAGATCTTCAGAGCATGGGAGAGTATCCGATTCCTAGAGACTTCGAAGAGGGTAACAAATTCTTTCTCGCTCCCATGAGAAATAGCCCAAGGGACCATCTCAAATAGCCCCCCGGAAGGCTGATGTCTCTGGTCAAGCTATCTCCCCCCTCAAAGTCTCCCCTATAAGCTCCTCTCTCGGATCCGAGACCAGCTCCGCAACGGGTCCTGGCTCAGGAACCACATGAGGCTCGGTAGGAGCCGTGTCCACCTCTTCTGCCCTCTCCTCAGGGTCAGAGAGTACGACGACGCTCGGGATAACCGGGGCAGAGGCGACAGGGGCAGATAGCTCCTTAGCCATTGGAACCGTCTTCGCCTTCTTTGAAGGCCGAGGCTCTGACAAGAACACTGACCTTAGAGGAGCCTTCATCTTGGACGCATGCTTCAGAATGGGCCGAGCTTCAGCCATATCTGTATCAGAAGAGGCACAGAATTAGACATATTCAAAGGAAAATGTGTTAGAACAGCCATCGGACACCTGTCACGACCGAATCTAAGCCTGAGAGAAGAAGACGCTCTGGCTAAAGAAGATTCTTCCAAGACCGATCTTTCGGACTTAACACCCTCTGTTTCTTGATCCGATCTATGGCGTTGGCCTCTAACTTCGGCCTTTTCTTGGGGAGGTCTGCAAAACGTGTTAAGTCAGACTCAGAAAAATCATAGTAAGAAAAGACATAGAAAGGACACGCCGAGTCACCTGCTACACAAAATATCCGAGAAACGCGAGGTTCAAAGAGTCCAGCCTCGGCAATCTCCCAGTGACCACACGCCCAAAACCACCTCTCTCTCCAGTATTTATTAGAGGTAGGAGGGTCGGTTATCAAAGAGCCGCCCTTGTTCCGCCAAGCGCTCAAAAAGTACCAGGCCAACTGAGTGTTTGGACGTACTTGGTACAGATAGAGGAACTCATCAATGGTCAGTGGGGGTTGTTCTGCCTTAGCCCACAATACTGAACATCCGAATAAGTTCCTCCATCCATTCGGAACTATTTGCCTGGGAGCTATTCGAAGTCGGGAAAGAAAATCCCGAGCAACAAGTTGAAGGGCAGCCGCAAGCCACATTGCATGGCGACTTGGAAGATCGCGACCATCCTAGGAGGAGGATGGCCGGGCAGTTCGCTCGGGAGGGGGAGACGAATAATAACTGGGTAGGGGTCGTGATATCCGACCCGGATTCTGTCCAAATCTGCTTCAGTTAAAACTGAAGGGACTAGACCCCTCTGATCGTCTCCAACTTCTCCTCCCTTGGCAGCATCTCCCTCTTCTTCTGTCGATTCAACGGTCCTAGCCAACCTTCTAAGAGGAACCAATTCAGCGGGTGGCTCAAACTCCTTATCCTCTTCTTCTAGGTCATCCCCAGGAAAATGAGGGGTAGACCTACTAGGGACAATAACCAGACCAGAAGGACCCACTTGTACAAGACGCTCTGCTGAAGCCCCGGATACTCGTTTAGAGAACTGGAATGCTTCATTAGCACTAATCGTCATCTCTGTTAGCAATGTAGGCAATTCTGAGACATCCCAGAAATGTCTCGTTTCGTCCTCATCACCGAAAATTCATCCCGGGGACTTGAAGAATGCATTGTCATTAAAGGGTTAAAAGGAAAGGGATGAAAAAAACTCACTGGAGAGGCGAAAAGCGCACTGATGGAGAAGAAAAAGGAGGAAAGAATGACGAAAATAGCAAGAAAAATGGTGACAGCAAGGGAGAAAAAATCGCACAGACAAAAAAGGAAGAAGAGATAAAGAGGGAAAAAATGGAGAAACGGCGTCTGCTCCTCCTTTTATAGCCCTACCATGTAACAGAGGCATTTAAGGATGAGTCGAATCAACACCCATTTCGACACCCCCGCCCGACACGTGGCACACGTCGACTGACATAAGTAACGCTCTTGCCACGCATCCAATGCTCATAAGCGGATGAAATGGTCCGACGGCTATTTGCTCGTGCGACCTCGAACATCGCACCGACGCCCGTTAAAGACGCATTAAATGATCCATCATAACCCCAGTCTCCATTGTAAACCGACTCAACGATTCGTTACTCCTCAACATTAACACGGTCGACATAAGGAGTAAGGGGGCTTACTGTTGGGGGAAAATATGGAGTCCGGAGACCCAGTTATGGAATGGACCAACTCTGCTGACACTGCCCGAGGTGACAAGTTCAACTGAGGTAAGACAGCAAAGCCTCAAGGAGAGACTTAATTCGGATTACGAGAAGTAAATTCTGCCTAAGCAACGTAAAAGTCAAGAGCCATAGGCTAAAAACATAAGACACATAAAGGTGACTTGGTTGACGAGGCAGTAGCATTGTCTAAAGGGACCGATTAAGGTCCAAATGCTAGAAGCCCCATGTCCAACCGTAAAACCGATCCACGAAAGGTCGGTTATCAGGTCGGCTATTGGATTAAAGGAAGATATCGGTCCAAAACCAATTCCGTCTCATCCGACAGAAGGCCAAATAGCCCTATCCTTATAGCTAGCCGAGACCCATATTATCAGGGTCAGCTAAGGTCGAGCCAAGCAAGGAGGAGACGGTGTAAACAAACATGCTGCTTCGAGAATCCAGTTGAAGGATCTCTAGTCCAGAAGATCTCAGGATTGGATGGAGTCCAAAAGCATATCACAATCAAATCTCCAAAAAATCAAGAGAAGAATCCCTATACGCTGGGATCTTCCCATTCCTATAAATACAGGAGATCTCTATGGTGAAAGGTACACAAAAACTCTCCCCTAGAAACCCTCAATACTATAAGACCAAGATTCCTAGCCTGACTTTAGCATCGGAGGGTCCCCTGCTCTTACCAGGGTCTCCTTTGTCTTCCTCCTGTGCAGGTACTCAAAGGCGAAGAGGGTGAACCAGATTTTTGCATCAACAAAAGTCATCTTCAAATGAAAGTGCCTTAATATCTGGCAAGCCATGAAAATTAAGGTCATTTGGCTGTTCTATAAAGCCAACAGCACTATCTCATCTTAAAGAACTGCATCTTTTTATGTTTTTTATTATTATTTTTACTTTCTTTCCATTAGGCCATGTTTGGAAACCATGGATTCAGTGCCAAACAGCAGAAAAAGAAAATAGATTTCCTTTGATGTGACTATTTGTTTTATTTTTTTTATTACACTCAAATCCATAGCTCAACTTGCAAACTGAGTGGAGATACCTCATTTCAACACTTAAGGTCTTGGCATCGATCCCTAGCGGGGGTGGCTAACAAGGAGTGTGTGTACTGACATGGGTGTATACTAACAAACTAACCCATATATATATGTGTGTGTGTGTGTGTGTGTGTGTTGTTTGGATAGCAAGATACCTATGGCTACGGTTATAATCCGTAGCCATAGGGGGCTGCCAAATTGGCGTGGCCCTGCCAGATAGGCGTGGCCCCACCGAACAGGGCAGCAAGTGGCGGAGGCATATCCAGTTCGGTGAGCCTGCCCCTATTCGAATCTATGGCTACGGATTATATTATCTATAGTTACGGTTATAATCCATAGCCATTAAATCCATAGTCATACACTGGCTTACTTAAAAAGCAGGGGTATTTTCGTCCTCAAATTCACTATCCATACGTGAAGGTCTAAGTTGGTATGTTAAGTTTGTTTTGCTACCAAAAAAACCGCTAGATAAAAGGTGGGGTCCACAGTGGTTAATTTCTCCAAATGAATGTGAAAGTATAGAAAAGCTTTGATACTCTGCGGAGTGCATTGGATGATACACATGCACATTTAAATTATTTAGAAATTGCTCGTGGTATATAAGTAGTCAATTCAAACCGTCCGAATTATGGTAAATAGTTTAGTTGTGTCATGAGCCAAAGATTAAGCTCATTTCATTATATGACAGTTTGTGCGGTTAAAATTGAAAAATGAGTGCCCAAGGATAAGAGGTTAGGATTGTTCAAGCAAACTAATATTGGGATTGTGACTTGGAGATATTGGGATAGACAATCTAATTGGTTTATTTTAGTTGATACATGCCACGTGTATAACTTCCGAGTGCCTGCATATCATGGGCATACAACTGCCTGAGTATAGAATGCAGCTCCTCATGACGACGCTGTTTACAATCCACCAATGTTTAAGGGGACGCGGATTCGACGGGAAGTTAAGGTGGACCCACCGTGATGTTTACGTGAAATCCACTACGATCCATCAGTTCTAGAAGATTATTTTAGTTGATGGGTCCAAAAATGATCGAAATCCAAAACTAAGTGATAAATTCCCATCGTTGAAACCTTCTCAGGTCCACTGTGTTGTTTATATACCGTTCATAAAGTAATTCCTACCATATCCTGATTCAAATCTTCTATGCCCACGCGTGTTTCAACGGTGGAAATTCAATCCTCTGTTGTGTGGTGCATATGAAATTTTGATTTCGGTCAGTTCTGAGTCCAGGTCCTAAAATAATCTTGCAAAACTGATGACGTGGTGGATTTCCATAAACATCACGGTGGGCCCCACCTAACTTCCCGTTGTTGCAGGAAGTCTGCGAAAGCCTTTGACAGGAAATCGGGGTCCTGCTTAAAGGAGTTGTTGGTTTGATACTCTCGCAGTTACGACGCTTGATAAATGGCCACTCAGAATTCCGGCACATTGAAAGGATAAATTACTGAATTATCCATGGTCCTAAAATCAGATTGGTGGAATAATTCTAACATGTGATTCATCCCCACATTTTTCATTTTCAAGCGTCCAATAAATGCACCCAGGCAATCCAATCCTCAGATAATCGAATAAGCATAATGTATGGTTTACGGTCCATCTTGATTGAAACCCATATTTTGGACTGTATAACATGACTTACTTACAAGTTGACTATGCAATATCAAGTGCCTGGGTATCAACTACACAATCTCGCAGAGTATCAAAGCCACTCTTGAAATAAAAAGGGATTTTGGCCGTACTAACTCCGAAGTTTGGGCAAATTATCTACCAAAATGCAACCTTTCAAATATCTTAAGAGTGGCCTTCTGACAAGCTTTCATAAATTACTTGGACCAAAATGCCCCTCTCCTTGGTTCAGAAGTCGTACGGTCTTGAAGAGATGGAATGGATACTCTCCCGAGAAAGTGACAGATTGGCTACTCCCCTTTACCACCAGGCAATGGTTGGTGCTCGGTGCTTTATGGGCCCCACCATGATATATGTGTTTCATCCATGCCGTCCATAATCCATGTCGTCCATCCTTTTTGTCGTGTTATTTTGGAGGTAAGGCATCTATGCCTTTCATAATCCATGCCGTGTCATTTTATGAGTAAGGCATCTATGCCATCTATAATCTATGTCGCCCATCCTTTTTGTTTTGTTATTTTAGTGGTAGGGCATCAATGTCGTCCATAATCCATGCCGCCCATCCTTTTTGCCTTGTCATTTTAGTGGTGAGGCCCAAATATCATCCGACAAGGTGGATAAAAGTGGATACTGCCCAAGTCAGGACTTTTTCGGCCCACAGCGAGCTAGCCGACAGGGTGGATGGATCGAATCACCCCATTGTGGGCTTAAGTATAGTACCAATGGTTTGGTAGAAAAGGAAGTGAACACGTTGAAAACCACAACCACGATCCAGGCAACATGACAACCACGACCCATATAACATGGCAACTATGACCCATGCAAACCACGACCCATATAATATGACAACCACGATCCATGACAACTGCAACCCATATAACATGACAAGCACGATCCATGACAACTGCAACCCATATAACATGACAACCATGACCCATATAACATGACAACCATAACCCTTACCTCATGACAACCACAACCCATATAGCCTGCATTTCCTGCTCCTATAGTCTATCAATAGTCATCTCATATTCGAAAAATGCCAGGCTAGCTTTGGTACGGATGGGCACTTTACTTTTTAAACTTTGATAGATAGTAAGCATTTTATGTACATGTATGAGTTGTGGTTGTCATGCGATCTGGGAGCAGGAAATGAGAACCATGACCCATATAACATGACATCCATGAGGGTCGTGGTTCTAATGTGGTAAGGGTCGTGGTTGTCATGAGGTAAGAGTCGTGGTTGCCATGCAATCTGGGAGCAGGAAATGAGAACTACGACCCATATAACATGACAACCACAAGGGTCGTGGTTCTAATGTAGTAAGGGTTGTGGTTGTCATGAGTTAAGGGTCGTGGTTGTCATGCAATCTGGGAGCAGAAAATGAGAACCATGACCCATATAACATGACAACCATGTGGGTCGTGGTTCTAATGTGGCAAGGGTTGTGATTGTCATGAGGTAAGGGTAATGGTTGTCATGCAATCTGGGAGCGGGAAATGACAACCACGACCCATATCATGGTTGTCATGCAATCTAAGAATAGGAAAGGAGAACCACGACCCATATAACATGACAACCATGAAGGGTCGTGGTTGTAATGTGGTAAGGGTCGTGGTTGTCATGAGGTAAGGGTCGTCGTTGTCATGCAATCTAGGAGTAGGAAATGAGAACCACAACCCATATAACATGACAACCACGAGGGTCGTGGTTGTAATGTTTAAGGGTCGTGGTTGTCATGAGGTATGGGTCGTGGTTGTCATGCAATCTGGGAGTAGGAAATGACAACCAAGACCCATATAACATGACAACCACGACCCATATAACATGATAACTACGACCCATATGCCAACTGCATTCCATATGGCTACATACGCACGACGATGGAGTAACTTGCACATAAGATCCTTACCGTCCATCAAAGTTAGTACATGACATACGTAGATATCGTTTATCCCATGTACTCACCAAGTTGGTACACATAAGATCCTTACCATCCATCAAAGTTAGTACATGACATATGTAGATATCGTTTATCCCACGTACTCACCAAGTTGGTGCAAGTCACGTTATAGTCGTACAAATAATATCTATATAGTAGCATAGGTCGCATCAGGTGATTGTAATGCGGTAAGGGTCATGGTTGTCATGTTATATGGGTCATGGTTGTTATGTTATATGGGTCGTTGTAACATCTCGAAAAAATTCGTACAAGGACCTGAGTACCACCTCAGGCAGGACTGCCCAAGGACCGCATCATGTCGAATAATTTAGGCAAAAATTAGTTAAGTACTAAACTAAATAATTAGTGGATTAAGCTCAGACCACCATTTCCACAAATGAGAAGGCCTAAAACCATTTATACCGGGAGCTCAACATCACTTAAAGACCTAGGAGAAATGTCGAGAGTCTGTCGCTCTCGAGAGTACATTGAAACCCCGTATCGGACCTAAACTGCACGTCGAGGGTCCGATGACCTCGAAACTATAGGACTATGTCCATCCTACTGGGCTTGACAACCATCGCGGGAATCAAGCCCAGGCAATGTCTAGAAACGTCCAATCTGAGCGCTGAGTGAAGTGCGTAAGAAATGCGAATATCTTTAGAAAATGAAATGAAACTTAAGTGAATTGGCCCATTCAATCTCATGCAAAATTGAGAATTTTGAACCATCAGTTTCTAACCAAACTTCACCCATGGAAAAAGAAAATTTTCCTGCACATATCTGTATACTTGTGGCCCCGATTGAGTAAGTATGACCATTGCTCTGACACAGTCTCTCCACGGTCGATCGGTTTATCCGATCACACCGAAATCATGTCTTGACATGGATCTATTGTCAGAGAGCATACCCTATGACGTAGGTGGGTAGTGGGCCTCCTATGAGCCCTGTTTGTCAAAAACAATCGCCCAAAGGGTATAAACCATGTATATAGTGGCCCTAGGGCCATTTGCATCACTTCTGGTCTTATAAATAGCCCTTATTTCATCCCACCTCTCTCATATACGAATTTCATCAAACCCTAAGGGAGAGAGGAGAGAAAAGAAGAGAAAAGAGGAAAGAGAGAAGGGATATCTTGGGAGATCATTGTAGGAATCCTCTCCCACGATTCCACGCACCAAGTCGCCTCCCCGTCGCACTACCGAATCTCTTTCGGTATTGATTTTGGATAAGAAAACCTAACCGCAATGTCATTATAGAAATCCAGGTTGATGGTTCATCAAACTAGCTAACCTATTTCGTCATTTAGGTGCCCGACGTTCCATTTTCAGAAACGTAGAATTTGGACCGAGTCCGAGTCGAGCATCTCGACGAAATGTGCGGACTATAAACACTTAGGGCCTGTTTGTTTTTTCAAAGAAATGGTAAATACACGATAAATGTTAATTCCCCCTCTTTCACGTGTTTGAAAATTCATAGGAATTCGTGTCTTTGAAATTGGTTCAAAGGAGGTAACTCTAATTTTTAAACCGCATGATAATGCATATGATATATCCATTTTGTCCATCTGTTTTATTACAATATTTTGAAGCAGGAGACAAAAAATAAAGTAGATCCAATACTCAAGTGGCCCACGCCAAAAGAAATAGTGGCCCCACAAAGTTTTTAAGGGTCAGTATTCAATTTCCTTTTTCGTACGACGTGGTCCACTTGAGTTTTGGATATGCCTCATTTTTTTACTCATGCTATAAATTCAACTGGAATAATGGATGAATGGTGTGGATAAGCAAAATGCATCACAGTGGGACCCATGAATATTTTGCAATATTCTTGGTTTTTATGTCAAAAAGTAAGCAACCAAATCAGGTATGATATAAATGCACAGGAAAATAATTATTATTATTTTAAACAGTATTTACCATTTCACCCGAAATCAAACAGGCCCTTAGGTTGTGATTATCAATGCTTTCATGTCAGCTAATGATTTATGTTTGACTTGATTGTTGTCGTATTGTCTTAGATACGCTAATTTCTATATGAAATGTACATATGAACTATTATGAGTAAAAGATGCATTCCATGTGTTTGTTGACATGTTTGAATGAGCATTTGAATATGATTTGTGCGTGCCATAATTACTGATCTATGATTACTCATTGTCATATGCACGTTGATCTCTCTGTATAAGGAATTGCTAAAATATATGTTGTAACTAACCTAGTCTATACATTTGGTAAAGTGTAGTCTAAGTGTTTGATGAATTGTCTGAATGAGAAATTGTTGATGATTTGTATTTATTAGGAGTATTAAGATAGGATTCTTAATTGCCTTATGCATAAGTATAGTTTCTTTCATGTAATCATATTTGTCTTTATGCAATTCATTGATAAAATGCAAGTGTTTGATAACGTGATCAATGTGTTTGATAAAATGCTCAAATAAGGAATTCACTTGGATTGTTTATTAAATGCTAAGATGAATATCACATGTGTTTTGTTAGCTGCATATGAGTAGGATTGTGGCTACAATGTAGCCCAGGCAATCGGTAACAGTCCCTGTTCAAGTGGCCGAATTAGTCTCGCCACATTAGGTATACTCGATGAATCCGAGTCACTCGACGATTGTCGACAGTGGTTAGGCCACGAGGAGTGCTCATGAGCTCCATGTCGATTAAGTCAGCATGTGCCCGTACCAATCGAACTTTCCTAATGAACCGATTGGCCTATTATATATTTACCATGTATGGACACTACTACTTGAATCTAAGGTACCCATCACCAATGTAAAGGCCCGCTTTAACCATGGTACCATGATCTGCTAAGACTCATGAGTCGGGCATGGTGGTATGGGACACCGTGTTCGAGTTGTCAGGCTACGCTGGGGTGATGAGCCTCCCCATAGTGACCAGTGAGCAACCAAGACTCATTAGTCGGGCATGGTGGTATGGGACACCGTGTTCGTACTGTTGGCCTACGCAGAGGTGAAAAGCCTCCCGTAGTGACCGCGAGTATAAACTCTTGAATTTGCCTTTCGACTACTTCTTATTAGGAGTGATGACCCTACAACTTGTCTATCATATGTGCTTAACCAGGAGTGACAACCCTAGATGGATCCTTCGGTTCGTGTTAATGATATAAAGGGAGGTACCCTAGCTTACCAAACCTACTGTATGAATAAACTTAATTAATTACTTAGCTAACACGACTATGCATCGCACTGCATTAGTTAGCATGTGCTTTAAAGGCGACGAAGTTGTACCATTTGAGGAAGTGATGTCATATGCGAAATAGGTTATCGGAGTCGCTTGTGAGGGAGCTTTAATGCGAGCCCATACATCATTACTTGCACTCCATTTCTACATTAAAAAGAGTAGTTAGGAAGTGATTGTTATGATTGCTTTATCATTACTACCTGATTGACTTGATAACATGTTAACTTTTACTTTATAGTACCACTGAGTTGGCCACTCACTCCCACTCTGGGACGGTATTTTAAAACACTAACCAGACTCTGATTTAGATGCACGTGTTGATGACATCTATGTTATGGAGCAAGACTTCGTGGATTTGGAAGAGGAATTCTCCTACTTTCAGCTCTCGGGCGGGTCGATGTAGACCACGTGCCAATGCGCAGGGACCACGGGGATATTTGACTTAGTTGGACACATTTACTTTTTCATATTTTGTTTATTTTGAAGTAATACATGTATATTATTGAGTCTGGTTACATATTCATACTCTGGAGGTTTGTGAAACACTCGCATGCTTAAATTGATATGTTTCAGACTTTCGCTTGCTTAATTTAATTATATCCGGAGTATGATATATTGTTTTGGTATAATTCTACTCATGCTTAACCCATTAATATGGACGAAATCTGAACATCATCACCCATATTGCATAAGCGATGTTCTGAATCTCGGGAGTAGAGCTTTGCTCGACCCCGAAATTCGGGGCGTTACAGTCGTGGTTGTCATATTATATGGGTCGTGGTTGTCATGGGTCGTATTTATTATGTTATATGGGTTATGGTTGTCCTGTTATATGGGTCGCGGTTGTAATGGAGTAGCCATATGGGTCGTGGTTTACAAGGGTCGTGGTTGTCATGTTATATGGGTCGTGGTTGTCATATTATATGGGTTGTAGTTGTCATGGATCGTGGTTGTCACGTTATAAGGGTCATGGTTGTCATGTTATATGGGTCGTGGTTTGTACGGGTAGTAGTTGCCATGTTATATGGGCCGTAGTTGTTATATTGCTTGGATCGTGGTTGTCATATTATATGGGTTGTAGTTGTCATAGATCGTAGTTATCATGTCATATGGGTCATGGTTGTCATGTTCTATGGGTCGCGGTTGTTGCACGCTCACTTCCTTTACTACCAAATAAAAGGATAGTCATTGGTACAATAGCCTAAGGCCCACAATGGGGTGATCCGTTCCGCCCACCCTGTCTGTCAGCTCGCCTTGGGCCCAAAAAGGATGGGCGGCATGGATTATACACATACATCAATGCAGCCCCACCATTATTTTCTATTTTCTGCCCCACACGAGCGTTGAATCAAGCTGATATTTGGGCCTTGCCCCTAGAATGACACAGCTTGAGGCCCACAATGGAGTGATCCATTCCGTCCATCTTGTCGGCCTACTTGCTGTGGGCCCAAAAAGTCTTGACTTAGATAGTGTCTACTTCTAACAAGCATCTCAATGATCTTAGAAAGTTTCAACAGTGGATTTTATTATCACTATTATTTTCTATTATGTGGCCCACACGAGCTGTGGCTGAGGCTTATATTTGGGCCTTAGCCCTAAAATGACATGACAAAAGGAATGGGCGGCATGGATTATACACAAACATCAATGTGGGCCCCACTAGTTTGGTCCTTGCCCATGCGCAAAAAAGAATTCCGTACATATCACTTTTTTGGCATTAAATACGACGTAACTTCCTATTCCCTAAAAAACCAAACAACTTCTGAACCAAGGAGAGAGGCAATTTGGTCCAAGTAATTTACAGAAGCTTGTCAAAAGGCCACTCTTAGAATATTTGAAAGGTTGAATCTACTTGGATAATTTGCCTAAACTACGATGCCAGTACGATGAAAATTCCAAACAAAAAGGTCAACCAAATGCCGTAGCTATCATCGGGTAAAATACGAAAGTCAACCCGTTAAGCCTTTAACAGCGTCCTGCTTAAAGGAGTTGTTGGTTTGATACTCTCGCCCATATACAACGCTTGACAAATGGCCACTCAGAACTTGTACAAGTTGCAAGGATTCCAGCACATTGAAAGGATAAATTACTGATTTATCCATGGTCCTAAAATGAGATTGGTAGAATAATTCTAACATATGATTCATCCACACAGTTTTCATTTTCAAGAGTCCAATAAATGCCCAGGCAATCCCATCGTCAGATGATTGAATAAGCATAATGTATGGTTTACGGTGCATCTTGATTGAAACCCATATTTTGGACTGTATAACATGACTTACATTTGGACTATGCAATTTCAAGTGCCTGCGTATCAGCTACACAAACTCGCAGTGTCAAAGCCACTCTCGAAATAAAAATAAGGTCGACCCAACGCTTCTGTAGCTATCATCAAGTAAAATACGAAAGTCAACCCGTTGATTTAGCCATGTCGTATATAGTAGGACATATCCGTACTGACATTTAGAGTAGTAGGATGATGACACGTGGCATACGTACAGAAGAGGCACGTCTCATGTAGTTGCATGAGGTGGGAGCATGGATGGCATGCAAGCCGTAGAATGTGTGAGATTGTTGTAGAGATGCAACTTGGGCTTTTGACACTTTCAACGTTGTTTGCGCATGACATGCACATGGAAGGAGAAGGCATACATGAATTCACTGAGTTGCAGGTGTGGAAGCCTTGGGTAGGAAAGTGCCTTAAGTGGTTTGTGTAGGAAGCGGATTGCTTGTGACGACCCAGGCGCAAAGATATTTCTATACCCGGGGCTTTGTATGGCATAAAGAGATGTCGGTGACAAATTTACTCGGTTCATTTATTTTGTAAGACTATAATAAGATAGGAATCAAAAAGTCAGGCAGATAGGAAACTCATAAGGGCATATCCTACTAAACAGTTTGTATCTGACATCACGAATGGGGCTCTAGGATCGAGGATCCACCAAGCTCATTGGCTCCAAGATCCACCCAAGCCGTGACATTGATGTAGAGCTAGTAGTGGACAATTTCATGGCTAATATAGATCAGAAAAGATTCGATTAGAGATGGAAGTGATTCCGGATAACCAGAACCTTAAAACGGGCATATCTCATAAACTAGAACGAGTTAATCAACATGTCATATATGATTTTGAGTAGGAGAAGCTACTTTAACCTACCAACCCACTATGTTGAGTTGCCCATGTTGAATTTGCGAGATTCCATCATATCCATTGTCAAAATTCTAATTTACTTTCATTTTTATTATTTTTAGTAAGTTTTAGTTTGATTGTAACTCTTCATCTGTTGAGCTTTAGGAGTTGTGCCCAACACTAAAAGTGTTTAGAAAAATTAAGAGAACAACATGGTTAAGTCAAATAGGACAATTACTATTTTTGGCCAAAAACCATGAGGTCTAGTGGAAATCATGACCATCTATAAATAGTAAGTTTACTATTTATAGTAAGTCACGATTTTGAGAAGTTTTAGTTGTAGTTTATTCTGAAACTTCTCCTTAGGGTTCATAACATTATTTAAAGGGTTGTAAACTTGTTTTTGAGTATCAATCAATTTATTTCTATTTTTATTAGAAATTATTTCTTTTTTCTATTCTTCTCATGGATTCGAGGCATCTATATGAGGAGTCCAGAAAAGCTCCATGGATTTGGAGTAATTATCCCTTAGGGAAGAGGGTGCTCGACCTCAACACATCTTTTCCTGTGTCAATTTGATATCAGGGTGAGACTCTTTTTTTCTTTGAATGTATGACTTATAACGATGGGTCGGGCAACATTCCCATGGACGGTGCTCTAGGGAATTTACCTTTAACGGTGGCAACTTTCAAAGTGACGCAGCAAGAGAATCAGCAAGTCATGCAAGGGTTGCAAGCTTCCATCAATCGAATGCCAGGGGCCCTAAGGCAACTCCTGTTCATGGCGATGATCTGCCACTAGCAGGTGCTGAAACTCATAATCTCACTAATCACAGGATAGTGCCGACAGTGAAACATTTGGTTCATCCCTGAAGAGGGGAATCCGGTAACGAGGAGATCGACGACATGATCCTCCAATATCTCGAACAAAGTGGCGATTGAGCAAATCGGATAGATAGAGAATTCAGGATGAGGGTCGTTCTTCCTAGCTTCAATGGCCAACTTCGCATCGGGGATTTCTTCAATTAGCTTTCTGATGTAGAACGTGTCACATATATGTTCCTAGCATGGTTGGGCTAAAAGAAGTTGGACCGTAAATTGACTGTAACTTTTGATTCAGGTATTATTACGGGGCGCATAACCTATCAACCTTTACTGAAACAGGCCATCCGAAGTGAACTGACCCACAAAGTGGGTCACAACTGTCCGTTTTGTCAGAAAATGTGCACTTTCAGCTCAAAAATGAGTTTTTAGGAAAAAAAATACTATTTTTAGTAATTTTAAATTTTTTAATATTTTCCTATTTTTAGAGTTTTAGATTTTCTTCCTTTTTAGAAATAACTTGTAATTATGTTAGGACTCTTCTAGCAAAAGTTTATTTGAAATTTTTATTTTTAGAAATTAGGCTTTAGAAGAGTTTTAGTAGAATTAGGATTTTTATTAGAAATTTGTTATTTTTGGTAATTACAAATTTTAGTTTTATTTTTTCTATATTAATGTGTAATAGGAACATATAGATGGGTCAATTATTAATCAATTTCAAATTTTATAGAATTTATTTTTTATTTTCTTATTCTTTTCCTCGTAGATTCGAGAAGTCTCTGTGAGAAGTCCAGAGAATTTCCGTGGATTCAGAACAGTTATCCCCTTGAGGAAGATGGTGCTCGACCTCACTCCCTTCCCTATGTCACTTTCTAAAGTTAAGCGATTCTTCGACTATATAGAAATCCTTGAAGTGAATAAGGTCAAACGTGTGGCCTACAAGTTGAAGGACGGAGCTTTAGCTTAGTAGGAGTAACTGCAACTCGCACGGACGAGGCAGAAGAAAGCACTTATCCGTGCATGGCAACGGATAAAGCAGCTGTTACGTGCACGATTCCTCCCTAGCGACTGCGATCAATTACTATTCCAACAATACCAAAATTGTCAGTAGGGTAATCGGTTGATGAGAAATTAAGCAAAAGAATTCTACCGCTTGGTGGAACGTAACGATTTTGTAAGTGCTATTATGTTAAGCACACATAGATTATCAAATTTCAAAAGACAAAAGCGCTTCAAGGTAAAACCTGAAGATCATCTCAAGATCGGCTTATGATCAAGTCAAGATCGGCACATCTTCTCAAAGAAATCGTCACCCATATTCAAGTCAAAGTTCAAGCCAAAGTTCAAGACAAAGTGACTCAGATATTTTCTCAAACACAAGTGGTATAACCCTAGAAAGACCTTAAGATTAGGTACATTCAAAAATTCTCTATCATGGGTTTTTATAAGTATTTTTTGTATGGAATTTGACCAGCCTAACTTCCTCGGCCAACCCAACTTCAAGCCCGAGCATAATAACAACTTCTGTTGAAAATTCGGCTAGCCTAAGTTTTGGTTCGGTTACCCTAAACTTAAAATTCGGCTACCTCGAGAAAGTTCGAGTGAAATTCGAGCAATGTTATCTTTTAGAATTCGCACGAATTCGGTTAGCCAAATTTATCCTCGGGCTAGCCGAATTTTGGATAAATCTTATCCCGTGCAATCCGAAAGTCGTTGAACCAAATCCGGTAGACTCCGGCCAGCCAAAGCCAGTCTTAGGCTAGCCGAAGTTCTAACTTTTTTGCCTATAAATTGAAGTTCTCTCATTCCAAATTACAATGAAAAGTTATTGTAATCCTTCTACAAAAGAGAGAGAGAGAGAGAGAGAGAGAGAGAGAGAGAGAAGCTCAAGTCCTCGACAAGTTATTTGTTGGTATTTATACATTTTGTTTTATAGCTTATTCAGTTCTCTTTTTCTCAAGATATTTTAGTCTTAATCTAAGAGAGTAATTTATACTCTTCTTTGAGATCTAAGAGAATGGAATCAAGTAGCATTCGGGTATTTACATTTTCTAAAATCTATAAAACCCTAGACTCTTTCTGTCTGATTGAACACTGCGTAATCTACGTTTAAGAAAGAAGTCCTTCTGCTACAAGATTCTGCTACGTCTTCTACATTTGAAGATAAGTATACTTTCTAAAATTCTTTTTAGGTTTTTCTGAGATAGCTTGTGAAAATCTCAGCAAGGTTTTGTCTGAGATAACCTATGAAAATCTCAATATGGTTTTTATTGTGATAGCCCGTGAAAATCATTAGGAACTGTATCAGGATGTTAAGTGACCCTGTGAAAACCTTATTATAGTGAAAGCCAAAATTATGAGGGTAGTAATTTTAGGAGTGGAGTAGGTGTGGTTGTTTTTAAGTACCGAACCACTATAACTCATTATGTCGTGTGGTAAATGATTTATTATTTTTGGTGATTGGATGTTAATTATTATTTCATTCGTGTGGTGAATGTTGTAATCCTTTTATATACTCTTACTAGTTTGAAAGATTGATTTTAAAGACATTCGTGAAATAAGGTTATCGTGCCTAAAATTTTAGGTGAAGGTTGTCCTATGAATTATTTGGAATCAAGTTTTCAATACTCAAGCAATCAGGATTTTTATAATCTTTATATATTCTGCATTTATTTCAATTATTTGACAATGTCCTATTCACCCCCCTCTAGGACATCACTAGTTCTCCAATTCAAGTGGTATCAGAGAGGGTTAATCTTTCTTTTTTTATTTACCTCCTTGAGATAGATCCAGAGCTATAACATGTCAAATTTCGAAAGCTTATCCATTACCAGGCCACCTCACTTTGATGGCTCTAATTATTTATATTGGAAAGCCAAGATGATAATTTTCCTCCAATACATTAATGAAAGTATGTGGCAAGCTACTGTAACTAAATGGATCCCTCCTATGATAGAAGTAGTAGCCGATGATGGAACCATATCAATGAAAGAAACCGAATACATTTTTGGACTACTGTTCAGAAAAGTGAAAGTAGTGCAAATGTAAAAGCCTTAAATGCAATAACTTGTGCTCTATCGCTAGATAAATTTACAAGAATCATTTCATGCGATACAGCTAAACTAGCTTGGGGTATTCTCAAAATGACACATAAAGGAACTACTATTGTCAAAAAATCTAAAATCCAAATCCTCACAACCAAATTTGAGAAAATTCATATGGAAGAAAATGAGTCTTTTATGGACTTCTATATGAAACTGAATGACATAGTAAATTTCATGTGGGGCTTTGGAGATAGAATCCCTAAAAGCAAGGTTTGCGAAAAAATATTGCGATCACTTCCTGATAGGTTTAATTTTAAGGTTACTGTCATATAAGAATTAAGGGATATAAATACTATGAAAGTTGAGGAGTTAGTTGGTTCTCTTCAAACTTATAAGTTGAATTTCAAAGCTCCTAAAATGTAACATCCCAAACTTTTTAATACCCAAGTATTGAAAGCTCTTGAGTGTTACCATGAAATTTAACTTATTATGTACATGTGTACGATACCAATCTAGCTATTCTAACCTTACATCTATTCTCCAACACGAATCTAACCGTTGGAAATAATCTTCATCCATAGATCAAGTCATCTGACTGTTGATTTTGAGATGTGATCATCATATACCCAAGTATTCTCACTTGTCCATCATAACCAACCATTTAGTCAACTATCCACCGATAGGTAAAGACATCTAACTATCTACTTTGAGTTTAGACCACCCGATCATAGTAAACTAACTACTTGATATCTACATCTGCTCGTACATATATCAAATTGAGATTCTGATCCGTTCATCTTGCTCACCACCTAGGAATATGCTTAACCCACTATTAAAACTACAATCTGAGAAACTTGCACATGTAAATAAGTCTTGAATCTAATGGTATATATATTCTACCTCTTGATCACTCAAAAAACCCACTTATGTTCATCTGTTTACAAAACCGATCATACTATCACCTACACACATGACCAGATTACTAACCATCAAGTTTTCCTATTTTAAACATGTCATCTGACAATCTATTGTGTGGTTTGATATATGTACATTTCCTAATTAATTTGGTGAATAACTTTTTATTCATAATGATTTAGATATAAGTCCTTTTATAAGAATTACCTAGAAACGTGTCTATAACCATGTAGAACCATTAGATTTTTCAAAACTCTCATATCAGAAATAATTACAAAAATATCATTAACCTAAACCCTTGAATTCTAGATCACATGGTTCCCACGATCCGTTTAATGTAAAATTTTATACCATGCATATGTATCATATATTAACCATACATGTCAAATTTCAGCCCTTAGATCATTGTAAAAGTGACCCAATTGACAAACTAGCCCCTTAACCATTGATTTTGGTGTCCATCGAGTGAAGAAACCTCGTGGATAGTCGTAGTAGGATATTTTCCTTCATATGAATGACTTGGATTGCCCGTAAAATAAACCAAGTGTGAAATATGATGACCCCCTTTGGTAGACTTTTTCTTAGGCACGAAGGTATCCTCTCAAGGCTTATCAACTCTTTATAAATCTGGGTCCTTACTCTTACCCGGGTGGTAGACTCACTGGAGTTTCAACACCGGGTCAAGGGTTCGAGTACCCACGGTGGTGAAATCCCATGGTGTACATGTGTAGTGAGTGTGTGGGGGTGTGTGTGCGTGTGTAAAAAAAAAAAAAAAAAAAAAAAACTCCTTATAAATCTGGATCTTTCGATTTAACCACTTCCTGTCATCCATCACAAATCAAATTTAGACCACACTTTGCTCTTATATGACTACAAGGTTATACAAAATTTAGACCCCGATATATGATCCTACACCGCTGAAGGTCGAAGTTAGTCCTTCCTTTTGGTACAAAAGGTGAAATTTTAGATTTAGGCTTTTTCCACCATCAATCAACCACCAAATTTTGTTCAACAGTTTTCCTATCTTGACTACACATTTTTCCTAAAATTGGGCCTTAATCATTAAGTGCGGACCGTTAATTAAGATCAAGTTCGTTTTAGCATCCGTTAGGAGAATTTTCAAGATAGGCCAATCTAAATTTTGGATCACCAAGAAAATTACATACCCCAGCTCTATTTGACAACCCTGACACAATGGATGTATTAGATTTTTAAAAAAGATAGTCAAAAAAGGAAAATTTGGAGAAACCTAATCCAAGTGGGAGGTGAAACACACCCCTCTCACACGCCCACTCCTTTTAAAAGGGGTATGCGTTCCCCTCTCCACTCACATGCCCACCTCTCAAACATCTAAGGAGAAAAAGAGAGAGAGAAAGAGAAAGAGAAAGAGAGAGAGAGAGAGAGAGAGAGAGAGAAGAAAAGAGAAAGATAAGCTTAGACGTCCATCATCCGCTTCCTTCTCCAAATATATAGTATCTTCATCTTGCTCAAGAGATGTCGTGATTCATGTAGAAGCTTTTCTACATGGATATATACGTAGGGTTTAAATCTAAGGCTAAGGTGAGGGATTCCTTTAAGCTTACCTTGATTTAAGTTGATATGAATTATCTTTCCCTTTTACATGCTTTTATATTACTGTGAATTTTTCTGCAATTATTTATCCTTTGGGAATTATGGTTGAGGTATGATTTTAAATATACGTGATTTTTATTAATTTATGTGGGGAAATGGATACAGGCCTTGCCCTTACCTTTACCAATTTTGTTGAGTTAGCCCTTGTTACTCTCCTCTTTTATTGAGTTAGCCATTACTAGTTCCTCTTTTTTTGAGTTATCCATTGCTACTCTCATCTTTTATTGAGTTAGTCATTGCTACTCTTCTCTTTTGTTGAGTTAGCTTATTGCTACTCTTCTCTTTTATTATGTTAGTCGTGTGCTACCTCCCTTTATAGCTTGGGCATGTGTCTTGGAATTTCAAAACTCCCATGATACAAATTATTTCTCTATCGATGTAAGTGATGTGTTAAAGGTATCACAACTAGTGATTCAAATATTTATCGTGTACGTAATGCGTTATGGGTAGTGGCCCTCTTGGTCAGCACGTAATTTCGTAGGTTGGTTGGCGTGGTGTACAATCGATGTAAGTAAATCGTCATGTGTGTTACATCACTTCTTGGAATTGGATGTCGTAAATAGTCACTCCATGAACACATCATGTCACATAAATCTTTCAATCGCGTTATTGTGTCACCTTGAGATGTTCGTATAAATCCTCATTAATGTCGGACACGCCAATGAATCTCTGTAGTTATGGGATGCAGGGCGAGTCAGGTTTTCTATGAATTATATTACACATTGTGACGATCACTATGTTTGATGAGTCGCACACACTTTGCTAGGCACGCATTCATGTAGATTGGTTGCATATGTTGATACCTCTCGTAGTGGCGGAGTGCGAGACGTATAAGAACCCTAACATTACTTTTATGAATCTCTTAAATTATTGTTAATCTTAAAGGATAACCATCACTATGAGTGGGGCGTTGATTCTCTCCAACCGTACAAATGATGCAGGTGATGTACAGATCAAAGACCCAAAGAACCATCCCTCCGTGGAAGATTACACTTAATGAATAAGAAGATAGTTTTACAACTTAGTTTTATTTATATTTCTACTATAAATTCGATAATGTAATAAGCTCTCATTGAGAGGGCATTTGATAAATTTTTGAATTCTTTCACTTTAATGAAATAATAAATACAGTCGATTTTATTCTCATGAATGGTTACATTCATGAATATAACTGGATGTGATCTAAATGAAATAAGAAAAAAAAAGTGTGATTTTTAAAGTATCCAATTTATACATTATTAATACCCAAAATTCTCGAGCACGAGTATGTACTCGGGCCGTGAAAATTTCAGGATGTTATATAAAATCAAGTAAATTGCTCTTAAATCTTCTAAATCTAATTCAAAGGAATTAATGTAAATTTAAATTTTGAAGAAAAATGAATATGATATGGCTATGTTAGCAAAAAAAAAATTAATTATTTTTTCAAAAATAAGAAAAAAATGGATTTTCAAAAACCATTTGATAAAAGAAGTGACACTAAAAATGAAGATGATCTTTAAGCTGCATATGATGCCCTATACAAAGAAAGTTGTAAAATTGCAAATAAATTGAAAATTCAAAAAGAAAATTATGTTAAACTACAATTAGAACTTGAAAAAGTTATTTTAGAAAAATCTCATTTTAAGGATTATTTTGAAAAGACTAAATTAGATTTGAGTTTTAAGTCTTCTAAATTGTGAAAACTTAAAACTAAAAATAAGAAACTAAAACTTGAAGTTTCCTCCCTTCAGAGTTCAAAGGATAATTGGAAATATACCCTTGGTGACCAGAAACTTAAAAAATTGTTAACCTCATATAGGCGATGTGGTGACAAGTCTGAACTGAGTTATATTAAAAATAACTCTTTAAAATCTAAGGATTCTACTCCTACATTTGTAAAAGAAGAATCCTCGAACTCTAAAGTAGAGATTCTAAAAGATTCAAACTATAAAAGGAATTACTTTAAAAAATCAATACCAAGCCTCTAATATAAATTTAAAATATATATATATATATATAGTGCCAACTACTATAAACATCAAAGGAATAATAACAGAAATCCTCCTTTAGCTGATAAAATTATGGACTTGCATAAAGACCTGTTGAAATCCAACTCTAGTAAGACTAGAGTATATAGAAAAAAGAGAAATCATAACTCCCAAATGAAAGGGCCAAGCTATATGCCCTAGAGGGGGGTGAATAGGGCAATGCCAAATAAAACTTAAAACAGCGGAATAATAAAAGATAATGCTGAAATAATAACAATCTCAAAGCATATGAAATATGAGAATGATAATAAATCAGTTCTAAGGACAACCTTACACTAAAAACCAATGGCTTATGGTAGGACAACCTTATTTCTAGAACGATCTAGAAAACACAAATGATATGGAAAATAAATTAAGAATAACTTAAAGAAATAAATCCTAAGTTATTACACCATTCAACCACACTTGCTTAAAATGAAAATTACAACATTCATCTACAAAAGCAATCCACAATAATAAATGAATAAAGAAATCAAGCACATCCACAACACAACGATATATAGTGGTTCGCTTCGTACTGTGTTCACCAACTCATAGCCAATGACCACACTGAGAATGCGTTACTCCACTCTAATATCCTCACACAGGGATATTAGCATGCACTATCAAAATAGGTTTTCACAGGTTCACCCAAAACCTTCATAATTGTGTCTTTTATCTCGGGCTTACACAATCCAAAAAAACCCCCACAATCTGAGTTTTCTGGCTCTCCTCAGATAACCAAAACAATGAGATTTTTCTGGCAAATCTCAAACAAAACCAGAGAAAGTAAATTACAAAGTAAAATACCTGGATCTCCTTTTGAAGTAGCCCAGTAGAACCAATCGAAGTATATAAATGATACGTCGTTCAATGTCCAATACTCACATAAAGAATGGTTCTATGTATAATTGATTTTAGATTAAATCAAGAAGAGCAAGGTCTATTTGATTTTGATCCCAGAAGAAGGAATATCACAAATTCCTCTTTTCTAAATAAGATTGGAATATGGATCAAAATCACAATAGAAAAATGCTAACAAAAGGAATATTAAATATGCACAATAGCTTAAAAAAATAATCACTACTTATCTCAGAGTATAGCCTTAAATCGCTTGAATGGAATGGAATTGAATGAATAAACTCTGAAATTTGTGCACTATTTATAGCCTCAAAAATCTCATCTTCGACTGGTCTTAGAGTCCTAGGACTGGTCGTAGTGTCAAAGATTTTGAAAGATTTCCATGGGATTAGATTTGCTATACTCACGACTGGTCTTAGGTAGTCTACGACCGGTCGTGGACCACCTACGACTGGTCGTGAGACACCTACGACCGGTTGAGATACTCGAGATAGTCGCTGGAGTTCGAGTCGTAGAACTACGACTGGTCGAAGGATGAGTCGTAGGACTTCTTAGGACTGGTCGAAGAAAGTCCAGGACTGGTCGAAGGACAACCAGGAAAATCTGAAAATCTGTAACAACCTAGGACTGGTCCTGAGAAACCTAAGACTGGTCGAAGCAAAGCTAGGACTGGTCTTAAGATTTCTAGGACTAGTCTTAGAACAGTCACACCAAGTAAATTAAAATATTTGGATTATGTATCCAGAATGACTTATCATCTAGACCAACCTAAGGTCAATCTAAGGTCAAACAAACCTTGAGTGAGATGGATATTGAAGTCTTGAAGGTCTGTATTCTCAGATGATCTTGAAGTAGAAGCTTGACTCGAGTTGATGGTCTTTCTCGAGCTTGGTACATTCTTGACTTGTCTTGATGAAGTCTTCTAATCTTGAACTTGATAGAAGCAAACTTGGAGTCTTCTATTCTTGTAGACTTCATTCATGACATGTCTTGCAAGCATTCTTCATTTATGATCTTGTCTTGAAAACATTCTTCATTCATGATCTTGTCTTGAAGCAGTGTGTAGTCACAAAAAAGAAACACAAGAAGTACAAGACATATAGGTTTTGACACTACAAAATTTGACAACCAAAGGGATATGAAATCATAGCACTAACACCAAACACAACGTAAAGCAAGAGATCTTCCTAAACCTAGAATCGTAATAAAATGGGTTCCAAAGGTTAAGTGTCTTGTAATTCACACAGCTTTCAAAGCAAGTAGTTATTCAAGTTGGTACCTGTACAGTGGATGTTCGAGACACATGACAGGTGATAAGGCTATATTCTCCAACATCAATCAAATAAATGGCGGTTCATTTACATTCAGAGATGGAAGCAACTGCAAGATTATTGGCCAAGGTAATGTACAACTATCTAACTTACCTCTTATAAGACCCGTATCTTAGTCCGTACCCTTCCGTAGGTTCCCACGATCCTCCCTGTCGAATTCCGCCAACCTTTGACCTTTATCCGACGTTTGCACGCGATCCTAAGCCGAGTCCTACAAACCAGAGTCGACTTAGCCCGAGACTTGTACCCTAGCGACCACGCCGTCACCTTGGTTCCGATGCCACGTCTCGTACGCCGAGGCGATACCTAGGCCAAGAGATGTGGGCCCACGTTCAGTTCGAAGAAAACACCGCGCGTTGTAAAACCCAAGAGAATCTCTACAACATGCCACCTCAATCAATTAATCAATCACATCAATGGTCAAGTATATGTCAAGTACACATCACCTCACACCCATCCCCAAGCAACCCCATAAGTCAACAAAGTTCTTACACACCCCATACCTTTCTTACACCATCTACCCCTAAAGTCAAAAAGTTCTTACACATACATCACTCACCACATCCATCACTCCATCACCCATCTCTCTCTCTCTCTCTCTCTCTCTCTCTCTCTCTCTCTCTCTCTCTCTCTCTCTCTCTCTCTCTCTCTTTACAACCCTCTCTCGCTCATTTTTCAAACTCATTTCCAAGCAACCAAAGAGCCACATGTCCAAGCTCTCCCAAAGCTCTCATGGAGGAGCTTCAGTGTGGCTCACTTCCTACCCTCTCATCTCCCATCTCAACCATCAAAACTTGGATCGTGGATGATCTTGGACCCACATTTGCATTTTTATTTTGTGATTGTAGGGTCACATATGGGGGGACCCACCTTGATGTATGCTTATATCAATGAGGGGCACATAGTGGTGGGGCCCCTCCATCATCTCCGATCTCTCTTCCCTCTTCTCTCTCTCTCTCTATGATCATGGCCCACCCATGATGTGTGTATTTTACCCAAGCCATCTAACTAGTGGGCCACCTTGATTCCTTTTTGGGGCCTGCATGGCTAGACGGTCACATAAGCCCGGATCAAAGGGAAACACAAATATTAGATGGGTTCAAAATTAGGTGGGCCACGTCCATGTGGGACCCACCGTGATGCCTGTGTTGTATCCACACTGTCAAGTGTCCAGGGACGTTGGACATGGGCTAACAATGAAGTGTGGACTAACGTGGGGTGGGGCTAATAGTGGAGTGTGGACCGATAGTGGGTGTACTAACAGTAAAGTGTGGGCTGACAGTGGGGTCCATGGGACCCATCCACGCCCTCCACCCCTTTCTATGGGCCACACCATGATGTATGTGTTTTATCCAAACCATCCACTACCCCTGGATGGTGGGACCCACGTCCGTGTGTGGCCCTCCTCGATACATTTATCCACACCCAGATCCATAGCTCTAGTGGTAGACTGGGTAAAAGATACCTTGTTTCAACGCTGAGGTCTAGGCATTGATTCCCTAGTACGGGTGGCCAGCAGCGAAGTGTGAACGGCCAGTGGAGTCCGTGGGACCCATCCACGACGTCCATCCGTTTAGATGGCTCCACCATGATGCATGCCACGTATGACGGTGGAATCCACGTCTGTGTGGGGCCCTCCTTGATGTATGTGACTGTCCAGGCCGTCCAAGGCCCTGGACGTTACTTTGATATAATATATATATATATATATATATATATATATATATTATGTTATATATATTATATATTATACATTCATGATGGTGGGCCCTACGTGGGACTCACCTCTCCCTTTTAATGCAGAAAAGATGCATGCACAACAGCTGACATTTTAATATATTAAATATATATAGCTTATATTACATGTTGTGGTGGGCCCTACGTCGGACCCACCTCTGCTCTTTTTAAAGCAGTTGAGGCTGCACGTACAGCAACTATGTAGTTGCTCCCTTGGCGTCAGCTAGGTCCGTGGGACCTGTTGCACGTGTGGATACAATCCACACAGTCCAGCTCTATGGGTCCCACTGTTATTCGACGTGCAGGCCCCATCAAGATGTATGTGTTTTATCTTCACGGCCCACTGTTTGGGTGGTGGGGCCCACCATGACGCATGTGTTGTATCCATACCATCCAACCACTCGTGAGATCATTTTATGGCATGAGAAAATGAGTGAGTCAGATCCAAAGTTCAAGTGGACCCCACCATTTAAATAGTGGACAGTGACTTCCACCGTTCAAACTTCTAAGGGCCATGGAAGTCTTCAATTAAGCTGATATTGTTTTCACTTCATTTATCTCTATGTTAACTTATGAATAGGTCAGATCTCAAATGTACATAAGGTTGGGCCCGATTTGATATAAATGAGGCCCATTAGTGTGGCCTATTTGATTACAAGAAGCCTGTTGCTACGGCCCATGTGATGTGGCCCGCTTGACATTAGAGGCCCATTGTGATATATTTAAGGCCCAGGTACGAGGCCCACCCGTTATGTATTCGAGGCCTGATGAGATGTATGTTAGCCCATATGACGAGACCTATGTGACGTAAATGAGGCCCATCGTGATTGTACGTGAGGTCATAGGCCCATTATATATTTGGCCCTATGTAGGCCACTCCTTGGGAGCAATGTTGGTTAGATGTCCACATTGATGGGCCATAATGGTTGGATGTCCACATTGTAACCTTCCATTAGGCCTTGTTAGGCCCATTCTCATCATTCCCTTAGTGGGTTAACCCAGATAAGTGGGCCCCATTTGCCGTAGATGGATGGTTTCGTGCTATCATATTTGATATAACCACGGCCGAGGGCTAATCTTTATATTATGGTTTGATCGGTTGTTCATATATGGACCTTGCCTTGTTTATAGGCTGATTATCGATTTTGATTTCGATAATCGATTCTGACTTTCGATTCCGGTTATGAGTATGTGGCGACATAACATCATGATAAGACCATACACATCATCTGCATGCTTGTGATGAGATGAGTGATTGATCATAGCACATGTCATTGAGTAGATTGTTAGGGACTCCCTGGTAAGGAGAGTTTCCCACATGAG
Source organism: Magnolia changhungtana (assembly GCA_030180095.1). Classification (NCBI taxonomy): domain Eukaryota; kingdom Viridiplantae; phylum Streptophyta; class Magnoliopsida; order Magnoliales; family Magnoliaceae; genus Magnolia; species Magnolia changhungtana. Next base: position 341,513 of record JASAUF010000646.1, read on the forward strand.
CGAGCGATACGCGCATGTTTGCCGTATGACTGGATTGCGTAATTCATGTATCTTGTATTGTGTGACATGTATATTGAACGCCCTAACGACATCAGGGTCACAGCCTTCATAAGTTTATCGTGGTTGGAAGGATTGGATGTCAAAAATCTTATTCTACATGGGGTGTTATAGATATCCCTGGGTGAAAGTCCCTAAACCCTTATGGTACCAGGAGGTTGCTCTAATGTCTAGACCGAGTAAGTGCATGAGCGCCGAGTGCCGATTACCAGAAGGCCGCACTTTCCACTATGTCGTGGTCAGTTGGAAGGGGGTGCGGCCTTACCTGCCCACGATGAGGGAGCAAAGCTAGGCTGAGTTTAACCAGCTCGAGGAATGGGTCCTCTATCGACGAGTCAAGTCCGATATTGGCAGGCGGATAATGAGGTCTTTTCCACTCACCTTGTTGTGAGCGATGGGGCGGCAATTTGGTTAGAGTGTACTAGACGCTGGTGATGTTCCATAGTTGAGTTGTATTGATATGTGAACTTAGACAAGGATTGGTATGCTTGGTTTGCATCTTGCATCGCATGGCCTTGGTATGGCCGACATCATTCATGCTTTGCATCGTATAGCTTTGATACGACTAATAGTATTCATGGATCATCAGTATATTCCACATTACTCTGATATTACATAATTGTATTACTACATTGCGCACACACTTCCATCACCCTCTAAGCTTTCCATGAGCTTATGCACGACTATTGCGTGCAGGTGACGTTGGACCGCAGCAGCGCTGAGGCAGGAGCACTTAGCAGATCATCTTAGAGCATTTTGTCCATTATCATTGTATTTCCCTTTGTGCTCATTGTACTTATAAGTTTTTTATCATAGTAGAAATGTGATGGAGTTTTCGGTTGTTATTTGTGGGTTATTATTCCTTTGGTTATGCTTATTACTAATCAAACTGATGTTGAAAATCCTCCTCGTAGCATCCCAGGATCGGAACCTAACGAATGGGCGCTGGGAGCTAAGAATGGGTTACTACGGAGGCTGTCGGTGCCGTATTCAGCGATCGAGAATTTTATGAGCCCAATTTTTGAGTTTTTGGGGCGTGACACCTCCCTTTGAAAATATTTTATATATTGAAGATTAAAACATAATCTTCTGAGCATATCTCAGATCTGTGATAATAAACATAGCGTAAAAGTTTCAAATCACGGATGTGAGATAATAAATGAGAAAGGAAATGTAATATTAAATGGTCACAAAATGTCTAAAAATTGTTATATAATTGATAACCCTTTCTCAACAAACCATTCGTATTACATGGTCCAAACAGATGAGACTGATCCATAACATCAACATCTTGGACATATAAATTATAGAGATTTATATAAATTGAGCAAAAAAGATCACTTACGTGGCCTACCCAAACTGAAAAAGATAGAAAAAGTTTGTAGCGCATGTCAAATAGGCAAGCAAGTTAGGAGTAGTCACAAGAAAGTGAACTCCTTAGCCACAGCTAGACCTCTTAAACTTCTCCATATAGATTTAGTTGGACCAACTAGAACAAAGAGTAGAGGTGAAAAGAAATATTTTCTGGTGGTAGTTGATGACTACATTAGATACCTTGGGTAGCCTTTCTAAGAGAAAAATCAGATACTCTTGATGAAGTCAGAAAACTTATAAAACGTATCCAGACTAAAAAAGAGTTATCTGTGATTAGAATTAGAAGTGATCACGAAACTGAATTTGAAAATAGCAATTTTGATAAATACCGCAATGATCATGGAATACTGCATGAATTTTCTGCTCCAAAAACACCTCAGCAAAATGGGTTTGTTGAAAGAAAAAATAGAATTCTGCAAGAAATGGCTAGTGTAATGCTAAATAGCATGAAGTTACCTAAAAATTTATGCGCTGAAGTTGTTAGTAGTGCATGTTATATAATTAATCGTCTGTATATAAGAAAAGTAAAAATAAAATAGCTTGTGAACAATGACTTAACAAAAAACCCACCATTAAATATTTTCAAACTTTTGGAAGCAACTGCTTTATTTTACGTGACCATGAAAACTTGTGAAAATTTGAAGCCAAAAGCGATGAGGGAATATTTCTAGGTTATGCCCCAAATAGTTGGGCATACCGTGTTCTTAACAAAAGAACTGGGTTTATACAAGAATGTATAAATGTTGTGATAGATGATCAATTGATCACACCCAATCTTAATCAAGATGATGATGATATCAATTTAGTTAATCTACCTGACTCTTCATCTAAATCAGACAAAACTGAGTTAAGGTTAGTCAAAGACCATACAACTAATTAAATACTTGGTAACCCTCACACTGATGTTCAGACAAGAAAATAACTAGAAAATATATATAATCATGTCTGTTTTACTTCCCAAATTGAACCCGGTAATGTAAATGAAGTGCTCGCTGATGAAAGTTGGATAAATGCAATACAAGATTAATTAAATAAATTTATTAGAAATGATGTATGGTATTTAGTTCCCAGACCTACTGACAAACATGTGATTGTAACCAAGTGGATTTTTAAAAATAAAACTAATGAAATGGGGAACATTATTAGAAATAAGGTACGACTGGTTGTACAAGGTTATACTCGGATAGAAGGTATTGATTACGATGAAACCTTTGCACCAGTTACACACCTTTAATCAATCAGATTATTTATCTCCATTGCATGCTATAAAAAATTCAAAATACATCAAATGGATATAAAAAGTGCTTTTCTAAACTATGATTTAAATTAGGAAGTTTATGTTGAACAACTAAAGGGTTTTGAAGATCCCAAACTTCCAAATCATGTTTACCGTCTTAAAAAGGTTCTTTATGGTTTAAAACAAGCTCCCAGAGCATGGTATGAAAAGTTGATTAAATTCTTACTTAGTCATAATTTTGTTATGGTTAGTGTTGACAAAACCCCATTCGTCAAGAAATATAGTAATGATATCCTAATTGTTCAAATCTATGTTGACGATTTTATCTATGGATCTACGTGTGCTACTTTATCTACTGAGTTTACAAATCTCATGTAATCTAAATTTGAAATGAGTATGGTCGGCGAACTATACTATTTCCTTGGGTTATAAGTCAAACAACTTGAAGACGGTATGCTTTGAACCTTATAAAAAGGTTTGGCTTTGAAAATGGTAAGAATTTCAATACTCGTATGAGTACGATTCTTAAACTCTCAAAGGATGAATCAGATAAAAGTGTAGACTCTTGACTATATCGTAGTATGATCGGTAGCTTCTATATTTAACTTATGTATTTTACTCCTATGTTGGAATCTGTCCTAGATATCAATCTGATCCTAAAGAATCTCACTTATCTGTTGTCAAACGGATTATCAAATATGTCGCAAGTTCTGCGAACTTAGGCTTATGGTATCCACATGATATATCTGTATAAATCTCAGGTTATACAGATGCAGATTGGGCAGGAAATGTTAATGATAGAAAATCTACCAATGGTGGATGTTTCTATGTTAAAAACTGCTTAGTATCATGGCTTAACAAGAAACAAGACTCTATATCTCTATCCACTGCAGAGGCTGAATATATTGTTGTAGGGAATGGTTGCACTCAGATAATATGAATGAAAAGAATGCTAGTTAATTATCAAATTACGCATGATACAACGACATTATATTGCGATAATTCTAATATAATAAATATCTTTAAAAATCCTATTCAACATTCTCATACAAAGCATCTTGACATTCGATATCATTACATTCAAGAATTAGTTGAAGATAAAACTATCATGTTAGAATGCATTCAAACTGAGAAGCAGCTTGCAGTTATACTGACTAAGCCACTTAACAATGTTAAGTTTTCAAATTTAAAGCATGATATTGGATTGTGTATTGTTAATTAAATATTCTTTTCTTTACATTTAAGTTTATATTTATTCGTAATTATAAAAAGTAAAATGAAAAATAAAATATTAAAAAAATTAAAAATAAAATAAAATTTTTGGGATTTTTTGACCATCCCGTTGTTGATGGAAGAATAAGGCCAGCCGAGCACATGCTCAGGATAGCCGAAGATTGCAGGGGTTTGCTCAAAAAGGGGGAAAACCCCTAATTTTTTTCACTCCACTTCATCTTGTTTGGCTAACCGGTGACCCATTTGACCAACCCATCAACCCAACTCTCTTGTAAGTGATTTATTTTCAATTTGCTTCAAGTTTTAAGTTGTCGATTGTTAGATTTGTAAGTTTTAGTAGATTTTTCTCAATTTGAAACCCTTTTTCTTATGGATTTTCATCAAAATCTAATCTACTCTCTTCCTTACATTTTTCTTCTGCATTCACAATGGAACGTAGAGCTAAAAAATCTGTTCGCAAGGCTCAAGCCGGTTCATCTTCTAGATCTATTCCTCTTGGTGTATGGACCCTACGGTCACCAGAGGATGATCCGAAAAATGTCTGGGACTTCCACACAAGGGACATTATCATTGAAAAATCAGTAAATCTGGATCATATTGCTTGCTTTGAGCTTATACCTATTCTTACAGAGGTTGGTTGGGAATGTATTTTATATTGGGGTGGGATGGCTTACTGGTCCATCGTGCAAGGCATGTATACTTCTAAATGTGATATTTCTCTTGAGAATTTGTCATTCTCTATTAAATTTGTAGAAGAAACATTCACTATTATGCCTTACATCATATCTACTTTAATGGAGATAGACGTTACAAATGATGAAATTCCAATCGGCACACTTTCAGAGAAAATGTCTAACTCTGAAAAGCAATCAATTACAAAAGCATTATGTGGTTTCAATGTTGAATGGCAATCTGGTAATGCCTTACCCTCAAACAAACTATTTTCTAAATATCGCATCTTACATCGGATCTTTACATCAAATGTCTATCCAAGATCAGGGAATAAGACTGATCTTACTCCCTTCATAGTTAGAGTCATCCATTCTGTTGTTTCGGGTATTCATGTATGTTTGCCTTCTTTAATTTGTTATATCATTATTCAATTTCGCTTGCAGCCAAAGCATGGGTCGATTCCGTTTGGACATCTTATGTCTTGTCTTGCTTTTCATTACGATGTTCAAATCCCTATGTATGAGGCACCGGAATCTGAACTCCCTTTCAATAACTCAACCTAAATGTGATGAATCTCACTCACCTTTATGAGCAACGAGGAAGATAAGAAGAACAAGAAGCGGTAGGAGACACAACCATGGATGACATTTTTAATGAGTTAGAAGATTCTGATGATCCAGCTGATTCTGACTATCATCCCTCTCAATTTGATGAGAAGTTATCTGCACTAGAGGAGAAGGTTAAGGCTCTGCATGTATCACAGGCTTCATTGGCCCAAACCCAACAGTCTACAATAAAGTACATAAAAAAGTACTTCCATCGCATCAATCGGAGTTTGCGGCTTAATGATCCCTCGATGCATGCACCATCTTCTTTTGGGTAGGACTGAGCTTGATTTATTTATCTTTCTTAATTATATTGGTTCTGTATTAAACTAATTTGATGACTTGTTTGGATATTTGGATATTTTGGTTTGGTTGGATATTCGTGATATTTTGGATGATTTCCTTATATTATAGTTGTATGAATTGATTTGCTTGATACTTCATACACTGTCTTATTCTCCCTGATATTCATCGCTTATGTCATGCCCTAAACTCAGAAATCGGGCTCATAAAATTTCCGATTGCCGAATCCGATGCCGACAGCCTCCGTAGTACCCCATTCTCGGTACCTAGCGTCCATATGCTAGATTTCGATCCTGGGATCCTACAAGGAGGATTTTCTAATGTATATTTAACTTGTAATAAGCATAACCACAAGTATACCCAAATCACAAAGGCAACATCATCATCACATATCCACTAATATAAACATTAAATATAATGCTGAAAGGGAAATACATATATCGAAGTCAAAGCTCTAGAAGACTGTTACACGCTCCATGCTCGATGCTGCTGCAACCTAATGTCACCTGCATGCATCTATCATGCATAAGCTTATAGAAAGCTTAGTGGGTGGTGAAAGTATGTGCGCAAGAAAAGTGCCGAGTATGCAATACGATGTCATAAATCATACACTATCGAAATAGGCAGAAATGCTGACAAGATCATAACTCATACGATATCAGAGTAAGCGAAAATATAATAATAAGTCCATGAGTGCCATCAGTCATACCAAGGCTATGCGAAGCAAGGCGTGAATGCTAATGACCATATCTATGCAGAAACATGTCAACCCAAAATGCTAAATGTTGCAGATGCAATGCGATATGTAGTATGAATGAAATGAACAAGCTGAAGTGAATTCAAGATGATAGTACGTAATATTGCAGGCTACGGGGTCCACCACAAGGACTTCTATCCAAACTAGTCCCATACCTAAATTTGGATAGTCAGACTCAATGTGGTAAACTCCTGATCTCAGGTTAGTCGCGCGCCCCAACCGAAATCCTGGCCATTATGAAGGTACACGTAACAAATAGATGCACACCACCAGCCATAGTAAATAGTAAATGAATAAATGAATGCGTATGCAACTCCTACTCAATAAGTCCACATATCAGTATGGTTCATCTCTGGGATTATCACTGGAATTTAGTACACTCTACATGCAACCACCGCCCACTGACACGCAACCATGCAAGTGGAGGAAACCTCACCATCTGCCTGGCCAATAGTTAGCCAATATCTACACGGCACGTCGATAGCGGACTCATTTATGAGCTGGTCAAACTCAGTCTAGCTATACCCCCTACCATCGGGCGGGTAAGGCCGTACCCCCTCCCAACCGACCACGACACAGTGGGAGACACGGCCTCTTGGTATTCGGCCCTCATGCGCTCATATATATTCACTCGATCTCGACTTTGGGGCGTCTCGTGGCCACTGAGGTTTAAGGATTTTCACCCAGGGACATCTATGGCGCTCGTATGCTAGAACCAAATATTTTCGACATCCCATCTGGCCATCTACGATATACCTGTGAAGGCTATGACCCAGATATCGTTAGGGCGTACGGTAGTCACAACACACGATGCAAGATGCATGAGTCATACAATCCAGTCATGCATCAATCCTGCACATACCGTGCACTCATATGAGATAACCTCCACCTATCAGGGAGTCTCATAACAATCTGCCCAATGACATATGCAATGGTCAACCACATCTCATAAAAAACATGCAGATGATAAGTATGAGCATGTATCATGATGTTATGCTGTCACATACTCATATCGGTATTAATAACCGCCATCGACAATCGGCCTTGACAATGTGGACATTTAACCAACATTGCCCCCAAGGAATGGCCCACATAGAGCCAAACATATAATGGGCCCATGGCCTCACACAAAGGCTTAATATACAACACAATGGGCCTTACTCAAGGGCCACATATACACAACAGGTGGGCTCTGTTCATAGGCCTAATACATATCACAATGGGCCTTGCCCATAGGCCACAAATACATCACAATGGGCCTTGCCCATGGGCATACATGACATGTGGGCCCTACACATGGGTCTTGAATACATCAAATAGGTCATGCATCATGGGCCTAATATATATCACAATGGACCTCAACTAAGGGTCACATGTACATCATATAGGTCTCGATAATCGGCCTCGACAATCGGCCTTGGTAATTGAAATCGGCCTCGGTAATTGAAATTAGCCTCGACAATCGAAGTTGGCCTCAACAATCAGAATCGACACTCGGAATCGGCCTTAATACTTGGCCTCGACAATTGAAATCAGCCTATCAGCCTCGACAATCGGAATCAGCCTCGATACTCGGCCTCGACAAATTAAACTCGACCTCGACAATCAGAATAGGCATACACAATCGGCCTCGACAATCAGAATCGGCCTCAATACTCGGCCTCGACAATCAGAATCGGCCTTGATACTCGGCCTCGACAATCGAAAATCATCCTATACAATCAGCCTTGACAAATAGGAATCAGCAATCGGTCACGACAACCAAAATCGATCGATAATCAGAATCTGTAAATCGGTCACATCAATCAGAATCGACAATTGGTCACAACAATCATAATCGATCGATAATCAAAATCGGCAAATTGGTCACGTCAATCGGAATTGGCAATTGGTCGCGACAATTAGAATTAATAAATCAGTCACATCGATCGGAATTGGCAATCGGTCACGATAATCGAAATCGATCAAAATTGGCAAATCGGCCACGACAATCGGAATTGATCAATAATCAGCATCGATGATCGGAATCAGCCTTGATAATCAGAATCGGTATCGACAATCGAAATTGGCCTTGATAATCGGAATCGGTATCGACAATCGAAATTGGCCTTGATAATCGACCTCGACAATCGGAATCGGCCTTGACGCAAGACGGGGTCCGTAGATGGACAGCCGATGATGGATTAAGCAATATCAATGGGGCCCAAGCATTTGGGTTAACCCACTAGAGAATAATGAGAATGGGCCTATCCAAGCCTTAAGGGAAGGTCACAATGTGGACATTTAACCATCACTGCCCATCAATGTGGACATTCAACCAACATTACCCCAAGAGGTGGCCCACATAAGGTCAAACATATAGTAGGCCCATGGCCGCATCACATGGGCCTAACACACACCACTATAGGCCACATCACATGGGCCGAAAATGCATCACAATGAGCCACGTCCCATAGGCCTCGAATACATCACAATGGGCCACACCACCTGGGCCTCGAATCTGTCACGATGAGCCATAACCCATGGGCCTCAATACATCACGATAGGCCTCATCACATGGGCTTCAAATACATAATAGGTGGGCCTCACACATGGGCCTCAAATACAAAACAGGTGGGCCCCATCACATGGGCCTTAAATATATCACATGGGCCTCGTCAAATGGGCTGCAAATACATCTCATTATGCCTCATTTGAAGGCCATAAATACATCACGTGAGTCTGATTTCTGGGCTTCAAATACTACACAATGGACCTCATACAATAGGTGGGCCTCATATATATATTAAGTGGGCCAAATGAGGCAGTCCATGGTTTAGCAAAATAGATGGACAGCATGGTTAAAACATATTCATCATGGTGCGCCCCACATGCCGATGGGTGGCGTGGTGAATACATAATATACATCACGGTGGGTTCCCACACCACCCTGGATAGATGGATGGCTGAAGAACCACATACATTCAAGTGGGGTCCACGTCCTCAAGCGAACGAACAGTTGGATATAGCAATACATCATGATGGCCTCACGCCACTAGTCCAGATGGGCAGGTGGATATAGATATATACATCAAGGTGGGTCCCACCTGCCATGGATGGAGCAGATATTCAACATATCATCAAGGTGGGTCCCATCCCACACGTGTAGCACGTGTGGGATGGGCCCCACGTAAGCTGGAATGGATGGACGGAGTGCATAAGCACATACGTTATAGTGGGATCCATTCCACTGTCAAGGGTGGATGGACGTGGTGGATACAGAATAAATGCATTAAGGTGAGTCCCACCCACACGTTTGATGGTCCCCGCACGTTTGATGGTCCCCACACGTCCAACAATGGAGGATGGCAAGGATAAGATACACATATCATGGTGGGCTGCTCCACCGTCCAAGTACGGACGGTGTGGATTAGAAACACTTACATCAAGGTGGTTCACACCTCACATGTGTCACATGTGCAAGGTGGGCCCCACAGCAGCAGATGGCGCGGTGTTAGATATAATACATACATCTGGTGGCTGCCACCGTCCAACACGTCTGGATGGTGCAGATGAAATACATAAATCAAGGAGGATCCCACACATGTGGGAGAGATTTCACACCTAGATGGAATGGCATGGATTTAAGTACATCAGAGGTGAGCCCCACGATTTGCACATCACGGTGTATTCTACACGTGTATGGGGCCACGTTGCTGGGCTGCATGGAAACAACACATATATCATGTGTGACTCACCGTCCAGACATCTGGACGGTGAAGATCACGTCATATACATCATGTAGCCCCCACGTGGGACCCATGCTCGGACAGCATGGAGGAAACTCATACATCAGGGAGCCCATCATAATATATATTATTATATTATATAATATTTCTCAAACTAGTGGGTCCCACGTGGGACTACCATATATATATATATATAATACGTTACATATATTATAATAATATATTAGTTTATATAAATGAAAAGTGTCCAGCGTCTAGGGTCTGGATGCTGGATGGACGCTGTAGGTGTAAGGGTGTGCATCATGGGTGGGTACACACATGTGTCACCCACCGGCAATGGGACAAGGTGATATTTGCATTTTCTCCTCATCTGAGCCTGTGCAGACGGTCAAGCAACAAGCTCGTTCACTGGACAGTCTAGCAAGATGGATCCCACATGTAGATGGTTTGATGGCATAGATATAACACATCATGGTGGACCATACACACATACCAGGTGAGCTACACACCTCATCATCATCATCACCATATAAAGGAAAAGAGAGAGAGAGAGAGAGAGAGAGAGAGAGAGAGAGAGAGATCGGTGAGAAGGGGAGGGACCCCGCCACTATGGGCCCTCCCTATACAATGCATACACCATGATAGGTCCTATAACAAGTGATCCCTCAAATCATAAAATCAAATAATAAGATCACTCACCGAAGATCTTCTCTTTCTTCTTCTGCCGACACGATCTAGAGCTCCAAGGGATGCGATTCAACGGTCGAGATGATCTATAGAGGGTAGGATTAGGTGGTAGGGAGGTGAGCCACACTAGCTTCTCTCCTCTCCCTTGGAAAGCCATGTACGATTGCTCTCTCTTGCTTGGGAGAGAATGGGAGAGAGAGAGAGAGAGAGAGAGAGAGAGAGAGAGGTTGTAAGAGAGAGGGATGGGTGTGATGGGTGATGGGTGTGTACTTGACATGTATTGGTTGTAAGAGAGAGAGTTGACTTTAGGAGAGGGGTGGTTGTACTTAGGGATAGGTGATTAATGGGACATGTTGTACAGATTCTCTTGGGTTTACAAACGCATGGTGTTTTCTCGAACTAAACGCGGGACCACATCTCCTGGCCTGGGTATCGCCTCGGTGCGTAATACGCGGCATCAGAACCACGGCGATGGTGTAGTCCCTAGGGTACAAGTGTCACGCCCCAAACCCAGAAATCGGATTCACAAGAATTTCGATCACTGAATCGGGTGCCGACAGCCTCCGTAGTACCCCATTCTCTGCTCCTAGCGTCCATACGCCAGATTCCGATCTTAGGATCCTACAAAGAGGATTTTTTTTTATACATTTAACTCATAATAAGCATAACTACAAGATTACCCAATTCATAAAGGCAATATCATCCTCACATATCCACTAATATAATCATTTAAATACAATGCTGAAAGGGAAATACATATATCAAAAATCAAAGCTTCAGAGGTCGCTGCATACTCCAAGCTCTACGTTGTTGCAACCTAATGCTGCCTGCATGCATCTATCATGCATAAGCTTATAAAAAGCTTAGTGGGTTGTAAAAGTGTGTGCATAAGATAAGTGTCAAGTAAGCAATATTAGAGTAATCAGAGTAAGCAAAAATACTAATAAGCCCATAAATCATACAATATCAGAAATAAGCAGAAATACTGATAAGAGCATGAATTATCCGAGTAAACAGAAATATTGACAAGATCGTAAATCATACGATAACAGAGTAAGTGAAAATATGGACAAGTCCATGAGTCAGTCAATATCAAAATACGCAATATAGAACAGCTATGCAAATGAGGAGTCATAAAGAGCTAAATATCAGATGCCAAGGATGCGATGCACAATAGATGCGTGCAAGCAGCATTAGGTTGCAGCAACGTTGAGCTTGGGGCATGCAGCGAACCTCTGGAGCTTTGATTTTCGATATATGTATTTTCCTTTCATTATTGGATTCAAATGATTATATTAGCAGACCTCTGTTCGCTAGGTTACAAGTCTCGGGTTAAGCTGACTCTGTAATACGGGACACGACTCAAGGTTGCGCGCAACTACCGATAACAGATCGCGGGTCACCGAAACTCAACCGGGAGGACCGCGAAAGCCTACGGAACAGTACGGGCTAGGATACGGGCCTCACAGCTTATCTTATTCACTTTGCCTTGATATTTCTCTCTCATGTCATTTGTTCTTCCGTTGTCAACTTGTGACAAAAGGGGGGGAGAAAGTGGTGTATGGTGTATGAGTAGTAAATGGGAGCATATGGAATGAATGAATGCAATATTTGTATACAATATTTTTTTTTTGCATACTATATGTTGTATTTCACATGGGGAGTATCACTTGAGCATCAGAGATGACTACGAAGATTATAGGGATACTCACATCAACTTCAAGGTTGTTACATCTTTAGTCGGGTTGATCTTATAAATGAGTTAATGGATGTATAGTGTAATGTTGTGTGTTTTGTCACGAAATTGATAAAGGGGGAGTTGTACTTGCTATTATGTTAAGCACACATAGATTATCAAATTTCATAAGAAAAAAGTGCTTCAAGGTAGAACCTGAAGATCAGCTCAAGATTGGCACATCTTCTCAAAGAAATCGTCGCCCGTATTTAAGTCAAAGTTCAAGACAGGTGACTCAGATATTTGCTAAAACACGGGTGGTATAACCTTATAAAGACCTTATGAATAGCTACTTTCAAAAATTATATATCATGGGTTTTTATAACTGTTTTTGGTATAGAATTCAGCCAGCCTAACTTCTGGTTTGGCCTACCTAACTTCCTCGGCAAGCCCAACTTCAAGTTCAAGCAAAATAACAACTTCTGTTGAAAATTCGGCTAGCCTAAGTTCTGGTTTGGCTAGCCTAAGCTTGAAATTTGGCTCACCCGAGAAAGTTCAGATGAAATTTGAGCAATGCTATCTTTTGGAATTTGCAGGAATTCGGCCAGTTAAATTGTAAAATTCGGCCAGTCAAATTTATCCTCAGGCTAGCCAAATTTTGAATAAATCTTATCCTGTGCAATCTGAAAGTCGTTGAACCAAATCAGCTGGACTCCGGTCAGTCGAAGCCAGTCTTAAGTTAGCCGAAGTTCTAACTTCTTTGCCTATAAATTGAAGCTTTCTCTCATTCCAAATTACAATGAAAAATTACCGTAATCCTTTTGCAAAAGAGAGAGAAGCTCAAGTCCTTAGCAAGCTATTTGTTGGTATTTATACATTTTGTTTTATAGCTTATTCAATTTCCTTTTTCTCAAGATCATTTTAGTCTTAATCTAAAAGAGTAATTTATACTCTTCTTCGAGATCTAAGAGAATTGAATTAAGTAGCATTTGGGTATTTACATTTTCTATTCTTTCTGTATGATTGAACACTACGCCATCTACGTTCAAGAAAGAAGTCCTTCTGCTACAAGCTTCTGCTATGTCTTCTACATTTGAAAACAAGTATACTTTTTGAAATTCTTTTTAGGTTTTTTTGAGATAGCCTGTGAAAATCTCAGTAAGGTTTTGTCCGAGATAGCCTGTGAAAATATCAATAGGGTTTTTATTTTGATAGCCCATGAAAATCACAAGGAACTGTATCAGGTTGTTAAGGTGACCCTGTGAAAACCTTATTATAGTGAAAGCCAAAATTACGAGGGTAGTAATTTTGGGAGTGGAGTATGTGTAGTTGTTTTTAAGCACCGAACCACTATAACTCCTTGTGTCGTGTGGTGAATGCTTTATTATTTTTGGTGATTGGATGTTAATTACTATTTCATTCTTGTTATGAATGTTGTAATCCTTTTATATACTCTTGCTAGCTTGAAAGATTAATTTTAAAAACATTCGTGAAATAAGGTTGTCCTGCCTAAAATTTTAGGTGAAGGTTGTCTTATGAATTATTTAGAATCAAGGTTTCAACACTCAAGCGATTGAGATTTTTATAATCTTTACATATTTTGCATTTATTTCGATTATTTGGAGTTGTCCTATTCACCAGGGAGCTTCGCAGCCCAAAGGGAAAGAACCTATAGCAGCACGCACTCAACATCCTACTCCCATGAACCGAGATCAGGGAAGTGGGCAAGGTAGGCCTCAAAGGAACGCAACGACTGCTGCTGGTCCAAGTAGGATCCCAAACCCCTATAGTGGACCAAGGCCCGACCGTTGTTATCTTTGTGGCCAACTGTGTCACCTATCAAACAATTGTCCCTAGCAACAAATGGCAAACCTCTCCATCAATGATAATAGTGTTGAAAATGTCAATGAAGATCTAGATATTGATGGATTGGAGCATGTTGTAAAGGATGGGGCGAATGAGATAGATTGGGTTCCGCTGGGACATGGCGAGTTACTCGTTATGAGACGACTATTATATGCACTGAGGAAAGAAGTACACCCACAACGACATAATATCTTCTAAACTGGGTGTATGGTGAATCAAAAAGTTTGTGATGTGATCATTGACAGTGAAAGAACGAGAACATCATCTCCAAGGTCATGGAGGAGAAATTACAATTAAAAACATAACATAATCCCTCCTCATACATGATCGGTTACATTACAAAGGTAGCGAGACGAACATAACTGAATAATTCAGTATATCTTTTTCAATTGGTAAACATTATAAAGACGAAGTAGTATGCGATGTAGTTTACATGGAGGAATGTCACATACTTCAACCATGGCAATCCGATCGTCACACCACTCATAAAGGGCAAGATAATGTGTATATTTTCATCAAAGATGGCCGAAAAAATATATTGGCCCCTATGGATCCAGAGGAGCTACTCGAAACTTCTAAAGCGGAGGGTTGTTTTCTTTTAACCATATGGGACTTCGTGGAGGAATCCAAGGAAACAGGATAGGCCTATGCATTAATTGTAATGGGGGAGGAACTCGAGCCCACCATCATCCCTGAGAAACTGAAAACCCTTGCTACATGAATTCAAAGAAATTTGGCCCGATGACCTTCCCGATGGATTGCCTCCAATGTGAGATATTCAACACCATATCGACCTTTTCCTCAGGTCCAATTTACCCGATCGTCCTCACTATCGAATGAGTTCGAAGAAGGGCGATTTTCTGCAAGGGCAAGTAGAGGAACTGATTTGTAAGGGTCTTATCCGAGAAATCATGAGCCCATGCATCATTTTAACTCTATTAACTCCTAAGAAAGATGGGAGCTAGCGCATGTGTGTTGACAGCCTGGACATCAACAAGATTACCATAAAGTACAGATTTCTCATACCATGGTTGGACGATATGTTGGACATGCTTGAGGGTGCTAATTTATTTTGTAAATTGGATTTAAGAAGTGCCTACCATTAGATTCGAATATGGCCAGGTGATGAGTGGAAGACATGTTCTAAGACCAAGGGTTGTGTGAATGGATAGTCATGCCCTTCGATCTTTCAAACATGCCTAACACATTCATGAGGTTGATGAATCAAGTTCTGAAGCCATTCATTGGAAGGTTCGTTAAGGTCTACTTCGATGATATTTTGATATACAGTCAGGAAGAAGCAAGCCATATGGAACACCTCAAGAAGGTCCTTCAGGTTCTCACCGAAAATAAGTTGCACCTCAAATTTAAAAAGTGCAAATTTTTTATTGATTGCTTGTTGTTCTTAGGCTTTATTGTGATGTCCATGAGAATTCAGGTGGACAATGAAAAAGTGAGAGCAATCAGGGAATGATTGGTTCCCACAAACATCCATGAAGTACATAGTTTTCACAGATTGGTGACATTCTATCATCGATTCGTGAAGAATTTTAACACTATTGTGTTACCAATCACAGATTACATGAATAATGGGCAATTTCATTGGATTAATGAAGCTAACGGGAGCTTTGCTGAAATTAAGTGTAAGTTGTCCACAACCCCAGTTCTTATACTTCCCAACTTCGACAAACTATTTGAAGTCTAATGTGATGCTTCATATGTCGAAATTGGGAGAGCTTTAACTCAAGAAGGTAGAGTGGTAGCCTTCTACAGTGAAAAGCTTAGCGATATAAGCAAAAAGTGGTCAACCTATGAGCTCAAATTATACGCAATGGTCTAGGCACTATGGCATTAGCAATATTACTTAATTCCAAGGGAGTTGATTCTTTACACAGACCATCAAGCTCTCAAATTCATTAATAGCCAAACTAACGTGAATCTTGTACATGCTAAGTGGATTTCGTTTTTGCAAGAATTCATGTTGTGCTGAAAAATAAGTCTGGGCAGTAAAACAAAGTGCTGATTAGCCGACGTGCAATTTTGTTAGTCACTATAAGCAATGAGGTTGTTGGGTTCAAGTGCCTCAAGGACATATATGCCAACAACAACGACTTAAATGACGCATGTGTTAGATGCCAAGAAGGTCCCCCAGTGACCTACATATGCAAGATGGGTTCCTTTTCAAAAGGAATCAATTATGCATTCCTAAAAGTTTGATAAGAGAGTATATAATCCAAGATCTACATGGAGGTGGCCTTAGTGGTCACCTTGGATGAGACAAGATGCAAGCTCTTATTGAAGAACAGTACTACTGGCCGCAATTAGTATGTGACGTGGGTTTAGTGGTACAGTGCTGTCATGTTTGCCAGGTTTCCAATGGGCAGTCTCAGAATACGGGTCTCTACAGCTTGTTACATGTACCTAAAGGCCCTTGAGAGGACCTATCTATGGACTTCATGATGGGTCTCCCATGAACACAGCGTAGTATGGATTCGGTATTCGTGGTAGTAAATCATTTCTCGAAGATGGCACACTTCATCCCATGCAAAAACACCCTCGATGCAACACACATGGTGAATATATTCTTCCGAGAGGTCATGCGGTTACACAGGGTTCCCAAGACTATTGCTTTTAACCGTGGTATGAAGTTTATTAGCCACTTCTAACGGAGTTTGTGAAATCGGTTCGATACATGACTTCAATTCAGCAGTGCCTACCACCACAAACTAATAGGCAAACTGAAGTTGTGAAACGCACATTGCGGAACCTCCTTTGATGTATTTCAATTGAAAAATCAAAGCAGTAGGATTTGGCCTTATCTCAAGCAGAGTTTGCATTCAACAACATGGTGAACCGCTCGACAAGAAAGTCTCCGTTTCAGATTATTTACGGTCGAGTGCCTCACCATACACTTGATTTGGTCAATTTGCCCAAGCTCCCAGGCATGAATGTTCCTACGGAACATACGGCAAACAGGATCATGGACATTCATGCGGAGGTACAAGCCATGTTACATGCCTCGAATAATAAGTACAAGGAGCAAGATGGCAAGCATTGGCAACAAAAGGTGTTTGAGGTGTGTAACGCCCCGAATTTTTAGGACCCGAGTACACGACCCGTTTTCCAAAAACCTGAGTGTTAACCTTAAAGGATGGTCAAATATTTTTTTTTTCTTTTATCAGAGTAAACAAATGAGAGTAGAATGGACAAGTAAGCATAAGGGAAAATTTCAAATTTCATTTAGAATTTACAAAAGAGTGTTCATAATGAGTTATACAAACCATTGTCTCGATATAACAAATACATGAATCTACATGATCTAGTACAAGAAAATAACATAAGAATGTAAATATAAACCGCGAGACCGCGTAGCTCCTCGAGGTAGATACAGTCATGCAACCCTAGGACTTGTACCCGGCTCCTCATCAGCCTGAACCTGAAAGTCACTTAAGCCACATGTGCTACCTGTACGGTTATATATTTGATTGATGAGTGGCCAACTCAGTGTGAATTTCCCTCAAGATTATACACAACCGCATTAGGTAAGCATAGTTATAAAATATTCAGACAACCAAAATAGAGTAAATGCAGTCTTATTAGGTGCATGGATGCGTGAATGCAATCATCGCCCCCGGGATGCTCATCCATGCGGACAGTGAGTCATCACCCATGCAATCATTGAACCTGAAAAACATTATCCAGTCAGAATCATCGAACCTGGGAAACATCATCTAGTCGGAACAATACGTGCCATGTATGCATGATTAGCCAAGTCATTATTAGTCCATTTACAACCAGCCAATTTAGATAAGCTCAAAGGTCACTACGGGCTGCACATGGCCCAGCGTAGGCTGACGGCTCGGGCATAATATCCCATGACTACCATCCCCAGCCCATTAGGCTACCATCTTAGGATGTTTAATGGAAAACCATCGACTAGTGGCCAATCAAATTACAGTATATGGAGCTTATCATCGCATGGTTGCACAGTATAAAACATCAAACCCATGTAGGGAAAATATCAAATAAAACCACGTAGGTCGAGTATCAAAATATACCACATAGGGCGAATATCAAAACTATACGATAAAGATCATCCTTAAAAACCATTGGGCACAACAACCTGTAAGTGTTATGGTCTCATACTTCTTTGGTTGTCAAATTTGTGATGTGTCAAAACATCTATCTATGTCCTGTGCTTGTATGATGATTTATATGAATTCAAGACACTGCATAAATACTTCAAGAAGCTACAAGTTGAACTTTTCAAGAAGCTACATATTGAAGTTCAAGAAGCTACATGTTGAAGTCTCAAGAAGCTACAATGTTGATGTTCAAGTCTCATGACTTCAAGACTAATAAGCAATGCATGAAGTAGTTGTTATGCTGATGAAGATCTCAAGTTTGAAGCTACAACAAGTTCAAGATCTCAAGCCTGATATGGTTCAAACAAACTACATTCGTTGAATGGTTGAAGTTCAATGTCCATACGACATGATTGGGTTTGAATGACCTTAGGTTGACCCTTTAAGTAGGTCACTTTGGATACATAAATCAAATATTTATTTTACATAAGTTTGGTCTATTCTACGACAGTCCTAGCTCTTGTTCGACCGAGCTCCCTGGCATTGGTTCGACTAGTCCAAGAAATTCCACGACCGGTCCTAAGTTGTTGAAGATTTTTGAGAATTTTGGAACGCCCACGATCGATCTGGAGGTCCTTCGACCGGTCGTAGGTGTGGCCGACTCGTCCACGACCCGATCGTGGATCTACGACTCAAAATCCAGCAACTATATCTATGGTCCTACGACCAGTCGTAGGGATCTATGACCAGTCGTAGGTGACCCACGACCAGTCGTACGGTACTCATGACCAGTCGTGGAACGACTTTCAAAGATCGCGCTCAATATTTCAAAAATCTGTTAGAGCTACGACCAGTCCAAGGTTTCTAAGACCAGTCGTAGGAACGATTTTTGCTTCTATAAATTGAACACGAAATTCAGAGTTTTCACACTTCAACTCGATTCAATTCAAGAATTTTCAAGTGATCACTCTGAGATAAGTCTGTGTTTATTTTAAGCTACATTGTGCTTATTTAATATTCCTTTTTGCTAGCTTATTTAATTTAATTTTGTTTCTATATTCCAATCTTATTTGAAAAGAGGAATTATCTTATTCCTTCTTCTTGGAATCAAAATCAAATATAGCTACGCCCAACGAGTTAAATCTAAAATCTATTAGAATTTAGAACCTTATGAATGTGAGTATTGGAAATTGAACTTTGACATTCAATCATCTACTCAGATTGGTTCTCTAGAATTTCTAAGAAAAGGAGAAATCCGGGTATTTTACAATTTGTAAAATTTATTTACTTTGGTTTTGTTTGAGGTTAAGCGGAAAAATCTCATTGTCTTGGTTTTGTTTGAGGTTGAGCGAGAAAAAATCTCATTGTTTTGGTTGTCGAGGAAAACCGAAAACTCGAAAAAGAGGGTTTTGAATTGTGTAAGCCCAAGTGAAAAAGACACAATTGTAAAGGTTTTGGTGAACTGTGAAAACCTATTTGATAGTGAACACTAATATCCCCTGTGTGAGGATATTAGGAGTGGAGTAGCATTCTGTGTGTGGTGTTGGAAAAGCAGTTGGTATACACAGTGAACCACTATAACTCTTTGTCTTGTGGATTGAATGCTTGCTTAATTTTCATATCTTTTATCATTCGGTTGTGTGGAATGTACAAGTGGATGTGAATGTTGTAATTATTTACATTTCAAGCAAGTGTGGGGATTGTTGTAATAATTTAGATTTATATACGCATTTAATTTCAATTCCTTGCTATTTTATTTACTTATACTAAAATTGAGTCCTTGATCCAAAAGAGGTTCTAGAAATAAGGTTGTCTTACCATAAGCCCTTGTTTATTATGGTGTAAGGTGGTCCTTAGAACTAAATTTGTATCAATCTCTCAATACTTATTTATCAAGGTGATTTAAAATTTAGCATTGTGAATTGATTTATATTGTAAGGCTATTGGTTTACTTTATTTCCGCTGATTTTAAGTTAAATTTGGCATTGTCCTATTCACCCCCCCCCCCCCCCCCTCTAGGACATTTAGCTTGGCCTTTTCAAGTGGTATTAGAGCCTAATAGCTCATTTTTGTTGCTTTTATTTGGATTTATTTCTGAGCTAACGTTCTAAGCTATATAAAAGATGTCAAATTTTGATAGCCTTTCGATTACTAGGCCTCCACCTTTTGATGGATCAACTATGCCTATTGGAAAGCGAATGAGGATCTTCCTCGGATCAATGGATGAAAGTGTGTGGCAAGCCACGGTGGTGAATGGAATCCTCCTACCATGGAAGTAAGCTTGGTGTTGATGGTTCAAAATCTATGAAAATTACACCGTATTACCAATGGACCACACTTGAGAAAAATGAGAGTAGTGCTAATGCAAAGCACTAAATGCAATCACTTGCTCACTATCACTTAGGATGAGTTCAAAAGAATCATATCTGTGATCTTTGCAAAAAGCAAGCTTGGGATATTTTAGAAATGACACACGAAGGTACATCAATTGTCAAGAAATCTAAAGTCCAACTCCTCACAACTAAATTTGAAGAAATTCATATGGAGGAAAATGAAATGTTTATGGACTTTTTCACTAGATTAAATGACATTGTTAAACTCAATGTGGGGTCTTGGCGATAAGATCCCGAGAAAGTAAAGTGTGTGCAAAAATACTACGCTCTCTTCTGAACGGTTCAATTCTAAGGTAACCGCAATCCGGGAACTTCGTGATACGGACAATATGAAGGTAGAAGAATTAGTTGGTTCTTTACAAACCTATGAATTAAGTTTTAAAGCTCTAAAGGTAAATCTATTGCTTTGAAGTCATCTAAAAGTATTACTCAAGAAAATTGATTGAGAAAAGTCTGAAGATGATATGGCCCTTTAGCGAAAAAGTTTTATAAGATTTTCAAAAATAAGAAAAAGTCGACTTTCAAAAGGCAAATGAAAAGAAACGTACTAAACCTAAGTCTAAAACTTGGAAATCATTGAAAGATAGTCAATGCTACAAGCATCAAGAATATGGGCATTTAGCAAACAAATGTCCTAAAAGGACAGATCAAAAGGAAGGGTATGTTGGCTACTTGGGATGAATCGTCGATTAAAGCCTCTTGAATCAGAAAATTAAACCGAAAGTCAGGCGATGAACTTAAGGCCCTTATGACTCTAGCCAAGTTTACTTTTCCGATCACGATGATTCAACAATTGAAGAAAATTTGGATAGTGATCATGAAAATGATGAAGATCTTCAAGATGCTTACAATGCCTTATATAAGGAAAGTTGTAAAATTTTGTCAAACTTAAACTTCAAAAAGAAAAGTTTTTAAACTTAAAGAATGTTTTGAAACCCTTGTTTTAGAAAAATCTCAAATTTGATTGTTTTGAAAAATCAAAGTGTGATCTAGAATTCAAAACCTCCTAATTGAAAATTTGAAATCGAAAATGAGAAACTTAAAAATGAAGTATCTTCTCTTTTGAGTTTGAAGGACACATGGAGATATGCCCAAGGTGATCCAAAATTAGAAAAATTATTATCAGGATCAAAAATGTGGCGATTGATCGGGTTGGGCTTTGATAAAAACACATCTCTAAACAGAAGAATACTCCTTCCAATTTTGTGAAAGGAGAGACTTCTAACTCAAAAGGAAAAGGTACTAGTCAAGTTTTTTCTAAAAATACAAAAACTTTTCAAAAACACAAAAGCGACTATATAAATTTCAAAAATCAGATTGAAACCCACTATTTGAAAAAATTGTTGATTTACTTAAGGAGCTATTAAAATTTAACTCATGAGGTCACTCTTATAACTATAAACAAAACGAAGACCAATTATTCTCCTAAACCCAAAACGATCTTGAAATGGGTTCTAAGGTTACTGTTTGGTTGCTCACACTTGCTTTCAAAGCTACAAGCCATTCAAAATGGTACCTAGGCAGTGGATACTCGGACATATGACGGGCGACAAAGCTCTATTCACCGATCTTAAAGATATGGTGATGGGTCAGTCACATTTGGTGATGGTAGCAAGCAAGATAATTGGCAAAGGTGCGGTTCAACTCTATAACCTTCCCTTATTTAAAAATGTTTTATATGTTGAGGGTTTAAAACACAACTGTTGAGCATATCTCAAATATGCGATAACAACCATAATGTTAAATTTTCTAATCAAGGTTGTGAAATTATAAATGAAAAAGGTTACGTAATATTAGCTGTGCAGAACTTCAAAAGCTGCTATATAGTAAGCAATGGTAGCTCATATCGAACAAACGTGCTACATGGTCCATACCGATGAGACGAAATTATGGCATAAACGTCTTGGACATGTACACTACCGAAATTTATACTGATTGAGCAAAAGTGAACTAATTAGAGGACTACCTAAGATGCAAAAAAGTAGACAAGATTTGTGGTGAATGCCCGGTATGGTAAACAAACTAGGAGCTCTCACAAAAAGGTGAACTCCAATATCACCACAAGACCACTCGAGCTTCTCCACATGGATCTTATAGGACCAACAAGAACGGAAAGTCTAGGTGGCAAAAGTACATCTTAGTTATAGTAGATGATTACACAAGATACACTTGGGTTTCATTCTTGAGAGATAAATCGAAACCCTTGATGAAGTGAAAAAGATTATAAAGCAGATTCAAGCGAAAAATGTTCTCAAGTCAGCAAGATCCGTAGTGATCATGGATCAGGTTCGAAAATAGCGGTTTGAGAAATTTTGTAGCGATCAGGGAATATCGCATGAATTCTCTGCACCTAAAACTCCTCAACAAAATGGAATTGTCGAGAGGAAGAATAGAGTACTTCAAGAAATGGAAAATGTTATGTTAAATAGCATGAAGCTCCCTAGGAATCTCGAGGTGACGAGTGAATACGCCTGCTACATTATTAACCGTGTTTATATTTGTAAATCTAATAATAAAACGACTTATGAAATGTGGTTTGAGAAAAAGCCTTCTGTCAAATACTTTCGAGTTTTTGGCAGCAAGTGCTATATTTTGCGTGTGCCGTGAAAATTTGGGAAAGTTCGACACTAAAAGTGATGAAGGGATCTTTTTAGGATATTCTTTAAACAGTCGTGCATATCGGGTTGAACAACGGGACCGGTGTGATTCAAGAGTCAATAAATGTTGTGATTGACGATCTTTTGAATACACACTGTCCCTAGTTCGAATAATGATGAAGTTCTTATACTTGAAAAACAAGAAATTTCATCAAGTGAAACTAATCGAGAATTAAATTTGTTAAAGATCATCCAACTTCTCAAATACTTGGAAACCCTCTCCTTTGGTGTGCGCACTCGTAGACAATTAGAGGACATATGTAACTACGTATGCTTTACATCCCAGATTGAACCGGTTAACGTAAAGAAGCACTTTCGGATGAAAAGCGGATTCTTGCGATGCAAGAAGAACTTAATCAGTTTGTCGAGAAATGATGTCGACATCTTGTTCCTAGACCTAAAGATAAACATATTATTGGAACAAAATGGATTTTCAAAAACAAATCTGATGAACTTGGAAATATTATTCGAAATAAAGCAAGACTAGTTGTACAGGGGTATACACAAATTGAAGGTATTGACTATAATGAAACATTTGCTCCTATAGCTCGTCTTGAATCAATCAGACTTTTTATCTCCATTGCATGTTTTAGGAAGATTAAAATTTACCAAATGGATGTAAAGAGTGCCTTTCCGAATGGTGATTTACATGAAGAGGTATATGTTGAACAACCTACAGAGTTTGAAGATCCTAAATTTACTGATCATGTGTATCGTCTTAAGAAGGCTCTCTATGAGTACGAAACAAGCTCCCGGAGCATGGTGCGAAAAAGCGACTAAGTTTTCTTGAGTCATAATTTTCGGATGGGGTGTGTTGATAAGACGCTCTTTGTTAAGAAACATAACGATGATTTTCTAATGGTTCAAATATATGTTGACGATATTATTTATGGATCAACTTGTACTAACATGACTGTTGAGTTTTAGATTTAATGAAGTCTAAATTCGAAATGAGCATGGTTGGAGAATTAAACTATTTTCTAGGGTTGCAAGTAAAACAACAACTTTGATGGAATTTTATCTCACAAACCAAATATGCTCGAGTTTAATTAAGAAATTTGGATTTGAGAAAGGTAAAAATTATGATACTCCTATGAGTACAACTTTGAGACTCTCAAAAGACTCTACGAGGGTAATGATGTGGATCCTAAATTGTATCGTAGTTTGATTGGTAGTTTGCTTTATCATTGCTAGTAGACGGATATTGCTTTGAGTGTTGGTATTTGTGCTCGTTATCAATCAAATCCTAAAGAATCTCACTTAGCTTCTTTGTTAAGCGGATAATGCGATATGTCGCAAGTTCTACTAAGCGGGTCTCTGGTATCCACATGAGACTAATGTTCAATTAGTCGAATGCTTGAGATCTTGTGAAATTTGGAAACATTGATGATAGGAAATCAACCAGTGGTGGTTGTTTCTACATTGAAATTGTCTTGTTTCTTGGTTTAGCAAGAAGCAAAGTTCTATATCGCTATCAACGGTGAAATTTGAATACATTCTTCTTTGAAATGCATGTACTCAACTTGTTTGGATGAAGCGAATGTTAAGCGATTATGGAATTACTCTGGATTATATGATTTTATTTTGTGATAATTCGGTCTGATAAATATCTCTAAAAATCGATTCGGCATTCACGTACTAAGCATATTGACATTAGATTTCATTACATTCGTGAATTAGTGGAAGAAAAATTAATATATTTGGATTACATTCCAATGAGACTCAACTTGCGGACATTTTCACTAAACCGCTCGACAAAAGCAGGTTTAATAAATTAAAGTTTGATCTCGGTATGTGCAATTTAAATTGAATTTGCATGATTTGGTGTATCATAATGTACATAAATTTGATGTTTTATTTGCTTAAATTTGAAAATTATTTAAAAAATTGCATATTTTATGTCGTACTCGACCATCGTGAGTGTAGTGTACTGGCCAAAGTCGTACCACGACCAGGTCGAGCACTACACGACCGGTCGTGAAACTCGGGATTTCACTTTAATTTGGGGATTTTAACTCTTCTTCTTCATTTCTTTTTACCCTCCAACGGTTCTAGCTACGACCGGTCGAACCCACCTTCATAGTACTTCAAGGTTAGTGGTTCTTTTGCATTTTCTTTATAGATTCTTGCTATTAGTGTTTCAAATCTCATTCGTGTGGAATCTATTTGGTCGTTCATTGCAAGTTTGGGGTTTTATCTTGAAAAATCTGTTCTATCTAAACCTCATTTCTTATATCTTGCATCTTGTTGTTTCCTTGAAATCCTTCTTTGAAAATGGATGCTAGAGGTAAAAAGAAAACTACTCGAGGTCCCTCTTCATCTAAATCAGCTTCTATTGTACAACGTCATCTTCGCTCTCCCGAAAATGATTCTTCTGATGCTCGGGATTTGCGTATGCGCAATGTTATTGTTGAGCGTCATGTTAATATTAATCACATTGCTTCATTTGGTATCCTTCCTCTGTTGGAATCTGTGGGATGGGAGAACATCTTACATTGGGGTGGAGCTGCATACCAGTCCATTGCCCAATCCATGTTTGCATGTATCTGTGATTTTTCTCTTGAGGATATTACTTTTAAAGTTGATACTCAAGAAGGATTGTTTTTAGTGGATCGACATTTGATTTTGACATTATGGAAATACTGTCAATGATGAGAGCATTCCAATTAATATTTTACATGACAGTCTCTCGAATACGACGAAAAATGCTTACTAGAGATTTATGTAATTTGGATGTTCATTGGACTTATAAAGGTCATGTACTTCCCTCAAGGTATTTGTTACCCAGACACAGAGTACTTCATAAGATATTCATCTCAAATCTTTATCCACGATCTGGTAATAAAACCGAACTCACTTGCTTTCATGGTTCGTGTTTTGCATTCTGTAGTCTCAGTGCAAAAATATGTCTACTAGTCTTTAATTTGTTATTCCATTATCTGTCTCGTCACCATCACTGGACACGGTGATATACCCTTTGGTTATTTATTGACTATCTTTGGCAAATCGTATGCTCGTGGCTATGCCTACTAGAGAAAAACCCATCCATAATCTCCTTTTAATAATTCCAATCTTAACAAGATGAATTTAGAATTGGTGAAGGCAAGTGGATCTTGTAGCGAGTGGTCTTTGAAGCGAGGAAATCTTTGAAGCTAGTGATCTTCGAAGACGTGAATATGGATGATTTATTTGAAGAACTTGAATCGGACTCGGTGATGATCGATTTTCACCTTCGATTTTGATGAAAGATTGAATTCACTTCAAGAAGCGGTGGCTCAAATTCGTGTTACCCAAGACACACAATTTTCATATTTACGCAAATATATGAGGCGGATTGCTAAGGGTTTACATAAAATTGATCCATCTAATCCTGCACCCTCTTAGGTTACATTTGAATTTTTAATGGGTCTGTAATATTTTTCTTGAACTTTTCATGCTTACTGACTTTTTGGATTATGCACTATGTTTTCTTGAATCAACTCCTATTTTCTTTTCTATTGATGCTCTTCTTCCTTTGTCATTTTGTGTCAAAAGGGGGGAGAAGTTTTGGTCTTTGATGATTTATTTATGATGTGCTCCTATTACTCAGGCTAATACTCAGGGGGAGTTAAGCTTCTCAGGGGTAGTTATGGGAGAATGATGCTAGTTATTACTTAACATATCTATGCATGCTTCTCTATTGTGAACCTGTTTGTACTTCTCTTATGTCTATTGGAAGTATTATTATTACTTGGGTGTTTTGTCACAAATTTGACAAAGGGGGAGATTGTAAGTGCTATGGTCTCATACTTCTTTGGTTGTCAAATTTGTGATGTGTTAAAACATCTATCTATGTCCTGTGCTTGTATGATGATTTATATGAATTCAAGACACTGCATAAATACTTCAAGAAGCTACAAGTTGAACTTTTCAAGAAGCTACATATTGAAGTTCAAGAAGCTACATGTTGAAGTCTCAAGAAGCTACAATGTTGATGTTCAAGTTTCATGACTTCAAGACTAATAAGCAATGCATGAAGTAGTTGTTATGCTGATGAAGATCTCAAGTTTGAAGCTACAACAAGTTCAAGATCTCAAGCTTTGATATGGTTCAAACAAACTACATTCGTTGAATGGTTGAAGTTCAATGTCCATACGACATGATTGGAGTTTGAATGACCTTAGGTTGACCCTTTAAGTAGGTCACTTTGGATACATAAATCAAATATTTATTTTACATAAGTTTGGTCTATTCTACGACCAGATCCTAGCTCTTGTTCGACCGATCTGGCATTGGTTCGACTAGTCCAAGAAATTCCACGACAGTCCTAAGTTGTTGAAGATTTTTGAAATTTTTGGAACGCCCACGATCGATCTGGAGGTCCTTCGACCGGTCGTAGGTGTGGCTTCGACTCGTCACGACCAGTCGTGGATCTACGACTTAAAATCCAGCAACTTTATCTATGGTCCTACGACCAGTCGTAGGGATCTACGACCAGTCGTAGGTGACCCACGACCAGTCGTAGGGTACTCATGACCAGTCGTGGAACGACTTTCAAAGATCGCGCTCAAAATTTCAAAAATCTGTTAGAGCTACGACCAGTCCAAGGTTTCTAAGACCAGTCGTAGGAACGATTTTTGCTTCTATAAATTGAACAAGAAATTCAGAGTTTTCACACTTCAACTCGATTCAATTCAAGAATTTTCAAGTGATCACTCTGAGATAAGTCTGTGTTTATTTTAAGTTACATTGTGCTTATTTAATATTCCTTTTTGCTAGATTATTTAATTTGATTTTGTTTCTATATTCCAATCTTATTTGAAAAGCTTCTTCTTGGAATCAAAATCAAATATAGCTACGCCCAACGAGTTAAATCTAAAATCTATTAGAATTTAGAACCTTATGAATGTGAGTATTGGAAATTGAACTTTGACATTCAATCATCTACTCCGATTGGTTCTCCAAGAACTTTGCTAAGAAAAGGAGAAATCCAGGTATTTTACAATTCTGTAAAATTTATTTACTTTTGGTTTTGTTTGAGGTTAAGCCAGAAAAATCTCATTGTACTGGTTTTGTTTGAGGTTGAGCCAGAAAAAATCTCATTGTTTTGGTTGTCGAGGAAAACCAGAAAACTTCGTAAAAGAGGGTTTTGAATTGTGTAAGCCCAAGTGAAAAAGACACAATTGTAAAGGTTTTTGGTGAACCTGTGAAAACCTATTTGATAGTGAACGCTAATATCCCCTGTGTGAGGATATTAGGAGTGGAGTAGCATTCTGTGTGGCTGTTGGAAAACAGTTGGTGTACACACAGGCGAACCACTATAACTCTTTGTCTTGTGGATTGAATGCTTGCTTAATTTTCATATCTTTTATCATTCGGTTGTGTGGAATGTACAAGTGGATGTAAATGTTGTAATTATTTACATTTCAAGCAAGTGTGGGGATTGTTGTAATAATTTAGATTTATACTTCTGCATTTAATTTCAATTCCTTGCTATTTTATTTACTTATACTAAAATTGAGTCCTTGATCCAAAAGAGGTTCTAGAAATAAGGTTGTCCTACCATAAGCCCTTGTTTATTATGGTGTAAGGTTGTCCTTAGAACTAAATTTGTATCAATCTCTCAATACTTATTTATCAAGGTGATTTAAAATTTAGCATTGTGAATTGATTTATATTGTAAGGCTATTGGTTTACTTTATTTCCGTGATTTTAAGTTAAATTTGGCATTGTCCTATTCACCCTCCCCCCCCCCCCTTCTAGGACATTTAGCTTGGCCTTTTCACAACCCTGGATGGTAGGCCCACATCAATGATCCATCTAGACCACCACTCAATAACCACCAAGTCGAAGGTCCATTACGATCACAACTAGTCAAGTTACACCCTAAGTATGGGTGTACATTCATATGTGAGAATTTCCCACTAATGTACCAGTTTAAGTTCTGTGAGCAATCCACAAAAAATCCACAAGCATGAACAATTATACAAGATAGTCATAAAGCATGTAAACAGCAATTCAATTCCAATCAGCTAACACATGTGATTATAAAGGAAATATCAATTATGAATTTAAATAAAAACTATAACTTAAGCTAATGAGAAGATGGAAAGCTCAGGGGGAAGAATCATCACCTTATACTTTGAATCGCCTTCTAGTGTCTCTAAGTGCTTGTGCCCTTAGAATTGTATCCTACCATAAATCATGAACTTGTACAATTAGGTCTAAGTTCTAATTACTACCTAAGGTTTAAGATCATAACCTAAGGTTTAGATTGGTCAGGTTGGTGTGGTGCAATAGCAGCACCCCACGAATCCTCTCGTTCTTCTCCACAAATCCTCTCCTTCTTCTACTTCTTCTCTTTCTCTTTTCTTCCTTTTTCCTCTCTCCTTATCTCCTGTCATTTACGACACCAAGAACAGCTACCACACGTCCAAACCTCGCCCCGACCTAAGACAACTAGTGCGGTTTGGACGAGGAAGAAGGTGCGGCCTCTAATGGTGGATGTCGAACGAACGCTTTCCCCTCCAATCGCCTTCTATCAGATGGTCTGTATGGACCCTAGGGAGCTTGTAGACGAACCTCATTGAAGCTTAGTGGAGGTTAGGTTGGTGGGTTTGTTGGCGGAAGGAAAACGGCTAACACCACTCTCATTCTCTTTATGGGAAGAGAAACCTAGCCCGAAGGACTAGGATTCGTTTGATACAGACGGCTGGGATTGGAGAGGGGAGAGAGCACGCGGATTACCCTCATGGTAAGGAGAAAAATTGTCGTTTTTGGAAATACGGTTTTGTAGGGCCTGATTGCAGTGAGATTCGTGTGCATCCACATGCACCGCCTCATGGGAAAATTAAGACTTTTGGTCACGCAAGGACCCTCTATCAAAAGGACGGTTTGGATCATCAAGGTGGGACCCTCTATCAAAAGAAACGGACGAGCGTCCATCGGCTACTGCACTAGAGGAGAGAGACTGAAACCTCGCTGTTTTAGGAAATAGCGGGTCAGCGCCCGTCTGACCCTTGGTGCGGTCCAGCGCACCTCGTGCACGGTGGATGAGGTGCACACACACCCCCGTGTGGGGTCCATAGTGATGCCTGTGAGAAATCCACACCAACCATTTCATTTGATGGGCCCAATAAGAGACCTTGGCCAAGGATCAAGTGGGCCCAAGGCTCAGGTAGGCTTTACGAATTCATTCACATCCTTTAAATGATGACTACGTTGGTTCGACGGTCGGATCAACTCCAACCCGAGCATTAACGGTCAAAAGATCCTAGTGGGTCATTTGTATGACCCTTATGACATATCGCTAACCATATACTAATATTAATATTAATTCTTTATTATTTTTGTCTATTACTTATAATTACAATATATTTAAAATCTCATACATATATATATATATATATATATATATATTCTTTTAATATTAATCTGTTACTAATTACATGTTGTTGCTCACACATTCATTAATGTACATAATTCATATTATACAATATCATATTATACGTATAAATGATCTAAAGTTTGTACAATATCATATTTAATTAAAATTTTATTTGTATTTGGTAATATTGTTAAATAATATACAATTCCCTTAAAGTATCTAATGATTTTTGTACATATACTTATAAAGGATATTCAATGCTACATTATTATTTATAATTTGATTTTATGTTGTGAAATTATTATTCCTTATGTTTATTTAATATAATATTATTTTCATAATATTTATATACACTAAATACGTACATATCATTTTAGTATGAAATTTTAACTCTTTACAAAATACATACACTTCATAGTGTATATATTTAGGTTGCATTATTTATATATTTATATTAACTTAATCTACATGGTAACACTCGAGTACTGTAAAGTACGGGGTGTTACAAGGTGGGAAACAAGTTATGGTCCATCTATGCAAGGAGAGATTTCCGACCAAGACGTACAACAAGTTAAAGAACAAGAATATTGAGTTGTTACCGATCATCCGAAAGATCAATGACAACACTTACGTTGTTGATCTTTCGGATGACATGGAGATCTTGCATACTTTCAACGTCGTGGACCTGACCGAGTATCATGAACCAAAGCAAGAAGAGTTCTTTTGAAGTAGAGGGGACTGATGTAGAGTGTTTCGTGAATAATTTCATGGCCAAGATGGACCAGAAAATACCCGATCGGAGACAGAAGTGATTCAGACCGTTAGAACATTAAAACGGGCATATCTCACAAACCGAAATGAGTTATCCATCGTGTCATATATGATTTTGGGGTAGGATAAGCTACTTTAGCCAATCAGCCCATGGAGAATTTGTAATATTTCATCATATCGACGGTCGAAATTCCAGTTTATTTTCCTTTTTACTATTTTTAATAAGTTTCATTATAACTCTTCATCCATTGAGCTTTAGGAGTTGTGTCCAACACGAAAGGTTAGGAGAACAACATGGTTAAACCAAATAGGACACTTATTATTTTTAGCCAAAAACCATGAGGTCTAGTGGAAATCATGACCGTCTATAAATAGTAAGTTTACTATTTATAATAAGTCATAATTTCAGGGAGTTTTAGTTGTAGTTTGATTTTAAAACTTCTCCCTAGGGTTCATAACATTATTTAAAGGGTTTTAAACTCATTTTTTAGTATCAATCACTATATTTCAATTTTTATTAGAATTTATTTTGATTTTTTATCTCTCCTCGTGGATTCAGGGCATCTCTGTGAGGAGTAGAGCTGTACACGAACCGAGTTAACTCGGTTAACTCGTTGGACTCAACTCAAAAAAGCTTGATTCAACTCAATTCAAAATTAAGTTCGAGCCAAGTCGAACTAATTTTTGGAGCTCGCAAAATTTCAAGCCGAGTTCGAGCTTATCCAAGCTCGAATCAACTCAAATCGAATCTCAACTCGGATTGAATTAGTTCGATGACTTGGTTAGAGGTGGGCATCAAGTCGAGTCAGATCGGATTGTGTTCAACTCGACTTAGTCCAAAATTTTCAATGAACTGACCCAAACTCAATCCGATCTGGGGCCGAGTCCGAGTCATCTAACTCGATCAAATCCGATGCACTGCTGGCCTGATCCGAACCGAGTTCAACTCAGTCAGGAAAACTGAGTCGGATTGGATTGGGTACGGTTCGAATATTTGGTTCGTTGCGGGCCTTGTGACAGCTGGTGGTGCTGGATATTTAGCTAAGTACTGGCAGAATGTGGTGTAAGATAAGGAAGCTTCATCGGAATCAAACATTGGGAAATCGAGTAATGAAAAGTCCAATTTCATGCCTTTGTTGGATAATATATAAACAGATTGGTCAGAAGAGAGCAGGTCTTGGAAGATTAGGCGCCCATGATCAGAGCAATACTTTTTTATAGCGTACCTGCATACACTTCGGCCATGAGTCTTCTTCAAATGTAGAAGATACGTCATGTGTAGATGCTTCAGGTTCTTCGACAGATGAAGTCACTTCTACTAGTGGAGTAGATGGCGGAACTTTAAGAAATTCAGGGGAATGTGATGAGCGGAATGCATTTTCTTTGTTGAGCATGTCGTTGCCACAGTTTCCTATGAATGAAAATCATCAAGCGGATCAAGATGGGTGGGTGCAGCGCTGCTCATTCGGGTAGAGAAGATGGGTTAGGGATTAGGGCTTTCGTTCGGGTGAGGGTAGTAAAAAAGTAAAAATAACCTATATAGGACCCAACCGAATCGGATCGGATTGGTCTGGATTGGCCACTGACCCAAACTCGACTTGATGTACTGTCAGATCTGAGTGGGCCTACTCGATCTGACCTGATCCTGGCCTTCGGTTCGGATCAGATCAGATCCGACCGATTCGATTGGGTTAAATCTATCAGATTGGGTCGGATCGTGCCCAGCTCTAGACTTGGTTATTTTGATATTGACATTGCTCACCA
Source organism: Magnolia changhungtana (assembly GCA_030180095.1). NCBI lineage: Eukaryota > Viridiplantae > Streptophyta > Magnoliopsida > Magnoliales > Magnoliaceae > Magnolia > Magnolia changhungtana. The sequence goes on from JASAUF010000646.1 coordinate 374,743, forward strand.
AGTGTTTGATGAAATGACTCAACGAAGTGCTATTTCGGGTGCATACATTCTCCGTAGGATCGATTGGTGGCGAGGAAGGTATAGATATGAAACAAATCACTACTTAAAAAAAAAAAGTTTACATGATAAAACTACCCTTTAATTTTGATTTTGATGCTTCCTATTGAGTGTTTGATGAAATATTTGTAAACTTCTGCAATTGTTTTACATACTGTGAGAAATTAAAGGTGCACTCTATGTGTTTAAGAAAATGCGGCACAGGCTCGAACTCGTTTCGAATTGGCCCAAGCTGCTAATCGAACTGAGTTGAGCTGGCAAGTCAAGCTCAAGGACCGAGCTGAGCCGAGTTTGAACTAGGGTCAACTACTAGCTTAGCCAAGTCAAGTTGTGCCAAGCTCGTCTCGATTCGACTCATGTACAACTCAAGACTGAGGAGTCTAGTGAAGCTCCCTGTATTCAGAGTAATTATACCTTGAGTAAGATGGTGTTTAACCTCAACACGTCGTTCCTACTTCAGTCCTACCATGGCATAAGAATCAGGAGGGTCCGCTAGTAAGGTGATTTTATGAAACAAGCGTATGGCTGAGAAAAACATGGCTGAAGTTTTCTAATCCGTTCACATGTTTCTGATATCGTGGTCCACCTTGGGTATGGAGCAACTTTATTTTCGTAAAGAACAATTATAGTGTAGACCGATATGCTTAATTTGGATATTACACCTAAAATAGCAGTGAAGACTGTTTTAATTGAAGTAGGAATATGCCAATATGTAGAGGGGGGTGAATAGGACTTTTAAAGTTTTTATGGTTTATTTAAAATTCTATTGCACTAATCCTAACAACAAGCACATATTAGGATTACTAAAAAGTAACCCTACTGGCTTCCAAGCCCGGTAGAGGATCCAATCACAAACTATTTAAGAAGTAATCAATATGCAAACTAGTTTATGATGGATATGACTATGTATGTGTGTGAGGTATGATCTCAGATATTCAAATATGAAAATATTGAAGTAAATCACACAAAAAGAAGAATAACAATCTCAAACACGGTTATTTTTATAGTGGTTCGACTACTTGTCTACTCCACTCCCGGTAACCGCACTCAACCCTTGAGTGTACCGGATTTCACTAAGGAGGTTTCACAGCGGTTTACCTCAAACCTAAGGTTTTAAATTAGGTTTACCTTCAACCTTTACAACCTACACTGAGGCTGACTATTTATGCTCTCACGAGCAAGGGTCAACACAACGCACCCACTTTTAGGCACACTGGCCAAGCATCTTCCATAAGACCATAACTGAGGTTTCACACGGATCAACTCGAACCTAAAGTTTTAGACAGGTTCACCTTCAACCGAAAGTTTGTGCTCTCCATAGAGCAAAGGTCAACATTACATACCCACCATGTACACTCCCGTCGGAGACCTCCTACGAGGGCTTGCAAGGGTGAGAAACACCTAAGGCCCAATCCTAAAAAGGAATGATCACAAGTGTCCTCTAGACTCTAATAACTTACAAATAAGTGGATGAGTCCCATTCAGCATGCTAACGAAGATTTCTTCCTTGTTGATGAAAAATCTTTGACTTCCTTAATCCGCAACACAGATGATGTACCAATACGAGGCTTCGGGTTGGGTCAAGGTTAAAATGGAATCCTACTCTATAAAAAGTTTTCCTATAAGGAAGATAGAGTGATTCTGATTATGCATTCAAGGCATCCCAACTTAATGATTTGCCATTAAGGTAGTAGCTGAAGGATCCTTGAATGCGGAAGTTCATTCCCTAATCCACTCTATCGAATATCAATGATGAGGGTGGATTAGAGGATGAACTTCCCTGAGAGAAGGGGCTTTGGGTATATGATCTAAGTTAAAACACTCAAACGCACTCTCTTCTTTCTCTACCAGTAACAATAGACAAGTCCTCTTTATATAAGCAAAAGGTTCCAACGGATATAAAACGGTCATATTTATGACAGAGTTCGATATCATCAAGCGGGTTCGATATCATCGAGCATATACTCTCGATGCACATATGACATTCTTAAGAAAAACCAGGGGTGCCAGAGATCTGCTTGTCGATATTATCGAGTCAGCTTCGATGGACTCGAGATTTGAATATCGATGATATCGATAGTATATCGATGCATCGATAATTTCATCCAGATGAGTATGTGGTTGCTGGACGTATTTTGTCCTCATATCAATGATATCGTTTAGGTATCGAGGACATCGATAGCGCAGGTTGATCATATTGGGATGTGTATCGATAAAATAGAAAAAGCAAGAAAACTCAGAGAATTTTTCTATTTTGAAAAAATTTTCTTAACTTAAAAACCCTATGATATTCTAACTTGTTTTAAGGGTTTTATTTACCTGGTGTTTTAGGACATGGGATGTGAGGCTTAGATTTACCTGTGGCGAGATTGCACACATTCGGTTGAGGCAAATGCTTTGAATTAATCTTCCTATGAAGCTCTGCAGTCTAGCTGACTCAACACTCACGCTAATTGACAAACCAAGGCACTTTCAGCACCTGCCTGCATCACAAGAAAGGTGTTGTGTGGTGGTGATGATGTGCTTTACACATGTGCAAAAGCAGATTACCGGCAGCACCGCCTAGTGGCCCAAGCTATGTGGGGCAACCATGACATATGTGTTTTATCCACACCATTCATCTATTTTCCAGATCATTTTAGGTATATGATCCCCCAAAAAAAAGTAGATCCATAGCTCAAACAGACCACACCATAGGAAAGAGAGGGAATTGAACACCATCCGTTGAAACCTTCTCAAGGCCACAGAAGTTTTGGATCAAGCTGATGGCTAAGATTTCCCTGTCTTTGAATAGGTTTGATGGAAAATAAACATCCCTATGGACATTAGGAAGCTTTCACCATCCTTACTGTTTCAAGTGGTCTGGCTTACTTGAGCTTTGGATCTGCCTATTTTTAAGTCATTCCCTTAAACTACCTGTCAAAAACATGGACGGCATAGTGTGTCCTACATAGCTTGAGCCACTTAATCCCACCGAGGATATCTCTGTGGCAGGTGCTGCATCCAATCCGACTGGCATTGTGTAATGTAAAACACAGCACCATGGTTACTCTCTTGACGTGACAAAGTTATGTGATCCCCTTCACCATGTATGTGTTATATCCACATTGTCCATCCATATTTTCATATTATTTTAGAGCATGATCTCAAAAATGAGCAGATTCAAAGTTTAAGTGAGCCACACTACAGAGCTAAACCGGTATTTACATCTATTTTTTAGTGCCTTGACGTGGACCAATAGAAAAATGCCACATTGAGACATTACGTATTTGGCATATTCAGAATTATACTTGCACTCGAAGGAGATTTGTGTTTGTCCTTCCTTCTGCGTTACGCATTATATCATTATTGCGACCAAACATACTCTTATCAAGCCCTTTAAGGGGATGAATCGTTTGCATACCATATGGCTACAATTAATGTACTCATTAAATGAGGGATGTTCCTAGCATGTCTATAAAATACCCGCTAGATGAGTGTATCGTATCTCACAACTGAATATGATCTCACCCGCAAAACTGCCTCCTACAATCCTTCTCAAATGGGAGATTTTCCCCCAAGACATTCAGAAAACTAGCAACGATCTAAAAGAATATGAAGATCCGCATATTGGGTCATTTTCTAAACGAACCTTGCCTAGGATTGGGCCATGATCGGGAGGAATAGAAACATCATGTAGGTTGGGTCCACAACCATGATCCGATCGGAATTAAAAGAATGGGGGAACTAAATCCAACCTAGTCCAATAACAAATCAATATCATGTGTCAAATCTCACTCCTGTTGAGGACTAGGTGATCTACATTAAATCATCATAGTAAATGGATGTGATTAAGCGAAAGATGCTCCCTTGATCTAACCAAGAGTGTCCTATAGGGAGCATCTACATGTAGGAGTGAAATTTTGATATCTATCCGTAACTAGTGTTTCGAAGATCTTCATGGTTAAAAGCTTCCAGATCCATGAAGGAAGATATTATGTGTCTGGAAAGCCCAAATGAAGAACGCCGAAGGACCTATAAGCCCAGTTAGGGCTTTCATTGCCTCGAGAAAGCTACAAAAGGAGCACCTGAAGAAGAGCTCGAGACCCCACACCAAACACATCTACATTTATCTTAGAAGTAGATTAAATATCTACAACATTAAGTTGCCAGATCCCCATGTTCATTTGAGTTTCGATTCAGTTGTTCATACCTCGGTCATATCCTATGACCATTTGCCCCGATTGTTTGTTCCAATAGGCACAAGTATTTATCTTACTTATCACATCAATTAGATTATAAAGCATGACAGTTGTAATAGGGCCAATACATTAATAAAAATGATCGTGTTTATACTAGTCTTTATTCTGTTGCACGCAAATCTTCTACTTTGATTAAGGAATACCATGTTAAAGCGCTGTTGAAATAAGGTCGATTCTGCAATCACTGATATAAGGTAAAAAGAACTCATTCGTGAGGGCTAACCCCTTCCCTTGCTAAAATTGTCTAAGTATGACGCGTATTAAATCAATAAGTTAATGGTCGAGAAGACTTTAGGTCTAGGTCCACTCACCAATCTGTCCATCTCAGTGCAAGGGTACTATCCAATTCAGTCAATATCCTTGAGTCGAGCAAACTCTAGCATTCTCGCACAATCATACACGTACACATACTTCCTATCCAGGTGCTCGATCGTACAAGTGGTCATAACTAGCAGAATTGAGAGCAACACCTCCTTTCTAGCACTCCCGATGGGACACAGCGGCGTATGTATTTCTCAATCAAGACGAAATGCCACCAAAATCGAAGAATACTAGTTCCGTGACTGATGCTTTTGAGGAACAGCAAGACCCGACTCTGCATTATGAATCAATGCTCAATGTTGATGCAGGAACATCCTCCCAGAACACCCCATACGACTTTATTACATTCCTTGAGTAAATCATAAAGTATATGCAACAAATCTCTAGGGATGCTAAGTCACAAGTAGAGATGAGCTAAAGAATCACTGAGAGACATCTCCAAAGACTCCAAGCGCTTAATAGATATTCTCACATTCTCCATCCTGGTGGAAATGAGACAGAACGACCAACCGAGCTCTTAAATAGAGCCAGCCAAAATGATCCATAAGTTTGGCTTTTACCACCCTCATTGGTGGTGGAGGGAGAGAGGAATGATTGGGTTTTAACCATCTAAAATCTCTTAAATGGCAGAGTTACCACATCTCTAGGAGCTATGCCCTGATCGAATCAAGGAACCCTATTGCCCAAACGACCGAGATACCGTTATCGCATGGCCTGATGGCCGACACACTTCAGGGGCAACCCCATAACTGATTGGCCTACTATAATGGAGCCCAAAAGGCCGCGTACCCCTGGGAATCAACTCAAGATATGCGAGCCTTTTTCCAAGGGCAAAGTAGGACACAAGAGCTCATAGGGAAACCTTTAACCATGCCCCAGCTACATAGTAGCTTGAATAGGACTAAAATGCTTAGGGCACAACCCTCGCCCATGGCCCTGGTCTACCACAAACTATACCGAGCACCACATTCGGGGGGAAATCCCCTATCGAAGTCCCGGTATGTCTAAGAGCTTGTAGGACAAGGGCTCTTTTGGGGGGAAGGGGGGGTACATGCTGCCTTTGCCTCACAATAGCCATCAAAGGCTTGAGGCATCTGATGAGCAACCACCGATAGCAACAAACCCTATACTTGTAACAAGTGTGTCACAGGACTTTGATCCCAGCTAGCCATAAAGGTATCAGGCCTTGCAATAGCAGCAAAGCCTCCAACGACCTATCGACTGAAAATATGTGATAGGACTCATCCAAGAGTACAAACCTTACCCAAACGCCTGACGATTGCCTCAGCTAACCTATAAAAAACCATACCCTTATTGGGTCTACCTATATTATGAATTCTTTAGAGGTTTCAGATTCCCACAGTTCACTCTATTTTGGGGGGATAATGAGACATTTACCATCGAACACATAAGTCAGTTCACCATGTAATGTGGAGAGGCATCTCGAAATAACTTCCTAAAACTTTATTTGTTTGGGAATTCACTAATGGGAACAGCATTTACGTAGTATATCAACCTACCAGTGAATTTAGTTCAGACCTAGGCCAAGATGGAAGAAAAGTTTCGCATGCAGTTCCATCGAGTTAAGCCAAAAGTTTCCATGGTTGACCTCTCTTGATTATGGAAATTGCAAGAGGAGTCGGCCAAATAATTTATTGCCCGCTTTAAGGGTACCTAGAAGCATTGCCCGATCATCCTTCCTGAGGCCGAATTTGCTAGGTTGGGCCTAGAAGGCATTCATTTTGAGCTTCGAAAGAAGTTCGAAGGAGCTTAATTCGGAGACTTGTTCTAGTTGTTGACTAGGGCCACTGGGTACAAGCAAATCCTCTAGGAAGAACAACGACGGATGACTTCATCCAAGGGAACCTATTACAGGGACCCTAACTACAATCTCATCGTGGCGAATGTAATACCCGCGTGGTCGAAAGAAGAATATGATGAATGATATAAAGTGATTGTTGCTTAAATAATTGGCACGTGATCATTCGAATGTCCAACATTAAAAAAGATTAAGGATATGACCTTGGTCGGCACTAATACGGGAAAGGGAGTCACTGGGACTCGAATAAAATACACATTCGACATCTCCAAGTTGGATGAGATATTCGATATTTTATTGGAAACCAAGTTCATCAAGCTCCCTATTCACTAGAGGATAACCTCGATTGAAGAGCTTAAAAAGAGTATTTATCGTAAATGGCATAGCACTGGAACTCATTCGACTAAGAACTGTATCATTTTTTGAAACCTAATACAAGAAAATATTAACAAAGGCCTCCTTAAGTTCCCTGAATAAGAGACAATGGGCATTGACTAAGATCCATTCTCAACCACAATCTCAATCAATGCCATCATAGCTAGTCTTGAATTAAAAGCTCCACCAACCGAAGGTGCCCAGGATTGAAAGCTCTCATCTTCTACCAGACAACAAGGGGCACAATGACAACAAATCACCTAGTGCATTTTTTATACTAAGAGGGTACAAGGGGAGGGAAGCCACTGTAAAATTGATAACCAAACTAGCACGTTACAACAAAACTCTAGAAGACCTAACACAAGCTAGCCCTGATACAACAATGGAGAAAAATAATGTACGAACACAAAGAGTCGAGTGGTTGGTCTGAGCCATCATTCAGGTACAAGAACGGAGGGCAAGGGTCATGGGGCAGTACAAACAATCATGACCCAAGAATACATAGCCAGCCTCTTACCACTCCAAGGATATGTAATGAGACACACCATGAGCGACCGGTCAAGCCTAGAATGGGTGAGCTGATTGAGCCATTTACTAACCGATAGACCATCCTTATCCATTACAAATTCCCATGGCTCCCTCAAGGATTGACACATACACAGAGGCGTCGACCTCAACGGAAGAGAGAGGCATTCAAAGTTCTTGTTGTTGTTGCTTGGACATGATACAAGAATTTACGATCAGTCAAGGAAAGGCTTGGACTACGGCTTATTCATACTCATCCTCCCAGACAGACTTTCTTGAAGTGTGGCCCAACAAACTGATGACGAGCGGCCTGAGAAGAATAGTGGGTCACTTCAAAGGCCGTCAAGTCCAGGAGATTCCATGTAAGAAATTGACCCAGAAATAGTCGGACCTGGGTAAGAGGGAGTTCCCACAACAAAGATCACATTCAGGACTCTTCCCCCATTACGCTTAGCTGAAATATGGCATTCATCCTCCCAATGAAGTTTCAGGCACTACCGAGTCAACCTGACAAAATGCCTAGTGACGTTATCGATGAAAGTGAACCTTCAGCAATGTTCAACGTAAAAGCCTACACATTAGCCAAAGACTAAGAATGCGTCAAGTGTGAGGAAAGAGGGGGACAGAGTGAGACTAGTTCTTCAACAATCAAAGATGAAGACCTAGCCACTACTCACAGGACTACATGGCTAAAGGATCAGTCTATATCGATAATTATACAAGTATTGAGAAGGTAATCTTTACAAGACCCCTAGGCTCACTCACCAAGCACCTCAAACCTCTCTACATGATAATGCACATGGATGGATATCTCATGTCTCGTGTCATGGTCAACAATGGAGCTACAGTCAACATCATGTCAATGGCGATGGTCAGGAAGCTCTATAAGACAGAAGATGGTTTGTTGGCCACTGAAATCGCAATTTTAAGGTTCGCAGGAGTGATTACCATATGAAAGGGATACCCAGCATCAAGATGCAAGTTAAAACCTCTAAAGTCATGATGGCATTTTTCGATATCGAGCCAAATACCAACTACGCCGCACTCTTAGGGAGAGATTAGATCCAGTCCAATAGGTATGTCCCCTCGTCAATGCACCAGTTTGTAATATTGTGGGGTGGACCCCGAGAAGAAATCTTTTAGGCCAAATAAAACGGTCATTCACCATGGACTTAAATATGTCCGAAGCCAAATTCTACAATGGGCGGTTTGGTCCATTACACCTAATAGGCCGAGATAAGAACAATCATCCAACCAAAAGCATAGTTATAGTCGAACCTTTACAAGGTCTCGATGTGCTCGTATCGTCTAAACTAGTTAGAGCATGAGATTCTTTCGCTATCGGACAAAAATCCATCAGAACATAAACTGGATTGAATGTCCAGATCGGCATCGTGATTGCTATATTACAGAACTTCCCATTAAAGTCGATTCCTGCACCTCTGTCGAGTTGGCCCCACTGGCCAGTTATCACCATATTTAAGGGCTAGTCTACGGAGCTGACTATTACAACTGTTGAAGAAGCTTTGGATGCATCAAAAGAGCTGAGAGAGGATATTCTGTATCAGCAAACAATACTTAGTTGAAAAGATCCCTTGATGGATTTTAAAGACAAAAGTAGAGAGGCTGAAATCACGACCATAATTAGCAGGCTTGAGGAATGTCTCTACGCCTCTAAAGACCAAGGAGACTCCTACATCTACATCATTAAATGCCTTAAGGAGGAAGACATTGTAATGGATGACAGAATAGCCTTCCATGAACTCAATCTAAAAGCTCCCAAGATGGATGACGCCAAGCCCGACATTCAAAATAGCTTGATTGAGGTAAATCTTGGGACAAAGGACAACCCACGCCCTATGTTAATTAGCGTGGGGTAAACTCCACAAGCACATATGGAGATGATCTATCTTCTCTAAAGTTATGCAGATTGTTTCACCTAAAACTATTATGTGATGCCCGAGTTAGACCGAGCATTGGTTGAACACTGCCTCCCAATCAAGGACGGCTTCAAGTCGTTCAAATAACCACCAAGAAAAATGACCCCTAAGATTACCCTAAAAATTAAAGAAGAAATAGAGAGGTTGTTGAAGGCGGGGTTCATAAAAACAATTCAGTATGCTGATTAGATCTCTAACATAGTCACTATCATCAAGAAAAATGAAAAGCTAAGAGTGCCCATCGACTTCAGGAACTTAAATCTTACAATCCCAAAAGATGAATACCCTATACCCATGGCTAATCAGCTAATCGACAGAGCCACAGGACATAAGATTATGTCCTTTATGGATGGCCACTCTGTTTACAACCAAATTGTATCACAAAAGAGGACATTGTCAAAATAGCTTTTCGATGTCCAGGTGCAATTGGAACCTATTGTTGGGTTGTAATACCTTTCGGGCTCAAGAATGCAGGAGCAACTTATCAAAAAGCGATAAATGTTATCTTTCATGACATGATCGGCAGGTTTATGGAGGTATATAGTGACAATGCTATGGTAAAGTCAATCAATCTAGGTGAGCACTTCACCGATCTAAGAAGAACTTTCGAACACGTGAGGAGGAATAAACTGAAGTGAACCCTCTGAAATGCATGTTTGGAGTATCAGTTCGAAACTTCTTAGAGTTTCTCATTTATCGATGGGGCATTGAAGTTTATCAAAATAAAGTTCGAGCAATCCTGAAAGCGAGTCCCCTAAAGAATGAAAAAGAATGCAAAAGTTCATAGGCCAAGTAAATTTCCTGCGGCGATTAAACTCTACCGGGAAGATTGGCCCTTTACTCACCACTGATCAAATTAAAAGTTGGCCAAGACTTTATTTGAGGACCAAAGTATCAGGACACCTTTGAACAGTTAAAAGAATATTTGATGAAACCTCCAATGTTAATTCCTTCAAGGAAGGACAAGCCATTTTGATTATGCATCTCAGTTATATACGAATCTATTAGAGTGTTGCTCGCACAAGAAAAAAATGATAGAAATGAGCAGGCCATCTATTACCTTTCTAGAATCTTACATGATACCAAATGGAGATATCTAGCTATCACGAAGCTCTGCTTGGCGTTATATTTTGCCACTATCAAGTTTCGTCATTATTTAATAACTAAAATGGTTCACGTCATCTCATCAAATGACTTAATCAAGTATATGCTTACGCAACCAATCTTAAAAGAGATAATTAGAAAATGAATTTTAGCATTATCAAAATTCGTATTCAAGTATGTGTCCCAAAAGGTAGTGAAAAGCCAAGTATTAGCAAACTTCATGGCCGACCACCCCAGATAAGTCGAAAGCCATGACACGACAAGGGAAGTGGGTATTCACATCATTCATTTTGTTCCATGGAAAGTGATATTTGATGCTTCTCGCACCAAGAACACCTCCGGGGCAGGAATCATCGTATGCCTTTCAGTTGCAATTTGATTGTACCAACAATCAAGATGAGTACAAAGAACTAATAATCAGCCTGGAGATTATAAAGGAGCTCGGAGCTAAGTACGTTGAGGTTATTTGTAACTCTCAGTCAGTTCTAAATTAGCTCGTAGGAAAATATATATGCATTAGCTAGACCCTCCTGCCATATTACGGATCAGCAGTTCAGTTATTAGACCAGTTTGACGATGTAGATCTAAGGTACGTTCCTAGGGAACTTAACAAAAATGCTAACGAAATGACACAAATTATAACTGAGTTAAGACTCCTAGAGGGACTATCCAAGAGATTCTTTATTGTTCAAAAGCGTTCATTACTGTTTATATGGAAAAGGCTTTTAACTATCAAAATAACATCATCAAAAGATGCAGCCATCGAAGTTGCAGCATTAGATGTGGGAGTCGACTACTGGTGATGCCCTATCATCCAATATTTGTTATGGCCTAACCCAAAGATAGAAATATCAGTGCGGTAACTATCCCTCCACTATCTCATATTGGATGATGACCTATACAAGAGGCATTTATGGAGTTCACTAGTCAGGGCAAAAGATGTGATCGTTGGTCTGAAGACATGGCTACTATCGACCAATCATATAAAAGGATTGTATAAAATATGCGAAGGGATGTCAGGCATATCAAAGGCATGGCCCATTACAACATATCCCAGCATCAGAGCTTCACCCGATCATGAAATCATGGCCTTTCTGAGGAAGAGCAATCAACACCATAGGCCAAATATATCAATCGTTTTCAAAGCTACACAGCTTCATCATTGTAGTAACTGATTATTTCACTAAATGGGTGGAGGCGAGACTAACAAAGGAGACTAAGCAAGCTAAAATTATGGACCTCATTGAGCACATCATTCGTTAGTTTGGTATTCTCGAAACAATCATAGTTGACAAAGGAGTGGCCTTCTCAGGCCGAGAAATCCAAGAATTTGCGGCCGCGTATAAATTTAAATTCCTATACTCCACGCCATATTACACTCAGCCCAATTTTAGGCCAAGTCAACCAACAAAATATCATCGAATGGATGGTAAAAACAACCCGCACTAGTGGTATAAAGCATTGTCCGAGGTACTTTGGGCTTACCAAACGTCACAAAGGAAAAGTACAATGATGACACCTTTTGTGTTGACTTATGGGCATGATGCAGTCTTGCCAATGGAGGTTATGTCATCCTTAAGGGTAGCATATCAGCATCAATTAACCCCAAAAGCGTTCAACAAATCCATATTTGTTGAGTTAAAAGAATTGGTTAATATGCGCCTCCAGGCCCTCGACAACCTAAAAGCTCATAAGCTCAAAGTGGCTAGAGCTTATAATAAGAGGGTTAAATAGAAAATCTTTACAGAAGAAGAAATCATATAGAAAACTACGCTTCCAATCAGTTTAAATGATAAAAAAAAAAATATGCAAAGTGGTCAACAACATGGAAAGGACCACTAAAGATAAAGAAGGTCTCACGCGGAGGAGCATATCTTCTATAATATATGGATGGTCAGGAAAATAAAAATCTAATCAACAGACGATTCCTAAAGAAATGGTACCCAACATTATGGGAGACCATTTTAACCAAAAAAACAACTATAGATCAAGCCGGCCAACATCGAGAGTAAAGGAACACCGATAAACGACCGTGGTAAAAGTAAGAAATTACCCGCGGCCAACCCGTGTCATTTTATAAATAGTGGTCGAGTACTACACTCAGGTTACCACCCTTTATGGAGTGCTTATCCTTACCCAAGACCATTACAGGTCAGATGCGCACAAAAGCTAACATGACGGTTAAGCGCGAACACTGCACCGACACATATTGAGAAGTTGAACGACCGCTGAAAACTCGGATATCGAATGTCCCATCACATCTCTCGCTACAAAGGGACATGAGGGGCATTTTTTACACTTATTTTCAATGCCCTAAGATAGGCCAAAAAGAAGATGCCACTTGGAGACACTATGTGTTTGGCAGTCAAAATCGTACTCGCACGTAGAGAAGATTTGTGTATGATCTTCCTTCGGCGTTACACATTCTATGAATATTACAATAATACAAACTCTTATCAGGTCCTTTAAGGGTATAAATCGCCGCATGCCACATGGCCATGATTAATGTGCCCATTAAATGAGGGACGTGCTTGACACGGCTATAAAGACACGCTGGATGAGCATATTGTATCGCACAGGTAGATCATCCTCAAAGCCACCTCCTACGATCCTTCCAAAATGGGAGATTTACTAGAGACCTTTATAAAATTAGCAACAATCCAAAAGATTCTAAAGATACGGATATTGGGTGAATCTCCAAATGAACCCAGCCTAGGGTTGGGCCATGATTAGGAGGAACGAAAATATCTTCTAGGTTGGGTCCGCAACTATGACCCATTTGGGATCAAAAGAATGTAAGAGCTAGATCTAACTTGGTCCAATAATGTGTAAGTGCTTATACTTAAAACACAGTTAAGATTGTTAAATTTCGTAGTCCCGAATGAATCACAAGCACTCATGAAGATGTTCTTCGATGACTCATGAAGACTACGTAAAGACTAGATCAACATCCCAAGGAAGAATCATCATTGCAAGCTTTATAATGGTTTGGTTTGAAGTTTAAAGCATCTATATATGTCAACCATCAGGTGGTATAACCTTAGATTGACTCTAGGTTAGGTGTATTTCACATGGTATCATAATGAACATAATTCTAAGTAAAATACACTGAAGTTAGGCCAACCCGACTTCTGGTTCAGCCAACCTAACTACCTTCGACTAACCCAACATATTTCGGACAAGTATACAGCAAGATAAGGATTTTTTACATCAAGTTCGGCCAGCCCAACCTGTCAGTTCGGCTAGCCCGAAGTGTTCGATCAAGTTTCTAGTAGCCTTAAATCTTCGGGTCTCAAGGAGATTCGGTCAGCCAAACCCTGTATTTAAACAACTGAACTGGACATTCGGCTAGCCGAATTTTAGCTTGGGCCAACCAAATTTTTAAAAAATCTTATCCTGTGAAATCTGAATGTCGTTGGATCGATATCGTTAGAATTCAGCCAGCTGAATTTCCAAGACCTTTGGTTATAAATAAAGGCCTTCTCTCATTCATTTCTACAACAAAAAATTGTGAGCAATATACTCTAGTAAGGAGAGAAATTCAAGGCCTTATTAAGTTATTCGTGCGGTAAATCTTATTTTAATTTAGCTTATTTTATTCTCTTTTCTCAAGTTAGTTTTAATCATTTTCAATAGAGTAATCCATACATTACTTGAGAATCAGAGAATTGAATTTGCAGCATTAGGGTTTTGTTTATTAAAAAATATATTAGATCCATATACTCTTTTAGGGTTGAGCACATATACGTCTTCATCGATATCCCAAGAAAGAATATCGCTGCAATCAAGCTACTATTACGTCTTCAACTCGACATCAGAAGATAAGTAATGTAATTTCTTTTATTGTCTTTTGAGTTTTTCGGAGATAGCCCGGAAATCTCAGCAAATTGTTTTGTAGTGATCCCGTGAAAATCACAAAGTGGGTTTTGTTGTGATAGCCTGTGGAAATCACAAGAACTGTTTTGGGTTGTTAAGATGACCCTGTGAAAACCTTGAAATAGTGAAAGCCAAAATTATGATGGTAATAATTTTGGGAGTGGAGTAGGTGTGGGGTTTAGCACCAAACCACTATAACTCCTTGAGCAGTGGTGGTGAATATTTATTTATTTATTGCTTTCCTTATGATTGATTATCTCTTACTAAGTTTGGTATTTTGATCTCAAAGACGTCATGAAATAACGTTGTGCTGCCTAAATCTTTTAGATGAAGGTTGTCCTACGAACTATTTGGAATCAAGATTTCAATACTCTAAGCTATTGAGAATATTTGTGTTATTATTCCACATTATATCGAATTATTTTGTATTGTCGTATTCACCCCCCTCTAGGGCATCTATAGCTCATCCTTTCAAGTGGTATCAGAGTGAGGTTGCTTTTTTTGGGATTTACCACCTAGAGCTAGATCCAAAGCAATTAGAATGTTAAATTTTGATAGTTTGTCCATTACCATGCCACCTTCCTTTGATGGCTTAAATTATTCCTATTGAAAAGCCAGAATAAGGATTTTTCTCAAATCTATTAATAAAAGTGTGTGGCAAGCCACTTTAACTAAATGGACCCCTCTAATGATGGAAGTATTGATTGAGGATGGAACCACATCCATGAAAGAAACCGCTTATACTTTTTGGACTACCGTTCAGAAAAGTGAAAACAGTGCTAATGCAAAAGCCTTAAATGCAATTATATGTGCTCTATCACTAGATGAATTCAAAAGAATCATTTCTTATGATACAGCAAAACAAGCATGGAATATTCTCGAAATGACACATGAAAAAACTAACATTGTCAAAAAGTCTAAGATTCAAATCCTTACAACTAAGTTTAAGGAAATTCGTATGGAAGAAAGTGTGTCATCCATGGACTTCTATATGAAACTAAATGACATTGTTAATTCGATGTGGGGTCTTAGAAAAAAAGTACCTGAAAGCAAGGTTTGTGCTAAGAGACTGCGAGCACTTCCTAACAGGTTCAATTCCAAAGTCACTGTTATACAGGAATTAAGAGATATCGATGTTATGAAAGTTGAGGAATTAGTTGGATCTCTACAAACCTACGAGCTAAATTTCAAAGCTCCTAAAAACAAGTCCATAGATCTTAAATCCTCTAAATCTAAATCTAAATATGCAAATGTAAATTTTGATAATGAGGAGATTTTCAAAAATAATTTGACAAAAGAAAAGGAAATCCTAATTTTTAGAAATCTAAATATAAAGACAGTCGATGCTTCAACTGTTCTGAATTTGGGCATCTAACTTCGAAATATCCTAAGAAGGATAAATCTAGAAGAAGTGGCATGATTGTCACTTAGGTTGAATCATCAAAATCTGAACCTAATTTAAAAACTGATGAATCAGACCAAGAAATTGTGAAAGATCAAAAGCCTTTTATGACTATAGCTAGAATCACTTCATCAGATGAATGTGAAACTTTTGATTATGAAACTCCTGAAAGTGATTCAGAAAATGAAGTGATCTTCAAGTAGCATATGATGCCCTGTATAAGGAAAGTTGTAAGATTGCTACAAAATTAAAAATTCAAAAAGAAAAATGTGTCAATCTTTAATTGGAACTTAAAAATCTCATTTTTCTAATTACTTTGAGAAAACAAAATTAGATTTGAACTTAAAAATTTTTGAAATACAAAATCTCAAATTTGAAAATGAGAATCTAAAAACAGAAGTTTCTTTCCTTAAGACTTCAAAGATACTTGTATATATACACGGGGAAACCAGAAACTTGAAAAATTATTAACTGCATCTCGTCGAAGTGATGACAAATCTGGCTTGGGTTATATTAAAAGTTACACTGAAAAATCTAAAAAATCTGCTCTTGTATTTGTAAAAGGAGAATCTTCAAAGTCTAAAGGAGTAAACAAGAATGTAAAACTATTCAAAGAACTTCTAATATAAAAACTAATGCCAACTACCACAAATACCAAAGGAGAAATAATTATCCTCCTCTAGCAGATAAGATAGTGGGCTTGCTTAAAGAGCTCTTGAAATCCAACTCTAAAAATAACAAAGTAAGTAGAAACAAGAGAAACTCTTACTCCCAAACACAATAAATAGTAAGAGATCCTCCTAAACCTAGAACCATAATTAAATGGGTTCCAAAAGTTAAGTGTCATGTCATCCACACAGCTTTCAAAGAAAGTATCCATTCGAGATGGTACCTGGATAGTGGATGTTCCAGACATATAACAGGTGATAATGTGATTCTATCATGTATCATTAAATCGATGGCGGCTCAATTACTTTTGGAGATGGTAGCAACTGCAAAATCATTGGAATATGTAATGTAAAACTTTCTAACCTACTTATCTTTAAAGATGTGCTATATGTTGAAGGATTAAAACATAATTTGCTGAACATATCTCAAATCTGTGATAATAATCATAGTGTCAAATTTACAGATCATGGATGTGAGATAATTAACAATCAAGGGCATATAATATTAAATGGTCGCAGGACCTCTAAAAATTGTTATACCATTGATGACTCTTACTCTACAAATCATTCTTATTATATGGTCCAAACAGACGAAACTGAACTTTGGCATCAATGTCTTGGACATGTGAACTGCAGAGACCTATATAAATTGAGCAAAAGAGATCATTTACGTGGTCTACCCAAACTGAAAAAGGTAGAAAATAAAACATGTGGTGCCTGTCAAATAGGCAAACAAAGTATGAGTAGTTACAAAAAGGTGAACTTCTCAGCCACTACAAGACCTCTTAAACTACTCCATATGGACTTAATTGGACCAACTCGAACGGAGAATAAAGGCAAAAAGAAATACTTTCTAATTGTAGTAGATGACTACACTATATATTCATGGGTAGGCTTCTTAAGAGAAAAGTCGAATGCTTTTGACGAAGTCAAAAAGTTAATTAAACACATCCAGACCAAAAAACAACTTCTGTAATTAGAATAAGAAGTGACCATGGCACTAAATTTGAGAATAACATTTTTGAGAAGTACTGTAATGATCATGAAATTTTACATGAGTTTTCTGCTCCTAAAACTCCTCAACAAAATGGAGTTGCTAAGAGAAAAAATAGAGTTTTACAAGATATGGCGAGCATTCTGCTTAACAGCTTGAAATTAGCTAAAAATCTGTGGCCTGAAGCTGTTAATACTGCTTACTATATTATTAAATGTGTATATATAAGGGTAGGTAAAAACAAAACAGCTTATGAACTTTGGTTTAATAAAAAACCTTTTGTGAAATATTTTCTTACATTCAGAAGCAAGTGCTTCATTTTACGAGATCGGAAACATTTGGGAAAGTTTGAAGCTAAAAGCTATGAGGGTATTTTTTAGGATACATTCTAAACAGTAGAGCATATCGTATCCTAAATAAAAGAACTGGGGTGATACAAGAATCTATAAATGTTGTTATCGATGATCAACTGATCAATCCCAGTCATCGCCAAGATGATGATGATGATGATAATGATTAAGAAGAATCAAAGTGAACCATTATCCAAATCAAATTATACTAAGTCAAGGTTAGTAAAAGTGTGAGGCCTGTGTCCTAGTATCATATAGTTCCTTAGGATCCCGCGATCCTCCCAGTCGAATTTCGGCGACCCGCGACCTATAGACAACATTTGCGAGCGATCTCAAGTCGCATCCTGTAAACCCGAGTCGGCTCAACCTGAGACCTATGCCATTACGACTGCGTCGTCGCCGCATCTCATGTGCCAATGCGACGCCTAGACTAGGAGATATGGCCGACGCATTATCCCGGCCATGGATTGCGTGTTGTGGGGCCATGGATTCCAGATAAAGTAAATTCTACTTAGAGCCATCATAAGGATGACATCATCCTAGGCTACCTAGCCTAGGGTGACATCACCCTACCCTATCCCATGCTTGCTAGTAATAATTGTTAAGCATGCCATGCTTCTTACACATGCAATCATCATCTTACATAGTCATCATGACCCTCATTTACATCCCTCTCTCCCTCTCATCTTCCTCATTCTTGCTAGCAAGAAAGCTTGGGACGTCCATGAGAGCCCAACCATTTCAGCCCTCTTTCACCCTAAAACCTACCTAAACCATCCATCCATAACCCATCTCCACCATTGAAAGACCTTCATCGAAGCTTAAGAACCCAAGGGTAGAAGAAGGCGAAGAAGAAGAGAGGTGGGTGCCTCCTAGGACTAGTTTCTTTTCATTTTCTTGCATAAATCTTTATTTCTTCTAGCATGGGGCAACTAGGACCCACCAATCAATGGTGAGGATCTTACCTTGACCTCTAGGTGTGGCCAATCACCCACCTTAGCTTGCATGCACATGTCATGATGGGGCCATCCTCCATAGACCCCATCATGATGTTTTTCCTTGATCTATAGCATGAAGGGGTCACCGAGACACTTGATTTCATGGTGGGGATGGCATCCCCACCTTAGATTGCTGGTTTGAGGGCCCATGCATGGATGAGACCCATTTAATGTATGTTTGATCATTTATGAGGGCCTCATAGTGGCGAAGCCCCTTCTTTGGTTGTCCTTTTCTCTCTCTCCTCCTCTCTATTTCTCCCTGATGTGTGGCCCACCTGATGTGTCCATGGTAGCCAGACCATCCAGTAACAAGGACGTCCTTGCTGCCCATGCTACTGGATGTCCAGGCCCATATTGCTGGTCATTGGACCTGCATGGGTTGGATGGCCATATAGGCCTGATGAATGGATGATATGGATGGTGGCTTGGGTCTAGATGTGTGTGACCCATCCAGGAGGGTCTTACCTTGATGAATATGATGTACATCCACCCATCCAGCAACGTGTGGGCTACATCATACAGCAGCATGTTGCTGTCCAATTTTCTGTCCCACATTGTTGGCCATCTGGATGGGGTGAAACCATATATATTAGCTTGATTTTCTCACTGTAGTGGGGTGGTCCACTGGTGTGTGGACCCCACATTGATGTATGATTGTATTCACAACGTCCAGCCTTGGTGGGACGCCCATGGAGTGGGCCCAAGAGGCCTGGACGGTCCAACAATTGGGACTATCCAGCAGCCTGTATGAAGGGAAAACCTTAAATATCAGCCTGATCTTTGGGTTGGTGGGCCACTCATGTGGACCCCATCTTGCTATACATTTGAGGGTGCATATCATCCACCCATTTTCCCATAATTAGGCAGCCCGTGGGCCCATTTTAGAGGTAGAACCAAGCAGGGCCAGCAACATGTATATCCAGTCACTTGTTGTCCAGCAGCTACCCATCCTTAATGAATGTGTTTTGTCTTCCCCATTCGCCTCCATTATGGCCCACCTTACTGAGACCCACCTCAGATATTTGTATAGCATCCAAGCTGTCCATCTAAGGGACACCACTGTCGTGGCAAGAAGCGGCCCATCTGACGCCTGGCCAGTGAGCGGCCCGAGCGTCCAGGGCCGGGGTGGCCATCCCTAGCACTGTAAGCCCACTTTGATGTTGTATATGATCCACACCGTTCTCCATTTTTGTGGCCCACCCACCTGGTGGGACATCCATAAGTGGGGCCCACCTTGCTTATGTAATGTCAGGCCGTCCAGGCCCCATTGGATCATCCAGACTGGGTTAGGCGCTACTGGACTAGCTGTCCAGCAGCAGGCCTACCTTGGTATATGTGTTGTATTCATGCCTTCCATCTGGTGGGGCCCACTATAACGTGTATGGGCCACCACGAAGTATTTATTTTATCCAAATAGTTTATTTACTGGACCCCAGTAGGCCCAGGAAGGTGGCAAAATTGCTACATGAAATTACTTATTGTAAAGTTGTGAGGCCCACCAGACTAAAGGTGTTATGTATGCACACCATACATATATTTTTCAGAGATTATGGGCCCCATTTGTGCTTTGAAAAGCCCATCATCTATCTGATTGCATTAGGACCTTGCTGTCGACACTTTTGGACGTCAAGCAAGCCCAGATTGACTCGACGTCTAGCCTTAAAGCCCTTCTCAATGCAAGTGTTGCCCATTCATTATGCTGGATTTTACGGGTTGTTTTGCAAGCCCACCATGATGTTTGTGTTCTGCACCTTGTCCAGCTATTTTCTAGGGCATATGTGTTGCCCCATGATGCCCACCATGATGCATATGTTGTATGATTCCCTTGGCCATCTATTTTCTGGGCTATGGGCTGCCTCATGTAGCCCACCTTGATGTATGTAGACCATGGGCCTTTTCTTGAAGCTCACCATGGTGTATGAGATGATATGTATGCTGCCCATTCATTTTTTAGCTAGTATTAAGGCCATGGGCCCCATTGGAAGATAGTTTCCATAGCAGGCCTCAATCTAGGTGGTAATGGTGGTTAAATGTCCACATTGTAAACCTCCTTAGGCCCATTGTTAGGCTCATTCTCATCTTCTCTAACCCAAATCATTGGGCCCCCATAAGTATTGCCCATCTCACCTTAGTGGGCTAACCCAAATTGTTAGGCCCCCAGTATTGATGGTACTCCCACCATGCCTTGTAGGATTGTCCAAACCTTGAAGACCACCTTGATGGGTGTGTTATATGCATATAGTCCATCCATATCCAGGCTACAGGACTGCCTTGTGCGGCCCACCGTATTGTGTGTACTGTTCGTCCATTTTCTAAGCTTTAGGTTGCCCACCTTGACATGTGTTCTACACACGCTGCCCATCCACTTTTCCAGTTAGTCTGAAGGCCGTGGAACCCACAGTTCAACCCCCAAGTGGACCGCACTAGTAAACCTCCCCAGGGTCCATTGATAAGCCCATTTCTCGTCCTACATGTGTGGCAGACAGACCTCGTTGTGTTGGGCTATCCCAAACTGTTAGGCCCCCATGATACCCATCTTCCCTTATCGGGCTACCCCAAAACATTGGGCCCCACTGATAATGATGTTTTCCACTATACCCTGTAGAACTACCCCAAGCTTTGGAGCCCTCCTTGTGATTCATATCGGGCCTTCCATAGTAAATGTGGTCCACCTAGATGCATGCATTTGCCCAAGCCTAGTGACCCTACCGAGGCCCGCCTTGTATTCATATCGGGCCCCCATAAGAAAGCCCAATTGTTACATGATTAAGAGAGTGAGGAAGCCCACTTGTATACCCGCTTGACTCACCCCATGTGATATGCCCTACCTTTGAATCGATTGCTAGGACTTTGTGTTATATATGTATTAACCACACTGTCCATTTACCTTCTTAGGACAAGTGTGAGGCTCATCCTTGACATTAGCACATCATCATCATTCCCCTTGCCGTAGATAGAAGAATATGTGATATCAGGTTAGGTATATTCACTATATAGGCTTATCTTAATGTTTGTGTTAGATATGTCGTCCTTCTGTAGACCTCGTCATGTATTGGGCTGATTAATGTTATATCTGTTAATCATGCTAGTGTGTTTAAGCTAGTAGGATACACTGAGTATATGCTAGCATAACATCATGATACATGCCCATGCGCATCATTGCATGCTTATTATGAGTGATTGATCATAGTATGTGCCATTGGGCTGATTGTTTATAGGACTCCCCAAGAGACAGATTTGCCCCACATGAGCACGTGATACACACATGTTTGATGCTCGGAGCATGTCATTTAGTTTATACTCTTGGGATGTGACATTTATGGCTATTATTGTTTACCTTATCTGATAATCAGGCCAGTATACTTTATTACATCATGATACATGCCCATGTACATCATATGTATGCTTGTTATGTGGAGTAGCATATGTCATTGGGCTGGTTGATTATGGGGCTCCCTGTGAAACGAAGTTGCCCCACATGAGCGCGCAGTATGCATAGGTTTGATGCATGATTGGATAGTGTCACGCCCCAAACTCAGAAACCGGGCTCACAGAATTCTCAATCGCCGAATCCGGTGTCGACAGCCTCCATAGTACCCCATTCTCGGCTCCCAGCGCCCATAAGCCAAATTCCAATCATGGGATCCTACGAGGAGGATTTTCTAACGTACATTTATCTCATAAGAAGCATAACCACAAGTTTACCCAAATCACAAAGGCAACATTATCATCAAATATCCACTAATATAAACAGTTGAATACAATGCTGAAAGGAAAATACATATATCAAAAATCAAAGCTCCAGAAGACAGCTACACGCTCTAAGCTCAATGCTGCTGCGACCTAACGCCTCCTGTAAGCATTTATCGTGCATAAGCTTATAGAAAGCTTAGAGGGTGGTGTAAGTGTATGCGCAAGGTAAGTGCCAAGTATGCAATATCAGAGCAATGCGGAAACATGCTAGTAAGTCCATAAATACCATCAGCCTTATCCAGGTTATACGATGCAAAAACATAATGAGTCAATATCATATATTGAGGAAGCAATGTAGATCAGTTATGCGATGCGGAGACATAGTAAGCTAAATATCATATACTGAGGATGCAATGCAATATGCAAATCCTGACGAGTCTACAAATACCATCAGCCATATCTAGTACATGCATCAAACCTGTGCGTATCGCACGATCATGTGGGGGCAACTCTGTCTTACAATGAGTCTCATAAACATCTCAGCCCAATGGCACATGTTTTAATCAATCATCCCTCACAACATGCATACGAATAATAGGGTCTACAGAATGACGGTGGATCTAGTCCAAATATCAAAATAGGCTCTAAAAAGTGGATACATCAAACCTTATACTGCATATCTTTCTGTCTACGGCAAGGGGTAATATAGACTACTTTGCCGAAGATCACCGATTTAAAACGCGTCACAACAATTAAGGAAGGAATCTAACTTATAGCCACCACAACATCAGACGATGCTTCCGATGTGGGACAAAGTTCTACCTTCACTGTGGCCTGCCAGCAAAGTAGCCTGTCAATCACTGGTAGCTCGCCCAAGCCTTTGAGCCCCGCTCACATCAGTGTCCGCCCACGTGTGCAACAGTGACAGATCATCACCATATGCCCCACCGAGGGCAGAGCTAAGTCTAAGTATAATAAGTGGGTTTCATTACCCTCTCTATAGCGCAATAAACTGGACTTCCCTATGGGCCCAATATATACATAAGGTAGGCTCCAAGGTGCGGGTGATTCTACAAGGCATGGTGTAAGGCTCATTAATGAGGGCCAAATGGTTTGGGTAACCCAATAAGAGAAGATGGAAATGGGCTCGATAATAGGCTCTAGGGAGGTTTGCAACGTGGACATTTAATCACCATTGCACCTAGAGTACGGCCCACCATAGAATCTAACTTACAATGGGGAAAGGGCCTCGTACAATCACAATGGGCCTCATACAATCACAACGGCCTCATACAATCACAATGGGCCACATACAATCTCAATGGGCCTCATACAATCACAATAGCCCACATACAATCTCAATGGACCTCATACAATCATAATGGGCCTCACATGGTCACAATGGGCCTTACACAAGGGTCTCATACATCACAATGGGCCTCATATTCATCACATTGGGCCTCACACAAAGGCTTTATATACTTCGCATTGGGCCTCACTCATGGGCCTCATATAGATCACAATGGGCCTCATATTTGGGCCACAAGTACATCACAACGGGCCACCTCACATGGGCCTAATACACGTCACAATGAACCTCACTCATGGGTCTCAAATACGCCTCGTTTGGGCCTCGAACATGGGCCTCAAATACATCACATTTGGGCCTTATACCTGGGCTTCAAATACATCACAATGGGCCACGCAAATGGATAGCATAGATGAAACACGTACAACATGATGGGCCCACGCCAGCCCATCTGGACGGATGGTGCAAATATATAGCACATATTACAAGGTGGGCCCCACTCGTCCAGTAAATGGACGGTGCAGATAAGACCCAATTACCACGGTGCGTCCCACACGGCAGAAAACAGATGGACGACAAGAATATATATAATATATACATGAGGTGGGTCCCACCATCTAGAGGGCTGGATGGTGTGGATAAGACCCATATGTCACAGCCAGCCCCATGTGCACCGTCTAGGAATGGACGGTGTAGATATAAAATACATACATCATATGGACCCCACCCCCACACGTACAGCACGTGTCAGGTGGGTCCCACGTCCCTGCCAATTGGACGGACGGTTGGTAAATAACATATACCTCATGATGGAGGCCCACAAACCTTGCTGATGTCATACAACAGCTATATAGCTGGGTGAGATACACTAGCCGATCCATCCCACTGTCCAGGGATTAGGCAATGTGGATATACAAGCAATCAAGGTGGGTCCCACCCCCACACGTGCAACATGTGTGGGGTGGGTCCCATGTCCAAAAAAAATGGACGAACAGCATGGATAAATCAGATACATCACGGTGCGTCCCACCGTCCAACAATTGGACAATGAAGATGGCACATAAACATCACAGTGGGCTCCACCATCAGGATAGCAAGATGGATGGACGGTGTGGATGTCACACATACATCAAGGTGGGTCCGCACGTGTGGCCCACCAGCTTATATCAAGCTGATATTTGAGTTATCCCTTCATTTGGGCCTATCCAGATGGACAGGCAGCAATGCGGGCCCAATTCAAGGGCTGCATGGATGAAATACATGCATCATGGTGGGCCATACAATTAGGGAAGAGAGAGAGAGAGAGAGAGAGAGAGAGACGGCGTAGTGGAGGGACCCCACCATTATGGGCCCCTTTTTGTTTACAACACATACATCAAAATAGGTCCCATCATAAGTTGGCCCTCAAATGAAAATCAACAGTGGATATCCTAAAATCACCCACCGATTGTCTTCTTCTTTAGCTCCTTGGAATGCTAAACTCCTAAGCTTTTTCTTTAATAGAAGATGATGAAAATTGAAGGGTTGGATGGTGAGATGAAGGGGTAGGAAGTGGGCCACACTTGGGGTTCTTCTTGGAGCTTAGACCGTTACTCTCTTTGAGTTGTTTGGAATGCTAGAGAGAATGTGATGGGATGAAAGGGATGGGATGGGTGTAAGGAAGGGATGGGTGATATAAGAAAGGGATGGGTGGAGAGAGAGAGAGAGAGAGAGAGAGAGAGAGTTGACTTTGGGAATGGAAGAGAGATGGGTGTCATGCTTTGTTGGTAAGAGAGGGATGGGTTGTGTACTTGCTTGTACTTGATTGATTGATGTAATAGATGGTATAGATTCTCTCGAATTCCCAAATGCACGGCATTTCCTCGAAATAAACGTGGGCCCACAACTCCTGGCCTAGGTATCGTATCGATGCGCTAGTCACATCATTAGAACTGTGGCGATGGCAACTTAGATATATGGGACGTGACTTAAAGTCACGCGTAAATGCCGATTATAGGTCGCAGGTTACTGGAATTCGATAGGGAGGATCGTGGAAGTCTAAGGAACGGTACGGACTAGGATATGCGCCTTACAGATAATATAGCTCACGCATCTCGCAGTTTATGTCATATGCACGCCCTAGCGACATCAAGGTTATGACTTCCACAGGTATATCGTGGATAGCCAGCTAGGACACCGGAAGTGTTTGGTTTGAGCATATGAGCAAGTTCGATATCCGTGGGTGAAAGTCCCTAAACCCCCAAGGCTAGGGGATGCTGCAACATTGAGACCGGGTGGAAAATAAGAGCGTCCAGATGCCGAATACCAGTAGGCGGCACTCTCACTGATCATGGTCGGTTGAAAGGGGGTGTGGCCTTACCCGCCCGAGGGTAGGGGAAAGCTAGGCTGAGTTTAACTAGCTCAAAAATGGGTCCACACTGACGAGTCGGGTAGATATTGGCTAACTACTGGTCATGCGGCAGTGAGGTCTCTTATGCTCACTTGGTTGTGCGCCTGGGGGAGGGGCAGTCAATGTGGAGCGTAATAGACCTCGGTGATGATCCCAGAGATGAGTAACACTGATATGGAGACCTTCTGAGTAGGAGTTTGCATTTGACTCATTCATTATTCTTTCACTATCCACTCGAGATGGTTGTGCGCAATCAGACCATTATGTGTACATTCGCAATGGCCATGATTTCGGTTGGGTACGCGACCAACCTGAGATCAGGAGTTTACCACGCTAAGTCTAGCTATCCAAATTTAGATATGAGACTGGTTTGGATAGAAGTCCTTTATGATAGACTCCACGTCTTGCCATACTACGTACTATCAACCCGAATTCACACTCTAGCTTGGTCATTTCTTTCGCACCGCATATTGCATTGCATCCCCAACACATGGCATTTGGTTTATCATGACCCCGCATTGCATAACCAATCTGTATTGCATACTCTGGTATTGTATGACTTATGGACTTGCCAGTATTTCCATTCTCGCTGGCATTATATGATTTATGCACTTGTATTATATGCTAGGCACCTGTATAGCGTACACACGTACACCACCCTCTAAGCTTCGTAGTAAGCTTATATACGACCGTTGCATGCAGGTGATGTTAGATCACAGCAGCATTGAGGCAAGAGCGCGTGCCAGAGTTTTGGAGTTTTATTTCTTATATGTATTTTTCCTTTCAGCATTGTACTCGAATGATTTTTATTAGTAGATATGTGGTAATGATCTTTTGGTGACTTGGTTATGCTCCTATCCTACAAAAAAAATTTACTAAAAATCCTCCTTGTAGCATCCCAAGATTGGAACCTTGCATTTTGGGTGTCGGGGGCAAAGAATGGGGTACTACGGAGGCTGTCGGAGCCGGATTCGGTGATCAGAAATTTTGTGAGTCCGGTTTTTGAGTTTGGGGCGTGACAAAAAGACCATCCAATAAATCAAATACTTGGTTACCCTCTTTCTAGTGTTCAAACCAGAAGACAATTGGAAAATGTTTGTAATTATGTTTGCTTTACTTCCCCAAATAGAACCGGTCAACGTAAATGACGAACTAGCATATGAAAGTTGGATTTTGGCTAAGCAAGAGCCTAAATACCATTGATCCTGAGATGCGTGCTTCTTCTGAATAATTTGTAATAATTTAAGTTTTAGCATGTTTACTTAATATTGCTTAGATATTTCATCTATTTTGGTTTGTAATAACTTTTATTCTCTCTTTGGATTACATGCACTCTTGGATAGCTTTCCCTTACGCACATTTGGATATTAATCTTTATGTAACTTAATGATTTCATATCCTTATTTTATATGCTCTTATCCTTGATATTTATGTTGCATATATCATTTAATTCTTTCTTCCTTTGTCAACTTCTGACAAAAAGGGGGAGAAATTTATTATGAATATAGCACAACTCCACAACACTTGAGTGAATATCTAAGCACAACACTTGCATGCATGAATTCTATGGAATTATATTTTTTGCATGTGATAAAGTATTGGATTGTGTGTGTGTGTATTCAGTGTGACTAAGTACTTAGGGGGAGTTACGAATGCTTGTTCTAAGGGGGAGCATCAAGATCATCAAGATACAGTATCACTGGTGGTGTAGAGATGTTCTTTTGAACCAGAGTTTATATTAGTATGATGAGTCTATGAGATGTTGTAATATTTTATGACGAGTTGTGTATGATTGCGTTTTGTCACAAAATTAACAAAGTGGGAGATTGTAAGTGCTTATACTTAAAGCACAGTTAAGATTGTCAAATTTTGTAGTCTCGAATGGATCACAAACACTCATGAAGATGTTATTCGAAGACTCATGAAGACCATGTAAAGACTAGATCAACATCTCAAGGAAGACTCATCATCGCAAGCTTTATGTTGGCTTGGTTCAAAGTTTAAAGCATCTATATATGCCAACCATCAGATAGTATAACCTTATATTGACCCTAGGTTACGTGTATTTCACATGGGATCATAACAAGTATAATTCTAAGTAAAATACACTAAATTTAAGCCAGCCCCGACTTCTGGTTCGACCAGCCTAACTAACTTCGACTAACCCAACACATTTCGGGCAAGTATACAGCAAGATAAGGATTTTTCGTGTCAAGTTCGACCAACCCAACCTGTCAATTCAGCTAACCCGAAGTGCTCGGTCAAGTTTCCAATAGCCTTAAATCTTCGGATCTCAGGGAGATTCGGCTAGTCAAACTGGAGGTTCGTCCAGCCAAATTTTGGCTTAGGCCAGCCGAATTTTTAAAAAATCTTATCCTGTGAAATCTGAATGCCATTAGATCAATATCATTGGAATTCGGCCAACCGAATTTTCAAGACCTTTGGCTATAAATAAAGGCCTTCTCTCATTCATTTCTACAATGAAAAATTGTGAGCAGTATACTCTAGTAAGGAGAGAAAGTCAGGGCCTTCTTAAGCTATTAATGTGGTAAATCGTATTTTAATTTAGCTTATTCTATTCTCTTTTCTCAAGTTAGTTTTAATTATTTTCAATAGATTAATCCATACTCTACTTGAGAATCAGATAATCGAATGTGCAGCATTAAGGTTTTTATTTATCGAAAATACATTAGATCCATATACTCTTTTTGGGTTGAACGCATATACGTCTTCACCAATATCCCGAGAAAGAAGATCGATGTAATCAAGCTACAGTTATGTCTTCGACTCGACATCAGAAGATAAGTACTTTAATTTCTTTTATTATCTTTTGAGTTTTTCTGAGATAGCCTGAAAATCTCAGCGAGTTGTTTTGTAGTGATCCCGTAAAAATCACAAAGTGAGTTTTGTTGTGATAGCCCATGGAAATCACAAGAACTATATTGGGTTGTTAAGGTGACCCTGTGAAAACCTTGAAATAGTGAAAGCCAAAATTACGAGGGTAGTAATTTTGGGAGTGAAGTAGGTGTGGGGTTAAGCACCGAACCACTATAACTCCTTGAACAGTGGTGCTGAATGTTTATTTTTATTATTATTTTTCTTGTGATTGATTGACTCTTGCTAAGTTTGGTATTTTGATCTCAAAGACGCCGTGAAATAAGGTTGCCCTACCTAAATATTTTAGGTAAATGTTGTCCTACGAACTATTTGAATCAAGATTTCAATACTCTAAGCTATTGAGACTATTTGTGTTATTATTCCGCATTAGATCGAATTATTTTGTATTGCCTTATTCACCTCCCCCCCCCCCCCTCTAGGACATCTATAGCTTATTTTGTATTGCCTTATTCACCCCCCCCCCCCCCCCCTCTAGGACATCTATAGCTTATCCTTTCATAACATATCGATATTAGGTGTCAAATCTCACTCCTGTAGAGGACTAGGTGATCTATATCAGATCACCACAGTAAACGGCTATGATTAAATGAAAGATGCTCCATTGATCGAACTAAGAGGGTCCTACAGAGCATGGAAATTGAGATCCATCTGCTACTAACATATCGGAGATCTTCCTAATTAAAAGCTTCTAAATCCACAAAGGAAGAGATGATATTTTTAGAAAGCCCTCACGAAGAATCCTGAAGGACTCAGAAGCCTGACTAAGGGGCTTTCACCACCTCGAGAAAGCTATAAAAGGAGTACCCGAAGAAGAGCTCAATGCCTCACATCAAACACATCTATCTACTTTACATTCATACTTATTTTACTTTACCTAGTCTAGTTCACTACTACCCAGTGGCTCCCTCTGCAATACGTTTATATTAAGAGTAGTTAAATATTTATAACCTTAAGTTGTCATATCCCCATATCCATCTAAGTTTTGATTCAATTGTCCATAACTCAGTCATATCCTATTAACCATCTGCCTCAATCATCTATTCTGATAGGTGCATTAGGTATTCATCTTACTTCTCATAGCAATTAGATTGTAAAGCACGACGATTGTAACAGGGCCAATACATTAATAAAAATCGATCGTGTTTATCTCGTCTTTATTTTGTTACGTGCAAATCTTCTACTCTGATTAAGAAATACCATGTTAAGCATTGTTGAAATAGAAAGTCATTAAACTATCCAATTTCATAATCACTGGTACAATGCGACAAAAACTCATTCGTGAGGGATAACCCCTTCCCTTGCTCAAATCGCTTGAGTGTGGCGCACATTAAATCAATAAGTCAGTGGCCAAGTCTTTAATTTGTCCATCTCAACGTAAGGGTACCCACCAATTCAATCAATATCCTTGAATTGAGCAGACTCTAACACGTCCGCGCAATCATATATGCACATGTACTTCCTATCTAGGCCCTCTATCGCATGAGTGGCCTTGATTAGCTTAATTGAGAGCAACAACGGGGACAATGACACCCACCGTTGAAACCTTCCTAGGGTCCACCATGATGCTTATTTTTCATCCATGTTGATAAGGTCACACAAATTCAAAGGAAGGGAAAACACAAATATCAGCTTGATCAAAAACTTATGTGGCCCACAAGAAGTTTTCAATAGTAGGCATCTGCAAAATGGATAAACCACGTGGATATAACACATATGTCACGGTGGGCCCACGGAGCTTTGCCATGTCAACACAATACCCACCTCCATGTTGTGTTCTACACTAAGAAATTTAAGTCCTTATCGAAATTCAATTGCGTACTAAGTTACTCAGTATGCTTTTATTATACTGAGTGAACTTTGTTGGGCCCACCATGAATGTATGTGGTTTATCCATGTTGTTCATCCGTTTCTCTAGCTCATTTTACGGGTTGAACCTAAAATGGAAGCATATCTAAAGCTCTAGTGGACCACACCAAAGGAAACGGCGGGAATAATGATTTCCACCATTGAAACCTTCCTAGGACCCAAATTGATGTTTATTTTTCATCCAATATATTCATAAGATCACACAAACATGGATGAAGGGAAAACACAAATAT
The DNA here is from genome assembly GCA_030180095.1 of Magnolia changhungtana. Lineage (NCBI taxonomy): Eukaryota > Viridiplantae > Streptophyta > Magnoliopsida > Magnoliales > Magnoliaceae > Magnolia > Magnolia changhungtana. Next base: position 405,801 of record JASAUF010000646.1, read on the forward strand.
TAGTTTAATTCAAAACTTTTGTAACCCCCAAGAATTTTTCAACGGTAGATACATGGATAGTTCAATGTGCTCATCAATGCCTAACCTGAAGATGTGGATCGTCTAAGGCACATTAACATTGCGTACTCCTATTCGAACTGGAGTTTAAAACCAAACTTCTCCTTAGGAGGATAGATGGGGCAATTCAAATGAGATTTATATTAAATTCAACTTTCTATTCACTCATGGCATCTAGGAGATCCGGGGGACCACCACGGCTCCTCTCTTCTCAAGAATCCATACATTCATTATCAGTGTATGGATAGTTATCTCTCGAGCATAGGTTTAGGTTCAGCCTCAATAAAAAAATGGAATACATAACGACGCATCTTCATAGATCAAGAATTAAGAGATCACCCCTTTTATTATGGGGTGACGGAGGGATCGTCCATTCAAGCCTTTTTTCATAGTTTTTTTGGAGGTCAATTAATAGGAATTTTTTTAATTCTCCCTTTCCAAAAGGAAGAACATAAAAATCTTTTTCCCTTTCCACAGGAATAGGAGATTGTATCTAGTCATGAGAAGAATGCTTGGTATAAATGAAATTGTAGTTATCAGGCCGCAATGCGTTAAGTGCGGAAGCTTGGCAGAGCTAAGAAATGAAGGCTAAGTCCTACAAGGGGTGATTTGGACCTTTTAAAAATTATGCCAATTAAAAATATAAATTTCTTAACTTAAACTAATATACAATTAAACTAAGTAAGGCAATTTAAGTCTAAGGCTTCCAAGCCAATAGAGGGTCCAATCACATAGACTATAAAAGATATGCAAATAAGTAACTAATCTATATAGATAATGTGTATGTGTGTGTGGGATATGCTACATGTTCAATCACTAAGCATTAATCTAATCATGCACGTATAATTAAATGTTCAAACACATATACATAATTAAACAATTGCACAAATGACAATCCCAACACAATCATATATAGTGGTTTGGCTACTTGCCTACTCCACTCCCGGTGGACGCACTCAACCCATGAGTATACCGGATTTCACTATTGGAGGTTTTAAGTGACCTCTAACCTTTACAGCCCTACACAAGGACTCTAAACTTTATACCTTACACAAGAGCAAGGGTCCTACTCCCGAACCCGACAATTTAGGCCCTATACAAGAGCAAGGTCCTATACAAGAACCTGGTGGTTTATACCTTACACAAGATCCAAGGTCCTACTCTCGAACCTAATATTTATGCCCTACACAAGAGAGAAGGTCCTACTCTTGAACCTGACATGTATTCTCCCATCTAAGGCCTACAAAAGAACTTTGGTTGGTTTCTCCTTAGGCTAACCAACAACCTTGGTCATATACAAGAACCAATAAATTTAAGCCCTGTGGAAGAACCAAGGTCTTACGAAAGAACCTAAGTGAGTTTAACACAAACTCTTGCACTCCAACCTATACAAAGAAGGAGTACAAACATGGACTCATACACATGACACTTACTTGTCAGATTGAGTCCATTTTTATGCTCCTATTGGGTTGCTTGATTTCCACTCTCCCGTGCTTCAATCTGCTCCCCCGATCATGTTGTCACCACTTCGCCAAGGCTTCAGCTTCACGATCAATCACCTTGCTTGTAATGCTCCCTTAAGGTGACCAAGGTGATGGGAGATGGGTTAAATCTCTTACATTAGAAAGTTGTTTTCCTAGGGTATTCAACTAGATAGATCTCCTAGATGATTTGGACAATGGTTTGCTAAGATTTCTTGAGTCTAGTCTCCAGGAAATACAAGAGTTCAAGCACATCTTAATGTTGATGTTAGAATCCTCATTAGAGTTGAAATCTCAAAGGGGATTGCTTATAACTCAATGTAGTAGAGGCTTGGGATAAGGGATATGTATATGGAATCACCCTACCTTTGGTTGCTCCAAAAACCCATCATGATGCCCAAGAACCGAATGCCTTTTATAAAAAGTTCGAGCTCCAACAGTCAAAAAATATGCCGAAAATGGCTCTGTTGATATCATTAAAAGTCATTCAATATCATCGAAGGGTTCCTCGATGCCATCGAACAATCCAGACAATATAAGTCATTTTCTTGCTAGATAGTTCTGGACTATTATTGATGTCTTCAACTTACCTTCGATTGCATCGACATCAGGTCATTGATGTCATCGAAGGAGCTTTAACGTCATTGAGAAAGTCAGAGGAAAAATCTAAAACCTTGATGGACAATTCTGACTCTTAATCAATGCCATCGAGGGGACTTCGATGTCATCAAAGGGACCTCAATGCCATCGAGAATTTCATAGTAAAATTCAGTTTGATTGTTGGACATCCTTGACTTTCGATCGATGTCATCGGCCCGGTCTTCGATGTCATTGAATATTGTTCGATGGTAGCTTAATGTCATCAAACATTACTTGAAAACTGTTATTTTAGGTAATCTTTTACACTGCGGCTCCTAACCTCTTTTAGGTTTGTTTATCATGTTTTTCTTAGTCTCCTAAGGCTAAGGGATGAAAAATTATGTATTCCTTGATGCTTCAAGATCATCTATTGGGTCAAGATCATCTAGAGGTATATGGGTTATTTTGGGTCAAGTGTTAGGGTCACCAAGGCACTTGTTTTACCTATTGTTGCTTCCTTGATGCTTCAGTTTCGCTTGTGTCTTTGGTCTTCACTTTCCAAAGGCTCAACCGACTACTTACACAATGACTCACGTGATTGACAAATAGGGTATAAAAATTAATGCACTAGCAATAAATAACTCACTTCTTGATCTTCAACCCCCTCAATCACTAGAACACCTCGTGATCCGTGAAATGAAATGTATGTGTTTCCATCTCTTGACTCAAAATGGGAGGTTTGAAACAGATATTAGAGTTTCTAGAGTTGGGCCGGGGGCTTCATAACACCCTCTCCCTCTGATTGGAATATAGTTGGATGGATTGGTACTGTTAAGGACAGCATATCTGGGGCCGTACTCATGACAACAGTTTTGCATATTCTTCCATATCTGTTCAGGGTCCAAGCCTGTGTGTGATGCATCATTGAATCTTTTTCTCGAACTTTGAGTTGTCAAAATCAATCAGAGCCTCCTGTGGTCCACCTATCTTTGAATGCTCTTCATTTTTTAGTTCAAGTCATAAGTTAAAAATGGATGGACGGAGTTGATAAAATACATAAATCAAGGTGGGCTCATAGAGTTTACTCAGTCTATACGCTTAGCATCTTGTTCAGTACGCAATCCGCTTCCGTCCTTATCAAAGCTCTTTTTCAAAACTTCAAAGGAGAATTTGACAATTCACCGAACGAATCTTTGAATTTGGCACTGATTGCGAACACATCCACTGATCAGATGGTAAGGATTTTACGCGATGATTTTGGATTTTCCACTATGGCACATGAAACTGTGTCCAGTGGATGAACGGTCCAGATCAGCAAGTAATGGACCACTTGCACAGTTAATATCGGTGTATTTCATCCGACCATTTCGCACAAAACAAAAGCTGCTTATTTAATTTATGGAGTTTGATCCTAAGGATGGTCCACCCGATTCCAGCCATCATTCTTGACCGTCCAATTCTATTGCAGAAAAATGGTATGGTACAGCTGGTAGAACTAAAATTAGGTAGACCACCAATCAGAGAATAACAACTGGCTTTTACGAATACTTTTCCATGATTTTCTAGAGAGGTCAGAAAGCTTAACGTACCAATAGATGTGTGGGACCCACTGTGGTGTTTTGATGACATCCAATCAGTCCATCATGTGATACCCCTCCTATTATCCTTATCTTCCAAAGCTCAGGTACGTCCATAACTCAGGTCGTCCACACGTGTTGTGGCCCACCTGAGTTTTAAAAGCCGTGATTGTTTGGGTCTCCATTCATCCTAATTGGATGGATCGATCTTCTGAATGAATAAAAGATGGAAATATACAAAAGACAGCTGAGAGCCTCACGTCACGTGCAATTCGGAAGTTTTTTTTAACGGTGGGCATCCCCCTCTTAACTGTTCCTGTGGTGTGGGCTAACTGAGTCTTGGATCAGCTTGAATTTTAGGTGCCAAGGTGAGAAATTAAAAGACACACATGATGATCCGAATGGATGTCATAAAAAATCATGGTGGGCCCCACAGGTCGATCCCAGATTGCCTTAATTAGTGTAAAAAACAATAATAAAAAAAGTCAATACAGTTCAAGTCTTTGGTAGCAATCGTGCTAGGCTCATGTGGAGGCCATATTAGGGGGGGCCTTGGACAGTTATGAAATTAATCTTCTTTTAAGGAATGAAAGGGTGAGATTCAATGCACATAAACAATAATCTGATTTGCGTATGGGTGGAAATAATGCTTCATGAAGCTTGGTAATTAAGGGGAAAGAAAAAGTCAAGGGATGTTTAATAGAGCCGAGTATCCAGAAAATGCCACTTATTTGTTTCATCTGTAGCAGGGCCCACTAGATGGCCACATCTCACCCATTTCTACAATTTCTATTTTTTTTAATTACTTTTCCAACCTCTCCAACAAACTACTCTTTTGAGATATTTTTTAAAGGAAATAGGGTTGGTGGTTAGAACATGTTTGGCTTTGCTAAAAAGTTTTTTTTTTATTTTGAAAATCAGTTTTTCAGGCTTTAAATGTGATTGGTTAGTTAATTAATTAATTAATTTTAAAAAATTATTTTTATTTCTAACCACCAAAAGCACTCATATAATTAAAGGTCTCCCTCTTTTGTTATAAGGTTTATTAGTTGTGCACAAGTGTAGAGCCAGACACAATACGTGTGTGCCATCCACTACAAAAACAGGGGGATTTAAGCGACGAAACTTTTAGCGACGAAATACATTTTCGTCGCTAAAAGTCACTAAGATCAAATGACGAAACTTTTAGCGACGACAATTTTCGTAGCTAAAAATCGTACATTAGACTTTTAGCGACGAAACGTTTCGTCGCTAAATGCTCCAAACATTTGACTCAAACTTGGAGTACATATCTTTTAGCAGCGAAAATTTTCGCTACTAAAAATCCTGTATGATACTTTTAACGACGAAAAGTTTCATCGCTAAAGACTTGGAACATTTTCTTAAACTTTTAGAGGCAAAAATTTTCGTCGCCAAAAAATACAAAAATCTTTCTGTTTTTAGCAGCGAAAATTTTAGCCACTAATGATCTTGTCTTGTTACAGATAAGATAGCAATGGCGAAAAATTTTCATTTGCTAAAAATAAACTAACATATCTTTTAGCGACGAAAAGTTTTGTCGCCAAAAGTTTCTTTGTTTAAAAAAATATTCTAGCTCAAAATCCTTACAAAATTCCTAATATACACCTCTTAACAATATATTTCATCATATTCATCCTGATATACACATTTCATCATATGCACATTCACATCCAACTACATAAACTTTTAGCGGCGAAACTGTTCGTCGCTAAAAAATATAAAAATCTTTCTGTTTTTAGCAGCGAAACTTTTCACTGCTAAAAATAAACTAACGTATCTTTTAGCAACGAAAAAGTTCGTCAACAAAAGTTTCTTTTAAAAAAAACAATCTAGCTCAAAATCCGTACAAAATTCCTGATATACACCTGTTAATAATATATTCCATCATATTCATCCTGATATATACATTTCATCATATTCGCATTCACATTCACATCCATCTAAACCCAAACTACATTCACTTTTAGCGGCGAAACTGTTCGTCGCTAACAAAATAAAAATCTTTCTGTTTTTAGCAGAGAAACTTTTCGCTGCTAAAAGTCTTGTACTGTACAAGACTTTTAGCAGCAAAAAATTTTCGCTGCTAAAAATAAACTAATGTATCTTTTAGCTATGAAAAGTTTCATCGCCAAAAGTTTCTTTTAAAAAAAATAATAATCTAGCTCAAAATCCGCACAAAATTCCGGATATACACCTGTTAACAATATATTCCATCATATTCATTCTGATATACACATTTCATCATATTCACATTCACATCCATTTAAACCCAAACTACATACACTTTTAGTGGCTTAAACATTAAATCGTCACTAAAAATTAAAAAATCTTTCTGTTTTTAGCGTGAAAAAATTTTTTGCTAAAAGTTATCTTGTACAAGACTTTTAGCGTAAAAAAAATTATTTGCTAAAAATAAACTACTTTTAGTATCTTTTAGCTAGGAAAATTTTCATCGCTAAAAGTTTCTTTTAAAAAAAATATAATCTAGCTCAAAATCCGTACAAAATTCCTGATATACACCTGTTAACAGTATATTCCATCATATTCATCCTGATATACACATTTCATCATATTCACATTCACATCCATCTAAACCCAAACTACATAAACTACATTCATCCAAACACAAACAATCTTATCTGCATCACATTCATTCACGCATAAATACATATAAATTTAACATAAACAAATAAACAAAAAATCACAAAGATGAAGGCGGAGGTGGTGGGGCATCGGTGGGTAAGCGTGTAGCGAAAGCCTGAAACATCTTCGTCATCCGTCGCTCATGCTCCACCCGCATCTCCTACATCCTCCTCTCATGCTCCTCCCTCTGCCTCACCAACTCCTCCTCCATCCTCCTCTGCCTCGCCAGCTGATCCTCTATCCTCCTCTCCTGCTCCTCCCTTTGCCTCTCCTGCTCCTCCCTCTGCCCCGCCAGCTCCTCCAAGTTTAGGTTTAGGTTTAGGTTCAGGTTATAAGTATAGGTTTTGGGATTTGAGAATAGGTTTAGGGTTTAGGGTTTAGGGTTTAGGAAATCGGGTTTAGGTTTGGGTTTCAAGTTTAAGCTTAGGTTAAGGTTAGGGAGTTGAGATTAGGATTAGGTGTAGGTTTAAGTTTAGGGATTTGAGAATACATTTAGGTTTTAGGTTTAGTTTTAGGTTTTAGGTTTTAGGTTAAGGTTTAGGTTTTAGGTTTAGGTTCTTGTTAGGTTATAGGTTATAAGTTTAGGTTATAGGTTATAAGTTTACGTTACGGGTTAAGGTTTTGGTTTTAGGTTTAGGTTAAGGTTATAGGTTTAGGTTTGATTTAGGTTTAAGTTATGGGTTATAGCTTTAGGAATTGAGAATAGGTTAAGGTTTAGGTTTAGGAAGCTGGGTTTGGGTTCGGGATCGAGGTTTAGGTTTGGGTTTTCAAGTTTAGGTTTAGGTTTAGGTTAGGGAGTTGAGATTAGGATTTGGTGTAGGTTTAGGTTGAGGGATTTAAAAATACATTTAGGTTTTAGGTTTTAAGTTTAGGTTTTAGCTTATAGGTTTAGGTTATAGGTTTTGGTTTTGGTTTTAGGTTTAGGTTATAGGTTAAGGTTAGGTTTAGGTTTAGGTTATAGGTTATAGCTTTGGGAATTGAGAATAGGTTATCGTTTAGTTTTAGAAACCGGGTTCGGGTTCGGGATCTGGTTTAAGTTTGGGTTTTCAAGTTCGGGTTTAGGTTTAGGTTAGGGAGTTGAGATTAGGATTTGGTGTAGGTTTAGGTTTAGGGATTTGAAAATAGGCAAAGGTTTAGGTTTAGGAAATTGGGTTCGGGTTCGGATCGGGTTTAGGCTTGGGTTTAGGTTTAGGTTTAGGTTAGGGAGTTGAGATTGGGATTTGGTGTAGGTTTAGGTTTAGGGATTTGAGAATAGGTTAAGGTTAAGGTTTAGGTTTAGGAAATCGGGTTCGGGTTTGAGATCGGGTTTAGGCTTGGGTTTTCAAGTTTAGGTTTAGTTTTAGGTTAGGGAGTTGAGATTGGGAATAGGTGTAAGTTTATGTTTAGGGATTTGAGAATAGGTTAAGGTTTAGGTATAGGTTTAGGTTTAGGTTTTAGCATATAGGTTTAGGTTTTGGTTTTAGGTTTAGGTTTACGTTATAAGTTTAGGTTATAGGTTATAGGTTAAGGTTTAGGTTATAGGTTTTTGTTTAGGTTAAGGTTATAGGTTTTGGTTTAGGTTTAGGTTTAGGTTTAGGTTTAGGTTGAGTTTAGGTTTTGGTTTTTAGGTTTAGGTTAAGGTTTAGGTTCTGAGGTTTTGGTTTAGGTTAAGGTTATAGGTTTTGGTTTAGGTTAAGTTTAGGTTTGGGTTTATGTTAAGGTTATAGGTAAAGGTTATAGGTTTAGGTTAGGTTTAGGTTTAGGTTATAGGTTATAGCTTCGGGAAGGTGAGAATAGGTTAAGGTTTAGGTTTAGGAAATCGAGTTTGGGTTCGGGATCGGGTTTAGGCTTGGGTTTTCATGTTTAGGTTTAGGTTTATGTTAGGGTGTTGAGATGGGGATTTGGTGTAGGTTTAGGTTTAGGGATTTGAGAATAGGTTAAGGTTTAGGTTTAGGAAATTAGGTTCGGGATCGGGTTTTAAAGTTCAAGTTAAGGTTTAAGTTTTAGGTTTAGGTTAATGTTAGGTAATAGGTTATAAGTTTAGGTTATAGGTAATAGGTTAAGGTTTTAGGTCATAGGTTTTGATTTAGGTTAAGGTTATAGGTTTAAGTTAAGGTTTAGGTTTAGTTTTAGGTTTAGGTTATAAGGTATAGGTTTAGGGAATTGAGAATTGGTTTAGGTTTAGGTTTAGGGAATCGGGTTCGGGTTCGGGATCGGGTTTAGGTTTGGGTTTTCAAGTTTAAGCTTAGGTTTAGGTTTGGGAGTTGAGATTAGGATTAGGTGTAGGTTTAGGTTTAGGAATTTGAGAATACATTTAGGTTATAGGTTTAGGTTTAGGTCTTAGGTTATAGGTTAAGGTTTAGGATTTAGGTTTAGGTGAATGGTAGGTAATAGGTTATAGGTTTAGGTTATAAGTAATAGGTTAAGGTTTTAGGTCATAGGTTTTGGTTTAGGTTAAGGTTATAGGTTTAGGTTAAGGTTTAGGTTAAGGTTTAGTTTCAAGTTTAGGTTTACGTTATAAGGTTTAGGTTTAGGTTATAAGGTATAGGTTTAGGGAATTGAGAATTGGTTTGGGTTTGGGTTTAGGTTTAGGGAATCGGGTTTGGGTTCGGGATCGGGTTTAGGTTTGGGTTTTCAAGGTTAAGCTTAGGTTTAGGTTAGGGAGTTGAGATTAGGATTAGGTGTAGGTTTAGGTTTAGGAATTTGAGAATACATTTAGGTTATAGGTTTAGGTTTAGGTCTTAGGTTATAGGTTAAGGTTTAAGATTTAGGTTTAGGTGAATGGTAGGTAATAGGTTATAAGTTTAGGTTATAGGTAATAGGTTAAGGTTTTAGGTCATAGGTTTTGGTTTAGGTTAAGGTTATAGGTTTAGGTTAAGGTTTAGGTTTAGTTTTAGGTTCGGGTTTAGGTTTAGGTTATGAGGTATAGGTTTAGGTAATTGAGAAATGGTTTGGGTTTAGGTTTAGGGAATTGGGTTTAGTTTTAGGTTCAAGTTTAGGTTTAGGTTATAAGGTATAGGTTTAGGGAATTGAGAATTGGTTTAGGTTTAGGTTTAAGGAATCGGGTTCGGGTTCGGGATCGGGTTTAGGTTTGGGTTTTCAAGTTTAAGCTTAGGTTAAGGTTAGGGAGTTGAGATTAGGATTAGGTGTAGGTTTAGGTTTAGGAATTTGAGAATACATTTAGGTTTTAGGTTTAGGTTTAGGTTTAGGTTTTAGGTTATATGTTAAGGTTTAGGTTCTTGTAAGGTTATAGGTTATAAGTTTAGGTTATAGGTAATAAGTTTTGGTTTAGGTTAAGGTTATAGGTTTAGGTTAAGGTTTAGGTTTAGGTTTAGGTTAAGGTTAAGGTTTAGGTTTAGGTTATAAGCTATAGGTTTAGGGAATTGAGAATTGGTTAAGGTTTAGGTTTAGGGAATCGGGTTCGGGTTCGAATCTGGTTTAGGCTTGGGTTTTCATGTTTACATTTACGTTTAGGTTAGGGAGTTGAGATTGGGATTAGGTGTAGGTTTAGGTTTAGGGATTTAAGAATAGGTTAATGTTTAGGTATAGATTTAGGTTTAGGTTATAGGTTTAGGTTAAGGTTAGTTTAGGTTATAGGTCATAGGTTAAGGTTTAGGTTATAGGATTTTGTTTAGGTTGAGGTTATAGGTTTTGGTTTAGGTTATAGGTTTAGGTTTAGGTTTTAGTTTATAGGTTTTGTTTAGGTTGAGGTTATAGGTTTTGGTTTAGGTTATAGGTTTAGGTTTAGGTTTTAGTTTATAGGTTTAGGTTATAAGTTATAGGTTTAGGTTCTAGTTTTAGGTTTAGGTTACGATTATAAGTTTAGGTTAAGGTTTAGGTTACTGAGGTGTTTTAGTTTAGGTTAAGGTTATAGGCTTTGGTTTAGGTTAAGGTTTAGGTTTTGGGTTTAGGTTAAGGTTATAGGTTTAGGTTAGGTTTAGGTTTAGGTTATAGGTTATAGGTTATAGCTTTGGGAATTGAGAATAGGTTAAGGTTTAGGTTTAGGAAACTGGGTTCGGGTTCGGGATCGGGTTTAGGTTTGGGTTTTCCAAATAGGTTTAGGTTTAGGTTAGGGAGTTGTGATTAGGATTTGGTGTAGGTTTAGGTTTAGGAATTTGAGAATACATTTAGGTTTTAGGTTTTAGGTTTAGGTTTTAGCTTATAGGTTTTGGTTTTGATTTTAGGTTTAGGTTATAGGTTAAGGTTATAGGTTATAGCTTTGGGAATTGAGAATAGGTTAAGGTTTAGGTTTAGAAAACTAGGTTCGGGTTCGGGATCGGGTTTAGGTTTGGGTTTTCAAGTTCAGGTTTAGGTTTAGGTTAGGGAGTTGAGATTAGGATTTGGTGTAGGTTTAGGTTTAGGGATTTGAAAATAGGTAAAGGTTTAGGTTTAGAAAATCGGGTTCGGGTTCTGGATCGGGTTTAGGCTTGGGTTTTCATGTTTAGGTTTAGGTTTAGGTTAGGGAGTTGAGATTGAGATTTGGTGTAGGTTTAGGTTTAGGGATTTGAGAATAGGTTAAGGTTAAGGTTTAGGTTTAGGAAATCGGGTTCGGGTTCGGGATCGGGTTTAGGCTTGGGTTTTCATGTTTAGGTTTAGGTTTAGGTTAGGGAATTGAGATTGGGATTTGTTGTAGGTTTAGGTTTAGGTTTTGGTTTTAGGTTTACGTTTAGGAAATCGTGTTCGGGTTCGGGATCGGGTTTTGAAGTTTAGGTTTAGGTTTAGGTTGGGGAGTTGAGATTGGGATTGGGATTAGGTTTAGGTTTAGGGATTTGAGAATACATTTAGGTTTTAGGTTTAGGTTTAGGTTTTAGCTTATAGGTTTAGGTTATAGGTTTTGGTCAAGGTTATAAGTTTAGGTTATAGGTTATAGGTTAAGGTTTAGGTTTAGGTTTAGGTTATAGTTTATAGGTTTAGGTTATAGGTTTAGGTTTTGGTTTTAAGTTTAGGTTAAGGTTATAAGTTAAGGTTTTGTTTAGGTTAAGGTTATAGGTTTTGGTTAAGGTTTAGTTTTTGGGTTGATGTTAAGGTTATAGGTTAAGGTTATAGGTTTAGGTTATAGGTTATAGATTATAGGTTATAGGTTAAGGTTTAGGTATAGGTTTTAGCTTATAGGTTTAGGTTTTAGCTTATAGGTTTAGGTTTTGGTTTTAGGTTTAGGTTAAGGTTATAAGTTTAGGAGTCAGTTATAGGTTTTTGTTTAGGTTAAGGTTATAGCTTTTGGTTTAGGTTATAGGTTTAGGATTAGGTTTAGGTCTAGGTTTTAGTTTATAGGTTTAGGTTATAGGTTTAAGTTTTAGTTTTAGGTTTAGGTTAAGGTTATAAGTTTAGGTTAAGGTTTAGGTTACGGGTTTTGGTTTAGGTTAAGGTTATAGGTTTTGGTTTAGGTTAAGGTTTAGGTTTTGGGCTTATGTTAAGGTTATAGGTTTAGGTTTAGGTTATAGGTTATAGGTTATAGGTTATAGCTTCGAGAATTGAGAACAGGTTAAGGTTTAGCTTTAGGAAATCGAGTTCGGGTTCGGGATCGGGTTTAGGCTTGGGTTTTCAAGTTTAGGTTTAGGTTTAGATTAGGAAGTTGAGATTGGGATTAGGTGTAGGTTTAGGTGTACGGATTTGAGAATACACTTAGGTTTTAGGTTTAGGTTTAGGTTTATGTTATGGATTATAGGTTAAGTTTAGGTAAAGGTTTTAGGTTTAGGTTTAGGTTATAAGTGTCGATTATAGGTTTAGGTTTAAGTTAGGTTATAGGTTATAGCTTTAGTGAATTGAGAATAGGTTAAGGTCTAGGTTTAGGAAATCGGGTTCGGGTTCGGGTTCGGGTTTGGGTTCGGGATCGAGTTTAGGTTTGGGTTTTCAAGTTTAGGTTTAGGTTTAGGTTAGGGAGTTGAGATTAGGATTAGGTGTAGGTTTAGGTTTAGGGATTTGAGAATACATTTAGGTTTTAGGTTTAGGAAATCGGGTTCAGAATCGGGATCGGGTTTAGGCTTGGGTTTTCATGTTTAGGTTTAGGTTAAGGAGTTGAGATTGAGATTAGGTGTAGGTTTAGGTTTAGGGTTTTGAGAATACATTTAGGGCCCATTTGGCCGGACTGATTGGAAGGGCTTGGATGGTATTGGAAGGGATTGGAAGTTAAATCCCGGGATTGGCCGGGCTTGCCAAACAGACTGGGTGATCTTATCTTGGGATATAGCAATCTCATGGATCTTAAGACAATCCACTGACAACACCATCATTACCTTTAAATCCCATCCAGCTCCACCCTAATCCGTTCAAATTTGCCTGGGACATGTTTGGGTCGAGGGATTGGAAGGGATGGGAAGGTTTAATCCCGAGATTGGCCGAGCGTGCCAAACAGACTCCATATAGAAATCCTGGGATATAGCAATCCCATGGATCTTAAGACAATGCATGATAACACCATCATTGCCTTGAAATCCATGTCATCCACCTTAATACCATTCAATCCCTTCCAATCCACCTGTCCAAACAGGCCCTTAGGTTTTAGGTTTAGGTTCTAGTTTATAGGTTTAGGTTATAGGTTTTGGCTTTGGTTTTAGGTTTAGGTTAAGGTTATAAGTTTAGGTTATAGGTTTAGGTTTGAATTAAAGTTATAGGTTTAGGTTTGAGTTAAAGTTTAGGGATTCGGGTTCGGGTTCTAGTTTGGGTTCGGGTTTAGGTTATAGGTTTTGGTTTAGGTTATAGTTATAAGTTTATAATAACGTTTAGGTTTAGGTTATGGGTTTTAAGATTAGAGAATAGGTTTAGGTTATAAGTATAGGTTTAGGTTGGGTTATAGGTTAAGGTTTAGGGATTTGAGTTTAAGTTAAGGTTTAGGTTTAGGTTATAAGTATAGGTTTTGGGATTTGAAAAAAGGTTTAGGTTATAAGTATAGGTTTAGGTTAAAGTTGTAAGTTTAGGTTTAGGTTATAAGTATAGGTTATAAGTTAAGGTTTTTGTTTAGGTTTAGGTTATAAGTATAAGTTTAAGGATTTGAGAATAGGTTTAGGTTAAGGTTATAAGTTTAGGTTAAGGTTATAAGTATAGGTTTACGTTATAGGTATAGGTTTAGGTTTAGGTTTAGGTTATAGGTATAGGTTTAGGTTTAGATTTATATTTAGGTTAAGGTTTAGGTTTAAGGTTTTAGTTTAGGGTTAGGGGTGTGGTACCTGCAAATACAGATATAAACACGGCATGTCTAAATGGTCAGGCCCCTCCAATGCTGTCCATAGGAAATGGACAGCTTCATCATGGTCATAACAGCGGTTCCCACCTTCCAGGGACCCCCGCTCATCCGGATAGCTCCGACGCACATCCGAGTCTGCTCCATTAATTTCAAGCAAATACATAAATACGGCTTGTCCAAATTGCCAGGCCCTTCCAATGTTGTCCATAGGAAATGGACAGCTTCATCATGGTCATAACAGCGGTTCCCACCTTCCAGGGACCCCCGCTCTTCCGGATAGCTCCGACGCACATCCAGGTCTGCTCCATCAATTTCGAGCAAATACATTTAAAAACAAGGTAGGCATCTATTTTTTTTATGAATGAAAACTAATCTTAAAGACTATTCATCAGGCAGTCCCTACAATGGATAGTAGTTGGACATTGAATGATTAAAAGCATTAACCACTTATGTTGCTTTTTTGCATATACATAAGATTCATAGGCTAAAAATTTTCCATTGAGTTCGTGTTTTATGTTCGGTTAGTAGAGACGGACAAGCTCTTTATACCATATGACCTACAGCTAATGAAAATTTTAAGTAAATTGTACGAGGTTTATAATAATCTTAGAGATTAGAAAATTTCCAAGTATGTACATTTTAGTCTGAGTTATTTCTCTAATCACGATAGCCTTAGGAGGGTTGATACGAGGGATGAGTTTATTGCAAGAGGCCTGATTAAAACCGTATTGGGTTATCTTGCCGGACATAATCATTTCAGGACCAGCAAGATAACCCAATATAGTTTTAATCGGCCTCTTGCAATCAACCCATCCCTCGTATCAACCCTCCCAAGGCTATCGTCATTAGAGAAATAACTCAGACTGAAATGCACATACTTGAAAATTTTCTAATCTCCAAGATTACTGTAAACCTCGTACAATTTACTTGAAAATTTTATAACATGAAATAGTACATGAGTGAGAGAAGACAACGTAACCTTTTATATAGAAGCCAGAAATTGATAGGTTGGGATTGTCCTATCGAGGAGATTGTTGGGCGTAGTCGATCTGCTGTTGGGACAAACATGCATGGGTTTGGATTATTGGACCATGGACCCCACCTGTCATTGAAAACCAAGGATTAAAATGGTGTGACAATCTATATGTAGTAAGATATATATATATATATAAATCCCTTGTGTAGTATTTGTGGATTATGTATTTGTAAATAATGTGTAGTTGTGTACTATCATTTATACAAGAACATGTCTTGACTATATATGGACACACATGCTAAGACATACGTATGTGAGATTGGTGAAGCTAAATTGAAATGGATCACATTAACTCTACACTAATTTGATAGATCATAAACTAAAATCTACACTAATTTGATCTTCTAACTTCAAATCATTGGAAGTATAATAGATGGTTGAAATGCAATACAATGATCAAAATTCAGCAAAAAAATGTCCATTAATCAAACTCTACAATAACCAAAACAATCTGGATTTGAGATTCCAATCTATCCATGGTGTTCCTACGATATGGATGGTTCAATTCAAGTTCATCCATGCCAAAATGTACACTTCAGATTCAAGCCCATAGCTCAATGGGAGACAAGACATGTTTCAAGACTGAGGCCTTAGGTTTGAGCCAATCATCATTGTTTGCTAGAGTACAAAATAACTCCAATTTACAAGTATTTAGTCTATGAAAACGAAAACTACATGCCTAGTTAATGATGCATACAATGTCATTTTCTATCTCTTGGTATTATTTCATTTCCAAAAGTGGAAAAAAGAGGTGTGTGCCTTAAAAACATGGGATAAAAATTGCATTTTTCCTTCCTTTATCTTTACTTGGAAAGGTAGGAAAATTATAGATGAATGATGAATCCTATTGTCAAGAAAACCCTGGAAATAAATTCAAGTTATGTTATCTTGTTTGTTCAGCATAGTTGTTTTCTATGAAAATGTTAGAAGGTCAATAGTAAAATGATATGAATTCTCTTGTAACTGTGAAAATCGACAACTAACATATTCTTGAAAGAAATTAATAGCCATGTTTTTTCTTTCAAGCCAAACTTTGAAATGGAAAATGATTCCCATAGCTACTTTTTTTTTATATATCAAACATATATAGAAAGTAGATTTCTATGGAAACCAATTTCTTGTCTATGGTTTTCAATGTTCCCAAAGGATTCTGATGAATTGACTTTATTGGACCGAAATAAATGCTACGTACATCAATGGGCAACTACCCTTGTTGGCTAATCGTATTCCATCCTTGATGATTTCCTTCACGACCATACCCTATGAAGTGGCAATTCATACACAGTCCAGAAACCGTAAAATCAAATTATGTGTTGAAGGAGATAGAGAAGGGTACTATAATTGATTCCTTCAATTCAAAACTCACTAAATGACAAAAATAACTTCTTCATATGAAGGATAATTCTAAGTCAAACAATGCAGTTGATGCAGTTGATGCAGTAGAACCTGAATATAGTAGAGACAGCCTTCCCTCTAAGGTACACCTGGCAGAGACTGTTCAACTATCAAGCCTTAACATAGATGGGAAGCGAATTGAAAAACACATGGAGGGAATGATCCTAGCCATCCAGTTTGTGGTCTTTAACTGCCAACATTCAGAGCAGCAAAGTCACCCAAAAAAAAATCTCTTTTATGTTTTTTTCAATCCATCTTCCATTTTCTTCTTAACAAGAAAATCCATATTTACTAATATTCTCATTTTTCTATTTTTCAAAAGAATGAGTTTGGACTCTGAAAGCGTCGGCTCCAGTACTCGTACTTTCAGCCCAAACCCTAACCAAGGACTCCAAAATTACCAAGTACTCATAAACATTCATTGTAAGCATTTTCTGTCTATGTGCATGACAACACCATCATTACCTTTAAATCCCATCCAATCCACCCTAATCCATTCAAATTTGTCGGGACGTGTTTGGTTTGAGGGATTGGAAGGGATGGGAAGGTTTAATCCTAGAATTGGTTGGGCGTGCCAAACAAACTGGATATAGCAATCCAGGGATAGAGCAATCCCATGGGTCTCAAGACAATCCACTGACAACACCATCATTACCTAGAAATCCATGCCATCCACCCGAGTACCATTCAATCCCTTCTAATCCACCCGGCCAAACAGGCCCTAATGGCAGACATGCTAATGTACAATATTTTCGTGACTAGACATGTGACGTACAAAACCATCATCAATGATCCAATGTAGATTGTCATGATTATAACACTGAAGCACAACGAAAGATAATTGAATACATACTGATATGTTTTTGGGCAAGGAATTGAACCCAGTTTTTCTCTAACAACTGTAGGGATCAAAGGAAGTATCTCAGCCCATTCATTTAAAGTTGGTAAATAGAAAATTCATAAGGAAGTATGGCAGCCTCCTCATTCAAAGTTGGTAAATAGAAAATTCATAAGTATGGCAGCCTCTTCATTCAAAGTTGGTAAATAGAAAATTCATCCACTTGGCAAAATAAACAGAGGAATGATACGATGCACAGCCCACATCCTTGCATAATATACAAGGATTTTCAGTTTTGACGAGCATATAATTCCTCCCAACTCACGATCTTTAGTTGTGACCTGGGCTAAGTTCTCTCTCTCTCTCTCTCTCTCTCTCTCTCTCTCTCTCTCTCTCTCTCTCTCTCTCTCTCTCTCCCTCAAGTTGTTTATTTTATTTTTATTTTTTTTAAATGTAACTAGTTAGAAAAATAAACAGATACATAATACAATGCAGAATCTGCATCTTTGCACAACATACATGGACTTTCAGTTCTGACAAATAGGGCCTATGGTTTTGTATGGCCCAAACCTTGCTCTGTTGCATGCCATTGTGAATGGATCATGACCCAAAAGACTTCCAGATTAGAAGACCCCAGTGACCAATCATGAGACTTTTTCTTCTTCTTTTTTTTGTCTTTTTTCAGTTTGAATTGGAAGATTGTTGCATTTCTTGTGTGCTAATGTCATCTCGGATTTGTGGCTGAAATGTATCATAATGCATGATTAATGGTTCCATATGGCTGGAACTTGTTTTAATATTTTTGTGTGCTAATGTCATCTCGGATTTGTGGCTGACAAAATTACAACTACTCAGAACTAAAGAAAATGACATAAATCAGATGAAATAACTCAAACCATCCCTCCTATAATGGTGTTCCAAGAAACTAAGTTCCTTTCATGCATTTCATCGGATTTGGGCCCCACAATGCAGAACAAATCAACACACCACCGCTGCAGGTGTGTTGGCAACACCACTTAGTCAGCTTCAGCAGGGTTAGAAAACCCCTTTCTTTCTTTCCTATCATAGTTTCCAAATTCTCAATTTCAGATATCAGAAATTTTGATTTTCACAATTAGGGATTTTAATCCCCAACTACAACATTTCAGGAAAATTAGGGATTTCAATCCCAGAGATCTGGGGATTTTCGAATCCCTAAATCTAGCAATTACGGATCTCGAATTATGATCCCCAAATCAGAGATATTAGGATCTTTCGATCCCTAAAACCAGCAATGAGGAATTTCAAATGTCTAAAGAGGGGAAATGCATACCTTAATAACTGTCGGCATCAATGGCTACTAGCAGTGAAATTGCTGGCCATCTTCATGTTCCCAATCAGTACCGCTAACCACCTTTAATGGTGGCATCCAACCTATCGCTACTATCACTTCCTCTCTTCTTCCCCAATCAGATTTGTGCAGCGGTTGGTCTTTCGCTGCGTTGGTGGCGCCGCTGTCGGAACTGTGAAAGGAAGAGGCGTTGTGGCTGGGATTCTCAGAAGATGTTTTTGGAATAGAGGGAGAGAGAGAGAGAGAGAGAGAGAGAGGGAGGGAGAGGATTAGGGTGAGAGAGATGAGAGGGGAAATCGGTTTATGTACTGAGTTACTTAGTACGCTCTTATCGTACTGAGTAAACTCAGTTGGGCCCACCGTGAATGCATGTGGTTTATCCACGCCGTCCATTCATTTTTTCATATCATTTTATGGGTTCAACCCAAAATTGATGCATATACAAAGCTCAAGTGAGCCATACCACTGGAAAAAGTGGAACTATTGATTTCAACCGTTGAAAATTTTCTAAGACCCCCAGTGATGTTTATTTGTCATCCAACTTGTTCATAAGATCAAAAGGACATGGATGAAGGAAAAACACAAACATCAGCTTGATGTAAAACCTCTGTTGTCCCCAATAATTTTTCAACGGTAGATGTTCAATTCACACAGTTTCCGGTGGTTTGGTCCATTTGAGGTTTTGATATACTCCATTTTTGGGATAGAGCCTAAAATTATGTGTTAAAAGAGATGGACGGAGTGGATACAATGCATGAATCACACAGGCTTACCGTACTGATTTACTCAACGCAATCCACCACCATGAGAGGGGGACGCAGAACGAAATCCCTAATTCATAATGAGTTACTCGGTACGCTATTATCGTACTAAGTAAACTCAGTTGGGCCCACCGTAAATGTATGTAGTCTATCCACGCCGTTCATCCATTTTTCCAAATAATTTAAGGGGTTGAAACCAAAATTGAAGCATATCCAAAGATCAAGCGGATCATACCACATAAAATAGTGGGAATAATGATTTCCACCGTTGAAACCTTACTAGGCCCCACAGTGATGTTTATTTGTCATCCAACCTATTCATAAGATCGTAGTATAGACATGGATGAATGGAAAACATAAAAATAAGCTTGATCCAAAACTTATGTGGCCCCCAAGAATGTTTCAACAGTAGATGTTCAATTCACACTGTTTTCTATTGTATGGTCCATTTTAGTGTTGGATATGCTTAATTTTTTAGTTAAAGTCCCAAACTTATCCGATAAAATGGTTGGACGGAGTGGATCAAATACATAAATCATGGTCTACCTCATGAAGTTTACTCAGTATGCTGAGCATACCGAGTTACTCAGTACGTAGTCCGCTTCCGCTACTGACAGGTTGAGAGAGAGAGGGAGAGGATTAGGGCAAGAGAGAGAGGAGTGGGGAACGCGGATTAAAATCGTCGTAAGGCCAATCAGATCTTGTTTATATATATATATATATATATATATATATATATATATATATATATATATATATATACATGGAGACTATAATTCTTCTTCAAGAGACAATGTTCAACAAGTTCAACTATTGCTACAACAAGGGCGGATTTACTCATAACTATGAAGAATGAGTAAATCTTTCTATTTTTATTTATTTATTTATTTATTTATTTATTTATATAGGAATAGAATTCCTTAAAATTTCACAAACAAAGGGAGAAATCCAAATTATAAAAGAGATTTTAACATCAATGCTGGGAAAAAAAAATGTGATACCCAAACACCCAAATCCAAATGGACAAAAACCATCAAATCCCAAAACAAAAAGATATAAATGAAGAGAAAACATAAACATCAACTTGATCCAAAACTTTTATGAATGTT
Organism: Magnolia changhungtana; assembly: GCA_030180095.1. Lineage (NCBI taxonomy): Eukaryota > Viridiplantae > Streptophyta > Magnoliopsida > Magnoliales > Magnoliaceae > Magnolia > Magnolia changhungtana. Next base: position 425,787 of record JASAUF010000646.1, read on the forward strand.
ATTTTTAATGGTGGACGTTCAGTCCCTACTTTGTAGTCCACTTAAGATATAAATGAAGAGAAAACATAAACATCAGCTTGATCTCCAATTAGCTTTTCGAGCTCTGAGGAGAGAGAGAGAGAGAGAGAGAGAGAGAGAGAGAGAGGTTGCGAGAGAGACTGAGAGAGGACAGGATGGAGAGATCGAAGAGAGAGGAAGAGAGATATAGAGAGTGAGAGGAGGGTGAGGGTGCGAGACACAGAGAGAGAGAGAGAGAGAGAGTTCTCAGCTCTCTCACAGGCGCAGCTCATTTCATGGGAAATGGATTGGCAACTCCCCCGTGGCAGGTATTCAATGATCTGTGGGACCCACCATGATGTGTGTATTTCATCCATGCCGTTCATCCATTTTTACAGATCATTTTAAAGCTTGATCCAAAATATTAGAGGGATAAAAATCTCAGGTGGACCACACCACAGGAAAACAACAATGATTGGATATCCTCCTTAAAAATCCTCTTAAGGCCTACTATATTGTTGATTTAACATCCAATCTGTTGATTAGGTCATACAGACCTAGATGAAGGGAAATAACAAAGATCAGATTGATCCAAAACTTTTATGACCCCCAAAAAGTTTTTAATGGTCAATGTTCATTCAACACTGTTTCCTGTAATGTGGTCTACTTGAGATTGGGATATATCTCATTTTTGGTCTCATACCATAAAATGATCTAAAAAATAGATGGACGGCATGGATGAAACACATACATCATGGTGGGGCCCACAGAGCACTGACCACTAGCCATTGGCCGGTAGCGGGGGAGTAGCCGATCCGATTCCCTTTTATCATAAAATCCTAAAAATGAAGAGGATCCAAACTCAAGGCTGCTTGTGCCATGATCTAGACTTTCATTCTGGGCTTGTAGTCCATCTGCAGTTTGTAACAAGATTTCCACTATCCCACATTTATGACACATATATGGTCTATGTTCACTAACATCTAATACTTCAAATACATTCATCATAAGAGCGCATTATTTCAACTACATTAGTCGTATGATCTACGCATTATTTTTTAACTTTCGAACAGTGCTTGATAAAGAACACAGCGTGAAAAGGTAATACATTTTACCTCTTTTTTTTTCGCAACAACACTGTATTGGAGATAGGGTTTTTTTCAACATTTGATATGGTTGGAATCTACAAGTGAGAGAATGGAATGATTTAAAAATGAATACAAACAAACATAAAAAATAAGATTGATGCCAGTTGAAACTTGCATAGAAATGCAACAATAAGTTCAACTTTGAGGATACCAATAAAGGTATGACACACTCATGGCTTAAAACTCTGGACAAGTCAGTGTCAGTTCATTATCTTAAACAAGTTGATGTCTCTGTAAGTTGTAAAACCAAATTACAAAAGTCACTGGGAAGCTGTCTAGTTGTAGAATAAGCTTATTCTGCTAATGTTGCAGAGAAACTAGCCTAGTTGCAGAATATGGCATATACACAATTCGATAAATCCTACATTTTATCCAATAAATATGCTTCTGTAATATTATTTAATCATCCCATTTGCGATGCATTGATCGTGATTCGAAGAAAGTCTCATGTCCAGTTCAATGGGCTGGATGGGAAAAAAAAAAAAAAAACCTATCATGATCACTTCTAGAGATGCTTGGCAGGCCCTATCATAGCTCATGGGATATGCTTGGCAGGCCCCATCATAGCCCTACTAATTGTACTATGGGGCCCATCAGATGAGTAGCGTAGTTAGCTATTATAAGCCTAATAGTTGATTGAGATGGACCGCTACAAAATCATCTTAAAACAAATTCGACTAAAAAAGAAATATTATAAGCCTATGGCTTATCCTTTCACAACCATACATTTGTTCGGTTGACTGAGGCGAACGACCTGATTTTTGGGCCAGGGACTCTTTGTATTTTCCCTTCATATAAGTTTGGTTGACCTTATTAAGGTTTGTAGGCCCTAGGAAGTTTTTAATGGTGAGCATTCGATCACCACAATTTCCCCTAGATGTGGAACGACGTCCTAGAATGGACTGGTAACATCACAATTTCCCCTAGATCCACCTAATATTTGGATCTGTTCAATTTTTGGAACCACGTCCTAGAATTGACTGGTAAAATGAATGGATGATGTAAATATAGAACACATCTTCAAGGTGGGCCCCACACTAGGGTCGGGCCTATTTAACATTATGATTTTGGTTGGCACGGGTCCGCCAATCCACAAAGGTTACACCAAAGGCCCACGCGTGTGTAGAATGTAGCTCATGTGTGCCATGCTGGCACGTGTGGCCCCTACATGAGCTACCTTATACATGCATGGCTTGGATAAGTTTTTTGTCTTTCTTTCTTTGTTAGGTTGTTAGTACACCCATGGGGTCAAACTGTGTGGGCCCCACCATGACGTGTGTCAAACATTAATACCATGCATTTGATGGGTCCCCGTTAAATTATAGGGCCATACCATCTAAAATCATGTGAAGACATGCCTAAAACATATAAAAGCACTTGGTGGGCCCCACCTGAAATTTGGATGCATCTGAAACTTGGTATGACCCCTCATCCAAGTGGTACACACATAATGGATGAGCTGGATTTGTGGACCACATCTCGGTGGGCCCAAAAAATAATTATGAATGTTTTAATGGAGGGTAACCCCTCTCAACTTTTGTATGTGGTGTGGCCCACACAAGTCACAGATTGACTTGATTTTTAATCTCTGAACTTATGTTGGATCAACCCTTAAAATGATTCGTTAAAATGAATGGACAGAGTAGATAAGTAAAATGCATCACGGTGGGCCCCACAAATCCCATCATGTTCCGTCCTTACTGCCCCCAAAACCAAATTCCTTCTAATCCTCCCAAGCGCGCCCATCTTCCCAAAACCCAAACCTAAAACTCCCTCTCTATGTCTCTCTCGTGTGCACCCCTCTCTCTCTCTCTCTCTCTCTCTCTCTCTCTCTCTCTCTCTCTCTCTCTCTCTCTCTCTCTCGTACCCTCTCCCTCCTCTCTCTGTCTCTCTCTTCCTCTCTCTGATCTCTCCACCCTACCGTTGCCGAACGCCCAATCCACGCACGCCTTCTCTCTCTCTCTGAAGCTCAGTTGAAGGCTAGCTCATTGACAACCGTGAGGTATCTCTCTCTCTCTCTCTCTCAATCTCTCTCAATCTCAATACCAATTTAGGGATTTGGGGATTTTAGGGATTTGGGTGCGGTCTAAGATGACGATTTGGGTATTTCATTTGGGGATTTATGAGATCAAAAATTTACAACACGTTTATGAGATAAAAATCTTTCATTTGTTATGTAACACGTTTGGTTTTTCAATTATTATGCTTAGACCATCCATCTAGAGGGCCCCATTGATGGGGTGCCTCGAAGTCACCCCTACTGGAAGACTTACTAGTGAACATGGACGATGGATGTATTCTCTTTAACTGTGTATTTTAAAAGGACGGAGATTGGCAGCTGACTCTACTCTATGAGTCTCACCATGATGTATTTGTTTCATCAACATCCATCCATTTTTGCTGGTCATTTTATGGCATGAGACCAAAAATAAGATAGATTCGAATCTCATGTGAACTGCATCATAGAAACAGCGTTGATTGAACAACATCGTTAAAAACTTCTTGAAGGCTACAAAAATTTGGATTAAACTGATATTTGTTTTTTCCTTTTGTACATGTCTGTGCGACTTAATCAACAAGTTAGATGTCTAATAAACATTAAAGTAGTCCTTAGGAGGTTTTTAATGGTGGATATTCAATCACTAATGTTTTCCTGTGGCATGGTCCACCTGAGATGTAGATTGGCCTCATTTTTTGTATAAGGCTATAAAATGATATGGAAAAATGGGTGGATGATGTGGATAAAACACATACAACATGGTGCGGCTCACAAAGCAATGACTAACATTTGCTAGGGAAAGGAAAAAAATATGGGGAATTTAGGGAGTCAAAAGGAGCACGGAATGTGAATTAATCTGTCCAACACCTGAGAACTGACTAATTTTAAGACATAACCCAAAAATCATGCCGACCCACAACTCAAATAGGCCACCACGATAGGCCAACAAGGGATAGTGACATCCACCATTGAAATCTTCCAGGGGGGCACTATGACGCTTGTATGCCATCCAACCTGTTCATAAGGTGAGTAATGGAGGATGAAAGGAAAAACCAAATATTTACCTTATCCAAGACTTCATGGGTCTTAAGAAGATTTCAATGGTGTGCCTCACATCCCGTTGTTCCCTGTGGTGTGACCCACTTGGGTGTGGGATGGGCCTGATTTCCATGATCAAGCCTTGCAATTATCCTCAAATGCCATCAGGGACAACAAATTTTCAATAGCCTCATAAATATCTGTAAATATATGCATTGTATCCTTCAATTGCAGCGGTATGATGCTTCGTAACCTTTTACGTAATTGAAGTTTCGCTGGTTCATTTTTTCCCTCACAGATTCTTATTTTTAATTCTATAATATTTGATTGCAGAAATGATTAGTTTTGAGTTGAAGTAGTTGATTATGTAAGAACCTTCTCCAAATAGCTGATTAGTTTTGGTAAATGTTTAGCATTTTGTTCGCAAGGCATGTGTCACTTGATGAGTGGATAACTTGATTTTTTGGATAAGGACACATGGACTTGTGGGATCATATGATCCCAAATAGCACACATCCTAAGTGTGTGTTGCATTTGTGCTTGACATTAAATATATTGAAATGGGATATTTTTTTCTAAGGTCCAAAAAAGGGATTTCCTTTTCCATCTTAGACTCTATAGCAACTGGTTACCATCCAGATGGTATTGCATTACTGTCTCTGCACATAAAAGTATAGAGGGATTTGATGTCATGATTGGTTTTCATGCTATTACATATGCCTAACTTGCTTCCATTCTATAGATCTTTCATTTATTTACTATTCATGCTTTTCCTTCATTTTTTTCATAGGGATTTTTTGTTCCTTGTTTTATAGTTCTTTTACTTGTTTATTTATGTTTCAAGGTGAAGCTGATGACGGCATATGAAACACCTTATGTCAACCTAAGAGTGTTGCCTTTGTCCTGTCAAAGGAATGTTTTCTAAAATTGTTAGATCACAACTTTTTGAGTCTATTAGATAATATTTGTTGCAGTTTTAGATTAAGGAAATACAGTCAAAGCCAACCCACGTGCCAAGCTGGCATAAGTGGTGGCTTGTTCATTAGTTGACTTGTATATGCATGTGGACTTAGTAAAGCTCTCTAAAATTTGTTGTTAAAAATTATAGATATCTGTAATTGAATGTTATCACTGAAATATACCATGTTGAGGTATTTTAACTCATAGTGGAACTGACGTTGTCAACTCATATTCACTCATATTTTAGCTTATATTTTATGATGGAAGTTTGCATAATTCATGGGCACACTTTGATTTTATTCTTTTTTTTTGTCATTTTGGTCATTTCTTTACCGAGCCTTTAGAGAGCGGCATAAAAAACCTTGGTAATTTTATCCAACAAAATTTGTTGTTGCATATCTCGAAACATTCATGTATGCACCAAGCATACATTTATTAGTCGATCCAAACTTGGTGGGATAAAGGCCTATGTGATGAGTGGAACTGCTATTTATTTCTTGTTATGGGAAACTTGGGTTGGTGTAACCCAATTATAAGATTTTCAAGCTGTATCCCATCACAACATGTGTGGTGGATAGTCATATAATACTTAGTAACAATATTAAACCCAAATTATTATTTTTTTCAAAATTTTAGTCATTTCCTATTTAAATGTATTTTCAACCGTTCTTCTAAAGATTGAGACCGAATTAAACAGAGGCATTTCTCTTCACCAATTTTTTTCCATGTGGTGATTTGTTGACTATGGTTTGGACAATATATCTTCCAAAATCCAGATGAGTTGGAAAATAAATCACCTAGAACCATATCTTTACATAGAGGACATATCATCCACAAGGAAAGGTGGGGCCCACAATGAAGGTCCCTGCCTTGGAGCTCAGGTTGGGCTACTACATCCAAGTCTCTATGAAACTCTATGAGGAGTCTGACTCGGTTCACATCCGTTGAGTAGGCTCACCTACTGATGCAAAATCAAAAGATATCCATTTTAAAATATGGGAAGCACTCACACGGCAACTAGTTGCAAATGAAATGCATGTGGAGCCCACCCGACTATGCGTGAGTCAATCCATCCAACAAGGTTGTCCCATTATGGAAATAAAATGGCCCAAAAATCATGTCGATCCAATCATGATGTAGGCCACATGACAGAAAAAGTTAGACAGCTAGCCAAAATTGTTGAAATTCAAGTGATGCCCACAATGATGGTTGGATCGGCATGATTTCTGTGGAAGACTGTTTACATTATAGAGCTCGGGGTTGCAGTAACTCATACGCATCAGCTAGAAGCGGACATGGGATATGGGGGAGTGGCCATATTCACTTTTAAACATGACAACAACAACATGAAAGCAAGAGTAAACCTCAGTATTTATGAACATGAAAGTGCCTTTCAGTGCTTTCTAAAGTAATACCACAATGATGTTGTGTTTGACAGAGATAGTTTCAATTGTTTGAATAATGCTTATAATACTTAAATCAGTCCACTTGGACATGTGTTTACAATGCTTGAATCAGTCCACTTGGACATGTGTTTACGATGACTAAATCACTCCACTGGAACATGTGTTTATGATGCTTAAATCAATCAACTCGGATGTGTAGTAATGATGCCAAGATATTTGGCAACAACATGTGTTTATGATGCTTAAATAAATCAACCTAGATGTGTGGTAATGATACTAAGATCAGCCCCCTAGAACATTTGCTTATGATGCTTAAATCAATTCACTTGAACATGTATGAATGATGCTTGACTTAGTTCACTTGAACATGTGTGAATGATACTCAACTTGGTTGTGTACAAAAATGTGCGAATGATGCTTCACTTGGTTCACTTGAACATGTGTGAATAATGCTTGACTTGGTTCACTTGAGCATGGGTGTATGGTGCCTATGTTGTAATTTATAAATTTATAAATTAGATAATTAGTTACTCATTTGAGGATTTCTATGGGGCCATACATAGATATGGTGTGTTTTTGGTGGCATAGAAATCGCTCAAATTGTCCCATTTTGGACAGTTCAAGGTTAGATGGAAAGTATGCTTTCATACAATTTATTTAAATGTTCATGCTTGATCCGCGGTCCATCTCCTCGTTTCTCTCTAGATATGTTTCTTTCGTTCCATATCCAATGTCAAATATCTTTACATTGATTTAGATATTTGGCATCGGAATGTAACGTAAGATCAACTTATCTGGAGAGGCATGGGGAGATACTACCGGATTTTCGGCGTGGACGTTTAAATGGGAACATGAAAGTATTACAATCTATCCAACCTTGGATGAGTAATTAATTTAGGATTTAATTATATTAGCTTAGAATTGATGGAGCAAACCCGGATGTGCGTCGGAGCTATCCGGATGAGCGGGGGTCCCTGGAAGGTGGAAACCGCTGTTATGACCATGATGAAGCTGTCAACATCATTGGAAGGGCCTGGCCATTTGGACAGGCCATGTTTATGTATTTACTCGAGATTAATAGAGCAGACCCGGATGTGCGTCGGAGCTATCCGGATGAGCGGGGGTCCTTGGAAGGTAAGAACCGCTGTTATGACCATGATGAAGCTGTCCATTTCCTATGGACATCATTGGAAGGGCCTAGCCATTTGGACAGGCCGTGTTTATGTATTTGCTCGAGATAAATGGAGCAGACCCGGATGTGCATTGAAGCTATCCGGATGAGCGGGGGTCCCTAGAAGGTGGGAACCGTTGTTATGACCATGATGAAGCTGTCCATTTCCTATGGATAGCATTGTAAGGGCCTGGCCATTTGGACAAGTCGTGTTTATGTCTGTATTTACAGGTATCACACCCTTAACCTAAACCTATAACCCAACCTAAACCTATACTTATAACCTAATCCTATTCTCAAATCCCTAAACCTAACCTACACTTAGACCTTAACCTTAATCTATAACCGATTCCCTAAACCAACACCTATGACCTAAAACCTTAACCTATAACTTATAACCTAAAGCTATAACCTATAACCTAACATTAACCTAAACCTAAAACCTAAACCTTAACCTATAACCTAAAACATAAACCTAAACATATTCTCAAATCCCAACCTATAATCCAACCTAAACCTATACTTATAACCTAAACCTATTCTCGAAATCCCAAAACCGATTTCCTAAACCTAAACCTTAACCTATTCTCAAATCCTAAACCTAAACATGAAAACCCAAACCTAAACCCGATCAGTAACACGAACCCAATCTCCTAAACCTAAACCTTAACCTATTCTCATTTTTCCAAAGCTATAACCTATAACCTATAACCTAAACCTAACCTTAACATAAATCCAAAACCTAAACCTTAACCAAAACCTATAACCTTAACCTAAACAAAAACCTTAACTTACAACCTTAACCTAAACCTAAAACCAAAACCAAAACCTATTACCTAAACCTATAAACTAAAACCTAAACCTAAACCTAAACCTAAACCTATAACCTTAACCTAAATCTAAACCAAAACCTAAACCTATAACTTAAACCTAAACATATACCTATTCTCAAATCCCTAAACCTAAACCTATACCAAATCCCAATCTCAACTCCTAACCTAAACCTAAACCTAAACTTGAAAACCCAAGCCTAAACCCGATCCAGGAACCCGAACCCGATTTCTAAACCTAACCTATTCTCAAATCCCTAAACCTAAACCTACACCAAATCCCAATCTCAACTCCCAACCTAAACATGAAAACCCAAGCCTAAACCCGATCAGGAACCCGAACCCAATCTCCTAAACCTAAACCTTAACCTATTCTCATTTCCCAAAGCTATAACCTATAACCTATAACCTAAACCTAACCTAAACCTATAACCTTAACCTATAACCTTAACATAAACCCAAAACCTAAACCTTAAGCAAAACCTATAACCTTAACCTAAACAAAAACCTTAACTTACAACCTTAACCTAAACCTAAAACCAAAACCTAAACCTATAACTTAAACCTATAAACTAAAACCTAAACCTAAACCTAAACCTTAACCTATAACCTAAACTTATAACCTTAACCTAAACTTAAAACCGAAACCTAAACCTATAACCTAAACCTAAACCTATACCTATTCTCAAATCCTAAACCTAAACCTACACCAAATCCCAATCTCAACTCCCTAACCTAAACCTAAACCTAAACTTGAAAACCCAAGCCTAAACCCGATCCCAAACCCGAACCCGATTTCCTTAACCTATTCTCAAATCCCTAAACCTAAACCTACACTAAATCCCAATCTCAACTCCCTAACCTAAACCTAAACCTAAACATGAAAACCCAATCCTAAACACGATCTAGAACCCGAACCCAATCTCCTAAAGCCTAAACCTTAACCTATTCTCATTTCCCAAAGCTAACCTATAACCTATAACCTAAACCTAACCTAAACCTATAACCTTAACCTAAACCTTAAGCAAAACCTATAACCTTAACCTAAACAAAAACCTTAACTTACAACCTTAACCTAAACTTAAAACCAAAACCTAAACCTATAACCTAAACCTATAAACTAAAAACTAAACCTAAACCTAAACCTTAACCTATAACCTAAACTTATAACCTTAACCTAAACCTAAAACCAAAACCTAAACCTAAACCTTAACCTATTCTCAAATCCCTAAACCTAAACCTACACCAAATCCCAATCTCAACTCCTAACCTATACCTAAACCTAAACTTGAAAATCGAAGCCTAAACCCGATCCAGAACCCGAACCCGATTTTCTAAACCTAAACCTTAACCTATTCTCAAATCCCTAAACCTAAACCTACACCAAATCCCAATCTCAACTCCCTAACCTAAACCTAAACCTAAACTTGAAAACTCAAGCCTAAACCCGATCCAGAACCCGAACCCGATTTCTAAACCTAAACCTTAACCTTAACCTATTCTCAAATTCTAAACCTAAACCTACACCAAATCCCAATCTCGGCTCCTAACCTAAACCTAAACCTAAACATGAAAACCCAAGCCTAAACCCGATCTAGAACCCGAACCCGATTTCCTAAACCTAATCCTTAACCTATTCTCAAATCCCTAAACCTAAACCTACACCTACACCAAATCCCAATCTCAACTCCCTAACCTAAACCTAAACCTAAACTTGAAAACCCAAGCCTAAACCGAACCCGATTTCTTAAACCTAAACCTTAACCTATTCTCAAATCCCTAAACCTAAACCTACACCAAATCCCAATCTCAACTCTCTAACCTAAACCTAAACCTAAACATGAAAACCCAAGCCTAAACTCCGATCCAGATCCCGAACCCGAACTCGATTTCCTTAACCTATTCTCAAATCCCTAAACCTAAACCTACACCAAATCTCAATCTCAACTCCTAACCTAAACCTAAACCTAAACATAAAAACCCAAGCCTAAACCCGATCCCAGAACCCGAACCCAATCTCTAAACCTAAACCTTAACCTATTCTCATTTCCCAAGCTATAACCTATAACCTATAACCTATACCTAACCTAAACCTATAACCTTAACATAAATCCAAAACCTAAACCTTAACCAAAACCTATAACCTTAACCTAAACAAAACCTTAACTTACAACCTTAACCTAAACCTAAAACTAAAACCTAAACCTATAACCTAAACCTAAACCTAAACCTTAACCTATAACCTATAACCTAAACTTATAACCTTAACCTAAACCTAAAACCAAAACCTAAACCTATAACCTATACCTAAACCTATACCTAAACATTAACCTATTCTCAAATCCCTAAACCTAAACCCACCTAATCCCAATCTCAACTCCCTAACCTAAACCTAAATGTAAACATGAAAACCCAAGCCTAAACTCGATCCCGAACCCGAACCCGATTCACCTAAACCTAAACCTTAACCAATTCTCAATTCCCTAAACCTATAGCTAAAACCTAAACCTAAAACCTAAAACCTAAATGTATTCTCAAATCCTAAACCTAAACCTACACCAAATCCTAATCAGAACTCCCTAACCTATAACCTAAACCTAAACTTGAAAACCCAAGCCTAAACCCGATCCCGAACCCGATTTCCTAAACCTAAACCTTAACCTATTCTCAAATCCCTAAACCTAAACCTACACCAAATCCTAATCTCAACTCCCCTAGCCTAAACCTAAACCTGAACTTGAAAACCCAAAACTAAACCCGATCCCGAACCCGAACCCAAACCCGGTTTCTAAACCTAAACCTTAACCTATTCTCAATTCCCAAAGCTATAACCTATAACCTAAACCTAAACCTAACCTTAACCTATAACTTAAAACCTTAACCTAAACATATTCTCAAATCCCAACCTATAACCCAATCTAAACCTATACTTATAACCTAAACTTATTTTGAAATTCCAAAACCCGATTTCCTAAACCTAAACCTTAACCTATTATCAAATCCCTAAACCTAAACCTACACCAAATCTTAATCTCAACTCCCTAACCTAAACCTAAACCTGAACTTGAAAACCCAAACCTAAACCCGATCCCGATCCAGAACCCGAACCTAGTTTCCTAAACCTAAACCTTAACCTATTCTCAATTCCCAAAGCTATAACCTATAACCTAAACCTAAACCTAACCTTAACCTTATAACATTAACCTAATCTTCTAAACCCAATCCCGAACACGAACCTATACCTTATAACCTAATCCTTAACATATTCTCAAATCCCTAAACCTAAACCTACACCAAATCCCAATCTCAACTCCCTAACCTAAACCTAAACCTGAAGTTGAAAACCCAAGCCTAAACCCGATCCCGATCCCAAACCCGAACCCAATATCCTAAGCCTAAACCTTAACCTATTCTCAATTCCCAAAGCTATAACCTATAACCTATAACCTAAACCTAAACCTAACCTAAACCTATAACTTATAACCTAAACTTATAACCTTAACCTAAAACCAAAACCTAAACCTATAAGTTAAAACCTATACCTAAACCTTAACCTATTCTCAAATCCCTAAACCTAAACCTACACCAAATCCTAATCACAACTCCCTAACCTAAACCTAAACACGAACTTGAAAACCCAAGCCTAAACCGGATCCGTGCCGAACCCAATTCCCTAAACCTAAACCTTAACCAATTCTCAATTCCCTAAACCTATTGCTTATAACCTAAACCTTAACCTTAACCTTAACCTACACCTAAACCTTAACTAAACTAAACCTATAACCTTAACCTAAACCAAAACCTATTACCTATAACCTATTACCTACCATTCACCTAAACCTAAATCTTAAACCTTAACCTATAACCTAAGACCTAAACCTAAACCTAAAACCTAAATGTATTCTCAAATCCCTAAACCTAAACCTACACCTAATCCTAATCTCAAATCCCTAACCTTAACCTAAGCTTAAACTTGAAAACCCAAACCTAAACCCGATCACAAACCCAAACCCGATTCCTAAACCTAAACCTAAACCAATTCTCAATTCCTAAACCTATACCTTATAACCTAAACCTAAACCTAAACCTAAAACTAAACCTAAACCCGAACCCGAACCTAAATCTCTAAACCTAAACCTATAATCTAAACCTATAACCTAAACATATAACCTAACCCTATAACCCATAACCTATAACCTAAACACAAATCCCTAAACCTTAACCTATAATCCAACCTAAACCTATACTCAAAACCTTAAACTATTCTCAAATCCCAAAACCTATAACTTGAACCTAACCTTTCCCTAAACCTATAACCTACACTTATAACCTAAACCTATACCTTAACCTTAACCTTAACCTATAACCCATACTTACAACCTTAACCTAAACTTATAACCTTAACCTAAACTTATAACGTAAACCTAAACCTATAACCTAAAGTTATAACCTAAAATATACCTATTATCAAATCCTAAACATATAATATAACCTAAACCTATAACCTAGCATAATCTTAAAGCTATTTCCATAAACTGACTTTAGTCTTTTCATTGTAGACATGGATAAGAGTTGGATGCGAGCTAGGAACAAGTTTAGCCCAGAGTATAAACAAGTGGTTGAAGAGTTCATGGAATTTGCCCGAAATCGGGCAGATTCAAGGAATAGGATTAGGTGTCCATGTCGAAAATGCAAGAACATGATATTTAAGACTTTAGACAAAGTAGAGGATGATTTGTTCATGTTAGGATTGACCAGGGTTACACTTGGTGGATCTATCATGGTGAAGATATGACCCATAGAGTTGAACCCACTGAAGTCATTGCTGATCCAATTATGTTGGATGACGAGGATGAAGACGTTGACGAAATGCAAGATATCATAGGGGATGTGTTTAGGGGAACAGCTGCGGATACTGATTTTGCAGCGACAAGCAATAGCCAAGATATTCCTCCAATGGGTGATGTCGAATCAGAAAAGTTAGTAGGTTGTTGAGAGATGCGCAACGTCCACTTTATCCGGGGTGTAAAAACTTCTCCAAGTTAAATTTTCTTACAAAGTTATTTCATTTGAAGATAATAAATCATTAGAGTAACAAATCGTTCAACATGTTGCTAGAGTTGTTGAAAGAAGCATTGCCGGACGGTGAGACATTGCCTAAGTCCCATTACGAGGCAAAATCCTTGATGCAAGACTTGGGCCTTGGTTATGAACTCATACATGCATGTATAAATTATTGTTTATTATATCGGAAAGAGCATAAGGATGCTGGAGAGTGTCAAGAATGTGGAGAGTCTAGGTGAAAGTATGGCAAAGCCAGGGATAAGAAAATCCCGCAAAAGGTGTTAAGGTACTTCCCATTGAAACCCAGATTGCAAAGATTGTTTATGTCTCGTAAGATGGCTGAAGATATGAGGTGGCATAAGGAGAAACACGTTCATGATGATAGTACACTGAGGCACCCTGCGGACTCTGAAGCCTGGCAAAATTTTGACAAGCAACATGACTGGTTTGCAAAGGATTCTCGCAATGTTCGGCTAGGTCTTGCAAGTGATGGTTTTAATCCATTTGGTAATATGAGTAACTCGTACAGTATGCGGTCAGTGGTACTTATGCCCTACAATTTACCTCCTTAGTTGTGTATGAAGGAGTCATTTTTCATAATGTCATTGCTTAGTCCTGGACCCAGGTAACTTGGGAATGACATTGATGTGTACTTGCAACCGTTAGTAGATGAGTTAAACGAGTTGTGGAGTCAAGGTGTACACACATATGACATATTTGTAGGACAGACATTTCGATTGCATGCAGTAGTCTTATGGACAATAAATGACTTTCCCGCGTATGAAAATTTGTCTAGGTGGAGCACGAAGGGCAAGTTGGCTTGTCCTACATATGGTATTGAGACTTGTTCATTGTCATTGAAGCATGGTAGAAAAACGTGTTATATGGGTCATCGTCACTTCCTTCTGAGCGATCATAGTTGGCGCAGGAAGACGATGATCTTTGATGGCAAACAAGATCATAAGCCACCCCTGAAAGAGCTATCTGGAGAAGATGTGATGCAACAACTGAGTAACATTGGAGAAGTTAGATTTAGTAAGGCATCGCACTTGAAGAAGAGGAAACATACAGTATTGGACTATAACTGGAGGAAGAAGAGCATCTTTTTTGAGTTGCCCTATTGGAGTGATCTGAAATTGCGACACAACTTGGATGTCATGCATATTGAGAAAAATATATGTGACAATGTCTTAGGAACATTGATGAACATAGAGAAGAAAACAAAAGATAGTTTCAAAGCTCGATTGGATCCACAAGAAATGGGTTTAAGGAAAGAGTTACACTTGCAACCACATGAAAATTCGTATACTATACCAGCAGCCTGCTACACGTTGACCAAACTAAAGAGAAAGCGTTTATGTGAATGGTTGAGATCGGTGAAGTTTCCCGATAGGTATGCGTCAAACATATCTCGGCTCGTAAACGTTACGGATTGTAAGGTAACAGGAATGAAAAGTCATGATTGTCACATCCTTCTGCAACGCCTACTGCCTAGATTCCTGAGTAAGGATATCAGTGCGACGCTGATTGATTTGGGGATATTCTTTAAGGATTTGTGTTCGAAATCGTTGAATGTGGATGTTATTAAAAGACTGGAGAGGGACATTGCCATAATCCTTTGCAAACTTGAAAGAATATTTCCACCTGCATTTTTCGATGTCATGGTACACCTAGCGATTTATTTACCGCACGAGGCGAAGCTTGCAAGCCCAGTACAATATCGTTAGATGTATCCGATCGAAAGGTGGTAGAACCTGTTAAAATTTTTATTCATTCCATAAACTACATATATCCATGTTTTCATACTTATAACACAGTGGTTTTGTGTACAGATACCTTTACACACTCAAACAATTTGTGAGGAATAAGGCACGACCAGAGGGGTCGATAGCCGAAGCATACATTGATAATGAGTGCCTTACATTTTGCTCTATGTATCTTCGTGGCATAGAGACTAGATTCAACCGAGAAGATCGGAATGCCGATGAAGGGCAGGAACATGAACAAGGACTCATATCTATATTTGCACATAACGTTCGTCCTTTAGGATCCCCGACGTTTCAGGATATGGACCTTGGGGATCTAGCAAAGGCGTGGTGGTATGTGTTGCATAATTGTGAAGAAATAGAGCCGTACTTGGAGTAAGTCTTCCCTCGATTATTATAATTCCTACATACGATGGTCTTAATATTTATTGCTGAAGACGTGCCATTTATGTGTAGTGAACACATAAATGAGATGAAGTCCAAATTCCCCACAAATTATGATCAGATGCATCAGGATCAGTTTCCAGAATGGTTCGCCGAACGTGTAAGATTTCACATTGTATCTCACCACACTTAGAATTTCTGTTGTATTGCACATTATTTCAACCTAAGAAAATCACTAAAGAATTATATTTTGTACATGATAATAGATAAAGACGTTGCGCACAAGCAACTCTGCGGATGCGTCTGATGCACTATACTCATTGGCGTGTGGCCCTGATAAACGTGTATCTAGATATACAGGTTGTATTGTAAATGGGATTCGGTTCTACACTGAAGAACGTGAGAAGTACAGGACCATGTAAAATAGTGGGGTGGTTGTGAAAGGAACAAATGAGGAGGATGAAATTGACTTTTATATTATTTTGACTAATATTATTGAGCTGAGTTATTGTACGAGAAAGCGTGTGTACTTATTTAAATGTGATTGGTGGGACATTGAAAATAAGAAGTTGGGAATACAGACTGACAACTACTTTACGAGCATAAATTTATCTTGAAAGTGGTTTAAGGACGACCCATTTGTCCTCGCCAGTCAGGCTGAACAAGTATTTTACCTCGCTGACACTAAGTTAGGCGGCTCTTGGTACGTGGTGCAGAAAATAAAGCCCAGGAACGTATTTGACGATCCCGTACCAGAAGTTGAAGATAGCGAAGACGGGGAAAATGACACGTCTAGGGTTGAACAAGCATATCAAGAAGACATGCCATCTAGGGATACAGGGACTGATTCAAGTGTTGATATTGATGTGGTGCAATTAGACAGAGATGATGTGCCACCTGATCATGTTGATGCCTCATTAATACAAGACATTGTTAGAGATGATACAAGTTTCATTGATGACAACGTTGCAGACTATGAGGAGGAAATACTAATTAGTGATAGTGATGGTGAAGAAGAAATAGCCCTAAACGATAGTGATATAGACGACGATTATTAAATGTACACATGATTTACATGTCATTTTTCAATTCAAATAATTTATGTATTCCATGTATACATGAAAATTACAAGTCATGATTAATTTCTTGACTTGTTTATAATCCACATTTACGGTTGAGACAATTTCTGATCACGTCATCCTCAAACCGGAGCATAGCAAAAGCATGTAACATACTTCATCAGCTGTTGCAGATGGATGTTTCGGTCCTATCTTCTTCTGGTAGGGCCATAGAGATATCTGGTCTGGTCGATGAGTGTAGAGTGGAATATATCGACAACAACTCAGACGAAAGATTATATTATCTCAAAGAAATTTCGGAGCTGATGGAGATATATAACCGTGGGAAACGAGATATGGAAGATGCGACTCTGTAACTTGCACATCTGAATGGAGTCCTGAGAGATCAGATTTCTCCTATTGTGACTGTCATGTTGGCTATAAAAATGTTCAATGCTTCACATAGGATGACATACACTTCTGAAGCATACGATAACTTACGTAGGGAGTACTTTGAATAGTTTACCTCAAAGTTGTTTCGTATTACAACAAATATATGTATTTAATATACAATGACAATGTGTAATGGAACTTTCAATGGTTATAGATTAAAGTTTACAGTTTTATTATATTATACTTGCATTATAGTGTAATGGTCTAATCATATTTTATTCATCTCTCTGAGCATAAGCACAAATGCATTGTACCGTCAACACTACTTGTATAATATTTTAGTATATTACAGTTGTATTGACATTGTTTAAATTTATAAGTTCGTAGTTCGCACATATTCAGTGATGGCACCAGGTGGGAGAGTACGTCGTTCGCGCACTGGATCTACCCCTTCTACCCGTGATGCGACGGAGCCAGCATCGTCGTCCCATATTGCATCGCAGGCGTCTGATCACTCAGTCGCACATACACCAGGCACTGCATGTAAGTTTAGTCATATATTTCTTTTAATGATTTCTATTTATGTTTAGACTTACATAATTCTGTTGCAACAGCGTCATCGACCAGCCAGCGAGGACGTGGACCCACGCGTGGGTTATTTTTAGACCAGACTTACTTTTAGGGTAGGGTGATGGTAGAGTTCCCACAGGACTACATTAGACCTGTTGGGAACAATGCCATGTTGTTTACGTCAGAGGTCGGTGTCTTATGCCGATCTCTAATTCCCCCCACCACCCCCCGTTGGAGAGACGTGACAGATGATGTTCGGCAGCTCATCCGTCAGCGCCTTCAGGTAAATTTTAGTCAATTAAAATTTATTTTATAAATGTTCATTAACGGTTAAGTTATTTTTTTAATGAGTTTATTGCCTTAATCTATTATTTTACGAAACTGTAGGATAAATTTGACTTTGATTTGAGTGTTCTGCACATCTCCTATGCCGTCGATGACATGATGAAGGAACGGTTTAAGGATTACCACACTAGGTTACACCGGCAGTACAAGCGGTGCGTGTGCTACGAGGAGGCCGTACAGTCCGCACCGCTGCACGTGACCGATGGGGATTGGCGGATACTATGTGATAGGTTTTCGTCTGATTCTTTTCAGGTAATATTTACATATTTATGATATCTTAATATAATAATTAAATTCACAATTAATAACAATGTATTATAAATAATGTGTTCCAGAAAAGGAGCAAAATAAATTCTGACAACGGAGAAAAATTAGAAGTGAACCATGTAGCTGGTTCAAAGTCATTTGTACGACTTCGTCACGACATGATAAGAAAGAACTGGTAATTATTACGTTTATATATTCTTTCCATGCATTTATATTAACTCTATTGTTCTTTTGATTGCGCAACAAGATTCCGTCACTGGCCAGGAGCCTGGACCAGTAGACTTCTACAAAGGGACTCACTGTCGGCAGACGATGGGATCTTGGGTACATCCTAGAGTAAGCGAGATTTGGGTAAAAATCCTTACATTGTAAAATTTAATTGCATTAAATTATAATAATGTCATTTATTATGAAAATTCATATGTTTTCATTACAAGAGGAGATGAACACCTTACGCAGTCAGCCCACTTCCAATGGTACTCAGCGGAGTGAGCCAGAGATCCTGAGTCAGGTGCTTGGCACCCGTTTTGGATATGTGCGTGGGTTTGGCCATGGTGCAAAGCTCATGGCACCTGCTAGATTGCCTCCAGCCGATCCATCGTCGTTGGCGACAGCGCCGTACGCCGAGTTGATACCGCAGAGAGAGAGGTTCGGCAGCCACGGGTCGTCGTTGATGACATCAAAGAGCAACTGGACAAGCAGAGGGAGGAGCAGGATAGGAAGATGATGGAGGAGCTGGCGAGGCAGAGGGAGGAGAAGGAAGGAGGATGGAGGAGATGCGGGTGGAGCATGAGCGACGGATGATGTAGATGTTACAGGCTTTCACTGCACGTTTACCCACCGATGCCCCACCACCTCCGTCTTCATCTTTGTGATTTTTTGTATATTTGTTTATTATGTTAAGTTTATATGTATTTATGCATGAATGAATGTGAGGCGGATAAGATTGTTTGTGCTTGAATGAATGTAGTTTATGTTTGGGTTTTGGTTTAGCTGGATGTGAATGTGAATATGATGAAATATATTATATAACAGGTGTATATTAGGTGAATATGATGAAATATATTGTTAACAGGTGTATATCACGAATTTTGTGCGAAATTTTGAGCTGTATATTTTTTTAAAAAAAAAAAAAAGAGACTTTTAGTGACGAAAATTTTCGTCACTAAAAGTGGAACGATTTTTTAGCAGCAAAAGTTTTCGCTGCTAAAAATTCTGGGAAATTTTTTTAGCGGCGAAAATTTTCACTGCTAAAAGTCTTAGAAATTTTTTGGCAGCGAAAAGTTTCGCTGCTAAAATCTTGGAAATGTTTTTTTGCAGCGAAACTTTTCGTTGCTAAAGTCATGGATATTTTTTGGCGGCGAAACTTTTCGCTGCTAAAAAGTCTTGGAAGTTTTTTGGCGGCGAAACTTTTCGCAACTAAAAGTCTTGTAATTTCTTCGCAGCGAAAATTTTCATAGTTAAAAGTATTGAAAAAAAAATTTTTGCCGCAAATATTTTCACTGCTAAAATCTTAAGTTTTGCTACTAAAAAGTCTTACAATTTTTGGGTATTTCTGAAAATTATTTTTGGCAACGAAAAGTTTCGCTGCTAAAAGTCATGTAAATTTTTTTTGCAATGAAACTTTTCGCTGCTAAAAAGTCCTGGATATTTTTTTGGCGGCGAAACTTTTCGCTGCTAAAAGTCTTTTCAGTTTTTTGGCAGCGAAATCTTTCGCTGCTAAAAAGTCTTGGATATTTTTTTGGCGGCGAAAATTTTCGCTGCTAAAAGTCTTGGCAGTTTTTTGGGCGGCGAAAAGTTTCGCTGCTAAAAGTCTTGAAAATTTTTTAAGCAGCGAAAATTTTCGCTGCTAAAGGTCTAGGAAAATTTGTTTAGCGACGAAAATTTTCGTCGTTAAAAAGCTTGCATTTAGCGACAATTTAAATTTTTCGCTAATAAAAGCCTTGTACATCGGTCTTTTAGCGACGAATTTACGACAAAAATTTTCGTCGCTAAAAGTTGTTAGCTGCAAAATTTTGGCTTGTAGCGACGAAAATTTTCGTCGCTAAAAGTGGTGTTTCTTGTAGTGATCATAGTATGTAGGTTCGAAATCAAATCATTCTACTGGTTGGTCTGACCATTATTTTTCTAAAATTAATATAGTTTAAAAGGTGAGTCTAATATTGGAAACAGGTGGATGGGTTAGAAAACTTCAGCAAGTGTTAAGAGTTCTGTATTTAATTTACAAACTGTGACTTGCCTGACTAATGGATCTACCTAATTCTTAGGTTAGGGCATAAATATAGTAGTGCCTTTCTAATGGATGAATTAGATCTGGGACACGCGTCATGATGGCAAACATGTAGCTTGTACATAAATTGTTTTGGGCCAAGAAAATCTTATATCTCATATTTAGAGAAGCTAGACAAATGGACTTTCTTATATAACTACTGCCCACTGTAATGACTGTGCGACATCCACTCTATTCATATGTCACATCATTTTAGGGTATGGCTCAAAACTGTATTAGATCAAGACTTAAGTGGTCCACGGTCACAGGTAGAGCTGGGCATCGAGTCAAGTCAGACCGAGTTAGGGTTGACTCAAGTCGATCCGGTTTTGAAATAGGCCTAACCCAAACTCAATCCGACTCGATACCGAGTCCAACATGCCTGACTCGATCCGAGTTCGGTCTGGCCTAGATTGATCTGGACTGAGACCAACCTGTCAGAAGTACCGAGTCAGGTCAAATTGGCACCGAGTCGGAGGGAGGGAGGGAGGGAGGAGTGGAGAGGAGGAGGAGGAGGAGGAGGGTGATGGTGGTGGGTGGTTATCAGGCTTAGAAGAGGAGGATGAGGGAGGGAGAGAGAGAGAGAGAGAGAGAGAGAGAGGTTGGGATCGGGTCAGGTAGGGTTAGAGAGTCGGATCGAGTCGAGTCGGGCTTCGGATCGAGTTTCGAGTCGAGTTACTGGGTAACTCGAACTCGACTCGGTTTGAGTTCGGATTGGGCAAAGCTTACTCAGTTCAGACTGACTCACCCATTCGATTCAGGTCGAGTCGGATCAGAACGAGTCAGACGAGTCAAGTTAGCCGAATCGAGACGTCCCGTGCCCACCTCTAGTAATAGGAAACACTGGGAATTCAATGGTCGTTTTTGGAACCTTCACAGAGAAAATGATTTTTTATGCATGTTTACCAAACCTGTACTTTTTTAGATAAGCAATTCTCTAGTATGCAATGCCGCATAGGCCCTCATAGATTAGTCAATTATATTAAGTTTTGTCTCACTTTTGTCATTAATTACTGAGTTCGGATCATAATCATTTTAGAATTAAGGAATTGTCAATGTAAAAAGTCAGTTGGACAGTTTTAATTCATCGTTGCGATCACTAAGCCTTATCTCAACTAATCGAGGTCGGTTAGGAAATCTTATTTTATCATTCCACTCCATCAACGACTATATCTACAATTAAATTATAGGTTGTAAAGTCTTTCTTATTACCTTCATCCAATTGTTTTAGGTTTTTCCACTTGTCCTTTTAAAGCTTCAACTTGAACTTATTCACTCCTAACCAATGCAGTTCATGGTCTATACTATACATGGCTAGACCATATAAGCTACTTTTCGACATCTTATTACATGTTAGTGACATTCCTAAGTTTTCTAGGATGCATCACTTCCAATTTAATTATTCCTTGTCTTGCAATTACTCGTTTTAACTTTCTCATTTCAGCTACCACCCAACAGATAACTTTCAACGTGTCATTTGCATATGACATCCAACCCATCTAATAGGTTGGCCCCACCGTAAGGACCATGCCATGTAAAAATGCTTCATTGACTCATTAAGTGGACTGCACTTGTTTTTTCTTTTTCTTGTTTTTTTTTTTTTTTTTTTGGTTATTTATGAGCAGCTACATATATTATTCTCTACTATCTAGCCGACCTCATAAATGAATGTAACTGATTTTCAAACATGTCGATCCTCATGGTTGGAGTAATCTATTGGAGGGGGTAAATGTAGCATGCACATGCTAGGCTGGAAAATATCCATTGGGCAAACGTTAACTTGTCATCCAATCGATTGAATGTGATCATTTCTCTTACTTAATTGCAATTTTTTACCGTTTATTTTTAGGGGTTGTTTTGATTTGAGCAAAAATGTGTCCTAGCAAACACTAAAAATAGTAATACATATGCATGATTTATCAATCCCTTTGTACGCACAAAATCAATTTACCCTTAAACAAGTAATCATGGATGTATAACCCTTTAATCATAGATTGAGTGTCTCTTGTAGAAAGGTCCAACTAGTTCTTAATGACACTCTACGACTTCAATGCACATGAAAATCCCACTTATGCTTTTGCACATGTATGATATGTTCTAATATAGCATCCCACGGATTTCCAGTCGCAATACAAGAATCCAAACAAGACCTCATGGAAGACAATGTCATTTTCAGAGAACAAGATATACTACTTAGCCTTGTCCTGGATGGGGACTTATTTTAAATTGAAAAAAATATATATATAATAATAATAATAATAATGAGAGTTGGTAGTTGTAAATATCAAGATTACCTGGCAAATAAGAAATTCAGCTTGCTGACTTTAGCAACGTAGTTAGCCATACCACACTTATTCCTACCTCCACGTGATTATTAAAACAAGTGAAGTCATTTGATGCTCCACCAGAGTATATATATACAGCATATTCCGTACTGAGTTTACCCAAGTACATGACGTATGAGACTATTGACCTGATGAGCCCTAACTTGGATAGCAGATTCCCTATGATCAACCAACATCGGATGATCACAGCCATCCATCCTTTGGCAATGATGACCAGTCATCTTCTTAACCACTAGGGGTGTCAACGGGCAGGGTTAGGGCAGGGAGTGGCTATACCCATACCTACCAATGATTACTGCATTTATATCAATATCCATGTCCAGCTGAGACCTATAATCATACCGTTGATGTTGATCTGATTGAATGGTTCGAGAGATACTTGGGAAATCCCACATCCATATCTAGGTCCATCTGATCAGAGATTAGGATCAGCAGACGTATGCCATACTTATAAAGAAGACCCTCATGTGAGAGGAGGGAACATGTGATAAAGAGATCTGGGCTCTTCACTCGGTGGGCCAAGAATTCTTGCCAAACATGACCCATTACCCTCTGACCTGGTCCAACCTACTTAAAAATTCATCAAGACCCATTTTATTATAGACGGGTTGGGCTCAACTGACTTGACCCGTCACACCGTGACCTAACACAGGTTTAAGAATTGAATGCAACACTAAAGGCATGCATTAAAAATGAAAATAAAATCATTTATGTATTTCTTATATCTTTTGTTTTAGATTTTGGGCAGGTCAAATCCTCTAGGATCTATTGATTCGGTTTGGTTCAGTTCTGGTCTCATCAAAGTATGTTAGGATGTCAATCCAAAAATGAGGCAGATCAAAATGCAAGTGAGCCGTACTACAGGAAATATTATGGATTGAATGTCCACCATTGAAACTTTATTGGGCCCCACTGAAGTTTTGGATAAGGATGGTGATGTAGAGCGGGTCCCGAACAGTTTCATAGCCAAGATGGATCAGAAAAGGCTCGGTCGACGACAGAAGTAATTCGGACCGTTAGACCTTAAATCAGGCGTATCTTACAATCCGGAATAAGTTATCAAGCGTAAAATATATGATTTTGGGGTAAAACGAGCTATGTGGTAGGGTTGCGCGAGCCAGATTTGTGAAATACTCCCTAATCGATGGCCGTTTCCCTATTTTAATTTCATTTTTACTATAAATAGTAAGTTTTAATTTGATTATAACTCTTCATCCATTAGGCTTTAGGAGCTATGCCCAACATGAAAAGAGCTTAGAATAATTAGGAGAACAGTTTGGTGAAGCCAAATAGGACATTTACTATTTTTGGCTGAAAACCTTAGACACTAGTATATATCAAGACTATCTATAAATAGTAAGTTTACGATTTACAGTAAGTTGCGAATTCTAGGTTCATTTCTATTTTCTTACTTTCTTTCCTCATGCATTTGAGGAGTCTCTTAGAGGAGTCCGGAGAAACTTTGTCAAAGACAGTGCTCAACTTCGTCACGTTCATCCCTGCGACAGATGGTATTTGTGTTTTACCTGCATCCTAGTGATAATGAGCATACGAATATGTGGTATGGCATATTAAAATCACAGTAAGTCCCCAAGAAGACTTCAATGGTGGGTGTGTTTCCATCCAAATGTTTCCTGTGGCTCCAGGATCATGTTGCGAACATAATGGATGGAGTGGATGCCACACAAATATCGTGGTGGGTCTCACAGAGCTTTGGGTTTCATGTAATCCCTGTAATAGGGTCACACGCAACTCACGTCCCACAAAGAAGCCTTGAGTCCTTACACCGGATTTGCTTTACAAGGCATTTACGAGTGCATGTCCCCAGCAAAGAGTAAGTTCCCGTAGGCAGAGGCTATGTGGGGCCACTGTGATGTACTTTAGAAATCCACTCCATCCATCAGTTTCACAAGCTAGCAATAGGACAGGATCCCAAAAATTATGTAGATTCAAAACTCAGGTAGGCCACACGATATGAAACAGTGAAAATAGAAACAGCAACCGTTGAAACATTTGCAATCCAGCTTGATGTTTATACGACATTCAAACTGTTCATAAGGTTATTCCCATTTCTTCCCATTGGATTCGGATTGCGTACTGAGTAACTCAATACCCTAAGCGTACTGAGTAAACTCTGTGGGGCCCACCTTCATTCATGCATTTTATTCAACCCGTTCATCCATTTTACCAGATAATCTTAGGGCTTTAACCAAAACATGAAGCCTATAAAAAGATCAAGTGGACCACACCAACGTAAACAGTGTGAATTGAACTTTTACCGTTGAAAAGTTCTTGGGGGCCACTGAAGTTTTAGATCAAGCTTATATTTGTTTTTTTCCCTTCATCCATATCTGTTTGATCTTATGAACAGGTTGGATTAAAAATAAACATCACTGCGTGCCTTGGAAAGGTTTCAACGGTGGAAATCAATATTTCCACTGTTTCATGTGGCATGGTCCAGTTGAGGTGTGGATATACTTAAATTTTGGTCTCAACGCCTACGATGATCTTTAAAAACGGATGGACGGCGTGGATGAACCACATGCATTCGCGGTGGGTCCAACAGAGTTTACTCAGTACGATAAGAGCGTACTGAGTAACTCAGTACGCAATCCAATTTCATTCCCCATTGGGGTGAACTGAAAGCACAAACATTAGCCATATCCAAAACTTTTATCACCCCACAAAGGTTTCAATGGTGGCCGTTCAATCCCCCCTGTTTCCTGTGATGTGATCCACTTGAGTTTTGGATCTGCTTCATTTTTGGGCTCCTGTCCTATCATGAGCTTGCCAAACTGATGCATGAAGTGGATTCTCACCGCCATTGTGGAGTCCCCATGGGACGCGGTTTGGCTAGTGATGCTGCCACAAGCCAGGTGGCTAGTGGTCGGTGCCATGTGGACTCACCATGATGTATGTGCTTTATCCACGCCGTCCATCCATTTTGAAAGATAATTTTAGGGCTTGAGCCAAAAAACGAGGTAGATCCAAATCTCAGGTGGACCACACCATGGGAAAACAGTATTGATTGAATTTCCACCATTAAAAACCTCCTACGGCCCACTCTAATGGTTATTTGACATCTAACCTGTTGATTAGGTCATACAGACTTGGATGAAGGGAAAAAAACATCATCTTGATCCAAAACTTTTGTGCCCCCAATAAGTTTTTTAACGGTGGGCGTTCAATCAACACTGTGCGGTCCAATTGAGATTTGGATCAACCTCATTTTTGGGCTCATGCTATAAAATGATCTTTAAGAATGAGTGGACGGCATGGATGAAACACATACATCATGGTGGGCCCACAGAGAACCGACAATCCGTTTCGGGCCCCATATAGCTTGTGTATGACAGTATGAGAACCTTCTGTTGGCGGGAACACAGGCAATTCAGTTGTAGATGTTCTACCATCTCGCATGGCCACGTGGTGATCCACGCCGTCCATCCATAAGGTAGTGATATAAATGGGAGACGTGCTCAGAAACACTCTTTACCCATACAAGTATGGGATAGAAAAACAAGAAACGCACAAATGAGGCACATACGACCCTGATCACAATCTTTTATATCAATTCAAATAGGGGATGACTCAAAATCCATCCAGATGTAGAAACCACATCCGTCCATTCATTACCCTTTTTAAGCATTGATGTATTTTGCCTCTAAAATCTTCTCTTTGAATCTCGTGAACCACAATAAGATACAACATAACGCCAGATTTCACCGTTAGATCTACCGATTTAACGGATGAAAATAGAAGGTAGCACACCAAAGATGCACAAACCTCAGCTACGGATGAGAAGGGGAACTTGGACACACCTCAGGATCTAAATAGTAGGAAGAACTCATATCTAGCACAAAAAAGGAGCAAGATACGGAAAGAAAAAATGAGAAATGGAATTCCTCGGTGGTCCAACAGACAAAAACCTAAGACCCATCCTTATAGTATGGGCAGTCATTAGTGTGTGGCCTCATTAAGGAAAGGCTTTCCCTTGTTTAGCTCACAAGAGAGGCCTCTTTCACATTTCCTACGAGTCTTACCAATTAATTAAAGGAAAAAATCAGTTCGACAGTTATAAAACATATTCCTCTTTTTAAAATATCCTCCATTGATATTGTGGGCCTAGTTCGTTTTGCCAATTACCCAGCAATGTAAAGGAAATATCCCATCGTTTTAAGTTTGCCACCACCAAACCAAATATGAGATAGGTAAATTTAATGCATATGAATTCACGAGTGTTTACATACACCTGATTTGATTGTGTTAGATATAGCAACTCAAATAATGCCACATGGTAACAAGATTTCAATAAGAGATAAACAAAAGATCTTTTTTTGCTCCTCTGACTAGAATACGAAGAGTCGTAAATAGCCCAAAAAGGATAAATCCAGTTGGCTACCATCATGCGACATGTCACATATTTTACTCACGTTCAACTACTCACCTCAGTAGCCTCATGACCGATAACAGATAACGAACGAAATATTGTAGTGGCAAATTCGGCTGATACATCATAGCGTCAATGTCAAAAGAGACCCAAATCGCTTAAACTTCTCAAAGAAGCAACGAAGAGGCAGCACCAAGTTGGCCGATTCAGTGCATGACGTACATTTGAGTGAAAGAAATGATAAAGATCATTTACATGTGGTTTCCTACAAAGAAACCTCACTTACGTAATAGACTCATAATGTGCACACAACCAATAGTCAAAATGTGCACACAACCAATAGTCAACCCACTACAAATGACTAACACACGTGGCATTATATAATAGGCCACAACTGTTTACAAGCCCAGATGGTTATTTCTACATCAGCAAATGTAAGGAATGGCTACAAAAATCTCTTTCTAACTACTGGCTAAGATTTCTATAAATATGAGGAAATCGAAGAGCTTTGTACCCTTGCCAACGTAACACAACAAAACTCTACAGCACAACACTGCCAATCCTAGTTTAGCTCTTAGTGTAATCCAATCCAAGCAGTTACACTAGACGGACTTTAGCGTAAGAGTAGTGTTATTCAATCTATCCATGCTGGACCAACTTAGCTTAGCTTATAGTATAATTCCCTTCATTTACATCCGAGTCATTGGACAAGGAAGACCCTAGTTTAAGACCTCGTCATCTATGCCATAATCACTACACCGCTAGGGATTCTCTTTTCTCTTTTTTATAAGTATTTATCCTTGATAAATATGATCTTTTTTCATTTTAGAATTATTCTCATGATGTGTTAATTGATTAATAATTGATATAACGGTAACAAAAAAATTCTTTCAACTGAGAGGCAAAACGAATTCATTAAAATGATGAACCCTCTTTTTTGCAAATCGCCTAGTTTATATTACAAGTGGCTAAATAAACAATCAAATAATTAAGATCTCGATCTCTCAATCTATGTTGATGCTTAAGGTCATAGGCATTCAGTTCAAAGCGACTCGAATCAAGCTCTGACATGCCCAGCATTGCACACATGTATCAACAACTGAATTTTAAGCCAACGAATGAGATAAGGGAAGGGAATATGTAATCATTGCACATCTTCATGGCATTACCCTGAAATCCCAAATCCAAATAGCGGCATCAATTTATTCTGGTAATGATTCGATATTACTTTATATAGAAATATCATCATTACAGTTTCAGCGTCAGTAAACTAAACACAGGAATCAACGGTCAAATACAAATATTGTCAAGAGACATGTAAAATAATTGTAATCATTGCACATTTCTTTTATATTACTAATTGGTGAAACAAACAAATATTATATTTGAAGTGTTTTGCTAACTTCATCTTCATGGACACATTAGCAATGACTCCAAACCTTTTAAATGGCACCCAGGGTGACCTATCATCGGTCTAAATCATTTATTTATTCATATAACTATAAGCAAGAAATGATGCAACAATTACGCCGATTAGATGATCCTACCCATTGGAATGGAGCCAATTCGTTACAACTTTCCATTGTTTACGAGCCAAAAATCACATGGTTAGAATCAATCAATGTTTGTCGCCTCATGATGGTAGCTCGAGAACCATTTTTTACCCATTTTTAACATGTGAGCCCCCATGGCATTCTCGGAGCGGGATGACCACTTGTGTACACCACAACTATCACAAGTCTTCTGGTTCCAAAGACTCTGAAGACACAGAACCAATAAGCGGTCTATGTAATACAACAAAACACCTTCTCTAGTTTTACCTCTTAATCAAGGATTTTTCCCAATGACATAATTAAAGGCCTATGCCAAACCATGTAACAGCCCTTAGACATTAATGAAAGTCACTCGTCATAACTTTCGTTAGGTGCACGGCATGTAGGCATTTGAACACTTAACAATTCTCCAATGGAAACAATAATTCCCCGATGTAATCAGAGGATCGTGAACTCCCCTCCCATTAAATACTGACTTTCTTACACCTACCTGGCTAATCAGTTATCTGATGTCATTACCTCCCATTGTCAAACCCATGACTGGCTAATCAGTTATCTGATGTCATTACCTCCCATTATCAAACCCATGACGCCAACCACAGCTATATAAGCGCCTAATACCCAACAGCTAACAAAAACATCAAAACATTCTATCCGAACTTTGAATCATAAAAAACACGTTGTCTCAATTGTTTTGTTTCTCCGGTCAATCATGACTTTCCACTTTCATGCTATTGATCAGAAGAGGATCGCCTAATTGGCATGATTCTTGCATCATAGCTTAATCCTAGTTGTACGAATGAATGAATGGTTCGTATTGTCAATAGGTCACCCCATGTGCCATTTAAAAGGTTTGGCAACATTACTAATGTGTCCATGAAGGTGGGTGGGGATGTTAGCAAAATCCATATTTAAAACATTATCATTATATTTATATTTTTACATAAATTAACACTAAAATCTCAAACATTCTCAGGTCCCAAGATGCAACATACCTGCTCCTTTACATGCAAATCCAAGTCAACAACTTCATATTTCAATGATCTGAGGCATCAGATCTCTAAGACCTCTCATCCTCACTAGGAAGATCATAGTGTGCTAAATCCAAATACGGATTATAAATGAGACAGCTTGTTTTGGCATTTGCCTACCTAGATCTTATTGAATCACATTGATTGAGCATGTTTAAATCCCGCATGAGCTAGTGATCAAAACTTAACAGTTGTCTATTGAATGCACTTATTCTAATATCAAGTTTTCATGATTGTGCAAAATTTTCAATTAAATCACATTTTAGAAAATATTCAACATATATAAAATATAAAACTTTTCTAAAATAGTTCACAACATTCATTGATAAAGCACTTGTATGGATCCAAGAAAATGGGCATTATTAGGGCTTATATAAGCGTTTTCATCTCAACAAGCTCTCTCTCTCTCTCTCTCTCTCTCAGACTTATTGGCTTATATCTCTCTCTTTATATATATATATATATATATATATATATATATATATATATATATATACACACACACACACACACTCACTCACTCTCACACACACACTCACTCTCTCTCTCTCTCTCTCTCTCTCTCTCTCTCTCTCTCTCTCTCTCTCTCTCTCTCTTTTAGGTTGTTTGGTAAATGTCTAATTATGAGGCCTATTTGTTTAGAAAGTAGCTACTTGATTGAGAGTCTACCCTTATGTAGTGATGTTTTATGTAATTGTGGCTCTAATTTTATGTTTAATGGATTATGTTAATTTTGAAGCACGGAATATTTTAATTTTATGTTTTTTATTTTCTTCAGCTTTTGTAATTTTTGTGATGCCTTTGTTGTTCCAAGGTTGTATAGATTTGCTTAGTCAGGATATACGATTGCCAAGGCCCGAATTGGTGGTGCTTATTTGAAGGCTATAAAATTTCTGCATAATCAATAAAGTTATAGGTGGTATGCTCCCTCCTTTCTAAAAAAGAAAAAGTAAACTTTACTGTAATTTCATAAATAACTAAAACAGAACATAGTAGACATGGTTTGACATCAGACATGCTTTTTCAAACTAAGGCATTGGGCCGAAATTGTTGACATAGACATTCTTTTTCATCCCTTTGACAAACCAAAGCCTTAGGCCAAAATGAGGCAACAGTTCTACAAGAACTTTTTTTTCTTTTTAAAAAATATGTGCAAGGCCGGAGTGGGCTAGTTTTCCGACTAATTATTTATCCCCTCCTCTCCCAAATATTCACAACAAAATCTACCATCTCCTGCAAAAAAATTTTAAAAAAAAAAAAAATAATAATAATAATAATAATAATAAGTACATTCCACAGTTACATAAGTTCGAAACTATTTAATGATGTCAGACATTCTTTTTCATCCCTTTGACAAACCAAAGCCTTTGGCCAAAATGAGGCAACAGTTTTAAGAACCTTTTTTTTTTCTTTTTAAAAAATATGAGCAGGCCAGAGTGGGCTAGTTTTCCGACTAATTATATATCCCCTCCTCTCCCAAATATTCACAACAAAATCTACCATCTCCTTCTTTAAAAAAAAGTACATTCCACGGTTACATAAGGTCCAAACCATTTAATGATGTTGGTTTCTTTTCTTTTCTTTTTTGTTTTTTGCTTGAAAAAAAAAAAAAAAAAGTGACCATTAATTGTACATGATTTTTTTACGAACTATATGGGCATTATTTTAATTAGAATGATTAGAATTATTTGTAGATGATTCTAACTGGACGGAGTTGATGATCCAAACAGATCCTACCATTCCTCGTAAAATGAACGTGTGAGATCCACAAAAAAATGGGCCCTAAGACTGAGGCCAAGTCCATCTCTTGAGCACGTAGAGAGGTATGTGGATGTTGCAACCTTTTGAAGGTGTGAGATCCACCAAAACAAACAAAAAAAAGTTTGGATATCTTTTATAATAGCGTTGTAATTTTTCAAAAATGACATCAAATGCCCCTACAATAAGCTCTTATTTGAATGTTTTACCAAACGTGCTTATTTCAAATAAAAGCTTTATTTCCTCAAGAAAAAGTGACTTTACAAAACAAGCTTATTGTAAACAGGAGCTTATTAGAGTAACTCTTATTGAAAAGCTTTTATTGGATTAGAGAAGAGATGCCAAACGGGCCCATATTTAATTAGAAATTTATCCTTCTTTAACCTACCTGTAAACTTATCATTGACATGGCCACTTTCCTAGCGTTCTTTTAGCCCAATCTAATAAATATGCATGGCCTTAAGAATGCATGGCAGAGTAGGGTTACCTTATCTTAGCTTTGTCACACAGTGAAGAGTATTAGGGGCACTGTAGTCACCCACTGCAGTGGCCACCTCGCATAGCAATGAGAAACAAGATCAATCACATCATTTTTAGGTTAACAGTCCTTAGCATGTATGATATGAGCACATCTTGTGATGCATCGATGATTGTTGGTCACATGATTATCACCGTCGATCAATCATAAGATATCTAATTATATAGGCTTTCGCCATATATGAAAGTCATGTCAATCTTGTGGAGATCTCATCTTGATCATCTCTTCAATCAAGGCTAGAGATGCATCTAATAGCACACACACATCTCAATATACGTGACTCTATCTCTATGCTCAAATACAGGGATCGACACCATGCAAGAGCTGGACCCTAAACCATTGAAAACATATGGGTACATACCAGTAGCATCTCCCGAACCAAAAAGAATGTGCGTTAAAAAAAAAAAACTATCTCATGTATGTAAAGAAACCATAGTTTTATTAGCACAAATTAGTTTCATAATACTTGTTTAAATATCATCAAAGTGGATTGGAAAAATGACATATTTCCTATGGCCACACACAATCCAACAGTCTTAAACATCAAGCACTAATGGTTGGGTGAAAGGATCACCCAACATATCATGGGTAGAAACATGACTAATGATAATCACACACTCAGCAACCTGCTCTCCAGCAAAATGATATCTTGTCTTAATGTGCTTTGACCTCTTGTGAAATTTAGGATTAGTTAAGGCATCCTTCTTCAAAGGTATGTAGAGATTTATGTTTTCTCCTTTCCAAGAATCCTTTTTTTTTCCTTGGTTACTCATGCTTAAACACAAACTGATCTTGGGAGGCTTTAACCATTTGCCTACATCACAGGCAATTAATAAGCAGCTTCGTTGATTGGCGATGGATACAGTGAATAAGAGGATCCTAGTTTAAAGGCTTCCATCTAACAGGATGCTAGACATTTCTAAGGTGGTTAGAATGGATGTATGTAATGGTAGAACATCTGCTGATGCTTATGAGCACAAGGACTGACTAGGCCATAATAGCGACTCATGAGGCCTTGGGTCTTGCAATTGAAGTTCATTAGGCTATGCCAGAGACATTTCTGCTAGACTCCAATACTTGCATTTTCATGACTAGTAAGCTTGGCTTCTCAATTTCAGAGTTTTTAATGAGATTATAGGTCTACCAATCTCAGGTGATGTACGCAAAGAGTATGTCCCAACCTGTTGGCTTTTGTGCCCTTCAAAGCTAATGAGACTCTTTTTTTTATGTTGTTCACACAACCAAACTAGAGGTCTACCAATCACAGGTTGTTGGCTTTTTTTAGGTTCTTATGGCTAGAAAGGAATGATCAGTGCTTAAGATATTAGAAGAGGCAAGTTATGGAGGTATTTAGAAGGGCTAAGCACATGTAATAGAATGGGTGGTTGCATCAAAGGCTATTGTCCAATTTCTGGATAATTGCCTAGAGTTGTAATCTTTTTGTTCGTGTTTTGATCCTTTGTATTCTTTAGGCTGCGGCGTGTGATCAATAAAGTAGTCTCTGTTCAAAAAAAAAAAAACATTGGGTATTGATTTACATTAAGATGGAGAGAATATAATCTTATTTCAGATATTTGATGGATCAACTCATTTAGTAATATTACAATCTTGATTCTAATAGCATAGTTATATGAACTTATATAAGAGCTCTGTGTAATTAACTTGGAGTTTGCATCATTGGAATGTAGACATTACTAATGATTTTTAAGGACTTGTATTATTAAGAACACATTTCCGAACACATTTCCTTCTATGTGATATGATATCTTGGTCACAATCCATTGAAGTGATCAATTTTACAATTAGGATGCTTTGCTCTAGTTATTGTATTTTGGACTAATTTCATTGTAGCTATCTAAAAAATTACACCTGCATATCATAGCTTTTGCCATGTTTTCGGTAGTGCTTGTAGCATAGTGCATAGCGTATGCTACATGGCGTATGCAGATATCGTAGCTGTCTGCAAATTGTGGTCCATAACATGGATAGAGCACTAGATCAATTCGGACCATCTAAATTGTGGTCCATACTGTGAATTTGTCATGTTTCAATAAAATAAAATAAAATAAAAAATTGAAAGGTAATGATTACTTTATTAGAAGACAAAAAGAGAACAAAAGGGAGAGTCAACCTGCTGAGATAGCGGAACGATTACTCTCCTAAAAAAAGCAGATTACATCCCATTCGACTATTAACTGCTTCACTATACGGACTAAGAACTCTGACGAGTTAGAGACACCCCTGAAGCACCTCCCATTCCTTTCTTCCCACACGGACCACTAGACAGCCAAGAGGGCCATTCTCCATATTGCCTTCCTTTGCTTGCCTAATCTAGCACCTTGCCAAGCCTTGACCAGCCAGCCAGTGGAATCTGGAGAGGACCAAAACATTTCGAAGGGAGATAAGATTGCTGGCCAGATCTGGTTAATGAGAGGACAGTGAATAAAGAGGTGATCCACTAATTCTTCGTTTTCCATACAGCACAGACACACGTTTAGAATTATCATTCCCTCTTTTCTCAGATTGTCGACTGTCAGAACCTTCTTCACCAGCCATCCAAAGGCCGCTATCTTTGGAGGAACTTTGTATTTCCACACATGGTCTATTAAAGTCTCTATTTTAGTAGAGGTTTCACTGCCAATAAAGTTGTATAGGGACTTAACCGAGAATATGCTGGATTTATCAAACCTCCACACTAAACTGTCTACACTGAACTGGTCCGGCTTGCAATTGTTTATGCAAGTAATCTTCAATCTCCCAATCCTGGAGATCTCTTCTGCACTTAGGATTCCAAATTACTTCATCCCCAAAAGCTGAATAGCAATCAGCTAACGCAGTGGACCAATTCGGGGCTAGGCAAAAGATATACTCAGGAAGTCCTCTTTTAGAGTAACTTATCCCACCCAAATGTCTTCCCAGAAACGAGTGTTCTTGCCATTTCCTAAAGCAATACCAATACCTTTGAGAACCTCCTTTATGGATAACACACCTCTCCACAAAGCAAATGCTCTATAGATTGAAGAGTCCTTGGTCCACCAACCTCCCTCTGAGCGACCGTACTTGCTCTTGACTAGCGAATTCCAAAGGGTCCCATTTTCAGTCTCGAACCTCCAGGTCCACTTTCCTAAGAGGGCCCAATTCATTCTATTGAGATCTTTCACCCCTGCTCCACCTTCTTGGGTCTACTTACACACCTCCTTCCAATCAACCAGGTGGAATTTCTTCTTCTCTTTCTTCCCGTGCCATAGGAAGTCTCGTCTTAACTTTTCTAGAGTTGCCAAAATCAATGTCGGGCATTTGAACAGGGAGATGAAATATAGAGGCAAATTCGAAAGCGCCGCTTTCATCAAAGTGAGGCACCCACCTAAAGATAAATATCTGCATTTCCATCTTGTTAGGTACCTCTCGAATCTGTCAATAACCTTGTCCCATAAGGATTTTGGGGGCTTCCCTTTACATAGTGGAAGACCAACAAAAGTGGCCGGGAGTCTTCCCATTGGACAATCAAAATAATATGCGAATGCATGTATCTCTTCTTCCTCCATATTCACCACAAACATCTTTGACTTTTCCATGTTTACTTTAAGACCCGAAACTGCCTCGAAGCACCGAATTGTAGTACGTGGATTACTCACTTTATCCTGGTCTGCTTCACAGAACAAAAGCGTATCGTCTAAGAACCGAATGTGGGATATCGATGTGTCCATACCTTTCACTCTAAAGCCGCTGATGGTACCTTAATCATGGCCTTTTTCTCAACATTCTGGATATGGCCTCCCCGACTATTAGAATAAGAAACGGAGATAGTGGGTCGCCTTGGCGCAGCCCCCTTGAGCTGCTAAAGAAGCCTTTTGGGGATCCATTAGTTAGATCGAAAAGGAAGCGGAACCTACACATAATTCAAAATTCTTAAACAACACTTGATGTTTGTCCAGATCAAGTTGACTCGAGACTCAACCTAATCAACTCAATATTTAATAATTACAATTAGAAGTACTACGTATGTTAATAGATGTTTGGCTCTTTCTGTGGGTAAGGTTCTGGGTTCAATTCCAACCTAGATTATTAACTTCTTATGAATAACAACGGAGCAACTCACTGGGTGACTCGATTCGAGTTACTGTGAGCCACGTTGAGTCAACCTGAGTGCTCGAGTCAACAAATGTTCCCGAGTCAGAATCAAGCCAGAACCAGATGCCAGTTTACAAGAGACTCGGCTCAAAATCTTGCTGAGTCAAGATGACTCAGCTCAGTTTCAAGTAGACTCAGCGGGTTTTAGAACTATGATCCTGATAATACTAGCCATCCGTAGGCTTAACCAAGAGCTCCTCTGTCGAATGCTTCAATTTATTCCCCATATAATACTGTTGTTGTAGATAACTAGCAACAATCGGTGCGTGAATGAACCATTCGTAAGTAGATTTCATGCTGCTGAATTGAGTTTCAGCTCTGGGAACGTTGATCTGAAATTTCAGATTGCTGTGAGTGCAATCTGTGAGAAGACGGTGCATTTAGGAGAAAGGGCGTTGAAGGGTGTTCTTGTGAAGATTGTTGCAGTCTGCTGATTACTGAGACAAAACTTCTTTTTTTCTTTTTCTTTTTCTTTTCTTTTTTTGGAACATTGAGACAAAACTGATTGGTTTGTGCATATTGCAGCAGGTTTTGATAACTCATACCTGGAAAACCAGAGGGTAAAGAAATAGAAGCGGACTTCAATTGAACATTGATGTCTTCTGCGCATTTGACTGCAAAACTGTGTAGAAGGTTGTCGGTTTTCTCCATAGACCCAGGAAAAAGTATAAAAGACCTCACATGCTGATGGGGACATCATGCACACGCCCCCTCTACGCACGTATTCGAGGAGGAGGCGGGCCCCACTTTCTATTTGGATCGACAACGACATGTTTGGAGGACTTCATAATTAGGGGGCTGCGTTATGGAGCATTGGAGTGGACCCAATCATCACATAGATCCTACCATCGGATCTCATGATCGTGGCCCACTACTTTAGATGATTCGGGATTTTGAGTTTTGATTATTTTTATTATTAGAAACATCATGAACGGCTTTGATTGCTTAAATTAGTTATTTTATTTACTTTAGTTTTGGTATTAGTGCGCACATATGGCGCAAGGGTAGTTTTGTCTTTTGGATTTAGGGTTTTCTTATAAATAAAGCAATCCCACGTATAGACTCTCATGATATTATGAGGAAAAAAAAATCTTGCGTTTCTTCCTCTCTCTCACATTGAGTTGAATGATCAAATTGGGTGCGAAGCCCTCCCTCCCTTCCTCTAAGGGTTAACTACCGTGGTGCGAAGTCACACCCGCTCCAAATCATCACCATCTTCTTCTGCATCTCATCCATCATCCTCAACACCCCATCCACCATTAGATTCACCAATTTTCGCATCAAAATCATCTCCTACAGCGGTGTACAAGAAGGTTTTCAGAATCTAGCGCATCTACGGGGCTGAAACTTCGGCGGAGTACTACGCACAAAAAATGTACCAGATCGAAGTGATTTTTGGTATGGAAACAACCCACCCCTGTCCGATCCTAACCTACAAGTCCTTTTCCGATTTTGTTGGCCCCAGACACGTACGGACGTCCAGTCACACACGTGCATCCAGGCCAACCTGTTGTCCAATGTGCGTCGCCCATTCCAAGTCCTTTTTTCCCCTCTATTTCTTTCCTTTTTTTGGCTTAAAACCTTCCCATAAGATCCCTCATAAATCCTCTACCTAAACCCCCTTAGATCTACCCATAATATTCACTCCTAAACATGATCAACATGTGGTACAACGGAATTGTTAAATCTGGAAATTGCTAAATCAGTCCATGTACCCTTGAATACCTTGACCGATCCCTAACCATCATCTAGAAAACCTTATTATCCAAAATCCATAACCCAAAAGGGTCCCAAATCTCAATTTTCCCCAATTTTCAAACCCTAGATTTTCCCCTAAATTGAAACTTAGTAAATCTCTTGAGTCGGGAACAATCCTATGCAAGCATGGGTGATTCTTACACTCCTTTGGGCTTATTTGGCTTATAATTTTATTTGATCCAGCCCTAATGGTTGTGTAGGCTTGGACCCCCATAGATTCCCCTTCTTGAATGTTTAATAGTATATAGGATGTGGAATTTTGTGACTGTTTAATATTGGCATAATCACAAACTTGATTTCTTGCACTCCATGGTTAATTTCATGTCCTGCATCACATGCTTCTAAAGCCGATGAATGGCGTTGGACAGATAAGGCATTCTCACCAAATGAGGCATGCTGAAATTCTGTGAGATTATAAGAAAAAATGCAAAACCCTTCTGTTCATCATTGTAACCAAACATTAATTCAGCAGTTGATTTCCAAGAAAGTTCTCATTTTCCCGAATCTGGACCTTGGAATATGTAACATGGTAAACGCAACCAAAGAACCATGGTCCAAAGAGATTTGCTTGAATACATCCCCACGAATTAAAACAAGATATGACGGGACTCTAGCAGCTGGATTTGGGTTTTTGCAATAACTCAAAACTGTTTATCTGATAGGGCTCCCCTTCAATTGGGGATGGCTGTAAAAACTCTTAGATTAAATATTTCAACCCTTTACGGTGACCATCCATATTCAAAGCAAACAAGCCAAATTATAAAAGGGTCGAAATTATCCTATTGAAAGCTTTTATTTGCTGTATATCCACCATGCAAAGTGAGAAACATCGTATAAACAGTTTGGATAATTGGAAGATGATCCAGATTCAAATGCTAAGATCCCAACGTATCTCATTACTTATGTCGGGATGCATTCAAGCAAACCTCTAGTTCAAAGTGGTCAGGAAGAAGCAGCTGAGAGAGATCATTTAGCACTACACCAAGAAGCATGTTATTCACATGGGTTTAGCACTACAGACCAAAGCATGTTATGTACGTGGACAATCATGTATAAGGCATGGTCCAAAAACAAGGAACTCAACCATGAAAGAGCATAGAAAGAAACAGGATTCTACGATATGTTAGCTCATTCTCTTGGTTACCGCTATATATTGCCTGATGAAAAGCTTTAAATGCAAGATAAAGACAACATATGATCATTATTGCATTACAAGAGAAGAATGATTTGGACTATGCACATACAGGCTTACAACAAATCCTATTCGAAACTCAAACCTGGGTCTGAAGGCATGATGACTGTTTTTTCCCCATTTTGGATTAAGACCTGAAACAAATGGGAGTTATATTCAATAACATCGTTGTTTTTAGGGGGTTTTATGCAGGTCTCATTATGTTCTCTCACAAACGTTATGAAACACTGGAACACAAGAAGAATATATTTCAACTTTAAGGGAAAAGGCATGTGTAGCAAGTGAAATCAATTGACAATTCTATACTATATAAAGCAGGAATAGCGTTTGGCCAATTTAATCCCAGCAATTAGTCATGGAGAGAGGCATTAATAAATAGTTTTGGGTTGTGTCTGGGCCTTCGACCAATGGTATTTTTGTCTTTTGGATTCATCGATGGTTAGCCTGCTCCCACTTTTCCTCTTTGCATCCAGCCCGCATGTAACCATAGTATTAGGGAGACTATGCAACAAAGGCTCTATGGGGCGCACCGTGACGACTGTGTGACATCCAAACCATACACATGACAGCTCATATCTAGGCATCAGCCCGGAAACAAAGCAGATCTAAAGCTTGAGTGGGCCACAACACCGGAAAAAGTGGGGATGGGTCGACTTCTTTCTCCCTTCCCATGTAGCCTACACCTGGGTCTAGCAGCACCCTTTTCCACTATATCTCTCTCCCCTACTCATTCCGCGTGCGTTGCACATACCATAACACCAGTATAACCTAAAAAAAGAGTCAGACTATGATGAAATGGCTTGGGATAATGAACATCACATTTGAAATGAACGTACAAGATAGGCTGAAACCATTTCTAAAAGGCTAAGAGGAAGTTTCTAGTGCTTCCTGAGATGGCAACTAGAAAAACCTACACCATGATGAGTTATCACTGATGATCTGGTGACTTGAATTAGGACTATGAACAATATGAATTTGCACGCCCAAACAGCGTTGTCATGGGATAGAAACTGACAAATATGCCTGGGAAGGCATAGACTTGTAACCGGCAAGAAGTAGTTCTCACATTTCTCGTCCCCAACCAAAATCCTTCACAGTGAAGGATCACACACATTTATTTAATGCTAGGTGAAATAAAGACACCAGGAAGAGCCAATCTACCAAAATGAAAAGGTTAAAATAGATGTGGAACCAACATAAGAACTGGGCTAGTACCGTTTCCCATGAGAATGTTGGAGGAACAAGATTAGAAAGGTGCCCCACATCATCTGTGATGTGATTAATAGCTCGTGTCCATCATCTAAGATGCCCCGGAAGTCTGATGGGTTGGATAGAGAGTGACTGTCAGGAGAATGAATAAGGGCAGCCTGCTTTGAAGCTGATATTGAATTTAAGGTGGCAGATTAGCCCAGGAAGAGCCAATCTACCAAAATGAAAAGGTTAAAATATATGCGGAACCAACATAAGAAATGGGCTAGTACCGTTTCCCATGAGAATGTTGGAGGTGAAAGCAAAGAGAAACTGAAAGCAAATGAGTGACGTGCAGAAGTGAGGGACTTCGTGAGAATGTCTACAATCTGATCATGGGATGCGACATGTGGAAGAGAAATGAGCCCAAACTGAAACTTCTCTCGGACGAAATGACAGTCAACTTCAATATGCTTTGTCCGTTCATGAAAAATAGGGTTAGAGGCAATCTGAATGGCACTCAGATTATCTACATGGAGTGGAGTAGGATTCTGTAGATGAACACTCAAGTCGAAAAGAAGTCCACGTAACCAGACAAGCTCACTACAAGCAGCTGACATCGCTCGATACTCGGCTTCTGTGCTTAATTTGAAAACAGTAGCCTGCTTCTTAAACTTCCAAGAGATGAGAAAAGTGCCGAAAAAAACATATTAACTAGTGGTAGATCATCGTGTGAGAGCGCAACTGGCCCAGTCAGCATCCGAATAAGCACGAAGGTCCAGAGTTGTCGTGGAGGAGAAGAACAGTGATCGATCTAGAGTTCCACGTAGGTACTGTAGGATGCGCAACACCGCAGTCATATGAAGAGTCCGAGGAGCTGAAACAAACTAGCTGACAACGTGGACAGCGTAGGCAATATCAGGGCGAGTCATTGTTAAGTAAACCAGACTCCCAACCAAACGGAGGTATAACGTGGGCTCCGCAAGAAGATGACCATCGTCACGGCCATATTGAACGTTAAGTTCTAAGAAAGTCTGAACTGTCTTCTGATCCGTCAATGAGGCTAAAGCGAGAAGATCCTTTGTATATTTACGTTGGCTGACCAGGATCCCACGTTGAGAACGTGAAAATTCAAGCCCAAGAAAGTATGTTAGATGACCAAGGTCTTTCATCTTGAAGGATGATTTCATAACTTCCTTTAATACCGAGATGTCAGTAACATTGCTACCAGCCAGGAGTAGGTCGTCAACATATACGAGAACAATGACAATACCGCGATCAGTGGTGCGCAAAAATAAGGATGGGTCATGACCACTTTGAGTAAAGCCAGCACACGTAACAACATCATGAAAGTGTTGAAACCATGCCCGAGATGCCTATTTGAGGTCATACAGAGCTTTCTTTAGGCAACATACCTTATTGACAGGGATTAAAGAGCCAGGAGGAGGTTTCAAATATACTGTTTCTTGGAAGTCGACATGAAGAAAAGCATTTTTCACATCCATCTGAGCGAGTGACCAAGAACGAACGGATGATATTGTCAGAAGTGTACGAACGGTTTTCATCTTGGCCACAGGAGCGAATGTCTCATCATAATCAATTTCGTGTTCCTGTTTGTATCCCTGAGCGACAAGCCAAGCCTTGTATCGATCCAACGATCCGTCAGATTTGAGCTTTATAGAATAAATTCATTTACTATTAATTAATTGTTGGTTAGTGGGTCAAGTGACAATGTCCCACATATGATTATCATCCAATGCTGCAAATTCTTCTACCATAACCTTCTTCTAACAATCATGAGTAGCTGCCTGAGTGTATGAAGTAGGAAAAGATACAATATCCAGAGTAGCATTCATGGCAGACATAGAGTATATTAAGCAATCAGGTTGTTGATGTACACGAGCGGAACAACGTATCAAGGTGGGTTCTGGATCGGCAACAGGTACAGTAGGGAGAGTAATAGGTGGTGGATCTATACGTAGTTGTCGTGAGTAAACCTGCAACGAACGAGAGAGAGTACTCAAGGCAAAAGGAATGTCAGGAAAGGCGGTAAGACTAGGAGAGTTTGGTGCGTGCGGAGGAGGAACAGATGAATGAAAGGCAATATGCTCAAGAAAAACAACATGTCGTGATACCCGAACACGACGAGAAACTAGATCCTAACATCGAAAACCCTTCTGAGTTTCTCCAAATCCAAAGTACATACATTTGACTGATTTTGGAGATAGTTTGTTACGTTCACGTGATGCCATGTGAACATAATATACACAACCAAAAACACGAAATGTGGAATATGTATGAAGTAAGCCGGTGAGAACAAAGTAGGGAGATTTACTGTTCAGAACTTTGGTTGGCATCTGGTTAATCAAGTAGACCGTATGTAACATTGCTTCCGCCTAGAAAGAACGAGGAACACTTATAGCTATCATCAGGGTGTTGGCAATTTCAACAATATGGCGATTTTTTCGTTCAGCCACCTCATTCTGTCGTGGAGTATCAGAACAGGTGGTCTGATGAATAATCTCATGACCCTGAAGTTATGTACGAAAATTTGTTGAGAGATATTCTCCCCCCGAGTCAGAGCGGAGAGTTTAAACTTTTACCCGAAATTGAGTGTCCACCATAGAGTGAAATAACTTGAATTTTTCAAAAAACTGTGACTTAGAGTGCAGAAAGTAAATCTAGGTATAACGTGTGAAATCATTAGTGAATATAACATAGTATCGTAACCCAGAGAGAGACATAATTGGTGAAGGACCCCAAACATCCGTATGCACTAATTCAAACATAAATGATGATTTTGTAGTACTTAGAGGAAATAGAATACACTTACTTTTTTAAAGACAACAGGAAGAACAAGAATAATCCAAATTATTTTTATTAAGAGAAATATTCCCTAACATGCCAGAAGAAAATAATTGAATTAACCGATCTGAATATAGATGACTTAGGAGAAAGTGCCAGAGTTTCCATAATTTATTTGCCGAACAAATATCTGATGAAGATGGAGAAAAGAAACAACGAGCCGGAGTGACAGATGGGTCAAAGTCCAGCACGTACAGACGACCATGCCGCCTACCCTTCCCAAGTAGCTTCCCCGTTACCAGATCCTGCACAAAACAACAGTTTGAAAAAAATATGACTAAGCAGTTATCGGATGTATGTTAACCAACAGAAATTAAATTTGAGGAGAGGTTAGGGACATAAAACACATCACGAAGGGTGAACTGGCGATGGGCAGAAGGAGAGAAAGTCAATGATCCAACGAACTGAATGGGTAGTCTAGTGCCTTCCGCAGTAGAAATATCTTAATTTCCGGTGTAGGGAAAAATGCCGTGAAGATGGGATACTGCACCAGTCATATGATTGGAAGCACCCGAATCGAAGAACCATGTAGAAGATGAGAATATACCTGACATACCGGCCGCAGAAAGAACTTGCACAATCTGCTGGAGCATAGCAGGAGTCAAAGATGAGGAAAGTCCTTCAGCAGAAATAGTAGATGCAGTATCACCAACAGAAGAGCAGAAATACGCGCGGAAGTAGCAGAAAGAGCACGACCACGGCCACGACCTTCACCACCACGTCCACGGCCGAAAGAGGATGCATATGCATGTGAACGGCAGTCCTGAATACCATGACCAGTCCATCGACAATAAGTGCACCAATCTTTGCACTGAGCGACGACATGTCCCACTTTATTGCAGCCGCGACAAGTTAAATGAGTGGAACTACGGTTTGGTGCAGAGGTGGACCCAGCGAGTACCAGAT
Source organism: Magnolia changhungtana (assembly GCA_030180095.1). NCBI lineage: Eukaryota > Viridiplantae > Streptophyta > Magnoliopsida > Magnoliales > Magnoliaceae > Magnolia > Magnolia changhungtana. The sequence continues at coordinate 470,107 of JASAUF010000646.1, forward strand.
CAGATGATCCCTGAGTTGGGGACGTAGGAGAGAGAACTTTCAGTCGTTGTTCCTCAGCTAATAAATCATTAATAACCGAATTCAATGAAGAAGTTGGGCTACGATTCAGGAGAGCAGCCCTACAATGCTCAAATTCCGGAGACAGCTTCATAAGAAACTGTCGAACTCGCGCATTATCACGCATTGTTTGGAAGATTTTAAAGTCATAAGGAAATTCTGGATCCATCATAACCATCTCTGTCCAAATTGTAACAATAGTAAAATAAAATGTTTCAATACTTTGGTCACCCTGAGTAAGGTGAACCAGATCTTATTCCAGGTGGTATAACCAAGCAGCATTACTCTGATTATAAATTGTCTGGAGATGCTCCCACATTGCCTTAGCAGTGCGATGTAACGTGAGACCAACAGCAATTGACCGATCAACCGAATCGAGAATCCAAGTAATAATACGTCCATTTTTTATTTCCCATTCAGCCATTTTGTCATCATCTGTGGAAATGGGGACAGTAACAGATCCATCCATGAGTCCCTACAAACCACGACCCTTAAGGAAATTCTGAAAGTGGATGGCCCATAGATTGTAGTTGGTACCATCGAAACTACATTGTGGGGCCTCTATACGGGAGTCTTTGTCCATAGATCTGAATGGATGTAAACCACACCAAGGAAGGAGGTACCTTACAGCAACAGCAATAGAACAGCAACAGAACAGCAACAACAAGGGAGAAAGGGACTTGGGGATTTTGTGTGCGGACGGAGATGGGGTGATCAGATGGGTTGGGGTTGGTCAGATCGGCTAGGGTTGGTCGAACGTGCGTGCATGCGTGTTGACGGAGATGGGGTGGTCGGAGATAGCAGGGGTGGTCCGAGGGGTGGTCGGATGGGTGTGTTGATGGGTTGGGGGTGGTCGGACGGGTGTGTTAATGGGTTGGGGGTGGTCGGCCGGGTGTGCGGACGAGCTAGGGTTGGTCGGATGGGATGGGTGACGCAGCAGGGGTGGTCAGATGGAGTGGGTGACGCAGTAGAGGTGGTCGGAACGGGCTGGGTGACGCAACAGGGGGCCGAATTTGTCTGGAGGTGGTGCCGCATAGGTTTGGTGGCGCAGGAAAGGCCGGATCTGTCAGGTGGTCCCGGTGTTGAAGGAAGTGCCGGATCAGGATGTGCAGCTGAAGATGGTGGTGCCGGATCAGATCAGCTGAGATCGGTATAGCTCTGATAGCATATAAGCAAAGAGAAACTGAAAGCAAAGAGAAACGATACTCCTTTGGTTTTCTTGTATTTGAGACAACCCAAAGGGGTTGAATATATAGAGATCTACAGCCATCTATACAAGGTAAATGATAAAAACAGAATCATCTATGGAAATTAGTTATACAAGGCATGTGGCTATACAAGGCATGTGGCCTGTCTAACAGGAGGAACAAGATTAGAAAGGTGCCCCACATCATCTGTGATGTGATTAATAACTCGTGTCTATCGTCTAAGATAAATCGGAAGTCGGATGGGTTGGATAGAGAGTGACTGTCAAGAGAAAGAATAAGGGCAGCCTGCTATGAAGTTGATATTGAATTTAAGGTGGCAAATTAGCTTTCAATAAAATAAAAATAAAAATAAAAATAAAGGTGGTAGATTTCTTTTTTTCCATTTTTTGGAGAGATTTTTTTTAAGGTGGCAGATTGTAGCTATGTGGTTACTGGTTCCACTCACCACAAATTCAGTGGCAGCTCCAAAATTGTCAAAAGTAGCAGGAAAAAAAAGGCCACTGACCACTAGTCAGCAAGATTGAGTGAGCCAAGGACTATTTTGTTGATTAATGGGTGGCAATGATGAGAGAGGATGACCACCAACCTGTTGAATTCACATGACCACAGCCACGAATACCATGTCCCCTACCACAATCACAACCAGCAAGTCTGTCATTGTTGGAAATGGGAACGTCAAACATGAGGACCCTACAAAAGGCAACATCCTGACACATGCATATAGATGAAACAAGTGTTGTCATACAAATTCTACCTTACAAATGCATAAGATATAGAGATTGTATCTGCATAACTAAAATACACTAAGAAATGTGTAAAATGTACATAAATAGTGCTAAAATGCAAGAAAACGAAAATTGATGGCTTAAGGCTTTTCCTACTAGAAGTGTCATTGTGTAGCTTTCGAGGTTTCGGACACAACAAAGCTTTCATAAAATTGAGTGTCCTAGACCTAATATGAACCAACAGACAATTAATTAGGTAAAGAAAAAAGCCCTTCTAACATGTGGGTGTATAAGGGTCAGAGAAAACCCCCAAAAGTAATACCAAATAGAATAGTCCTTTTTTCAAAATATCTTCCCACCAACAACAACCTTTTCTCTACTCTACGATTTTGGTTTTCGATAAAGTAGACATTTACCTAAAGATCAACTACATTAGCGTAACCGTTTTCACATATTTCCCACTTTTATCATCATCTAAGCCTTCTCCCAACCAATTGGGGAACTCATGTTCTGCCATTCCACTCTATAAAGGACCATAATTTTCAGTTAGACGATAGCTTATCGAGTCTTTTCTTAGTACTCCACCCACTCCTTTTGAGCCTTCCCCTCACCCTTTTAGAGCCTTCAACTTGCTACAACTCACTCCTAATAGGCGAAGTTCTTAGTCTCTGTTGCGCATGACCAAATCGTCTAAAGTCTGCTTTCCCTTGTCTTATAGCCTATTGATGTTACTCCTAAGTTCCCTTGACTTGAATACATTCATTTCTAATTTTATTCTTCTTGGTCTTGTCACTCATCCATCTCAACATCCTCATTTCTGCCACACTAATCCAATGAACATGTTGTTCCTTAATTGCCCGCGATTCTATCCCATAAAAGCATGGCTGGTCTCATATCTTTCCTATAAGATTTCCCCTTCAATTTGATTAGTATAACGTCGACGATGTCAATAAACAGAACTCTAGAGACATCTCCATTTCTTCCACCTAGCTTAAATTCTATGGGTGGCATCCTTCTCAATCTCTCCACTCATGATTAGCAACCCAAGATATCAAAAGTGGTCATTTTGGGATACTTCTAGGTCAACAATCTTAACTAATTCTTCGTTTCACTCCTGTTGTTACTAAAATTGCACTCATATACTTTGTTTTAGGCCGACTAATTTAAAATCATTTATATTCTAAAGCATCCTTCATAAGTATAGATCTGTGTATATGGCCTCCATCATCTTGTCCATCAAAACTATGCCATCTGCAAACAACATACACCATGGGATCTCTTCCTACAATCTCACACTAACTCATCCATAACCAATGCAAAAATATAAAGTTCAATGACGACACTTGGTGCAAGCCTATAGTAATGGGAATTCAATTGTCTCTCCATTAGTGGTCCTCACATTTGTTACCGCTCCCTCTACATATCCTTAATCATGCCAATGTCGTGTTGTCATATGTGATCGCATAATCGGCCACTGAAATCGCATATGCCATGACAGTATATGCGATCTGAAGTGTATGTGATGGCATACTTTTGTATGCGAAAAGTATGCGATGGCTTTTGCGATTATGCCATCCACCCTATGCAATGGCATACTTCTCAAGGTGTAACTTGTGAGTTTAGTTGTTTGTAACATGTAGAGTTGTAACTTGTATTGTATTATGTATACGTCAACTCGTCAAGATTCAAGTTATCAATAAAATTTCTATATTTGTAGTTTTTAATAATTAATTCTCTCTTAGTGTAACTTATTGAATGTTTTGTTGTATTATATAGTATAACTCAACTTATAATGGTCTATTAGTCAATCGACAATGAAATAGGTTTTAAAAAAAAAAAAAAACCATCAGCCTAAGCAATCACTTGCGCAATTACATGATGGCATAAGCAATCAGCAAGCCGATGGCTTAGGCAACTGTATGTGATTTGACAATATTGTGTTAATGTATCCACTTGAAACTCTTTACTTTCCCAACACCCACCAGATTAACTCTTTATAAACCCTATAATATGCTTTCTCTAAATTATTAAGGACGATTTAGAGATCCTCCTCACCCTATATTTTTCCATTAATTGTCAAAGTAGGAAAATAGCTTCAGTAGTAGTTTGCTAGACCTCCTCAACATGAAACCAAACCGATTTTATGATAAATTCTTCCAACGCATTAGTCTTTGTTCAATCACTCTCTTCTGAAGTTTCATAGTATGGTTCATACATTTAATCCCATGATAGTTAATGCAACTCTATATGTCTCCTTTATTCTTATGAGTAGGTACCGCGGTACTTTTTCATCACTCGTCCGACATGTCCTTTGGTCTTGCAATCTTGTTGAACAACTTTGTCAACCAAAATAACCCAACATCCATGCACTTTCAAATACTATTAGTATACCATCTGAACCAAGGGACTTTTCTTATTTTCATCTATCTCATAGCTTTTTTCACTTCAAATTTCTTAATGTTATGGAAGTATCTATGGTCTCCAACGTCATTTGAGTCCATGGTTCCTTCTATCCCTATGTTCTCAGAGTTGTCATTGAACAGGTAGCAAAAATAGCTTCTCCACCTTTCATTGATTTCATTGTCCTTGACTAGGACCCTCTAGTCATCGATCTTAATGCATCAAACATGAGCTAGGTCGCTACCCTTCCTCTCTCATTTTTGTTATTTTGAAGGCATCTTTCTCACCCTCCTATCCCTAACTACTTAAAGATCATCATGAGCATTAAGTTTAGCCTCACCTACTACTTGCTTAGAAATCTTGGCATTTTTTATGTTGTTCTAAATTTTCACCATTTCTAATCCCTTGCCAACTTTGAACATATGAATGTTTAATGGCTTTCACAGACTAATAATAGCATTGGGACTGGTTTTAAGTACGCTTCCTAATAGTTGTCAAAAGTGGTCCTCAAACTTTTGTGCAACAGCAAACCTAAGATCCTCATTTTGTTATTGAAATCCTATAAACTCTCTCTACCAAGACCCGCTTCCATAACCATCATAGTTCATAATGTTGCCTTTTTATGTTTATGGATAAAAAGGTCAAAGAAAATGATTACAAAAATAGAAGGCATCATTTTACAAGTTAAAACAATTCCACAACTCTCACTCCAAGTTGATTCTCATTTAGAGAGGAGACACCACCTCCCCCCCCCCCCAGATAAAGAACTTCGTACCAGAATGTTGCAACCCTTCTTGTGAGCTGAAGGGTTCACATGTGGAGATCAATGACTATGTACTACAGTGAATCAATTCCATCAACAGAAATGTCACATTTGATTTTCATGCAAAGGGAAGGAAAATAACAAAGGCCAATATGCTTCCATGATCATAGATATTATAAATTTGCACAGACTTTATATGCATCCGTGAAGAAAATTCCAATACATAAAGTACAAAAACACATCATCATCGTGGTCACTGGTCATCGTTATCTAAGCCTCATCCCAATTACTTCGGCTACATGAATCCTGCTCCACCATTCCACTCTATCAAGGGTCATGCCTTCAATTAAGCCATAGGTCACCAAGTCTTTTCGTAATACCTCCATCCATGTCCTTTTAGGCCTTCCCCTTGCCCTTTTAAAGCCTTCAACTCATACCAACTCGGTTCTTCTAACAAACGTTGTTCTTGGTCTCCGTTGAACATGACCAGACCATGTAAGTCAACTTTCCCTCATCTTATTACCCATTATTGCTACTCCGAAGTTCCCTCAAATGTATTCAGTTCTAAATCTATCCTTCCTCGTCTTGCCACTCATCCATCTCAACATCCTCATTTCAGTTACACTCATTCTATGAACATGTTGTTCCTAAACTTCCCAACAGTTTGTCCCATAAAGCATGGCTTTTCTTATAGATAACCTATAAAATGTCCCTTTCAATTTTAGTGGTAAACAATAATCACATAAAACGCCAGAGACACATCTCCATCCCTTCCACCCGGCTTGAATGACATGGCCAACATCCTTCTCAATCTCCACTCTCATGAATTATTAACCCAGTACCAAAAGTGGTCATTTTGGGAACTTCTTGTTCTTGGTTAGCATCTTAAGTAATTCCACGTTTCCACTCCTATTGTTATTAAAATTGCACTCCATGTACTATGTTTCAATCCAATTCTATATCCTTTAGATTCTAGAGTAGCCCTCCATAAATCTAGCTTTGTGTTTACAACCTCTCTCCTCTTGTCAATCAAAACTATGTCATCTGCAAACAACATGTACCATGGGATTACATCCTGAAAATGCCTCGTTAACTTGTCCATAACCAATGCAAAAAGGAACCAGCTCAATGCCAACCCCTGGTGCAAGCCTACAGTTATTGGGAACTCACTTGTCTCTCCACAAGTGGTGCTCACAATTCTCACCGTTCCCCTCATACATATCCTTAATCAAGTACATAAACACATCTGATGTAATATATAGAAAAATATAACAGCTCAACTGTAGTTTCTCATTTGCTCGTTTTATTTTGGGCAGTAAGAATTCAGCTTAATCACAGTAATCTTCTGAGAATAACATGTGCATATGGTTGAAACAAAAATCAATGCCTTAGATATCATTCTCAATGAACTCAGATCAGTTTTATTTCAAATACTTGAAGTAGTAGAATTAAAATACTATATGAAACAAGTCAAACAACCCTCACAATTATCAATATTTACTTTTCTGTTTCCTTTTCATCGATTATAGTTAGCAGTTTTTATTTCACCCAAGCTAGTTCAAATGATACCTGGAAGAGGAAGCTGATGAAAAAACAAGGGCAACTCCACTTTTGAGCCACAACTGAAGTTATCCAAAAGCCAAACAATTCACTGGTGAAGCAACAAGGTTGTGATATATGGCACTCTTCAGTTCGAACAACTCGATTTCCTTGGCTATAGCTTGCTTGCCTGCCAAAAACGAGAACAAGTATAAACGACAGAAACCATCAAAACAGAAATCTCGTCAACAGCATCTTTTCCAATACAAAGATAACACATAGAATTGCACTAATAGTCTACCAATTGTATGAATCCAGCTCCAAAACATCATGTCCAAGATGCTTCATGTCAAAAAATAGCTTATTTGCTACATTTTGTCGTCAATTCCACTCCAACCACTCCTGCTTTTTGTAACCCAGTAAGAATTCTCCTTACTCTATGGTGCAAATTCTGTGTGTGGCCCAGCTGGGTCCATCTGCGATCACAATGGACCATTGGGTAGGGGAGTCCCATCATGAATCTACTTTGCACCTCAGCCCAACCTCACCCAGATTGGATGATCAGAACCATCAGATCCAGGGCGCAGCTTAAAGTGGTATCTACACTCCCTTGGCAAATCTTCAACAGAATTTCCTTCTCCAAGAATACAAGAAATGCCCCACCATTTGTCCTCTTCAACAACTGGTTATTCTACAATCAGGTCTTCATTGCTTTGTTTTCAACCAAAATGCCCAAAGGTCAGCCAAAGAATGCAAGAAAAAGAAATAGAGTAAATCAAATGATGAACAAAATTACAAATGAAAATTCCAAAAGCAATAAACTCAATCCAGCATTCCAAGAAGCAACCTCTGATATTCCATAAAGCACACAGATCTGAAATGGAAACCAAAGAGAATTCGTTATGGAGCATAGAATCCCATAAATTCAATTTTTTGTTATAAAAAATTCAGCAAATTTACAGAACATTGCACAACAAACACTTCTAAAAAGATCTGAGTCAAGAAGTAAAGCCAGGGTAAACACAAGAACAGCTGGGGATGCCTTCCTCTAAAATGTTAAAAGCATCAAATAGATGCCAAGCCCATCCATAAAAGATAATCAAATAGATACCAAGCCCATCTATAAAAGATAAATTTGCCGAACCCCAATTTGATCGCGCCAGACAAGCCCAACCGAATTCCTTCAATTTCAACATGCACATTTTCACTCAACATAGCTTCTTCTCTCCACGTATCTGACCTTTCCAATCACCAATCGATCGATGGTGTCAATACGCATAATTTTTTTCATAAACATAAACTCCCATAAATTCAATTTTTTGATCTAAAACATTAGCAAGTTTACTGAAACTTGGACAACAAACAATTCTAGAAAAATCCGAGTCAAGAAGTAAAACAAGACGCCTAGAGCGATAGACACGGGAAGAGCAGGCAATGCCTTCCTGTAAAAAGCTAAAAGCATCAAAGTGATACCAAGGCCAGCTATAATAGCAAGATAACAAGCATAGACCGTCGTGAAATCATACATTGCGGCCCTTCCGACCAACACGCTATAAAAGATAAAATCCCCTAGCCCCAACTTGATTGCACCAGATGAGCCCAACCCAATTCCTTCGAATTCAAACTGCCCACTTTCATCCAATGCCGCTTCTTCTCCCCGTGCATCCGGCCTTTCCAGTCGCCGATCGATTAATGGTGCCGATAACTCAGCAGCTGGCCCACCCAAAACACGTCCCTCTTCAGCAATAGCCAGTGCAGTGTCCTTCTGGAGATGATCGCCAACAGTCAAATTCGGATTCAAATTCGAAGAAGAACCACCCGAGTAAGAACCCGAATCCCTCCTTCCTCTCCACAACCTTCTCTCAGCACCTGGTGCTGAAGCTGGCGCCGACCCACAATCGGTAACAGGCCGTGCCTCATAAACCAAAGCCGGTATATCCTCGTCCCTAGAAATTGCAAGCTCGACCAAGAGCTTCAGCGGCCCACCTGGCAACAAGACGGCGGCCAAATCATACAAAGCCATGGCAACCAACAGGACCCAAGTGGTCCATTCGGGCAGCAGCGTGAACCAATAAGCAACGAGCATCCCGATCACCACCAAGTACCCCTGATTGACCAGGATCGGGGCCCGCGACGTGAAGACAGAGATGGCACCCATGACGGTGAAATTGAGGAGGACAATGAGGAAGCTGATGCAGTCAATGGGGATGCGGAAGTCCTCGATGAGGAGGAGAGCGACCTCGCCACCCATGAAGCCGAGGACAACAAGGGCAGAGAAACCCATGTAGATTTTGAGGAATCTGATACACCTGAAGTAGAAGAGGAGGACGAGAAGGAAAGTGATGGCGGTGACGACGGCAACGAAGACAAGGGAGTTGAGGACAGCGCCGACGAACTTGCTCCAATCAGAGTCTGAGGAGTTTTCATTGTAGGCAACTGTAGCAATGGTGGTGAGAGATGAGGAAGAAAAAGAAGAGGAAGAGGTATTGAGAACGGTGACAAGGAGGACGACAAGGAGCATGCATGTGGAGACAGGAGCTATGATTCTGATGATTTCTTCACCTAGAGATTCAAGGATGGTGGTGGGGTTTTGAGATTGGGCCGTTGAAATGGTGGGGTTCTGAGATTGGGCCATTGAAATGGTGGGGTTTTGAGATTCGGCCATTGAAAGGGTGGGATAGGCTGTCCAAACCTCTTTTTCGGATCCCGGGGGTCTCTCTCTCACGGGTGTGGAAATGGCTGATTTTCTTCGGTCGGAATGGGGCTTGAGATTGGAAGTAGAGGGCGATACAGTGACGTAAGACACGCTCGAACCACACGTGTCTCACATGTACGGAGAGACGACGCCAGAGGAGCTTTTTCCGACCGTATGCCTCAATTTTAAACCACCGTCCCCCTCCGAACTTACTTTACCCAACTATGACCCCCTCTAGCTAAGGGCACATTTTTACGGACCAAAACGCACCTCTATACCGACATATTTTTTTTTGGGCCAAATTACCATTACTTTACCGTAAACGTAATTTTTAAAAGACGTTGTGCTCACGTGAAACCTATGGCTTTGGATTATAACTGTAGCCATTGACAAACATGAAATTCGCTGACATGGAATTCACTAGTCGAACATGAAATTCACCGGCCATAACTTTAAATTGACCGAGCCTAACATACAATTCACCAAGTCTAACTTGAAATTCATTGAGCCTAACATGAAATTAAACGAGCCTACCATGAAATTCACCGAGCCTAACTTGAAATTCACCGAGTTTACCATGAAATTGAGTGAGCCTAACATGAAATTTAACAAGGCAAACATGAAATTGAGCGAGGCAAACATGAAACTACTTATCTTCTCTTTAGCATCTTTTACATTCATGAGTATTATTAAACTGCTTTGATATACATTGGATCCCCTCTTTCAACTTAAACTTGAAAACTTTGAACCCATGATTCATATCCTCCCGTCCATACATCGTGTGAATCGCTGCCTTTAGTTTCTTTAAAATTTTCAAGTTTGAGTTAAGAAAAATGTTGGGGCAGCCTAATCGAAATAAAACTTAATATTTATAGTAAAAATGAAAATAAAATGGACTTTCGACCATCGATAGGTTGGTTGGCCTTCTCCTACCCTAAAATCATATATGTTATATCGAAAAACTCATTCAAGTTTGCAACATACAACTGTTTTAAGGTTGGACATGCAGCTAGTCGGGGTCGACCCCGACTGGACCTGGTCGACCCCATCTTGCTGCCTGACCACCTAGCTACATGAAATTCAACGGGCCTCAAAGGAAAATGAGCAAGGATAACATGAAATTGAGCGAGACTAACATCAAAATGAGCGAGCCTCAAAAGAAATTGAGCAAGGCAAACATGAAATTCAACGAGGGAAATTCAATGGTGCAAACACGAAATTCAACGAGCCTCAAGGGAAATTGAGCGAGGTTAATTAACATCAAATTCAACGAAGCAAACATCAATTTCATGTGAAGCTCGGTGAATTTCATTTGAAGCTCGGTCAATTTCATGTGAAGCTTGGTCAATTTCAAGTTTAGTTCGGTCAATTTCAAGTTAAGCTCGGTCAATTTCATGCGAAACTCGGTGAATTTCACTCACTTCTCGGTCAATTTAACTCACTTCACGGTTAAGTTTACTCACTTCGTGGTCAAGTTCACTCACTTCGCGATGAATTTCACTCACTTCGCCTTCAATTTCAATCATTCACGGTAAATTTCACTCACTTCGCGGTTAAGTTCACTCACTTCGCGGTCAATTTTACTCACTTCACGATCAAGTTCAGTCACTTCATGGCCAATTTCACTCACTTCGCGGTCAAGTTTACTCACTTCATAATGAACTTCTCTCACTTCGTGGTGAACTTCACTCACTTCGCGGCCAATTTCAATCACTCGCAATCAATTTCAGTCACTTCGCGGTCAATTTCACTCACTTCTCGGTTAAGTTCACTCACTTCGCAGTCAATTTCACTCACTTCGTGGTCAATTTCAGTCACTCCGCAATCAATTCCAATCACTTTGCGGTCAAATTCGACGAGCCTAACATGAAATTCAATGAACCTAACATGAAATTCAACGAGCCTAACATGAAATTCACCAAGCCGAACATGAAATTTACAATATTAACATCTTCTATAGTGATTAACTACGTGGGTTTAAAGTATTCAAGTTTTAAGTTGAGAAGAATGCTTGGGCAGCCTAATCGAACTAAAACTCAATATTTATAGTAAAAAAGAAAATAAAATGGACTTTCGATCATCGATCTGATAAAATCTCACAAATACGATAGCTTGGTTGGCTAAATCAGTTTCTCCTACCCCAAAATCATATATGATAGGTCGAAAAATTCATTCCAGTTTACAACATACGGCTATTTTAAGGTTCTGACAGTCCTTATCACTTCCGCCTTCAATTTGTATTTCTTTGGTCCATCTTTGCCATGAAAGTGTTAGTGACCCACCTTCGATCGACCCCATGTTGCTGGAAAAGAATGAAAAGGGGGCCCTAGTCAATTCAAACTTAACCCGATCGACCCCAAGTCACTGAAAGGGGTACCGGTCGACCCCATCATGACCCGGTCGACCGCGGATTACTGAAAAGGGCGACCCGGTCGACCCCGGGCCACTAGACAGGGTGACCCGGTCAACCACAGACCGCTGGACAGGGTGACCCGGTCAACCACAGACTTCAAAACTTCGTATCTATCTTTTTACAACTCCGATTGAGGTAATTCAAAAACCAGATTGAACTTTGATGAGTCTAGTTTGATAGATAAATAAATACAAAAATTAAAATCAAACTTAAAGTAGGTTGATTTTAGGATATTTTAGAAATTATATAGAAAACTATTAGTTTGAAGCAATTGGTACTTGTAGAATTTTAATAAATTTGTTTGAAATTCTAAATGAAAAAAATTTCACGGGGCTAAATTACACATGATGATGAATTATATAAAAAATTATAAAAATAAATCAGTGACTAAAAATACCAAAAATGGGCCGCGAACCGATACCTCGTTGCCCAAATGGACCACGCCCGCCTTCAATTGGACCTTTTCGATCCATCTTGGCCATTGAGCGGTCGAAAGAGGTCGGAAATGAAAATAAATGGAGAAATAAAGTAGGAAAAACATAGCACTTCCTTGATTCGATGCCCGTTGCCCAAATGGGTCACCACTGTCTTTCGATCGGACATTTTCGATCCATTTTGAATATGAAATTCAACGAGCCACGAAGGAATTTGAGAGAGCCTGACATGAAATTCAACAAGCCTAAAAGAAAATTGAGTGAGACAAACATGAAATTCAACGAGCCTCGGAGGAAATTGAGCAAGACAAACATGAAATTGAGCGAGGCAAACATGAAATTCAACGAGCCTCAAAGGAAATTGAGCGAGGGAAACATGAAATTCAACAAGGATCAAAGGAGATTGAGCGAGACAAACATGCAATTCAACGAGCATGAAAGGAAACTGAGTGAGGCAAACAGGAAATTGAGCAAGGCAAATTGGAAATTGAGCGAGGCAAACATGAAATTGAGAAAGTATAAGATTTGAGGTGGGTCTTGGATAAAAGGGATGGGAAAGAACAAGGTGGAGTAGGGTGGGGTCGATCGGGCTTGGGCAGACAACAATGCGGGGTCGTTCGAGTTGGGACCTGGTCGACCGGGTTGGATGGTTAAGATGAGACGTCATCATCTAAGCCTTGTCCCAATGAATTGGGGTTGGATGGTTAAGATGAGACGCCTAGATAAAAAGGGTAGTAATTCTACGCAAATAGCCTTAAATGGAGCATTTTCGTTGATGCGAAGAAGGCTCGTTTCTTACTTTGCCATAGTTAAATTCTTGTTACAAAAAGATGAAGAATAGAGAGACGAATCACATTCCAATAGGCTCATATCTTGCTTTTCTTATTTAACAAACAAATTTATAATTTCAAGTTAGGCTCGGTGAATTTCATGTTCGCCTCGGTCAATTTTAAGTTCGACTCGGTGAATTTCATGTTAGCCTCAGTCAATTTCATGTTAGACTCAGTGAATTTCATGTTAGCTCGGGAATTTCAAGTTTGGCTCAGTAAATTTCATGTTAAGCTCAGTCAATTTCATGTTAGGCTCGGTCAATTTTATGTTCGGCTCGGTCAATAATCATGTTATGCTCGGGTGAATTTCATGTCCACCTCGATTAATTTCATGTTAGGGTTGACCCCATCTGGAACCGGTCGACTCTGACTTGTTGCCGGTCCAACGGGGTCGACCGGGCCCAGATGGGGTCGACCCCATTCAGCTCGAATTTTTTTGGGGCCCATCATGATGTATGTTTTGTATCCGGACCATCCATCCATTTGGAGAGATCGTGCAACACCGTCCAATCATGAAATCGAACGTGCTTAAAATGAAATTGAACAAGCTTACTTAAAATTCACAGACCCTAACATGAAATTGACCGAGGCGAACATGAAATTGACCAAGGCAAACATGAAATTGACTGAGCCTAAATTGAAATCAACATGAAATTGAACAAGCTAAACTTGAAATTGACCGAGCCTAATATGAAATTCACTGAGCCGAACTTGAAATTAACCGAGCCTAACATGAAACTGACCGAGCCCAACATGAAATTGATCGAGCCAAACATGAAATTCACCGACATGAAATTCACCAAGCCTAACTTGAAATTGACCGAGCCTAACTTGAAATTGACCGAACTTCAAATGAAATTGATCGAGTTTCAAATGAAATTGACCAAGCTTAAGGGTCAGTATCCACATTTCATGTTAGCCTCGGTCAATTTCATGTTCAAATTGACTAAGCCTAAAATGAAATTGGCCGATCCCAACATGAAATTGATCAAGCCAAACATGAAATTCACTAAGCCTAACCTAAAATTGACTGAGCCAAACTTAAAATTCACCGAGCTTCACATGAAATTCACCAAGCTTCAAATGAAATTGACCGGGCTTAAGGGTCAGTATCCTCATTTCATGTTTGCCTCGGTGAATTTCATGTTCACCTCGTTCAATTTCATATTCGCCTTGGTCAATTTCATGTTCGCCACAGACAATTTCATGTTGGGGTTGGTGAATTTCAAGTTAAGCTCGTTCAATTTCATTATAAGCTCATTCGAATTCATGTTAAGACGAGGTTGCATATCTCTCCAAATGGATAAACGGTCCGGATACAAAACATACATCATGATGGGGCCCAAATAACTTCGAGCCGAATGAGGTCGACCCCATCTGGATCCGGTTGACCTCGTTGGACTGGCGGCAAGTCGGGGTTGACCAGGTCCAGATGGGGTCGACCCCATTTGGCTCGAAGTTATTTGGGCCCCATCATGATGTATATTTTGTATCCGGACCATCCATCCATTTGGAGAGATAATGTTACACCATCTTATATTGAAATTGAACAAACCTAACATGTAATTGAACGAGCTTAACATGAAATTCACCGACCTAACATAAAATTGACTGAAGCGAACATAAAATTCACCTAGGCGAATATGAAGTTTACCGAGACTAACATGAAATTGATTGAGCCTAACTTGAAATTGACCGAGCCTAACTTGAAATTAAGCGAGCTTCGCATGAAATTTACTGAGACTAACATGAAATTGACCGAGCCTAACATGAAATTCACAGACCCAACATGAAATTGACCGAGCCTAACTTGAAATTGACCAACTATAACATGAAATTGACTGAGGCGAACATGAAATCACCGAGACTAACATGAAATTGACCAAGCCTAATATGAAATTCACCAAGCCTAAATTGAAATTGAATGAGCTTAACATAAAATTGAACAAGGCGAACATGAAATTCACCGACCCTAATGTAAGCACTAATATGATTAAGCACACTTTAATTGCTAAATTTCGTATAGTCAAAATAACTTGACAAAAGATCTTCAAGACCGGTCTATAATCGAGAAAAGATCAAGCTCAAGATTAAGAAAAGATCAAGTTCAAGATCAAGAAAAGATCGAGCTCAAGATCATAGAGAAGATTAAGCTCAAGATTGGTACATTCTCAAGAGAAGATCAAGCTAAAGATCAATTGATGTTTAAGAATAAGATCAAACTCAAAAGTCAAGATGAAGTCCGTAATCAAGTTCAAGACAAAGAAGTTCATATATTTCTGTAACGCCCTGAAAATCGGGGGTCGAACATAAACTCGACTCCCGAGTTCCAGAACATCACTTATGCAACAAAATGAATGATAATTGAATGTTGACTGTATTCGTGCATTGAACATGAGTGAATTTGACATATCATACTCCAGAGACAGTTAAATTTGCAAGCGGAAGCCGTGATGAAGATAAAATATATAACTTATGATGAGTCTCGAGTGTGATAACATTACCGGGTTAAATAAATACAAGTGCGGTTCTAAAATATACCAAATGTGAGGAAGTGTATGCCTCCTCCAATCCCATGTACCATAGCCCGTCAATATAATATCGGTCTTCATTGACACTGGAGCCAGAGAGATACTGAGATAGGAGAATTCCTCCTATCATCATGAAGTTCACTAAGCGAAACTCAACAAACGGTTGGTGTGTACAACAAAGTGAGTGATCAACTCGAGTGGAACAATTAAAGCATAGGTTACATGTTATCAATTCAATCAAGCGAATGATAAAGCGGTACAAATCAAACATTTCTAACTACTCTTGTTAAGTGCAAAAATGAAATGACATGATTTGTATGCCCTTCAAACCACCCTCAAGCGACATCAACGTTCGCGAATGCTAACTCCTCGGTGCGCCACATCTACAAAGCACATGCGGTGCGATGATGCTCATGATTACCAAGTTTTTATTAGTCCATTTCAAACAAGCGGTATTGGAAAACTAAGGTACCTCCCTTGTATCATTCCCAAACATGATCCATTCAGGGTCGTCAATCCTAGTTAATCTCATACGATGTTATGGTTTGAGAAGCGTAGTGAAGGCATCACAAAGGGCTCGTCACCCGTCAAGCACGGATCGAGATCTCACCGTATGCGGCTCAATTTGGCCGTCGGCTCGGGTATATATCTCACCGTGCACTGGCTCGATCACTGGCCGTTCAGTACGGGTCTCAAGCTCAACTCTACTCTAGTTCTTGTGAAAGACTGGTCGCCAATCAAGACACTTGAGTACACTCGAAGATACTACGGAGGACTCGTCGCCGTCGGCAAGACGAGCACGAGGTCTCACCGTGCTCGGCTCTCGCCGTAAGTGCGGCTCGAATATAGTGTCCCATACCACCATAATCGGCTCACGAGTTTGGTTGCGCAATGGTCACTACGGGGAGGCACATGACCCGGCGAGGCCGACGGCTCGACCACGGTGTCCCATACCACCATGCCCGGCTCATGCGTCTTAGCGGATCGAGTACCATGGTTAAAAGGATTTCACTAGTAAGTTTGGTACCCAGGTTCAAGCAGAGGCGACCAAACATGGTGAACATACATTAGACAAATCGGGTTACTTGACGAGCTCGGCTGGCTCGGCGCACAACAAGTTGAACGACATGAAGTGCATAAGCACTTCGGCGTGGCCGACCACTATCGCCAACCGAAGTACGACTCGGGTTCGTCGAACACATCTCACGTGGCAAATGAATCGTAACCACGAATTCCATCCGATTTGGGACTATAATCATAGCCCCAAACACGATCAAGTGCGAGATAGATAAAGCAATAGTGAATCAAGATTTCCACTCATACAATCAAGGTATGGTATTTTCCCGTTTAGGGTCGCTGTGGTATTGACGCACTCGTTGCTCGCTCCCCCATCACCCATGACGGATCATACAACGTAAATATAAATTTAAGCATGTGCATTACATAGTTAAAATCATAAAGCAATTGAGCATGTTATGAATCACAACACAAGCATGAGTTTATACATGTTCAATTCCTAATTACACAACAATCGAGGAGATCATACACATAATTAAAAGAGGTTGAGAATCATATCTCAACACCCTTATACATTACACTTTGTTAATTACTACTCATTAGACATTTCAAGAAACACTTAACATACATCGACATACATGACGTATGTCGATCACACATGCATTAGGCCAAATCCTTTCACTAGGACCTAATCATAACATGCGTACACCCAGCCTAATCAAGTTCCATATTCATTCAGTCATTTCCACAAACACTTGGGCCACACATTTTAGCATATATGGTGTCTATTGGCCGTGGCGTGACTTAGGGAAAATCCTTTCGTCAAAAGGGTATCGCCAATACAACAATCATGAATCCATGACAATTAGTCATGGCGAGCACGAATGAAATTCTATACTCATTCAGTCATTTTCACAAACACTTAGAATACACTATTACAACATACATAGTGTATGTTAGCAAAACATATATTAGGGCTATCCTTTAGCCAAGTGAGTATTTTACTCGTGTATTATATATTACTACAACAAATAATCATGATAAATGCATATCCAAAATTTATGTATTTTCTAAATACGCATTTTCAACATACACCGACAAGCAAACATGAAATTGACCAAGTAAATATTTTATACGCACATAATATATTCATACGACAATTAATTGACAAACACATCGCTAAAATATACATGTATACGGATTACTTGCCGTACAATACCGTATTTCTACATACATAGTGTTTACAAAGGAACATAGACATGATTCCTTTCGCCAAGCTAGTATTTTAATTATGTATTGTATAATCATACAATAAATAAACATGTCAAACATTATTCCAAAAGAACTACGTATACGGTATTTCTACAATAACGTAATTTCAACATACGGCGTAACAAGTAAACATATATTTTGCGATTCCTTTAAGCAAACTAGTATTTTATTCATATGTTATATAATTATACATTAAATAAACATGTCAACATTTAAAACGTATACGGTATTTCTCGTATACCTAGAATATGTGAAATTCCATATTTCACACAGTTAATCAAAACAAGAAACGGAAAGCACTTTGTACATGTGCAATTGCAAGCGAGATCATGAATCTACCATTATCGACATTGAAAGCGTTGAAAACCGTAACTTATACATAAAGTCCTCATGCCTTTGAAACAAAGAGAAAAGGTAGTAGAACTAGTATACGGGAGTTTTCAGCCTAAAGAGATCGGTTAGTTGTTACATAGCCTACAAGATCCTACCAAAATTCGGACCTAGGGTTAAGGTTTCTTACCTTCAAATGGGATGGATCTAGAACGGGCGGTGTAGGCCGTGTAACAAGCCAAAGCGGGAGGAGGAAAATCGGCAACAAACTCAAGCCTTCTCTCTTTTCTCTCTCCCAAAACTCAAATTCGTATGCTGTGAGAGAGGGTGCTCTAAGGCCCTTTCAAAAACATTTCGAAAATAGACTCGGGTTCAAGAAGTCTGCTAATATAGGATTTTCAAGCTTTTCCACTCAAAGAAGTTCGGTGGCCCTCTGAGCAAAGACTTAAGCTCACCATCGATGGATCTACATGGGATTACGTTTTTGACTCGATCGGATACCCAAATCGCACGTGGCGGAAGACGGTCAAGTGGGAACGATCGAGAAATTCCAAGTACATGTAAATGTTCTGAAATTTTTCTTAATCAGGGTGTAATTTGGTCGATTCGACGGTCGGGTTGCTTAATACTTGACGTCAACAAATGATGCCGATCACTAAAGATATTTAAGGCATATGAATAGTGTTTTTCACACTACCTCGCTCCGA
This sequence comes from Magnolia changhungtana, assembly GCA_030180095.1. Taxonomy (NCBI): domain Eukaryota; kingdom Viridiplantae; phylum Streptophyta; class Magnoliopsida; order Magnoliales; family Magnoliaceae; genus Magnolia; species Magnolia changhungtana. The sequence goes on from JASAUF010000646.1 coordinate 489,028, forward strand.
TTCGAAACGAATGACCGTGGGACATCGGATGGTTGATTTTGAGATGATTGTTAAGCCCGGTGGGGTCTAGTTCCTTAGCTTCGGGTTATTCGGACTCCCGATGTGCGATCTAGACCTAAGTTTGTTTCATTCGAGAGAAAGCGGACGGAAATGAGTTTGGTTCTAAACTTTAGGGTAACCTAGCGTCAATGACTGCAAGTTTTGGGTCTTGCAGATCGTATTTAAAGCGATTCAAATGGATTTCATGGTGATCTAGTTTAACACCTAGTTCACTTTGTCAAATTTCTAAAGGATTTAATCTAAGTGATTTTCGTCGAGGTGGAACTTAGTCCATTGTAGTTTGTATATAAAAGTGATCAAGTTATACTACTTAGCTAGTTTAAGATAGTTCTACAGGCGAAGGTGCTTTGAAAAATTGAAAGCACAAGGTAGTGAAGGGTGGGATTTGTGAAGAACATGATTTAAGGAACGATTCGAGACTTTAATTGAGCGTTTAAGAACTTAAACCTGTGTTAGGCTTGACCCATTGCCTAAGGACGTCTAATCCCAAGTTAGCAAAAATCCGGGGCGTTACAATTTCACATATCTTAGATAGTATAAAACCCTAGAAAGACCTTAGGGTTAGGTGCTTTCAAAAATCACTTAAATTGGATTTTTATACTTATGCTTGCTTGGAATTCGACCAGTCTAAGGTTTGGTTCGACTAGTCTAAGTTTTCTCGATCAATCTAAGTTTAAGTCGAAGTAAAATCAATTTTTAGTTGCAAATTCGACTGGTCGAATTTTTGGTTCAACTAGTCGAAGCTTGACATTCGACTAACCTAAGATAATTCGACTCAAAGTCCAATAAGTAAAACATTTCAGATTTTCAGATCTTCGACTAGTCGAAGGCCAAATTCGACTAGTCAAACAGAGCTCTTCGACTAGTCGAACTGGTCCTCGGGCTAGTCGAAGTTTGGATAGATCTTATCCCATGCAATCTGAAATCTGTTGATTTGAATCTGGTCTTCTTCGACTAGTCGAAGAATGCCTCAGGCTAGTCGAAGATTCAACTTCTTTGCCTATAAATTGAGTTCCTCTCTCAATTCGAAATATCCATTATTATTATCTAAATCCTTCCGCAAGAGAAAGAGAGAGAGAGAGAGAGAGAGAGAGAGAGAGAGAGAGAGAAGCTCAAGTTATCAGTAAGCTATTTAAATGATATTTATAAAATTTATTTATAGCTTTTGTTTAATTCCTTTAATCTCAGATCTTTCCACTATAACTCTGGAGAGAGTAAACTATACTCTTCTTTTGAGATTTAAGAGAATCAACTCAAGTAGCCATTGATTTGAACTTAATTAACATCAATAGAACCCTAAACCCTTTTTATCCGACTGAACATTGAACAATCGATATACAAGAAAGTAGTTCTTCGACTACAGCTTCTTCTACGGTGAAGATAAGTATTCTTTCTTATTTTTATTTGATTTTTCTGAGATAGCCAGAAAATCTCAGTGTAGGTTTTATCTGAGATAGCCTGAAAATCTCAGTGAGGGGTTTGATTGTGATAGCCCAATAAACTCACGAGAATTGTATCAGGTTTTAAGGTGACCCTGAGAAAACATTTTTCTTAGTGAAAGCCAAAATTACGTAGAGAGTAATTTTGGGAGTGGAGTAGGTGTGGGTATTTTAGAATAGTTGTTGACACACCGAACCACTATAATTCTCTGTGTTATGTGGTGAATGGTTGTAATTTATTTTTTATTAAAGTGGTGAATGTTGTAATATTTACTTTTATTTACTCTTACAAAGTTTGAGATTTTGATTTTAAAGAAATTCGTGAAATAAGGTTGTCCTGCCTAAGTTTTAGGCGAAGGTTGTCCTAGGAATTATTTAAAATCAACGTTTCAATACCGAAGCAATTGAGATCTCTGATTTATTTATATATTCAATATTTAGTTTGATTATTTGGCATAATCATATCCCCCCTCCCCCCCGGACTTCTTAATCTCGCCTTTTTCACCTAACATGATTATTACCGAGCCTAACATGAAATTGATTGAGGCTAACATGAAATTGACCGAGCTGAACTTAAAAATTACTGAGCCTAACATGAAAATGACCGAGCCCAATTTGAAATTGACCGAGCTTAACATGAAACTCACCGAGCTTCACATGAAATTCACCGAGCCTAACTTGAAATTGACTGAGCTTCACATGAAATTGACCGAGCTTCAAATGAAATTGATTGGGCTTCAAGGTCAATATCCTAATTTAATATTTCAAAGCCCATAATTTAAACAAAATATACAGAATTTTCATTCATTATAAATTTAATACAAAACACTCAAACAATCATATGCTATTGAATTCCTCCAAATTGGAGTGAATTTTTTATTATATGTTCCCGCCAAAGTGTAACCGCTGCACAATTTGTCAAAATATTTTATTACAAATATACCACAGTCATAATCATTCGTTTGCTTCGGTGCTGATCTCTCTTTTATGGTGGTCCAGCTCTTCCTATCGAGCGCATATGTGTCACCTGTGGTATGGAAGAGAATGGGGAGCCCCTTAGTCATCGACCTGATCTTTTCCTTATACTTTGTGAGTGAATGGCATGAGCGCATACGTTTGTACTTTTCCCCAATGAAATTCATGTTCGACTCGATCATTTTCATTTGAGGCTCGGTCAATTTCATGCTACACTCGATCATTTTCATGTGTGGCTAGGTCATTTTCATGTTACCCTCGGTCAATTATATGTGAAGCTCGATGAATTTCAAGTTAGGCTCGGTGAATTTCATATTCGGCTCGGTTAGTTTCATGAAAGAAATTAACTGAGCCTCAAATGAAATTAGTCGTACTTAACATGAAATTCACTGAGCCTCACATGGAATTCATCGAGCCTAGCATGAAAATGACTGAGCCGAACATGAGTGAAATTGACCAAGCCAAACATAAGTCATTGACCCTACACTGAGTGAAATTGACCGCGAACATCGTGAAATTGACCGACGACGAAGTGAAATTGATCGATAACTACTTGAAATTGATGTCTTCAACTGAGTTAAATTGACCGCGAACATCGTGAAATTAACCGAGGACTCAGTGAAATTGACCGTGAATATCATGAAATTGACCGCGAACTTAGTGAAGTTGACTGTGAACATCGTAAAATTGACGGATAACTAGGTGAAATTGACCAAGAACTCGCTTAAATTGGTGAAATTGACCGAGGACTGACTGAAATTGACCACGAACTGAGTTAAATTAACCACGAAGTGAGTGAAATTGACCGATAAGTGACTAAAATTGATCAAGAACTGCTCATGAAATTATCGGTCAATTTTCGCAAGTTCTTGGTCAACATGATGACAGTTATCGGTCAATTTGACACGGTTCTCGATTAATTTCACACAGTTCTTGGTCAAGATGTCAAGTTCAAGCAGTCCTTGGTCAATTTCACTTAAGCCTCGGTCAATTTCACTCAGTTCGCTGTCAATTTAGCTCAGTTCGCAGTCAATTTAACTCAGTTCGCGGTTAACCCAAGCAGTAAAACCTTCATTTTCTAATTTCTTCCCTCCTTTTTATGATCATCCACCCTAGTAGAAAAACTCTCATTTTCTGATTTCTTCTATCCTCTTTGTGATTGTACACCCTAGCAGTAAAATCCCCATTTTCTGATTTCTTCTCTTCTCTTTGTGATTATCCACCCTAACAGTAAAACCCCTATTTTCTTTCTATTTCTTCTTTTGCTCGAGAATACACTTGCTATATACGTTATTTTAGTTTTGCCAACACAAGATAGGATGAAAATGATGCCCCCATCAAAGAAGCTACGAATGACAGGTATATTTCAAAATATTGACTTCATTATGTGGACCCCACCGTATTTTATATGATATATCTGCACCATCCATAGTCCAACTATTTTATTTATATATTTTATGGCATGAGTCTGAAAATGATGCAAATTCAATGCTCAAATGGCCCACATTGAGGCCTTTTAAAAAAAAAAAAATCAAAGAACAAACACCGAAGTGAAACTGAATGAAGACCGGGTGAAATAGACCGAGGACTAACTAAAATTGACTTCGAACTGAGTTAAATTGACCGCGAATTGAGTGAGGACTAAGTGAAATTGACCGATGACTGCTTAAAATTGACATCTTGACCGAAAATTGTGTGAAATTGAACGAGAACTAAGTCAAATTGACTGATAACTGCTTGAAATTGTTATCGCGTTGACCGAGAACTTGCAGAAATTGACCAATAATTGCTTAAGCAAGTTCTCGGTCAATTTCAATTAGTTCGTGGCCAATTTTAGTCAGTTATCAGCCAATTTCGCTAAGTTCGTGGTAAATTTCACTTACTCAAGTGAATTCCTGATCAATTTCACTCACTTCACGGTCAATTTCACTAAGTTCACGATTAATTTCACTCACTTCGCGGTCAATTTCACTGAGTCCTCGGTCAATTTTACAATGTTCATAGTTAATTTAACTCAATTCAATATGTCAATTTCAAGCAGTTATCGGTCAATTTCACTTAGTCCCTGATCAATTTCACTTACTCCGCAGTCAATTTCAATCACTTCGCAGTCAATTTCACTCACTTCGCGGTCAAGTTCACTCACATCGTGGTGAACTTCACTCACTTCGCGGTCAATTTCACTCACTTCTTGGTCAACTTCACTCTCTTCGCGGTCAATTTCACTCACTTCGCGGTCAACTTCACTCACTTCGTGGTAAAGTTCACTCACTTCGCGATGAAGTTCACTCACTTCGCAGTCAAGTTCACTCACTTCGTGGTGAACTTCACTCACTTCGCGGTCAATTTCAATCACTTTGCAGTCAATTCAGTCACTTTACGGTCAACTTCACTCACTTCGTGGTGAAGTTTACTCACTTCATGGTCAATTTCACTCAGTTCGCGGTCAAGTTCACTCACTTTGAAGTGAACTTCGCTCAGTTCGTGGTCAATTTCAATCACTTCGCGGTCAATTTCACTCACTTTGCGGTGAGGTTCACTCACTTCGCGGTCAATTTCACTCACTTCGTGGCCAATTTCACTTAGGAAGTGGTTAATTTCAATCAGCTAGCGAATTCGGTGTGAGCAACCCGGGGTAGCATGTTGGGTCACTAAAGTAGCTCGTACTACCCCAAAATTATATGTGGTACGTCCAACAACTCATTTTAGTTTGCAAGATACGTCCGTTTAAAGTTCTAACGGTCCGGATCAATTTCACTTTCGGGCCTTTTTCTAGTCCACCTTGACCATGAACGGGTAATGTTTTCATTACAAATCATCGACGTTGGTTATATCTTTTTCTATCATATCTTTAATAATATATTATTTTGTCAAACATGGACAAGTATATGTACCCGTCAACCATGATAATTCGCATTGGTTTTTTATAATGATCTACCCAAGAAAACGAGGGATCATTTTGTATGATAGTTTATATATGAATGCACTCACAAAATACAGGGAAAAGATCAAGTTAATGAGTGAGGGGCTCCCCATTCTCTTTCATGCTATGGGGACATGTCTGCACTGACAGGAAGAGCTAGACCGCCAATGAAGAGAGATCAGCACCGATGCAAATGAATGGTTATGACTGCGGCATATTCGTAATAAAATATATTAACATATTGTGCAGCGTTTACACTCTGGCAAGAACAGATATGCAAAAATTCACTCCAATTTAGAGGAATTCAATAGCATATGATTGTTTGAGTGTTGCTCATAAATGATATTTGTCTTAGGCATGGGAGGAAGAGGGAAATCTTATGAAATGATGAATTTTGTTTTGTAATATATATTTTGTATAAAATTTATAGTGACTGACAATTTGTTTTGTATTAAATTTATAGTTAATGAATATTTTGTATATTTTGTTTAAATTGTGGACTTTGAAATGTTAAATGAGGATACCAACCCTGAGGCCCAGTCAATTTCATTTGAAGCCCGGTCAATTTCATTTGAAGCTCGATTAATTTTGAGTTTGGCTCGGTGAATTTCATGTGAAGCTCGGTGAATTTCATGTTAAGCTCGGTAATTTCATGTTTGGCTTGATCGATTTCAAGTTCGGCTCGGTGAATTTCATGTTAGCCTCGGTTAATTTCATTTTAGCTTCAGTAAATTTCATGTTACGCTTGGTGAATTTCATGTTAGGCTCGGTGAATTTCATGTTCGCCTCGTTCAATTTCATGTTAGGCTCGTTCAATTCCATGTTAAGCTTGTTCAATTTCATGTTAAGCTCGTTCAATTTCAATTTAGGCTCGGTGAATTTCATGTTAGGCTCGGTCAATTTCATGATAGTCTTGGTGAAATTCATGTTCACCTTATTCAAGTTCATGTTCGCCTCGGTCAATTTCATGTTAGGGTCGGTGAATTGACCGGGTCCAGTCAGGGTCGACCCCAACCCGTTGCCTGTCCAACCTTAAAACAGTCATATGTTACAAACTGGAATGAGTTTTTCAACAAATCATATATGATTTTGGGGTAGGAGAAGCTGATTTAGCCAACCAACCTAGCATATTAGCGATATTCCATCAGATTGATGGTAGAAAGTCCTTTTTTTGTTTTTACTATAAATATTAAGTTTTAGTTCGATTAGGTTGCCTTGGCATTCTTCTCAACTCAAACTTGAAAACTTTAAACCCATGTGGTTAATCACTATAGTAGACGTTAATATTGTGAATTTCATGTTCAGCTCGGTGAATTTCATGTTAGGCTCGTTGAATTTCACGTTAGGCTCATTGAATTTAATGTTAGGCTCATTGAATTTCATGTTAAGCTCGTTCAATTTGATTGCGAAGTGACTGAAATTGACCGCGAAGTGATTAAAATTGACGATAAAGTGAGTGAAATTGACCGCGAAGTAAGTGAAATTGACCGTGAAGTAAGTGAAATTGACCGAGAAGTGAGTGAACTTGAACTAGAACTGTGAACTTGACTGAGGAGTGAAATTCACCGCGAAGTGATTGAAATTCACCGGGAAGTGAGTAAAGTTCACTGTGAAGTGAGTGAAATTGACCGCGAAGTGAGCGAACATGACCGCGAAGTGAGTAAAATTGACGGCGAAGTGAGCAAAGTTCACGGCGAAGTGAGTGAAATTGACCGCGAAGTTAGTGAAATTCACCTAAAGAGTGAAATTGACCAAAAAGTGAGTGAAGTTGACCGCGAAGTGAGTGAACTTGACCGCGAAGTGAGTAAAATTGACCGCGAAGTGAGTGAACTTGACCGCGAAGTGAGTAAAATTGACCGCGAAGTGAGTAAAATTGACCATGAAGTGAGTGAACTTAACCGCGAAGTGAGTAAAATTCACCATGAAGTGAGTGAAATTGATAGCGAAGTGAGTGAAATTCACCGCGAAGTGAGTGAACTTGACCGCGAAGTGAGAGAAATTGATCGTGAAGTGACTGAAATTCACCGCAAAGTTAGTGAAATTGACTAATACCAATTCACAAATAAATCATCATTCACGATGAAATCACTATTCACAAATAAATTAATTAAAATTTACAAGTAGTTCCTCATTTACCCTGAATTTTATACAAGACATCATTTACAACATTTCATAAAATTTTCCCACTCATAGCTTCTTTGATGGAGGCACCATTTTCGTCTTATCTTGGGTTGACAAAACTCAAAAATGATGTATGTGGCAATTATATTCTCAACAAAAAAAGAAATAGAAAGAAATTACAAGATTTCAGGAAATAGGTTTTTTGTGGTAGAGTATTCTCATACCAAGATGAGAAAATAAAACAAGAATTTGGTGTTAGGGTGGACAATCACAAAAAAGAGAGAAGAAATTAGAAAATAGGGATTTTACGGCTAGGGTTATATCGTGTAAAGTGGACAGAGGCTTTCAGAAATTGCATTCTATGTTGCAGGGGCATTTTTGTTCTGTAAAAACGTGTCCGTACAGCAAGGTAATAATTTGGGAAAGTTTTGAGAGGCAAAGAAAGGACAGTGGGTTAAAAGTGAGGCATACAGTATAAAAAAAAAACTCCCAAAGAAATGATAACCAACTGTCTGCATTCCACTCCAGTACCAGGTCGGTACTGGAAAAGCTATGTGGCCATGATATATACGTTTTATCCATGTGGTCAGTCTTTTTTCCTGCTCATTTAATAAATGATTTAAAAAAAATGAGGCACATCCAAATCTCAGGTGGACCATGCTACAGGAAACCATGGTGATTGAACGCCTACCAATTAAAGCTTCTTAAGGAGCACTGTAATATTTATTTGCCATGTAATTGTTGATTATGTCATGAAACATGGACGAAGGGAAAACATTAAGGGTCTGTTTGGCTTGTCGTATTGGGTGGGATTAAGGTGGATGGAATTGCAAAAGTTATAATAAATGCATGTGAAAGGTATTGTCCTTGGATTGGGTTTATCCCATGTTTTCTAATATTATGTTTGGAATGTATGCATAAAAAAAATCCTAATATTTACTTTCAAATTGCATTTGGATTGAACATGGATGGAGAAAAAATCCATCATATGTGGGATTAGTAATCCCATCTCACACTTTCCAACATAAGGCTCATTTTCCAAAGCCTACAAAGTTAATTTTAATCCCATCTCACACTCCTTCCAAACGTGCCATCCTGAATTTCAAAGTGTGATTGGTAATGTGATCCCATTTAATACAAGTTAATATCACTATCCAAACAGGCCCTAATATCAGCAATAGTAGGCGTTCAATCATCACTATTTCATATGTTGTGGTCTACTTGAAATTTGGATTCAACATATTTTTTTGGGCTCATGCCTTAGAATAGGTTGGCAAAATGGATGGATGAAGTGGATAAAACACATACATTATAGAGGGGCCCATAAAAATTTTCCAGCACCAACCTATATGGAGGTGGGTACCGAGCATTTAGTAACGAATCACAGCCCTGCATTCAATATAGGACCGTAAAAGGACAATCTTATGGACCCTATCAATTTTAATGGGACGGATCTTTTTTTGTATTGAATGGGTTCACGTTTGGTTTAGGCAAGGTTTGGCAGCTCTGAGGCCTCCCTCGCCTAAGGTCCCTTCATTTTATTGTTGCAGCGAGTCAGAAATAGGGCTATTAAGAGTCAGGCCTTGTGTTTGGCTTTGCCCCTTGAATTATTCAATTAACTTGATGGGTGGGCCCATTCAAAATTTTATTTTTTATCCAGCCTTGATAACCTTAAAAATGGTGTAACCTCCCCCATTAATTCACAAAATTGATTGGATCTATCTAACCTTTTCATCCCTTGTTGGCTTTACTCTCTTTTAGTAATTCGGAATGTATTTGAATAATTCGGAATGTATTTGAATCCAATTCACACTATAATGAAGTGACTTGGCATCCTTAATTGTATTTTGCAGCCTATGATTTGAATACTCTAAAATCCATATATTTTATTTGGCAATCTAGATTTGTGATATATTAAAATTATGTATAATATTCATAGGAACCTAAACTCGATTAAGTAAATCATCTAAAAATCTCTAAAAATGATATACACTTGCAGCATTTTAGATTTTCATTATAATAAGCCACTAAAATAAATATTTTGGCTTAAAATGTAGTAATTTTAAGATTCAAGTGGTCCACAAAAGTGAGCCCATTAATTTTTATAATACGAGAAAAAGATCTTATATCTAGGATGATGAAAGATATTCATTCCCTGCTATATATTTATGGTCCTATCAAACATCCGTAAGAACCATAGCAGGTGCCACTCCTTATGAGCTAACATATGAAATAAAAGTGGTTCTACTAGTCGAAAATGAAATTCCATAATTATGAATACTAATGTAGAGTGAAGGTGAGCAGCAACAAGCTTGGTGTGGTCAATTGCATTTGACAAATGAGAAACGCATGCTTGCCACAAGTCACTCACCTTACTACCAGAAAATGATCATCCAAGCTCACAACAAGTGGATCCGAAAGAGGAGCTTCATAGTTGGAGACATGGTGATGATATGTATTGTGCCACCGCATTGTTCATATCTAATGGGCAAAACCCACTTATTGTCCAAAAAGTGCTTTTGAGAAGCATCCTCCATCTCACTAGCAATAAGGCACAATGATCTTCATAACTTAACCATCGTTGATCATGTGAAATTATACATAGGTAACCTGTGATTGGGGTTACCATAGGTGGTAGACTCCCAGAAGTTTTAACATAGGGTATGGGGTTCGATACCCGTAGGTGGTGAAATCCTACTACGGCGTGAGTGCGGGGGTGTGTGTGCGTGAGTGGGTGTGGGGTATGTGTGTTTAAAAAAAATCATAGGTAGCCTGTAACACCCCAGATTTTGAACAACTCAGATTTTAAAAACTAAAAATAAAAAATAAAAAATTACTGGAATTATTTTATTTTATCACTTAGTGATCTTTAATACTTGATCCTAACAAATACACAGGTGTTGCCATTAAAAGAATCGTACTAATTTGATTAGATAACCGTATGAAGCTAACGAATACGCCAAATCACCAAAAACATGAGTCTAATCTTGTGATCTATTCATCTAGGGCCCATATCTAGATGACTCACCACTGACTAATCAATATAATCGTAACTTAATGAAGATCTGTCTAAAGCCAAGATAACTAGTGAATCACCTCTTGATTATCTCATATACATGAACTGATTTAACTGAATTACACTCATGGCCTTCAAATCAATAACATTGAGTAATTAGGGCTAAATCGTCATTTTTCACTAATCTCGTGAAGACCCAACGATGAACCTAGATGATCTAGACATTGCCCATCATACATAAGAAATCCCGCCACTCAATACACATTAGAAATGGTCAAATTAACCAAACAAGCTCTACACCGCTCGTCAGTGGGCCATTGAACTCGAAGCTATAGAAAGACGTCCAGTTTAGCGGGCTTGACATCCCTCACAGACCAAACAGTTGAGACCGCATGCTGAATCGTTCAACTTGGAGCCATTGAGGAGCACATGGGGTTTGTGAAGTCTCCTATAAATTGCCAAAAAGGTAAGTTAATGCAATTATTCGAATTTATCCAATGTTGATGCATTCAGACCATTAGTTTACGTTCAAATTAAAAGCACCGACCTTAATTACCATTATAAGAATATTTTTATAGTCACGACCCTAATTGACGATCGGCAACCGTCGAACTGATCTCTTAACTATATCCATCAATTGTCATGTCCAAATGGCGGGGCAAGCATATCCTTGCATAGATCACCACTCGGGGTAGCCATTCCATGGCTTGGATTGATCTGTGCACTCTATAGTGGGCCCCAAAATCTAAAACCAACCTACCATAGGGTTAACTAACCCTTAACCTTGTTTTTAGGGCAACCCAACACTTATATGAGGCTATAAATACTCATTTTTGGGCAACCCCCTCTCCCATACGAATTTTCCCATAATTGGGAGAGGATAGAGAGGGCTAGAGGAGAATAGTTGTGTTGGGAAAGAGGAGTGAGGGCTAGAATTTGGGGGGATTTTGCTGGAATTCTTTCAAATGAGCCACATAATTCATCATTTAAGTAGCTTATACAAAGAATCAAATGTAAAATCTACATTCTACAATGTAATTAAGTTATTGATTTGCTAGTTTCCCTGTTCTTACTTGAATTTCTTTGAAATTTGATCAGGGAGTTGAGGTTTTCCCCAAATTCCCTAACCTTAGGTGCAAGTAGATTAACTAATCTCCTTATAAGGTGAGGAACATTCCTTCTAAATTATCTTTTTATCAACCCTTGATCTTCTCAATTAGGAATTTCATAATTTTGTGAGATTGCCTATGTTACAAGTGATGGAATTGCTCTATTATTGTAATTCTTATGTTAATTGTTATTGAGTAGATCACGTGTTTGATGAAATGTATGAATAGAATGGAATCCTATTATTAGAACCTTTCTATGATAATGTTATACTGAAATTATATGAATTATATCGAGTTGTTGATCAAGTGTTTGTGCAAACACCTAGTTGACTAATCATGATATTGTATTAGACTATTTTGTGCTTCAAACCGTGTACATGGTGATCATTATTGCACTAATTTGTGCACCTATTTATCAATCGCGTACGTTTGTGTGTCAGTGAGACGGTTGAGCCCTTTGAAGCTGGAGATCGAAGACACAGGAAAACTTTGAGTGTCAAGGAACTAAAAAACAGGTAAATTAAAGTACATTGGTGACCCTAACTTCAAATCTAATACAACATAGCCTCTAAATGATCCCAACTTTGATAGGTAAACCTCATTTGATCATCTCTTAACCTTATGAGCCAAATTAGAATATGATAAGTTGGACTAGAAGAGGTGCGAAGTTGTTGTAAATGTATCTGCATTAAACAACAGTTTTCAAGTGGTCCTCGATCCCATTGACAAGTTGTCAATGGGTTTTATTGTAATCCAATGACTGCTCGATGCGATCAAATAAACAGTCCAACAAATATACAGAAAATTTCTGAATTTTCTCAATGGGATCGAAGGACAGTTCGATCCTATCAAGGGGTCTTTCGATCATATCGATAGAGCTGTTAATCAGCTATTTTATAGCCATTGGAATTTTGTTCTATAAAATAGGCATTCGGCTCTTAGGCATTTTGATGGATTTTTTATGTAATATAAGCCGAGGTGATTCTCCACTCATATCTTTCATCCTAACATCATAAACTTATGAGATTTTATTCATCTTCTTAAACTTTACCACTCTAACAAGGACTCCAACCTTCATATTAAAGATGAATTCAATCTTTACCTTGTTTTGGAGATTATACCAAAGCTTATTAGCCAAATCCTTATTTAAACACATCCAGGTGAATCCCCTATCAAATTAACTATCCATTAGTTGTATGAGATTCTACCATCCTCCATTGTCTTGGTTACCTCATTAGAATATTAAATGCAGGGCGAATGATCGTAGGAGCTGGAGCACTGGTGTCAACAATCGAGGGAGCACAATGAGAGTTGATTGAAGCACGAGAGAGTATTGATCAAGCAACCGAAGCAAGACACTTCAACGTGGCTCAATCTGATAAGTAAGGTTATCAATTTAGAGTCCGCACACTATTTTCTTGTGTAAGATTGAGTTTAGAGTTTATGACTCAAACTTGAATGGGTTCTTATGTAGGATCTAGGCTCTTGTGTAGGGCTAAATTCACCGGATACGGGTGTGTGCATGTTAGTCTTTATGGGGAGCCTCCAATGAGAGTGTACGTATGGTCTTGGATTATGACCACTAGTGGTTGTTTGTTGTTTGATAGAAAATTAACTAAAATCTATTATAGGAGCCACTGACAAGGGTAAAAACGTGTTCCTCCGACATGAATGTACGTATAGGTTAGTGGTTAGCCTAGGAAAAATCATTGTAGTAGTTAGGGGTGAACCTATTTTAAAAATCCTAAGATAGTGAAGATCGATACATTCGAGTAGTGTGCGTTCATTGGGAGTGGAGTAGGGAAATCAAACCACTATACATGCTTGTGTTTGTGATTATCACTTAAGAATAATTCTATTTATACTTATGTGTTTGATTAGTTAAATTATATAAATTCTTAAATTGAATTATATGCTAGACACTTAACTAGTAAGCATACACAAGCCCACTATCTCTTATAGACTAGTTGCTTAATTAGTATATCATTTGTAGTCTATGTGATTGGACCCACTTTACCTTGGAAGCCTTAGTGTTATTTTTTTGCAATAGTTGTAATTGAAATATTATATTAATTAGGCAAAGAATTTTTAAGTGGTCTTATTCACCCATCCCCTCCTGGACCTGACCATAATTATAAGCTCTGTCAAGCTTTTGCACACACTGTGGTAGACAATCAATACAGTTTCAATTGGTATCAGAGTGGGTTGCTCTTCGAAGACTTAACCTCTAAAGTAAGATTCGAAAACAAACTTTAGAATTATGTTTACTCGTAAGGGGAGTGTCATCACATGACTAACTTATTTTGATGGATCTAATTACACCTATTGGAAGGCTATAGTGAGGGTATTCTTGAGATCCCTTGACACTATGGTTTAGGCGATTGTCGAACAATGATGGATTATACCTATGAAACAAGTCATGGTTGATGGTAGAACTATTAACACTCCCAAAGATCAATCCAAATGGAGTGTTAATGAGATAGCTTAATATACCTATGATGTCAAAGCTCTCGATACGATTTAATGTATGATTTCCCTTGATGAATTTAAACGCATATGTACATGTAACATGGGTAAGGAAACATGTGACATATTGGAAACCACCCACGAGGGAACTAGCTTAGTAAATAGCTCAAATATTTATCTCTAAATAACTAAATTTGAAAATATAAAAATGAAAGAGTCTGAAACTTTTATGGAGTTTTATTTTAAATTGAACGATATTTGCAACTCCGTGTGAGGTTTATGTGAGAAACTCCTAGATGGATATATATATGTAGGAAAATACTTAGATCCATTCCATATAGATTTACTCTCAGAGTAACATATATGGAAGAGAGTATAAATATAAATGAGATGAAAGTAGAACTCTTAGGTTCCCTACAAACACATGAAGTACAGTTTAATAAAAAGAAACTCAATACCTTGAAGTCTCCACATAGGCACTCACATATAAAATTTAAGTTTAAAAATGATAGTGATGAGGGGGATGAGGAATTCGAAATGACTATAAAATTTAAGAAGTTACTCAAGTTTAGTATAGGGGAAGAATTGTGACAAGAAGGGCAAAATGGCTGAAAAGCTCATTGGTAAACCCTCAAAGAAGACTAGATATATCCAATGTCACAACTATAAGGGTTATTGACATGTTGATCCTAAATACACTAGCAGAGTAAGATCTAATTGCAACATTATGTCAGTAATACGGAATGATACAAAGGAGTCTGAATCCAAATTAGGAGACCCCTCTAGTGTTGAAGACCCTAGACACTTATGTGTTCTAATAATCTCCGCCACAGTTTCCCTCCTTTGAGATTCGGGTGACCATAAAACCTCATATAGGTGATATAAGGTCCCTAAGGGCTTTATATGTAAATATGATGATTAGAGTCTCATTATGTGCTTTATAGGTAAATTCGAGGATTATAACTTCATTTCCTTTGGATTATTTAGCTTTAAAGTTACTTAATTTTAATTATCATATGTTTATCAATAAACTATCATTAGTCATTGATATTTATAATGGTATATCTCTTTAGATGACCATAATAAGAATGCTCTATATTTTAATGATATACACACCTTATTCCAATGTTAGTATGTGCTTATTGGTAAATCCATGACTTATAAAGCTTTTTATTTTTTATGATTAATTTATTTTTTATGATTAATTGTTATATCTCTGAAATTGTCTCTTTTTCAAATACTGACAAAAAGGGTGTAACGCCCTGAAAATCGGGAGTCGAACATAGACTCAACTCCCGACTTTCAACGCATCACTTATGCAACATAGATAATGATGATTTAATGTTGTCTGTGTTAGTGCATTAAAGATGAATGAGATTAAGCCAAACAACATATCACACTCCAGAGACGAATAAATTTATGCAAGCAGAAGACTGTGATTGATAAATATAACGTATAAGTTGTTGTAGATCTCCAGAGTGTGAAAATGTCACCAGGTTAACCATATACATGTATACTCTCAAAGTGATCAAAATGAATAAACAAGTTTGTCCCAAAATATAGAATAACAGTGCAAGGGTATCTAGTCAGTATCCCTATAGCCCTGGCGATCAGGATACGACTCATATGAACTCGCCCGATAACTGCATGTAGGAGAATGCCTCCTTGTCATCCTCAAAGTCTGACTCCGCCTCGTAGGCACCGCCATTACCTGCGGCTAAGACAAAGTTTGGTTGGTGTTTAAAATACCGTCCCGGAACGTGAGAGTGAGTGATCAACTCAGTGGAATAATAAATTAAAGGTTAACATGTTATCAATTCAATCAAGTAGTAATGATAAAGCAGTACAACAAACATGTCTTAGATACTCTTGTTAATGTAAGAATGATATGTGATAATGATGCATGCCCTCACCTACACTCCCTCAGTGTCTTCATCTCACGGCGCGCATGGCAAACTCCCGAAAGTGCTCTTCCTCGCCAAAGCACATGCAGTGCGGTGCATGCTCATGTTAGCCAATACTTAATTAGATTGATTCATACAACAGTGTTGGGAAGCTAAGGTACCTCCCTTGTATCATTTGCCCAAACAATGATCCATTCTAAGGTCGTCAGTCCTAGTAAATCTCATATGATGTTACGGTTCTAGGTCACTACAGAGGGCTCGTTACCTAATCAATGTGAGTCTAGTTTATACTCTAGTGGCTATGGAAAGGCTCGTCACCTCAACGCAGTCTCAGAGTATGCTCGAGATCACTATAAAGGGATTGTCACCTGATCAGTGTAGGCCGACAGCTCAAATACAGTGTCCCATACTACCGTATTTGGCTCACGAGTCTATGTTGCTCACTGGACATTACAGGGAGGCTCGTCACCCCAGCGTAAGCCGACAACTCGACCACGGTATTCCATACCACCATGCCCGACTCATGAGTCTTAGCGGATCGAGGTACCAGGGTTAACGGGGCTTCTCACTGGTGAGTTTGGTACCTTAGATTCAAGCAGTAGCGTCCATACATGGTAAACATATATCGGGTCAATCGGGTTACTTAACGAGATCGACTGGTGCGAGCGCACATCGAGTTAATCGACATAAAGTGCGTAAGCACTCTATGTAGCCTAACCACTGTCGACAACCAAAGTACGACTCAGATTCATTGGACACGGTCTTGCACGGCAAAACAAACTCAGCCACCAACCAAGACCGTTTACCGATTGCCTGGACTACTATGTAAATATAATAGGATAACACATGTGGTAGGCATATCAAAGATAAACAATTAATTCAAGTAATGTAACCAATTGAACATTTCACAAAATACAAGGTAAACATAATTTGCACAAACGCATTTCATGCTAAATCTCACAATTTAATCTAAGTTACATGAAGGGATATATACACATAACTAAGGTAGTTGAAAATCTCACCTCAACACCTATATAACATATACCTTACTAAATATGTACTCATCCAGATATTTTCACAAATACTTAGACTACACACATCAACATACATAACGTATGTTGATCACAACATGTATTGGGGCAAATCTTTTCACTAAGAAGTTGTCACGAATACAACACGCATATATCCACGACAGATAATCATGGCAAGCATGGATTCAAATTCCATACTCATTCAATCATTTCCACAAACACTTAGACTACACATTTTAACCTACACAGTACAACTCAGTTATAAGCTATATTAGGGCAAATCCTTTCATAAGGAGTTATCACATATTCAACAATCACATGTTCACGGTGAGTAATCATGGCAAGCATAAAACCAAATTTCCGACATATCCCGTCATTTCAACCTACACATGGAATAACCTATATTCAACATAGTTCATATATAACCGTAAATCGAGAAAAACAGCGTATCTAACATGTGAAATGGCAACCCAGTCGGTTATAAATTATTAATCGACATTGAAAGACTTGAAAACCATAACTTATACGTTTATAGTCTGCACCTTTCACCGGTAAACTCGTAATGGATTCAGTTTGAACACTCCGCCTTTGTCTACGGCACAACGGCAACCTATAGTATGAAATATGTTAGCTATTTCATCACATACCTTATTTGAATCCCTAAAAAAGATTAGGGTTAATATTTCTTACCCGAAAACGGAATCAGAATTGCTGGAATAGCGATACGGTAGTGGTAGCTAAGCACGTGGAACGGCGAGATTGAGTCCCCAGAACAATCTCCCCCGCCCCACACACACACACACTCTCTCTCTTTCTCCCTCTTTCCTTCTCTTTTCTCTCTCTTCTCTCTCTAGGGTTTGCAAATTCGTATGTGAAGGGAGAGAGGGTTTAAGGCCCTTATATAGGCTCAAACGTGAGCTCAATGGCCCCAAGGCCATGGTATACTTATGTTATAGCCAAAACCCATCTGTTTCGGCTCAACGGAGCACTTCTGGAGGGGCATTTTCTGCGTACGGTCGGACTTAAGCTACTTGACATTGGATCCAGGTCGAGTTAGGTTTTCGGTCCGATCGAATTTACAGATCGGCCGTGGCGGACCAGTTTCAGTTCAACGGTCACCGGTGCTCGATTAGGGCCATAAGTGTACTGACATGTGTTAAAAATTTTCTCTGATCCAAGGGTGTAATTGGGTCAGATTCTGACGGTCTGAATCCTTAGATTCGGCCTGCAAGTGAGACAACTTAATTCACTTAAGTCTCAGTTCATTTTCTAAAGATATTCGTGTTTCTCACACACTTCGCTCCGGACTCAAGTTGTGCATTTCTGGATACTGTTAAAACTTAATTTCTGAGATGGTTGTCAAGCCCAGCAAGGCGGTTATAACCATATAGTTTCATAGTAATCAAACTTTGGACGCGCGGTCCAGGTCCGATACGGAGTTTCGGTGTGCTCCCGAGAGCAACTGGGATTAGAGATTGATCCTAAGTTTTAAGGTAATATAGCGGTAATAATTTTGCACGTTTTAGGTCTTGCGTATCGTATTTAAAGTGATTAGTGCTAATTTCACAGGTACTCTAGTTTAGCACTAGCTAATTCTCGCCTAATTTCTAAAGGATTTGGTCCTGAGTGATTTCTGCCTGAAGTGAAACTCGAGTCTTTGTATGGATTTTTTCGAGACGTTACAAAGGGAGAGAAATATCAAGTCCTATAAAAATAAGTTGAATTTTATTTTATATGTTCTGTTTGTTGTTGCAAGGAATTGATGGAAATATGGGGGAGAGTTTGAGGGGGAGCAATGCACTAGTTTACATGTCATCGTGTATTCAAGTTGTAAATAATTTGTAATTGACGTGTAATATTTTTAATTGTTTTGATTTGTTATTAGTATGGACCATGTGAAAAGGCCAAGAGGGGGGGGGGTGAATAGGACTATGCCAAATTAAAATAAAATCAGCGAAATAAATTTAATCAATAGCCTTACAATTATTATAAATGCTGAAATCAAATCACCTTAATATATAAGTATTGAGAGGTTGATACAAATTCAGTTCTAAGGACAACCTTACACCATAATAAACAAGGGCTTATGGTAGGACAACATTATTTCTAGAACTTCTTTTGGATCAAGAACTCAATTTTAATAAAAATAAATGAATAGCAGAGAATTGAAATTAAATGCAGAAATGTAAATCTAATTTATTACAACAATCTCCACACTTGCTTGAAATGTAAATTGTTACAACATTCACATCCACATGTATATTCCACACAACTGAATGATAAAAGATATGAAAATTAAGCAAGCACTCAATCCACAAGACAAAGAGTTATAGTGGTTCGCCTGTGTGAATATAGAAGTTTAATGTCCACAAAACACTTTAATATGGTTCTAAGTTCTAATTGATTTTAGATTTAAACCAGTTGGGCATAGCTATATTTGATTTTGATTCCAAGAAAAAGGAATAAGTCAATTCCTCTTTTCAAATCAGATTGGAATACAGAAACAAAATCAAATTAAATAAGCTATTAAAAAGAGAAAGAAATTATGTACAAAATAGTTTGAAAACAAACACAAACTTATCTCAAAGTGGATCCTTGAATTTACTAAAATATTCAATAAAAAACTCTGAAATTCGTGTGCTATTTATAGCAAAAAAAAATCGTCTTCGACTGGTCCTAGGGTTACCACGACTGGTCTTGAAATAAACTGATTTTTGAATTTTTTTAGCGCGATCGCATTAGACCGTTTTACGACTGGTCGTAGGAAGTCCACGATTGGTCGAAGGCAGTCCACGACCTGTCCAGACCCCTCTACGACTGGTCGTGCGACCCTTGATTTAGTCGCTGGAGTTTGAGTCGTAGCATTATGACTGGTCGAAGGTTGAGTCGAGACCATCTCACGACTGGTCGAGCAGACTACAGGACTGGTCGTAGGCGCAACAAAAAATCTGATAAATTGCAACCATCTTAGGACTGGTCTTGGAATTTCTTAGACTGGTTGAGACAGTCCTAGGACTGGTCGAACAAGGTCTAGGACTGGTCTTAGAGTAGACCAAAATCTTGTAATAATATTCATTTGGATTATGTATCCAAAGTGACCTACCCTAAGGTTAATCTAATGGTCTATCAAACCTGGAACATGAAGTATGGACATTGAACACTTCAATTGCTTAGACCTTGATCTTTACTAAGCTTGATTTCTTCTCGATGTAGCTTGACTACTTCAGAAGCTTCAATGTAACTTTAAGTTGTACTTGAGTCCCGCATTTGAATCTTGAACTTGCACTTGAACTTGAGTCTTGACCCGGAGTTCTCTCTTCATATTGTAGCTTGAATGATCATGAAGCTTGAAGAATTCTTTGAGCTAGACCTCAAGTGTTGACGATGTGTCTCGAACAAACTTATCAAGATACAAACACACAACATACGGAGTCGTTTTGACACACAAAATTTAACAATCAAAGAGGAATCAAATCATAGCACTTACAATCTCCCCCTTTGTCAAATTTGTGACAAAACACTTATCATACTTCAATAAGATAAGCATCACTTATACAATAACGAATCATGCACCAGTTGTTAACGGAGACAACTCATACTCCCCCTGTCAACACAAACTCAACTCCTCCTGAGTTAATACACCTCAGCTCCCTCTGAGAAGGTATACATCATATCAATCATACCATAAAAAGAATGCACACATTCTCCCCCTTTTTGTCAAAATATGACAAAGGAAGAAACAAAGATAGGTCATGAAAGACAGAAGTAGATATATCAACTCAGAATAATAAAAAGTGCAGAGTGAATAACAATACAAGAGAAGTTTACTAGGTGAGTCAGAGTACATAATAAAAGAAGTAGTAAGTGAAGTTTTAAGACAGTAATCTACACAATCAAGAAACGAAACTTGTTAAACTTGATACAGACCAAAGATTAAACATTCTCAATCGGAACGAGATGATGGAGCAAGAATGTTAGGATCACTTTGGTGAAGACTCTTCTGTAAGCGCCTAAAATATTTACGCATATTTTTAAATTGTTGATTGTGCCCAACATTCATCTGTTCTACTTTTTCCTCTAATGCAGTAAGACGTGCATTGAAATCAGATAGTTCAAAGTCTGGATCATTTCCAGAATCAGAATCAATTCCATTAAAAATATCATCCATGTCAATATCATCGGCCGGCAACTTATCACCTTCGACACCCATCTCAGCTTCAGCAGCAGCATCACCCGCATCAACATCAACTTGACTAGGAAAAAGTTCCAACTTCATGCTATTCAGGTTGGAATTGTTAAATATGAGGTGTCTTATAGGAGCCTCACCGACCGGTATAGTGACTAACATGTGAGTGGCTAATACATTTAACAAATATCCAAAAGGAATATCACCATGACCAGGATTACTATGAATTTGAATGATAGAGGAACAAATCAAGGAGGGCAGACAGATGTTAGCACCAATAATGATCGAATACAGAATACGAACCATAAACAAAGTCAACTCAGTTTTGTTTCCAGAGCGAGGATACAGATTGGAAGTGAAGATACGATGCAAAACTCTGTATTTGGGTAACAAGTATCTGGTTTTAAAGGCATTTTCATTCGCAGTCCATGGAGCATTCATGTTGCACAATGCTCGAGTAAAAATACGTTTTTCAGATTCTGACACTCTCTCAGCAAGTGCACTAGGATGAACACCATCATCATTTACTTGAATATCCATAAGGCCAGAAATTAAGTGTCGATCAACATGAAATGACCCTTCTCTAGTGTCAATAGTAAAAGTTAGTTGCTTAGCAGAGAAGTCAGATATGCAAGCAATCATGGCTTGTGCTATGGACTGATATGCCGGTCCACCCCAACGTAAAATGTTTTCCCAGCCTACAGATTGAAGGAGAGGAAAGAGACCATATGGAGCAATATGATTTAAATCAACTGCTTTTTCAACAATAATATTTTGCATACGCAAGTCAAGTACATGCGGAGGATCATCTTCAGGATTCCTAAGATGACGTCTAGTGATTGCATTTGAACGAGAAGACGATGGATCTCTATGAGTTTTCTTTTTACCTCTAGATTCCATATTCTTGAAGAAATGAAAGAAATTTCAAGAAAAAAGAGATGAATTTCTCTAGATTTAACAACAAGGAAGAAGAACCCAACAAGTTGAAGATTTATACGAAATAGACAACAATAATCAAGAAAATTAAGAGTTAAGATTAAGATTCTTCAAGAAAAATCACTCTAACCTGGAGGAATCGAACACAAGGGTTCGACTAATCGAAGCTCAGCTCGTCGGTGAGGAGGGTTAGAATGAAGAAGAAACAGATTTTCCCAAATTAAAAAGGGCATTGCGCGCACGACCGGTCTTGGGATATACTCGACCGGTCGTAGCAAGACTGGTCAAGCACGTTCTCGACCGGTCTTAGACCAGAAAAAAAAATGCAATTTTCACACAATTTTGAAATTTAAATATATTAATATTATATACAATATGATACAAACATGCATGATCAATCATTTAAAATTGCACATACCAAGATCAAATTTCAATTTGTTAAACCTGCTTTTGTCGAGCAGTTTAGTGAAAATGTCAGCAAGCTGAGTCTCGGTTGGAATATATTCTAAAGATATTATTTTTTCTTCTACTAATTCACGAATGTAATGAAATCGAATGTCAATGTGCTTAGTACGTGAATGCTGGATTGGGTTTTTTGAAATGTTTATCGCACTGGAATTATCACAATATAAAACTATAGAGTCTTGTGCGATTCCATAATCACTCAGCATACGTTTCGTCCAAACCAACTGAGTACAAGCATTTCCTACTGCAATATATTCAGCCTCAGCAGTTGAGAGTGATATGGAACTTTATTTCTTACTAAACCAAGAAACCAAACAGTTTCCAATGTAGAAATAACCACTGCTGGTTGATTTTCTATCATCTAAATTTCCTGCCCAATCAGCATCTGAATACCCAGCCAATTGAACACTAGAATCATAGGGATACCAAAGACCCAGATTAACTGAACTTGTGACATATCGAATAATTCGTTTAACAACAGTTAAGTGAGATTATTTAGGATTAGACTGATATCTAGCATAAATTCCAACACTTAAAGTAATATCAGGTCTACTTGCAGTTAGGTAAAGTAGGCTACCTATCATATAACGATACAATTTACGATCTACATTTTTACCTGTAGAGTCTTTTGAGAGTCTTAGAGTTATACTCATAGGAGTATCAAAGTTCTTACCATTTTCAAATCCGAATCTTTTAATCAAGTTTAATGCATACTTAGTTTGTGAAATAAAAATTTCACCAGATTGTTGTTTTACTTGCAACCCTAGGAAATAATTTAATTCACCAACCATGCTCATTTCGAATTCAGATTTCATCAGATCTGCAAACTCAACAGTCATGTTAGTACAAGTTGATCCATAAATTATATCATCAACATAAATTTGAACCATTCAGATATCATCGTTATGTTTCTTAACAAAGAGCGTCTTATCGACACTACCCATCTGAAACTTGTGACTTAGTAGGAACTTAGTTAATTTTTCATACCATGCTCTAGGAGCTTGTTTCAGACCATAAAGAGCCTTTTTAAGGCGGTATACATGATTGGTAAGCTTAGGGTCTTCAAACCCAGTCGGTTGTTCAACATATACCTCTTCATGTAGATCGCCATTTAGAAAGGCGCTCTTTACATCCATTTGAAAAATTCTAAACTTTCTAAAACATGTAATAGATATGAAAAGTCTGATTGATTCAAGGCGAGCAGCTGGGACAAAAGTTTCATCATAATCAATCCCTTCAATTTGGGTGTATCCTTGCACAACCAGTCTTGTCTTGTTTCAAATGATATTTCCTAATTCATCAGACTTATTTTTGAAAATCCATTTTGTTCCAATTATATGTTTATCTTTAGGTCTAGGAACAAGGTGCCAGACATCATTTCTGATAAACTGATTAAGTTCTTCCTGCATAGCAACTATACAGTTTTCATCAGAAAGTGCTTCTTTCACGTTAACCGGTTCTATCTGGGATGTCAAGCATACGTAGTTACATATGTCCTTCAATTGTCTACGAGTGCGCACATCAGTGAGAGGGTTTCCAAGTATTTGATCAGTTGAATGATCTTTAATAGTTCTTAAATCAGAATTAGTTTTACTTGATGAAGTATCTGGATTTTCATATATAAGAACTTCATCATTATCTGAACTAGGGGCAGGTGTGTTCAAGTGATCGTCAATTACTACATTTATTGACTCTTGAATCACGCTGGTCCTGTTATTCAGAACACGATATACACGACTGTTTAAGGAGTATCCTAAAAAGATCGCTTCATCACTTTTAATGTCGAATTTTCCCAGATTTTCACGATCACGTAAAATATAGCACTTGCTGCCAAAAATTCGAAAGTATTTGACAGTAGGCTTTTTCTCACACCACATTTCATAAGCTGTTTTATTATTAGATTTGCAGATATAAACACGGTTAATAATGTAGCAGGCGGTATTCACTGCTTCAGCCCATAAATTTCTAGGGAGCTTCATGCTATTTAACATAATACTTCACATTTCTTGAAGCACTCTATTTTTTCTTTCCACAATATCATTTTGTTGTGGTATTTTAGGAGTAGAGAATTCATGTGATATTCCCTGATCACTACAGAGTTTCTCAAAACCGCTATTTTCAAACTCGGATCCATGATCACTACAGATCTTACTAACTTGAGAACATTTTTCAGTTTGAATCCATTTTATAATCTTTTTTACTTCATCAAGGGTTTCTGATTTGTCCATCAAGAATGAAATTCAAGTGTATCTTGTATAATCATCTACAATAACCAAGATGTATTTTTTACCGCCTCGACTTTCCATTTTGGTTGGTCCTATAAGATCCATATGGAGAAGCTCGAGTGGTCTAGATGTGGTATTGGAGTTCACCTTTTTATGAGAGCTCCTTGTTTATTTACCATACTGGCATTCACCACATATTTTGTCTACTTTTTGCACTTTAGGTAGACCTCTAATTAGTTCTCCTTTGCTCAATTTGTACAAATTTTGGTAGTGTACATGTCCAAGGCATTTATGCCATAATTCTGTCTCATCAGTATGGACCATGTAACACGTTTGATTAAATGAGCTTCCATTGCTAACTATATAGCAGTTTTCAGAAGTTCTGCGACTAGTTAATATTACAGAACCGTTTTTATCTATGATCTCACAACCTTGATTAGAAAATTTAACATTATGGTTGTTGTCACATATTTGAGATATGCTTAACAGGTTGTGTTTTAATCCCTCAACATATAAAACATTCTTAAATAAGAGAAGATTATAAAGTTGAACCATACCTTGGCCAATAATCTTGCAGTTGCTCCCATCACTAAATGTGACTGATCCATCAGTCATATCTTTTAGATCGGTGAATAAAGCCTTGTCACCTGTCATGTGCCAGAAACATCCACTATCTAGGTACCATTTTAAATGGCTTGTTGCTTTGAATGCAGTGTAGGCAACCAAGCAGGCAACTTTAGGAACCCATTTCATAACTATTTTGGGTTTAGGAACATAGTTGGTCTTCTTTTGTCTGATGTTATAAGAATGACCTACTGAATTAGATTTTAAGAGCTCCTTAAGTAAATCAATTATTTTTCTAGTAAGAGGATTTCTATTTTGATTTTTAAAATTTGTATAGCTGCTTTTAGGTTTATGAAAAGTTTTTGTATTTTTAGAAAAAACTTGACTGATACCTTTTCCTTTTGAGTTAGAAGTTTCTCCTTTCACAAAGTTGGGAGATGTATACTTCTGTTTAGGAGACGTATTTTTCTTACAGCCCAACCCGGATCTATCGCCACATTTTCTTGATCCAGATAATAATTTTTCTAACTTTGTATCACCCTGGGCATATCTCCATGTATCCTTCAAACTCAGAAGAGAAGATACTTCATTTTTAAGTTTCTCATTTTCAGATTTCAAATCATCAATCAAACAGGTTTTAAATTCTAAATCACATTTTAATTTTTCCAAACAATCTGAAATATGCGATTTTTCTAAAACAAGAGTTTTAAAACATTCTTTGAGTTTAGAAAAATTTTCTTTTTGAAGCTTAAGTTTGACAGCAATTTTACAACTTTCCATATATAAGGCATTATAAGCATCTTAAAGATCTTCTTCATTTTTATAATCACTATTCAAATTTTCTTCACTTGTTGAATCATCGTGATCTGAAAAAGTAAACTTGGCTAGAGTCATTAGGGCTTTAACTTCACTGCCTGACTCGGTTTCAGAATTTTCTGATTCAGAAGATGCTTCAGAATCAGACGATTCATCCCAAGTAGCCAACATACCTTTCCTTCTGGGTCTGTCCTTTTTAGGACATTTGTTTGCTAAATGCCCATACTCTTGGCAATTGTAACACTGACTGTCTTTTAATGACTTCCAAGTTTTAGACTTAAGTTTAGATCGTTTCTTTTCATTTCCCTTTTGAAAGTCGACCATTTTCTTACTTTTGAAAATTTTGTAAAACTTTTTCGCCAAAAGAGCCATATCGTCTTCAAAATTTTCTAAATCTAAGTTTTCTTGGGAAATACCTTTAGAAGATTTCAAAGCTATAGATTTACCTTTCGGAGCTTTAAAATTTAATTAATAGGTTTGTAAAGAACCAACTAGTTCTTCTACCCTCATATTATCCGTATCACGAAGTTCCTAGATCGCGGTTACTTTAGAATTGAACCGTTCAGGAAGTGAGCGTAGTATCTTTGCACAAACTTTACTTTCTGGAATTTTATCACTAACCCCACATAGAGTTTACAATGTCATTTAGTCTAGTGTAAAAGTCCATAAATATTTCATTTTCCTCCATATGAATTTCTTCAAATTTAGTTGTGAGGAGTTGGACTTTAGACTTTTTGACAATTGATGTACCCTCGTGTGTCATTTCTAGTATATCCCAGGCTTGCTTTGCAGTATCATAAGATATAATTCTTTTGAACTCATCCGGTGATAGTGCGCAAGTGATTGCATTTAGTGCTTTAGCATTGGCATTATACTCACTTTTCTAAAGGGTGGTCCATAAATAATAAGCAGGTACAAATACAGTTTTTGAACCGTCAGATTCAGTTACTTTAATGGTAGGAGAGTTCCATTCGGTCACTGTGGCTCGCCACACACTTTCATCCATTAATTTGAGGAAGATCCTCACTCTGGCTTTCCAATAGGCATAGTTGGAGCCATCAAAGGGTGGAGGCCTAGTGACTGATAGGCTATCAAAATTTGACATCTTATTAATATAGCTTAGATCGTTAGCTCAGGAAATAAATCCAAAACAATAAGAACGAGCTATTAGGCTCTGATACCACTTGAAAAGGCCAAGCTATATGTCGTAGGGGGGGGGGGTGAATAGGACTATGCCAAATTAAAATAAAATCAGCGAAATAAATTTAATCAATAGCCTTACAATTATTATCAATGCTGAAATCAAATCACCTTAATACATAAGTATTGAGAGGTTGATACAAATTCAGTTCTAAGGACAACCTTACACCATAATAAACAAGGGCTTATGGTAGGACAACCTTATTTCTAGAACTTCTTTTGGATCAAGAACTCAATTTTAATAAAGATAAATGAATAGCAGAGAATTGAAATTAAATGCAGAAATGTAAATCTAATTTATTACAACAATCTCCACACTTGCTTGAAATGTAAATTGTTACAACATTCACATCCACATGTACATTCCACACAACTGAATGATAAAAGATATGAAAATTAAGCAAGCACTCAATCCACAAGACAAAGAGT
This sequence comes from Magnolia changhungtana, assembly GCA_030180095.1. Taxonomy (NCBI): domain Eukaryota; kingdom Viridiplantae; phylum Streptophyta; class Magnoliopsida; order Magnoliales; family Magnoliaceae; genus Magnolia; species Magnolia changhungtana. The sequence continues at coordinate 516,893 of JASAUF010000646.1, forward strand.
TATAGTGGTTCGCCTGTGTGTACACCAACTGTTCTTGAACAGCCACACAGAATGCTACTCCACTCCTAATATCCTCACACAAGGGATATTAGCGTTCACTATCAAATAGGTTTTCACAGGTTCACCCAAAACCTTTACAATTATGTCTTTTTAACTTGGGCTTACACAATCCAAAAACCCACACTTCTGAGTTTTCTGGCTCTCCTCAGATAACCACACAATTTGAGATTTTTCTGGCGAATCCCAAACAAAAACCAAAAAGGAAAGGAATTTACAGAATTGTAAAATACCTGGATTTCTCCTCTTGTAGCTGCCCGGAAGAACTAATTGGAGTAGACGTGTGAATATAGAAGTTTAATGTCCACAACTCACTTTAATATGGTTCTAAGTTCTAATTGATTTTAGATTTAAACCAGTTGGGCATAGCTATATTTGATTTTGATTCTAAGAAAAAGGAATAAGTCAATTCCTCTTTTCAAATCAGATTAGAATACAGAAACAAAATTAAATTAAATAAGTTATTAAAAAGAGAAAGAAATTATGCACAAAATAGCTTGAAAACAAACACAAACTTATCTCAGAGTTGAGCTTTGAATTCACTAAAATATTCAATGAAAAACTCTAAAATTCGTGTGCTATTTATAGCAGAAAAAATTCATCTTCGACTGGTCCTAGGGTCACCACGACTGGTCTTGAAATAAACTAATTTTTGAATTTTTTAGCGTGATCGCATCAGACCGTTTTACAACTGGTCGTAGGAAGTCCACGACTGGTCGAAGGCAGTCCATGACCGGTCCAAACCCCTCTACGACTGGTCGTGCGACCCTTGATTTAGTCGTTGGAGTTTGAGTCGTAGCATTACGACTGGTCGAAGGTTGAGTCGAGACCATCTCACGACCGGTCGAGCAGACTCCAGGACTGGTCGTAGGCACAACAAAAAATCCGATAAATTGCAACCATCTTAGGACTGGTCTTGGAATTTCTTAGACTGGTCGAGACAGTCTTAGGACTGGTCGAACAGGGTCTAGGACTGGTCTTAGAGTAGACCAAAATCTTGTAATAATATTCATTTGGATTATGTATCCAAAGTGACCTACCCTAAGGTCAATCTAATGGTCTATCAAACCTGGAACATGAAGTATGGACATTGAACACTTCAATTGCTTAGACCTTGATCTTTACGAAGCTTGATTTCTTCTCGATGTAGCTTGACTACTTCAGAAGCTTCAATGTAACTTTAAGTTGTACTTGAGTCCCGCATTTGAATCTTGAACTTGCACTTGAACTTGAGTCTTGACCCGGAGTTCTCTCTTCATATTGTAGCTTGAATTATCATGAAGCTTGAAGAATTCTTTGAGCTAGACCTCAAGTGTTGACGATGTGTCTCGAACAAATTTATCAAGATATAAACACACAACATACGGAGGAGTTTTGACACACAAAATTTGACAATCAAAGAGGAATCAAATCATAGCACTTACACCATGACAAGGCCTAGGTTAGGTTTTTTGTTACGTAATTGACAAAGGGAGAGATTGTAAGTGCATTGATTTATGCACTTATTTATTAATCATGTGTGTGTATGTGTTAGTGAGTCGGTTGAGCCCTTAAAAGCTAAAGACCGAAGACACGTGAAGACTTGAAGCATCAAGGAAGTGAAGAATAAGTAAATTGATGTGCCATAGTGACCATAACGTTAGATTTAAAATAACTTAGCCTCCAGATGATCCTAACCTTAATAGGTAAACCTTATTTGATCGTCCTTTATCCTTATTAGCCAAATTAGAACATGGTAAGTTAGGTTAATTGTAAATGTATTTGCTAAAAACAATAATTTTTAAGTGTTCATCGTTCTCATCAACAGGCTGTCGATAGGTTTTAATGGAATCGAATGACCACTCAATGCGATCGAAGAAACAGTCCAGCAATCTACAGAAATTTTCTGAATTTTCTCAGTGGGATGGAAGGACTCCTTCGATCCCATCGAATGGCCTTCGATCCTATCAAGGGGCCTTTCGATCTTATCGACAGAGCTATAACTAGTTGTTGGAAACCTTTTTCTATAAAATGGGTATTCAGTTCTTAGTCATTTTAATAGATTTCAGGCACAATAGAAGCCTAAATAGATCCTCACTCATATCCTCCATCATAAGCTTTTAAACGTATGAGATTTAATTCTTCTTCTTGAGCTTTATTATTCTAATGAGGATTTCGACCTCCATATTGAAGATGAACTCAATCTCCACCTTGTTTTATAGATTATATCAAAGCTTATTGGAAAAATTCTTATCTAAACTATCTCGAACACACATTTAGGTAAATCCCATAGGAAAATAATTATCCATTAGTTGTAGGAGATTTCACCATCCTTAATTGCCTTAGTCACCTCACTGGAATATTAAATGCAAGATGAATGATTGTAGGAGTTGAATCATTGGCGTCAACAATCGGGGGAGTACAAGGGGAACTAACTGAAGTACAAGAAAACATCGATCAAGCAACCAAAGCAAGACGCATCAACGTAGCTCAATCCGACAAGTAATGTTATCTATTTATAGTCCGTACTCTTTCATTGTATATGATTGAATATAGAGTTTGTAACCTAAACTCGAATAGGTTCTTATGTAGGACATAAGCTCTTGTGTAGGGCCAGATTTACCAGATATGAGTGTGTATGTGTTAATTTCCATCAGGAGCCTCCGACGAGAGTGTACGTAGGGCCTTGGATTAGGACTATTAGTGGTTATTGATTAGCCGATAAAAAACCAACTAAAATATATTATGGGAGACACCAACACGGGTAGAAACATGTTCATACAACACAGGAGTGTACTTATAGGTTAGTGGTTAGCCCACGGAACACCATCGTAGAGGTTAGGGGTGAATCTATTTGAAAACTTCGAAGATAGTCAATACCAGTACACTCGAGGAGAGTGCGTCCACCAGGAGTGGTGTAGGAAAACTGAACCATTGTACATACTTGTGTTTGTGATTGTCATTTGAGCACAATTCTATTAATGCTTATATGTTTGATTAGCTAAATCATGCGACTGCTTAAATTAGATTGTACGTTAGGCACTTAACTAGTAAGCACACACAAGCTCACTATCCCTTATAGACTAATTGCTTGATTGGTGTATCATTTGTAGTCTATGTGATTGGACTCACTTTGGCTTGGAAGCCTTAGTATTAGTTTGTCTTATTAATTGTAATTGAAAAAATTATACTAATTAGGCAAATAACTTTTAAGTGGTCCTATTCACTCCCTATAAGACTTAGCCATAATTTTAAACTCTGACAAGCTTCCGCATGCATCATGGTAGAGAATCCACGTAATATCAATGATATGTCTCTGAATTGTTATGCATCAAGCTCTGGCAACATGTCTGAAAAGTGGACTATTTACCTTTGGTTGGCCATCATAGGCTTGTCCAATCAACCGAGGCTAAACACAGTCGATTGATAGTAGTTATAATTACACGACCTATTTTGCATCCAATGCTGATTTCATCAGAGTTCCGTTTTGTCCATTGTATAGTTAAATTCAGAGCTGATCATTCATGCGTTTTATTGTTATACAATACCTTATTGAATATGGGATACCATGATTTTTATTTAGGTCTAGTCCCTCCTTACTGGTAACATCTTTCCTCACTCCCTCTACTTGCTTTCCATACTGCTATAGGAGTTTTTTTTTGGTAGGATTTTGATTTAAATATTTAGGTTTAGGTTTATAATTGGGGTTTTATTATATTCATACTGAAGTGGATACGAGAATACTCTAATCAACTTCTAAGAGACGAAACATTAGTTGAAGGCCTATCATATCACTATGTTAGGAATGACCTATATCTCATAAATTACTTGGAACTATAACTGAGAACCAATCGGGTTATGATGATAATGAAGTATATGATAATCCACTGATTAAAAAGATAATGCGTGATTATTATATGGGTGAGAACACTTATCAACAATCATTAAATGCACATATATATGACACGTACGATATTAATTAGAATAGTTATTAAAATTTAAGTTGGAGAGATGGACTAACATGAATGCCAACAACTATTCACAAGGGCCCTCTACTTATAAGTCCTTACCGACAAAAACTCTTAAGAATACATTGCAAGCATTTATGCAATACATATGGTATAAAATGATGACGTTGCCCATTCTAGTAGGTTCTATATTTGAGGGGTGCAGGTGGTGTTTTTGATTCGGCCATATTATTATTAGAGTTTTTTTTATTGTATGCCTCACTTTTAAGCCACCGTCCTTTCTCTGCCCCTCCAAACTTACTTTACCAAACTATTCCCCTTCTGTATGGGTGCATTTTTCCTAGACCAAAATGCCCCTGCTTTATAATTTGCATTCCTTTCACGGCGGCACTACCGCCTGATAGACGGTAGTGCTGCGGCCCCCTTATCCGTTTGCATTCTAAAATGTTGGGTGGGTCCCATCTAAAGTTGGTTTTGATAGAGCACATGGATTAGGTGGTGTTACTAACGTACACCACCCCCAGTCGTGGTGTGTTGATGTCTTGGGCGCTGTAGGGCCCAACTTGATGTATGTATTTTATATCCATGTCGTCCATACGTTTTCTCAACTCATTGTAGGATAAGAAATAAAAAATGAAACAAATAAGAAGATCAAGTGGACCTCACCACAGGAAAAAGTAGGGAAAATGACACGCACCGTTGAAACCTTTATAGTGTAAGTCGTAATAAATTTATTTGTCATCTAAACCATTGATAAGGTCACTGAGACGTGGATGAATGGAAAACACAAATATCAAACTTATCCAAAACTTTTGTTGCTTTTAACGGTGGCATTCAATCACCACTCTTTCCAGTGGTGTGGTCCACTTGAGCCTCGTATTTGCTTCATTTTTGGGTTCAATCCCTCAAATAAGGGGGGGGGGGGGATGGATGGCATGGATTTAAAATATACATCACACTAGATCCTAGAGAGCCCAACACAACTGAGGATGGTGTTGGCAACACCACATGATCCGCGTCTTTTGATAGAATGCATGGCACGCATCCCATCTACCATTACGGGCCATTTCCCATGGGACAGTGCACATGTTATCTATCCAGGCCATTGGTTAGGTAGTGAATGTCATGAATCGCATACAAACCTTGAATCTGCATTCGATGGTTGCATTTTTCTGCTTTTTACTGTCCATTTTTTAGTTCCCCATGAATGAATGGTCCACATCTCTAACATTCATATAATTAAAGGTGACTCACAAACTCTCATAAATGAAATGAATGCAAGATTTCATTCTCGTTGAGAAATATGTAACATCATATGTAACTGTGAGGCCCTTATCAGAGGATTCTCCGAGCTTAGGCAAGGGAAGCTAGCGAGGTTGCTGATTTGATTGGACATGAAACGTTGTCCACCTACAATACGGAGTTATTTCATAATATGATAAAAGTATGATGCTGATATGCTAGAACTGAAAAAATTCTAACATACATTAAGTTATAAAACTAGAGGATTAACTTAAGGTTCTGATAACGAATTATTATGACCTATGATACATAATTATCATGAGTTCATAATCTTGATATCATGAGATAAACTCATTCTTAAGCATCCACCAAACAGGCACTTTTAAATTAAATTGACTAATATGTAGATCAAACACCATTAAGTCAAAGTTTCAAAATCAGGACACTTGTTGGTTGAAATAGAGGCAATGCATATTTTTCAATCCACCAAATGTGCCCCTAAAAAATAGGGTAGTGTCCCCTTAAAGTGGTGAATATAGATTTAAAGTGAATTTATTGGACATGATATAGTGTTTATGTAAGATCTTCAATGATTAGATGCATAATCCAACGTTAGGCTTAAGTTCAAAAAGAAAAAAGAGAGTAGACTTCAATCAAGTCACACCAAAAGAAATAGTTGGAAGAGAGACAACCACCCTTTATTTTAGTAAAGCCCACCACAACGATTATACAAAATTCACGTCAAACATTTAATATAAAACAAAATTCAAGCTTGGGGGACCAAACATCGTGCTTATCAATGATTCATCTAAGCTATATAAGGGAAATAGTTTGGAGACTGAAGGTTGCCTTATACAATATTTTAAATGTCTGGTCCACTTAAATTATAGATTAGACAGATTTTTAGCCCTAGGCCTAACATATGCTAAGGCATCTTGTTGTCTGGGTGGATTTCATGTAAACATCATAAGTGAACTTGACCGCGAAGTGAGTGAAATTCACCGCGAAATGAGTGAACTTAACCACGAAGTGAGTGAAATTCATTGCGAAGTGAGTGAACTTGACCGTGAAGTGAGTGAAATTGACTGCAAAGTGATTGAAATTGACAGCGAAGTGAGTGAACTTGACCGCGAAGTAAGTGAAATTCACTTTGAAGTGAGTGAACTTGACCACGAAGTGATTGAAATTCACTACGAAGTTATTGAAATTCACCGCGAAGTGAGTGAAGTTCACTGTGAAGTGAGTGAAATTAATCGCGAAGTGAGTGAAATTCACTGCAAAGTGAGTGAACTTGACCGCGAAGTGATTGAAATTAACCATGAAGTCAGTTAACTTGACTGCGAAGTGATTAAAATTAACCGCAAAGTGATTAAAATTGACCGTGAAGTGAGTGAACTTGACCATGAAGTGATTGAAATTGACCGCGAAGTAAGTAAATTTCACTGTGAGGTGAGTGAACTTGACTGCGAAGTGAGTGAAATTCACCACGAAGCGATTGAAATTCACCATGAAGTGAGTGAAGTTCATCGTGAAGTGAGTGAAGTTCACTACGAAGTGAGTGAACGTTGACCGCGAAGTGATTGAAATTGACCACGAAGTGAGTGAAATTCATCGCGATACGAGTGAACTTGACTGCGAAGTGATTGAAATTGACTGCGAAGTGAATGAAATTAACCGCGAAGTGATTGGAATTGATCGTGAAGTGAGAAAAATTGACCGAGAAGTGAGAGAAATTGACCGCAAAGTGAGTGAACTTGACCGAGAAGTGAGTGAAATTCACCACGAAGTGAGTGAACATGACCACGAAGTGAGTGAAATTGATCGATACCAATTCACAAACAAATCACCATTCACAATGAAATCACTATTCACAAATAAAATAATTAACAATTCACAAGCAAGTCTTTATTCACCTTGAATTTTATATAAGACATCATTTACAACAAATTACAACATTTCATAAAATTTCTCCATTCCTCTCATGCCTAGGACAACTATCATCTACCGTGGACACTCAAGCAATCATAAGCTATTGAATTCCTAAAAATGGCAAGTCTTCGATCTGTTCCCTGTATCGACTAATTGCCCTCGAATATAAGCTATCGAGAAGAACAATCTCTCGTTCTTCAGGGTGGATGACCATCAAGTACCAATGACCATTGTTGTGGTTTACTAGTACATATGCCTGTCTATGTTTGACAAATATAATATATCATTAAAGAAATGATAAAAATGGGTACACCCAACATTAATAAGTTACAACGACAGCATTAACCGTTCATATTGCCACATGGATGAATCCCTTATGTGAAGACTTGCCAACTACAAGCATTACCTGTTCTTCTGCAAACCACTCTTCACAGTATCAAACCACCATGTTAGTGAACATCTGCAGGACAGGTTCGGGACTCCAACATTAAATCCCTTAAGCGAAGATTTGCCAACTATAAGGATGAATTGGAAAATATATCAGCAATAAAGTTCAATATTTAATGAAGCATAGTGTGAAAGTTGACTTGTCGTGGTGAAAAATCATAAAGTATAGTGTCAGTTTCCCGAGTCAGCATTCAATTTTGGTGAATTCCAAGTCAAAATGCCCGACTTATAGGTAAATTCCATCATTTAGGTTTATAGAGGCTTTCTTTCATCTACTTTTTGAGAGATATAGAGGTGATCTTGTATTTGAGATATGGTGGTCACGTTTAAAATTTACAGAAATGAACTTCACCCTTATAATAAGGCTGAAGACTGGAGACCTCCGTATACCTAAAATTCACCATACGAAGAAGTCAATAAGAGAGAAGTTCTTCAAAGAATATCCTGTCTTAAAGAAGCACGTATAAGACGTTGCGGAAATTGACATCGTGTTGACAGAGAACTTGGCATCGTGTTGACTGAGAACTTGCAGAAATTGATTAACAACTTCATGAGCAAGTTCTCGATCAAATTCACTCACTTATCGGTCAATTTCACTCAGTTTGCGATCGATTTAACTCAATTCGTGGTCAATTTAACTTAGTTCGCGGTCAATTTCAGTTAGTCCTAGGTTAATTTCACCAACTTAAGCGAATTCTTGGTCAATTTCACTCAGTTATCGGTCAATTTCACGATGTTCGCAGTCAATTTCACAATGTTCGCAATCAATTTAACTGAGTCCTCCATCAATTTCACAATGTTTGCGGTGAATTTAACTTTGTTGAAGATGTCAATTTCGAGTAGTTATCGGTCAATTTCACTTCGTCGTTGGTCAATTTCACGATGTTTGTGGTCATTTCACTCAGTCCTCGGTCAATTTCCCGAGTTACGTGTTGCATATTTGACCGAGAACATCGTGAAATTGACCGTAAACTAAGTGAAATTAGTCACGAACTAATTGAAATTGACCGCGAAGTGAGTGAACTTGACCATGAAGTGAGTGAAATTCACCTCGAAGTGAGTGAAATTGACTGCTAAGTGAGTGAACTTTACAACGAAGTGAGTGAAATTCACCGCGAAGTGAGTGAACTTGATCACGAAGTGACTGAAATTCACCATGAAGTGAGTGAACTTGACTGCGAACTAACTGAAATTGACCACAAACATCGTGAAATTGACCGACGATGAAGTGAAATTGACCGATAAATACTTAAAATTGACGTCTTCAACTGAGTTAAATTGACGGCAAACATCGTGAAATTGACCGATGACTCAGTTAAATTGACCGTGAACATCGTGAAACTGACCGATAACTTAGTAAAATTGACCGAGAACTCGCTCAAGTTCGTGAAATAGATCGAGGACTGACTGAAATTGACCGCGAACTGAGTTAAATTGACCGTGAGCTGAGTTAAATTGACCAATAAGTGAGTGAAATTGACCAAGAACTCGCTCATGAAATTGTCGGTTGTCACGCCCCAAACTCGGAGATCAGACTCACAAAATTCCCGATTGCCGAATCCAGCGCCGATAGCCTTTGTAGTGCCCCATTCTCGGCTCTCAAAGCCCATACGCTAGATTCCGATCATGGGATCCTACAAGGAGGATTTTTAGTATGAATTTTTTTATTTTTTTGTAATGGAGCATAACCATAAGTTTACTCAAATCACAAAGGCAACATCATCATCACATATCCACTAATATAATCATTTGAGTACAATGCTGAAATAGAAATACAATATGAAGATATCATAGGAAACTCCAAAAGCTCCACCGCACGCTCCGCCCATAGATCGGCTGCATCCTAACATCACCTGCACGCATCTATCATGCATAAGCTTATAGAAAGCTTAGAGGGTGGTGTAAGTGTGTGTGCAAGGTGAGTGCTAAGTGCACAATAAAGCACATAAATCATACATCATCGGGATAAATGAAAATACTAACAAAATCATGAATCTTACGATATTAGAGTAAGCGGAAATGTACTGGTAAGTCCATGAATCATTCAATAGCAGAATACGCAATGCGAATCGACTATGCAAATGTGAAAGCCAAATATCAGATGTCGATGATGCAATCACTACCAAAAAAATGGGCAAAGGCTATGGACTAAATCCGTAGCCATAGACCTATTGCTACGGCTTTCGTCCGTAGCACGACCGTAGTCGTAGGTGCAGTAACGATAGGTCTGGAACCTATAGCCAAGGATCTAATCCATAGCTATAGGTCAAAACAGCCACAGATTTAATCCGTAGCAATTATTTTCATAGCTATAGGTTTCAAGAGCTACGGATTTAATCACCACCACTACGAATTTACTCCGTAGCTATAGCTGGCAAGAGCTACGGATCTAAACCGTAGCAATTATATTCATAGCTGTAAGTTACAACAGCTACGGATTTAATCATAACAACTATGGATTTTATCTGTAGCTATAGTTTACAACAGCTACAGATATAACCCGTAGCAAATCCTATTTTAAAAAATATATATACAATTATTTATTCATTCAATTACCACTTGCATAATCATTCATTCATTCCATTACAATCAATTACAACCATTCATTCATTCAATTATAATCCTTCATTCAATGAATTACAATTACAATTACAATTAAGTACAATCCTTCATTCAATGAATTACAATTAAATTACAATAATGTTGAAAATACAAATCTTTGGCTTCATTAGAGAAATTTGCTCGACTTCACCTTGAAATTTTAAAGATAAAGAATTAAAAGAGAAGATATATTTTGATAGTATGATACCCAGTCTATCTCAATTCCGTAACACCGTATGGTAGATTGAAAAGGAATTGACTCCCAATGGTGTTCCGAGGAAGGACTCACTTGTTGAGTTAGAGAGAATACCCATTGCCTTAAAGCTTATGTTGATAAGCGGCCTGCACCTTAAGGGAAGAAGCCGTTTTAGAACATAGCGGGGGGATGTGAGCTAAGTTCAATTCCTTAGCGGCTCAATTCACGTTGTATCGGGAGAGATGGCTTCTACTGGCGAATCTTTCTCTTAGTCATGGATATATCTAATAAAGATAGACCGTCGACTTTAGAGGATGGAGGTCCCGGTGCTACCTCTGGATCTAAACCTGAATCCGGGATGCGAATATGACTCTTTAGCTTGTTAGGCCTTTTTCAGCCATCACCCACCTGAAGAATAAAAAACCAGTTGTTGTCTAAGTCCACTCCTTTTCCTTTCAATTTCTTAGTGACCTCTGTAAAATTACTTCCACAGTCATTTATGTAGTACTTTGAAGAGTCGTCTCGAAATGAACTTCTAGTAATTACAAAGTCACTTCCTGCAACAGCTTCGTATATTCCATCATCCTACAAATAGTCATGGCATTCATAAATCAGAATGACCATTGGAGGAAAGAAAAATAAAGTGAAAGAAATGCATCATGTATAACTATTTTCTTCTTCTTTTTTCTTAATGAATTAATAAAAGCTCAAAGAGGAATGAAATTGACACAAAAGGAATGGTCTCACCATATGGTTTGTAGGGCCAAAATAAAAGTCAGGAAATCAGGTTCGGGTTAGGGATCGGGTTTAGGTTTGGGTTTTCAAGTTTAGGGTTAGGTTTAGGTTAGGGAGTTGAGATTAGGATTAGGTGTAGGTTTAGGTTTCGGGATTTGAGAATAGGTTAAGGTTTAGGTTTAAGAAATCGGGTTCGGGTTCGGGATCGGGTTTAAGTTTGGGTTTTCAAGTTTAGGTTTAGGTTTAGGTTAGGGAGTTAGGTTTAAGTTAGGTTGTAGGTTAAGGTTTAGGGAATTGAGAATAGGTTAAGGTTTAGGTTCATGAAATCGGGTTTGGGTTTGGGATCGGGTTTAAGTTTGGGTTTTCAAGTTTAGGTATAGATTTAGGTTAGGTAGTTAGGTTTAGGTTAGGTTGTAGGTTAAGGTTTAGGGAATTGAGAATAGGTTAAGGTCTAGGTTGAGGAAACCGGTTTCGGTGTTCAAGATCGGGTTTAAGTTTGGGTTTTCAAGTTTAGGTTTAGGTTTAGGTTAGGGAGTTAGGTTTAGGTTAGGTTGTAGGTTAAGGTTTAGGTTGAGGAAACCGAGTTTGGGTTCGGGTTTGGGACCGGGTTTAACTTTGGGTTTTCAAGTTTAGGTTTAGGTTTAGGTTAGGTAGTTAGGTTTAGGTTAGGTTGTAGGTTAAGGTTTAGGGAGTGAGAATAGGTTAAGGTTTAGGTTTGGGAACCGGGTTCGGGTTTGGGATCGAGTTTAAGTTATAGGTTTAGGTTTTGGATTTGAGAATGGGTTCGGGTTTAGGTTATAGGTTTTGGTTTTAGTTTAGGTTATAAGTTTTGGTTAAGGTTTAGGTTTTGGATTTGAAAATGGGTTCGGGTTTAGGTTATAGGTTTTGGTTTGGGTTATAGGTTTTGGTTAAGGTTTAGGTTTTGGATTTGAGAATAGGTTCGGGTTTAGGTTATAGGTTTTGGTTTTGGTTTTGGTTATAGGTTTTGGTTAAGATTTAGGTTTTTGAATTTGAGAATGAGTTCGGGTTTAGGTTATAGGTTTTGGTTTTGGTTATAGGTTTTGGTTAAGGTTTAGGTTTTAGGATTTGAGAATGTGTTCGGGTTTAGGTTATAGGTTTTGGTTTTGGTTTAGGTTATTAGTTTTGGTTAAGGTTCAGGTTTTTGGATTTAAGAATGGGTTCGGGTTTAGGTTATAGGTTTTGGTTTTGGTTATAGGTTTTGGTTAAGGTTTAGGTTTTTGGATTTGAGAATGGGTCCCGGGTTTAGGTTATAGGTTTTGGTTTTGGTTTAGGTTATAAGTTTTGGTTAAGGTTTAGGTTTACGTTTAGGTTATAGGTTTTGGATTTGAGAATGGGTTCGGATTTAGGTTATAGGTTTTGGTTTTGATTTTGGTTATAGGTTTTGGGATTTAAGAATGGGTTCGGGTTTAGGTTATAGGTTATGGTTTTGGTTTAGGTTTAGGTTATAGGTTTTGGTTTTGGTTTTGGTTTAGGTTATAGGTTTTGGTTAAGGTTTATGTTTAAGTTTAGGTTATAGGCTTTTGGATTTGAGAATGGGTTCGGGTTTAGGTTATAGGTTTTGATTTCGGTTTCGGTTTAGGTTATAGGTTTTGAGATTTGAGAATGGGTTGCTTTAGGTTATAGGTTTTGGTTTTGGTTTTTTTGGTTTTGGTTTTAGTTTTGGTTTTTGATTTGAGAATGGGTTCGGGTTTAGGTTATAGGTTTTGGTTTTGGTTTAGGTTTAGGTTTTAGATTTGAGAATGGGTTCGAGTTTAGGTTATAGGTTTTGGTTTTGGTTTAGGTTATAAGTTTTGGTTAAGGTTTAGGTTTTTGGATTTGAGAATAGGTTCGGATTTAGGTTATAGGTTTTAGTTTTGGTTTAGGTTATAAGTTTTGGTTAAGGTTTAGGTTTAGGTTTAGGTTTAGGTTTTTGGATTTGAGAATGGGTTCGGGTTTAAGTTGTAGGTTTTGGTTTGGGTTTAGGTTACAAGTTTTGGTTAAGGTTTAGGTTTTTGACTTTGAGAATGGGTTCGGGTTTAGGTTATAGGTTTTGGTTTTGGTTATAGATATTGGTTAAGGTTTAGGTTTTTAGATTTGAGAATGGGCTCGGGTTTAGGTTATAGGTTTTGGTTTTGGTTTACGTTATAGGTTTTAGTTAAGGTTTAGGTTTTTAGATTTGAGAATGGGTTCGGGTTTAGCTTATAGGTTTTGGTTTTGGTTATAGATTTTGGTTAAGGTTTAGGTTTTTGGATTTGAGAATCGGTTCGGAGTTTAGATTATAGGTTTTGGTTTTGGTTTTGGTTTAGTTTATAAGTTTTTGGATTTGAGAATGGGTTCGGGTTTAGGTTATAGATTTTGGTTTTGGTTTAGGTTATAGGTTTTGGTTAAGGTTTAGGTTTTGGTTTTGAGAATGGGTTCGGGTTTAGGTTATAGGTTTTGGTTTTTGTTATAGGTTTTGGTTAAGGTTTAGGTTTTTAGATTTGAGAATGGGTTCGGGTTTAGGTTATAGGTTTTGGTTTTGGTTTAGGTTATAGGTTTTGGTTAAGGTTTAGGTTTAGGTTTTGGTTATAGGTTTTGGATTTGAGAATGGGTTCGGGTTTAGGTTATAGGTTTTAGTTTTGGTTTAGGTTCTGAGTGTTTTGGGATTTGAGAATGGGTTCGAGTTTAGGTTATAGGTTATGGTTTTGGTTTTGGTTTAGGTTATAGGTTTTGGTTTTGGTTTAGGTCATAGGTTTTGGTTAAGGTTTAGGTTTAGGTTTAGGTTATAGGTTTTGGATTTGAGAATGGGTTCGGTTTAGGTTATAGGTTTTGGTTTTAGTTTAGGTTTAGTTTTTGGATTTGAGAATGGGTTCGGGTTTAGGTTATAGGTTTTGGTTTTGGTTTAGGTTATAAGTTTTGGTTAAGGTTTAGGTTTTTGATTTGAGAATGGATTCGGGTTTAGGTTATAGGTTTTGGTTTAGGTTATAGGTTTTGGTTAAGGTTTAGGTTTTGGATTTAAGAATGGGCTCGGGTTTAGGTGATAGGTTTTGGTTTTGGTTTACGTTATATGTTTTGGTTAAGGTTTAGGTTTTTGGATTTGACAATGGGTTTGGATTTAGGTTATAGGTTTTGGTTTTAGTTATAAGTTTTGGTTAAGGTTTAGGTTTTTGGATTTAAGAATGGGTTCGGGTTTAGGTTATAGGTTTTGGTTTTGGTTTAGGTTATAGGTTTTGGTTAAGGTTTAGGTTTAGGTTTAGGTTATAGGTTTTTGGATTTGAGAATGGGTTTGGGTTTAGGTTATAGGTTTTGGTTTTCGTTTAGGTTATAGGTTTTGGGATTTGAGAATGGGTTCGCGTTTAGGTTATAGGTTATGGTTTTGGTTTTGGTTTAGGTTATAAGTTTTTGGATTTGAGAATTTGTTATGGTTAGGTTTAGGAAATCGGGTTCGGGTTCGGGATCGGGTTTAAGTTTGGGTTTTCAAGTTTAGGTTTAGGTTTAGGTTTGGGAGTTGAGATTAGGTTAGGTTGTAGGTTAAGCTTTAGGAATTGAGAATAGGTTAAGGTTTAGGTTTAGAAACCAGGGTTCGGGTTCGAGATGGGGTTTAAGTTTGGGTTTTCAAGTTTCGGTTTAGGTTTAGGTTAGGGAGTTAGGTTTAGGTTAGGTTGTAGGTTAAGGTTTAGGGAATTGAGAATAAGTTAAGGTTTAGGTTGAAGAAACCGGTTCGGGTTCGGGTTTGGGATTGGGTTTAAGTTTGGGTTTTAAGTTTCGGTTTAGGTTTAGGTTAGGTAGTTAGGTTTAGCTAAGTTGTAGGTTAAGGTTTAGGGAATTGAGAATAGGTTAAGGTTTAGGTTTAGGAAACCGGGTTCGGGTTCGGGATCGGGTTTAGGTTATAGGTTTTGGTTTTGGTTTTGGTTTAGGTTTTGGATTTGAGAATGGGTTTGGGTTTAGGTTATAGGTTTTGGTTTTCGTTTAGATTATAAGTTTTGGTTAAGGTTTAGATTTTTGGATTTGAGAATGGGTTCGGGTTTAGGTTATAGGTTTTGGTTTTGGTTATACGTTTTGGTTAAGGTTTAGTTTTTAGATTTGAGAATAGGTTCGGGTTTAGGTTATAGGTTTTGGTTTAGGTTTAGGTTATAGGTTTTGGTTAAGGTTTAGGTTTTTGGATTTGAGAATGGGTTCGGGTTTAGGTTATAGGTTTTGGTTTTGGTTATAGGTTTTGGTTAAGATTTAGGTTTTGGATTTGAGAATGGGTTCGGGTTTAGGTTATAGGTTTTGGTTTTGGTTTAGCTTATAGGTTTTGGTTAAGGTTTAGGTTTAGGTTTAGGTTATAGGTTTTGGATTTGAGAATGGGTTCGGGTTTAGGTTATAGGTTTTGGTTTTGGTTTAGATTTAGGTTATAGGTTTTGGATTTGAGAATGGGTTATGGTTTAGGTTTAGGAAATCGGGTTCGGGTTCGGGATCGGGTTTAAGTTTGGGTTTTCAAGTTTAGGTTTAGGTTTAGGTTAGGGAGTTTAGATTAGGTTAGGTTGTAGGTTAAGCTTTGGGGAATTGAGAATAGGTTAAGGTTTAGGTTTAGGACACCGGGTTCGGGTTCGGGATCGGGTTTAAGTTTGGGTTTTCAAGTTTCGATTTAGGTTTAGGTTATGGAGTTAGGTTTAGGTTAGGTTGTAGGTTAAGGTTTAGGGAATTGAGAATAGGTTAAGGTTTAGGTTGAGGAAACCGGGTTCGGGTTCGGGTTTGGGATTGGTTTTAAGTTTGGGTTTTCATGTTTCGGTTTAGGTTTAGGTTAGGTTGTTAGTTTAGGTTAGGTTGTAGGTTAAGGTTTCGGGAATTGAGAATTGGTTAAGGTTTAGGTTTAGGAAACCGGGTTCGAGCTCGGGATCGGGTTTAAGTTTGGATTTTCAAGTTTCGGTTTAGGTTTAGGTTAGGGAGTTAGGTTTATGTTAGGTTGTAGGTTAAGGTTTAGGGAATTGAGAATAGGTTAAGGTTTAGGTTTATAAACCGGGTTCGGGTTTGGGATCGGGTTTAGATTATAGGTTTTGGTTTTGGTTTAGGTTTAGGTTTTTGGATTTGAGAATGGGTTCGGGTTTAGGTTATAGGTTTTGGTTTTGGTTTAGGTTATAAGTTTTGGTTAAGGTTTAGGTTTTGGATTTGAGAATGGGTTCGGGTTTAGGTTATATGTTTTGGTTTTGGTTTAGGTTATCGGTTTTGGTTAAGGTTTAGGTTTTTGGATTTGAGATTGGGTTCGGGTTTAGGTTATAGGTTTTAGTTAAGGTTTAGGTTTTGGATTTGAGAATAGTTTCGGGTTTATGTTATAGGTT
Source organism: Magnolia changhungtana (assembly GCA_030180095.1). Classification (NCBI taxonomy): domain Eukaryota; kingdom Viridiplantae; phylum Streptophyta; class Magnoliopsida; order Magnoliales; family Magnoliaceae; genus Magnolia; species Magnolia changhungtana. Next base: position 533,347 of record JASAUF010000646.1, read on the forward strand.
TTGGTTTTGGTTTAGGTTATAGGTTTTGGTTAAGGTTTAGGTTTTGGATTTGAGAATGGGTTCGGGTTTAGGTTATAGGTTTTGGTTTTGGTTATAGGTTTTGGTTAAGGTTTAGGTTTTTGGATTTGAGAATGGGTTCGGGTTTAGGTTATAGGTTTTGGTTTTGGTTTAGGTTATAGGTTTTGGTTTAGGTTTAGGTTTAGGTTTAGGTTATAGGTTATAGGTTTTTGGATTTGAGAATGGGTTCGGGTTTAGGTTATAGGTTTTGGTTTTGGTTTAGATTTAAGTTATAGGTTTTTAGATTTGAGAATGGGTTATGGTTTAGGTTTTAGAAATCGGGTTTGGGTTAGGATCGGGTTTAAGTTTGGGTTTTCAAGTTTAGGTTTAGGTTTAGGTTAGGGAGTTGAGATTAGGTTAGGTTGTAAGTTAAGCTTTAGGGAATTGAGAATAGGTTAAGGTTTAGGTTTAGGAAACCAGGTTCGGGTCAAGATTGGGTTTAAGTTTGGGTTTTCAAGTTTCGGTTTAGGTTTAGGTTAGGGAGTTAGGTTTAGGTTAGGTTGTAGGTTAAGGTTTAGGGAATTGAGAATAGGTTAAGGTTTAGGTTGAGGAAACCGAGTTTGGGTTCGGGTTTGGGATCGGGTTTAAGTTTGGGTTTTCATGTTTCGGTTTAGGTTTAGGTTAGGTAGTTAGGTTTAGGTTAGGTTGTAGGTTAAGGTTTCGGGAATTGAGAATAGGTTAAGATAGGTTTAGGAAACCGGATTCGGGCTCGGGATCGGGTTTAAGTTTGGGTTTTCAAGTTTCGGTTTAGGTTTAGGTTATGGAGTTAGGTTTAGGTTAGGTTGTAGGTTAAGGTTTAGTGAATTGAGAATAGGTTAAGGTTTAGGTTTAGAAACCGGGTTCGGATTCGGGATCGGGTTTAGGTTATAGGTTTTGGTTTTGGTTTTGGTTTAGATTTTTAGATTTGAGAATGGGTTCGGGTTTAGGTTATAGGTTTTGGTTTAGATTATAAGTTGTGGTTAAGGTTTAGGTTTTGGATTTGAGAATGGGTTCGGGTTTAGGTTATAAGTTTTGGTTTTGGTTATAGGTTTTGGTTAAGGTTTAGGTTTTGGATTTGAGAATAGGTTTTGGTTTTGGTTATAGGTTTTGGTTAAGGTTTAGGTTTTGGATTTGAGAATAGGTTTTGGTTTTGGTTATAGGTTTTGGTTTTGGTTAAGGTTATAGGTTTTGTTTAAGGTTTAGGTTTTTGGATTTGAGGATGGGTTCGGGTTTAAGTTATAGGTTTTGGTTTTGGTTATAGGTTTTGGTTAAGGTTTAGGTTTTGGATTTTAGAATGGGTTCGGGTTTAGGTTATAGGTTTTGGTTTTGGTTTAGGTTATAGGTTTTGGTTAAGATTTAGGTTTACGTTTAGGTTATAGGTTTTTGGATTTTAGAATGGGTTCGAGTTTAGGTTATAGGTTTTAGTTTTGGTTTAGATTTAGGTTATAGGTTTTTCGATTTGAGAATGGGTTATGGTTTAGGTTTAGAAATTGGGTTTGGGTTTGGGATTAGGTTTAAGTTTGGGTTTTAAGTTTAGGTTTAGGTTTAGGTTAGGGAGTTGAGATTATGTTAGGTTGTAGGTTAAGATTTAAGGAATTGAGAATAGGTTAAGGTTTAGGTTTAGAAACCGGGTTTGGGTTCGGGATCGGGTTTAAGTTTGGGTTTTCAAGTTTGGGTTTAGGTTTAGGTTAGGGAGTTAGGTTTAGGTTAGGTTGTAGGTTAAGGTTTAGGAAGTGAGAATAGGTTAAGGTTTAGGTTGAGGAAACCGGGTTCGGGTTCGGGTTTGGGATTGGGTTTAAGTTTGGGTTTTCATGTTTTGGTTTAGGTTTAGGTTAGGTAGTTAGGTTTAGGTTAGGTTGTAGGTTAAGGTTTGGAATTGAGAATAGGTTAAGGTTTAGGTTTAGGAAACCTAGGGTTCGGAACTCGGGATCGGGTTTAAGTTTGGGTTTTCAAGTTTCGATTTAGCTTTAGGTTAGGGAGTTAGGTTTAGGTTAGGTTGTAGGTTAAGGTTTAGGGAATTGAGAATAGATTAAGGTTTAGCTTTAGGAAACTGGGTTCGAGTTCGGGATCGGGTTTAAGTTATAGGTTTTGGTTTTGGCTTAGGTTTAGGTTTTGGATTTGAGAATGGGTTCGGGTTTAGGTTATAGGTTTTGGTTTTGGTTTTGGTTTTGGATTTGAGAATGGGTTCGGGTTTAGGTTATAGGTTTTAGTTTTGGTTATAAGTTTTGGTTAAGGTTTAGTTTTTGGATTTAAGAATGGGTTCGGGTTTAGATTATAGGTTTTGGTTTTGGTTTCGGTTATAGGTTTTGCTTAAGGTTTAGGTTTTGGATTTGAGAATGGGTTCGGGTTTAGGTTATAGGTTTTGGTTTTGGTTTAGGTTATAAGTTTTGATTAAGGTTTAGGTTTTTGGATTTGAGAATGGGTTCCTGTTTAGGTTATAGGTTTTGGTTAAGGTTTAGGTTTTTGGATTTGAGAATGGGTTCAGGTTTAGGTTATAGGTTTTGGTTTTGGTTTAGGTTATAAGTTTTGGTTAAGGTTTAGGTTTTTGGATTTGAGAATGGGTTCGGGTTTAGGTTATAGGTTTTGGTTTTGGTTTATGTTATAAGTTTTGGTTAAGGTTTAGGTTTTTGGATTTGAGAATGGGTTCGGGTTTAGTTAAGGGTGAGGTCCCTGCAAATACAAATATAAACACAGTCTGTCCAAATGGCTAGGCCCTTCCAATGTCGTCCATAGAAAATTGACAGCTTCATCATGGTCATAACAGCAGTTCCCACCTTCTAGGGACCCCCGCTCATCCGGATAGCTCCGACGCACATCCGGGTCTGCTCCATTAATTTCGAGCAAATACATAAACACGGCCTGTCAAAAAGGTCAGACCCCTCCAATGCTATCCATAGGAAATGGGCAGCTTCATCATAGTCATAATAGCGGTTCCCACCTTCCAGGGACCCCCGCTCATCTGGATAGCTCCGACGCACATCCGGGTTTGCTCCATCAATTTTGAGCAAATACATAAATAAGGCCTGTCCAAATGGCCAGGCCACTCGAATCATGTGCATTTTCGACAAGAAACGTACAAGATGTTTAAATCTGAAATATGCTGCTTCAATCCTCCCACATGCAACATCCACCTGAAAGAATGCGCATAACCGTCATACTTGAATAATCAATACAGGAATGTACAAGTAAAACCATAAAACCAGAGATACTCACTGCATTTTCAGGATCTCCTCCATAGTTAACGATCTCATTCTAAAGCCCTTCTCCCTCCTCCTTTACCCTGGCTTGGGACCGATAATGCAAGGAGTTGTATTGACGGAGTTAAAAAAAGGCTTATGCTCCATTTAGTTTTTTTTTAAAAATATTTTCATAAATACTAATGTGATGACCAAATGGAGCCTAAGACTATAAATACGTTCAAATATAGAGTACAAAATTCATTCAATATTTAAAAAAAAAAAAAAACAAGTGTCAAATTAGTTTCAAAATGCACACTGCACATTCAAAATTAGTTCAAAATGCACACTACACATGTTCAATTATAGAGTACCAAATTTATTCAAATTATTGAAATCTCAAAGCCTCTTTCCCCCATTGCACAAATGATTACAGACCAGCCTCTCCAAGTGTAGATGCGAACCCATCTTCTTTACACAAAGGAGCGTGAGGTTGTATAACCTCAGTCAAGACAACAACAAAAGCTCCATCCTCCAACAGTTCGCCATGGACAGTTGCATTTGGATTAACTTCATGTACTTCACCACGAGTAACTACACCACGTTTTTCAAAACCAAGCAAGTCGCATCTCTTACCGATATATATAATATCCGGCTACATTTACACATAAAATGACATTGGTATTGTTAGCGTTTATAATATAATTGTAAGCTTAATACAATAAAAAAAATTTATACTTGCATACCGACGATGGCTGAACAGATTTAGCGACTGTTGGTGATGAGAGATTTTGAGTACACTGTCTCTCTTTCTGCATATCCACCAATGTTTTCTTCATCTCAACTATATCTTGAGTCATATCATCTATTTTTTTCTTCACCTGAAATAACTCTTGAGTTACACTCTCTTTTTCTTTTGTCACATTCTCTACCTTTGAACAAGTAGGGGCTGACTTCTTCAGTCCTAGCTTGCTTATTGAGCAACCTAGACCCCGCATTCGCCCTCTATTGTCAGAACCAACCAACTGTAAAACATTGTAAATCAAGTTATTAGGATATTCATAATTACCATAAAACTTAAGTAATTTTTAAATTTTATTAGTACCTCTGTAAGGGCATCATCCATGCCAATTATCCTAGAAGCAGGATTGCTACTATAGAGCTCATCTAGTTTTTCCTGTGAAAAAATACAAATGAATGCAATATAATTCAAAGTTATACATAGGCTTTTCATAAGGGTACTAGTTAGTGGTACGAGGGATGCACTTACAGCAAGGTGAGGATACTGGACAACTTTATCCTTTCTTGTATGGGCTCTTAAGAAGACTTCACATCTACCTATCTTGGCATCAGAGGTAAGATTCTTCTCCATTGCCTTTGGCACATTACATATCATTCAAATACACATCATTAATAGATTTAGATGAATGATAATTCAAATTTAAATTTAATTTTAAACTATAATATCTATTTTTAAATACATACCATCTTACGGTGAGTAACAGCTATGCTGTGCCTCCCAAGACACGCAGGTCCTTTTAGCTTGGCCCGATTGACTTTATTCCTTGCGCTTGCCCTCTTGAATTCCTCGGTGGTACGTTGATCCACAAAGACCCTCCAATCCTCCATAGGGATACCTGGGGGGCAGGACCATCTCTCACAGCAATAGGATCCTTGTTTTGTACATATTTTGCAGTCGATCTTCTCTTGTAATTCCTCCATGCTTCATTGATGTGTTTTGTAACGTAATCAAGACTTGCATCCCAACTTTGACCCTCAAACTCATAAAACTGTGACAATCTTTCTGTGACCATATGAATTTGTTCATGAGGCACCTGGCGAAAGTCCAGGTATATGATTGGGATATGAGAACGGGTGAGGACACCGACATATGATGCAAAGTCTCTGTGATCAGAACAGTCCTCATTCGGTTGCCTGTATTCATTCGTCTTTAGGACTTTTTTCCTATCAGGTGGCACAAGTAAAGAGGCCCCCCTAGTAATGCCTCTCTTTTTAGATGAAGAAGAAGTTGACACAATTACATAAAAAGAATAACAGTTATATATACACATCATTGATTACCACCAATATATAAGAAAAAGAAAATTTACATATATAATTAAGGAGAAGTATCTTACTACCTTTGGTGTTGCTTGAATCTGTACTCCCAAGCACTTGCGCACTCAATACCTCTGGCTGTGAATCCATGGGACTATTTCTTCCCTAATATGAAAAGAAAAGAAAAGAAAAAGCTAATGGTTAAGAAATAATTTATATCACAGATAAAGTACAAAAAATTCACTATATTATCCAAACCTTAATTAGATTTCCTCCAATAAATATCATTTTGTTACATGCTTAGAAAATATAAACAAATCAGTAGATTCTCTTTGATCGTTTTCTTTTCTTTGTTTTCTCGACCACAACACTGACGTCTTCAGATTCATTGAATATCAACTCATCAACCATTGCTAATGAGGTGAAATCAGGTCCTGCATCGGCATTACTTACAGCCTTTAATCGTTCCGATAGAACGCATGTCTCTTCTTCGACAAAAAAAAATTTGGAACCTCCAAGACCACATGCTAGTCAGGATTTTTTAGATCTCTAGAGTAGAAAACTTACGTGGCATGCTCTGCAAGAATGAAGGGCTCGTCACCGACTTTGTCTGAACTGTAAAGACCAAACAAATTTACTAATCTCAAATTTGCTTCGACATCAAAAGAAACACCATGATGTGTCACTTTTACCCAATCACACTTAAATAGAACGGGCTTGTACCCTGTTCGGTACTCCAATTGGATTATTCTACGAAGGACTCCGTAGTAAAGTTGATTTTCATCCACTGTATTGATATCCTTAGCACTTGATCGGAAGGTTGTCATACCCTCTGTCCTAACCCCACTGTTTTGGTTCATTTTATTCTCCTCATAGTCCTTAGAAACAAAGAGAAAACCATTAATACAATACTTATTGTATTCAATAGAAAAAGCTAGAGGTCCTCTCACTACATCTTTAAATTCATTATTGTCAGATTCAATGAACTTTGGTTACATCTTCAACCAAGATATGAATTCATCCTCGCAAGGCACCCTATTGGTCCTCTTATAGCATCGCTGCAAGAAATCTTTGTGCTTCCTGCGCGATATTTGATAACATTGTTATATTGAAATTGCATAAAGTAAGGAAGATATATATATATATATATATATATACATGCATATATGAGCTTATCGTACATACCCTTCCCACTCGTCGTAGCTGGGATGAATCTTCAGTACCCATGTACGAGCTTGTTCGTATTCGATACCCACTAGGATAACACTTTGACCTGAACCTACTGGACCAACGTCGTCATCATTAGGGTCATCATTAACGATATCTTCCAACTTACGTAGTCCTGGAATAACTCCGTTAAACCATTTTTCCAGCTTTTCCAATAGGCATGTTTTCTGTTTTCTTTTATATTGGTTACAGAATATAACTGTCTCCTCTTGGATATATCGCTCTGCAATACAGCCCTCAGGTCGTGTCTTGTTACAGACATAGGCCTTGAATGTCTTCATGAACCTGACAAAGTTAATAATACATTATATATACATGCAAATATAGATGTTAAGCCGATTTATTCTTATTAAGCTCACAACATACCTTTCGAATGGATACATCCATCGATAGTATACAGGACTACATATGTGAGCCTCGTAAGCCAAATGGATTGACAAATGCATCATAATGACAAATATCGATGGCGGGCATATAGTTTCAAGCTGACATAACGTCCTAGCCATGCCCCTCTCGAGAGTAAGGAGTGTTTGAAGGTCTACGGTTGTCGAGCACAAGGCATTAAAAAAGGTGCAAAAGCCTGTAATTATAGGATGAATGACCTTTCTATCCCTGAATGAATGCAGGATGAGAACCGGGAGCAGATGTTGCATCAACACATGATAAGAATGAGACTTCATTCCCTTTAAATCCATGCAATCTTCCTTTACGATGGTCCTCCAATTTGCACTAAAACCGATCGGAACACGCAGCTCATGCAAAGTCTGGTGAAAATTTTTTCTCTTCTTTTCTTAGACAGAAAGGACTTTGTTTCTGAATCAGCTTGCCATTGTTCTTTTTCAGCCATAGACGCTTCTTAATTCCCAATTGTTTCAGGTCCCTGTGTGCATTAACATCATCCTTGGTTTTGCCAGGCATGTTCAACATCAAGGCAACTAGGATTTCACATATATTTTTCTCAATATGCATGATATCAAGGTTGTAATGCACGGGAATATCTTTCCAATACTCCAGATCAAATAATATAGACCTTTTGAACAACCATTGTGATTCAACATCATCCACTAGCTCTTGTCGGCCTCCATCAATACCCCTGATATTACTCTTCCCAGTCTTCCCCCACTGCATATTCAAGTTCACGGTTTGTCTTTTGACCTCAATCCCATCCAGATGGATCGGTTGACGTCGTATCTCCACCTTCTTGTTGAACGTGCCAACACTTGTGTCCTTCCTAGCCTGTTCTAACACTGGCAACCATCGTCTGTGGCCCATATAAACATGTTTCTTTCCATATTGGAGTCCCAGAGAATCTGTGTTAGGACCACATACAGGACAACCATACTTACCCTTTGTCCTACAACCAGAAACGTTACCATATGCTAGAAAGTCATAGATTGTCCAAAGCAAAACAACACGCATGTTGAATTTGCTTTCATGGTATGCATCGAACGTCGTGACCCCTTCTCACCATAACTTTTACAGTTCATCAATCAATGGCTGTAAATAAATATCAATATCCTTTCCCAGTTGTCGCGGTCCCTTAATGAGCAAAGTCAACATAGTAAACTGAGGTTTCATGCAAAGCTTTGGTAGAAGGTTGTACGTCACACACATAACGGGCCATGAACTATACGACATACTGAAAGTGCCGAATGGGTTAAACTCATCTGTAGCCAAACCCAATCGAACATTGCGAGGCTCAGCTAAAAAATCTGTATACTTGTCATCAAGATTCTTCCATGCAATAGAAGCAGCCGGATGCTCCATCTTTTCATGTTGAAATTTCCTGGTTCAGTGCCAAGACATTTCTTTTGCCAACCATGGCACACTGAACATTCTTTGTAGCCTTGGTGTTAATGGAAAATACCTTAACACCTTCCTAGGTATTCGAGATTATTTTTTCTCAGAATTCATTTCAATCTTGTACCTAGAAGTTTTACAATTTGGACAAATGGTTTTCATCTCGTTCTCTCTCCAGTATAAGATGCAGTCATTTGGACAAGCATGGATTTTCACATAATCAAGACCCAACTTTGTAATGATCTTCTTCGCTTGGTAGGTATTAGTTGGGGCCTTATCACCGGAAGGTAACACCTTCTTTAGTAGTTGAAGGAGCTCTGTAAAACTTTTTTCACTCCATCCGTGATTCACCTTTAATTTGAAAAGCTATACAATGAAAGTCAGCATGGTGAAATCTTGAGCCTCAGGGTATAGCTCAGTCATTGCGTCTTGCAGATTTGCTTCAAACACATTAGTTTCATTTTCTTCAAAGACGCCTTCAACTATAGGAGTCACATTAGGCTCATCTTGTATAACTTCATCTAAGTTATTACCACCAAGTTTTTGAACGATCGCGTTGTGAACCTCATTTAAGTTCGGGACACTACGGTATTGTTGGGAACTTGATTCACGTACAGTACACTTAGGTGATACATGCTCCACATGCATGTTCCAAACCCTATAGCTTAGGTCAAATCCATTTTTCATTAGATATATTTCCATATCATCATAAGAAACCAGAAAACGTGCACATCTGCAAGTGGTGCATGGATAAGGTATGGATTCTCTACCAGGAAGGTTTTCTTGTGCAAATTTTGAAAAACTTCTGATTCCAAAAAGAAAACGTGGGTCTGGGAAACTTAGTGTCATCCACTCCCTATTCATTATAGCCAAATCTCGATTAACCAACGGGTCCATTTTCAACCTGCACCTTACCAAAAATTAAAGTTGGAAATTAGCCTAATGCACCATCCTCCTCAAAAGTTGGAAATAAAGGAAGTGCTATCAGATGATTGGACCCATACAGATATTATCTACCAAATACAATGTATTAAGGAGTTTGTAATTATTGTATTTTTACAATAAATTAATAATGTAATTTATAAGTAAAATCTTAAACCACTTGCATAGATGAAAAGTCTCGCATGCAATTCTAATATATCAAGCTAAATGATGGATTGTACCAGTTAAAGACTTCACCACATAAGGGCAATGGAATGCTTACAAAGACCTAGGATGAAGAAACCACACAAATATCAGCTCTGTACAAAATTTCTTCAGCCCACATTAAGTTTTAATAGTGAATTACCACTGTTTCCCGTGCATCCAATCCATTCATATAGTATTGACTCATCATGATGAAAAAAACTACCCAAAAATTGTATTATTCCGAGACTGAAGTGGACCATACAGTGTATATTTAGAATTTTTAGGTATAATTTTATAAGTGGCCAGACTAGGAGTTGAAACAGCCTGATTTTTCGAATAAAAGCCAAAAATGTTTACCCCCAAGCTAGTATAAGAAACCCAAGGTACCCAGGCGAGGTACCTAGGCATGTTCCAATTTTATAAGTGGCCAGACTAAGAGTTGAAATAGCCTGATTTTTCGAATAAAAGCCAAAAATGTTTACCCTCAAGCTAGTAAAAGAAACCCAAGGTACCCAAGCGGGGTACCTAGGCATGTTCCAATTTTCTCTCTTCTTCCTTTCTCTTGCATCATCACACCCTTATTTTCTTTTTCTTTTTTTCTATCAAGACTCATTATAACAGGCCAATAGTCTTACCATCCAGCATGAACAAAAAATAAATCATCCGCAGTTACAGACACTGAGAGAGATTTCTTTTGAGGATTTTCATTTAAAAGGTTTACAACTCTGTAGGGGCCGTTTAGATGCCTTTTACTTCTGTAAAATGTAAAAAAGTCAAAGTAGGAAATTTGAAAAGTCGATTGGTTAAAGCGGATACATGCTAATATTTTTGTTATTAAATTAATCCGTTATATTTCAATACCCGTCTTAATTTTTATACTTCTGATTTTATTAATTATATATTCATTTATTTATAGTAAAAAAGCTTCATTTTTTCTAAACAAACAAGGTAAAATACAAGACAACTACTCCTTTAGAAGTTATGTTGTTTAGCACGCAATTTATTTGGGAGAGAGAAATCTGACATACTTTGTTAGCTCAAGTCATCTGAAATGGCATGGACCAATGAGACCCTATGAGGTCAAGAAGGGATCATATATTTATAGATCGCCATTACAAGTAATTGGGAGACGGAGAGATTCAATATAATTACAGCACGCTTGAAGCCAAATCATTTTATATAGCTGGGGATACAAGGAAGAAATCCGGATAGAAAATATTTAGAGTGGAGAATTATCAAAAAAATAAAAATAAAAATCCTTCCTATTAAGAATATCAATATTGAGACATAAGAATTTCATGTGCCTTCAAGAAAGACAATTCGCACTCAATTATAATTTATATATCGATCGGGTTCGGGCAACCTGATACCTCAACCTGAGCCAGACCCAAGTTTTATCGGGTTGGTGTTTATATAACCAAGCTTGAGACCAAACCCAATACATCTTGCCCGAGCCCAACCTAATGTCAGGACTTTCAGCCCTAGTTACAAGAAAGTGAGTTAGGATGATGCAGTAGCCAATAAGTTCTCCAGCTACACTAAAGGGATGCCCTAAAACCCTCTCTTCATCGTTATATATATATATGTATAATGTATTTTATATCTGGCAAGGCTTTAGATGGCACTGGTATAGCCACGTGGCGGCTACTGGTTAATGCCCTGTGAGGCAGACCATCTTGTAGGTGTTTTGGACCACACCATAGGGAAATAGTAGTAATTGAATGTCCACCATTAAAAACCTCCAGCCCACTGTAATGTTTGGTTGACATCCGACTTGTTGATTAGGTCATAAGGACTTGATGAAGGGAAAAAACAAATATCAATTTGATCCAAAACTTTCATGGCAGCCAAGTTTATAATGGTGGGCATTCAATTAACATTGTTTCATGTCATATGGGTCACTTGAGATTTACACCAGTGTTTAAAAATCATACATTCAGGGCGTCCTATTTGCAATGCATTTCTGGTATTGTATTGGGTTGATATGGTTTCACATTGGCCAATACGAACCATACTAGACAGGCCAATACGGTTTCGCATTAGCCCTCAGCAATAACCATCAACCCATCAGACGGGCCATACCCAAAAATCCCCTCAACCCAAGTCCTCCCATTACAGTAGTGGTAGTATTCAGCTTTAATGGTGGGCATTCAATCACCACAGTGGTGAAATCCCACGGCGTGCGTGTGTAGGGTGTGTGTGCGTGTGGCGTGAGTGTGTGGGGGCGTGTGTGCGTGTGGAAAATCACCACAGATTTCAGAAACAGAGAGAGAGAGAGAGAGAGAGAGAGAGAGAAACTTACCGTCCTTCTTTTTCTTCTCCTTCTCCTTCTTCTTCTCCTTCTTGCGGTGAAAGGGGGTTTTGACAACAGAGATAGGGGAATGCGGCCAATAGACAGGAAGAGAGGGTGAGGCAGAGCAGGAGATCGAGAGAGGGCAAGGGAAAGAGAGAGGCTGAGTGCGAGAGAGAGATGGAGAGAGAGAAGGAGAGATGGGTTTTCGTCTGCCCTGCACACGGGAGAAAATGACGGACGGAAATGTTTTGGTTTGGGGAGGGCGTTTTGGCAGCGGATTGTGTACTGAGTAACTCGGTATGCTTAGCGTATTGACTAAACTCTGTGGGTCCCACTGTCATTCGTGAATTTTATCAACTCCGCCCATACATTTTAGAAGATAATTTTAGGTCTTTAGCTTAAATTTGAAGCATATCCAAAGCTCAAATGGACCACACCACCGGAAACAGTGTGAATTCAACATCTACCATTGAAAATTCCGTGGGGGCCATAGAAGTTTTAGATCAATATGATATTTGTGCTTTCACTTCTTCCATGTCGTTGTGATATTATGAACAGGTTGGATGACAAATGAACATCACTGCGGCCCATAAAAATGTTTCAACGGTGGAAATCATTATTCCTACAATTTCCTATGGTATGTATCCACTTGAGTTTTAGATATACCTCAATTTTGGTATCAACCACTAAAATGATCTTAAAAAATGGATGGACGGAGTGGATAAGACAATTGCATTCACGGTGGGCCCAATTGAGTTTACTCAGTACGATAAGAGTGTACAGCTCAGTACGCAATCCCATTTATGGGATCTCTGAAGAGGCGCGTGACGGACGACCCCTTTGGGAGTTGCGTTTTTGGGACCGTGGGGCCCACTGGATATGTATTTTACATATCCACTCCGTCCATTAATTTTAAATAATTATTTTAAGTGCTGATACAAAAAATGAGTCAGATCAAATCTGTAACGAAACCACACAATATATTAACAGTAGATAATTAATTTTTATTATTTCTTATGGTGTGGTCCACTTAGACATTTAATTTATATAATTTTTAAGCTCATTTACTAAAATTATATATTAGAATTAATGGGCGGCTTAGATGACCCCATGGAGCCCCATAAGCACCATATATGTTTAATACCGTTGAGTTGAGGAGTTATGTTTTAGCTACAGATCAGCTAGGATTTAGCTACGGATTAAATCCGTAGCTAAATTTGCTATGGATTTAATCCGTAGCTAAATGCTTTCAACTTCCGTAGCCTTTGCCCATTTTTTTGGTAGTGAATATAATATGCAAATCCTATTAAGTCCGTCTAAGCCATATAGGTGCAAAAACATAGTAACTCAAAATGATAAGTACTGCGGATGCAATGTAATATGCGGTGCGAATGAAATGGCCATGCTGAAAGGTGAAGTCGGGATGATAGAACGTAGTATCACAGGCTATGGGGTCCATCACAAGGGACTTCTATCCAAACCAGTCTCATACCTAAATTTGGATAGTCAGACACAATATGATAAACTCCTGATCTCAGGTTAGTCGCGCGCCCAACCGAAATCCTGGCCATGTGATGATACACATAACAAATAGTTACGAGCCCACATATCAGTATGGTTGCTCTCTGAAAAAATCACCGGCGTCTATTACACTCTACTCCGACTGCCTCCTCCCTAGCTGCACAGCCCAGCGAGTGGAATAGACCTCACTATTCACCTGACCAGTAGTCTGTCAATATCTACCCGGCTCGTCGATAGCAGACCCATTTATGAGCTGGTCATACTGAGCTTGGCTTATAGCCCCCTCACTTGGACGGATAAGGCCACACCCCCTCCCAACCGACCACTACACAGTGTGAGACGCGACCTACTGGTATTAGGCACTCGGGCGCTCATGTTCCACTCAGTCTAGACGTCGGGGCTCCTCCTAACCTCGGAGGTTTTGAGATTTTCACCCAAGGACATCTTAAGTGCCCATAGTGTTAGAACCAAATATTTTCGGTGTCCCATTTAGCCATCCACGATGTGCCTGTGGAGGCCACAACCTTGATGTCGTTAGGGCGTATAATGATCAAGTCACACAGATGCGAGATGCATGAGTCATACTATCCAGTCATGCAGCAATCCTGCGCGTACTGCGCGATAATGTGGGGCACTCCGTCTCATAAGGAGTCCTGTAAATGGTTTGCCCAATGGCGTATGATATGATCAAACATTCCTCATATCAAACATACATATGATGCGTATGGGCATAAATCATGGAGTTATACTAAGCATATTATAAAGTAATGAATTATCAACAAGTATGGGCTTATCAATGGGCCTTAACAAGAGTTACAATGCGGATATTTAACCAACATTGTACTTACAATGTGGACGTCAAACCATCATTGCTCCCAAGGCACAGCCCGCCATAAATATCATTACATAAACCATGGTGAAATCACACGATGCAATAGCCCTTGTATACATCCCATTGGGCCTCGACCCATGGACCTCAAATACATCAAATGGGCCTCATTGTATGATCCTCATATATATCACGGTGGGCCTCAACAACAGGCCTCATACATCACAATGGGCCTCAACCCATGGGCCTCAAATACATCACAGTGGGCCTCAACCCACGGGCCCTAATACATTACAATGGGCCTTAACCCTTGGGCCCTAAATACATCGCAATGGGCCATGAATACTGTAACGCCCCGGATTTTTGCCAACCTAGGATTAGACGTCCTTAGGCAATGGATCGATTCTAAGACCTTATCAACTTGTCAGAACTAAATCCCACAGTCTAAAAATCGCTCCTTAACCATTTTCTTCACAAATTCCACCCTTCACTACCTTGTGCTTTCAATTTTTTTTTAAAGCACTTCCGCCCTAGACACTATCTTAAACTAGCTAAGTAGTATAACTTGGATCACTTCAGATACAAACTACAAATGACTAAGTACCACCTCGACGTAAATCTCATAGGACTAAATTCTTTAGAAATGAGACAAAGTGACTAAGTGCTAAACTAGATTAGCTACGAAATCCGTTTGAATCGCTTTAAATACGATCTGCAAGACCCAAAACTTGTAGAATCATTGACGCTAGGTTACTCTAAAATCTAGGATCAATCTCATTACCCGGCTGCTCTCGGGAGCATCTCAAAACTTCATTAGGTCTAGACCGCGCACATCGGAAGTCCGATTAACCCGAAGCTAAGGAACTAGGACCGCCGGGCTTAACAATCATCTCAAAAATCAGCCCCATCCGATGTTCCACGGCCATTCGTTTCGAATCGGAGCGAGGTTGTGTGAAAAACACTATTCACATGCCAAAATAAATATCTGGAATAGTGATCTGGCATCGTTCGTTGACGCGTCAGTATTAAGCAACCTGACCGTCAGAATCAGACCAAATTACACCCTCGGATTAAGAAAAATTTCAGGAACATTTACATGTACTTGGAATTTCTGATCGTGGCCCACTGACCGTCGAACTGAAAGTGGTCCGCCACGTGCGATCTGGGTATCCAATCGAGTCAAAAACGTAATCCCACGTAGATCCATCGGTGGTGAGCTTAAGTCTGACGTTTGGCTCAAGGAGGGCTACCAGAACTTCCCTTTTGAGCCGGAAAAGCGTCGAAAATCCTATATAGGCAGTAACCCTTGAACCTAAGTCTATTTTAGGAAGATTTGAGACTATATAAGGGCCTTAGAGCACCCTCTCTCACAGCCATACGAATTTGAGTTTTGGGAGAGAGAAAAGAGAGAGAAAAGAGAGAGAAAGTGAGGAAGAAGTGGGAGAATCTCCCCTGTCGTTCCCTGCCATCCAACGGCCTACACCGCTTCGTTCTAAGTGATTTCCCATTTGTATCCAGCCCATTTGGAGGTAAGAAACCCTAACCCTAGGTCTGATTCAAGGTAGAATCGTCGTGGGTTGTGTAAAAGCTAACCGATTCCGCTCTTTAGGCTAGAAATCTCCCGTATACGGAAGCTCTTTTACCCTTGCTGATTTGTTGGAATTCCAAAGGCAAAGGTGAGGACTTTAAGTGTATAAGTTAAGGTTTTCAACGCTTTCAATGTCAGATAATGGTAGATTCATGATCGCTTGCAATTGCACATGTACAAAGTGCTTTCGTTTCTGTTTTGATTAGCGGTGTGAAATATGGAATTTCACATATTCTAGGTATACGTAGAAATACCGTATACGTATTTTTTTTGGATAAATGCTTGACATGTTTATTTAATGTATAATTATATAACATATGAATAAAATACTAGTTTGGCGAAAGGAATCGCCAAAATATATGGTTACTTGTAAATGCACCGTATGTTGAAATTACGTATTGTAGAAATACCGTATACGTAGTTCTTTTGGAATAATGTTTGACATATTTATTTAATGTATGATTATACAATACATGATTAAAATACTCACTTGGCTAAAGGATAGCCCTAATACATGTTTTGCTAACATACGCCATGTATGACGTAATACTGTATTCTAAGTTTTGTGAAACTGACTGAATGAGTATAGAATCCCCATTCGTGCTCGCCATGATTAATTGTCATGGAATCATGATTGTTGTATTGGCGATACCCTTTTGACGAAAGGATTTTCCCTAGTTCACGCCACGGCCAATATACACTATATATGCTGAAATGTGTGGCCCAAGTGTTTGCGGAAATGATTGAATGAATATGGAACTCGGATTCCTGCTTGCCATGACTATCCGTCGTGGGTGTACGCGTGTTATGATTGGGGCAACTCCCTAGTGAAAGGATTTGGCCTAATGCCTATGTGATCGACATACGTCATGTATGTCGATGTATGTTTGCTTAAGTGTTTCTTGAAATGTCTGAATGAGTAGTAGTTAGCAAAGTGTAATGTATAAGGGTGTTGAGATATGATTCTCAACCTCTTTTAATTATGTGTATGATCTCCTCGAATTGTTGTGTAATTAGGAATTGAACATGTATAAACTCATACTTGTGTTGTGATTCATAACATGCTCAACTGCTTTATGATTTTAACTATGTAATGCATATGCTTAAATTTATATTTACGTTGTATGATCCGTCATGGGTGATGGGGGAGCGGGGCAACGAGTGCGTGCAACAGCCCTGGCAGCCCTAAACGGAAAATACCATACCTTGATTGTATGAGTGGTAATCTTGATTCACTATTGCTTTATCTATCTGCAATTGATTGTGTTTGGGGCTATGATTGTAGTCCAGACAATCGGTACCAGAATTGAATTCGTGGTTGTGATTCATTTGCCACGTGAGATGTGTTCGACGAACCCGAGTCGTACTTCGGTTGGCGATAGTGGTCGGCCACGCGAAGTGCTTATGCACTTCATGTCGTTCAACTTGTTGTGCGCTCGAGCTAGCCGAGCTCGTCAAGTAACCCGATTTGTCTAATGTATGTTCACCATGTTTGGTCGCCTCGCTTGAACCTAGGGTACCAAACTTACCGTGAAATCCCTTTTAACCATGGTACCTCGATCCGCTAAGACGCATGAATGGGACATGGTGGTATGGGACACCGTGGTCGATTTGTCGGCCTACGCCGGGGTCATGTGCCTCCCCGTAGTGACCATTGCGCAACCAACCTCGTGAGCCGATTATGGTGGTATGGGACACTATATTCGAGTGTCGATATTACTGGCGAGAGCCGAGCACGGTGAGACACGTGCTCGTGCCGACGGGCGACGAGTCCTCCGTAGTATCTTCGAGTACTCCAAGTGTCCGTGATTGGCGACGAGTCTTTCACAAGAACTAGAGTATGAGTTGAGCCAATGCGGTGAGACCCGTACTTGGTGACGGCTAGTGATTGAGCGGGTATGGTGAGATATGTACTGAGCCGACGGCCGACAATTGAGCCGCATACGGTGAGATCCGTATCCGCGCCGACGGTGGTGTGAGCCCTTTGCGATGCCTTCACTACGCTTCTCAAACCATAACGTCGTATGAGATTAACTAGGATTGACGACCCTAGAATGGATCATGTTTGGGAATTATACAAGGGAGGTACCTTAGTTTCCCAATCGTCTTGGTTGAAATGGATTAATAAAAACTTGGTAATCATGATCATCATGCACCGCATGTGCTTTGTAGATGTGGCGCACTAAGGGAGTAGCATTCGCGAACGTAAGATGATGTCGCTTGAGGGTGGTTTGGCAAGGGCATACTGACATCATGTCATATCATTTTGCACTTAACAAGAGTAGTTAGAAATGTTTGATTTGTATTGCTTTATCATTCTTGCTTGATTGATTTGATAACATGTTAACCTATGCTTTATTGTTCCACCGAGTTGATCACTCACTCCCACGATATGGGGACGGTGTTCGAACACCCACCGGACTTTGTCGATTACGGATGGCGTACGCTTACTTCGAGGCGAGCCGGACTACTTCTATGGTGATGAGGAGGAGTTCTCCTATCATGTAACTCTCGACGGGTCTCGAAGAGACTGATCTGTCTTGTGACGGGGCTATGGTACTTGGGATAGAAGATATTACACTTACACCTTAGGTATATTTTTGAAGCGTACTTGAAATTATTTAACTGGTAATGTTATCACACTCGGAGACTCATCATAATTTATATATTTTATCTATCTATCACAGTCTTCCGCTTGCAAATTTAACTTGTCTCGGAGTATGATATGTTGTTTTGGCTTAATCTCACTCATGTTCAATGCACAAATACGATCAACATTCAAACATCATTCATTTTGTTGCATAAGTGATGTTCGGAACTCGGGAGTTGAGTTTATGTTCGACCCCGATTTTCGGGCGTTACAAGATGGTATCGAGCATGATTTTGATTAAACCGGACTGGGTTATGGTCACACTACGCACTCGACGAACTCGAATTAGGAGGAGCGACGGAATGTAAAACGAGTCATAGGTATCCCGATTTCGTCAATTGGCGAAGTTCATTGAAAACGAACGCCGAAATCGAGTATGTATTTAACCATGGTCGCACGGGTCGACCTTAAAACATTTCTAGGTTGTCTAGTGAAGGGTCTAGATCATAATCCACCTCATCCCAATCATTGAGAATCGTAAAATGTGCGATAGGCGTGATGAGGATAACTACTCGAATCCTCGAAGCTTCTCTGGACCCCTCACGGAGACTTCTCGAATCTACAAGAGGAGAAAGCGAGAAAATAGAAATAAATTCTAATAAATTCAAAACTGATTAGTGAATGACTAAAACGCAGAGTTCACCACCCTTTAAATAAGGATACCGGTAATGGGAAAGAAATCAGAACAAACTACAACTAAAACTTCTAGAATTCGCGACTTACTATGGGTCGTGATATCTACTAGTGGGTAAAGTTTTCGGTCAAAAAATAGTAAGTGTCCACCAAACCATTCTCCTAATTATTCTAAACTCTTTTCTCATTGGGCACAACTCCTAAAGCCCAACGGATGAAGAGAAATCAACTAAAACTACTATTTTTGGCAAAACGAAATTAAAACGGGAAAATGGCCACCAATCGAAGGCTTTTTTCGCAATTCTGGGCTGCGCAACCCAGCATAGCTGGGTTGGTTGGCTTCATTAGCTCGTTCTACCCCAAATTCATATATTTTACATCAGATAACTCATTAGGAGTGCAAGTTACGTCCGGTTTCCCCGACACTACCCAAAATGGAGCGAATCGGGATCGGGGGCCAAACGGAGCACTTAGGAGGGATCCAAGGTGGGACCCAGCAATTTTGGGGCCCTGGGACTGGAGGAACACGTCCCCACCGCGGCGGCGCGGTTCCGGCCAGTCGGCCGCGGCTCCACGCGCTGCCGGCGGCGCGCGCCGTCCGTCGCTTTTCGGCGGAGTTCGAACGTGGGGTTGGTCGGCACGACCCCTCTACCCCGGCACGTGCCATTTTGGCAAATGGTTAGGTTTTCATGGTGGAGCTCCCCTCTCTCTCAAACACCCCTCAAGCTCTCCCTTCTTCACAAAAATCTCGATTTTGCACAAACCACCCTCCCATCACTTCCTTTCTCATTTTCGTGCACCCGTCACTTGCCCGTTCGAAATCTCCCTCATACAGCTACTGTCCTCCCTTTTCTTTCATTTGGACGTTTTTAAATCCCCACTTTCTCTCAAAATCGTGGGATCCCCATATCCCATTCTTTTCTTCCTAGAAAAACTTGGTTTTCTATCATTTCATGCTCCTAAGTTGTTCTCTACAGTTACGTGCATCTCCCATCTCTTTCCTTTCACTTGCCTTGCGATCACGACCTCTCTTTGTGGCTCATAACAATCCATCTCAATCCCACACCTTATTCCACTCCAATGGCCTTCTTATAGCTAGATACGGCCATATTTTCGATCCTCGCCTTTCTTCCTCTCATGGGAAGGAGTAAGAGTGCCCCTCCTCCGTCGCCTGACCCGGATGCCTAGTCGTCCGTGTTTGGTTGTCGCTTCGTTAGGATCTTTTCGTTTTCATGATTAATAGGCCGAGTGTTGTAGTATTTGACCTTCCAAACCCACAAATCCCATCTCACACTTTTCAACACGACGGCTCATTTTCCAAAGCCTATGAAAATTTAATTTTAATCCCCACCCACCCTCCTACCAAACATGCCACTCCTAATTCCGAGGTAGGATTAGTAATACAGTCCCATTTAATACAATTTAGGGCCACTGGCCAAATTGCGTTGAAGTGATAAAGTCCCTTGATATACATTAACCCACCACACTCTGATAGCTTAAGCTTTTGGAGTAAATGGTTGTTTGACAACTAGGCCTTACAGTTTTGGACCTAGAGCGAGACCCCGTTCCGTTGTTGAATCCCCTTAATACTTTAGGCTTCCTTAGTAACTCTTAGGGAGCTTGTTTGACGTAGAAACTATTCATGATTAGAGGAAACCTATATATTCCTTGGATTCAATGTTAGGTCCAATCAATACATCCCTTAGAATTTCCCTCTTAAGGACTTAGTACAATCGGGAACACGGGGTAGAGAAACTACATACAAGCGAGGTATTTGCGGTTTGAATCGCATTCTCAATCCTAGTAGTGACCAATGAACCCTATGCTCTGATCAAGCAGAAGGCCGGGATCGACTAGGATTAAGAAATGATATGGCGAGTTTCTGTCCTAGCTAGGCAGAAGGTCCATGTATCCGACTCGGACCCACTACGCAACTTTCTTCCGTGTTGGCCGAACCACTTGCAACCAAAAGTTTATAACTTCGTCTTTGAGAAGTGTAAGAATATATAGCCAATAGAGATTTTTTTCCTCTTAGGCCTAAGGAATTACCCAACTGGGCAACAAATAGTTAGGAATTAGGACCCAAGTCGCATGCCATGTCGACATACATATTATGTTTATGATGGTAGTAGAAAGATAGCATGCCTATTAAACTAGACATGATTAAATAGGATAAGTCTGGGCCGCGATAAAACCTCTTGGTAGGATTAGGCGTCTTGCCTCAAACTCACACCCATCCGTGATAGCCCCTTTCTATAATCCTAGGTACCAAGACTGATGCAGTAGGAGACCGCATCTCATTTCATGTCAATGATAGGGTATAAATTACACCTTGTTCCGACATACGGATCAGGGCATAGCTCTTGAACCTTGAGGGTGAAACTAAATTTTAAGGGGGGTAGAACATTATGAGCCCAATTTAGTTAAGTCACCTATTGCATCTCTTTGATCTGGGTGGTGCGGAAACGACGGTGGACCTTACCCCACTGGCCCAGGATCGAAACGGTGCTCGTTAACATACGCACATTATCGAAGCCATAACAAATTCTACTATGAGAAATGGATAAAGAAATAAGTTTTAAGGGGGGTAGACGAAAATGAACCAGCTAGTACATACCCTACCACGCGTAGAAACTTGGAACCAATAAGTCTTAGGCAAATAAAATAATAGAAATCTTCCCTTATTACCCTTAGCCAATTTCGGGGACGAAATTTTGTTTTAAGGGGGGTAGATTGTAACGCCCCGGATTTTTGCCAACCTAGGATTAGACGTCCTTAGGCAATGGATCGATTCTAAGACCTTATCAACTTGTCAGAACTAAATCCCACAGTCTAAAAATCGCTCCTTAACCATTTTCTTCACAAATTCCACCCTTCACTACCTTGTGCTTTCAATTTTTTTAAAGCACTTCCGCCCTAGACACTATCTTAAACTAGCTAAGTAGTATAACTTGGATCACTTCAGATACAAACTACAAATGACTAAGTACCACCTCAGACAGAAATCTCATAGGACTAAATTCTTTAGAAATGAGACAAAGTGACTAAGTGCTAAACTAGATTAGCTACGAAATCCGTTTGAATCGCTTTAAATACGATCTGCAAGACCCAAAACTTGTAGAATCATTGACGCTAGGTTACTCTAAAATCTAGGATCAATCTCATTACCCGGCTGCTCTCGGGAGCATCTCAAAACTTCGTATTAGGTCTAGACCGCACATCGGAAGTCCGATTAACCCGAAGCTAAGGAACTAGGACCGCCCCACTGGGCTTAACAATCATCTCAAAAATCAGCCCCATCCGATGTTCCACGGCCATTCGTTTCGAATCGGAGCGAGGTTGTGTGAAAAACACTATTCACATGCCAAAATAAATATCTGGAATAGTGATCGGCATCGTTCGTTGACGCGTCAAGATTAAACAACCGACCGTCGAATCAGACCAAATTACACCCTCGGATTAAGAAAAATTTCAGGAACATTTACATGTACTTGGAATTTCTGATCGTGGCCCACTGACCGTCGAACTGAAAGTGGTCCGCCACGTGCGATCTGGGTATCCAATCGAGTCAAAAACGTAATCCCACGTAGATCCATCGGTGGTGAGCTTAAGTCTGACGTTTGGCTCAAGGAGGGCTACCAGAACTTCCCTTTTGAGCCGGAAAAGCGTCGAAAATCCTATATAGGCAGTAACCCTTGAACCTAAGTCTATTTTAGGAAGATTTGAGACTATATAAGGGCCTTAGAGCACCCTCTCTCACAGCCATACGAATTTGAGTTTTGGGAGAGAGAAAAGAGAGAGAAAAGAGAGAGAAAGTGAGGAAGAAGTGGGAGAATCTCCCTGCCGTCGTTCCCTGCCATCCAACGGCCTACACCGCTTCGTTCTAAGTGATTTCCCGGCTGTATCCAGCCCATTTGGAGGTAAGAAACCCTAACCCTAGGTCTGATTCAAGGTAGAATCGTCGTGGGTTGTGTAAAAGCTAACCGATTCCGCTCTTTAGGCTAGAAATCTCCGTATACGGAAGCTCTTTTACCCTTGCTGATTTGTTGGAATTCCAAAGGCAAAGGTGAGGACTTTAAGTGTATAAGTTAAGGTTTTCAACGCTTTCAATGTCAGATAATGGTAGATTCATGATCTGCTTGCAATTGCACATGTACAAAGTGCTTTCCGTTTCCTGTTTTGATTAGCGGTGTGAAATATGGAATTTCACATATTCTAGGTATACGTAGAAATACCGTATACGTATTTTTTTTGGATAAATGCTTGACATGTTTATTTAATGTATAATTATATAACATATGAATAAAATACTAGTTTGGCGAAAGGAATCGCCAAAATATATGGTTACTTGTAAATGCACCGTATGTTGAAATTACGTATTGTAGAAATACCGTATACGTAGTTCTTTTGGAATAATGTTTGACATATTTATTTAATGTATGATTATACAATACATGATTAAAATACTCACTTGGCTAAAGGATAGCCCTAATACATGTTTTGCTAACATACGCCATGTATGACGTAATACTGTATTCTAAGTTTTGTGAAACTGACTGAATGAGTATAGAATCCCCATTCGTGCTCGCCATGATTAATTGTCATGGAATCATGATTGTTGTATTGGCGATACCCTTTTGACGAAAGGATTTTCCCTAGTTCACGCCACGGCCAATATACACTATATATGCTGAAATGTGTGGCCCAAGTGTTTGCGGAAATGATTGAATGAATATGGAACTCGGATTCACCTTGCCATGACTATCCGTCGTGGGTGTACGCGTGTTATGATTGGGGCAACTCCCTAGTGAAAGGATTTGGCCTAATGCTATGTGATCGACATACGTCATGTATGTCGATGTATGTTTGCTTAAGTGTTTCTTGAAATGTCCGAATGAGTAGTAGTTAGCAAAGTGTAATGTATAAGGGTGTTGAGATATGATTCTCAACCTCTTTTAATTATGTGTATGATCTCCTCGAATTGTTGTGTAATTAGGAATTGAACATGTATAAACTCATACTTGTGTTGTGATTCATAACATGCTCAACTGCTTTATGATTTTAACTATGTAATGCATATGCTTAAATTTATATTTACGTTGTATGATCCGTCATGGGTGATGGGGAGCGGGGCAACGAGTGCGTCAATGACCACAGCGACCCTAAACGGAAAATACCATACCTTGATTGTATGAGTGGTAATCTTGATTCACTATTGCTTTATCTATCTACAATTGATTGTGTTTGGGGCTATGATTGTAGTCCAGACAATCGGTACCAGAATTGAATTCGTGGTTGTGATTCATTTGCCACGTGAGATGTGTTCGACGAACCCGAGTCGTACTTCGGTTGGCGATAGTGGTCGGCCACGCGAAGTGCTTATGCACTTCATGTCGTTCAACTTGTTGTGCGCTCGAGCTAAGCCGAGCTCGTCAAGTAACCCGATTTGTCTAATGTATGTTCACCATGTTTGGTCGCCTCTGCTTGAACTGGGGTACCAAACTTACCGGTGAAATCCTTTTAACCATGGTACCTCGATCCGCTAAGACGCATGAGCCGGACATGGTGGTATGGGACACCGTGGTCGATTTGTCGGCCTACGCTGACGCCGGGGTCATGTGCCTCCCGTAGTGACCATTGCGCAACCAACCTCGTGAGCCGATTATGGTGGTATGGGACACTATATTCGATTTGTCGATATTTACTGGCGAGAGCCGAAGCACGGTGAGACACGTGCTCGTCTTGACGGGCGACGAGTCCTCCGTAGTATCTTCGAGTACTCCAAGTGTACGTGATTGGCGACGAGTCTTTCACGGATAACTAGAGTATGAGTTGAGCCAATACGGTGAGACTGTACTTGAGTGACGGCTAGTGATTGAGCCGGGTATGGTGAGATATGTACTGGTGACGGCCAACAATTGAGCCGCATACGGTGAGATCTGTATCCAGCCGACGGGTGTGAGCCCTTTGCGATGCCTTCACTACGCTTCTCAAACCATAACGTCGTATGAGATTAAAGGATTGACGACCCTAGAATGGATCATGTTTGGGAATTATACAAGGGAGGTACCTTAGTTTCCCAATCGCTTGGTTGAAATGGATTAATAAAAACTTGGTAATCATGATCATCATGCACCGCATGTGCTTTGTAGATGTGGCGCACTAAGGGAGTAGCATTCGCGAACGTAAGATGATGTCGCTTGAGGGTGGTTTGGCAAGGGCATACGACATCATGTCATATCATTTTTGCACTTAACAAGAGTAGTTAGAAATGTTTGATTTGTATTGCTTTATCATTCTTGCTTGATTGATTTGATAACATGTTAACCTATGCTTTATTGTTCCACTTTGAGTTGATCACTCACTCCCACGATACGGGACGGTGTTAGAACACCCACCGGACTTTGTCGATTGCGAGATGGCGACGCTACTTCGAGGCGGAGCCGGACTACTTCTATGGTGATGAGGAGGAGTTCTCCTATCATGTAATCTCTCTCGACGGGTCTCTCGAAGACCTGATGCATCTTGTGACGGGGCTATGGTACTTGGGATAGAAGATATTACACTTACACCTTAGGTATATTTTTGAAGCGTACTTGAAATTATTTAACCTGGTAATGTTATCACACTCTGGAGACTCATCATAATTTATATATTTTATCTATCTATCACAGTCTTCCGCTTGCAAATTTAACTGTCTCTGGAGTATGATATGTTGTTTTGGCTTAATCTCACTCATGTTCAATGCACAAGTACAGTCAACATTCAAACATCATTCATTTTGTTGCATAAGTGATGTTCTGGAACTCGGGAGTTGAGTTTATGTTCGACCCCCGATTTTCAGGGCGTTACAAGATGGTATCAGAGCATGATTTTGATTAAACCGGACCTGGGTTATGGTCACACTACGCACTCTGACGAACTCTGAATTAGGAGGGAGCGACGGAATGTAGAAACAGTCATAGGTATCCGATTTCGTCAATTGGCGAAGTTCATTGAAAAAACGAATGCCGAAATCGAGTATGTATTTAACCATGGTCGCACGGGTCGACCTTAAAACATTTCTAGGTTGTCTAGTGAAGGGTCTAGATCATAATCCACCTCATCCCAATCATTGAGAATCGGTAAAATGTGCGATAGGCGTGATGAGGATAACTACTCAGAATCCTCGAAGCTTCTCTGGACCCCTCACGGAGACTTCTCGAATCTACAAGAGGAGAAAGCAGAAAATAGAAATAAATTCTAATAAATTCAAAACTGATTAGTGAATGACTAAAAACGAGTTCACCACCCTTTAAATAAGGATACCAGGTAATGGGAAAGAAATCAGGAACAAACTACAACTAAAACTTCTAGAATTCGCGACTTACTATGGGTCGTGATATCTACTAGTGGGTAAAGTTTTCGGTCAAAAAATAGTAAGTGTCCACCAAACCATTCTCCTAATTATTCTAAACTCTTTTCTCATTGGGCACAACTCCTAAAGCCCAACGGATGAAGAGAAATCAAACTAAAACTACTATTTTTGGCAAAATGAAATTGAAACGGGAAAATGGCTGCCAATTGGAAGGTTTTCTCGCAATTCCGGGCTGCGCAACCCAGCATAGCTGGGTTGGTTGGCTTCATTAGCTCGTTCTACCCCAAATTCATATATTTTACGTCAGATAACTCATTCCGGAGTGCAAGTTACGTCCGGTTTCCCCGACACTACCCAAAATGGAGCGAATCGGGATCGGGGGCCAAACGGAGCACTTAGGAGGGATCAAGGTGGGACCCAGCAATTTTGGGGCCCGGGGACTGGAGGAACACGTCCCCACCGCGGCGGCGCGGTTCGGCCATTCGGCCGCGGCTCCACCGCGGCTGCCGCCGGCGGCGCGCCGCCGTCCGTCGCTTTTCGGCGGAGTTCGAACGTGGGGTTGGTCGGCACGACCCCTCTACCCCACGGCACGTGCCATTTTGGCAAATGGTTAGGTTTTCATGGGTGGAGCTCCCCTCTCTCTCAAACACCCTCCAAGCTCTCCCTTCTTCACAAAAATCTCAGATTTTGCACAAACCACCCCTCCCATCACTTCCTTTCTCATTTTCGTGCACCCCCGTCACTTGCCCGTTCGAAATCTCCCTCATACAGCTACTGTCCTCCCCTTTTCTTTCATTTGGACGTTTTTAAATCCCCACTTTCTCTCAAAATCGTGGGATCCCCATATCCCATTCTTTTCTTCCTAGAAAAACTTGGTTTTCTATCATTTCATGCTCCTAACTGTTCTCTACAGTTACGTGCATCTCCCATCTCTTTCCTTTCACTTGCCTTGCGATCACGACCTCTCTTTGTGGCTCATAACAATCCATCTCAATCCCACACCTTATTCCACTCCAATGGCCTTCTTATAGCTAGATACGGCCATATTTTCGATCCTCGCCTTTCTTCCTCTCATGGGAAGGAGTAAGAGTGCCCTCCTCCGTCGCCTGACCGGATGCCTAGTCGTCCGTGTTTGGTTGTCGCTTCGTTAGGATCTTTTCGTTTTCATGATTAATAGGCCGAGTGTTGTAGTATTTGACCTTCCAAACCCACAAATCCCATCTCACACTTTTCAACACGACGGCTCATTTTCCAAAGCCTATGAAAATTTAATTTTAATCCCCACCCACCCTCCTACCAAACATGCCACTCCTAATTCCGAGGTAGGATTAGTAATACAGTCCCATTTAATACAATTTAGGCCACCTTGGCCAAATTGCGTTGAAGTGATAAAGTCCCTTGATATACATTAACCCACCACACTCGATAGCTTAAGCTTTTGGAGTAAATGGTTGTTTGACAACTAGGCCTTACAGTTTTGGACCTAGAGCGAGACCCCGTTCCGTTGTTGAATCCCCTTAATACTTTAGGCTTCCTTAGTAACTCTTAGGGAGCTTGTTTGACGTAGAAACTATTCATGATTAGAGGAAACCTATATATTCCTTGGATTCAATGTTAGGTCCAATCAATACATCCCTTAGAATTTCCCTCTTAAGGACTTAGTACAATCGGGAACACGGGGTAGAGAAACTACATACAAGCGAGGTATTTGCGGTTTGAATCGCATTCTCAATCCTAGTAGTGACCAATGAACCCTATGCTCTGATCAAGCAGAAGGCCGGGATCGACTAGGATTAAGAAATGATATGGCGAGTTTCTGTCTAGCTAGGCAGAAGGTCCATGTATCCGACTCAGACCCACTACGCAACTTTCTTCCGTGTTGGCCGAACCACTTGCAACCAAAAGTTTATAACTTCGTCTTTGAGAAGTGTAAGAATATATAGCCAATAGAGATTTTTTTCCTCTTAGGCCTAAGGAATTACCCAACTGGGCAACAAATAGTTAGGAATTAGGACCCAAGTCGCCTGCCATGTCGACATACATATTATGTTTATGACCGTAGAAAGATAGCATGCCTATTAAACTAGACATGATTAAATAGGATAAGTCTGGGCCGCGATAAAACCTCTTGGTAGGATTAGGCGTCTTGCCTCAAACTCACACCCATCCGTGATAGCCCCTTTCTATAATCCTAGGTACCAAGACTGATGCAGTAGGAGACCGCATCTCATTTCATGTCAATGATAGGGTATAAATTACACCTTGTTCCGACATACGGATCAGGGCATAGCTCTTGAACCTTGAGGGTGAAACTAAATTTTAAGGGGGGTAGAACATTATGAGCCCAATTTAGTTAAGTCACCTATTGCATCTCTTTGATCTGGGTGGTGCAGCGGAAACGCGGTGGACCTTACCCCACTGGCCCAGGATCGAAACGGTGCTCGTTAACATACGCACATTATCGAAGCCATAACAAATTCTACTATGAGAAATGGATAAAGAAATAAGTTTTAAGGGGGGTAGACGAAAATGAACCTGGCTTTAGTACATACCCTACCACGCGTAGAAACTTGGAACCAATAAGTCTTAGGCAAATAAAATAATAGAAATCTTCCCTTATTACCCTTAGCCAATTTCGGGGACGAAATTTTGTTTTAAGGGGGGTAGATTGTAACGCCCCGGATTTTTGCCAACCTAGGATTAGACGTCCTTAGGCAATGGATCGATTCTAAGACCTTATCAACTTGTCGAACTAAATCCCACAGTCTAAAAATCGCTCCTTAACCATTTTCTTCACAAATTCCACCCTTCACTACCTTGTGCTTTCATTTTTTTTAAAGCACTTCCGCCTAGATACTATCTTAAACTAGCTAAGTAGTATAACTTGGATCACTTCAAATACAAACTACAAATGACTAAGTACCACCTCAGATGAGAAATCTCATAGGACTAAATTCTTTAGAAATGAGACAAAGTGACTAAGTGCTAAACTAGATTAGCTACGAAATCCGTTTGAATCGCTTTAAATACGATCTGCAAGACCCAAAACTTGTAGAATCATTGACGCTAGGTTACTCTAAAATCTAGGATCAATCTCATTACCCATCTGCTCTCGGGAGCATCTCAAAACTTCGTATTAGGTCTAGACCGCACATCAAGTCCGATTAACCCGAAGCTAAGGAACTAGGACCGCCCCCTTGGGCTTAACAATCATCTCAAAAATCAGCCCCATCCGATGTTCCACGGCCATTCGTTTCGAATCGGAGCGAGGTTGTGTGAAAAACACTATTCACATGCCAAAATAAATATACGGAATAGTGATCGGCATCGTTCGTTGACGCGTCGGTATTAAGCAACCGACCGTCGAGAATCGGACCAAATTACACCCTCGGATTAAGAAAAATTTCGGGAACATTTACATGTACTTGGAATTTCGATCGTGGCCCACTGACCGTCGAAGTGAAAGTGGTCCGCCACGTGCGATCTGGGTATCCAATCGAGTCAAAAACGTAATCCCACGTAGATCCATCGGTGGTGAGCTTAAGTCTGACGTTTGGCTCAAGGAGGGCTACCAGAACTTCCCTTTTGAGCCGGAAAAGCGTCGAAAATCCTATATAGGCAGTAACCCTTGAACCTAAGTCTATTTTAGGAAGATTTGAGACTATATAAGGGCCTTAGAGCACCCTCTCTCAGCCATACGAATTTGAGTTTTGGGAGAGAGAAAAGAGAGAGAAAAAGAGAGAAAGTGAGGAAGAAGTGGGAGAATCTCCACTGAGTCGTTCCTCGCCATCCAACGGCCTACACCGCTTCGTTCTAAGTGATTTCCGGTGTATCCAGCCCATTTGGAGGTAAGAAACCCTAACCCTAGGTCCGATTCAAGGTAGAATCGTCGTGGGTTGTGTAAAAGCTAACCGATTCCGCTCTTTAGGCTAGAAATCTCCGTATACGGAAGCTCTTTTACCCTTTGATTTGTTGGAATTCCAAAGGCAAAGGTGAGGACTTTAAGTGTATAAGTTAAGGTTTTCAACGCTTTCAATGTCGATAATGGTAGATTCATGATCGCTTGCAATTGCACATGTACAAAGTGCTTTCCGTTTCTGTTTTGATTAGCGGTGTGAAATATGGAATTTCACATATTCTAGGTATACGTAGAAATACCGTATACGTATTTTTTTTGGATAAATGCTTGACATGTTTATTTAATGTATAATTATATAACATATGAATAAAATACTAGTTTGGCGAAAGGAATCGCCAAAATATATGGTTACTTGTAAATGCACCGTATGTTGAAATTACGTATTGTAGAAATACCGTATACGTAGTTCTTTTGGAATAATGTTTGACATATTTATTTAATGTATGATTATACAATACATGATTAAAATACTCACTTGGCTAAAGGATAGCCCTAATACATGTTTTGCTAACATACGCCATGTATGACGTAATACTGTATTCTAAGTTTTGTGGAAACCGATGAATGAGTATAGAATCCCCATTCGTGCTCGCCATGATTAATTGTCATGGAATCATGATTGTTGTATTGGCGATACCCTTTGACGAAAGGATTTTCCCTAGTTCACGCCACGGCCAATATACACTATATATCTTTGAAATGTGTGGCCCAAGTGTTTCGGAAATGATTGAATGAATATGGAACTCAGATTCACCTTGCCATGACTACTCTCCGTCGTGGGTGTACGCGTGTTATGATTGGGGCAACTCCCTAGTGAAAGGATTTGGCCTAATGCCTATGTGATCGACATACGTCATGTATGTCGATGTATGTTTGCTTAAGTGTTTCTTGAAATGTCTGAATGAGTAGTAGTTAGCAAAGTGTAATGTATAAGGGTGTTGAGATATGATTCTCAACCTCTTTTAATTATGTGTATGATCTCCTCGAATTGTTGTGTAATTAGGAATTGAACATGTATAAACTCATACTTGTGTTGTGATTCATAACATGCTCAACTGCTTTATGATTTTAACTATGTAATGCATATGCTTAAATTTATATTTACGTTGTATGATCCGTCATGGGTGATGGGGAGCGGGGCAACGAGTGCGTCTGCAATGCCTTATAACCCTAAACGGAAAATACCATACCTTGATTGTATGAGTGGTAATCTTGATTCACTATTGCTTTATCTATCTGCAATTGATTGTGTTTGGGGCTATGATTGTAGTCCAGACAATCGGTACCAGAATTGAATTCGTGGTTGTGATTCATTTGCCACGTGAGATGTGTTCGACGAACCCGAGTCGTACTTCGGTTGGCGATAGTGGTCGGCCACGCGAAGTGCTTATGCACTTCATGTCGTTCAACTTGTTGTGCGCTCGAGCTAGCCGAGCTCGTCAAGTAACCCGATTTGTCTAATGTATGTTCACCATGTTTGGTCGCCTCTGCTTGAACCTAGGGTACCAAACTTACCAGTGAAATCCCTTTTAACCATGGTACCTCGATCCGCTAAGACGCATGAGCCGGACATGGTGGTATGGGACACCGTGGTCATTTGTCGACCACTGGCTGGGTCATGTGCCTCCCCGTAGTGACCATTGCGCAACCAACCTCGTGAGCCGATTATGGTGGTATGGGACACTATATTCGATTTGTCGATATTTACGGCGAGAGCCGAGCACACAGTGAGACCGTGCTCGTCTTTGACGGCGACGAGTCCTCCGTAGTATCTTCGAGTACTCAAGTGTACGTGATTGGCGACGAGTCTTTCACAAGAACTAGAGTATGAGTTGAGCCAATGCACGGTGAGACCCGTACTTGGTGACGGCTAGTGATTGAGCCAGGTATGGTGAGATATGTACTGGCCGACGGCCGACAATTGAGCCGCATACGGTGAGATCGTATCCGCGCTGACGGTGACGAGCCCTTTGCGATGCCTTCACTACGCTTCTCAAACCATAACGTCGTATGAGATTAACTAGGATTGACGACCCTAGAATGGATCATGTTTGGGAATTATACAAGGAGGTACCTTAGTTTCCCAATACCGCTTGGTTGAAATGGATTAATAAAAACTTGGTAATCATGATCATCATGCACCGCATGTGCTTTGTAGATGTGGCGCACTAAGGGAGTAGCATTCGCGAACGTAAGATGATGTCGCTTGAGGGTGGTTTGCAAGGGCATACAAAGACATCATGTCATATCATTTTGCACTTAACAAGAGTAGTTAGAAATGTTTGATTTGTATTGCTTTATCATTCTTGCTTGATTGATTTGATAACATGTTAACCTATGCTTTATTGTTCCACCGAGTTGATCACTCACTCCCACGATATGGGACGGTGTTAGAACACCCACCGACTTTGTCGATTCGGATGGCGACGCTACTTTCGAGGCGGAGCCGGACTACTTCTATGGTGATGAGGAGGAGTTCTCCT
The DNA here is from genome assembly GCA_030180095.1 of Magnolia changhungtana. NCBI lineage: Eukaryota > Viridiplantae > Streptophyta > Magnoliopsida > Magnoliales > Magnoliaceae > Magnolia > Magnolia changhungtana. The sequence continues at coordinate 566,045 of JASAUF010000646.1, forward strand.
ATCATGTAACTCTCGACGGGTCTCGAAGACTGGTATTGTATCTTGTGGGGCTATGGTACTTGGGATAGAAGATATTACACTTACACCTTAGGTATATTTTTGAAGCGTACTTGAAATTATTTAACTGGTAATGTTATCACACTCATGGAGACTCATCATAATTTATATATTTTATCTATCTATCACAGTCTTCCGCTTGCAAATTTAACTGTCTCTGGAGTATGATATGTTGTTTTGGCTTAATCTCACTCATGTTCAATGCACAAGTACAGTCAACATTCAAACATCATTCATTTTGTTGCATAAGTGATGTTCTGGAACTCGGGAGTTGAGTTTATGTTCGACCCCGATTTTCAGGGCGTTACAAGATGGTATCAGAGCATGATTTTGATTAAACCGGACCTGGGTTATGGTCACACTACGCACTCTGACGAACTCTGAATTAGGAGGGAGCGACGGAATGTAGAAACAGTCATAGGTATCCCGATTTCGTCAATTGGCGAAGTTCATTGAAAACGAACGCCGAAATCGAGTATGTATTTAACCATGGTCGCATGGGTCGACCTTAAAGCATTTCTAGGTTGTCTAGTGAAGGGTCTAGATCATAATCCACCTCATCCCAATCATTGAGAATCAGTAAAATGTGCGATAGGCGTGATGAGGATAACTACTCCGAATCCTCGAAGCTTCTCTGGACCCCTCACGGAGACTTCTCGAATCTACAAGAGGAGAAAGCAGAAAATAGAAATAAATTCTAATAAATTCAAAACTGATTAGTGAATGACTAAAAACGAGTTCACCACCCTTTAAATAAGGATACCGGGTAATGGGAAAGAAATCAGGAACAAACTACAACTAAAACTTCTAGAATTCGCGACTTACTATGGGTCGTGATATCTACTAGTGGGTAAAGTTTTCGGTCAAAAAATAGTAAGTGTCCACCAAACCATTCTCCTAATTATTCTAAACTCTTTTCTCATTGGGCACAACTCCTAAAGCCCAACGGATGAAGAGAAATCAAACTAAAACTACTATTTTTGGCAAAATGAAATTGAAACGGGAAAATGGCTGCCAATTGGAAGGTTTTCTCGCAATTCCGGGCTGCGCAACCCGGCATAGCTGGGTTGGTTGGCTTCATTAGCTCGTTCTACCCCAAATTCATATATTTTACGTCAGATAACTCATTCCGGAGTGCAAGTTACGTCCGGTTTCCCCGACACTACCCAAAATGGAGCGAATCGGGATCGGGGGGCCAAACGGAGCACTTCCGGAGGGATCCAAGGTGGGACCCAGCAATTTTGGGGCCCGGGGGACTGGAGGAACACGTCCCCACCGCGCGGCGCGGTTCCGGCCATTCCGACCGCGGCTCCCGCGGCTGCACTGCGGCGCGCGCCGCCGTCCGGTCGCTTTTCCGGCGGAGTTCGAACGTGGGGTTGGTCGGCACGACCCCTCTACCCCTCGGCACGTGCCATTTTGGCAAATGGTTAGGTTTTCATGGGCTGGAGCTCCCTCTCTCTCAAACACCCCTCCAAGCTCTCCCTTCTTCACAAAAATCTCAGATTTTGCACAAACCACCCCTCCCATCACTTCCTTTCTCATTTTCGTGCACCCCCGTCACTGCCCGTTCGAAATCTCCCTCATACAGCTACTGTCCTCCCTTTTCTTTCATTTGGACGTTTTAAATCCCCACTTTCTCTCAAAATCGTGGGATCCCCATATCCCATTCTTTTCTTCCTAGAAAAACTTGGTTTTCTATCATTTCATGCTCCTAACTGTTCTCTACAGTTACGTGCATCTCCCATCTCTTTCCTTTCACTTGCCTTGCGATCACGACCTCTCTTTGTGGCTCATAACAATCCATCTCAATCCCACACCTTATTCCACTCCAATGGCCTTCTTATAGCTAGATACGGCCATATTTTCGATCCTCGCCTTTCTTCCTCTCATGGGAAGGAGTAAGAGTGCCCCTCCTCCGTCGCCTGACCCGGATGCCTAGTCGTCCGTGTTTGGTTGTCGCTTCGTTAGGATCTTTTCGTTTTCATGATTAATAGGCCGAGTGTTGTAGTATTTGACCTTCCAAACCCACAAATCCCATCTCACACTTTTCAACACGACGGCTCATTTTCCAAAGCCTATGAAAATTTAATTTTAATCCCCACCCACCCTCCTACCAAACATGCCACTCCTAATTCCGAGGTAGGATTAGTAATACAGTCCCATTTAATACAATTTAGGGCCACTGGCCAAATTGCGTTGAAGTGATAAAGTCCCTTGATATACATTAACCCACCACACTCTGATAGCTTAAGCTTTTGGAGTAAATGGTTGTTTGACAACTAGGCCTTACAGTTTTGGACCTAGAGCGAGACCCCGTTCCGTTGTTGAATCCCCTTAATACTTTAGGCTTCCTTAGTAACTCTTAGGGAGCTTGTTTGACGTAGAAACTATTCATGATTAGAGGAAACCTATATATCCCTTGGATTCAATGTTAGGTCCAATCAATACATCCCTTAGAATTTCCCTCTTAAGGACTTAGTACAATCGGGAACACGGGGTAGAGAAACTACATACAAGCGAGGTATTCGCGGTTTGAATCGCATTCTCAATCCTAGTAGTGATCAATGAACCCTATGCTCTGATCAAGCAGAAGGCCGGGATCGACTAGGATTAAGAAATGATATGGCGAGTTTCTGTCCTAGCTAGGCAGAAGGTCCATGTATCCGACTCAGACCCACTACGCAACTTTCTTCCGTGTTGGCCGAACCACTTGCAACCAAAAGTTTATAACTTCGTCTTTGAGAAGTGTAAGAATATATGGCCAATAGAGATTTTTTCCTCTTAGGCCTAAGGAATTACCCAACTGGGCAACAAATAGTTAGGAATTAGGACCCAAGTCGCATGCCATGTCGACATACATATTATGTTTATGACCGTAGAAAGATAGCATGCCTATTAAACTAGACATGATTAAATAGGATAAGTCTGGGCCGCGATAAAACCTCTTGGTAGGATTAGGCGTCTTGCCTCAAACTCACACCCATCCGTGATAGCCCCTTTCTATAATCCTAGGTACCAAGACGATGCAGTAGGAGACCGCATCTCATTTCATGTCAATGATAGGGTATAAATTACACCTTGTTCCGACATACGGATCAGGGCATAGCTCTTGAACCTTGAGGGTGAAACTAAATTTTAAGGGGGGTAGAACATTATGAGCCCAATTTAGTTAAGTCACCTATTGCATCTCTTTGATCTGGGTGGTGCAGCGGAAACGCGGTGGACCTTACCCCACTGGCCCAGGATCGAAACGGTGCTCGTTAACATACGCACATTATCGAAGCCATAACAAATTCTACTATGAGAAATGGATAAAGAAATAAGTTTTAATGGGGGGTAGACGAAAATGAACCACTAAGTACATACCCTACCACGCGTAGAAACTTGGAACCAATAAGTCTTAGGCAAATAAAATAATAGAAATCTTCCTTATTACCCTTAGCCAATTTCGGGGACGAAATTTTGTTTTAAGGGGGGTAGATTGTAACGCCCCGGATTTTTGCCAACCTAGGATTAGACGTCCTTAGGCAATGGATCGATTCTAAGACCTTATCAACTTGTCAGAACTAAATCCCACAGTCTAAAAATCGCTCCTTAACCATTTTCTTCACAAATTCCACCCTTCACTACCTTGTGCTTTCAATTTTTTTAAAGCACTTACTCCTAGATACTATCTTAAACTAGCTAAGTAGTATAACTTGGATCACTTCAGATACAAACTACAAATGACTAAGTACCACCTCAGACAGAAATCTCATAGGACTAAATTCTTTAGAAATGAGACAAAGTGACTAAGTGCTAAACTAGATTAGCTACGAAATCCGTTTGAATCGCTTTAAATACGATCTGCAAGACCCAAAACTTGTAGAATCATTGACGCTAGGTTACTCTAAAATCTAGGATCAATCTCATTACCCGGCTGCTCTCGGGAGCATCTCAAAACTTCGTATTAGGTCTAGACCGCACATCGGAAGTCCGATTAACCCGAAGCTAAGGAACTAGGACCGCCCCACTGGGCTTAACAATCATCTCAAAAATCAGCCCCATCCGATGTTCCACGGCCATTCGTTTCGAATCGGAGCGAGGTTGTGTGAAAAACACTATTCACATGCCAAAATAAATATCTGGAATAGTGATCGGCATCGTTCGTTGACGCGTCAAGATAAGCAACCCGACCGTCGAGAATCGGACCAAATTACACCCTCGGATTAAGAAAAATTTCAGAACATTTACATGTACTTGGAATTTTCGATCGTGGCCCACCGACCGTCGAAGTGAAAGTGGTCCGCCACGTGCGATCTGGGTATCCAATCGAGTCAAAAACGTAATCCCACGTAGATCCATCGGTGGTGAGCTTAAGTCTGACGTTTGGCTCAAGGAGGGCTACCAGAACTTCCCTTTTGAGCCGGAAAAGCGTCGAAAATCCTATATAGGCAGTAACCCTTGAACCTAAGTCTATTTTAGGAAGATTTGAGACTATATATAAGGGCCTTAGAGCACCCTCTCTCACAGCCATACGAATTTGAGTTTTGGGAGAGAGAAAAGAGAGAGAAAAGAGAGAGAAAGTGAGGAAGAAGTGGGAGAATCTCCCTGCCGTCGTTCCCTGCCATCCAACGGCCTACACCGCTTCGTTCTAAGTGATTTCCTGGTGTATCCAGCCCATTTGGAGGTAAGAAACCCTAACCTAGGTCCGATTCAAGGTAGAATCGTCGTGGGTTGTGTAAAAGCTAACCGATTCCGCTCTTTAGGCTAGAAATCTCCGTATACGGAAGCTCTTTTACCCTTGCTGATTTGTTGGAATTCCAAAGGCAAAGGTGAGGACTTTAAGTGTATAAGTTAAGGTTTTCAACGCTTTCAATGTCAGATAATGGTAGATTCATGATCTGCTTGCAATTGCACATGTACAAAGTGCTTTCCGTTTCCTGTTTTGATTAGCGGTGTGAAATATGGAATTTCACATATTCTAGGTATACGTAGAAATACCGTATACGTATTTTTTTGGATAAATGCTTGACATGTTTATTTAATGTATAATTATATAACATATGAATAAAATACTAGTTTGGCGAAAGGAATCGCCAAAATATATGGTTACTTGTAAATGCACCGTATGTTGAAATTACGTATTGTAGAAATACCGTATATACGTAGTTCTTTTGGAATAATGTTTGACATATTTATTTAATGTATGATTATACAATACATGATTAAAATACTCACTTGGCTAAAGGATAGCCCTAATACATGTTTTGCTAACATACGCCATGTATGACGTATCTTGTATTCTAAGTTTTGTGAAACTGACTGAATGAGTATAGAATCCCCATTCGTGCTCGCCATGATTAATTGTCATGGAATCATGATTGTTGTATTGGCGATACCCTTTTGACGAAAGGATTTTCCCTAGTTCACGCCACGGCCAATATACACTATATATGCTGAAATGTGTGGCCCAAGTGTTTGCGGAAATGATTGAATGAATATGGAACTCGGATTCTTGCCATGACTATCCGTCGTGGGTGTACGCGTGTTATGATTGGGGCAACTCCCTAGTGAAAGGATTTGGCCTAATGCCTATGTGATCGACATACGTCATGTATGTCGATGTATGTTTGCTTAAGTGTTTCTTGAAATGTCTGAATGAGTAGTAGTTAGCAAAGTGTAATGTATAAGGGTGTTGAGATATGATTCTCAACCTCTTTTAATTATGTGTATGATCTCCTCGAATTGTTGTGTAATTAGGAATTGAACATGTATAAACTCATACTTGTGTTGTGATTCATAACATGCTCAACTGCTTTATGATTTTAACTATGTAATGCATATGCTTAAATTTATATTTACGTTGTATGATCCGTCATGGGTGATGGGGAGCGGGCAACGAGTGCGTCTGCAACAATGACCCTGGCGACCCTAAACGGAAAATACCATACCTTGATTGTATGAGTGGTAATCTTGATTCACTATTGCTTTATCTATCCGCATGATTGATTGTGTTTGGGGCTATGATTGTAGTCCAGACAATCGGTACTGCAGTGAATTCGTGGTTGTGATTCATTTGCCACGTGAGATGTGTTCGACGAACCCGAGTCGTACTTCGGTTGGCGATAGTGGTCGGCCACGCGAAGTGCTTATGCACTTCATGTCGTTCAACTTGTTGTGCGCTCGAGCTAGCCGAGAACTCGTCAAGTAACCCGATTTGTCTAATGTATGTTCACCATGTTTGGTCGCCTGCTTGAACTAGGGTACCAAACTTACAGTGAAATCCCTTTTAACCATGGTACCTCGATCCATTAAGACGCATGATGGGACATGGTGGTATGGGACACCGTGGTCGAGCCGTCGGCCTACGCCGGGTCATGTGCCTCCCGTAGTGACCATTGCGCAACCAACCTCGTGAGCCGATTATGGTGGTATGGGACACTATATTCGATTTGTCGATATTTACGGCGAGAGCCGAGCACGGTGAGACACGTGCTCGTCTTGACGGCGGCGACGAGTCCTCCGTAGTATCTTCGAGTACTCCAAGTGTCCGTGATTGGCGACGAGTCTTTCACAAAGAAACTAGAGTATGAGTTGTCGAGCCAAGCACGGTGAGACCCGTACTTGAGCCGACGGCTAGTGATTGAGCCGGGTATGGTGAGATATGTACTGAGCCGACGGCCAAGACAATTGAGCCGCATACGGTGAGATCTCGTATCCGCGCTGACGGGTGACGAGCCCTTTGCGATGCCTTCACTACGCTTCAAACCATAACGTCGTATGAGATTAACTAGGATTGACGACCCTAGAATGGATCATGTTTGGGAATTATACAAGGGAGGTACCTTAGTTTCCCAATCTTCGCTGGTTGAAATGGATTAATAAAAACTTGGTAATCATGATCATCATGCACCGCATGTGCTTTGTAGATGTGGCGCACTAAGGGAGTAGCATTCGCGAACGTAAGATGATGTCGCTTGAGGGTGGTTTGGCAAGGGCATACAGCATCATGTCATATCATTTTTTGCACTTAACAAGAGTAGTTAGAAATGTTTGATTTGTATTGCTTTATCATTACTGCTTGATTGATTTGATAACATGTTAACCTATGCTTTATTGTTCCACTGAGTTGATCACTCACTCCCACGATACGGGACGGTGTTCCGAACACCCACCAGACTTTGTCTCGATTGCGGAGATGGCGACGCTTACTTCGAGGCGGAGCCGGACTACTTTATGGTGATGAGGAGGAGTTCTCCTATCATGTAACTCTCTGACGGGTCTCTGAAGACCTGGTACTGTATCCTGACGGGGCTATGGTACTTGGGATAGAAGATATTACACTTACACCTTAGGTATATTTTTGAACTGTACTTGAAATTATTTAACCTGGTAATGTTATCACACTCTGGAGACTCATCATAATTTATATATTTTATCTATCTATCACAGTCTTCCGCTTGCAAATTTGCTGTCTCTGGAGTATGATATGTTGTTTTGGCTTAATCTCACTCATGTTCAATGCACAAGTACAGTCAACATTCAAACATCATTCATTTTGTTGCATAAGTGATGTTCTGGAACTCGGGAGTTGAGTTTATGTTCGACCCCCGATTTTCAGGGCGTTACAAGATGGTATCAGAGCATGATTTTGATTAAACCGGACCTGGGTTATGGTCACACTACGCACTCTGACGAACTCTGAATTAGGAGGGAGCGACGGAATGTAGAAACAGTCATAGGTATCCCGATTTCGTCAATTGGCGAAGTTCATTGAAAACGAACGCCGAAATCGAGTATGTATTTAACCATGGTCGCACGGGTCGACCTTAAAACATTTCTAGGTTGTCTAGTGAAGGGTCTAGATCATAATCCACCTCATCCCAATCATTGAGAATCAGTAAAATGTGCGATAGGCGTGATGAGGATAACTACTCCGAATCCTCGAAGCTTCTCTGGACCCCTCACGGAGACTTCTCGAATCTACAAGAGGAGAAATCAGAAAATAGAAATAAATTCTAATAAATTCAAAACTGATTAGTGAATGACTAAAAACGAGTTCACCACCCTTTAAATAAGGATACCAGGTAATGGGAAAGAAATCAGGAACAAACTACAACTAAAACTTCTAGAATTCGCGACTTACTATGGGTCGTGATATCTACTAGTGGGTAAAGTTTTCGGTCAAAAAATAGTAAGTGTCCACCAAACCATTCTCCTAATTATTCTAAACTCTTTTCTCATTGGGCACAACTCCTAAAGCCCAACGGATGAAGAGAAATCAAACTAAAACTACTATTTTTGGCAAAATGAAATTGAAACGGGAAAATGGCTGCCAATTGGAAGGTTTTCTCGCAATTCCGGGCTGCGCAACCCGGCATAGCTGGGTTGGTTGGCTTCATTAGCTCGTTCTACCCCAAATTCATATATTTTACGTCAGATAACTCATTCAGGAGTGCAAGTTACGTCCGGTTTCCCCGACACTACCCAAAATGGAGCGAATCGGGATCGGGGGCCAAACGGAGCACTTCCGGAGGGATCCAAGGTGGGACCCAGCAATTTTGGGGCCCTGGGGACTGGAGGAACACGTCCCCACCGCGGCGCGCTTCCGGCCATTCGACCGCGGCTCCACGCGGCTGCCGGCGGCGCGCCGCCGTCCGTCGCTTTTCCGGCGGAGTTCCGAACGTGGGGTTGGTCGCACGACCCCTCTACCCCATGGCACGTGCCATTTTGGCAAATGGTTAGGTTTTCATGGGCTGGAGCTCCCTCTCTCTCAAACACCCCTCCAAGCTCTCCCTTCTTCACAAAAATCTCAGATTTTGCACAAACCACCCCTCCCATCACTTCCTTTCTCATTTTCGTGCACCCGTCACTGCCCGTTCGAAATCTCCCTCATACAGCTACTGTCCTCCCTTTTCTTTCATTTGGACGTTTTTAAATCCCCACTTTCTCTCAAAATCGTGGGATCCCCATATCCCATTCTTTTCTTCCTAGAAAAACTTGGTTTTCTATCATTTCATGCTCCTAACTGTTCTCTACAGTTACGTGCATCTCCCATCTCTTTCCTTTCACTTGCCTTGCGATCACGACCTCTCTTTGTGGCTCATAACAATCCATCTCAATCCCACACCTTATTCCACTCCAATGGCCTTCTTATAGCTAGATACGGCCATATTTTCGATCCTCGCCTTTCTTCCTCTCATGGGAAGGAGTAAGAGTGCCCCTCCTCCGTCGCCTGACCCGGATGCCTAGTCGTCCGTGTTTGGTTGTCGCTTCGTTAGGATCTTTTCGTTTTCATGATTAATAGGCCGAGTGTTGTAGTATTTGACCTTCCAAACCCACAAATCCCATCTCACACTTTTCAACACGACGGCTCATTTTCCAAAGCCTATGAAAATTTAATTTTAATCCCCACCCACCCTCCTACCAAACATGCCACTCCTAATTCCGAGGTAGGATTAGTAATACAGTCCCATTTAATACAATTTAGGGCCACTGGCCAAATTGCGTTGAAGTGATAAAGTCCCTTGATATACATTAACCCACCACACTCTGATAGCTTAAGCTTTTGGAGTAAATGGTTGTTTGACAACTAGGCCTTACAGTTTTGGACCTAGAGCGAGACCCCGTTCCGTTGTTGAATCCCCTTAATACTTTAGGCTTCCTTAGTAACTCTTAGGGAGCTTGTTTGACGTAGAAACTATTCATGATTAGAGGAAACCTATATATCCCTTGGATTCAATGTTAGGTCCAATCAATACATCCCTTAGAATTTCCCTCTTAAGGACTTAGTACAATCGGGAACACGGGGTAGAGAAACTACATACAAGCGAGGTATTCGCGGTTTGAATCGCATTCTCAATCCTAGTAGTGATCAATGAACCCTATGCTCTGATCAAGCAGAAGTAGGGATCGACTAGGATTAAGAAATGATATGGCGAGTTTCTGTCCTAGCTAGGCAGAAGGTCCATGTATCCGACTCAGACCCACTACGCAACTTTCTTCCGTGTTGGCCGAACCACTTGCAACCAAAAGTTTATAACTTCGTCTTTGAGAAGTGTAAGAATATATAGCCAATAGAGATTTTTTCCTCTTAGGCCTAAGGAATTACCCAACTGGGCAACAAATAGTTAGGAATTAGGACCCAAGTCGCATGCCATGTCGACATACATATTATGTTTATGACCGTAGAAAGATAGCATGCCTATTAAACTAGACATGATTAAATAGGATAAGTCTGGGCCGCGATAAAACCTCTTGGTAGGATTAGGCGTCTTGCCTCAAACTCACACCCATCCGTGATAGCCCCTTTCTATAATCCTAGGTACCAAGACTGATGCAGTAGGAGACCGCATCTCATTTCATGTCAATGATAGGGTATAAATTACACCTTGTTCCGACATACGGATCAGGGCATAGCTCTTGAACCTTGAGGGTGAAACTAAATTTTAAGGGGGGTAGAACATTATGAGCCCAATTTAGTTAAGTCACCTATTGCATCTCTTTGATCTGGGTGGTGCAGCGGAAACGCGGTGGACCTTACCCCACGGCCCAGGATCGAAACGGTTGCTCGTTAACATACGCACATTATCGAAGCCATAACAAATTCTACTATGAGAAATGGATAAAGAAATAAGTTTTAAGGGGGTAGACGAAAATGAACCAAATCTAGTACATACCCTACCACGCGTAGAAACTTGGAACCAATAAGTCTTAGGCAAATAAAATAATAGAAATCTTCCCTTATTACCCTTAGCCAATTTCGGGGACGAAATTTTGTTTTAAGGGGGGTAGATTGTAACGCCCCGGATTTTTGCCAACCTAGGATTAGACGTCCTTAGGCAATGGATCGATTCTAAGACCTTATCAACTTGTCAGAACTAAATCCCACAGTCTAAAAATCGCTCCTTAACCATTTTCTTCACAAATTCCACCCTTCACTACCTTGTGCTTTCAATTTTTTTTAAAGCACTTCCGCCCTAGATACTATCTTAAACTAGCTAAGTAGTATAACTTGGATCACTTCAAATACAAACTACAAATGACTAAGTACCACCTCAGACAGAAATCTCATAGGACTAAATTCTTTAGAAATGAGACAAAGTGACTAAGTGCTAAACTAGATTAGCTACGAAATCCGTTTGAATCGCTTTAAATACGATCTGCAAGACCCAAAACTTGTAGAATCATTGACGCTAGGTTACTCTAAAATCTAGGATCAATCTCATTACCCGGCTGCTCTCGGGAGCATCTCAAAACTTCGTATTAGGTCTAGACCGCACATCGGAAGTCCGATTAACCCGAAGCTAAGGAACTAGGACCGCCCCACTGGGCTTAACAATCATCTCAAAAATCAGCCCCATCCGATGTTCCACGGCCATTCGTTTCGAATCGGAGCGAGGTTGTGTGAAAAACACTATTCACATGCCAAAATAAATATCTGGAATAGTGATCTGGCATCGTTCGTTGACGCGTCAATATTAAGCAACCCGACCGTCGAATCGAGACCAAATTACACCCTCGGATTAAGAAAAATTTCGGGAACATTTACATGTACTTGGAATTTCGATCGTGGCCCACCGACCGTCGAACTGAAAGTGGTCCGCCACGTGCGATCCTGGGTATCAATCGAGTCAAAAACGTAATCCCACGTAGATCCATCGGTGGTGAGCTTAAGTCTGACGTTTGGCTCAAGGAGGGCTACCAGAACTTCCCTTTTGAGCCGGAAAAGCGTCGAAAATCCTATATAGGCAGTAACCCTTGAACCTAAGTCTATTTTAGGAAGATTTGAGACTATATAAGGGCCTTAGAGCACCCTCTCTCACAGCCATACGAATTTGAGTTTTGGGAGAGAGAAAAGAGAGAGAAAAGAGAGAGAAAGTGAGGAAGAAGTGGGAGAATCTCCCTGCCGTCGTTCCCTGCCATCCAACGGCCTACACCGCTTCGTTCTAAGTGATTTCCCGGCTGTATCCAGCCCATTTGGAGGTAAGAAACCCTAACCCTAGGTCTGATTCAAGGTAGAATCGTCGTGGGTTGTGTAAAAGCTAACCGATTCCGCTCTTTAGGCTAGAAATCTCCCGTATACGGAAGCTCTTTTACCCTTGCTGATTTGTTGGAATTCCAAAGGCAAAGGTGAGGACTTTAAGTGTATAAGTTAAGGTTTTCAACGCTTTCAATGTCAGATAATGGTAGATTCATGATCTGCTTGCAATTGCACATGTACAAAGTGCTTTCCGTTTCCTGTTTTGATTAGCGGTGTGAAATATGGAATTTCACATATTCTAGGTATACGTAGAAATACCGTATACGTATTTTTTTTGGATAAATGCTTGACATGTTTATTTAATGTATAATTATATAACATATGAATAAAATACTAGTTTGGCGAAAGGAATCGCCAAAATATATGGTTACTTGTAAATGCACCGTATGTTGAAATTACGTATTGTAGAAATACCGTATACGTAGTTCTTTTGGAATAATGTTTGACATATTTATTTAATGTATGATTATACAATACATGATTAAAATACTCACTTGGCTAAAGGATAGCCCTAATACATGTTTTGCTAACATACGCCATGTATGACGTAATACTGTATTCTAAGTTTTGTGAAACTGACTGAATGAGTATAGAATCCCCATTCGTGCTCGCCATGATTAATTGTCATGGAATCATGATTGTTGTATTGGCGATACCCTTTTGACGAAAGGATTTTCCTAGTTCACGCCACGGCCAATATACACTATATATCTTTGAAATGTGTGGCCCAAGTGTTTCATGGAAATGATTGAATGAATATGGAACTTGAGTTCTGCTTGCCATGACTATCCGTCGTGGGTGTACGCGTGTTATGATTGGGGCAACTCCCTAGTGAAAGGATTTGGCCTAATGCCTATGTGATCGACATACGTCATGTATGTCGATGTATGTTTGCTTAAGTGTTTCTTGAAATGTCGAATGAGTAGTAGTTAGCAAAGTGTAATGTATAAGGGTGTTGAGATATGATTCTCAACCTCTTTTAATTATGTGTATGATCTCCTCGAATTGTTGTGTAATTAGGAATTGAACATGTATAAACTCATACTTGTGTTGTGATTCATAACATGCTCAACTGCTTTATGATTTTAACTATGTAATGCATATGCTTAAATTTATATTTACGTTGTATGATCCGTCATGGGTGATGGGGAGCGGGCAACGTAGTGCGTCTGCAATGACCACAGCGACCTCTAAACGGAAAATACCATACCTTGATTGTATGAGTGGTAATCTTGATTCACTATTGCTTTATCTATATCATGATTGATTGTGTTTGGGGCTATGATTGTAGTCCAGACAATCGGTGCACTCAGAATTGAATTCGTGGTTGTGATTCATTTGCCACGTGAGATGTGTTCGACGAACCCGAGTCGTACTTCGGTTGGCGATAGTGGTCGGCCACGCGAAGTGCTTATGCACTTCATGTCGTTCAACTTGTTGTGCGCTCGAGCTAGCCGAGCTCGTCAAGTAACCCGATTTGTCTAATGTATGTTCACCATGTTTGGTCGCCTCTCGCTTGAACCTAGGGTACCAAACTTACCAGTGAAATCCCTTTTAACCATGGTACCTCGATCCGCTAAGACGCATGAGCCGGACATGGTGGTATGGGACACCGTGGTCGAGCTGTCGGCCTACGCTGGGGTCATGTGCCTCCCCGTAGTGACCATTGCGCAACCAACCTCGTGAGCCGATTATGGTGGTATGGGACACTATATTCGATTTGTCGATATTTACTGGCGAGAGCCGAGCACGGTGAGACCCGTGCTCGTCCGACGGCGCGGCGACGAGTCCTCCGTAGTATCTTCGAGTACTCCAAGTGTCCGTGATTGGCGACGAGTCTTTCACAAAGAACTAGAGTATGAGTTGAGCCAATAATGCACGGTGAGACCGTACTTGAGCCGACGGCTAGTGATTGAGCAGGTATGGTGAGATATGTACTGAGAGCTGACGGCCAGCAATTGAGCCGCATACGGTGAGATCTGTATCCGCGCTGACGGGTGACGAGCCCTTTGCGATGCCTTCACTACGCTTCTCAAACCATAACGTCGTATGAGATTAACTAGGATTGACGACCCTAGAATGGATCATGTTTGGGAATTATACAAGGGAGGTACCTTAGTTTCCCAATACTGCTGGTTGAAATGGATTAATAAAAACTTGGTAATCATGATCATCATGCACCGCATGTGCTTTGTAGATGTGGCGCACTAAGGGAGTAGCATTCGCGAACGTAAGATGATGTCGCTTGAGGGTGGTTTGGCAAGGGCATACAGCATCATGTCATATCATTTTTGCACTTAACAAGAGTAGTTAGAAATGTTTGATTTGTATTGCTTTATCATTACTGCTTGATTGATTTGATAACATGTTAACCTATGCTTTATTGTTCCACTGAGTTGATCACTCACTCCCACGATACGGGACGGTGTTCCGAACACCCACCAGACTTTGTCGATTGCGATCAGAGCGCGCTACTTCGAGGCGGAGCCGGACTACTTCTATGGTGATGAGGAGGAGTTCTCCTATCATGTAACTCTCGACGGGTCTCACGAAGACACTGATGCATCTTGACGGGGCTATGGTACTTGGGATAGAAGATATTACACTTACACCTTAGGTATATTTTTGAACTGTACTTGAAATTATTTAACCTGGTAATGTTATCACACTCTGGAGACTCATCATAATTTATATATTTTATCTATCTATCACAGTCTTCCGCTTGCAAATTTAACTGTCTCTGGAGTATGATATGTTGTTTTGGCTTAATCTCACTCATGTTCAATGCACAAGTACAGTCAACATTCAAACATCATTCATTTTGTTGCATAAGTGATGTTCTGGAACTCGGGAGTTGAGTTTATGTTCGACCCCCGATTTTCAGGGCGTTACAAATACGCAACTGGTGGGCCCTACACATGGGCCTTTATACCCCGCACATGGGCCTCATATGCATCAAATAGGCCTTACAAAATGGGCCTCATATATATATTAAGGTGGGCCTCAACAACGGGCCATAAACAGATCAAGGTGAGCCTAAACAACGGGCCATAAATACATCAAGGTGGACCTCTTCAAATGGGCCTTATAAATATCAAGGTGGGCCTCAACGGATGGGCCACAACTATATTAAGATGGGCCTTCTCATACGGAAAATGGCCACATCACATGGGCTATGTGTATATCAAATGGGCCACACCAATTGGGCCCCATGCATATGAAATGGGCCATACCGAAGATAAGTGGTGATAATGATTTCCACCATTAAAATTCTCAAGGCCCACAAAAACATTTATTTTCTATCCAAATCTGATCATTATGTGATCCACTTGATACTGGATCTGCCTTATTTTTAGTCTCAAGCCGGTAAGATAAGCTGGCCAAATGGTTGGACGGTTTGGATGCAACACATGCATTATGGTGGGGGTCCATAGGAACTATGGATCTGGCTCATGCTTTAGCTTATGCCATAAAACGAGCTTTCAAAATAGTTGGACGGCTTGGATGCAACACATGAATCATGGCGGGGGTCCACATGAAAGCCCACCATCATGTATATATTATATATAGCATAATATATATATATATATATATATATATATATATATATATATATATATATATATATAGACACACACACACACACTGCACTCCCATACGTGGGGTGGGTCCCAACGTCCAGTGTCAGTGGACGGTGTGAATGAAACACATACATCGTTGTGGGTCCCATGTAGGGCCCACCATAACGTTTACTTTCCATCCAATCCGTTGAGAAGGTCACACGGACCCAGATGAATAGGAAAAACAAATTTCATAATGTTCTAAAACTTCTGTGACCACAAAAAATGGTTTCAATGGCAGCCGTTCAATCTCACTGTTTCCTATGATGTGGGCCACCCGAGCCGTGTATACGGCTGATTTTTGGTGGGGGCCACTGTCCCGAGGGGGCCCACAAATTGGACGATGTGGCTGTTCAACACACATCACGGTGGGGCCCACGTATGGGACCCCACAGGCCTGATCCACGTGCGGTTGGCCGCCACTGCGCACCTCAGTAGCAACAACGACACTTGCATATATATATATATATATTGTTTTCTTTTAAAAACTATTTTTCGGAGGTTTTTCTGTCGTAGGGCCCGCATAAGGGGAATCCACCCTGCTCATTGGATTCTACTGCTCGAGGTCGACCAAATGAGTCCAATATTTAATTTGTTTTGGCGTGCGGAAACCTCAAAGCAGGTTTTAACGGTTAAAACCACGGTTTTCTATGCTATGGCTCACTCGTTAGTCAGATCAGTTTCATTTTTCGGCTCAACGCCTAAAATGATCCGTTAAATGGGATGGACAACATGGATTGAATACATATACCAAGGTGGGGCCTGCATGAGCGGTCCACCCCAAAAGGCTAAAAAAACAAACTTTTATTTTTGTTAGTACACCCTCTGTCTGTTCACACTTCAATGTAGCCACGTCCAGCGTCCAGGACGCTGGATGTTTTGCATTCAATTAAGGTGGGTCCCACGTGTGGGGACCATGGCTGGTGGGTCCCACGTGGCCTACTTGATCTAGATGAAGTTGATGCTAGTGGTTTCCCATCCCCATTAAGGTAGGGCCTACATGGTTTGGATGGTCTGTGTGCGACTTACATCAAGGTGGGGTACATCCGGGTGGGCCACACGGTCACATTATCACACCAAAAATAATGAAAGAGAGAGGGAAAGAGAGATCGAGTGATGGAGAGACCCCGCCACTATGAGCCCTCCCTTGCATGATTTACAACATACATCGAGTGGGTCATATTTCATATGGGCCCACCGATCAAAATCAACGGTGGAGATCCTTTCTCCACCGAAATAGAAGGTCTAGATGACCCCCTTTCAAACTAGAAAGTAGACATCATGATAGGGACCATAGAGAATGACTCCATCATGAAATGATCATGATAATCAAGGTGGGCCATCGGCCACATCAAGGGTCCAAAGTGAGATCCATACCATCAATCGGTAGGCCTCACTTGGCCCATCATAAAAACATGCAAATCTAACCTATAGAAGCACCCATCGTTTGATCTTCTTGGTCCAATGGAACGCCGATCTCCTCGTGCTTTACTTTGATGGTGGAAGATGAGAAATGAATGGCTAGGATGAAATCTAACCTATAGAAGCACCCTGGTGGAACGCCGATCTCTTCTTGGTCCATCAGACACACACTTACTTTTTCACCTTAGAAAGCTTGGACATCCACATTTTTTTTCTCTTTGGTGTTGCTTAGAATTTGTGTCGAGAAATGAGAGGGAGAGATGAGATGTAAGGAGAGAGAGTGATGGATATGAGTGATGGGTGAGGTGAGTGATGGGTGAGGTGAGAGATGGGTTGACTTGGTGGTTGCTTAACTTGTGAAGAAAGAAAGCATGGGTGTGTGTACTTGACATGAGGTGATTGATTGATTGATTTGAGTGATTGATTGATGGGACATGTTATAGAGATTCTCTTGGGATTGCAAACGCGAGGCATTTTCTTCGAACTGAACGCCGACCCACATCTCCCTGCCAGGGTATCAGATCGGTATGTAAGACGCGGCGTTGGAATCGCGGCGACGGTGCGGTTGCAATGGTGCAGGTCTCGGATTAAGCTGACTCAAATCTATAAAATACAACTTAGGGTCGTGCGTAAACATCGATCATAGGTCGTAGGTTGCTGGAATTTGACGGGAAGAATCGCGGAAGTCGACGGAACAGTATGGACTAGGATACGGGTCTTATATCGGTCAATTTTTGCAAGTTCTCAGTCAACATGATGTCAATTTCAAGCAGTTATTGGTCAATTTGACTCAGTTATTGGTCAATTTTACACAATTCTCAGTTAAGATGTCAATTTCAAGCAGTCCTCGATCAATTTCACTCAGTTCGCGGTCAATTTAGCTCATTTCGCGGTTAATTTCATTTATTTCGTGGTCAATTTAGTTTAGTTCGCGGTCAATTTCACTCAGTTTGCGGTTAATTTAGTTTAGTTCGCGGTTAATTTAGTTAAGTTTATGGTCAATGTAATTTAGTTCAGTTCATGGTCAATGTAATTCAAGCAGTCAATTTAACTCAGTTCGTGGTCAATTTAGTTCAGTTTGCTGTCAATTTAACTTAGTTGACGGTTAATTTAACTCAGTTCGTAGTCAATTTCAGTAAGTCCTCGGTATATTTCACTTGGTCTTCGTTCAATTTCATTTCGGTCTTCGTTCATTGATAAAGAAAAAACCTCAATATGAGCCATTTGAACATTGAATTTGCATAGTTTTTTGGTTCATGCCATAAAATGTATAAATAAAATAGTTGGATTGTGGACGGTGCAGATATATCATACAAAATACGGTGGGGGTCCATATAATGAAGTCAAGGCTTTGAAATATACCTGCCAGTCGTAGCTTCTTTGATGAGGGCACCATTTTCGTCCTATCTGGAGTTGACAAAACTCGAAAATGACGTATGTGGCAAGTGTATTATCGACAAAAAGAAGAAATAGAAAGAAAATGAGAGTTTTACTGTTAGGGTAGACAATCACAAAGAGGAGATAAGAAATCAGAAAATGAGAATTTTTCTGCTATGGTGGACAATCACAAAGAGGAAAGAAGAAATTAGAAAAAAGAGGTTTTACTACTAGGGTTAAACTCTGTGAGAGGAATAATAACTTTTAGAAAATGCGTTCCTGATAAGCAGAGGCATTTCGGTTTGGTAAGAACATGCCTGTACAGAAGGGCTATAGTTGGTAAAATAAGTTTGGAGGGGCAAGAAAGATGAGTGGCTTAAAAGTGAGGCACACAGCCGGAAAAAGCTCTCATTGTTACGTAGGGTTCAATTAACACCCCCCCCTGCACACAATAAAGGCTGGCAATAGGCTAGACCTCGCCCCTGCGAAATCAAAATTTTAAACCGGGCAAGCACAAAGCTCTGACCCGACCAATTCAAAATCCAAACCTGGGTCCTGCCCACTGCTATTGCTACTCGCAATCCGCGTCCCGGCCCGAGTGGATGGCGCGACTTTCATCGGATGGCCACGATTCATCCCGAGCTTCTCTAAATATCTCCCTCGGATCGCGTCATTTCGTAAACCCTCGCCCCGATAAAACCCGGGGGTTTCTGTCGGAGGAAAGAAGGAAAGAGAGCTGCCGGAGCAGCCTTCCTATTTTTAAGAACCCTCTCTCGAAGGTGCGTTTTTTTTTTTTTTTTTTCCATCTCCTTCCAAAACCCTACATTCCGATCCCTAGGGTTTCTCTTCCTCCTTCCATCAGATTTACGATCAATGCGATTCTTTTGCCTGAAGATTGCTGGAATTTTGAAATCTTTTATTTATTTATTATTATTATTATTATTATTTTTGAGTTTCTGATGCTGATTTCCTGTTTCTGAGATGATTCCAGAGCTGTTTTAGGCGCTTTGGTTGCATGGAAATCGATTCGACTGCTAGGTTTTCACTTGAGTTGCATGATCCTCAGCTCGAGGACATGCAAAGTATACTCGGTTTTCTGCTCAGTTCCTACAGTTGGGGCCCATATTTCTGGGATCCAGACAACCCTTGGTTGAAAAGGTCTTAACAATCTCCGAGGCTGGGAAATCCGAACTGCCTACGCCAGGCCATTTTGTGTGGACCGTTCTGGCATTTCTCTCCTTAACCGATTCTTTGCAGGTGAAAATTTTAGCTTAGGATTGTGTTACTAGGGAAATCTTTTGATGATGTGGTCCATCCACTGTGGGTCCCAACTCGCCAATGGTCTGAATCACTGAACCATGGGCCACACTTGTAGAAAGTGAAACCCGATTATACGGTTTGTATCCTTGGGTCAAGGGTGATATTATTCGTCTCTGCATTTTATAATTTCTTGGTGATGAATGATGGTCAGTTGTATACTGAAGTTTAGGGAAATATTTAAAAAAAAAGGTGGATCTCTACTGGTTGGATTTGAAACAAACCATTCAAAACTATGAAAACTGTCCAAACTGCTCCATTTGAATGGTTGCAGGGCATGAATTAATTGAAAGATTTAACATTGTTGTACTGTGCATACCTTTCACATGTGACTGTTTTTTTTTAAGGCACCATCCCGTGGGTCGCAGCAGACATAATCTAGATAACTGAACCATTGTTGAAATTGGAACCTGATTGTACTGTGCATATCCTCTGGTCAAGGATTTTCTAGTAGGCTCTGTTTGGATGCCTGTAAGTTTTTTAAAATTATAAGTTACCTGTAACTTACTTACAAGTAATCCCATTTTGATGTAAGTTGTAACTTACTTACAAGTAACTTAGTTTTTGTGTTTGGATAATCTGTAATTAGTTACAGCCTTACATGTAATAAGTTGTATATTTACACCAACTAGAGCTTGTAGTAGGGAATTGTTGAAAAATTAGATTGATACATAAAAAAAGCTTGGATAAAAGTATTTCATTTTATTGAGCCCATGTAAATGAATAGTTTGGCCGATTCTTAGGGTAAACTAATCAACAAGAGGGCCATAAAAGTGGGCCCATGTTTTCAAAATGCTTGTAACGTGGAAAAAACTTAAGGTAGCATATCCAAGCAAAAATTTCCAATATATCACCACCGTTTCATGTGGTGTGGTCCGCATGAGAGTTGGATGTTCCTAATTTTTGGGCCGATCCCCTAAAATAATAATAAGAAATGGATGAGCGACATGAATATAACACAAATCATGGTGGGCCCCATAGCACCATCATTAGCAGTCACTTATAGCTTAATATTGTGGTGTGGTCCACTTGAGATTTAGATATGCCTCATTTTTGGAATCAAGCCCAAAAACGATTAAAAAAAATGGATGGATGGCATGTATACAACATATACAAGATGGCGGGCCCCACAGACCACCAACCATTACGCACACCTCGCAGCCAAACAATGTCCGTCAACAAGGAAAACAAACAAAAAAAAGAAAGAAAAGATTTTTCTTAAGGCAATTTTGCTGGAGCTCGGTGGGAGAGGGAAAAGGAGACTGAGCGAGAGGGAGAAGGAGACAGAGAGATGGAGATAGAGACGCTGGAGGGGGAGAAGCTTTTCAATGGCCGCTCAGCCTTCACTCTGTTTGAATGTAGGTAGACCTCTTCAATGTAAGCGCGATTCTTCCTAGAAATTTTGATTTCAAAAATTCCAACTGTTACTTGTATAACTTGAAAAACAACTCAACTCCCTGTATCGTGTTCACCTCAATTCTCCTGTAAGAAAGTCACAGGTTGAGAGAAAGGGAGAAGGAGACAGAGAGGGAGACAGAGACGCTGGAGGGGGAGAAGCTTTTCAATGGCCACTCCTTCACTCTGTCTAAATGTAGGTAGGCCTCTTCAATGTAAGCTGCGATTCTTCCTTGAAATTTTGATTTCAAAAATTCCAACTGTTACCTATATAACTTGAAAAACAAAACTCCTTGTATCGTTTTCACCTCATTCTCCTGTAAGAAAGTCACAAGTTGAGAGAAAGTTACCTGTTTCCTCCCCTAAACACCAATTGCAACAATCTCACCTATAATTTTGTTACATTTTAGAAATGTTACAAGCATCCAAACGGCCCCGTAGTGTTTCTGGTGATGGGTCAGTAGATAGTGATGTTGTGGGCAATCTTTTGGGCAACGTTTTGAAAGCCCCCCAAACTCCAACCTGCGCACTTTGAATGGGCTGACATCACTCAAGTGGTTCCTAGTAAACTGCCAGGTTTAAATCATTTTTGCAAATAAAGATTTTGGGTTGCTAACATCTGTTTGTTAATAGAAGATCTTAAAAGATGATAGAAACTTGTTATTAATATGCGCTCACACGCGCACAAAGAATGAGAGAGAGAGAGAGAGAGAGAGAGAGAGAGAGAGAGAGAGAGAGAGAGAGAGAGAGAGAGAGAGAGTATCTTATTATTTACCACAAAACCCCTGATTCTACGGTAAAACACCCATTATTTACCACAAAAACCCCTAATTCTATGGTAAAACTCCTATTATTTACCACACAAAACCCTGATTTTACCTCTCATTTTACAGTAAAACCTTTTATTTACAATTAAAAAAAAGCCTGTGATTTCAACTTTTAAAAGATGGGCTAACATCACTCAAGTGGTTCGTAGCAAACTGCCAGGTTTAAATCATTTTTGCAAATAAAGATTTTGGGTGGCTAACATCTGTTTGTTAATAGAAGATCTTAAAAGATGATAGAAACTTGTTATTAATATGCGCTCACACGTGCGCACAGAGAATGAGAGAGAGAGAGAGGGTGTATCTTATTATTTACCACAAAACCCCCTGATTCTACGGTAAAACACCTATTATTACCACAAAAACCCTAATTCTATGGTAAAACTCCTATTATTTACCACACAAAATCCTGATTTTACCTCTCATTTTACAGTAAAACCTCCTATTTACAATAAAAAAAAGCCTGTGATTTCAACTTTTAAACAAGGTTTAAGATATTGTTTGAATTGGCCCAGTACGTACCAGTTTTGGTAGCTGTTAGAGTGATTGTATGGGTGTATCTTATTGGGTGGTCTTGAGACTACCTTTTTCTTTTCTTCTTATTTTTTCAAATATTATGATCAATGGAGATGGGGAGGGGAAAATAACTCTATTTTTATTCCCCAAAACATGGTATGGGAGTTGTGATGTTGATTGGGCTGGGGCCATTACAAAAGGAAAAGCGTAAGGATGCCGACCATATAATAATCAGATCGTGTATGGGGTCCGCCATAATGTTTGTATGCCATCCAACCTGTTCATAAGGTGTGCTCGACCAGGATAAAGGGATGCCCCAAAAAATCGAACATATCCAAAAAATAGGTGGGCCACACCAATTGAATTTGGTGGTTTTGGCACATTTTACACTGTTTCCAATGGTATGGCCCACTTAAGTTTTGGATTAGCCTGAATTTTGGCTGTATTGTCTACTTTTGATGTCCACTGTCCATCATGTGGGGTGCACCTTTGATGTGGACCATCCATGATGTTGGGCCACCTTGGATATGGGCTGTCTATCATATGAGACCTTGGATGTGGACCATTCATTAAGTGGGGTCCACTTGATGTAGACCATCCATCATTTGGTGCCACACTTTGATGTAGGTTATCCATCATGTGTATGGGGCTCATCATAACATTTATATGCCATCCGACCTGTTCATAAGGCGTGCCCAACTGGGATAAAGGGATGCGCCCAAAAATCGAACAAATCCAAAAACAGGTGGGCCATACCAATTGAATTTGGTGGTTTTGGCACATTTTACAGTTTCCAATGGTATGGTCCACTTGAGTTTTGGATTAGCCTGATTTTGGGGGTCTTGTCTACTTTTGATGTCCACCGTCCGTCATTTGGGATGTGCCTTTGATGTGGACCATCCATCATGTTGGGCCACCTTGGATATGGGCCGTCCATCATCCGAGGCCACACTTTGATGTAGGTCATCCATGATCCATCGTGTGTTTGGGGTCCATCGTAATGTTTATATGCCTTCCAACTTGTTCATAAGGTGCGCCCAACCAAGATGCCTCGAAAATCGAACAAATCCAAAAACAGGGGGGGCACACCAATTGAATTTCACATTTTACACTATTTCCAATGGTATGGCCCACTTGAGTTTTGGATTAGCGTGAATTTTGGGTGTCATCTTTTCATGTCCATCATCCATCATGTGGGGTGCACCTTTGATATGGATAATCCATCATATTGGGCTACATTGGATATGGGCCGTCCATCATGCGAGACCTTGGATGTGGACTGTTCATTAGGCAGCGCCCACTTGATGTAGACCGTCAATCATCCAAGGCCACACTTCGATGTAGGTCATCCATCATATCGGGCCCATCTTTGATTTGAATGTTCCATTATGTGGGCCCACTTGGACCATCTATTGTATAGGACCCACCTTCAATATGGGTCAATATCATGTAGCACACCTTCGATGTCAACTGTTTATCGTGTGTGTCCCATGTTCAATGTGGGTTGTTCATCATGTGGGCCCACCTTCGATGTCAATTGTCCATCATCTGGGTCCCGCCTTCACTGTCCACCTTCCATCATGCGGCTTTCACCTTTGATGTGGACCATCTATTGTGTTTGGCTTACCTTCAATATGGGTAGTTCATCATGTGGGACCACCTTCGATGTCAATTGTCCTTCAATGTCCATCATTCATCATGTGAGGCCCACCTTTGATGTGGACCATCTATCTTGTGTGGCCTGCCTTCATTATGGGTTGTTCATCATGTGAGGCCCACCTTTGATGCGATGGGAGAGATTGTAAAGAGGAGAATGAGAATTTCTTAAAAAGTTTAGGGACAAACTTGTTCCAAAAAAATCCCTAAAATGTCTACCCACTTTAGCAAAATCAGATCTTAAAAAAAGGCACACCCTTTCATACCTAAAGAATTAAGAGGTAAAATCTCTTATGTCTAAATTAGTAGGATATAAAATTTGACCATTACCAAACAACCTAATTTTGGAAATAGATTTATCTTTTAAGAAATAAGCAAATAAGTTTTCATTTGTAGAGAATGCCAAATGGCTCCTTGGACTTGGAGCCCTTGACTATAATGCCTAGCCTATCGTGCTTCGATTGAAACAACGCGTAGACTATAGTGCCTCTCTCACCCCACTGTTTTTTTAATCAATAAAAACATTTGAAATTGTGTTAGAGCATGATGAATGATACTTAGGCACTTTGAAGTTGCATGTGGATACAAGCAATTGAAATTAAACTGCCCACATTATGGGTCCAATTTAGGTGTCATGAACTAACAAATTATGCTTATTTGATAATATGATTGTTGGGCATTTATTGGATGGTTGAAAATGAAAAATATCCAACGATCCTATTTCAACAAAGTGTCCATGAATCAAAGGTTAGTATTGTTCAACCAATCTAATATTGGGACTGTGACTCAACGACATTACATTCTAGAATTTACTTGGTTTAATTTATGTTAATATATAATTTCTCAGTACATGTACAATTTATCAAGTGTCACAAGCTACAAGAGTATTAAATAACTCCCTCAAATCTGATATTAAGTGAAAGTGTAGTGTTTTCCAATGAAGTCTATTATCTAAAAGGAGAAAAACATACCATGTTGCCAACACCATTCACTGTCTGATCTCCAACAGCCTCATAAGCTTTAGGAGTGCAAGGTTTATAAGCGTTAGGAGTGCAATGATAAACCTGACGACATGGAGGGGTAGGGAATGATGGGTGATGAGAACATGATTGTATGAGAGATGTAGAATTTAACAAATTTGTTATCAAAATTAAAAAATTAATATCCATAACAAAAAGAAAAGAGTTTTTTTTTGAGGCAAATAACACTTCATTGAGCTTTTATCGAAAATTTAGGTCAAAGATATGACATGCTATGCACGTAGAGATTGGTGTGGATCTCATGAAACTCCACACTCTACTACTAGGAAGGTGTCATATAATGGCCGTTATGTAACGGCATGTCCTGTTACCCTTTACGAGGTCGTAATGGCCCCCCCTTAAAAAATTGGACTGTAATGAGCCGCTATGCATAGGATATTTGAAAATCTTTTTTTTTTTTTCTCCAGAAGAAGAAGAGACGTTCTTCTTCTTGTTCTTTCTTCTTTCTCCTCCTCTTGCATGCAACGTCTCTCTCTCTCTCTCACACTGCCCTCCCTCTCTAGGCTCTTCTCCTCTTACGTCTCTCTCTCTCTCTGGTCTCTATTCGCTCTCCTCTTCTTCTCCTGCTCTTGCTGCAATCTCTCTCTCACACACACACACACACATTTTAAAAAGGGGAGTGATATAGATCATATAGTACTTTAGTAGTGCATGACACTTGATATACGTACTCACAAAATTGTATACATTGCATATCATAACTCAAAATAATCCAATTAAATTGTGGGACACACTGTTGCTAAGTCACAGTCCCAAAATTAGCGTGTTTGAAATAGGGCCACTGGATATTTTTAAAACTTCACCATCCAATAAATGTCCATAGATCTCATAGTCAGATGATGAAATGAGCATAATTTAGGGCTGATTGCATTAGTGGTATGTGTGCCATTGATTCCATGAATTTTGGGCCGATTTGGGGGCATTCGAGTGGCCCTCAAATTGGCGACATTATTATTCCGAATTTAATTTTAATTTTTCTTATAATTTTTAAGATGTCAAATGCCTAGGGATATGCATTAGTGGGATGGGTGCCATAGATTGCTTGAATTTGGGACCGATTTGGGGGCGGTCAAGTGGTCCCCTAAGTTGGTGACACTATTCATCCAAATTTAATTCCATTTTTCTCATAATTTCTTAGGGAGATGATATCAAATCCCGAAGGACGTGCATTAGTGGAATGAGTACCATAGCCTTCATGAATTTTGGGCCGATTTAGGGGCATTCAAGTGGTCTCCCAAACTAGGGACACTATTCATCTGAATTTACTTTCTATTTTTTCTTAAAATTACTTAGGGGGAACTATGATGTCAAATGCTTAGAGATGTGTATTGATGATTATCATAGCTTGCATTAATTTTGTGCCAATTTGGGGTCAATATAAGCCTGCCAAGTTAATAAAATCATCAGACAGGCCGGGACAACATTCTTACCAAAGAGTGGATCATTACACCATCATAAACATGTTTAAAACCACACAAGAATACATATTTGGAATCCTCTCCAATATTCTGGATTTTTTCCAACTTTTTTTGGAAAAGAAAATAGTAACGGTCCAGGCTGTTGCTCCCAATGTTACCGTTACAGCATTCTAGACCACTAGACTATTATATGAAACTTTGGTATCCATAAAGATGAGTTATTCTATGCTGTTAAGTTGCAAATCATCATTCATGCACATAGGAGCCATAAACATGGCATACCTTTACCTCAATCCAAATTGCCAAACCATTATCTCCGCTGTAGAAGGATCATAAGCCAAAATTAGATTGATTGGGCATTCACAGTCTTCACCTAATAGACATTTGTTTCCTGAATTTGGACTTCCACATTTTTCGTTATTACTGTTTATTTTGCAGCTGCTAATCGGAGAGTCAAGATCATCAGCTTAGCGTGACTCTTCAGTTATGATCCATTTATATGGTCCGACGATTTGTATGGTTTTGATTGATTTACATATAATGCTATCTGGCGTTTGGTGGCTTTATGTGTGTATGGATCATCTTACTTTGCTAGATTGTCATCAGTTTTTATTTTTTATTTTTTCAAGATAATAAAAGCCAAGGGCTTGTCTGGATTTGTGGAAAGCGTGGGAAAAGAAATATTGTTTCTTGGGAAACCTTATTTCCGGGAAACTATGGGAAAGGAAACTTTTTTTTTTCCATGTTTGTTTTTATCAAATAAGATTTGCCTAAAAAAATTGAGGGGTGTTTCTCAATTCATTGATTGGTCAAATAAAAAAAAATCCTGGCGGTTATTAGCATGTGACAGATTAACACATGATATGGAATGCTCGAAGATAGACTATGGCACTCGTGGGTGCTTAAGCTTAATGGTGTCGTGTCACACATGATAAATGAGGGCGCTTGAAGTTGTATGATGGCACATGTGACACAAGCGACACATTAGCACATTTGACACGTGGACATTTGAAGGTAGATGGTGGCACATGTGCACATAGGCACATTGGCACATGCATCACATGTAGAGTGATTGAAGATGGGCAATGATACATGTGGCACAGTGGCACATGTGGGAGCTTTGCACTTGTGGGCTGCAAACGAAAGATGGATAGTGGCACATGTACCATACAACTGAAGATGGACAATGGAAAGTTGGCACATACAGCACATGTAAGGTGCTTTGTACATGTTGGGTCCAAGTGAAGATGGATGGTGGCACTTGTGTGACAAAATAGAAGATGGACGGTGGAATATTTGCATATAACACATGTGAGGCAATTGGAGATGGGCGGTGGCACATATGTGTTTAACTCTTGAGAAATTCATTTTCCACGACCGCGGGAAAAATGCCTTTCTGAGGGGTAGAGGTGGGAAAATAAATTCGTTGATTTTTCAACAAAAAGTGGACGTGAGAAATGGTGTTTCCCACCAATTCTCAGACAAAAGTCTTCACAAACAATAGAAAATGTGTTTCATGGGAAATGATTGATTTTGACTGTAAGCGAAAGATTTCTAGTGATACAAAACATTGGACTCTAACCTGAGTGCTATGGACTAGCTTCCTTATCTGATGCACTACACTCAAATTAGGGACATGGCGCAGCAGAACATGATCAAGACCACTCATTGGATGGGTTCCTCACTTCCACCGTGGATGAACTGCTGTCCATTCACAAATCACATGGATTGGATGAGCATTTGCCTGTTTCTCCAATTTGGCGTGTTGACCTGTTTTCAAAACATTGGTTTTAGGGGTCTTTATTTGTGCAATGATCAATTTCGGCTGTAATGAAAGATTCCTATTGATAGGAATTGGAATCGTGAGAGCAATCGACCAGCTTCCTTATTGGGTGCACTGCACTCAAATTAGTGTAAGGCTATGTTTCTGTTAAGATGGATTGCATTTGTTAACCGGAGTTTTTGCTGTTGATCTTTGTTTTTTGGGTCTTTTAATCTTATGATTGGTTTTGTTTTTGGAAATCAGTTCCCAATGACATACTGGGTTTAATTCACTTATAAATGTTAAATATGTGTTGTATTTGTTTCCCATCTTTGTTTTGTACTTCCATTTTAGTTAATTTTAGGGATTTTTATCAAGAGATTAATCCTTTTTATTTTGCTCAGCCAGTTAATTATGTTATTAATATATTTTTTTTGTTGTCTTATTGGTAAAGGTGCCGAGTATATAATTTTTTGTCAAATTTTCTTGTGGTATCATAATCATCTCGAGGTCATGTTCTATATTTGTTTCCCATCTCTGTTTTGCACTTCCATTTTAATTGATTTAAAGGAATTTTTATGAAGAGATTAGTCCATTTTATTTTGATCAGCCAGTTAATTATGATGTTAAAATTTTTTTTGGTCTGATTGGTGAGGGTGCTGAGTAGATAATTTTTTGTCAATTTTATTTGTGGTATCATAATTATCTCGAGATCATTGTTGGCTCTTGATAAAAGAACATCGTCGGCGTCGGCGTCGTCGTTATCATCAATATCATCACCACCACTCAGGATGTCATTAGTATAGGATAATCCAGGTTGTCATTATCATCACCATGAAAGAACCTTGGAGTATAAGAACTATTTCTCAATCGAATAATTGGAATGAATACAAAGTTATGGCGTTTATAGACCTCTTAAGTGTACCTTGAAGATTCTAGAGATTTTCTCAAGCTCATCTAGATAGATCCTGGAAATCTTCTCAATCCTATCTAAAAGATCTACGGAGATTACTACATAGATTACAAGAATGCTCTCAAAGTAGATGGAAATTACAAAGAATATTGTCATACAAATCACACAAAAATTCAACATGTATACTACTATTTCTTAACAATGTTTATTTTGTTTTCAAGCTGAGAATTGTTATAAAAGTTTCAACGACATCTTACTCGGGACTCTTGAGTTTCTCTTTTCTTTTCCAACAATCCAAACAAGCCCTAGAAATGGAATCCATGTTTCAAGGGTGCTCATGGAAATACTCATCAGTATCATCATCATCATCTAAACCTTGTCCCGATTAATTAGGGTCAGAAACATGAATCCTGTTTTGCCATTCCACTTTATCATGGGCACTGGGAAGTTTTTAATTATGGGCGTTTAGTAACCACTGTTTTGTCGTGATGTGGTCCACCTTGTATTTGGATCTACCTAATTTTTGGGCTAATGCCTTAAAAAGGAATTTCATCATTGAAATTTGGGTTTACTAACTCTGTTTGTAGGCTATGGGCCTCTCCAAAATTTGAGGAGAGAGAGACCATCATATTTCATCCCCCTTTTCAAAATTTTGAGGAGAGAGAGACCATTATATTTCATCCCCCTTTTCATTTAATAAACTAAGTTTTTCCATCAGTAGATGATAATGGCCCATCATTGTTATTTGTTTGTCGAATGAGGATCATTCAAGGGTGGATTTCATATGATTGCACTCCATATACATTTATGTTCTATATTATGCATATGATAGTAACTGTGGTATGAAATTTTATTTTATTTTATTTTATTATTATTATTATTATTATTTGCAATTGGATAAAAGTTTGTTACTAATAGTACTCACGAAACTATTCTTTATCTATATAATTTTATTCTATTTAGTTGAAAATTTTATGTGGAGAGAAGAAGAAGAAGATGGATATCTTACGATAAAGTTGATTAAAGTTCATAAACGTTAGTTTTTTTTTTTTTTAAATTTTGTGTTAAAAAATGTTGTTGCTGTTTTTTTATTTTAATTTTAATTTTTTTATTTTTTAAATTTGACTGCTTCCCTCAAAATAATTTCTTTGCATGTGTACCGCTTTAAATGCAGTAAAAATATTCAATAGAGATGGACCAAATTGAAAATTAGAGTGCTAATAGAATGTTCTCCCCCCCCCCCCCACCTTTTTATGTTTGTTTTTGTTATCCCATCTTTCTTATAAAGATATTTTTGGCTTTTTCAATAGATGTGTGGGTGAATGTAAAAATCCAATGGATTACAGTGTAAATGAAATGTAAAAATGCAATGGGTCCCTAATAAATGTTTTTTTTTTTTTTCTTTTCCAGATTGGTCTAGATTAGCGGTGCAAAGAAATTGGCCATTTTGGGCTTCTAAACGTATGTGGACTGCACCAATCATCTAACTGTTCATGTGGGTCTTTTTGGGGATCATTAACACATGATCTTTAGGACTGGGATGTGCATCTTAAGTGGAGAATTTAGACCTCAAAGACAACTCAAAACTTCAATGAGAAAGAATGACCACAACAGTCCAACAAGTGGGTCACTTTGAGCATCAAAACTGATAATGGTCACTTCAGTAGTCGACGAATTGAAGTATAGTTACTACCAATTAAAACTGATGATAATCGGTGATTATGCTTCAATTTGTCGACTACTAAAGTGGCCACAATCAGTTCTGATGCTCCAAGTAGCCAACTTATTGGACCATTGTGGTCGTTCTCTCTCACCGATGTTTTGAGTGGTATTTTATGTATAAATTCCCCACTTATGATGTCCATCCTGGCCCTAAAGATCATATGTTAATAATTCTAAAAAAGGCCCACGTGAACAGTTAGATGATTAGTGTGATTTCACATTGCGAAATTGCAATGTGAAATAAGTGACCCGAGCTCTTTGAATCAACATGTGGAGCAAGCTAAATCCATTACTACCCTTAGAAGTAGAAAGACAATTGACAAAACCATTCCGACGAGGGCTGAGAAGCCTAAGGACTTGGAAGAATCCAAGGGGAATAATGGAATTAGTGACGTCCCACATGAGCAAGAACTAGACACACACTACAAGCCTGTTGCACCAGTCCTAGAACGGTTGATTTCATGTAAGCCTTTGGCCAACACTCGGGACATCTTAGAGGTGTTTAAACAGGTGAAGGTCAATATCCCTATATTGGATGCCATTAAGCAAATTCCCTCACATGCCAAGTTTCTAAAGGATCTATGCACGGTCAAAAGATGACAAAACATACAAAGAAATTCTTATTGGCCGAGAAAGTGAGTGCCATCCTCAAGCAAGATGTACCATAGAAATACAAAGATCTCGGTAGTGTTCACAACCCCAAGTGTAGGGTCGCGATGTAGTAATAATCTTGGTAAGACCGAGGTCGAATCCACAGGGACTGAACCTTGTACGTAATTTGAAAGTAACTCGAACTAGAACTAGGCGAAGATGTAATCTAAATCAGAAAGAATTAAGAGAGTAATGGTGAATTATTAACTAAAACTTGGAAAATCTAAAGGTGGGAAACTAGGGTGTCAAGGATCCACTTGTAGCAATCGGGAAGCTACCTTGCATTGATTCAAGGACACAACTGGAATCAGAGTCCTATCCTATCTAATTGGTAAGAAGAGATTTGTCAGATCTCTGAACTTCTCATGGATCTAATCATTAATAGATAAAAGTGGTGAAGATTTGTAAGTGATTCCGTCACCTAACCATGCCCAGGAGACTATGGCAAACAACAACAATTTACCAATCTCACAGCAAATCATAGGAGAATTGTGAAAGTTAGGAAGGATTCCGTCACCCTACCATGCCTATGGGACGATGGTAAACAGCCGGTCTTACTAATTTCACAATCTCAATAATGGAAAGAGCATACTTAAAGCTATTGCAGATCCATTGTAATTTAAGTCACAACAAACCATTAAAAACTAAAAGTATACCTTTATAATTAAACTAGAATCCAAAAGAGTTCAACAAAACATAAATCAAAACCAAGTAAACATCCCAATCACGCCACAAGCTTCACCTCTTAGCCCTAGCTAAGAGGTTTAACTTATCATAAACATGTTAAAATCTCAGAAACGGAAAGAAATAAACAAAGAAAAAAAGAAGAAAGGAACTTCTGGAAACTGGTTTCTAGATTTGCCTCCACGGCTGCCCTCCACGTCCCAGCTCTCTCTCTCTCTCTCTCTCTCTCTCTCTTCTTCACGTGTGTAAGATGATCCCATCACTCTCTTTCTCTTCTCCTTTTATAGCAGTAGATGATGGCGGTGGGTGGACGTCGGTGGTGCGTAAGCTAGTTACGTAGAAGGAATTACGCAGCAACGTTTGCGTTTGTTTTAACTTTGGGAAGTAAGATTTCTAAGAGAATGAAATCCGACCACACGAATGTGGTCGAAATAATCTTCTCCTTTGGTTGGACTGTCTGGATCAGTGATCCGACCCTGACCGTGATCGCCGAATCGTCCAAAACCTCTGGTTTTTATGGACGTGCGCAGCCTGTGCAATTCATCTTGCGCTGATTCTTGATGGGGCCCATGATCGAAGTTGGACAGGAAATCCACTCCGTCCATCAGATTTGCAAGGTCATGCCCAGCAATGGCGTCAAATATGGGACAAATCTGAGTCTCAGGTGAGCCACAACACATTTGACAATCCGACCGTATCAACGCTTTAACGTGCCTGTTGAGGCAACGTAACAGTGGCACATATTGGTCGTAGCATCAGGTGGGGTCCACTGTGATGTTTGGTAAGCAATCCACTCCGTTCACCATCTTTGTCCCACTATTTTATGACATGGGGTAAAAGATGAGGAAATTTTGTAAATCAGGTGGGCCGCACCATCTAAATAAGTGGAAATTGACACTCACCGTTAAATCTGGTATTGGTTGCACAGTGCCATGCATGGTGCTAGTTTTATTTATAAAATTGCCATCAATTCCTCAATCACCTTCCGGCATCAGTTATGTTAGAGTACTCCGTCCAAACGCCTTGAAATTTGGCGGATATCCATCGTTTTTCATGTTCTTTCCATCGGTTCAGTTTGGGTCCCAATCTCCTAAGGATGTCCAAGATGCTTTCTTAATGGGTAATTGTCTAATCTTGCCCATCGGGTCACTTATATACTGATCCAAGAGCTGAATTTTGACGTGTACGGTTAATTTATGGTCCCTATGCTAGATATAAAGTTTCGAGCCGAACGGATGGTGGGAACTCTGTGATCTTGCATTTTGGACGACTTTCAGGCCCGTTTAAACCCAATCACTTGATCTTCTCAGATCTTTGGCGTGTAAATTCCTCGATCTTGGTCCCCTGGGATCCGTCCCTTGCCTTGGTGATTTTAGAGCGTTAAATCCATGCTTTTAATACCCTTTTTAGTCCAAGCTCTTTAAATTTACCTTGCAACAAAAATACGATTAAAATAAGAAGTTAAACATTATCGTGTTCGTAAAATCAGGTAATAATTGGGGTCTAATATACAATATTTGACCCTCAACAGGTAGCCCAACCATCACTTGTGTAATTGAGAATCACCGGATTGAGCATGCACTTCTTGACTTGGGGGGCAAGTGTAAATCTGATCCCTTACTCAGTATACGAACAACTTGGCCTTGTTGAATTAAAAACCACCAGGACCACACTACAACTTGCTGACCGTTCAGTTTATGTATCGAGATGGATAATCGAGGACGTGCTAGTGCAAGTCGATAAATTCTACTATCCAATAGATTTTATTGTTCTAGACACTCAGCCTGTCATTGAAGCAAGCACTCATATTCCCGTCATTGCCCATTCTTTGCTACATCAAATGCAATTATCAATTGTATGAATGGAGTGATGAAATACCAATTAAAACTGATGATAATCAGCAATTATGCTTCAATTCGTTGACTACTAAAGTGACCACAATCAGTTTTGATGCTTCAAGTGGCCAACTTATTGGACTGTTGTGGTCATTCTTTCTCACTGATGTTTTGAGTGGTCTTTGATGTCTAAATTCTCCACTTATGATATCCATCTCGGCCTTAAAGATCGTATGTTAATAATTCTAAAAAAGGCCCATGTGAACGATTAGATGATTGGTGTGATCCACATTTTTAGAGACCCAAAATGGTCCTTTTTTTTGTGCGGGCTAATTTGGATCAATTTGGAAGAAAAAAAAACCATTGTTAGGGATTGTTGTAATTCATTAGATTTTTAAATTCACTTGCATATCTGTTGAAAAAGCGAAAAAATTCTTTACAAGAAAGATGAAATAATATAGACAAAAGTTAAACAAGGAAAAAAAGAGAGGAAAAGAACGTTCTATTACCACTTCAATTTGGTCACTCTCTATTGAATCTTTTTACTGTATTTAAATTGGTACATATACAATGAAAATATATAGAGGGAATGAGCAAAAAAAAAAGGAGCGATAATAACATTCTTTAAAACAAAATTGCGTAAAAAAAGCTTAACTTTTATTGTAAGATATCTATCTTCTTCAATTTCTTCTTGTTCTTGTTCTTCTTCTCTTTGCATAAAATATTGAAATAAGTATAATAAAATTATATAGATAAAATGATAGTTTTGCAAGTACGATTAGTATCAAACTTTTATCCAATTGTAAAAAAGAAAAAAGAAAAAAGAAAAAAAGAAAACCATATCACGGTTACTATCATATGCGTAATATATAACATTAATGTATGTGGTGTGCAATTATATGAAATCCAACCCTTGAATGGTCTTCATAAGACAAACAAATGACAGTGATGAGCCATTGTCATGTGCCGATGAAAAAACTTAGTTTATTACATGAAAATGAGGATGAAATATGGTCTCTCTCCTCAAAATTTGGAGAGACCCATAGCATACAGGCAGAGTTGGTATATCTAAATTTCAATGATGAAATTCCTTTTGGGTCATGAGCCCAAAAAGTAGGTAGATCCAAATCTCATGTGGTCAACATGACAGGTAAACAATGGTTTTTGAACACCCTCCATTAAAAACTTATGAGGGCCCATTGTGATGTTGATTTTCCATCCAACCTGTTGATTGGCTTACACAGACCTGGATGAAGGGAAATCGCAAATATCAGCTTGATCCAAAACTTTTGTGGCCCCCAAGAAGGTTTTTATGGTGGGTGTTCAATCTCCACGGTTTCATCTAGTGTGGTCCACCCGAGATTTGGATCTGCCTCAATTTTGGGCTCATGCCATAAAATAAGATGCAAAAAGGGATGAACAACGTGGATAAAACACATACATCATGGTGGGGCCCACATTGAACTGTCCATCGTCCAATAGGTGTTAGTATGCAATCCCTGTCCAATGAAAATGATGGAAACATTTTGAAATTTTAACTTTGAAGGTGAACTTGTACAAAGACGTAATGACTCTGCCTTAGCGTCGGGGATGCCCATAATGGGCCCCATCTTGATGTGTGTGAGAAATCAACCTTGTTCAGTTGTTTTGCCATCTCATTTTAGGGCATGAGCCCAAAAATGAGGCCGATCCAAAGCCTTCAGTTAGACCAACATGAGGCTGATCCAAAGCCTTCAGTTAGACCGTAGGTCATTAAGCCTTGTCTTACTACCTCCATCCGCCTCCTTTTGGACCTTCTCCTTGCCCTTTTAGAACCTTCAAATTGTACCCACTCACTCCTAACCGACGTGATTCTTGATCTCTGTTGCACATCCCCAAACCATTTAAGTCTACTTTCCCTCATCTTTGGTACCTATTGGTGCTACTCTTAAGATCCCTCGAATGCATTCATTTCTAATTCCATCCTTGTCTTGCCACTAATCCATCTCAGCATCCTCATTTCAGCTACACTCGTCCTATCACCTATGAACATGTTATTACTTAAATGCCCAACATTATGTCCCGTAAAGCATGGCTAGCATCTTTCAAAAAAGATAAAGCATGGCTAGTCTTATAACTATTTTGTAAAATTTCCTTTTTAGTTTAGTGGCACACAATGATCACATAAAACTCCAGAGACATCTCCATTTCTTCCACCTAACTTGAATCTGTGGGCAACATCCTTCTCAATCCCTACACTGTCATTAATAATTGACCCAAGGTATCGAAATTGGTCATTTTGGGAAACTTTTTGGTCAATAATCTTAACTAATTTCTCATTTTTCACTGCTATTGTTACTGAAATTGCACTCCATATATTCCGTTGGACTCCAACAAATTTTAAATCCTTTAGATTCTATAGCATCCCTCCATAAATCTAGCTTTGTGTTTATGCCCTCCCTTGTCTTGTTAATCAAAACCATGTCATTTACAAACAACATACACCATGGGATCTCACCCCACAAATGCATCATTAACTTGTCCATAACCAATGCAAAAAGGTACTGGCTCAATGGCGACCCCTCGTGCAAGCCTAAAGTAATTGGGAACCCACTTGTTTCTCCACTAGTGGTCCTCACATTTGTTACCACTCTTACATATCCTTAAATTTTTTTTTTTTTACTAACTACATTATGAGTTGATACATATCCTTAATTATGTCAATATATCCTCTTGAAATTCCTTTCTTTCCAAACACCTACCAGATTAACTCTCTATGAACCTTATTGAATGCCTTCTTGTGGCCAATAAAGACCATGTGGAGATCCTTCCCCCACTCCTTCTCCATCAATTGTCTAAGTAGGACCTTTATTCTTACAAATAGGTATCATGGTACTTTTCTTTCATTCATTTGCATTTCCTTCGATCTTACAATCTTGTTGAATAACTTTGTCTACCAAAATAACCCAGTATCTCCCATACACTTCTAGACCTCTATTGGTACGCAACTGGTCCGAGGGCCTTTCCTGTTTTCATATTTCTGTAAGCTTCTTTCACGTTTAGATACCCTAATTGATGCAGGGCCGATGCATGAACTGAGTAACATTGAGATCAAATAGCCGAATTAAGATATTTAATAAAAAAACAAGATATTTAATAAAAAAACACAAACATCGCTATAATCATCACAAATATCATGAAAATCAAAAGAAAGCCATGCATAATCCTAGCCTAAGCTACCAACATCGTAACTCAAGATCATTAAAATAAAAAAAAACTAGGATTTAATGGATGTAGGGACATCCAATTAACATAGGATATAGTTTATTTCAAAATAGGATACCTAATACAACCTAGGGTGAAAATTAGGGTTTTGGTAATTTGGGAAAGTAGGAAATTTAGGTTTAGGGTTAGGGGTTTCAGGGATGGAAGAAAGGAGTTTTGATATAATGATGGTGGGAAACCAAAATGGGTAGGTGGGTTTCACACGTGTGGCGTAGGAGGATGAGTTTAGGTCAGTTAGGGTTTGGATTAAGGATGAGTATGGAAAAGTTGGGTTTAGGAGAAGATGGAGATTTGTGATGAGATAATTAAGAATCTGAAGAAAATACCCGGATGGGGAAGAAAAGAGAAGATGGTGTGGGGATAGATGGAGATTAGCATCGCACCAATCTTCCTTCCAAATCGTATGGAAGTATCTTCAAATCGCATGAAGATGGGAAAAGAAAGCAAGAGCTTTTCTCTCTCTTTAAAAAAAAAAAAAAATCACGAAATTCAATGAGGGAGGTCACACCCCCTCCTCTTTTTATAGATTCAAGAAGTTTCAAAAATTACAAAAATCCTTGTCTTGTGAACTTTAATGAAAATAGACCTAGTTTAAATAAGATCAACTAAAACACTCATAATGTGTCCAAATATAAAATAATCAAAAACTAAATTCTAAAATATGATAAAGTCAAAAATTGATGTTGACGATCAACGATCAATGGCCCAATCATGTGATCCATG
The DNA here is from genome assembly GCA_030180095.1 of Magnolia changhungtana. Lineage (NCBI taxonomy): Eukaryota > Viridiplantae > Streptophyta > Magnoliopsida > Magnoliales > Magnoliaceae > Magnolia > Magnolia changhungtana. The sequence continues at coordinate 604,266 of JASAUF010000646.1, forward strand.
CGATCCAATGGTCCGATCGTCGCGTCCCTCCGATCCAACGGTCTGGATCACTCCATAAAGCAGCCCATGTGCATCTTTCCAATGTGGGGTCTTCTAGATGCTCGCACATGCACATGGGGTATTTAGCACGATTATAGGTACTCGCCTAGCCACAGGGAAATCGGCGCGGCCCGCCTCCTCCTCTGATATGTACGTAAGGGTGTACGTGACGTGATGTCCTCATCACTAATCCTATGAAACTATCCATCTCCGACGTCAATTGAATTCATGGTTCTTTCTATCCCTATGCTCTCATAGTGGTTGTCAATTAACTAGTTTTGAAAATATCTTCTCCACCTTTCCTTGATTTCATTGTCTTTTATTAGTACCCTCTAGTTATTGCTCTTAATGGATCTAACACGATCTAGGTCCCCACACTTCTCCCACTCATTATTGCACTTTGAAGACATCTTGCTTGCATTTTCTTGTCCCCAATCTATTGTACGTGTATGCTTATCCTCACTTATAACTTTCTTAGCAATCTTTTTCGAAGTGCTCATTTGGATAATTACTACATTTTCTTTTCTTTTCCCTTGGATCGCAAATATTGAAACATTCTTTCAGCAAGCGCAAAATATTAGCTCATTTTTGTTACATGATTCATCATTTTAGTGCACCCATCTCGTGCATGTGGCAGTTCGACGTTGGAGAATGTTTCTTGCATTGGCAATTTTGGGAATTCTGAAGCCATCATATTTTAAAATTCTAATTGCCTCCCTCTTTCTCTCGGAGGTTTTTGGCTTTCCTATGGGTGCAAATTTTTGTGCAGCTGGCTAACAAACCCGTGGGTGTTTTCATGGGCTATGGTTGGCTATTTTCCAAATACAAGCACACCCCTTCCTCTTCAGAGAAGTTTGCTGTTGAGTGTTGGTGACTTTGTATACAGTCCCACGTGAGTGTTGGTGACTTCTTTTTAAATTCATGTGAGAAGTTTGCTGTTGAGGTTGAGTGTTGGTGACTTTGTATACAGTCCAACATGGGTGTTGGTGAGTTTGTATACAGCCCCACAGATTTGTCTCCTTCACGTTTTGCGATTGTAGCTGCTTTATTTTTTCCCAGTTTTATGGTTACTTCTATGCGTTGCTTTGTTCAATATACACATGATGAGGGTTCATGGCGTATTGATGGTTGCTTCAACTACATAAAACCATTATGATTTTCTGACTCCTTAACGGTGCATGTTATGTTCTCGACTTGATGTATGATCTTTGTGATCGTTTTCTACTCTTTAAGCATGTAGTCTGGGTCTCCTTACGCTGTATCTGATTGAGTTGCCCTATGTCTGTGATCTGCCAATTAAATTGTTGAAATTGTTGGGTCTATATATCGAGATTCATCGAAATTTTAGCCATCTCAGTTAAATGCTTTTTTCTTTTTCATTTTTATCAGGTAAGTTTATTTGGAATGTGTTTTCATCTATATGGTTCCTTATACAGGGTCTTGCTAATCAACTGTCACAATATGTTTTCATAAATATGGTTTGATTATTGCCTCTCTCTTGAGCATATTATTTGCAAGAACTGTAAATGGTTTAGAAGATGCATCTCGTTGTTTTCATAAAAAAGACCAATCTATTTTGTCATTATCATGGTTTTGGTTGGATCTTGAAAAATGAGAAGTAATGTTTCTGCTGTTACCATGTTCATATTTAGGTTCTGAACAATGGCTTTCGCCAATAGAGTTGGAAATTTACTCAAACATGTTGTGAGCAAGAACATTAGACCGGAGCTGTCTGCATCAAACCCATCGATATTCCAAGCAATACGCTGCATGTCATCTTCCAAGCTCTTCATTGGAGGTGTGTTTGATCTTTCTACTGTTGATAATGGTGAATATTCTAATTTTTTATTGCCTTTTTTGATACCTTTACGATCTGTCTCAGGGCTCTCATATAGCACTGACGACACAAGTCTTAGAGAAGCATTTACTAACTATGGAGAAATCATTGATGGTATGTCGCCATTTACATTTCTGGGTGCATATTCATAATGTCTTCTAGCAAACCTGATTAGGATGATGGTTCCTTGCAGCAAGAGTTATCATGGATCGTGAGACAGGCAGATCTAGAGGCTTTGGGTTTATTACTTTCACATCTAGTGAGGAGGCCTCTGCAGCCATTTCTGCCATGGATGGGAAGGTATGACTTCAACTTGTACACTCCAAGACTTGATGTGTGTGTGTGTGTGTGTGTGTGTGTGTGTGTGTGTGTGTGTGTGTGTGTGTGTGTGAGTTTGATGTGTGTCGGGGTGTGATGCATGTGCACACGGGTATGCGCATGTGTGTGTTGCATGTGCGTCTGTCTGGATAAATATACATGCATGAAAAAGAACAAGAAAATACAGGGTCAGAGTTGTGCCATTGAAAGGCCACTCCCTGCTTCAATGCAGATCCCTACACATGGCCCATGTCTATGGGATTGGGACTGTTGTTGGGCCAGCACCCAAAAACCATATTGGTTGGATGCCATGTCATCAGAAGTATTTTGCCTATTAAATGTGGATTGTTGCTATTATTTTCTAACTTCCCATGTCTACGCCAGTAAATGGGGGTGGTAAGGAAGTTCCTGTCTTGCTAATCTTGGGCCATGCCCTGTCTGACGGTCTGGATCTTATACTTGTGTAATGGTCATGGTTCTATGTCAAGGAAACATTGTGAACTAGATCAACTCCCTTTACATTTTTTGTTCTGAATCACGCGATCTGGATTATGATCATTTGTGATCCGGTCGCTATTTTCATGGTTTTATATGAAGGAAACCAATGTGAACTAGATCATCAACCCCCTTTACATTTTTTTTGTTCAGAATCACGCGATCTAGATTATGATCATTTGTGATCCGGTCACTATTTTCACCAATCTGAAGTTGTGATTCTCTACTTTTATTGTTGAGCAGGTCCCAATGTAAATTTATGTTGAGAATATACAGATTCATCCTTTGGTTTAAGCAAATTAGGCGGACAACATAAAAATATTCAGGCAGGATATACAGTAAGGGCCCATTTGGTAACATCAAAGTCCCATACGGGCCATTCTGGATAGATCTGTCCAACTAAGGCCTGTCTGGATAGGCTATTTTGCTCTCCTGACTAACTGTTTGTCAAACACCTTGGAATAGGAGTGGATGGGCAAGCAGATGTGGTGCTTGTTCTCATCTAGCACATTGGCACATTCAGACATGCAGCACCTATGTGCCCATGGTGTATATGTTCCAACATCATGTATTGGAGCAACCCATGATCTAGCTCTTTTGTATCCTTCAAGGACGGTGAATACTTTCCCAATGATATTGTTGTTGTTGCCGTCATTGTCCCTGCCTACAAACATGTTTGAGATGGAAAATTTGGAAGAACAGTGTCCAATATCTCCATGTTGCATGCATGTTATCATAAAATCATATCAGATTGTTTGTCTTAAAACTATGTTACTGATCATAATCAGAAGCGTCCCAAAGCGTAACAAAGTATTTCACAGAGAAGGAAAAGATTTTTTCTTTTTTTTTTTTTTTTTCTTTTTTTTGGGTTTTGCACCAGTTGATATGAACTGCCTTTGGAGTCCTGCTACATAGATCCGTCACATTAGGAATTCATTGGCTTGGTGTAATCTTCCTCCAGGATCTTCACGGCAGGATGGTTAGAGTGAACTACGCAATGGAGAGGACAGGAGGGTTCCGTGGTGGCGGTGGCGGTGGCTATGGTGGCGGTGGCTATGGTGCTGGTGGATACAGTGGCGGGGGCGGCTATGGTGGAGGTGGTGGATACAGTGGTGGCGGCAGCTATGGTGGAGGTGGCTATGGTGGCACAGGTGGTGGATATAGTGGGGGTGGTAATTATGGTGGTGGGGGTGGTAATTATGGTGGTGATGGATTTGGAAGCAGCGGCGGTGGAGGCGGCAGCTATGGTGGAAGTGGCGGTGGTGTCTATGGTGGCAGCAACAGCGGTGGCGGAGGCAGCAGCTATGGTGGAAGTGGCGGTGGTAGTGGCGTCTATGGTGGCAGCAGCAGCGATGGCTTCGGGGATAACAGCAGCGGTGGAAGTTTCGGTGTTGCAGGTGGCAGCGGTGGCTTCGGGGATAACAGCAGCGGTGGAAGTTTCGGTGTTGCAGGTGGCAGCGGCGGGGATAACCATGCTAGCACCACCATCCCTGGAAGCGACAGCTACGCCAGTGGTGGCATCACTGGTGACTTTGGTGGGAGTGGAGGTATAGGCACTGGCAGCTCTGATCATTACAGCAGTGAGCAAGGCCTCACGAATGATGGTCATAATCAGGACAGTCCGTTGGAAGGGAATTATAGAGATGATGATGATGAGCCCGATGACTATGCCAACAAGCGTGGTTGACAAAATGAGCGAAAGATGGAACGAGAGACATTCTGCAGATGGAACTTTGGTATATAAACCAGTAAGGAAAAAAAAGGAAGGAAAACTGCTGTGAACTGCAGTTTATGGATATATTCAGTGGTGTTTCTTTCATCTTTATTACAGTAGTCTTATTACTTTTTGGTGTTTTCTTCCCCATTCTGACTGCTGCTGCAAGTATTGACAAGCTTCCTGCTACTTTTGGTCACATTGTAAATGGACAGGCACTATATAGCTTAGTCCCAGTGTGACAACTATCACCGAGATTTTGAAAATAAACAATATTGCAATAAATCACAAAATGATATTATTGTGAGAAACCAAATCTTGGTGGATTTTATTGTGTTTTTATTGCCATATTCTCACTATTTTATCCTGTAAAATAGTAAAACCATTAAGTTATGTATTTAAAAATAAAAATAAATATTTTATTTTTAATAGTTCGCATGTCTATACCAGCCAGTTTGTCCAGCAGTTGCAGTTTCAGCTGTTGAACTAGTTGCTGCAAGATTTTCCTGTAATATCCTGAGAAAAACCTCAATTTGAAAACCTTCTTCGCCAAGAAATTGCTGAGATCTGTCACTATGATAAGTGTTGGCTATGGACAGACTTTGGGCTGGTCCAAGCTACCAGTAGGACCCCAGCCTGATCCAAGCTCCAAAAATTGGTTGGGCTTGGGCTGAGTGGACTTGATATGGCCTGAGCGGAATATCAATAAAATCCCTTTTTTTCCAGTTGAATGTTCATAATCCATCTGTTGTTCAAGTGGGCCACACGTGTCCAAAGAAATAAAAATTTTAAGAGTGAAACTAGCGGTCTACATACAGGATGATGGATGGTCTATATTCAAGGTGGATGAGAGGATTGAAATGACAAATTTATAGAATATAATGTTGGGTTTGCCCAGGCTGGGCTAAAATGATGTGAGCCCAAGACTGTCCTGCAATATGATTGGGGCCCATGCCCGCCCATGGACCAAGTTATATGTCAAAGCTGGGTTGGCAACCCAACCTATAGCCATCCCTACCTTTGATGTCCGTGGGTCTGGGTCAAGGTTTGGGAAGGATAAGTGAACGGTCAAGGTTTGGAAAAGAGGATCATATTGGCAAGTGAATGAGACGAGCTTGGGTGTGAATTCTCATTATGTTTTTTAACATATTCATTGGTAAACTATCGTTTGGATAAAATTCTCTTAATACCTAGGGCGGAAGCCCAAGAATAAAGATTTGATGATTGGTATATCATTTTAGATACAGGGCTTGAATGATTAAATGGAAATTTGGTAGATGGTATATGAATTCCGACCATGGGCTGTCTCATTTCAACAGTTCATTCGTTGGTCATCAACAAGATGGTTATTAATGATCCATAGTGTGGGTCCCCACTATTTGATAGTTTGGATGAGGGGCTACATGAAAGATGACCATGTTTGTATATTCAAAACTTTTCAAAACGTCTTTTCCGGATTCGATTGAGTCTCATTTGACTCGATGGAGTCGACTCAGTTGAACCTGATCCAATTTGATCCAACAGTCACCCAGACACATCACCCCTGACTTGGTCGAGTTGGGCCGACTCACCCCAAACTCATATGAGTGCCAAGAGCATAAACCGTAATATATAGGTAATTATTTAATTCATCGTTGTTACTGATACTTGCATTCTGTGATGTTTTTTTTTTTTTTTTTAATTGATTAATTTATTTATTTATATAACTTCAATTTGGTAACTATTAAAAATGATGAAAATCCATGTAAAAAATACTGCAAAATTCTCTTCCATTCCATGGGAAGAGCATAAACCCTTTTATTCTCCTACATATGAAATATATCACAAAATAATTTCAATACCATCTTCTACGCAAGAATTTTTTTAAATTAATAATGTCTACTTTTAAATTGTCCTATCATATACCAGACTAATCTATAAATGTTATTTAGAAAACATTGCATATATATAAATAATATCAATATTGCACATACTAGATTAATAAAGATTTTACACATTACTTTATATAAAAGTTTTACTATTTTACTACGTGGTTTTTTTTTTTCCCTATCATTAAAGCTAGGCATTATTTCATAATAATATTAACAAAATGGAGTAAAATACTTAGTAAAATAAGTTCAACTATAACCAAAATGATTCCAATGACTAACAGGATTCAAATCATTAACACAACAGATCTGAGAAACCTTGGGTAAGGCCCTGAGGGTTAACCAAGAAGATGGGTACTAATGATACTACTAGAATAAATCTACAGTCAGCCGATTACCCGAATTTTCTCAGATGGGCTCGTTGATTATTATTATTATTATTATTTAAAATTAAAGCTATGCCGAAAAGATAACATAAAACTAAAATAATGAAAATGATACATCCAATAATGACGATAATATCGTAAAAATGCAATGACATAATAGAAATATGATATCTTTATTAAATTATTTGATAAAACTTATAAATATTCTTGAAAATCATCTCGAAAATTATAAAATAATTGGGGATTTTGTTTTACAAGGAAGGGTTTCTTGAGGAGGTTAGTTGAGAACTAAAATTCCACTCTGCTTAGTGAATAGGCGGAATGTCTATTTATAGATGAGATACTGATGACGTACTTGAATATTGAATATGGAGTCTATTTGAGAAAAATGCGAGGCAGCTTCATCCGTTGTCATTTAGCGAAATATTCAAGATCTGATGTGCGTCTTTTTTTATAATGGCTACAGTACTAGCTGAGGTGGAAGATTCCTATAAAATTATGATAATGGTGATTGATGTCATGGATGACGTAAGGTGGCTTCTAGATTGCTGTGCTACATTGTTATTACTATTAGTGCAGATAGTTGTCTAAACAATAATCTGTTTCTTCATTAGCTTGTAGATAATGTGTTGATGAAATTTCGTTTGATGCTTATAATGAAATTAGCCGTGATGATGCTTCCTGGAGTAATCTTAACCATTCTTCTTTAGTATTTGCTGCTGCTAACTTGGCTTGAAATGATGATTTATGAACTAATAATTCTTGAGTTTTAACTGGTGATTTGTCTTCCTTGGAGAGATGTGTATGAGTTTTGAAAAATTGTTGGAGAGCGGGTGGAAGACCCTTAACCTTAGTGTCCATTTTATTTCGTTAGGTCACTTGGTCTTACCGGTCAAATTCTGGCGACCTGCAGCCTGTAGATTGTATTTGCGATCATCTTTAAGTTCTGTCTTGTAAACCCGATCCGATCCGACCCAAAACTTGCGCCATAGTGACCACATCGTCGCCGCGGTTCCAACGCCGTGTCTCGTGTGTCAATCCGATGTGTACATCAAAAGTTGTAGGCCGCGCATCATTTGGACCATTTATCATGATGTGGGGCCCACCTTGTGCATGTACACATTTTTCTAGGTGGACCCACCCTAGTTGCATCAATTCCCATGAGAGAGCTTTAGTCAACTCTCTCTTACAAGCCATCACGGGTTTTCTTTCCAAAAAGAGCCATCATGGGTTTTCTTCCTAAAAAGGCATGATTACCTTACATTGCTATCATTTCCTCCCTACAACACTCTATCTTCTTCTCATTTCCTTCATTTCTCTTCCCTAGCAATCCAAGAGAAAGCTCTTGGATGTCCATAAGAGAGCTTTCTCTCTAGCCCCTTTCACCCTAAAACCCTCCAAATCTAACCCTCCAAATCCCATCCTAGCCAGTAAAACCTCTCCTATGGTGCTATAGATCCCTAGTGTGGAGAAAGAAGGAGAAGTCTTGAGGTGGGTGATTCGTAGGACTAGTTTCTTTCCTTTCTTCTTGCATGAACCTTTTTCATTTATTTGGAAGTGTATAGGACCCACCAATCAATGGTGGAGGTTCTACATAACTCCATGAGTGTGGCCAACGGCCCACTTTAGGCATGCATGATTGCCATGATGGGGCCATTCTCCATGGACCCCATCATGAGATTTCCCTTTGATTTATAGGTTTGGGGGTCATCTAGACCCTAGATCCATGGTGGGGATGGTATCCCCACCTTAGATTTTTGATTTTATAAGGGCCCATGCTTGTATGGGACCCATGATCATGTAAATGTGGTTGTGATTGTTGTGGAGGACTCATAGTGGCGGAGTCCTCCCTATGGCTGCGATTCTCTCTCTCTCTCTCTCTCTCTCTCTCTCTCTCTCTCTCTCTCTCTCTCTCTCTCCTTCCCTCTCTTGCTCCCGATGTATGCGGCCCACCTGATGTGTTCATAAATTCTAGACCATCCAGATTTTCAGGACGTCTAGGCCCACCTACTGGACGTCTAGGCCCATCCTGTTTGTATGGCCATTAAGGCCTGATTTCTTGGATGATTTTGTAAGGGGCTTGGGTCTGGAGTATATGTGGCCCATCTAAGTGGACCCCACTTTGTTGAATCTAAGCTTTAATCCCTCCATTTATTTTACAATGGGCTGGAAATGGACAGCAACATGTTGCTGTCCAGATTTTAGGCCCATTTTGTATGGTTTTTTATGTTGTTGCAAGGCATGTTTACAATGCCTTTCTTCCAGTTTTTTTTTTTGGTATTATCTGATGTGTGGACCCCACCTTGATGTAGGATGGAGCCCACACCATCCGCCCTTGATTTGAGCTCCATGGAGTGGGCCCAAGAGGGCTGGACGGTCCAAATTTTCTGGACTGTCCAGCAGTCCTGCATGCAAAAAATACACGTGTCAGCTTAGTTTTGGGGATAGTGGGCCACTCTGGTGGACCCCATTTGTTGTCCATATATGGGTGCATGAAATCCACCCATTTCCCCTTTGATTCGTCAGGCCTGGGCCCACCCTATTGGGTGTGCAAGATGGGGCCAGCAACATTTTTCCAGCAGCAGAATTTTATTTACAACCTTGCTATCCATTTGTATACAAATTATTTGGAAGTGTTTATGGCCTTACTCTTTCCCCCATTTTGTGGCCCACTTGTGGGGACCCACCTCAGGTGCATGTGGGCCACCCGAATCATCAAAATTTTGGGGTTTTTGGGGCTGGGATGGCAGCACCATGCTGGACGTCCAGCCATGGGCTGGCCTAGCCGTCCACTCCCGTGGCCCACTATGATGTATGTGTTTTCCCTTGTGTGGCCCATTGAAGTATGGACCGTCCACCTGTGGAGCCCACCTTGATGTGTTTTAGGCTGGCCATCCAGGCCCTTGGGACGCCCAGGCCCACCTGAGATGTCCAGGCATTTTTGGGTGCTGCTGGACTTGCAGTCCATCAGCAAGTCCACTTGAGTTTATTTGTTGTGTCCACATTCTCTATCTGTTGGGGCCTGCTATGATAACCATGGACTACTATAAAATTTATATTTCCCCAAAATAATTATCTGCTGGACCTCAGTAGGCCTAGGAAGCTGGGTGGGCTGAAAGTCCAGCAAGGTGTTAAGAAAGAAATTGTATATGTGGCTGAATATTTGAAGGATGTGGGGCCCACCAAATGGAAAAATATTGTGTGCATATATTATATTTTGATTTTAAGGCTTTTTTGGCTTAATTAGTGCCAAGTAAGGCCCACCCTTTTCTTTTCTTTTTTTTTTTTTGTTTTTTTTTTAAATTTTGAGCCCGAAATAGATGAGCCAGATTTTTTTTTGGGACGTCCAGTAGGCCCGAATGGGTTGGGACGTCCAAGCTTGGCCTAGTTGTATATATGGGCTACTTCCACCATTATGCTGGACTCGTAGGGTTGAAATATAGATGTCATTGGGTCCTTGATTGCCCACCTAATTTACCAGTTTTTGGGCTGATGCTGTAAGGCCCATTTGACCCAACTTGGATATAATTTTTGCCTATGTGCTTGGGCTTATGGGCTGCCCACTAAGTCCAACATAATGTATGGATTTGGTGGCATTGTTCTTAGGCCATAATCTTCCCTTTGGGCCCATATTGTATGTAGGTTTGGGCCATTTTTCTTAAGGCCATTATTATATATATATATATATATATATATATATATATATATATATATATATATATATATATATATATATATATATATATATATATATCGGAAACGCTCACCTGCAAACCAGTTCGTACGTACGTAGTACGAACTTTTTTGAGAACCCATCATACATGATGGGAATCCAAAATCTGAACCGTTCATGTGAAGCAGCACCTCGTGAAACCCCCCGGGCCCAAGTTTTATGTTGATCTAAAACTTTGATGGGCCATGAAAAATGAAAACAGTTTCCTCCCTTGATTTGCATTTCTCTTTGCTATGGCCCACCAGAATTTTAGATCGGGGTGAAAATTTGTCCCATGGGGTTTCATGGGATTCCGCATTACATGGACCATTCAGATTAGACACCCATGACACATGTGCAAAGGTGCGCACGTGCGTAGGTGCACAGGGGAGCATGACTCTTTCTATATATATATATGTGTGTGTGTGTGTGTGTGTGTGTGTGTGTGTGTGTGTGTGTGTGTGTGTGTGTGGCTACCCATTTTATCCTTATGGTGCTATTTGGGCCTTGGGCCTTGCTTCTAGGTAGATTATTGTTGGACCGCCTTATTAGGGGACAATGGTGGTTAAATGTTCCCATTGAGGACCCCTCTAGGCCCATTTGTTAGGCTCATTCTCATCTATTAGTGGTTGAATGTCCACCTTAGACCCTTTGCTAGGCCCATGCTCATCATTTAGGCCTATGGCATTGTCTACTTAGTCCCATGGGCTACCCCAAGCTATTAGGCCCCTCCACTAGTGGTTGTGTTCCTTCCTTTCCATGAAAAAGTTTGTTTAAGTACCTAGACCGTTCCTTGATTGAGAGGAGAGTACAACTTCATGATGTACTTAGTTATTTCATGTTTCATCCCCATGTACACCTAGACGCAAGGAGAGTACATCATCTCATTACACACTTAGTCATTTTCATGACTAATGAGCATCATTTGTGTGCTTGGTGGATGGTTGATTGGTCAAGGCATTATGCCATTGGGCAGGCTATTATGGGACTCCCTAAGTGATGGAGTTGCCCCTCTTGAGCGCGCTGTATGCGCAGGACTGATGCATGGTTGATTTGTGTGATTCATACATCCGACATTGCATAACACGGTTGATAATCGCCCTAGCTTCATCAGGGCCGTAGCCTTCACAGGTATATCACGGATGACCAGATTTAGACACCGGAAATATTAATTTGAGCACTGTGGGCAAGTAGGATGACATTGGATGAAAGTTCCAGAACCTTCATGGTACCAGGAGATGCTCCAACATCGAGACCGAGTGGAAAATATGAGCGCCGATGCCTTTACCATTAGGCCCCGTCTCCCACTGTATCGTGGTCGGTTGGGAGGAGGTGTGACCTTACCCGCCTGAGTGAGGGGTCAATAGCTAGGCTGAGTCTGACCAGCTCGTAAATGGGTCCGCTACCATCATGCCTTGTTGGTGTTGGCTGTCCATAGGCGGGTAATGAGGTCTCTTACGCTCGCTGGGCTGTGCGGCTAGGAGAGTGACAGTTAGCAGGTAGTGTATTTGACCTCCGTGATTTTTCAGAGAGGAACTGTACTGATATGTCGGATTGATATGTGGATGAGCTTGATCGTATTGTATATTGCATGAGGCATTGGCTCCATAGGCCTTGCTTTGTATTGTTTAGCCTTGGGATGGCTGTTGGCACTCTTGCATCGCATTTCATAGCCTTGTTATGGCTGGTGGTGTTCATGGTCCTTGCTGCATATTCCACATACTCTGATATTGCATTCACGACACTTGTCCTACACACACTTACACCGCTCTCTAAGCTTCTATAAGCTTATGTACGATTGATGCGTTCAACTAATTTTAGGCCAGTGAGTGGAGCAGGAGCTGGAGCGTGTCGCTGATCCTTTTGGAGTTGTTCTTATATAGTCTTCGTATTTCTCCCCTTTGAGCCTTGTACTTGTAAAAGTTTAAATTCTTAGTGGATTTTGTAATGTTGTTCCTGTGGTTATTTATCTGTGGTTATGATGTTATGATCTTGGATATGCTCATTATGAATCAGACTTATATTATAGAAATCCTTCTAGTAGGATCCCAGGATCGGAACTTGGTGAATGGGCGCCAGGAGCGGAGAATGGGGTACTATGGAGGCTGTCAGCACCGGAATCGGCGATTGAAACCAAGTCTGGGGCGTGACAGTGGGTCTGGTAACGCGATTGAATTTGAATGGTTTCCACCATCTACTTTTGAATTGTCATACCAAATGCGGTATTGGTGCTAATGGTATCGATTCTACTTGATATTCCCATGCTGAGTTCCATGCTAATGCAAATTGAGAAAAGAATACTAATGATTTTAAAAATTGTTCTTGGTTTGGGTTGAATTTGAAATGTTTTAAAAATTAGGAGTAGCTTTCATGAGCTTCGGGTGAAAGGATTTCGAGATCGGGACTAAAGTATTTCCAAAATTTGTAGAACCAAAATGAAAAATCTAATTTTTGCTTTTTGAGATCGGGACAAAGTATTTCCAAACTTTATAGAGCCAGTTTCCATAGAAGATGGTATCAGAGCCCGTTATCCATATAAGTAAAAAAGTTATCTATGATCATTGTTGTATATTATCAGATTAAGCATTGCTGAAAGACAGACAAGTAGGCTTTATGCAAAAAGGAGAATGCCCCTTACGCTGACCGGTTCTGACAATCAGTATAGTATATGAGAAGATTACAATAATACGATGGATAAGCTTTTTCGTATTTATAGTTCTTTTAGACAAGGTGATATGGCTAGTATATCATCTTCTTCTGAGAATATAGTCAATACACTACAACATATTTATGAAAATATTAGAGAAGAAGACACTACAAGAAATTGGCCTTTTATTGACGAACTTATTTTCGACGAAATCAATTTCATCGGTAAACATGACTTTCCTCGACGAAATAAATATTTCGTCGGCAAAAGATATAAATCCTTCCCGCCACGACCAAATATGTTCCTGCCACCATTTACAATGACGGCATGGAAAATTTTCTCGACGATATTATGTATCATCGGTGAAAACTATTTTCCCGACAATTATTTCATCTGTAAATATAAATTTTCCCGATGAACCAAATAGTTTGTCGGCAAAAGGTCCCTTGGTGTCCTTTACGATGACGGAGAGACTATTTTTATCGACGTTATACAATATCGTCGGTAAAAAGTCTTTTACTGACTAAAAAAATCGTCAGTAAAGAAACTTTTTACCGACAAAATATATACATCGTCAGACAAAATGAACGGTGGACATATTATTTCACTTTATGTGGTTGATCATGGATGTTGATTTGTAATTTTTATTTTTGGTGTAGCTAATAAGTATATTTAAAAACATATGTACGGAGTGGATGAGGCTAATAGAGCATGAGTGAGACCAAATATTTTTAAATCTTTTTACCGACGAGTTGTTAAAACTATCGCCGACGAAAATTTTCGTCGGCAATAATGTTTTGTTTTAAGTCGAAACGACTCCAGCGCCCATCCATCTCTCTCACTGTCGCTCTCTCTCTCTCTCTCTCTCTCTCTTGCCGTTACCACCATCCGGCTGTCACTGCCTTACGCCGTCTGGCCGCCACCCAAGTCAAGTTCGGCTGTCATTGCCTTACGCCGCACGCCACACGTCCGACCATCATCACCTCCGGTAACCCCCCTCTCTCTCTCTCGTTGTCTATTGCTTGTGGGGCCCATCGCCGAAATCCATTACCTGTGTGTTCCATCGTCGCTGTCCATTGCTTGTGGGGCTCACTGTCGATGTCCAGTGCTTGTGGGGCCCACTGTTAATGTACAGTGCTAGTGGGGCCCGCCGTAGCTGTCCACTGTTTGGTGTGGCCTACTGATTTAGTAAATCGCTAATTAGGGATTTCAAAATTTAAATCCTTAATTAGGGATTTTAATTTTGAAATCCCTAATTTGGGATTTTCAATTTAAAGGGCTAAAATACCTAATTGTGGGGCCAATCGTTGATGTCCACTGGTTGTGGGGCCCACCGTTGCTGTCCACTGTTTGGTGGAGCCCACTGTTATGTAAATCCCTAATTAGGGGTTTCAAATTTTTAGAAATTAAAATCCATAATTTGGGATTTTCAATTAAAATCCCTAATTGTGGGGCCCGCCATTAATGTACATTGCTTGTGGGGCCCCCCATCGCTGTCCAATGTTTGGTAGGGCCCACTGTTTTGTAAATCCCTAATTAAGGGTTTCCAATTTTTTGAAATTAAATTCCCTAATTTCAGATTTTCAATTAAAATCACTAATTGTGAAGCCCACCGTCGCTGTCCACTACGTGTGGGGCCCACCAATGTTCACTGCTTGTGGGGCCCACCAATGTTCACTGCTTGTGGGGTCCACCATCGATGTCCACTATTTAGTGGGGCCCACTATTTTAGTTAATTTGTGGGTTGTACAATGATGTATGTATGTGCTGTACACCTTCCATCCACTTTACCATCTCATTACAGGGCATGAGCCATGATGGGGTGCACAAAACAACCCAAATTTGTCCATCCATTTTGACAGATCATCTTAGGTCATGGTCCCAAAACTTAAGCAAATCCACATCTTAGGTAGTGTACCATACCACAAAAAACAGAGGTTATTGACCATTAAAAACTTCTTGTGGGCCACCAAAATTTTGGATCAAGCTGATATTTGTTTGGTCCCTTCATCTTGGTATCAACAGATTGGATGGTAAATAAACATTCCTGTGGACCCCAAGGAGTTTTTAATGGTGAGTTTTCAATCACCACTGGTTCCTGTGGTGTGGTCCACCTAAGATTTAGATATGCTTAATTTTTTTGGGGACCAATACCTACAATGAGCTGTTGAAACGGGCGTGGATGTAAGGAAAATACATCATGGTGGGCCCCACACTTAATTGTTCACAATATAGTCTCTCAAGTTTACAAACATCTAATTAGGTAAGTGATTAGACTTGATTCATGATCTCGATGATTCTTCCATTTTCATGTGCTTGTGTATTTGGAATTGTTAGAATAGACCCGGCTGTGCGTCGGAGCTATCCGTGGTTGATTTCGTGGATGTATGTGTGGATGTATGTGGCTTATTATTAATAGTTATTTTTTGTCCACGAATGGTAGTATAATACAATCGGTTAGCCCATTTGGAGATTTCTATATTGCCGAGTATAGATAAAGTGTGTTTTGGAGGTATAGACGGTGTGGATACAACACATACATCACGGTGGAGCCCACATAAGTTGGTGACGTCACATCAATAGCCAATAGCCACTCAACTTGCCAGTAGCTAATCCGCGTCCGGATACAGCCAGTTGCGACCCTGACCTACACCTTAACCTAACCCTAAACCTACACTTTAACCTAACCCTAAACCTACACCTTAACCTAAACCTTTAACCTTACACCTAAACCTAAACTCAATAAACTAAACCTATAACCTAAACCTAAACCTATAACGCGAACCCAAAACCTGAAACCTAAACCTACACCTAAACCTAAACCTAACCGTTACCTAAACCTAAACCTAAACTTGAAAACCTAAACCTAAACCCAATCCAGAACCCGAACCTAAATTCCTAAACCTATCCCTAAACCTAAACTCAATTCACTTAACCTAAACCTAAACCTATAACCCTAACCTAATCTTAAACCTAAACCCGAAAACCTAAGCCGAAACCCAATCCCGAACCCGAACCCGAATCCAAATCCCTAAACCCTAAACCTAATCTCAAATTCCTAAACCTAAACCTAAACCTATAACCTTAACCTAAACTTAAACCTAAACCTCAAAACCTAAGCCGAAACCCAATCCCGAACCCGAACCCAAATCCGAATCCCTAAACCCTAAGCCTAAACCTAAACCTAAACCTATTCTCAAACCCTAAACCTAAACCTACACCTAAACATAAACCTATTCTCAAATCCCTAAACCTAAACCTACACCTAAACCTAAAACTAAACCTATAACCCTAACCTAAGCCTAAACCTAAACTCAAAAACCTAAACTGGAGCTATCCGGATGTTGAGGGGGGGTCTCTGGATGGTGGGAACCACTGTTATGACCATGATGAAGCTGTCCATTTCCTATGGACAACAATATGGGTGACCTGGCCATTTGGACAGGTCCGTGTTTATGTATTAGTTCGAAATTGATGGAGCAGACCCGAATGTACGTTGAAGCTATCCGGATGTTGAGCGGGGGTCCTTGGAAGGCGAAAACCGTTGATATTATTTTTTTCCCTCCATCAATGTCTGTGTGATCTTGTGAACAGGTTGTATGATAAATAAACATCACTACAGGCCTTAGAAAGGTTTCAATGATGGAAATTATTATACCCACTGTTTCTTGTGGTATGGTCTACCTGAGTTTTGGATATGATTCAATTTTGGTTTCAACCCCTTAAATGATCTGGAAAAGTAGATGGACGGTATAGATAAACTACATATATTTACAGTGGGCCCAACTGAGTGTACTGAGTAACTCAGGATGCAATCCGATTTCAGGCATAACTAGCTTAGTGGGTTAGGCCTTGACTATGGGACCCAACTCGATTTATGTGTTGTACATTTACGTCATCCATCTGCATTTGCAAAAGCTCATTTTAGAGGATGTCCCAAATTGAGGCACATCCAAAGATCAAGTGTGGATCACACCACAGGAAAACAATGGTGATTGAATGCCCAGTGTTAAAACTTCGTCGGGCCCACTATAATGTTTACTTGGCATCAAACATGTTGATAAGGTCAATAGATCCCTAAGCTAAACCTAAACCTAAACTCGAAAACCTAAACCTAAACCCGAACCTGAACCCGAATTCTTAAACCTAAACCTAAACCGAAACTCAAATCCTTAAACATAAACCTAAACCTAAACCTAAACCTATAACCCTAACCTAAACCTAAACCTAAACTCAAAAACCTAAACTTAAACCCGATCCCAAACCCGAACCCGAACCCGATTCCTAAACCTAAACCTAAATCGAAACTCAAATCCCTAAACTTAAACCTACACCTAATCCTAATCTCAACTACCTAACCTAAACCTAAACCTAAACTTGAAAACCTAAACCTAAACCCGATCCCGAACCCAAATCCGAATCCCTAAACCCTAAGCCTAAACCTAAACCTAAACCTATTCTCAAATCCCTAAACCTAAACCTACACCTAAACCTAAACCTATAACCTAAACCTAAACCTAAACTCGTAAACCTAAACCTAAACTTGATCCCGAACCCGAACCGAATTCCTAAACCTAAACCTACACCTAAACCTAAACCTATAACCCTAACCTAAACCTAAACATAAACCTAAACCTATTCTCAAATCCCTAAACCTAAACCTAAACCTATAACCTTAACCTTAACCTACACCTAAACCTAAACTTAATTCCCTTAACTTAAACCTACACCTAAACCTAAACCTAAACTTGAAAACCTAAACCTAAACCCAATCCCGAACCCGAAACCGAACCCGAATTCCTAAACCTAAATTTAAACCTTAACCTAAACTCAAATCTCTAAACCTAAACCTACACCTAATCTTAAACCTATAACCCTAACCAAAACCTAAACCTAAACTTGAAAACCTAATCCTAAACCGATCCCGAACTCAAAACCGAACCGAAATCCCTAAACCTAAACCTAAACCTACACATAATCCTAAACCTATAACCTTAACCTAATCTAAAACCTATTTCCGTAAACTGACTCTAATATTTTCATTGTAGAGATGGATAAGAGTTGGATGCGAGCTAAGAATTGGTTTGGCCCAGAGCGTGAGAAGTATAGGGCCACAAAAAATAGTGGGGTGGTTGTGAAGGGAACGCATGAGGAGGTAGAAATTAACTTTTATGGTGTTTTGACGGATATTATTAAGCTGAGTTATGGTATGAGAAAACGGGTGTACTTATTAAATGTGATTGGTGGGACATTGGAAATAAGAAGTTGGGAATACAGACTAACGACTACTTTACAAGCGTAAATTTATCTCAGAAGTAGTTTAAGGACGACCCATTTGTCATCACCAGCCAAGCCGAACAAGTATTTTACCTCGCTGACACCAAGTTAGGTGGCTTTTGGCACGTGGTGAAGAAAATAAAGCTTAGGAACATATTTGACGTTCCCGAACTCGACGTTGAAGATAACGAGGACGGGGGAAATGAAACGTCTAGGGTTGAATAAGCATATCAAGAAGACATGCCATCTGGGAATAGAGGGACTGATCCAAATGTTGATATTGATGTAGTGCAATTGGATAGAGATGATGTGCCACCTGATCATGTTGATGCCTTAATAATACATGACATTGTTAGAGATGATAACGATTTCATTGATGATGACGTTGCAGACGATAAAGAGGAAATACTGATCAACGATAGTAATGGTGAAGAAGAAATAGTCCTAAACGATAGTGATACAAATGACGATTATTAAATGTACATATGATTTACATGTCAATTTCAATTCGAATAATTTGATTATTACATGTATACATGTTTTACAAGTCATGATTTATTCCTTTAATTACTTGTTTATAATGCACATTTGCAGTTGAGTCAATTTCTGATTATTCCTCCTCAAACCGGAGTATAGCGGAAGCACACACATATTTCATCAGCTGTTGCAGATGGACTTTCTGGCCCTATCTTCTTCTGGTAGGGCCAAAGAGATACCCGGTCTGGTCGATGAGTGTAGGGAGGAATATATCGACGATAACTCAGATGAAAGATTATACAATCTCAAAAAAATTTCAGACATGATGGAGGAATATAACCGCAAAAAACTTCGTATGGAAGATGCAGTTTTGTCACTTGCACATCTGAATGGACTCCTGAGAGACCAGATTTCTCTTGTTGTGATTGGCATGTTAGCTGTAACAATATCGAGTGCTTCACACAACTTGACATATACTTCTGCAGCGTACGATAACTTACGCAGGGAGTACTTTGGATAGTTGATCCGAAGTTGTTACGTATTACAATGAAATACATGTATTTAATATATAATGATAATGTGTAATGGAATTTTTAAAATTTACTAGAATGTGTACAGTTTTATTATATTTTGCTTGCATTATAGTGTAATGGTCTAATCATCTCTCTAAGCATAAGTACAAATTCATTATACCATCAACACTACTTATATAATGTTTTAGTATATTTCACTTGCACTGTAAAGTTTAATGTGTTTATTATATTGATGTTCATACACTTGTACTGACATTATTTAAATTTATAAGTTTGTAGTTCGCACATATTCAGTCATGGTACCAGGTGGGAGATCAGGTTGTTCGCGCACTGAATCTACTCCTTCCACCCGTGATGCGACGGAGACAACATCGACGTCGCATGCTACATCACAGGCGTCTGAGCCCTCGGTTGAGCATACACCGGGCACTGCATGTAAGTCTAGACATATATTTGTTTAGTGACTTCTGTTTATGTTTAGACTTACATATTTCTTTTACGATAACATCGTCGACCAGCTGATGAGGACGTGGACTCACGTGTGGGTTAGTTTTAGAGTGACTTATGCGTGAGGGTAGGGTGACGGTAGAGTTCTCACAGGACTGCCTTAGACCTGTTGGGGATAATGCCAGGTTGTTTACGTCGGAGGTCGGTGTCCTACGCTGATCTCTGATCCCCGCCACCACCCCCCCTTAGGTAGATATGACAAATGATGTGCGGCAGCTCATCCATCAGTGCCTTCAGATAAATTTTAGTAAATTAAAATTTCTTTTGTGAAGGTTCATTCACGGTTAAGTTATTTTTTAAATAAGTTTATTGCCTTATTCTATTATTTACGAAACTTTAGGATAAATTTGTCTTAGATTTGAGTGTTCCTTACATTTCCCATGCCGTCGATGACATGGTCAGGGAGTGGTTCAAGGAGTACTGCGAAGAGTTATACCAGCGGTACAAGCGGTGCAGGACCACGATGAGGCCGTACTGTCCGTATCGCCACACATGACTATAGACGATTGACGGATACTTTGCGAGAGATTTTCGTCTGAGGCTTTTTAGGTAATATTTACATATTTACGATATCTTAAGGTAACAATTAAATTTGTAATTAATATCAATGTATTATGAATAATGTGTTCAGAAGAGGAGCAGAATAAATTTTGCGAATAGGGAAAAGTTACAAGTGAACCACATAGTTGGTTCAAAGTCATTTGTACGACATCGTTACGACATGGTAAGAAATTATTGGTGATTATCAAGTTAATATATTCTTTCTATATATTTATATTAACTCTATTGTCCTTTCAATTGCGCAGCGAGATTTCGTCACCGACCAAGAGCCTGGACCAGTAGACCTCTATAGAGGGACTCACTGTCGGCAGGCGACGGGATCTTGGGTTCATCCTAGAGCTAGCGAGAATTGGATAAAAATCCTTACATTATAAAATTTAATTGCATTGAATTATAATAATGTCATTCGTTATGAAAATTTATATGTTTTCATTACAGGTGGCGATGGACACCATATGCAGTCAGCTCACTCCCAATGGTAGTCAGCGGAGTGATCCGGATATCCTGAGTGAGGTGCTTAGAACCCATTCTTGATATGTGCGTGGGCTTGGCCATGATGGAAGCTCATGGCACCTGCTAGAGCTGTCTCTAGCCGATCTGTCGCTGGTGAGAGCGCTCTACGCCGAGCTGATATCGCAGAGAGAGAGAGAGAGAGAGAGAGAGAGAGAGAGGTCATCGTCGATGAGATCAAAGAGCAGATTGAGAGGCAGATGAAGGAGGAACAGAGGAGTAGGGAGGAGGAGCAGAGGCAGAGAGAGGAGGAGAGGCGATGGGAGGAGCAGGAGAGGAGGATCGATGAGATGCGAGTGGAGCATGAGCGACGGATGCAGGAGATGTTTCAAGCTCTCACTGCAAAATTTGCCACCGATGCCCCACTACCTCCTCCTTCATCTTCGTGACTTTTAAATTTTTTTTAATGATTTATTTTATATACGAATGTTAAACTTATATGTATTTGTGTGTGGATGAATGTGGGTTGTATGTGGATGTAAATAAGATTTTTTTATGATTTATTTTATATACGAATGTTAAACTTATATGTATTTGTGCGTGTATGAATGTGGGTTGTATGTGGATGTGGATAGGATTATTTGTGTATGGATGAATGTGGTTTGTATTTGGATGGATGTACTTTGTGTTTGGATGGATGTGGATGTGAATATGATGAAAATGTATTGTAACAGGTGTATATCAGGATTTTTTTTTTCTGAATTTTGAAAATAAATGAAACCGGGAAGCAAAGACTATTACCGACGAAATATTTTGTTGGTAATAGTAAGCCCAAAACTTATACCGACAAAATCTTTCGTAGGTAAAAATTAATACAAAAATTTATACCAACGATCTATATGAGATATACCAACAAATTATTTCGTTGGTAATAGAGGACTTATGTCGACGAACATACTCGTCGGTATTATTATTTTACCGACGAACATACTCGTCGGTAATGTCGTTAATCCACAGTTTTACAGACGAAAATATTCATCAGTATAAGCTGTGTTTACCGATGAAATATATTGTTTTTTCCTACCAAAAGTAACATGTTTTGCCAATGATTTTAGTTGTCGGTATTTGTTTTCTCATTGCCGATGAAGTCATATTTCGTCGGGAAAAGCCTTTAGCCACGGTCTTACTATGACGATCTTTTCGATGATAGATTTCGTCGGTAATAATCATTACTGACGAAAAAGATAAAATAACGACGAATTATGTCGTCGGTAAAAGAGCAATTTCCTGTAGTGAGATTTGTATAAGTGAGCTATTCCTAAAGTACCAGTAGATCAAGTATATAAAAAATGTAATTTAGATTTTCTTTAAACGGACTTTATAATTAAAACTGTAGAACAAAACATTAGAATTCAAAATAATCATAAAACTATACAATTATTAAGACAAGATATGATAGATAACCATTTAAAAAGGGGATTTCATTATTTGCATATAGGATTAGTACAAATCAAAGTAAAACCATTAACCATACAAGGTTTTAATTTAAGCATCGTATTAGCCCTTAGAGATTGTAGATTATTAAATTTCACCAATTTATTATTAGATATAGTAGAGACTAGTTTATGTCAAGGACCCATATATTTTGATTGTTTCCCTAATTATCTAGTAGTGTTAGAAGACCCCAACATATTACATACTCTAACATTAAATATAAAAACTTCCGGTAATGGAGTAATGACAGAAAGTTTTCCATTGATGATCATGCATAAGCTCTATTATAAAATTATTAACACTCAATTAGTACCAAGATGTTTAAAAGAAAGTATTAGAGGACAAACATTATTATTACAAACAGATCTTAAAAGATCCAATACGGTCATACCACAAATGATTAGGTGAAAAAATATCACCCTACCAGATAACTAACGCCTATCTCAAGCACAAAACACCTCAACCTATAGAAAATAGAAATGTACATCAAATAATCTCACATCTAGATGGAACTATTGATATTAATTTTACATCCACAAGAAGAACAAGCATTAAAATAGACAATTTTCCTCAAACAAAAAATCCCTCCTCTAGTATCCTTAGATCTGTATCATATAGATTATTTGAAGAACCTAGGATATCTGAACTAAGGTAACGCAGGGATGAATGTGATGACGTCGATCACTGTCTTCCTCAAGGATAACTACTCCAAATCTGCGGAGCTTCTCTGGACTCCTCACAGATACTTCTCGAATCCACAAGAAAAGATAGCAAGAAAATATAAATAAATTCTAATAAATTCAAACTTTAATTAATGAATGAAATAAATGAGTTCACGACGCTTTAAATAGGGATACCAAGCAATGGGAGAGAAATCAGAAGCAAACTACAATTAAAACTCCTAGAATTCGCTACTTACTATAAATAATAAACTTAATATTTATAGACGGTTGTGATGTCTACTAGTGCGCAAGGTTTTCTGCCAAAAATAGTAAGTGTCCTATTTGGCTTCACCAAGCTGTTCTCCTAATTATTCTAAGCTCTTTTCACGTTGGGCGCAACTCCTAAAGCCCAACAGATGAAGAGTTATAATCAAACTAAAATTATTATTTATAGTAAAAACGGAATTAAAATAGCGAAACGACTGTTGATCCAGGGGTATTTCACAAATTCGGCTTACAGATTGGGTGGCTAAAGTAGCTCTTTCTAGCTCAAAATCATATATTTTACGCCCGATAACTCATTCCGGATTGCGAGATACGCCCGATCTAAGGTCTGATGGTCTGGATCACTTCTGTCGTCGACCGGGCCTTTTATGATCCATCTTCGCCATGAAACTGTCCGCAATCCGCTCTACATCACAAGTCTATCAATATAAGGAATTTGGACAAATACCTATAATATTACACAACCAATTTATCAAGATGAACCACAAAATATGGCACCGACTGCATCACAAATGAATACCAACCTAGAATTATTTATGATAAGAAAACCATTAACTCTTGATATGAAATATTTAGATAAAGATTGTAATACATACTGTTCAAAATACTTTCCCCATAAACAATTACAAGCCTACGTTATAATTAAATATTATGACTATTGTAGGGCCCAACATAAAAACATCAGTTTCAACCAATGGATAGAAATTATTAGACAAAATATTCTTCAACAAGAAATAAATACAACCTCCAAGTCATCTATAGAATGGCAAACACTAGATAGTCGAAAAATTACAGCCACCACTCTCCATCAGAATAACTATATATCTAGGTAAAAGAAATTGAACTACAAGCTACACCTTTTAGGAGTCTAACACCAACAGACTTATCAACTTTGGGACAACAAGTAGATATGAAATGTTTTAAAATAATAATTAACTAAAATAAGTACATAAACCAATTCTTACAAATATTAAAAAATCAGACGAACTGGCTTGAATTAGTAACCAATTAAATTAATAAAATTACTCAACAAATATATAATATGAAACCCTGTGAGATGATTACTACACATTTAGAAGAAACAATAGATAATCTTGTCTTTAAACCATATGAAATTCCATTTAATATGAAATTCCAACTTAAAGATTCTATTGAAGAAATGTTAGAAGAAATCACTAAAAAAACTTAATTAACAATTCCAAGATCAACAGGAATCTCATTCAAAGGAAAAAAAAAAAGAAAATTTCAACCATAACTAATGAGCTTAATGAAATAAAACACTATAAAGTCTCCACTTTCACAACATTACCCCATACTCGTAATTATTACCCTAGACCCATACCTATTTATATCTAATTTAAAGAACAAAATTTTTGAACCCAAAGTGCTTACTCTAGTGGCTCTATATATGAATGAAATCTTGATGGCTTAACTGAATATAATATTCTTAATCTAGCACATGAAATGACTATGGTCGCACTATCTATAAACGTAATCGCCAAATTGACGATTTTGCAAATGCTCAACTTATTGTTTCTGGCTTTACTAGCCAACTAAAGGGCTGGTGGGATAATTACCTAGATGATAATACACGCCATCATATTCTCAATGCAATTAAAACTAAATTCACGGCCAACCAATCTTAGACCTCGCAATAGGATAACCTATTCAAGATGCTGTAAGTACTTTACTATATAATATTATTAAATATTTTGTAGGTGACCTAAATTCAATTAAACAACGTTCTAGTGAAATTTTAAATAATCTTAGATGCCCTAAATTGGACAATTTTAGATGGTATAAAGACACTTTTATTTCTAAATTTATGCTTAGACAAGACTGTAATATGACCTATTAGAAAGAAAGATTCATTAGAGGATTATTGAAATTATTCGCAAATACGATAAGACAAAAAATAAGACAAGTATATAGGACAAGTAACATACCATATAACCAAATTACTGATAGAGATTTAATCTCTTTTATCACTACTGAATGTTTAGCCTCATGTACTGAACTTAGGTTACAAGCGAAAATGAAGAAAAAAAGAAAATTAAGTCGCTAATAATTAGGTAGCTTTTGCGAACAATTTGGATTTCAACCTATTATAGTCACATCAGCCCACAAAAGACGGACTACCAAGAAATTTAAAATGTAAAGATTTAAAGAAATTTTACTAAGGCTTATTCTTGAAACAAAAATATACAAATCCTATAAAGAAAACATAGAAAAGACCATTCCAGTCAAACAAAAAACCTACATTTAGTAATTATTTTTAAAAGAAACTTGTTATAAATATGAAAAAATAAGACACTATGTAAAGAATTGCCAACTAAAAAATAAATTTAATAGTATAGAATTAGATGAAAAATTAAAATTAAGTCTTTATAATATTTTAAAAGAATATTCCAAACGAGAACCATCAGATACTAGTAACTCTGATACAGAATCCTCTAATAATGAAATATTGAATATAAATGAAGATATGAGTAATATAGAATCTTTAAGTTCTAATAATCAAAGTAATAGCGAGCATGATGACATAATAAAAGAAAATTTACAAAAGATAAAAACATGTTTAGCATGTACTTGTAAGATCATCCGTACATTAACTAAGGATCAAGAAATACTATTAAAATTCACTGAAAAAATTTAAGATCCAAAATTAAAAGAAACATATTTAACAAATCTAAGGGAATTAATAACCCAAAAAGAGTTAGACATAAAATCCTACAACATAAAAGAAATCTTGAATATATTCCAAGAACCAGATACTAGGCATATAGGAATCACTGCATTACAAAAAGAAATTAAAGAAACCCAAACTGAAATACAATAATTAAAAGTACAAATCAAGT
Organism: Magnolia changhungtana; assembly: GCA_030180095.1. Lineage (NCBI taxonomy): Eukaryota > Viridiplantae > Streptophyta > Magnoliopsida > Magnoliales > Magnoliaceae > Magnolia > Magnolia changhungtana. The sequence continues at coordinate 630,386 of JASAUF010000646.1, forward strand.
AGTTAATTAATAACCAAACTTTCCTTCATGATCAAATATTTAATTAAGCATTAAAACCTATTCAGAATACATTGAATCATTATAAGAACAAACTCAAATAGATATAATTGATACTTCACAATTATTAGTAAGTATTGATGACCAAAAATAGCACGTCAACATAACATAGTAACTAATAATAAATTTCATCTTAACACGATAGCTTTAATAGACTCAGGTGTAGACATTAATTGTATCCAAGAAGGATTAGTTGATAGAAAATATTTTGAGATAACTAATGAACAATTAACAACAACTAGTAAATCACAAATGTATCTAAAACATAAACTATTAAATGTACAAGACTACAATAAATGAATATGTTTGCAAACTCCATTTTTACTAGTTAAAGATTTAATCAAATTAGTAATACTAGGAACACCCTTTTTAAAATTGATAAAACCCTTTAAGGTAGCCAATATATAAATAAGAATGACATTATTAGACCAAGAAATAGTTTTCTAATTCATTAATCCACCACAAGTAAGAGATATCAACTAATTAAAAGTAGCACTTATCACTAAATCCATAAATCTCATTTCTTCAAAACAACAAAATGTTAGAATAATCAAAAGACAAAATTTTAATATTAAGATAGAAAATGAATTACAGAACCCCTCATTCATATCTCAAGAAAGAATTTTAAAGAACAATTAAAGAATTAAAGCAAGAAGTATGTTCAGAATTACCTTATGCTATTTTGGAATAGGAAAAGACATTATTAGATTACCATATGAAAAAGATTTTTATGAAACTAAAATTCTAACAAAGGCAACCACTATTCAGATGCCTAAAAAATTATTAGAGTATTGTCAGACAAAAATAAAAATATTATTACATAAAAGTTTAATTAAACCTAGTAAATCACAATGGAGTTGCTTCACATTTTATGCTAATAAAGCAGTTGAATTAGAAAGAGGAGTACCAGTGTTAGTTATTAATTACAAACCACTAAATAAAGTCTTATAATGGATTAGATATCCCATCTCTAATAAAAAAAAATTAGAATTTTCTCTAAATTTGACATGAAATCACAATTTTGACAAATTCAAATAGCAAAAGAAGATAGGTATAAAATAATATTTAATGTACCTTTTGGACAATACGAATGGAATGTAATGCCATTTGACCTAAAAAATGCACCATCAAAATTTTAAAATATTATGAATGATATTTTTAATCCGTATTCCAACTTTACAATCGTTTATGTAGATGGTGTTTTAGTTTATTCAGAAATAATAAAAAATCATTGGAAACATTTAAGAATATTTTTACATATTATTAAGATCAATGGCTTATTAGTTTTTACATCAAAAATAAAATTATTTCAAACAAGGATTAGGTTTTTAGGACACCATATTCATTAAGAAACAATAATTCCAATAGAAAGAGCTTTAGAATTTGTAAAAAAAAATTCAGATGAAATTAAAGAAAAAAAATCAATTACAAAGATTCTTAGGAATTTTAAACTATATATGAGATTTATATAAAAACTTACTTCAATTATGTAAACCACTATACGATAGACTTAAGAAAAATCCCCTGCAATTGACTCTTGAACATACCAAAATAGTTAAACAAGAGAAACTTCATGTTAAATAATTACCATTATTACGCATTCCCAATCCATTATTTTATAAAATAGTAAAAACTAATGCATCAGATATAGATTATGGAGGAATTCTTAAACAAAAGACAATTAATCAAGAATAATTAGTGAGATGTGTATCAGGATCATGGAATTAGGTGAAAAAAAATTATAGTACTATTAAAAAAGAAATATTAGCTATACTTTTATGTATTTCAAAATTTCAAAGCGATATTTTAAATCAAGAATTTATTATGTATCGATTGCAAATCAGCTAAGTATATTTTAAAAAAAGATGTCAAAAATTTAGTATATAAACAAAATTTTGTTAGATGACAAACTATTTTATTGAGTTTTGATTTCAAAATCGAAACTACAAAAGGTGAGTCTAATGTTTTAATTGATTTCCTCTCCAGAGAGTATTTGTAAGGACAACATGGCTGAAAAGCCAAAATCCACATACAAATCAAATAATGCTCTTACTCCTTTAGTAATCAAGTCGCTAGCACCAACCTTACAATTTGCTTCCTCATCATCAACTAAAGTTAAACATCCTATTATTAGTCTTATAGTCGGACCCTTAGGTGCAACAATCACTCATAGGTTTAGACCATTAATTCCTCTTAGTCCCAATTCATTAAGTTCATTATAGTCTCCTTCACCCCCAAAAGTTTAAACTTATGCCAGTAAGATAATAGACACAAACCCTGGCCTTATAGACCAACCAACTTTCTAATTATTCCCTAGGATTTCATCACCACCATCGTCACCTTCTCAAGGTATACCCAATCTATAACATACTTATGTTTATAAAACTGATATCTTGCCTATCTTACCCATAGAACATAAATTTCAAAAATTATCTATCAATTAAATACTCCAAAATAGTTTTTTAGAAAGTTACATTGGCCATCCACTATAGGATTAAAAATTTAAAACTATTATGAATTTATTTTAGTAGATACCAAATCAGCACAATTTACTCATTATAAAAACTCAGCTGACCCCTCTCAATATGCTTATTTAAAATGTCAAATTATTAAAGTTATTTCACAAAAAAGAATGAGATAATCCTAACAAAAAGAAAAAAAATTTCAACATGTTCAACCACAATGTTTTACCTATTATGATTATCAAGAGGCATGGCTAAATACTTTTTTTTTTTCACAAAATCGATATGGTAGTTATTCATGATTTTTTTTAATTTAATTTTTCTCAAAAGGCAAAACTAAATTTTCCATTTTTGTTCTATAAATTTTGAAAATATTTTGGTCCCGATCTCAGAATCCTTCCACTTGAAGCTCATGAAGGCTACTCATATTTTTTTAGAACATTTTAAATTCAACCCAAAATAAGAACAATTTTAAAATCATTAGTATTCTTTTGTCAATCTGCATTAGAATGGATCTCAACATGAGAATATTAAGTAGAATCAATACCATTAGCACCAATACCGTATTTGGTACGACAATTCAAAAGTAAATAGTGGAAACCATTCGAATTCAATCGCATTACCAGACCCACTTTCTAAGAATTTTTCAAAACTCATATACATCTTTCTAAGGAAGACAAATAATCAGTTAAAACTTAAGAATTCTTAGTTCATAAATCATATTTTCAAGCCAAGTTAGTAGTAGCAAATTCTAAAGAAGAATGATTAAGATTACTCTGGGAAGTATCATCACAGCTAATTTTATCAGAAGCATCAGACAAAGTTTCATCAACACATTATCTACATGCTAATGAAGAAACAAATTATTGTTAGACGACTATTTGCACCAACAGTAATAACAATGTAATATCAGCAATCTAGAAGCCACCTTATGTCATCCATGACATCAGTCACCATTATCATAATTACTATATGAATCTTTCACCTTAGTTAGCACTGTATCCATTATTAGAAAAGAAGCACATCAGATCTTGAATATTTCGGTAGATGACAACAGACTAAGCTGCCTCGCATCTTTCTCGAATAGACTCCATATTCAAGATTCAAGTCCGTCATCAATATCTCATCTATAAATAGACATTCCGCCTCTTCACTAGGCAGAGTGGAATTTTAGTTCTCAACTAACCTCCTCAAGAAACCCTTCCTCGTAAAACAAAATTCTCAATTATGTTTATGATTTTCGAGACGATTTTCAAGAATATTTGTAAGTTTTATCAAATAATTTAATAAAGATATCATATTTCTATTCTGTCATTGCATTTTTACGATATTATCACCATTATTGGCTGTATCATTCTCATTATTTTAAGTTTATTTTATCTTTTCAGCATAACTTTAATTTAAAAATAAAAATAAAAAATTAACGAGCCTGTCTGAGAAAATTTGAGTAATCGGCTGTTTCTTAGATCTGTTGTGTTAATTATTTGAATCATGTCAGTCATTGTAATCATTTTGGTTATAGTCGAACTTATTTTACTAAATATTTTACTCCATTTTGTTAATATTATTTTGAAATAATGACTAGATTTAATGATAGAAAAAAAAACACTTAGAGAAATAGTAGAATTTCTATATAAAGCAATGTGTAAAATCTTTATTAATTTAGTATGTGTGATATTAATATTGTTTATGTATATGCAATGTTTTCTAAATAGTATTCATAGATTAGGGTTGGCTAATTTCAGCTATTGAACTAGTTGTTGTGAGATTTTCCTGTAATATCCTGAGAAAAATCTTAATTTGAAAACCTTATTTGTGAAGAAATTGCTGAGATCTGTCACTATGATTAGGGTTGGCTATGGACAGACTTTGGGTTAGTCCAAGCTACCCGTAAGACCCTAGCCTGAACCAACCTCGAAAAATCGGTTGGGCTTGGTCCAAGTAGACTTGATATGGCCTAAGCGGAATATCAATAAAATCCCTTTTTCGCAGTTGAATGTTCCTAATCCATCTGTTGTTCAAGTGGGCCACACGTGCCCAAAGAAATAAAGATTTTAAGAGGAGTGAAACTAGCAGTCTACATACAGGATGGTAGATGGTATATATTCAAGGTGGATGAAATTACATATTTACATGATACAATGTTGTGTTTGTCCAGGCTGGGCTAAAATGACGTGAGCCCAAGACTGACCTGAAATATGATTGGGGCCCATGCTCGGTCCATGGACCAAGTTATATGTCAAAGCTAGGTGGGCAACCCAACCTATAGCCATCCCTACCTTTGATGTCCGTTGGTCTGGGTGTCAAGGTTTGGGAAGGAGGATCAGATTGGTAAGTGATTGAGATGGGCTTGGGTGTGAATTCTCAGCCTGTTTTTAATATCTTTAATGGTAAATTATTGTTTGGATAAAATTCTCTTAATACCATGGGAAGAAGCCCAAGAATAAAGATTCAATGATTGATATCTAATTTTAGATATAGGGCTTGAATGATTAAATGGAAATTTGGTAGATGGTATATGAATTTCGATATCATTTCAATGGTTCATTTGTTGGTCATCAACAGGACAATTATTAATGATCCCTAGTGTGGGTCCCTACTATTTGATAGCTTGGATGGGGGATACATGAATGATGGCCATGTTCGTATATTCAAAACTTTTCAAAACATCTTTTTTGGACTCGATTGAGTCTCATTTTACTCGCTAGAGTCAAGTCGACACAGTTGAACCTGATCCAATTTGATACAACAGTCACCCAAACACATCACCCCTGACTCGGGCGAGCTGGGCCAACTCACCCCCAACTCATATGAGTGCCAAGAGCATAAACCTTAATATTAGGTAATTATTTAATTCACCGTTGTTACTGATACTTACATTCTGCCAGTGTTTTTTTTTTTTTTTTTATTTAAAACTTCCATTTGCTAACTTTAAAAACGATGAAAATGCCCATATGAAAAATACTACAAAATTCTCTTTCATTCCATGGGAAGAGCATAAACCCTTTTATTCTCCTCCATATGAAATATATCACAAAATAATTTCAATTAGGGCTTGTTTTTAGTTGACTAGAGAGAGAGAGAGAGAGAGAGAGAGAGAGAGAGTAGAACTAAACATTTTCAGGTAGTCACACACGATTAAATGGACCTAAATCCTCAAGTTTATTTTAATTCTCTCTCCAGTCCATATCTCTTCAATACGTAGGCTAAGTAACCAAGGATCATGAACCCAAGGAGCCAAGTATTGTGGGCTCCACCCCACTTCGTGGGCAGGCGACGTTCACAAATCATCATGGCGGCGGGCCTTATAAAAATCAAGGGTACACATCTCTCTTTAAAATATTTTCCTTGGTGTAGCCTACCTTAATCCAAGCCAGCTTGATTTTTTGGCTTTGGGTTTAAATGGTGATTATGCATCTAATGGTTGGAGTGGATTTGGCATACATGTTATAGTGGCCCCCTTAAAAAAGTCCCCACAACCCTCTTTAATTGCATGGAGAGATTTTTTAGAGAAAACAGAATGGTATGAGACTTCACTCTTGATTTTAACAGGTCCACTGATTTTTATGTAAGATCTACTCCAATCATTAGATATTAGTCTATATTAGGTTCAGAAACAAAATTTAGGCTGACCTGTGATTAGGGTTGGCTAAAAAAAACAAAGAAGCTGAGAGAGACATCTACCCCTGATTTTTATAGTATCCACCATGATAAATATATGAAATCCTCCAACCATTAGATTTCACAAAAAAATTTAAGCCCGTGGCCCAAAATTCATACTCAGGAATCGAATTAGCCATGCTCCAAATATCTTCTAAATTAGAAGTAGGGTAATGATGGGTGGGGTCCACACGCTGGTTAACCGGCTCGACCCACTTGTGAGGCAGGTTCAGGCCAAACTAGATGGATAACAGCTTGGGCTTGGGCTAGAAATGTAACCCATTTGCGCATATAGGTTATCAATGGCTTGGGCTAGATGACTCAATCCTCAGGCCAAACTAGATGAGTAGTGGGTCAGGCTCGGACTAGAAATGCCAGTCGTTGAAGTAAATGGGATGGGCTCGGACTAGATGACTTGATCCAACCTGACAAAACCCCAAACCCGAACCAAAATAAAAAAGACAAGTATATATGAATTTTATATTTATGTATGTGTCCATTGACTGTGCTAGGTTGTGTATAGCTTCATTCCATTCTTAAACCCGGGTTGGGCCATGGTAGTTGGGTCTGGTCAATTGAGCCTGACCCATTTACATCTGAAGGGGTCGTGTCGGTTTTCATGAATTTTAAGTGGGTCGGCCTGTGAGATGATGCATTATAGATCAGCTTTGGGCAAGAACTTTTTGGCCCGTTTAACAAATGAGTCAGGCTTGGTGACGCATGGATGGACATGATAAGGTTGATCACCGTCTTCTTCGAAGGGATAATTACTCTGAATCCATAAAGCTTTTATGGACTCCTCACAGAGATTTCTCGAATCCATGAGGGAAAATAAGAAAATAGAAATAAATTCTAAGAAATTCAAAAATTAATTGATTGATGATAAAAACGAATTTACAACCCTTTAAATAGTGATACCAAACTTAGGAAGAAGTTTCGGAATCAAACTTCAACTCAAACTCCTTAAAATTTGTGACCTACTATAAATAGTAAACATACTATTTAGCGATCATGATTTCTACTAGACTTCATGGTTTTCAGCCAAAAATAGTAAGTGTCCTATTTGACCTAACCACGTCATTCTCCTAAATTTTCTAAGCCCTTTTCATGTTGAAGAGTAAATGATGAAGCGTTATGATCGAACTAAAACTTAACTATAGATAGTAAAAACGAAATTAAAAAGGATTTTTGATAGTCAATCTGATGGAATCTTGCAAATTCGACGTGGGCAACCCAGCCTAGCAGGGTTGGGTGGCTAAAGTAGCTTCTCCTGCCCTAAAATCGTATATGGTATGTTGAAAACTCATTCTGGTTTGCAAGATATACCTGTTTGAGGGTTCTGATGATCCTGATCACTTCCGCCTCTGATTGGGCCTTCTCTGGTCCATCTTGAACATGAAAGTGTCTGCGACCCGCTCTACATTAGTTGGGCTGAACCCTACCTAGACCAAACCTGACCCATTGCCATCCCTGGTTGGAAAAGATCCTAAGCCCCAAGTATTCTGGCTATTTTCAGTTAGATGTGGAAAGTCACTTTACATCTCTTAACCGTCTAGCTGTAGCATTGGAAGGTGGATGGGAATAAGATCTAACCACATTAAAGATTTGCTATGGGCATGTCCCATTCAATTCCACATGAGGTTTTTTTTTTTTTTTTTTTTTGAGATGCTATATGAGGTGGGCCCACCATTTGGTGATGTAGCAGAGCCCATTACCGATTGGGCTCGGTCAGGCTCTAGATTGATTGCCCAAAAGAAAGCCTTGCTTTGAATTTTTCTAAATGAATAAAGAATTAAATGTTATAGATGAATTTTTGTGCAGAAGTGGACAACAAATTAAGAATTTATATGATTAAAGGGATTGGCTTCGCACCAAGAAAATTGGATGGAGCTGACCCAACTGTGGATGGATCATATTCAGAGAATTGCACTGAAGAGATGATATTAATAGTCTGATTCTTCTTTCAAAATTTGGATCACTCCCTATTTTACTTCTAACCATCCATTTTATTGCCATTAAATGGATGATCAAGATTGCTTGATCATTATGATTCTTGAGACATGCTCCATACACAATGGGACCCACAATTTGAATGGTCTGGAGCTGAGTGCCACATGTGAGGAAGATGAATCACTACCCTTCTACAAAATGGCCATTATTAAAACAAGGTCAATAGATTTCAAGGGAAGAGACTTTGTGCACTGTATATGGAGCTGACAAACACGTCTCTCTCACTATCCAAAGTTGGTAGACAGATATCCAATACGAAAATCGAAATGGGCTTTTGAAACATTCATTTTGAAATACATGTTGGGATATCTACCGGCAGTCCTGAATTGTGATTTCTACAACTCATATGATTCTAGGCTTTTGTGCTCTTCCCAAACATGTTATATATGGTTCGAAGGTTAGTAGTTGATAAAAACCATAATACAAAAAACTCGCAAAATTGAAAGATATCCCCTTTCTATCATAGCCCCAAAACACGAATACCTTGAGATATATATATATATATATATATATATATATATATATATATATATATATATATATATATATATATATATATATATATATATATATATATATATATTCATGGATACTAGAGCAGCCATTTTTAAACTCCTCCATGAAGTCTTAGATAGAAAAGAATTGCGATATTTTTACAATGACTATCAAACTAACATGCTGATCAACCAAAGATATTTACTAAAAAAAAACTCCAAAATAATCTCAACCCTTTGTACGTTTTGCATGATAAAGAAACCATCTTCTTACTTTTCCTTTAAAAAAAAATAAAAAATAAAAAATCATAACCTAAGGGGTCTTAACTATATTCATCTTGATAGAGTGAAATGGCAGAACATGATTTACTTAGCTGACCCCAATTAATTGGTATAATGCTTAGATGATTACGATGTCATTGATGATTCTTCTATTGTAAAAGCGCCCAAGCAAGGATGCTCCAAGAGCTACTAAAAAATGGGCCCCCATGTGATGAGATCAAACCATGCAGCATGTTTGTGGTGTTGGACGTAGGCCAGTGGGGCCCACTGGTGAGCAATCACTAGTGGGTGGGTCCCATGTTTTTAGGCTTCTTCTGACCTCCTTCTTTTTCAGTTGATTTTTTCAAATTCAAAATTGAATTTGATTTTGGATGGGAGATAGGGAGAAGAGTGGATAATCTGGTCTCATCCCATCTTCATCCTTTTCTATAATAAGGATGAACTTTTCTCTGGTAAAGAGCATCAATCATAAGAAATACTGAAAGTATAAAGAGAGATATAGTGTGCATAGTAATCTGTCCATTTTGGCTTGTCCTTGGGACGATCTAATCCATAGATCGTGATCCGGGGCCAATCTATACTGTAGGATCAGAGGGGTGAATGACCCATCTACTCCAGTAGTAGATAGGCGGGCTGTTGGATCTGGAGCGTTAATCTTCGGCTTTGTGAGGGTTCCATATCATGTAGACCGTCAGATCTTGAGGTCTCACACTTCCATGCTTCCCAACAGTGATATCAGAGCGATTTAACAATGGATCTCCGATTATTATTTTTGGAATCATGTATAGTATATATATATATATATATATATATATCTCATATATATATATTTTGAACGTTATCAGATCAGTGTGCGCACAGTGACTTAATGTGCACATATGCACCAAATTTGGGCCTACGTGGATGCATGTACACGTGTAAACTTTAGACTCTTGGATGTGCATGTTTTGTACAATACCTACTAACACGGCCTAATAATTTGGATGATCTGGATTCCAATCATTACTTATTATGCATCAAATATATTTTTTTTTTGCTTACTCGGGTCAATAGTGGACTGTTTCATGCCTGTTGAGGCATTTCCCATCAGATCAAGGTGCGGATCATTGAGCCAAATTTTACTAGAATAAAGGTCAATGGTGTTAGAAATGTAAGCGCTTCTTGTACACAATGGAGGATTATAAAAAAAGATAACGAGATGATCAGATCTATCGGGTTCAAGGCTTGACTTGAATAGTTAATTTCTCAAGACAAATTTGCTGCTCTTTTTTTGGAAGTTCCAGCAAGTGCAAATGAAGGTAATCTGCAAATTGTCTTCAAGATACAATGAACTCTCAATTTGATTTTCAACACGAAAATTTGTATATTTAAGTGTTGAACAGATCTCTAGTTTTGACACCGATATGCCTTAAGACGTTCAGAAAAAACTCAGCAAGAGATCAGATCGAGAGTAATTGTACAGAAGATGATATAATCTTGTGGATTAAGAGTGGATTAAGAGTATGTTCTTTTGGATTATAGTATCCAGGATTTATATCAATTGAAAGGTTATGGATTTCTTCCTGAAGAGGTGCAAAAGTGTCTCTTTAAGAAATTCATACCCATTTACAGCGAATAATTGTCTTTCCATGAAAGGACATGACTTTGTCCTATGACAGTTATTTCTGTACCCATTCAAACAGGAGTAGTTATCCAACAGGAAAAACTGTATCCACATAAGCGACACATGGCATAGGTGCCACATGTATAATCATGTCACAATTACTCTCAATCAACAAAAAAAGGTAATAAAACATCAGGGTACCATGACTCAAAAAGTTTGAACCGAGTGTCAAAAAGATTAAGGCTCTCTTAGCTCCTTGCGACGATGCGCACGTGCGCGAAGTGCTAAGTGCGCCTAATAAAGTGCGCAAGCAGCCCTACAGCCCACGCAGCGTGCCGTCCTCGAGGAGTTTGAACCCTGGTTGCATAAGCAAAAACCCCTTCTCTTACCGACAAGCTATACACACTATTTATGGAAAGTTTAAATAATTAATATATTTATTTACTTTCTAAAAATAACTTTATTTTTGAAATTTAATTTTATTCTAAAAAACGCAACAATCCTAAGATTTGGAAGATTCAGGCATTCCCCATCAGATCAAGGTTTGGATCACTGAGCCATGAGCCCTAGGTGCATGGGAAAACCATGCAATTTTCTATTATGCTGGATTTCATACATCCAGGGCATATATATATATATATATATATATATATATATATATATATATATATATATATATATATATATATATATATAAATCCAGAGCATTTATCTGATGGGATCCACACTTGATGAGCTAGGGCCAACGATGATCATGATCTCCAACCATTCATGAGAATGCATGCATAGATCGTGATAAATGCTTGCCTTGTGGGGTCGGGCCCATAGGCTGCGAAGCAGGCCTGCCCGTTCCAAGTGGCAAACATGCCAACTCTATCGCTAATGGACGTTTCAAAACAATCCACTGTGAAATACTCAATTAAAAGATTGTTGTCCGCTCACCATATGTCCACCGTGACGTACTCAATTAAAAGATTGTTGTCCGCTCACCATACGTCCACCGTGACGTGACGTACTCAATTAAAAGATTGTTGTATGCTCACCATACGGCCACCATGACGTACACAACTATAAGGTTGTTGTATTGACACACCTAGCTATATAGCTGCTGTACACGTGGGGATCGGATTGGCTAGTGTACATCACACCAGCTATATAGCTGCTGTGAGAAGTGGATTGGTTGATGTACATCACACCAGCTATGTAGCTTCTGTATTGACGTCAGCAAGTCTTGTGGGTATGCTCATGAGATATGTGTTGTATCCAAACCGTCCATCCATCTGGCAAGCTCGGATGTCAGCAACACATGTCGGTCTGATCACGAGGTATGTGTTATATCCAAACTATCCATCCATCTGGCAAGCTCGAATTTATGCTTGAGAAGAAAAATAAGACAGATATAATTATCAAGTAGGCCACACGGATGGACGGCATGGATAAACTACATACATTTGCAGTAGGCCCAAGAGAGTTTACTCAGTACACAATCCGATTTCCATGTCGCCTGTAGCAATGTGGCACATGTACATGGGATATGGGCCACTCATTTGGTACCACTCTTTATTGATGGTGCACTCATAGTAGGGGCCTAACATGAGCGGAAAATGGTAACCTATGCTTCTTGTTATGGAAAATACATGATGATGCACATGTGATAAATATTTTCTTTTTCTTTAATCTTGACCATCCATTTAGCAGACCCACCTTGCATTGGCCACAACTTAAGAGTTACTCGGATCTGGCAATCCTTACCACCCGATGAGTGATGTGGCCTTCGAACCGATGGTGGAAAACAACCATCTGAGTGGATTTCTCATGAAAATCACATGGGCTCATGTAACTTTGGCAAGTACAGACAAGTGAAGTCCTGTGTGTAGTGAATGCATGTATGCTTCTGATATGATGGGCCCAGGGATTGGTATACTCCTCAGATTTTCAGTTTTGAACAAGTGGGCCCATTTTTTAATTATCTAAACCATTGAGATTGTTAGTCTCACTATGGATTGCCTTTGAAATAAATATTTCCTAGATTGAACTATCTATCAGTATAACATCAACTGGATTATCGGCATATGGGATATACAAAGTGGGACCCATAATATCAACTGTTGGATCACTGAACTATGGTCCAGTTGCCCAGTTGGTGTAACCCAAAACCCTACGGCTTTCTTGCAAGTAATATGCATATTTCACATATTTTTATTATTATGACATGTACATATACATGCGTGTGAATGTGATTTCCTTTATATCATTCTATTCACTGTTAATCAAGAGATCATTAGTGATCGAAACGATCATTAACCATGATGATCAATGTTGATGATAGGATCCATCATCAATAATGAACATTAACGGTAATGATCGGATCCATCACTAATAGTTATGATCACAAGTGATGATTGAACTCTCTTTATGGTTATGTGACGCCTTGGCCATCGCTTCATGTCAGGCGGGCACACAAGTGCAGTGTGTGTGGCAGGTGCATCTTGTGTGGGCGACAGACTCTTGTCTTTGAGCGAGCTTATGTTGCTGGATTGATTGTAGCGTAACTTGTCCCACATCGATAAGAGTTGTCTCAAGTAATGATGGTTATATGTGGAGTTGTTATATATATCATGTATGAGGCTTTTTGGGGCGACCCCGAGAACAAAATCGTAGTGCTGTGCCCAGATATGTAGGCATGGGCTATTACAAATGGTATCAGAGCCGAGGACGGCTTTGCCCTCGGTGGGGGATAATGTGATGCCCCGGTCACTGCTTCATGTGGGCGGGCACATGTGAAAGGGGGTATACATGTTTTTGTGGTGGCAATTGGAAATAGCGATCAGTAACTTGTCCCACATCGGAAGAGTTGTCTGAAGTAATGGTGGTTATATGTGGAGTTGTCACCCTATACTGTATGAAGCCTTTTGGGGGCGACCCCGAGAATAAAACCGTGTGGGCTGTGCCCAGAGCGGACAATATCATACAGTGTAGGCGTGGGCTATTACACTATGCGCTTCAATTTTTTTAAATCTGATGATAATGATTATATGTGTGATATAATTAGGCCTGATGTGATCAGATCTAAGCCATTTTTTCATTGGAATATAGAAAAATTAGTGTTAGAATACTCCCTATATATAAAAATAGGTTGTGCATAACCTGAGTAGGAGTTAATTCTCCTCCACCAAATGATGCATGCAACCAGTAATGGAAGGTTGCATGTTATACAAATATAATTTTATAAAAGCATCAATTTCATCTTAAAAAGAGAACTTGATTGTTCTACACCGCCCATTCGGATATGTGGACTTTCAGAACTCGTTAAGATGTGTTGACTACTTTTATACTTTGAAAATTTATGTAACACGTAGAAATGTTGAAGATTAGTGTCAATACCTTAGATCGTAGGTAAGTAGTGATACTTATGCAATGTAGAGATGACCACCAAAGTGTTAATCACCGAACAGTTGAAAGGACGACATTTTGACGGTAACAACTACGAAGACTGGTCCTGCGCGGTGCGAAGCCTTCTAGATGAGGACGACATATTGCACATACTCGATGAGGTTCAAGAAGAACCCATACTAGTTGAAAACGAAAATTTAAGAGAACATAGGGCTGCAATGACCCGCTACAATAAGTGGCGTAAACAGAATCGTTCATCTCGTAATATCCTTATTAGCACTATGCACAAAGAACTCATTCTTATGTATGAAGTGCATGACACCGCTAAGGGAATCTGGGAAGCACTGACAAATACCTATGCACAGAAGTCAGATGCGAAAGATCGGGCAGTAAAATTAGAATTTCAGGAGTATAGGATATCAGTCGGCTGCCCCATCAAAGATCATATCCGTAAGATGGAGTAGATGATAGGTGCCCTTAGGAATATTGGGTGTAAATTGACTGAAAATCAAAAGATAATAGCAATGCACCATTCCTTGTTTGAATCTTGGGCCTCAATCAAAAGAATTCTGAACCATACTGATTCTGTCACTACGTTCAGAGACTTTTGTGGCCACTTGGTACGTGAGGTTGAAATGAATGCAATTCAGTCAGGTTCGGCCAAGGCCTTTGTAGCAGAGACCCATAAGCAGAAATCCAACAAGAAACAGTTCAAAGTTCGCAAGAAGGCCAAAAAGAATAACCAAGAACAGAAGTCCACAACACCTCCTCCAAATCTCGAGAAGGGGAATGGAAAGAATAAGCAGAAAAAGATAAAAATAGTCTGCTTTGTCTGCGAAAATTCTACCATTATGCTCGGCAGTGTGCCCATAAAAAAATGGTAATTCCTAAGTCACTAAATACTTTGTATGTAGGCATTTGTTCTGAAATCCTTTTTGTTGATATTATATCTAACCAGTTGATTTTGAATTCAGGCACGACAAAGCACATGACATGGAGTCATCGAAGACTCGAGGAATTTCAGCCTATAGCCAAGAGAATTACAAGGTGTATATGAGAAATAATGTTGTCGAAGACGTACTAGGGATTGACATTTCCCATCTCCGTACGCGCATAGGTCAAACAATAATCCTCCGTGATACTCTTTATGCACTGGGGATGCGTCGGAATTTAATTTCTGTTTATAAGTTATTAGTTAATGGTTTTGATATTCGATTTTCTGGGACAAGAGTTTCTTTGAGACTAAATAATATAATCTTTGTATGGGGAAATTTAATTTCGAATTTATTTATTCTGGACGTAGATAGTGATAATGCATCTCTTGCTTTATCTGTTATGTCAAATGAAACTGTAGTATCTGAATCTCAAAAATAGCACGCGAGGTTAGGTCACATTGGAAAAGATCGTATGATAAGACTAGTACGTTCTGGTCTGTTAAACTCCTTATCCAAAGTTGATTTGACATTTTCTGAACATTGTGTGTTCGGGAATACTTCGAAGAAACCATTTCCTAAAGCGGCTAGGTCCAAAGGCATACTAGAGATAATCCATTTAGATATCTGTGGACCCTTCAATTTACATGCCAGAAATGGATGTCAATACTTTATCACTTTCATTGACGATTACTCACGCTATGAATATGTGTATCTCATCTCACACAAATCTGAGGCTCTTGATTGTTTTCTTAAATATAAAGCTGAGGTGGAAAATCAGCTTGAGAAAAAGATTAAAATCCTTCGATTTGATAGAGGTACGAGTATACATTTAAAACATTTAAATCATATTGTGAAAACGTTGACATTGTTCGACAGTACACAATAGCTTACACTCCACAACAAAATGGTATTGTAGAGAGAATGAATTTGACACTATTGGACATGGTTAGATCGATGATGGCATAAGCCAATCTCTCTACCACATTCTAGGGGGACATACTGTTATAGCCATTTATGTCCTTAATAGAGTCTCATCTAAATCTATTCCTAAGACCCCATATGAGATGTGGTTTGGGAGGATTCCTTCTCTAGCCAACCTACGCCCTTGAGGATCTTTGGAATATGTTTTGCTACTTACTCCGCATAGAGGTAAACTTGATAGTAAAACCATTGAATGCGTGTTCATAAGGTACTATATGCATTCAAAGAGATACATTATAGTTTATGAGGACCGAGGATGATGGATTGAGATAATCTCGAGACGTGACCTTCGTTAAAGATAAATACCCCAGCCGAATGCAGCAAAAGGTTCCAATAGAACTTTTTGAAATACCCGATGTATCTCAGGAGAGAGAGTTTTGCTTCTCAAGATGATGATGCTCCTATAGTTCGTCGAGACAGTGAGATGACATTTCAACAGGCTCCTGAGTTACGTCAAAGCGAAAGAAGATTGATTCCCCGAAGATAGTTTGATATTAAGGGGCAAATATTCTCTTGCATTGCAGTTGATGATGATGAACCCGATTCGTATTAGGATGCATTATTATCTTCTAACTCGGCCGATTGGGTGACTGTTATGGACGAAGAGATCGCTTCCATGGAAAAGAATAAAGTCTGGGAACTTGTTGATCGTCTTTTAATCGCAAAGCAATAGGTAATAAGTGGGTACTAAAGATTTTTAAAAAAGGTAGATGGTACAGTGGATAAGTATAAAGTACGATTAGTTGCTAAAGGTTTTACACAAAAAGAATGCATTAATTATGAGGAGACTTTTTCACCTATTGCAAAGTTCTCCTCAATCCTCATGATCTTGTCCATTGTCGTAAGTTTAAACTCAGAGTTATATCAGATGGATGTAAAGACCGTATTCTTAAATGGTGACTTGGACGAAGAGATATACATGCAACAACTCATGAGTTATGTGGACAAAAAATATCCAAAGAAAGTCTGCAAGTTATTGAAATTTATCTATGGGCTAAAGCTTAAGACAGTGGTACATGAGGTTTCACTTAGCCATCACCACTTTTGGATTCACGATGAGTGAAGAAGATTATTGTGTATACATGAAACGATCTTGAAGATATTTTCTGATACTATTTCTATATGTAGACGATATCCTGTTAGCTGGTAATGACATGCAATTGTTGATATTGACTAAAGATTGGCTATTCTCAAACTTTGAGATGGAAACCAACTTTATTCTTGGGGTACAAATCATCAGGAATTGCCCTAAGAAATTTTTAGACTTGTCTCAAGCTACCTATATACAAAAGATCTTAGAGCGATTCAGGATGAAAAATTCAAAAGCTGTTAAAACCCCTATGGATAAAGCTATCAATTTAGATAGGAAATCGTGTCCCCAGATTGAAGTCAAGAAATTGACTATGTCCTCGGTACCTTATGTAAGCGTAGTAGGGAACTTAATGTATGTTATGCTTTGCACCAGACCGGATATTAGCTATACAGTTAGCATAGTCAGCTGTTATCAGAGTAACCGGGACAACCTCATTGGCAAGCCGTCAAACGTATATTCTGCTATCCCAGAGGAATGAAAGACCTAATGTTGTGTTATGAAGGCATAAGCCTCAAGCTCAAAGGATATTTTGATGCTGCTTGGGGTAATGACGCCGACGAGGGAAAGTCTACTTCAGGATATGTATTTTTACTCGAAGGAAGAGCTATCTCATGGTTGAGTAAGAAACAGACATCCACAACTCTTTCATTGAGGCCGAGTACATTGCATGTTGTACTGTAGTTCAGGAGTGTGTATGGGTTTACAGATTTCTATTAGATTTGAGTGTTGTAGCGAGTGTTCGTCAACCTATATCACTGAAGATAAACAATACTTCTGCCATTAACTTGGCAAAGGACCCTAAACACCACTAGAAGTCTAAGCACATTGAGATCAAGTATCATTACGTCCACGATCAAGTGAGAGATTATAAGGTCTCCCTCAGCTACATTCCTACTAAGGAGATGATGACTCATCCCATGACAAAACCTATAGCTAGAGATTTATTTCAGGTTCACGTCAGGCAGATGGGATTGAGGACAGCTTTAGTGATATACTTGTTTTGTAGTACCTTTGATATTTCATTAATGAATATCTCATTCCATTTATTCAGTATTGAACACTAATATAAACTAGGTAAGTCGATTATCAGCATTTACCTTGAGATCATGTAGGATTTCTATCTTTCGTTGGTAGGCCAGTCACCCACTCGCACGGGTTGACCAACCTTGAATGTACAAGAGAGGTACATTTGGGACGATATTCATACACTGAGGTGTGGACTTTTCTTTATCGTGAATAATAAAGGATAAGGATATGAGTGAGTCGTATCCGCCAACAATCTTTTAAGGTTAAAGATGAAACTGATTAAGTCTAATAATATAATCACACCGTTCCTTTTTTTTTCATGCGATCAATGTTATGTCCTGAATTTATAGCTAAGTTATGAGGTTATGAGATGAGTCGTACCTCATGTAGAATAACCTGCATATTTTAGACCCGACATACACCTAGTATTAATGTCTACTTTATGACGTGGATCGTAGCCACGTGCTGGGACTTTTTTTACCTATAGATTGTTTTGATTCGATCTAATCATTGCAACGTGCGAGTAACCAGTCTCGCAGGTGACTCTTCGTGTCCTTAGCTACCTTCCTCTTGTGTATATGAGGATGAGATTGAGTGTCGCTACTTTAGTGTACTATGACGAAAAGTCCTTGATTGACCAGACTCAGTTACGCTAGGAAAGAGGCTTGATTGATTCCAAATTACACATCTGCGTGGGAAAGATCCCGTGACAGCTACACTAAGTTTCTAGAACTATTAATATGCACTTGAAGACTTACAGTATTGAGTTATTTTTAATAGACATTTGCAAACAATATTTTTTTTCTTAAAAGCATATATATGAGTATTGTTTTAAAATTGATTTTAGTCGAAGTTTGTGAAAAATCGAGTTTTCAAAATAACTCGATAAGTTGGATAAGTGCGTATGTTGGCTGAGTACTCCAGATCAGGAGTTAACTCCATCCGGTATGGTCATGTGGACTAGGACAGGCATTGCAAAGCTTGAGTTATTGAGTACTAGTTAGGTGGTCACTTAGTACTTAAGCACCTGTGAGAAGATTATGGTGATCCATCTAGTCCTACGCCTTTGATTATTTTGATCGCGACGTTTAGTTTTTTATTGTTATTAGGCGAGTTAGATGGATAATTTTTATTTTTATTTTTTGCTTATCCCACAATGTGATTGAGTGGGAGATGTTGGACGTAGGCCAGTGGGGCCCACTGGTGAGCAATCACTAGTGGGTGGGTCCCATGTTTTTAGGCCTCTTCGGCCTCCTTTTTTTTTCAGTTGGTTTTTTCAAATTCAAAATTGAATTTGATTTTGGATGGGAGATAGGGAGAAGACCGGATAATCTGGTCTCATCGCATCTCCATCCTTTTCTATAACAAGGATGAGCTTTTCTCTCGTAAAGAGCATCAATCATAAGAAATACCGAGAGTATAAAGAGAGATATAGTGTGCACAGTAATCTGTCCATTTTGGCTTGTCGTTGGGACGATCTAATCCATAAATCATGATCCGGGGCCATTTATACCGTAGGATCAGAGGGGTGAATAGACCCATCTGGTCCAGTAGTAGATAGGCGGGTCGTTGGATCTAGAGCGTTAATCTTTGGCTTTATGAGGGTTCCATATCGTGTAGACCGTCAGATCTTGAGGGCTCACACTTCCACACTTCCTAATAGGTGGGACTTGTGGCATTGCAACAACCATCCTTTACGACATATATGTCGTGTTTCTTTCTTCAATTCTCACTTTCACACAGGCTTTTAGACTATTTTGAAAAACATCCTTTATATCGTGCTACCGTTGGCTGAGTGTAAATGGTGTCCTTCCATGATATAGGAGGGGCTATTGTGTCCCAATTAGGAGAATATGGGTATGCACGGTTTTCCTGTAGGATAACCTGATGAATTTACCATTACCTTTTGTTAGGCCTTGGTGCATATCAAAGTCATCCTAAGGAAGAACTTGAGAGCTTGTTTGGTAGGCAGAATTTCAACGGATTGAATTGCATTTTGGTGGAAGATAAATTCCATCTGGCATCTTGGAATCAATGGACAGGGATTGAATTGATCTAGGTATTGGATCTTCCAGTCCTAATAGGAGAGACGTCATAATTTTTTACGGATTTTGAAATCCATACATGTCGACCCCACGTTGATGTTGCTGTTTTATCCAGTCTCTCCATCCATATACCCTTTTCATGTGACATTTAACTTGCATATGAATATAGGTGATAAGCATCACATGTGAAATCTGGTCCGTTGATTACAATTCTAGCATCCACCAAATGTTGGTTTCACATAATACAGTGTTTTTTCCATAGGTAGAATTTTATCCCAAATATAGGATTTGATGGTCAAAATACCATGGTATTTCCAAACTACTACTGCAAGGAATAATCATTGTATTAATACTAATACTATATATAATACAATGCAATGCATCTAGATATCTCTACACACCGGTCTCCAACTGGTCATGACTTAACCAGACACTACTAAGCAAACATCTAATACCATGACAACCTTGATGTATTGCTCAAGCACACATCAGTTGTGAAGTTGTTTTTTATGTTGAGGAACTATAAGATAAATGCCTTTCGGTGTCATTGATCAACTCAATGCACTTAGCTTGCTACAATATTCTACAATTTTGGCATTTTATTGAGATAAAAATGAATGCTGCTTAGTATAGCATACTTGTTTTGTCAAATTTTATTACTATTGATCCCTAATTTTACATGTTTTTCACATCTCAATTGGTTCTAAACCCTCTGCATTCACAACCCTATATTTTCATAAATTATTCCAGGCATATAAAAGTATCAATGAAAACCCCTTTGAGAGAGCACGAGTCCAGAGCGATATCGATTCCCTTGTGGGGGTGGCTAACAGTGAAGTGTGAACTGACAATGGGGTGTACTAACAAGCTAACAAAAAAAGTCAGTTCAGTTCAGTTCATGTAATGTAATTTTTGCTGCTACATGTCTCGTGCACCCTTTCTGAGTTAGTTTGGGCACCAACCCTAGCCATTAGAAAGCTTGCCAAAAAGTAATCCCCAACCATTGAAAAGCTTGTTAGGCAGTAGGTTTAACAATGGAAATAGGGCGCTCGGTGTGTAAGAATTAAGAAATTATATGGCTCAAATCTTTAGTATTCTTTTATTTATCACTTGTATCTAATATTTAAGCAGAATACCGTTGCGCTCTCACTTTTAGCATAGTAGGCCTCCCCATGAGAGGCCCGCAAGAGCTATTAGCTCAGTGGTAGAGCACGCCCATATCATGCACCCTTTCTGAGTCAGTTTGGGCCCCAACCCTAGCCATTGGAAAGCTTGCCAAAAAGTAAGCCCCAATCATTGGAAAGCTTGTCAAGAAGTAGGTTTAATGATGGAAATAGGGTACCCGATGGAAACATAAAACCATTGAGTGCATAACAACACGATGTCTACAACTACGCATGGGTAGAATTGATACAAAAGAGTCTGATTTAACGATGAAATGAGCTTATATCATTGACATAGAATCAATGAAACACAATGAAACCTCCACTACAAGAGAGCATGGCAAAACTAAATAGACACACCATGATCTTTGAACCATAACATGTGTAACGACCTTGAATTTTGGTACACCTAAAAACCTTAGTGAATAAGTTATAAATTTAAATTTTGGATTATGAACAAAAACAAATCTTTTTGTGAGAGACACTCTTGGTTAAGAGAGAGGTTGAAGCATCGATTCGTGCCGTTGTGACTCTCAGTTGCAAGCGAGGTCGGAGGATGGATATTTGTAAAGAGAATAATAACCTTTTGCAACTCGGGGAAAACTCAAAATTTTTAACTCCTTTAAGAAGGATTTGAAAAGGGTCTCTCGCAAAAAACTTGAAAGAAAAGAAAAGAGACAGGCTGAGGAGAGCTTAGATCCAACAACTCTCTTTTTATTTTTTTTTATACACACATAATCTCTTTTTGCCTGATCTATGCAATGGACGGTGTGGATTGGCCACTTGTTCATTACATTGGTATGTGGAAAGATTCAAATTGATTTAGATTTGAATGATAGTCTTTTGTTTTAGAAATCAGTTTAGTGTCATCTGATGATTCTAGATCAGATCTGGACAAATCATATGATCCTTAAGGCCAAAATATACAAGGGACCTAAATTCGAAATTGATTTAATCATCAGATGGACCACAAAATCAAATTTAATCGTAGAAATAAATTCATGTATTAAATCATATGGTGAGCCATCAGGCGTGTTAGATTTAATTTGAATCATCTATATAAAGAATTGATCATATCTATGGCGATACCTAGAATTTAAGAAGCATCTGACTGTCTGCTAGGCTATAAGGATAAATGGAAGTAATTGCATAAAGCAATGAAATGATTTAGAGATTAAGATCATGGACAGTTTAGATCTAAGTGATCTATTGACCCACCCCTATTTTGGGAATGTGGGAGTCAATGGATGGTTCAAATCTGATCTGTATGATAAAAAATAAAAATAAAAACAAAATACATGTGCATGATCCCATCACGTTTCTTATCTGTTATAATTAAAGTAGTCATTTGATTACTATGTTGAGTGTATTTATTGTATTGATTGCTTTACTGGAATTTATTTAAGTTGAAATGTTATTATTGAAATATGATGACGCATTGCGAATATAATGCATAGATTATTCTCATATCATCATGTCATGCATAACACTCCTGTACTGATTCCTAAGGGCGTGCCCTAGATAACCTGTAGGTACATACGGTACCAGGTGACTTAGGGGAACATCATTGGATGCCCACAATGTGTGAAAGATTATCCTAGGAGGTGAGATGCGAGTCGATGGAATCCAATTCAAGCAAGTGGACAGATAAACCTACTTCATACATTCGCGTTGCATTGCATAGCATCCATGCATTTCCTATTTTAATTATAACATGTACGAACCATGATGGATTCACTCACTGGGCCTGGCTAGCTAACGTTGAATTGATGAGAAAAATCGTGCAGATGTTATTGAAGTTGAAACAATTACTCAAGTACCAGGATAGGAGACTGAACCGGTGGATGATCATAAGGACAATGACCTTATCTAGAGGACGATGAGCTGAATGCGTTGGATCAATAGCATGTTGGAATGGAACTCGAACTATTTGCTTTATTTATGCTTTAGAGTTTATTATTATTTAGAAACATAGAGTTGCAGATGTTCTAAAGTATTTGGTTGGCTAACAATTTAATAAAGCTCCAATAAGTGGGTTGTAGTGTAGTAATTAATACTTTGTGAAAATCAAAGACATGTGGGTTGAAAGTTTATGAATTCTACTAATGGTTGATGTATGCGAATAGTGGATGGACAGGAAACTTAGAATATAGATAATTCTATGCCTTTACTTGAACAAAGTGACTCATTGATTTAAGTACACTCTCTATGAGTCATAGACCATAACTCTGTATCCTTAACATGTAGATGATAAGATTATTAGAAGCAGGAAAGTCAATTGATTGTTGTGGCCTTCAGACCTGTAATTTAAATAAATAAAAATAAAAATTAACACATGCACAGACACCGCCACACACTCACGCCGTAGGGGATTTCACCACCTATGGATACTCGAACCCTTGACCAGGTGTCGAAACTCCTAAAAGTCTACCACGGGAGCAAGAGCAAGGACCCCTAACTAAATGGCAATTGACGACATGCTTCCTCTTGTCGTTATCAACCGACAGGTTTTAGATGTCCCGTTGAAGGAAAGATGTCCTGAAGTCTCTGGATCCATTCCAAACTGTGAAAAGCCACAGTGACGAAATACATGAATCTGAGTATCACATGATGATCCAATTCATCGGATTCAGTTTCATTGTCAACAACTAATGAAAGACGTCACTTCCAGCGCGTCTCTAGTCATTCTCTAGTCCCACGCCTCAAAACCTCCAAAACATCATCCAACCAATTTTTTATTTTTTATTTTTAAAAACGACGCCTCTCATTCCTACACACCTCATAACCTCAAGAGAGTTTTCTAAGCTAAGGTAAAAATCTTTCTCCAATCCCTGGCAAAGGACTAGAGGTTCAAAGATCAGAAAATGGGAGCAAGGAGGATCAGAGAAGAAAGAGTGGGAGGCTGGGAGCCCCAAGGTGAGGTCTTAGTGTAGGGAAGTGCGGAAGATGAGATCTCGACGACGGTCTACACGATGATTGGGACCCCTCACAAAGGACGGTGTTCCAACGAGTCTATCTACCTCTTGGAGCGGATGGAACTATTCACACCTCGATCCTACGGTATATAGTGGCCCTTTCATCTATGGATCGGATCGTCCCAAGGACAAGCTAAGATGGAAAGACTATAGCGCACTCTATTTCTCTCTGTATACTCTTGGTGTTTGTATGATTCGATCGTTCCATGAGAGAAGCGCACTCCTTTTATAACAGAGGAAGGAGAGTTTGGGTAGGATTGGGATAAGGCCACATCATTCGGTCTTATCCCTATCTCCTATCATAAATCAAATTCAAAGTTGAATTTGAAATATAACAGAAGAGGAAAAAAGGACGGAAGAAACCAAAACTCGTGGGACCCACCCACTAGTGATTGCTTGTTGGGCCCCAGCGGCCTACATCCAACATCTCACTCAATCACATTGTGGGATAGGCACAAAAATTTGTCAACTAACTACCTTATAACAATCAAATACCAAATAGTGATCAAAAGAAAGGCGTGGGACCGGTGGATCACCATAATCTTCTCACACGGGTGCTTAAGAGCAAGTGACCCCTAACTAACTCAATAACCCAAGCTTTGCAATGCATGCTTCTCTTGTCGCATGACCACACCGGATGGAGTTAACTCCCGATGTGGAGTAGGCCAACAGCACTTATCCAACTTATCGAGTTATTTTGAAAACTTGATTTTTCCAAACTTGTGACAAAAACCAATTCAAAGCAATACTTATATATATGCTTTTTAAGAAAAATACGGTTGTAAAAGTCTAATAAAAACAACTGATGATGATAAGTCTTCGGATTGCGTATTAATAGTTCAAGAAACTTGGTGTAATGTCACGAGGAAGATGTGTAATTTGAAATTAATCAAGCCGCTTTCCTAGTGTCTAGTCTGGTCAATCAAGGACCTTTCGTCATTGTACACGCCTCACTCAATCTCATCCTCATATACAAAGGAGGGTCAGCAGGGACCAAAAGTCACCTACGAGACCGACTTCGCACGTTGCAATGATTAGATCGAATCAAAGCAACGTAGGTAATAGGTCCCAAAGACGTCTACAACCCACGTCGTAAAGTACAATACCTAGGTATAACGGGTCTCAAGAGAGTTATTCTAAGCTAAGGTAAAACTCTTTCTCAACCTGGCAAAGGACTAAGGTTCAAAGATCAGAAGGAATGGGAGCGATTATGGTCTCATCTACAATCTTTATAAGATTGTAGGGAGGACTCACTCATATCCTCATCCTTTATTAGGTCTTAGCAAAGTTTCAGTTTTCCATGTATAAACATAGCAAATGCATTGTTACATTTAAGGTTTGCGAGTGGGTGATTTGCCCAATCCAGTTTTCCAATACATTTAAGGTGTATAGCATAGTTTCAGTTTTCCAATCGCATGCATAGTTATGGTTTGCCCAATCCATGCCTCCACAAATGATTTGAAGCAAATCTTTTCTCTTTTTTCTTTCATATATATATATATATATATACACCTGTTTTCTTTATTCCCAAAAGTGCAGGGATGAATATGTACGGAATGGAATAAGAAGGAACGTAAAATAAACCAGATTTGATACCTGAATATTCAGTTTGATAACCTGCTACTAATTCCTCCTCTGCATATATATATATATATATATACACACACACACACACACTTTGGAAAGATAACGATGCCAAAGTTTGAACCCTGGATTGCTCACACACACTACACTGTCTCCACCAGTTCATTTAACAGCATTAAAGCCTTTGAAAATCCTCAAAATGAGACGCAAAGTGAA
Source organism: Magnolia changhungtana (assembly GCA_030180095.1). Taxonomy (NCBI): domain Eukaryota; kingdom Viridiplantae; phylum Streptophyta; class Magnoliopsida; order Magnoliales; family Magnoliaceae; genus Magnolia; species Magnolia changhungtana. Next base: position 656,365 of record JASAUF010000646.1, read on the forward strand.
AAAAATTTATTTCCTTGCAATAAATGCTTCACTGTTGCAATAAATGCTACACGTGGATTTGTAATTTGCTTTCCAAACAATGAGCTTTTGAATTTTCCATCATGGTCCAGTGCAAATCCATGAATTTGACAAGTTCATGGATTTACCAAATTCATTCTCATTTCCTTAATCCCAAACATGGCCTTATTTCCATCAACTATAAATCCTCGGATGGTTCAAGTCTCTACCCATGCAAGGTCTTTAACTTTAGTGTTTGGGTATCCCTTTATATAGTTAAAATGCTTTAAACTATGTAAAGAGGCTTCTAGAAAAGGTTATTTCCTTCCAATAAATGCTTCACCATTATAATAGATGCTCCATAGATGCGTGGATTTGCAGTTTGCTTTTCAAAAACTTTGTAAAGAGATTTCCAAGAAAAAAAAAAAAAGATGATCGGTTTCTCATACCTATTTTGCTCTCTCTCTCTCTCTCTCTCTCTCTCTCTCTCTCTCTCTAAAATAGGTATTTTGCAATACCAATAACTTTGAAATCCCTATTTAAAGAGATCCTTTTTATATCTCCCTCTTTACAACTACTCTCTTTGAACCCACACCAAACACATGAATTGGTGGGCCCACTTTTGTTTGCCACAAGATAAGTGCCTTGAACTATTTTTTGGGTCAAGGATTCATCACAATGTATACAACCTAATGAATGTCTTAGATCCCAAGTAAATGCAAATGCATACTAACAAGGTAAAGCAATTTCCCACCTAAAGCTGTCTGCTGTGAATACCCACGTTCTATTTCTTAACAGGCTTTTATCAGTAACTCAGTATAAGAAACTGTTTTGACTTTACCAGCACCCATACAAAACAGATTGAAACTCTTTATCTGTGTAAAGACCTTAAATAAGTGAGATTTTTCTAAACATTCAAACAACCAATAGGTTTTGTCAACCTTTACTACATACATAAATATCACTAGCTTTGATAAATGCTCATTGATCCAGGCCATTCATCAGAATCACCCTCCCACGCACATGGATAACCAACCCATTGTCCAAGATCGATTTTGATTGGAACGACACCACGAAACAAAGCCTAAAGTGCCCATCAAATGCAACAATAAAAAAGATCACATTATAACTATCTGACTAGTGTTGGTTTTGGGCAATGACCTATCCGAGATACACAGGAGTTCTAATGAACAGGTGGGAGGAGGGTTTGGGCACCATGGAATTCATTTCCTCCTTTTCACAAAACATGGAATTCACTTCAGCCTCATCCTTTCTGTGGTTGCAAAACGAGTCCAGGATGACTTGTCATGAAGACGGATCACTTCAAATATCAGAAATAGTACAAGAAGACTAACAAATCCTGATTAATGAGGATCAGTGATGGCTAAGATACTTCATGCACATGGAAACGTTAATAGAACTTTATTAATTATGGGATTCTTCCGTGCGCTACGCAGGTAATAGTCATAGAGATATTGTGATGGCGAGGGATCACCAGTCTTCAAAAATACTGAAAAGAAATCTCACAAGCACGTGAGTTATAGCACGAAACTCTAGGAAATGCACAATATCATCGGTTTTATGGTTTGTAATGGGGGCCATCATTTAGTGATCAAGATCATTGTTCTGTTGAGTTCTGCCACAGATGAACCATGCCCCAAAATCCTCCTCTATAAAACAATTTATATTCTTTCAATTTGTGGGCTGCAGATAGACGCAGATAGACAATTATGAATAGCTATACAACAATCCACATTCAACTAAATGCACAAGATGGGTGGCTAGGATCTTCCACTCTAGGAGATTTCTAGGGGCCATGGTCCATCCAGAATGTATGCAACCAGAAAATGTCTCGATCGGTAAACCATGATCCTGGCTGAACAGACTGAAAAGCAAACTATACCGTGCATATATTCCATATGAGATGGGAAAGACGGAGAAATCAAAGGCCGAGAAACATCCAATTCCTCCGGACAAAGGAAAAGATGAAAGGAAAAGAATTCATATGCACCTTAAATTTAGTAAGCTTGCAATATGACGCAAGGATGAACGTGATGTGTATAACTACTCCGAATCCACGGAGCTTCTCTGGACTCCTCACAGAGACTTCTCGAATCCACGAGGGAAGAAAGCAGAAAATAGAAATAAATTCTAAGAAATTTGAAATTGATTAATTGATCACTGATAATTGCCTAATGTGTCTCTTTACACCATTAATATAGAAAAAAAAAATAAACCAAAATTCGTAATTACCAAAAATAGCAAAATTCTAACTCTAATAAAAATCCTAATTCTAATAAAACTATTCTAATGCTTAATTTCTAAAAATAAAAATTTCAAATAAACTTTCTCTAGAAGAGTCCTAGTATAATTAAAAGTTATTTCTAAAACGGAAGAAAATCTAAAACTCTAAAAATAGAAAAAATTAAAATTAAAAATTGGAATTACTAAAAATAGTAAAATTTTCCTAAAATTTCATTTTTGAGCTGAAAGCGCGCGTTTTCTGACGAAACGGATAGACGCGACCTACTTTGTGGGTCGGTTCACCTCGGATGGCCCGTTTTAGTAAAGATTGATAGGTTGTGCGCCCCGTAATAATACCAGAATCAAAAGTTATGGTCAATTTACAGTCCATCTTCTTTTGGCCCAACCATGCTAGGAACGTATTTGTGACACGTTCTACATCAGACCCCTCCACTTGAAAAAAAACTCGTCCTTGAGTTACGCAAGAGACTTGACACATGAGTCTGAGATAACTTCTGACGCAGATGTTCATTAGCCTTTTTTTTGTACTTGTCATTAAGCTCTTGAGTTGACACAATACATGTACTCATGCTTTCTTTGACTTGACTAATATTGATCAGTTCCTTCACATCTGACACAATACATGTACTCATGCTTTCCTTGACTTGATTAATATTGATCAGTTCCTTCACATCTGTCTTTAAGATCTCATATTTTTTCTGATAATGTGGACAATTAGGCGGACTTGCCCCTGAGACGAAATCAACGTGATTTTGTATATCTCGTATGGGAGGTAACTTATTAGGGGGTTCATCGAGCATAATCTCCTTGAACTCCTGCAACATTGACTTCAAATCTTCTGGGATATTCACAGGCTCCATATATTCTTTCTTTTCAACTAATGGATATATATGTCTTGTTTTCTTAGATTGTTTAACAAAAGCCTGTTCAGTTGTAAGATATTGTTCCTTAACTTTAGAAGTCTTGGGTTGGTTCTCCCTTCCCATAGGGCCAAGGATAATCTTTTTACCATCTTTAATAAAGATAAATAGGTCATCCCGATCCCTATGTGTAGCATTAATATTATTTTGTCAGGGTTGACCAAGTAACATGTAGCAAACTTCCATGTCGACCACGTCACACATTACTTCATCCTTATAATATTTACCAATGGAAAAAGATATACGACATCATTTAGTTACCTCTGTTTTGTTGATCTCCTTGATCTATTCAATCGTGTATGGAGATGGGTGTCTTTCTATTTTCAGTTGTAGCTTTTCCACCATTATTTTCGATACGAAATTCTCATCGCTCCTGACATCAATGATCACATTGTAGACTTTTTTGTATGCAGTGCACCTTGTTTGAAAGATGTTGTCTTGTTGTAATTTTATTTCTACCTTTGGCATGTATAATGACTTCCTCATAATCGAAGTGGTGGCATGTGATTTATCATCATTTGATGGTGCTTTGTAGAAATTAGGATGGTGTCGTACAGCGACCACGAGCGGTTGAACATCACTTTGAGCTCGGGGCAGAATTAGCACATCCGCAATACAGTTGAAAGTTGCCTGCAGCCCTTGCATGGTAAACTGACTCTCCCGGTGGAAAGCTTCCATTATTTCCAAAAGATAATAAATCCCTGTATCACCGTCCACAGGATTTTGATTCATACCTTCATTGTTTATCATCGACCCGAGAGGAAACCTCACTCTGATACCAATTGACGCAGGGATGAACGTGATGAGGAAAACTACTCCGAATCCACGGAGCTTCTCTGGACTCCTCACAGAGACTTCTCGAATCCACGAGGAAAGAAAGCAGAAAATAGAAATAAATTCTAAGAAATTCGAAATTGATTAATTGATCATTGATAATTGCCAATGTGTCTCCTTACACCATTAATATAGAAAAAAAAAAAAAACTAAAATTCGTAATTACCAAAAATAGCAAAATTCTAACTCTAATAAAAATCCTAATTCTAATAAAACTCTTCTAATGCTTAATTTCTAAAAATAAAAATTTCAAATAAACTTTTTCTAGAACAGTCCTAAGTATAATTAAAAGTTATTTCTAAAAGGGAAGAAAATCTAAAACTCCAAAAATAGAAAAATTTAAAATTAAAAATCAGAATTACTAAAAATAGTAAAATTTTCCTAAAAATTCATTTTTAAGCTGAAAGCGCGCGTTTTCTGTCGAAACGGATAGATGCAACCCACTTTGTGGGCCAGTTCACCTCGGATGGCCCGTTTCAGTAAAGATTGATAGGTTGTACGCCTCGTAACGATACCCGGATCAAAAGTTATGGTCAATTTACGGTCCATCTTTTGGCCCAACCATGCTAGGAATGTATCTGTGACACGTTCTACATCACAATACATTCGGAGTCACACAGATTTCATATACCACATGCATAATTTTTTATACTTAAAAAAATGTGTAATTTTTGGTTAGAAATGCCCAAAAGCTCGCAATACATTCGGAGAGCAAATGCTCATCACACAGATTTCATATACTACATGCATAATTTTCTATCCTCAAAAAAATGTACGATTTTCTGTTAGAAATGCCCAAAAGGCCTACATAGGGAAGGATATAGAAACCCTAACCTATATGAGTAATAAAACAAAATGCCGAACTCTACTTTACAAACCATGCCTGCCAACTCACCTTCAAACCCAATGAAAGGGTGATGATTCGTTGCTCTCCATGAAAGATCCCTACCAGCAAAAGTGCAGACCCGCATCTGCCAACTTTTAAAATATCAGGCCTCTGCGGAGCCATTTGGAATATCTGAAACCAAGCCACCAAAAGTTATCTTTTGACAAGGGACACCACACACTGATCTGCATCATCTCTGGAGCTTTTGATTAGTCTGCTCAAGTGCAATGGGAGTTTGCGAGTGGGAGAAAACCTTCAGTTGAGCTCAATAGATAACGATTTTTAGTCTGCAAAGAAAAAGTTGCAAGTCCGTCGTGATTCATACAGCCCAGAATGGCTTAGCAGCTGTCGCTAGCCCCAAATTGCTTCTTGGGTATTCTTCGCCGGTCACCTCAGCATCGTCGTCCTCCTCTCCATACTCCACTAGCTTGACCAGAGTATCTGAAATAAAGAGATGTACTAAAGCTGTAACATATATATAATTTTTTTTAGCAAGGAAGAAGATAGACCAATGCTCATGCATCTCTTTAAGTTCTATGCAGCTCCCCAATACACGTAGCACTGATCCATTAGTTCGGCTTTGCCGATCAGTCTGGATTTATTTGAGCCGCAATTTCCATTCAAGTCGGCAGGTAACAATGAATTGCTTCCTTGCAACCTGCATCGCAGCATGGGAAGTAGTTGTTTGACTGGAGGATTGTGTGTTTCGCCCTACCAACTCAGTGTTTTTGTTGAGCCCCCTTTTTCTATTTCTGAAATAGACCTGAATCAAACTGGAATGTGAGTGTGCAGTGACTGGATTGTTGATTCAGTTGGCCCCTTATTGGGTAACTCCTGACTACAGAAATCCAAGCAGTCCAACAACTGATCATCCGGTTGTGAGTTCGGGCAGTTGAATAGGGAATGATGCTCAGTTTTCGGCAAACCACTCCTCTTGCGGGCCACTGGTCAAATGGCAGTGGCTGCCACAGTTCAATCCCACCTTGTTTCTGGAATATGGCCAATTCATTTGGTGGCCCAATAGATTAACGTCCCTGATAACAACTCATGTCTGCCTTGTCTAGCATGAGAAGAGCTGCATAGAACTTCTATGATGCAAATTGCAAGCTACATATTAGCATTTCTCAAGCAGATATTCTAAGCTATGAATCCAGAATACTACCTGAGAGTGTGTCAGTTGTCAGTCCCTTTGGGATGTTCTCGCTATCTGCCTCTTGAATAAGCGGGGGTGATGGCGAAGATGGGGACTTAGGTGGTGGTGGGGGCATGGCCCTTGGAGGAGGTGGTGGCGGCATCCCATTGGATGTCGACTGGATCAACTTCTTTGGAGGTGGCATAGTCGAAACATTCCTCAAGCTGAAATCCTCGTAAGGGACACCTGGCTTAAGAAATTCTGATCCTTGTCGTGAGTTCTGGAAAACCAAATCCAACTTTTCACATCCACTCCATAGCATTTTATATAAATTCCGAAAAAGAAAAAAGAAAAAAAGAAAAAAAGAAAACATAATAACATCCTTCCCACAATCAGACAGTAGCTACACACACGTACAAAAATGAAGATCCAAAGTTAGCTGGTGCTTGAGAAACTAGGATCCTCAGGATCAGACAGTAGGTGTTTTCAACAGATGGAAGATGAAGCAAATATGGGAAGGAGAACACAATCGGAAGTGACTGGGGCAAATGAGTTGTCAGCTGATTGCAAAGGATAGAAAACAAGGCCGTGACTGTTGACTGTTGACTGTTTGCTACTGAAAGCTGAGAAAGATTTCAGGGAAGGGAACAGGTGCATTACCAGGATTACTCACTAGAACACTGAATCCTACTCTCCCCACACATACTCATGTGTGCTCAAAATCTGAGCAGTTCATCAAAGATGGTATTGACCATGTATGTGGCATAGCATGAATATCAGGTTGGTCAGGTCATCAGATATGTCCCATTTTTTATAAAGGATCCCTGAGAATAAGTCCATATTCAAGTACACATTTAGCTGACCGGATGACTGACCAGCCTGATTTTTGGGCCATTGTATATGAATGCCTGCTGATGAGTGGACCATAATCACACATGTGGGAAATATGATCCCAAATCTACTCTAATGAGTAGCCATCACATTCTCTTGGTAGTGAAATATATAGTGAAGACACAGGCAAAATATTTCATGTAGAATATATTTTATGTTGAAACATGACATCAAAGGTAACCAAATCTGGGATGGGCCCGTGATCAAAGCTGCCAATCAGCATGCACTCCCATGTTATAGCAACTCCAGATCTGAAAATCCTGTGAAAAATGCAAACCAATGATCCAACGGACAGGTCCAGTACCGGCCTGTCAGCTTCATATAAGGTCAGAGAAAATACCTGGAATAATAGGTAGTGAAAATCAGCATAAACTACAGTCATCATTTGATAAAAAGAAAAACATATATAGCTGATAGGTTCGCTAATCCCAAATGCACCACTGCACATGCACCTATGCACAAGTGCACATGTGAACGTAATCCACACATGTGACTACCCACATAGCTCATCAATGACCTAGCACAAAAAATCAGGCGCCTCAACTCATCATGTAAGCCCATACACGTACATTGAATACGGACCTTGGTCCTTTTCTTTTGCCAACCATTTTTTCCATACATGCAGAGCTTGCTGAAGAATGGACCACACAGCCTAATTTTTGGGCCAGGTGATTTACATGGTACAGCTAGGCAGTCGTTATGAAAAGGATTGCACCTTGCAGCCTTGTACATATTGGCACTTGGAACTGCACCTAGATGTGCATTTAGGTGCATGTGGGACTAGCAAACCTCTGTAACAGAAAGAATGAATCAACTCATGTTTAATGACCAGAGGTCACAAGATAAATAAACGTCATTACTTTGAGTCAACCTAGACCTCCAATTCCAACTTAGACAGAGTGAAGTGCAAAAGCCTCAGACAAGTAATTTGCTGGACTACTAATTAATGCAAAGAACCAAAAAACACTCTACCTATTAACCCTATAATAACTTGCTAGTCCAAAACCCATGTGAAACAAAGGATGAATGAAGAAATAGGAATGTACACGAGAGAAGATAAATACAAAAACAAACCCAATCATTCACTTCATATCAGACTGCAAAATCACCATAAATCCCAATTTCATCTTGAGAAAAATTAAAACTGAAAACAGAATTTCATGATAAAAAATTCAAAAGAGAGGAGATACATATATCCTCAAGCATGTTGCTTGTGACCTTCTCCAGAAACCCTTGCACTTTCTTTTAGAAAGAGAGGATGGAAAATGAAAATAAGCTGACCAATACCCATGAGAGGTAAACGACAGAGAAGCCTTTTGATGACTTCTTTGTTTACAGGGTTCTGAAACCTAATTATAACTTGGGCCATCTCCGTAAAGCTACAAATGCTAGCACTAAAGATGGCTCATCTTTTTTGTCAAATTGGCCGAGAAAATATTACTCTGGGGATAAGATAAACTAAGACTTAGACAAAAGCAAGCCAACAAGCCTCATTGGAGATGGGAGGATTCCTTGTTCCAGGCATCTCCACCATACATGTGGGACATCAAAGGGCTGTTGGATGTCCGAACAGTTCTGCTGCACCACCATAAGGATTGACCCATAGCCTTAAACTACGGTGATTAGGCCAACTTATCCATCCAATTGATGATGTTTGGGCCATAGAATGTCAACCATTGCTCATTGTTTTGATCAGTTTTTCTTAACAGTCTAATGCAGGGGCATTTTCACACTAGGCTTGAGTGGGGTAGCCTATGGGATGCGGGTGGCTTGTGTGAGGCGGGCCCCACCCGTGTGAGGCGGTACCCGTGTGATGTGGGGCCCACGAGGGGGGTTCAGCCGGGTTCTTAACCCATGTGATGTGGGGCCTGGGCTATGAGATTAAGGGATTAATTCGCCATGCTCTATCAGTTCGAGCTTTTAGAGCAAGTGGTTAATTGTCCTGCATCACAGTCACATGTGAACTATAGCAATTGCTAGGTAGTCCAGCCATTGTGATTTTTTATCCATACACTCCTTTTCAAAAAAAAATTCTTCTTCTTCTTTTTTCTCAAGAGTTATTATAGACCTTTCTAGTCTGCTAACACAAATCAATGGTTCCACTTGTCCTAAAAGTGTATCATGTGCACACACAAGATTTTGGAGACATGAATTCCTCCATCTCTGAAGAGGTTCTTGAACCTCCTAGCAATTCTCTTTAAAGAAAAAGTGGAGATATAAAATGTAGCTTTAACTTGTCCAGCAAACTGTATGCATGGGGTCAACAATTCGGTGATACAAATTGTTTGTACGGAGCACCACATGGTGGATGGAAGATGACTCTGTCATGTCCTGAAAACAGAGCCCCGGCCCCCTGACTCCGCTCTTGGGATGTGACTTGGGGATTTTATTTTTTTTCTTTTTGTTTTTTAACAGTGTAGTTCTTACCGTGGGGTCCAATCCCTAAACTGATCTGGTACATGGATGGACAGGGTGGATGTAATGCATACATTTTAGTGGGTCCCATAGATGGGGACCATGCTATGAGAATAGTTAGTTATAACCAAGGTATTCCATAATCGTAATGGTGGCCAACTAGCCTTAACAGCTACCGCTATTACCGTTATGATACGGGCCGCAACAGCCATTACAAATTATTTTTTGAAAAAAAAAAAAAAGGGACCTATTTCGGCCCCATAATGGGCTGTTACAGGGCCATTACGTGTCAATTTTTCTATAATGGCCATTACGGCCTTTACAACCCCATAATGCGTAATGATTACCACCATTACCATTATATAATGGTCGTTCCGTAACTGCTTTGGAATACCTTGGTTATAACCAGTGTTCGAGTTGTCGGAATCGCTACAAGTTTCGTTGGCTAGAGATAAAGATATAATATCGTTATCGCCGATAACCGGAAATTCGGAGAAAAATGCGAAAACATGGAGATAACGGTGAAATTTTTTAATGAAACTTCAGGACATGCCTAAATACACATATTTGCATATTTAGAAATTAAAAATTTGTAAAAAAAATGTATTAAATAATAAGTTTTCATTTAATGGGGCCCAAAAAAGCATACATTTCCATAAGAAATTGTTCTAGTAATAACCAAAATAAATTTATCTAAGTTTCAAGTTGACCACACTATATGAAACAGTGGTAATAATAATTTCCACCATTGAAATCTTCATAGGGCCTAGTGATGTTTATTTGTCACCCAAACTGTTCATAAGATCACAGGGACATGGATGAATAAAAAACAAAAATATTAGGTTGATACAAAACTTTTGTGGCCCCAAGAATTTTTCAATGGTGAGCATTCAATTCACACAGTTTCATGTGGTGTGGTCCACCCAAGCTTTGGATATGCTTCATTTTTTGGCTTGTGACTTAAAATCATCCAATAAAATGGATGGACTGAGTGGATCAAATTCGCAATTACAATGGGCACACTGAGTTTACTCAGTACGCAATTCACTTCCGTTCTGGCGCAGTCCGAAAGCGGATTGGCTAGTGTATCTCACACTGACACCATCAAGTTATGTGGGTTTGATCATGAGGTATGTGTTATATCCAAACTGTTCATCCATTTGAAGAGCTCGTCTTAAGCCTTTAGACGAAAAATAAGACAGATATAACTATCAAGTTGACCACACTGCAAAAACCAGTGGAGGATTGAACTTTTACCATTGAAACCCTTTTTGGTGTCACAGAAGTTTTGGATCAATATGAAAATTGTTTTTCCTTTTCATTCAGATATTTGTGTTTTTATGAACAGATTGGATGCAAAATAAACGTTATGGTGAGCCCTACAAATTGTTTAACGGTGAAAATCATTATCTCCGCTGCTATCTATGGTGTGGTCCATATAATCTTTGGATATGATTCAATTTTTGCATAATGCTCTAAAATAAACTCTAAAAACATATGAACGGTGTAGATATAATAAATACATCACTGTGGGGCCAATGTAACTTTGATCTCCTTTGAACTGTTCGTACAACTCAGAGCTCGAGGAGCGTCAGTGCTTGTCTTCGCACGACATGTACCTACAACAGCTATATAGCTGGTGCGAGGTACAGCAGCCAATCCGCTTTTGGTGGATCCTTAACTGTGGGACCCCTTATGAAGTATGTACCTTACATCTACACCGTCCATCATATATGAAGGCTTATTTTAGTGTGTGATCCGAAAAATGAACCACATTCAAATCTTCAATGGACCACACCACAGGAAATTGTGAATTGAATGCATATCATTAAAAACTTCTTGGTGGCCACAGAAATTTTGAATCAAGCTGATATTTATTTTAACCCTTCATCCATGCCTTTTTATATTTAAAAAAAGGTTTGATGACAAATAAACATCACTGTGGGGCCTAAGAAGGTTTCAACTGTGAAAATCATTATTCTCATTGTTTCTTGTGGTGTGGTCCATTGGAGTTGTGGATATGCTTTAATTTTGGGATTAACCCCTAAACTGAACTAGAAAAATGAATGGACGGCGTGGGTAAACTACATACATTCACGTTGGGCCCAAAAAGTTTACTCAGTACGCTGAAGCGCACCATGTGCCCGGTTTGCTTTTGTAGTTCTGAAGCATAAAAGGAAAAAAAAACACAAAACAAAAAAGGGGATTTCTTTTGCGAAGAGGGATTTCAGCGAAGAGGGGCGATTTTCAACCCAGGGTTTCAAACGATCTCCCGAAATCCCTGATTTTTCGCCGAAATCACGTATTTGTGAGTCACGCGAGACGAGCGCTGTCGATTTCTGCCCACGAGATTCTTTTCTTCCGAGTTCCGATCAACCATCAAACAGGTATTACCGAAATCAAAGGTTTTTTTTTTAAAAAAATTCGCTTTTTACCTATTTTGTAAGAAAAAAATCCAAAATTATCGAAGATATCACCGATATTTCGCCGATAATCCAGAGATAAACGAAAAATGGGGGTTTCGGTGTCGCTAGTCTAGCGACACCGATATTATCGGCTAGCGACACCGATATTATCGGCAATATTATCGACAATTCGTCGACAATGCGAACACTAGTTATAATTGCATACTTTCATCAGATAGCTAGGAATTTCGCACTGCCAAGATATTGGGGCCATGACACCGATGGGGCCAACAATCCCCATGGTAGGTTACTTTCTTTCTTAAATCCCAATGGTTTAGGCTACTTTGTTTGATTGTTTGTCTTTTTTGCTTTTCTTTTTTTTTTTTTCTTTTCTTTTTGTTTGCTTGTTTTTTTTATGAACGATTAGATTACTGAAAATTGGGTCCCATCTGTACCACTGTTTGGGCTGAACAGAAAAAGGTGTTTCTCTTGGTAGAAGATCATGAGGGATGAATGTATTGGCATTTCATAAAATACATTTACACTAAACGGGACAAATGATTCCTCATGTGTGGATCTGTGTAAATGGCCAAATGAAATTATCCCTAATAGCAACACCAATTGCCAAATCTCACCTAGGAAAAGCCATGAATGACCCTATGATATTAACTAGAACTGAAAAATGCATGTCATACCTGGTGAAGGCTAGCAGGTTCTTTTGAAGCAATTGGTAACTCCTGAAACTTCCGCTTCTGTGGAGGCCGTTTATCTGTTTCAGTGGTGGAGCTCGAATTCATCTTTGGCAGTGTGCTGATGGCTGAAGTTGTGGGAGCAATCACAGAAGTCATTGGAGAAGGCGCCTGTCTCAGTGCTAGAGCAACTTGCTGCAATGGTGTGGCTTGTGGATAGATCCCACCATATCCAATATAGCTTGTTCCCCCAGGCGCTGAAGGCTGTGGATAGGAAATTCTATTTGCCTGTGGCTGTCCATAATTGAACATAACCCCAGATTGTGGTACTGTCCCTTGAGGACAGGCACTGGAGACAACAGAGGTAGTTGAGGAAATTGGTGCTACGGTTGTTGTGACAAATGGAACTACAGATGCCGAAGCAATGGTTGGGTATGCTGTACTCGCAACTGGACTTGCAATTACATTTTGTACCAATGCAGAGCTTTGAATACCGCTTAACTGCTGAGGAGGAGGCACAGCGTTATAAACGTTACATGAGGATACCCTGTTCAAAAGAAGAGTTCACCACAATTATGTGCTAAAATTGGATTACAAAATTTAGGGGCGAAAAACTATATAAGATATGAAAGCCACAGCTAACTTCACCGCAATCTGGTATTCTGAATACAGTAAGGCTATAAAATGATAAATAGAGAAGAGAAATTTGCTCACATGAATTATTCATGAAATGTCAAACAGCATCTGGTGTAATGTTGCAAATGATGCCTCCAAAAGGACATGGATACAAAGAGGGAATCCACCTATTTACCATAAATATAAGACATGAATGTGGATACAAATATCCCATCCATGGTTCAGAACATCCGTATCATATTGGCCGACACACCCATATCATTTCCTTATCAACCTGATATGATACACGACATCTCTATGAATCGGCCTGTCCAACAAAAAAAAAAAGAAGGCTTGTATTGTTGATATAGGTGATGGGGACATCACGCGCACTCACACCACTACCCCTATGCATGTACATACGCAGAAAGAGGACCCCACCATCGATCTGGCTCGATGACGACGTCCAGGGAGGGCCTCCTAGCTAGAAGACAAGTTTTGGTTCAAAAAAAAGTGGGCCCGATAGTCAAGAAAAGCCTATCATGGGATCTCATGATCGTAGCCCACTCGTCAGATTGATTTCATATTTTAGGTTTTGCTTATTGTTATTATTTAGAACATCGTGAACGCTTTAGATTTTTCTATTTGGTTTTTATTTTAGTTTACTTCATCGTCAAGTAATAGATTGCGCACGTGGTGCGAGTTTTTGGGGTATAGGATTTTCTTATAAATAGGCACCCCTTGTAACTTTTTTCATTGATTGAAGATTAATAAAAATTCTACGTTTTCCTACTCTCTGAGTCGTAAAGCCTAATTGAGTGTGAAGCCCTCCCTTCATCGAAGAGTTAACTACCATGGTGCGAAGCCACATTTATCCCGATTTGCCCTCATCCATCGTTATCTCTACTACCCATCTTCTACCATCTCTTCTTCTCATCTCACCCCATCATCTACAATTCGAATCAATCATCTATTGCAGCAATTCTCCTCCCCACATCAGAATTTCAAAATCTGGCCCTATAGGAGGGCTGAAAGTCTGAAACTTCGACGGAGCACCACGCACAAACCGTATATCGGATCGAGCTGGGATTTGGGGGCTTTGGAGTCCATCCCTGGCCAACCAAGGCCAAGGTGGCCTTTTTCTGAATAGTGGGCCCCACACACGTGCAGCTGAGATCACACGCACGTGCGTCTGGGCCACTGTTGTTGTCCACGCATGCGGTACTTCTCTGGTTCGTCTCTTTCCTCTCTTTCACTCCGCTTTCACCCAAAATCCCTAAACCTAACCTCAAATTACTCAAATCTCCAATTTTATGCCCCTTTTCTTACCTTAGGGTTCCTTGATTTAAAATTGGTGAATCCCTTGGATTATGGACTGATTACTATGCATGTGTGAATGATTATTTCTTATCTTTGAGTATCGTTTAGTTAATAATTTTTATTGATCCAGACCTATCATGTGTAGGCTTGGACCGGCATAGATTCCCCTTAATTAAATGTTTGAACTTTCATGTGGGATATGGAATTTGTGTAATTGTTTTTGAACTAACGTGATCTTAAGCCTGAAATCTCGCATATCATATTTAATTTTCATGTCTTGCATCAATAGGCCATACCAGCATTGATATAGGGCTAACAAGACCCAATGTAGCCACTATGGGCCAATACAACTATAAGGACTTTTTTTTTTTTTTTTCCTTTTCATATTTTCTCATTTATCTTCTTCTTCTTTATTTCTACCATGGAGGACAATTAAAAAGTAATTCTGGACTAGATCTAGGCGCATTTTTGGAGATCAAAACAAAAATATTTTAGTAGGATTTCAAGAATTAAGATAAAAAAAAGGGGTAAACCGTCATTTTTTTCATGTTTTCATCTTTATTTTGTTGTATTTTAATATAATGGGCCTTAGTCGAGAAAATCAAGCTTTATTTATGTTCTATTAGGACCCATTTGATTGACTTTTAGCAAATCAAGTAGACAGACAACATTCGTAACAAAGAATGATCTGATAACCTTTATATACATGTCTAAAACACAAGAAAAATTACAGATATTTAAATCTCTTTTTCCCCATTTCCCAATACTTTCATAGTAATATATATATATATATATATATATATATATATTTGTTTTAAATTTTTGTGAGATATACGGTTTGATATTGGCTGATACAGTCATATCAGCTTTCAGCCGGGTTGGTACATCTTCCAATACCAATTCAGAATCATGATCCCATCTGATGCATTAAAATTGCAAGTAATGTACAAAATAACAATCAAATAGAATAAGAGTTCAAACCTGTATTGTACAAGTATCAATGTATCGATTTCAACATGGTAAGAAACCAGTCCCCTAAACGAGGATATAACCTTGAGGCAGGAACTCATGCTAGATATATGTAAGATGCAAGGATCAAACCAACTTAAAATATTCGGTTCAGAGTGCGACTCATCCAGGGTCCAAAATGACAGCTGAAGGGAGGGAAGGACTCGTATGGTTGCTAGTACCTGCCGGTTTTGTACCTGGACCTGCACGAGACTCATCCAGATCCTGCCGGTTTTTGGCGTGTTAGGAATCAGGACGAGTTGATTGAGTTGTCAGAGCAACTCTCCCTTTAGCAGACTTGAATTCAATGCATGACTTCTCCACGTCCAAAACCAGACCGGCTACTGGACGACTCCCTCCCTCCCATTTTTCTGGAATTGGACGAGTCGATTGGAGCAACTCTCCCTTCAGCAAACTTGGTGAGACTCATCCTGATGTGGGACAAGTTGGATCAAGTTGGGAATGAGTTGGGGATATTTCTTGTAGCAGCATACAACTCAGACTAGTTCCAATCGAAACTGATACAGCTTGGCCGAAATGGAGTCATATAGGATGATATTTTAAATTAAGGAAAGATGTCAATGATTTGGGTAGTGGATCAGACTTTTCAGGCCCATTCGAGCATGGACGGAATTGGGAAAAAACAAGCTTTCCATGCAAATACAATCGAGAATGGTCCAGGTGGCACACATTCAAGTGTGGCATTGAGTTGCGAGATCCAAGACGCTCATCCAGCAAGCCCTGCGGTAAACATGCACTGGCCCAAAAATAGGATGATCAGTTCACATTTGAGACCATCCATTTTATTTTTTCTATAAATTTCCACATTTATCATACAGGTGTGCCCCACTTGATAAGCATATCAGCATGACTTTTGGGCAAGGGAAAATTCAAGGTGCAGGCCCAGCAAATGAATGGAGCACATTTCACACTAGTGTGCTGCAAAGATCATTCTCTATTATGTTTGACCATCCAGAGCAAGGCAGTTATTTCAAATTCACACGATACCCCCAATGAATGGGATGTGGGTCAGAGACCTGAATTCATGGCTGTCAAGCACTCAAAGTATTCATCTAACCTGGAAGACCACAAACTCATGAAATTGCTACAACCCAAAAAAAATGAGTTCACGGCTACTGACCTGGAAGCCCCACATTCTACACTAATTGTGTCCAAAAGATTTTCTGCCAGGAGCTTCGCATCTTCAAGACTCTTTGGATTAGTACTTGACAAATATAAATGCAGAGGTTGCTGTATTTCTGGAAGCATGAGGACTAAGTAATTAACGGGCTAACAAAAAATCCAAATGTTGCCTAAACTAGAGTTGTGTGCCGCATTCATATTTTAAAAGATACTTGCCTTCACCATGTGGACTTTCAAGATTTCCTGAACCCCGCCCTCTCAGTATGACACTTGCTCCTGTTTCATTCATAATGTGATTTATATACTGGTCCTGCATGTACAAATCCCAACCACGAGCAGCACAAAAAGAATCTCTCCCAATCGTATGGAGATGTCAGAGAAAGCTTCAAAACATTAGAATCTCTCATCTTCAGCATATGTAATGAAAATTTTCAATTGACCAAACAGCATAACTTGAACCAGAAAAAAGGATGAAAAGTAAAACATTTGGTGTACGAACAAAGGTGAAAATGAAACTATGGACAAAAGGAGAATGAGAAAGTTCAGGAAAAGGGGATGGATAGCATGTAAAGCATCTTCAAAATCAAAAGGTGAGATCAGCAGTCTGTTAAGTTTCAAGCGTAAACAGATTGAAATAAGCCAGAACAAAACTAAACTATTTTAACAAAGTACAACAAAATTCCTAGAACCAGAAGACTAAAAAAAAAAATCTTACATTTGGTCCTCGGATGCGAGCTGCAATATTTAATGACGGGTCAGTGTCGAATCCCAAGAACAGACATGTGCTCAAGGACTGAGTAGCCTGTGTCCATTATCAAGCCAATAAAGCATTAATATTGTTCATCAACGCTTGTCCTCAAAATGCCGCAGCTTTAACAGCATGCCATGCACTAAAATTATACCTGCCCACTGATGTTCGCAACGGAAAGAAAAGGAGTAGAGGCTGGCTTTGAAATTTGTCCTTGCTTCAGTATTTCCTCAACCATTGCTGCTGCACAGTCAACTGCTATGATTCGCTCAGCAGTGTCCTTCAACTGCAGAAGCACTCCCAAATCAACCCAACAATTGTAATATAATTCAGTGGATGCCGACTTGAAGCATGGCAAAGAAGAAACTTCATCAATAAACTGATATTATAGCCAGTGTTATCAAAATCGTAAGATCCATGATATGAATCATATGATTCATATTGTATCGTATGGGTGTACAATTCAAATTGTACACCCAAATCGCAAATCCCAAATAAGCATACGAATCGTACGATAATTGTGGACTGGTAGACTGCATAAATGGTCCCAAATTTTACTTAAAAATCTTTATTTTTTTCCTTCTTTCTTTGTACCCTCTTGCTTATAAAACATGAAAAATGCACTCCCCTATTAGAAATATCCTCATTTAATAATAATAATAATAATAAATAAATAAATAAAAATTTGAGAGAGGAAAGAGGAGATTTTGGGGTTTCTTTCTTTTTTTTCTTTTTTTTTTTGAAAGATTTGAGGATTTTGATATTCAAAAACTCAAAATAAAGGAATCAAGATATCTTTTTTTTCACAATGGAATTGAATGCCACTTTTTCTAACATGATTCCACACTCATGGAAGGTACAAAAGAACAAAATTATTAAAGGACTATTGTATGTTTTTTAAGGTAAATTTTTTGAAAGACAACAAAAGAACACAGGAAAACTATAAGAATCCTTTACTATCATGATATGAATCACATATACATTTTCTCGATTGATATTATCATGATATGTATTACTTTTCTGTTACATGTTGATGGGAAATGGATGATTGATGAGTTATTAATCTTTTCTGATTTACTTATATTTTTTTCATATGTTTTTTTAATTTTTTTTAAAGAAATCTTATGATACGATTTGCGATTCGATGCGATTCAACCCCCTATTACAATTTGCAATACAATAACGATTTTGACAGCATTGATTATAGCATAGGTCATGTTTATTTGTATTTCAGAAACTTAATTGAAAAACTCACTATTTTAATGCTGGAAAGATTGCATTTATTTATTGTTTTGGGAGGGTGGTGGTTGGGCTTTCAAATGTTCTGAGAGGAGCTAACTATGTGGCTGATATGCTTGAGAAAGAGGGAATGACGAGAGGGTCACTCATTATCAGCCTTTCTTACCTCTCACTTGATATTGTTCTTTTTCTTTCTTTTCTAATACATATGTCAGCTACCATTCAAAAGAAAATTTCAGCTACCCTAAATCCATTTCAAACAATATATTTTGAATCACTTGAGCATGATGGTAGCAAAATTTTGGAAGAATAGTGAAATCAAAGGCATCTCATGTCCTGGTGAGAAATACAACAGAGGAGGCAGTGGATGAGGATTATTATGTAACCTTAATGCATTAATACCAAGCGTTAGCTCCACTGACAGAGAATACTCGGATACTTGGCAAGCAATCTTGCAAAGTGAAATTACTGACGTACAGACAAAAAGGCTCTTAGCCAAAGAAAAATGATTGAAGGAGACAATTAATATCATCTGCAGTGCATTTGCCTCGAGTGGAACTTTAGAGAGATATTCGATGATTTCTGCGCAGCTCATTCACTTCAAACAACAGATCTACCAATTTCCAGGGGAAAATATTGGATGATGCCCACTTAATTGCATGCACAGAATTCCCTTCCACCATGAGTGATAACATCTGAAGCTTGATTGAGAATCCTACTGCCTAAAGGAGACCAGCAGCCTCCACATAGCTAGAACCGGACACCCCCCCCCCCCGAAAGAGAGAGAGAGAGAGAGAGAGAGAGAGAGAGAGAGCAACAGTGTTCCCTCTACAGTCGCGAGCAATCCCACCAAAACCAGCCAGATTCCCCAACGAATACCCATTGCGCTGGCTGGGAGAGGAGACCAAGAAGCAGTGGTAGATTGTATAGCGTGCTTCCTTGAAAGGAGTTCCACCTAGTTTGACTGAAAATAGGGGCTGGGAATACCTCCAAATCTATCAACCCTTTAAAATAAAAAAAATAAAAAAAAAGTAACGAGAGAATATATTAAAAACGAAGAGAGGAAAAATACAGAGGGCAACTGCTGAGATAGCAGAAGCGAAAATTACAAGCCTAGGAAAAGAAAATTAAAGTCCCCAAGGTAAGATACATTGGCTGCCCATTCAATAATTAGTCTTTTAGCCCTTGAACCCACAACGTGAGGGGTTGAATGAGAGTTGTTGAAGCATCTGTTGTTCCTTTCTTTCCAATCGCCCACCAAATAGCCAGAATCGCCATTTTCCACACCTTAGATTTGACCTTGCCCAACCTGAAGCCGTGCCAGTAAGCCAACGTAGAATAAGCAGAAGCAGGAACACATCCGCTGATGCTGAACTGGGAAAAAAATTCCTGACGAATTTGCGTGATGAAGGGGCAATGGACGAAGAGATGGTCCACCGATTCGTCGCTCTTCATACAGCAAAGGCAAATATTTACCAACTGCATCCCTTTCTTCTTGAGATTATCTATAGTGAGAATCCGATTTTTTGAAGCCAACCAACCAAAGCATAAGTACTTGTGAAGGACAAGGTACTTCCAAATAAAAGGGCAGGCGGGGGTTTTGAGGGGGGGATGGGGGGCGAAAACATCATAGAGAGATTTGACTGAGAAACTGGAAGATTTGTCTCTCGACCAGATAGTTTTGTCCAGAGAAGGAGAAAGCTGTTTTGACCAGAGAAGCAGAAGATTGATTTTATTTTTTTTCCTGACCAGAGGAGGAGAAGATTGAATTATTATTTTTCCTGACCAGAGAAGGAGAAGATTGAATTTTTATTTTATTTTTTTTCTTGACCAGACCACTGCTCCAACAATCTTTACCTTCAAAGATCCTGGCATCGTGTTCTAACTAGATTGACCAGATGATCGCTTGAACCACATTCCTCCACAAGGTTCTACCAATTTCACTCCACGCGACCATCCATATCGAAGATCTTTATCTGAATCAGAAAAACCCAAGATATCCCAAATCAGGACAAGGTTGCATGCCAAATTCTATAAGCATATGGATAGTGGATGAACAAATGATTGACTGATTTGAGAAGCGTTCCCCTTACACATACTGCACCAGTTAGGAATCTGCATGCCTCAGCTTTGCAAGCGATCAATGGTAAAGATCTTATCCGGGCAAGCAGTCCAAAAACTCCAAACAAAAGCATGGACTTTCATCAGACTCCTAGCTGACCATATTTTATAGAAAGGACCATCCAGCCAATCATCCTCGTCTAGCAAACAACATGATAGGGCTAACTGAGAACCTATCAATAGTGTCGAAGTAGCATATACGCATATCCTCACCAGTTTGTGGAAGTGGCATGTAAACACCTTCCAAATGTGTGAATAGTATGACAGGGCTAACTGAGAACCTATCAATAGTTTCAACGGACCATATATGCATATCATCACCAGATTGTGGCACGTAAACACCATCCAGATGTACGAGCAATCAGGTAAGCCCTTTAGTTTCATCATTCCTCATGTTCTGGTCAAAGTTCAGAAGCCAAACAGTCTGCCTACCGCTCCTCTGAAAACAAGAACTGACTGGAGCCACTTTTTTCTCCACCTGCTGATACAACCTTTCAAAGTTTTTGCAAATAGGAACATCACGAAGCAGGTTTTTTCACTATTGCCAACATGCAATACAATAAAGTTCGAACAAAATTCAGCAGCCCAAGATACTGCCCTCCACATAAAAGATCCCGACCTTCTCAAAGCTGCATTGATCTCCCAGTTGTTTGAGGCAGACCCACATTTCACTGATAGCACCAAAAAAGACAGTGATGTAGATCCATCTCTGGCTCGCCACCACCATTTAGATAGAAACACAATATCCAAAGCCCTGATAACCCCAGGACCCCTTTGGCAATGGGTCTACAACATCCTTCCACGATACAAGATGGAAATTGTGAGCATTTTCTTTGCCATTCCACAAGAACTGTTTCGTAAGGGATTCAGTAGAGGCAGCAGCCTTCACAGGACATAGAAGGGTGAATAAAAGAAAAACCGGCATCGAGGAAACAACGGATCTAAGGAGAGGTTATTCTACCTCCAAAGGATTGCAATTTCCCCTTCCACGATGCTACCCAAACACTCGGCAGCGGGACTTCAAACTGTAACAGGCGCCCCAAGATGCTTTAGGGGGGAGATTTGAGACATTGCAACTGAATTCAGCAACAAGAAGACAGCATCTATCTGCCCCTACATTAATTTCTGCCAGACTGCTTCTGGAAGGGCTTATTCTGAGCCTTGATAACAATCTCGAAACACAGCAAAATATCTCTGAAATGGACAAGGCAAAGGCCCAAAAGGAAGTGGATGGAGGTAGTAACAGAAGACTTGATGACCTATGATCTAACTGAAGGTTTGCCCCTTGATAGAGTGGAGCGGCAGAACAAGATTCATGTAGCTGACCCCAATTAATTTGGATAAGGCTTAGATGATGATTATGACTACATTTGGAAGGGTTTATTCTGTGGCTTCTAACAGCAAAATATCTCTGAAATTTGAGGCTTCCCAAACTGATCCTCACCAAAGGAGCATATCATCGGGATATTGATGAATTCTTCACGGATCCACTGGCGGATCTAAGATGGATCTGCTGATGGATTCAAGATTTGATCAGAAGAAGGTTTAATAGAGGGATCTGTGGAATCAGTGAAGAAGTTGATGAATGAAACCACAGAAGATCAATAGAGGAATCTATGGCTTGAAAAACGTCCAATACTCTTGGTATTGTCCAAGTCATATTGGTTTCGGTCTGAAATGAAACAAATCACCACACAGACATGGGACCACAACAGGACCAAGTCAGGGTGAGCCATACTGATTTCAGTTCCCAGGTGAGTCGAACACCAAAACCACCACTTAAATCCACAGACAGAAGTGATGATTAAATTGACGGATGGATGGACTGAAGAATCCACTGATGGATAGAACGATGCATCATCGAATTTTTGGAATGGCAGTTCGATAGACGGTCCAGCCAACACTTGAACTGACAGACAAATAGGTAGAACCCAACAAGGTACATATCGAGCACATGGACATATTGCTCATTACACGAGCTGGAGCAAGATCGAGGAGAAAATTAAAGGATTCAACAAAAGATTCAGCATATGCAAAGTGCAAGAAGACAAGACATGATCCTCAATGGAGCCCAATGAGAGTTGTACAAGTCACGGTTTAAATTTTCATCCAGTATGAATCGGACAACGAAACAAGTTACCAGACCAATATGGCACCGAAATGGAAGCAAAACTGACTGATACAGTGTGTAAAAGATGAGGCTGTGTGAGTTGTACCTGTTTCATTCCCCAAGCAACTCGCACTTCAAAACTGCTATTTAAATCCATGGTGTCAGTCCAATAAGTGGATCTACACACCCGTTAAGAAAAGCCAACAAGAACCCAACACAAGGACAACTAGTGGCAATTGACAAGCAAAAACTTGAGGGTTAGTTTCTTCAAGCGAAGGAAATTGATGAAATCGGCCCTGCAACTGCATCTCAAATAAAAGGGGTGCACTGCACTAGTGATTAAATTAGATCGGATCAGAGGGATACACAAGTAATTGTATCAGATTGCAGGCCATGCACGTGTGCACTGCCGTATACACGCACAGGTTTTGATGAATGATTCTTCTATCAATTACCTATTTTCTATAGAAGTAGATTTCCTTTTATTAGTAGGATTTGCTCCTTTATCAGTCTTTATTTGTGTTCAATTTAAATTACAAAACTGGTTCATGGTAGGAAAGCAAGAAATGTATCTTTGGCTACAATATAGGTCCATGCATATTATAGATTAGGCATTTGTGTGTGTTTTTTTTCCTGAATAAAATTTCAGAATTTATCTTCAGGTACTTGAGTCTCTTTTTCTAGAAGAGTCATCATGAGAAAATGTCAGATTGTCAGGATTCATGAGAAAAAGTTGTGACCAAATCTTAACCCCTGATGCAAGCCTCCTTTGTTAGGACATGGAACTGGCAAGGAGAACCACTTGTGTGATTCTTTTCTAGACGAGCGATTCTTCTAATTTTCTACCCGGAGGTATGATGCCCTTAGAAGGTTGTTAAAGGCTTAAAGCCCCTTGGATTTAGCTTCTCCATTCCCTTTTCATTGGGTTTTCTTGAAGACTAACACTGCAATTGAACAAGAGCACCAGTACGTTGAATCTGATCCCTTCTCTTTTCTTCAAATTAAGAAAAATCCGCTTGTGCACTATCATGACATGTTCTCTTCCCTCATGAAATTCCATCAAAACAATGGTTTGCTACCAAAACATTAAACTCCCTGAGATGATACTCATCAGAACTCTCACACGTACGTGTAATGCATCACTAACTAAAACTCTAAAACAAGTTAGAGGTTCCTGATAAACACAAAGTATTTCACCTCTGTGACAAGTATACAAAGTTACTGCACCCTTCACAACAGATGGTACCTTAACATTTTTGTTTCCATGTAATTGACTATCGCATGATTCAAAATGTAAACCAAAAAAACAAAATAGACAAGTTTATATGGCATGCTGAGTTATTTAAAGCATTTGATACAATCAGTGTTTTGAATAGTGCCCGTAGCATAGCTATGGCACTACATAATGTTAGGAAATAGTGTAACGCTACAGGGGTCGTAGCTTATGTGTAGCATACATGTAGCGTATGTAGCGTGCGTTACTCTCTTTTTTTTGGTATAAATGGTAATTGTATTTTGTATTTTGTACTTAATACTCTCAACCTGTGGGATTTAGTTTCTTTTCATACTTGTGACTTGTGGTTTCAATTAGATATTATTAATTAAAGTGGTTTGCTTCTATTTTTTGTGTAAATGGTAGTGTGTGTGTGTGTGTGTGTGTGTATTCTTACTATTTATCATAATTTTTCTATTTTTAATTTTTTAAATAGAAGTATCATGTAGCTTATGCTACATGCTACAAAGGGTTGAACGCTACGCAACATGCTACCATACAATTAAAAAGGTCGCATAGTAAAACAGACACTTACAGGACTTGTTTCAAGTAAACTGTTAGAGATTTCATTGATTGGGGATTAAAATATGACCAAGACAAATCATCACTTACATGAGCACCGGCAGAAATGTGAAGGTACAATGGCTTTTCACTATCAGGTGGTCCATTTGGAGGCCGGTACTTGCCCCTACGAAATTGATTCAATGTAAAAATAATGAATATGAGGATAAGAGACTGCTAGAATGGTTATTACTATGAGCTATTAACTTACCTCGTTATGACCACAGCACCTGTGCATTTCTGGATCTGCAAGACAGCAAAATCCTTAATACAAATCACCTCTAAATATAAAATGATGAAGAACCAAGCATCTGAAAATGAAAATTAAACAAAGTTCAGTTCACTGATTCACCTCTTCCTGTGTTTGCCGTTTTGTAAGCTTGTATCGGATTGTAGGTTCAGAATCATTTATGACAATTTCTCGTGCTATTAGTTCGTCTTGAATCTTTGGCTGAAACAGTAAGCATTTATCAAACTATTGTAGAACAAAAGCATGCTCAAATATGTCACAAATCAAAAGGGTGTCATCAAAAGAGATGCCAATAAAGCTTTACCAAACCACAGCAAACTGCTCAACAAGATCACAAGACCATTTATAGATGTGTGTTCACAAAAGAATTTGACCGTGGAGTTGTCCTTTATTGTGCATGTGACAGCA
The DNA here is from genome assembly GCA_030180095.1 of Magnolia changhungtana. NCBI lineage: Eukaryota > Viridiplantae > Streptophyta > Magnoliopsida > Magnoliales > Magnoliaceae > Magnolia > Magnolia changhungtana. Next base: position 681,595 of record JASAUF010000646.1, read on the forward strand.
AACTCTCCAAGTTTTATGCATATTTGGCCAACTGGCTACCTAACAATTACGTCTCAAGACTCAAGACATTGCTTCAGGAAGAGGGTTTCCCCAAGGAACACACAGAGACTCGCCACTTTCCTCTCCTTGAGCATTTTGTTTCCTTTTTTATCTTTATTAACAAAGTTTTTTACTAAGAAAACTCTAAATACTACGGAACTGAAAGGACATAAAGTTCTGACGCAGGCTTCTTCTTCTTTTTTTCTCTCTTCCCATGAACATGGAATAAAAGAAACAACTGTGTAATGCTGTGACTTGTAACAATGGTTTGAATCTTTTGATGCAAGACGATACCTATCGTATTGTCCAACACCTGTTGGTTTTTGCCTGAGCAATTAATGATACTTGTGCATTTAGGTGGAAAAAAAATATATATACAAAGTATTATAACAATACATTACAGTGTCAATCATATTGTGTGTTGTTCATATTTTTTTGTATCAACCACTCCAAAACAGATCTTTGCCATGAAACCAAAGAATGATGTAACATGCATGCATCATCATCATCATCGGCAACAGAAGCAGCAGGTTCATCCCAGCAAATTGGGGCCAGCTTTACAAATCCAATTTCATTGACTAATCCAATCAAAGGCCCTATCCTCAGTAATCTACACGCCTTGACATCCCCTCTCACCACATTGAGCCAAATTCTAAAAGGTCTTTTGATGCAGGACATGATTTAATGCTAGCATGCAACATGGAGATTATGAAAGAGTATAAAGTAATTCAGTTAACAAAAGATGCCAACCCACCAAGTAATTAAGAGTAAATAATAGGAAATAAAATCTGATTTAACCTAAATCACATGTTCCCATGCTAAGAAATCACATAAATCAATTAAAACTAGGCCCGATGGAAGAATAAAACTTCCAATTTAGCATAGGCACGTTCCACACTCAAGGGACTGACTTATAGGTTTTATGATTAGGGTTAGGAAGGGGAAAATCTGAAATTTGAAAAATTAAGGTTCATGGGAATTGGAGATTTTGGAATTATGATTTTTAGAAATTGGGGATCTAGGATTTTGGAATCCTCGATGGTTGATTTCGGTTGGTGTTGAAGTTGGATGATGAAAAGTTGAAGAAAAATATGATTTGGATGGTCTTGGATAAGAAGGGAAGAAGAGAGATGGAGGTTTTTTTTTTTTTTTTTTTTTTTTTGAGAAAATACCCCTTTTGGATAGAAAGGAAGATGATAGATGGAAGCCTCGCACATCTGTTGAATGAGGAATGAAATCACACCACACTCAAGCTCCAAATCACATAGAGTATTCTTCAAATCACATGAAGATGATAAAACAAGGCTTTTTTTTCCCCAAAATAATGGCATTAGGGCTTCATACACCCATCTTTCCCTTTTATAGTCTTAGAAAAGACCTTTTACAAAAAGAGGCTCTTAGATAAGATTCTCAACATAAAGACGCTTAACAAATTAAAAGTTGTTCTTAACTCCCTTAACATAAATATAAGTTATACAAAAAATAACAAAGTATGTAAACAATCTAAATAACTAAACTATTCCGTGGCCCATAGGGGTCCACGATCAAGGTGTTCAATGATGATGATCCAATGGTCCGATCATCGTGTCCATCAAACTCCTATATGCAGCCCATATGCATCTTCTCAGTGTGGGGTCTTCAAAGATGCATGAACATGCACATAGGGTCTTCAATGTGGCTAGGAATGTGAATTGGGCCAGGCCAAGTGGGCCCCATGTAATGGTCATCTAGCCATAAGGAGACTAACTCAACCCTCCGCCTTTGATATGGTGCTCGGATGTCCTCATCGATTCCCCTCGGCTGAGGAGATTTCACCTATGGCGAAATAAAGCTGCAGTGATGCTTGACGAGATATGAGTCTCGTCACTGCAGCTCTGCCTCTGTGATCCACGTACTTTAGACTTTGGTCTGCCTTCCACTTGACAAGGTACTCCTGGTAACCTCCATGTCGTGTGGAAACCGCGTCTTCATCTAAGATATCCTCCATCTCCTCTCTTCTCGTAGGTATGAATGGTACGGGTGGTAAAGGTTAAGAAGATGGGTCAGGTAATAGCCATGGGTTATGGAATGGTTAGTGGCATTATCATCAAAGTTCATGTGAAGGTTAGGAGAAGGTTCATGAAACGGTACAAGATATTCCACATTAAATGTGGAACTGATACCCACGTTAGGTGGAATATCTATCAAGTAAGCATTTGAACCCAGTCTTTTCAAAATTTTATATGGTCTAGCGCTACGAGCATGTAATTTTTTTATGGTTCCTTGTGGAAACCTTTTTGGACGTATTTTAATCATGACTTCATCACCCATAACAAACTCTTTAAGCCTATGGTGTGAGTCAGCAATCATTCTGTTTCATTACTTATATTGATTCTTTTTCTAATCTCCACATGCAAGTCACGCATATGTTGTGTAGATGCATGTGCAGACTCTGAAGGCCTATGGAACACTGACATGGGTATGCAATCTATAGGGGTCCTAAGCTTATCTACTAGTCTTTCCAGATCCACTTCCTCCTTAGGACTTATTTGATCATGATGAAGGTTTGGTAGAGTCAATGCATGAATGTCCCGCACGGGTGTAAGCTCATCCGGTATGTCCTTTGGAATAACAACATTGGACTTCTCCAATACCGGACTCACCTCAGATGGTAACTCTACACTACCCTCGGGTGTAACCTCTAGCGGTATCTCCATAATAACGTTAGGTGTGACCTCACTTGCCACGTGGGCATACAACGTCAAATCAGTTTTAGTCTCTCTTTCGGACTCTTTAGCATTGACTATAGGAAGAGACTTAAGCTGGAGTTTCGTCACATTTTCATGACCACGTTTCTTGACATCCTCCTTTTTCAAGGTGCTTTTGGGCGTGAGAGGCTTCAAGACAATCATTTTGCCTTCATATAGAAACGAAGATGTATTCGAGTGACCGAATAGTGTTGCGTCTCTGTCATACAACCAAGGCCTGCCTAAAATGATGTGGCCTATATCCATAGGCAAAACATCACACCACAGCGTGTCCGTATAAGAACTAAACTGTAAGGGAACAGGATAATGCTAAGAAATCGAAATCGAAGATGCATCAACCCATGAGACTCGATAGGGCTAAGGGTGAGGAACAACTAGCATACCTAAGCAATCCACGGTGCTAGTAGAGACCACATTAATGCAATTGCCACTATCAATGATCATTTCGTAGTTTCTGCCATCACACTTGGCATAAGTGTGGAAAATTGAATTTTTGTGCCAATCATCACTTTCTACAATCTGGCTTAAGGCGCGGCTAACAATTGCATGTGGCATAGTCTCAACTCCTTCAATTTGATCACCGACTTGTGATTGGACATCTTCCCCAATGTCGGGATTCGCCTGAAGGGAGGCTTCAAGCTCATTAACACGCGCATTGGTCATGGTTAATTAAGTTGCAGTGGTCCTATTGTGCGCTTCAATAGTTGTCAGATAGTTGTTGATAGCGTTAAAGACCTTGGCAATTTGTTCTAGATTCATAGTGGGATGTAGGTCAAAACCACATCCAAAACAAGTGGGGGAGATAAAGACAAAATTGTCGAGTTCCTTAACGCCAATAATATCATTATCGCTGATAACCGGAAATGAGGGGGAAAAGAGGGAAACATGGGGAAAATGGTGGAATTTTTCAATGAAACTTCAAGAAATGCCTAAATGCACATATTCACATATTTAGGAATGAAAAAATTGCAAAAAGAATGCATTACATAATAAGTCTTCATTTAATGGGCCCCAAAAAGCATACGTTGCTGTAAGAAATCATTCCAATAGTAACCAAAATGAGTTTATATAATACAAATGCAGCTAGCATACAATAATTAAGACGTGTAAAAGTAAATGAACTCAAAAGGCACACCTCTCTAGTCATACTTCATCCCTACATGGAGTGACAAGGTGGATTTTTATCTGTGGGCCCCACCATAATGTATGTGTTATTTTTATACCGTCCATCCATTTTATGAGACAATCATAGGGCATGGGCTAAAATGAGGCAGATTCGAAGCTCAAGTGGACAACACCATAGAAAGTAGTGGGGATTGAATGTCTACCATGGAAAACTTCTTGGGGGCCACAAAAGTTTTGGATCAATATGATATTTGTTTTTTACCTTCATCTAGCTCTGTGTGCCTCATGAATGGCTTGGATGACAAACAAACATCATGGTGGGCCCTGGGAAGGTTTCAACGTGTGACCTCATGAATGGCTTGAATGACAAATAAACATCATGGTGGGCCCTAGGAAGGTTTCAACGGTAAGAATCATTATCCCCACTGCTTTCTGTGGTGTGATCCACTTGAGCTTTGTATCTTCCTAATTTTTTAGGTCATGACCTAAAATGATCTCTCCAAATGGATGGACTGTGTGGATATAATACATAAATCATGGTGGGGTAAATGGAAATTGGTGACATCCACATAACACATAAATCATGGTGGGGTCATCTAGATCTTATGTGATGGAATGGTGAGCCCTAACAAATGGTTGAATGGCAAGTAAACATTACAATGGACCAAATAACTTTTTAATGGTAAGCGTTAAATCACCATTGTTTTCTTTAATGTGGTCCACGTAAAATGTGGCTCTGACTCATTTTTCAGCTTAGGCCCTAAAATGGTAATCCAAAATAGATGGACGGCATGTATAAAACACATGATATCATAGTGGAGCTCATAGAGCATCCACAACTCACGGCTACATGTCTCACGTGAAGTTCGGGAAATCGGCCAGTAAAAAGGAGTGCGACTTGGCTGCGACCCAGCCACCCAGACCACAGGGCCCACCTTGATGCATGAAGCGTAAATACAAGACGTTCATCTGTTTTGCTCCCAAAATGAAGCAGATAAAAATTTTAGGTGGACCTCATCACAGGAAACGGTGGTTATTGACCATTAAAAACACTTTATGGACCAAATTTTTTTTATCAAGCTGATATTTACTTTTTCCTTTCATCTAGGTCTGTGTGACCTTATCAACAAGTTGGATGGTCAAAAAACATTACAATGTACCCATAAAAGTTATTAATGGTGGGCGTTCAATGACCATTGTTACCTATGATGCGGTCCACCTGAAATTTGTACCTACTTCACTTTTTTTTATCATGCCATAAAATAATCTAGAAAAAAACAGATGGACGGCGTGGATATACATTGCATACATCGAGGTGGTTGCAACCACGTCACTAGTTCCAGGGTCACAACCAAGTCGCACTCACTACCCCCACCAAGATCTAGCTAAAGACGGACGGTCATGTCAGGGGATGTGGGGCCCACCATGATGTATATGCTTTATCCACGCCGTCAATCTAATTTGAAAGAGCATTTTAGGGAAAGAACCAATAAAGAGGCAGATCAAAGGCTCAAGTGGACCACACTACAAGAAGCAGTAGTGATTGAACTCCTACCGTTGAAAACTTCGTAGGGCTTACCATGATGTTTTTTTGCCATCCAACTTGTTCATAAGGTCACATAAACATGTACGGGGATATTATAAATATCAGCTTCAATCCCCACAGCTTCTTGTTGTGTGGTCCACTTGAGCATTAGATCTACCTTATTTTTGGGCTCATGCCCTAAAATGATCTGTCAAAATGAATGGACGGCATGGATAAAGCATATGCATCATTGTGGGCCCCACAAAGCCGTTGATAGGACCGTCCGTCTTTAGATAGGTCCTAGTGGGGGTAGTACCCAATCTGCACCGGTAAAAAGGGGCTTCAGAAGCCATTTCTAACAGAAAGAGGGTTCCGGAAGGGGTTCCTCAAAACCCTAAAATCCCTCTAATCATCTCCAAATCTCCAAAATCAGCGTATTATTCGTCGAAATCGACAAAATTTATCCTCTATTTGAAGGAAAAAAAAAAGGGGAAATTTGAGATTTTTTTTGCAACGGCGCACGATGGACTGATCGGCCCACCAATGATAATCCTCTTCTACAGGTACCAACTCTCTTACATGGATTTTTTCCTTTTATTTTTTTCAAATTTTTTGGGTATTTATGCAACATTACATCCGATCATTCGCTTATTTATTGGCAATTTTTGGAAATTAGCGAAAAAGCTAAAATATTGGTGAGGTTTCGCCGAAATCCTGCAAAGAAACGAAATAATGGGTTTTCAGTATCGAGGGTCTAGCGATTCCGATATTATCGGCGATAATTCGATAATATCGCCGATAATTTAAACACTGCATACACTCTAATTTTGAAATTTGAGCGTAGGTGATCCAATTTGGGGGAAATTTGGGGAAATTTCAAAATTTTCCCAATTTCTACCAAATTGCTTGCAATGTTGCACTCCAAACATGAAATCATGTATGAGGGCTGATCTATTGATTTGTTAATTCCTTGTCAATTTTCGAAAAATAAAAATCATTTTTTAATTAAAAATTAATAAAAAATAAAATAAAATATTAATTTTGTTTTCCAAAATTTCCCTTCAACCAGTTGTTAATTGAGACTAATTTCGAAGTATTTAGGAGTGTTTGATGAAATGATCATCACATACACTTTAAATGTTATGTATTCAATTTAAATATAGTTGCATTAGTTCAATTAGACAACGCATAGCTTAGGACCATATACTAAGGAAACCTATTATGTGCACTTCTTTTTTGAGATGTTATAATTTAAAAGTGTATATTAAGGTTTTTTTAACAATCAATGAAGTTTCATTGGGAAATTCAATCATTTTCCCAATGTTTTCCGATCAATATTTCGAACATTGTGTATCGCTTATCTTGTTTATAATTAAATCAATGTTTTGAATAGCAAATAATCTATAGCATAACGTTCACCCCTCTGAAAAGTGAGGCATAAGCTACATAGCATGTACCGTAGCTACTCAAAGGTTTTTAATTAAGATAGTGCTTGGTTGCACCAAACATAATGAAATATTATGATATTTTGTACCAAATTAGTCCAATTAATAATTAAAATTAAATGACATTTGATGCAACCAAACACAACCTAAAATAATAGGAGAAATAGGCAAAGATTTAAGCATGAAGGTAAAGAAAGAGCAACCTAATTGTTTTAATATTATTACTTATATTATATTTAACTAAAATCATTGAAAAGATTAACTAACTTTTATTTTAAAATGAAAATATAATCGAAACTATTAATTGATTTTAATGTTTTAGTGAAAATAACTTGTAGTGTAAGCAGTGTTCTAAGTATCGATATCGCTACAAGTTTCGCTGGCCGAGGATATGAAAACAATATCAATGTCACCAATAATATCACGATAATAAAAAATGCGAGGAAGCATGGGGAAAACGTTGGAATTTTTCAGCGAAACTTGAGGAGATGCTAAAATACACATATCTGCATATTTAGGAATCAATAAATTGCAAAAAAAAAAAAAAAAATGCATACATAATAAGTTTCCATTTAATGCGGGCTTAAAAGCATGTGTTGCTATAAGAAATCAGTTCAAGCATCCTATCAATCCCATCTATCTATCCAACCATCCAACCTTCCATCCAAACATCTATAGATATTTCATCAGAAAATCAATAAAACACAATATTTCCCCAAGAAATCACGACAATTGGAAAGGAAACAAAAGACTATGGTCTCGATATTGCCCGTGTTGCGATAATGATAATATTGTGATATTATCGATATTATTGTCAACAATTTGAACACTGCATACAACCATGCGCCTATAAAAAAATTTGAAATGAATTATTTTTAAGAAACGAATCTTTGGCGATATTATTGAAATATCACCAATAAACCGGTGATACAAGCGACACTTGGAATTTACATAGTCAAAAAAACTTGGTGATATCGATACATTGGCGATATAAATGACACCTGGAATTTACACAGTAAAAAATATTGACGATACATTGGTTACTTGGTGATACGTCATCAATTCCTGGAATTTCTAATACTCCCAATGTTATTAGTATCGCCAAGCTGGTGATACAAATAATATTGGGCACATTTCGATAATATCAAGGATACTTTGATCAGTGAATGTAAGGCACGTAACATGAAACGTATGCAAAATTAGCATGTTGCATAGGCTACAAGTGACTTTAAGCTATTTCCATGAGCTACATGAAGTTAAAGCTAAAGCTACGCTGTAGAATAAATTTTTCTTATTTCCAGCAAATAAATTATTTTCACTTGTTCAAAACTAGTTTAGAACATATGCAAGACCAATCTGGACCACTGAGTCTAAGGAGGCTTGAGTCTTGGGCTCTTCGGCAGGGTATGAAGGAGCTTTATTCTATTCAACCACCATACCCTGCTTTATTCCGCGACAGTTATCTTGATTCTTGATGATTGGAGGAGATTAGACAGATAAATGAAACCATCTCGGTCTCCTTCTCTCCCATGTGTAGAGAGGTGAACTATGTTGCTGATGGTCCAGAGAAGAGGGAATAACGGTAACAGTGGCTGTAACGACCAACCTTATGGCTGTTTAGATATGGGCTGCTTAGAATGGCTACCCTCTAATGGTCAAAAAAATTTTCAAAGGAAAAAATGTATCAATCTGTTACAAGGCCGTATGAGTTCGTTACAGCCCCATATTGACTATTACGGGACCTTTACAGGCCCTTTTTTTTCTCAAATTGGGCATGCCCCATATCACATAATAGGCACCACTGTTACTGTTATGTAAAGACCATTACGGTCATAAAATAACTGTTTTTGAATACCATGCTCCATTATCCAGCAGCTTGTGATTGAAGACTCCTTTCCACTGTTGTAAACTTGTAATCGACTTTTTACTTAATAGAAATCCTGATCTTGGAAAAAGAAGAAGAAGAAAGACACCACATCAAACAACTGTTATTTGGTAATATATAAACGCAGGGAATGGCCCATGAAACTTGAGGAACATATTTATTATGAGACGCAAACATATCCAGAAGAAAAATATCTTCGAAAAAGAAAATATCCAGAAGAATAAGAAGCAATGAAGAAAGAACTGCATAAGGTTTCCACAAGAAGTTGACATTTGAGAGCTATTCTACAATGATGCTCTAAAAGTTTTGAGGTGTTTGAACATGCCAACATCGCTAGAAGGGAAAACAGAACTTAGTTTAAAGTGCCTATTGTTTATTGGTACCATCAATATTTTTTTGTCATGTTTTATTAATGGAAAAAAAAAAAATTTTGATGTAACTTATATACTAGTAAGTTTTTGCATTAGGAAATAATCAGCACTATAATTTTTTCTTTTTTTTCTTTCTTTTAAAAAAAAAAAAAAAATTTAACGGTAATCAGCATGGATACACCTAGTTGCGAAGGGATACATGAATACTTCGATGAATCGATCTGAACAGTTAAAAAGGGGGCTCTTTGTTTATGTTTTCAGCTTTTTCGTTTAATACAATCCGAGTCAACATGCAAAAAATAAATTTATTTATGTTAGGTACAGCCCACACTTCAAGGAACACAATGAAGACACTAATTGGATAATCCTATCCATCCAATGGTTGGATTTTTTTTCTATAACAATCCGTTTTCCAAGCCATGGTTGGATTATTATGTTCATCCGACCCAATGTTTTAAATATCAACGATATCAGCCGGGTATATCCCACGATATATCTTGTATCCCACTTGTGCGATACAAAACTCACAGGTAGTGCCGATATATCCCACTTATTCGATCCAGTGAGCATTTTCAATTTTCAATACATGTTTTTGTTGTAAATCATGTTAAATCAATGTCAAATGGTTACAAATCTATGATTCTTCATGTTTTCCATGAAAAATCATGGATTTGGAACTTTGATTTTGAGATTTGTGGGAGATGGGTCAAGTTGCGGAAAATTGAGAAAAATCAAAATTTTCTCAATTTCTCACAAATCAGTTGTAATCTTTGTATCCAAACACAAAATTAAACATGTATGTAACTTGATCTAGTGATTCTTTTGCTTTTGAATGTATTGCTTGTGTTTCCATACATGTCTTCTTACGTTTATAAATTATCTGAATAGACTTTGAATATACTTGCATTAGTTCATTTAAAAAGCACATATATTAAGACCCCATACAAAGGAAACCCCTATATGTGTACTTTTTTTTTTGACAATGTTTTGATTTCAAAGTGTGTATTGATGTCTTTTTCAACAATCGCTAAAGTTTCATTGAAAAAATTGACCAATTTCCCAATGTTCCCATGTTTCCCAACAACAGCGATACATTACGCGATACAACTAATAAATCCCATGCGATAACCGATATTTATCCATATCCCAAGGGTGCGATACTTTATGTCATAACGATATTTAAAACATTGGTCTGACCAATGTGATTCTTTAACGCCATAAGAACCCATAATGAGCTCCACCAAATAGATAGTTCAAATTGTTGATTGAACCTATTGTTTCATTTACATTCCTCACCATCTATTTTATGGGCCATTGACCAGAATCAAATAGTTAGAATCACCCCATCTGTGTGATTTTTCCATGACATTGTAATCTCCAAGTTAAGGGGCTTTTATCGAGGGTAGGCAAATTCTCAATAATGCTTTAATAGCTCATGAGTACATCCATTCTAGGATCAAGGAAAGGCTTGGGAGGCATGGTTTGCAAGTTAGATATTGAGAAAGCCTATGATCACGTGGATTGGGGTTTTTTGGACAACATGCTTGGGAGGATTGGCTGTGGGGCGAAGTGGATGGGATACGTAAAGGAGTACATTAGTTCCATCAGGTTTTCGATATTGATAAATGGGTCGCCAAAAGGGTTCTTCTAACATTCGAGAATGATTAGGCAAAGAGTTCCTCTCTCTCCACTTCTATTTGTGGTGATAGCCGAAGCTATAGGCAAATCGCTAGAACACGAGCAAGAAGTTTGAGTCTTTTCCGTGGCTTTTGTGTCAATAGGATGAGCTCTCCGATATCCCACCTTCAATTCGCCGATGATACACTTCTATTCCGTGACACTGATGAGGGTATGGTGGAAAAGTTGAGGATGGTTATCAAGTGTTTTGAAGTTGTGTTGGGATTGAGGGAAAATATTGCTAAGAGCGTGATGTTGGGTGTCCATATGCCAAGGGATGAGCTATTGGTGTTGGTTCCCTTGTTTGGTTTTGAGGCGGGTGATTTTCCATCCACTTATCTTGGTTTGCCTCTTTGTCATGGCAAACCAACAAAACACTTGTGAAATGTAGTAGTGGAAATGGTGGGAAGGCAATTATCTAGGTGGAAGAGCAGGTATCTATCTCCTGGGGGCTGCATAACTTTCATTAAAACAGTTCTATCAAACTTGCCCATTTACTGTCTTTATTTCGATGCCCAAAGTTAGTTCCCGTGAGACTTGAAACGCTGAGGCATGACTTTTTGTCGCAAGGGGCAGAAGGAACAAATAAGTTTCATTTGCTAAGGTGGGGGGAGGTGGGTAAAGCTTATGATGGAGGGGCTGGAATTAGAAATTTGGGGGCGATGAATAGGGTGTTGCTTGGTAGGTAGCTATGGAGATTTGGAATGGAGGAAGGCGCATTATGGAGGGATACAGTTGCTAGCAAATATGATGCAGGACATGAAATTCAAGTATGATGTGCAAGATTTCAGGCTTTAGATCACACTAGTTCAGAAACAGTTACACAAAATTCCACATCCCACACAAAAGTTAAAACACTCAATCAAGGGGAATCTTATGCGGGTCCAGGCCTACACATACTAGGGCCGGATCAATCAAAATTATAGACCAAACAAGAATCAAAGGAGGGTAAATTCATCCACACATGCACAGAAATAATTCCCCCAATCCAAGGGATTCAGAAATTTCAATTCGAAGAACCCTAAGATTGAAGAAAGGGCATAAAATTGGGGATTTGAGTAATTTTGGGTTAGGTTTAAGGATTTTGGGTGAAAGAGAGGAAAGAGATGAACCAAAGAAGTACTGCACGTGTGGACAGCAACAATGGCCCAGACGCACGTGCGTGTGATCCCGGCCACACGTGTGGGGCCCACAATTCAGAAAAAAAGGCCAGCTTGGCCCTGGTTGGCCAGGGATGGACTCCAAAACTCCCAAATCTCAGCTCGATCCGATGCACGGTTTGCGCGTGGTGCTCCGCCGAAGTTTCAGTACTCATGCACGGCCAGATTCTGGAAATCTGCTGTAGAGAGAAAAACGGTTGCAATAGAGGATGGATTTGAAGTGTAGATGATTGAAAGATAAGAGAAATATGAATCGAAGAGGGTGGAGGCGAATCGGGATAGGTATGGCTTCGCACCACAGAGTCAGCCCTTCGAAGAATGGAGGGTTTCGCACCTAATTGAATCTCCACAATTCAGAAATTTAAAGCAAAAAAACGCAGCAATTTTATTAATCTTCATTAAATGAAAAATACTACAAGGGGTGCCTACCCCAAAACTCGCATCATGTGCGCAGCCTATTACTTGGCGACGAAGTAATAAAAAATAACAATTAATCAAAGCAATCTAAACCGTCCATAATACTCCTAATAACAATAATAAGCAAAACCCAAAATACTAGATTAATTAGAATAGTAGGTCAAGATCATGAGAACCCATGGTGGAATTCACATAAATATCGGGGCCACTCCAACAAACCAAAACACAGTCCTTTAACTAGGAGGCCCTCCCTGGACTCGTCATCGATCCAAATCAATAGTGGGGCCCTCCTCCTTGCGTACGTGAGTAGGGGGTGTGCGTGTGCGCGTGATATCCCCATCAACTCTCCCAAGCTGTGAAAATTTTGCCTTTGGCGAAACAAAACTCTTGAACCGCTCCAAGATGTCAGGATCAAGTCTCTGAAGCTCCTCAGTGAGCCATGTACTGTTTGAAGCTGGGTGTGACTGCCACTTAACCAGGTACTTCTGAAACCCGCCGTCCGACGTTGATATCATTTATCTCCTCTTTGGGTGTGGGAAGGGTAGGTATAGGAGGTAGAGGCTGGAAAAATGGGTCAAGAAAGATAGGTATGGTAGGTAGAGGCTAAGATGATATGTCGGAAAAGGTAGGTATGGGAGGTAGAGGCTGGGAAGATGGGTCGAGAAAGGGTCATGGATCAAGGGAAAAGTCTGAGGAATTAGGATGGTTAGGCGAAAGGCTGGACAATGCATCAGTGGCCCCTGAAATGCAATTAGATCTTCCACATTGAATGTGGAACTAATTCCCATGGAGTGTGGAAGATCTACCACATGCACATTGAGACCGTTTCGTTTTATAATTTTGAATGGTCCAGCGCTACGCGCGTGTAATTTATGAACGGCTCCCTGAGGGTACCGCTCTGGCCTGATGCGGACCATCACAGAGTCCCTTACATTAAATTCCTTGAAACGTTTATGTTGGTCTACAGAAAGTGTGTAATGTTCATTACAAATCATGATCTTCTGCCTGATTTCTTGATGTCATGAAGAAATGTGATGCACAAGGGGCTCTGCAGACTCTGATGGCCTATGAGATAGTGACATAGGGACAAGATCGATAGGCTTCCTAGGAACAACATTACACCACAATGTGGCTTTATATGACCCAAACTGAATAGGAACAAAACAATAGCGCCAACTATCGGTATTATTTGCTTGTGTAAAGGCGTGACGCACAACTACAAGGGTCACGGACTCTTGCGCTCCCTCTTCCTCATCACTAGGGGCTTTTACTAGTTCATATTCTTCCTCACCGTCACTTTCTGGGTGCACCACTTCTACTTGCCCATCAATAAGGAACACCTTGGTGCCCTCTCTCGTGCCACATTGGTGGGCAAAGTGACCAAACCCTTGACACCTAAAACACCTAGTTGCTCCACTCTTACGCGAGCTAGACCCAATAACCTCTTTACCCTTATCATCAATAGGCCTGGACTGAAAACTGCCGAGAGGTTTATCTTGGTATCCAGTGCTAGGGTTAGCCCTAGAAGGGTTGGCCTTCGTACTAGAATCGTGAAAATCAAACCGCTTTCCCACAGGTGTTTTTAGGTATTGCTCAACCTCTAACACTACTTGATACAACTGTTCAATAGTGTCCATGTCTTTGGCGAGCAATTCTCTCCTAATGTCAGTATGGAGGCCCGTTTTAAATCGAGCAAGGGTGAGTACAGGATCCTCATCAACTTCACACCTGATCAAGTACTCTTTGAACTTCTCAATGTATTCCGCCACACTCATAGAACCTTGTCAAAGAAACTGTCATTCCTTAATCAACCGTAAGCGATAAAAGAAAGGGAAGTACTTCTCCTTAAGTGTTTCTTTTATTTCTCCCCAATGGACTATTGGGAGCTCCCTCGCTCTTTCTTTCTTTCGCTCTACAGTAGCCGAAAACCTCTTTGCTTGGCCCACAAGTTTCATCTTGGCGAATCGGACTCGACAAGCATCCGACATGTCAAACCACTCAAAATAGTGGTCCATATCCGCCAGCCAATCTAAAAAGGCTTTAGGGTCCAAGTGGCCATCAAACGTAGGGGCATCTATTCTAACTCCCTTGAGGAGTTGCGCATCTGGGTCATATTGATCATGATGTCCCTCGCGGGGTGGGTGCACAAGTGCGTGCCCATGACCAATTCCTTGGCCACCTCCATTCCTTGGTCTAACCTCCTGACCACCTGCCTGAGATTGGGCATCTTCACCAATGGTGGGGTTTGCCCCAGCAAAGGTCTAGTTGGTTAATGCGCACATTAAACTGCTCAAAGTGTTGGTCCATACGTTGTTCCAAGCGCTTACCCAAAGACTCAATTTGCTGGGTCATTTTGTTCATTGACTCTTGCAATTGTTCCATGTTTAGTGTAGGGTGCAAGCCAAAACCACAACCCGTATGTGTAGGTATACAACTACTAACTCAATCTAAGGACCTTCAACTACGACTATATGCACCTAGATAGAACTAAATTCTCCTATAGGACTCTATATGGAGAAAACGACACAATACTACTCAATTTCCAGCAACCTATCTGTCCAAAAAATCTGTCAACAGAAAATCCAGCAAAGAGATGCGGATTTTCTGATAGTAGAAAATTCAACAGCTTATATCAGAAATTATGGACCTCTAAACAACTCTATATGATGTTACTTAATGCATAATGGACACAAATAAATTGAACCCTAAACATGCAATGCATTTCCCTACAAGAACCCCAAGCTCTGATACCAAATTTGATGCAGGACATGAAATTCAAGTATGATGTGCAAGATTTCAGGCCTTAGATCACACTAGTTCAGAAACAATTACACAAAATTCTACATCCCACACAAAAGTTCAAACACTCAATCAAGGGGAATCTTATGCGGGTCCAGGCCTACACATACTAGAGCCGTATCAATCAAAATTATAGACCAAACAAGAATCAAAGGAGAGTAAATTCATCCACACATGCACAAAAATAATTCCCCCAATCCAAGGGATTCAGAAATTTCAATTCGAGGAACCCTAAGGTTGAAGAAAGGGCATAAAATTGGAGATTTAAATAATTTAGGGCTAGGTTTAGGGATTTTGGGTGAAAGAGGAGTGAAAGAGAGGAGGGAGACGAACCAGAGAAGTACCGCACGTGTGGACAGCAACAATGGCCCAGACACATGTGCGTGCGATCCTGGCCGCACATGTGTGGGGCTCACTATTCAGAAAAAGGCCACCTTGGCCCTGGTCAGTCAGGAATGGACTCCAAAACCCCCAAATCTCAACTCGATCCGATGCACGGTTTGTGTGTGGTGCTTTGCCGAAGTTTCAGCCCTCCTGCAGAGCCAGATTCTGGAAATCTACTATAGCGAGAAAAACGGCTGCAATAGATGATGGATTTGAAGTGTAGATGATTGTACGAGGAGAAATATGGATGGAAGAATGTGGGGGCGAATTCAGATAGGTGTGGCTTCGCACCACGGTAGTCGACCCTTCGAGGAAGGGAGGGTTTCGCACCCAATTGAATCTCCACAACTCAGAAATTTAGAGGAGTAGAAAAACACAGCAATTTTATTAATCTTCATTGATTTATAATAAAACCCTATACCCCAAAACTCGCGTCATGTGTGCAACCTATTACTTAGCGACGAATTAATAAAAAATAACAACTAATCAAAGCAATCTAAATCATTCATGATACTCCTAATAATAATAATAAGCAAAACCCAAAGTACTAGATTAATTAGAATAGTGGGCCACGATCATGAGAACCCATGATAGAATTCACATTACTATTGGGGCCACTCCAACGAACTAAAACGCGGTCCTCTAACTAGGAGACCCTCCCTGGACATCGTCATCGATCCAAATCGATGGTGGGGCCTTCCTCCTTGCGTACGTGCGTAGGGGGGCATGCTTGTGCGCGTGATGTCCCCATCAAAATATAGTTGCAAACTTGTAATGTAAGTAACTTATGCACTAAGGAATCATTGTATAGGGGCCTTGGCTATTTGGAAAAGGATTGTTTCTGTAAAACCATGCTTTAGCAATGGGGTTGGTTTTGTGCCTAGGTATGGGGAGAAGATTCGGTTTTGGAAATATGTGTGGATTGGGGAGGACTCTTTGCAATCGCTATTCTCGAGAATGACTCGTGTATCTGTGGACTAAAATATTTTGGCAGCTTGTTGTTTCTCATTATGCGGTGACTCTATAGTGTGGTCCCCTCCTTATCGTCTATTTCTTTCGGATGATGAGGTGGTAGAATTAGCATCACTGCTAAATCACATTCACTTATGTTGCCTCGTTAGTGGGTGAAGGGACAGGATGATATTGCATAGGGATAAATTTGGTGCTCCTCCATGCAATCACTTTACAAGATGCTTCATAAGCAAGGGACGAGCGGGGACTCCAACAAAAAACTAAGCACGTTTGATCCTACGGTGTGCCTCAGAAGATCGCAACTTTCGCTTGCCTTGTTGGTAGGGGAAGGATGTTGACAGTGGGTAATCTCCAAAAACGGGGGATGGTTTTCCAAACATTTGCTTGATGTGCATGGCTAGCTTTCAGTTGATTGATCACCTCTTCCTTCATTGCTCATTTAACGCTATGATGTGGAATGGCTTCTTATCCAGTTTAATGTTTCTTGGGCTTTGCCAAGCTCCTTTAGGCAATTCCTTGTGGGTCGGCACGGCGTGGAGGTTGGGAAGGATCTTAGGGCAATTTGGCGATTGTGCTGGTTGGCGGGCCTAGAAGGGGGTTTGGGAAGAGAGGAATGGGAGGTGCTTTCAAAATACGAACCACACTCTAGGTTGGGTGGTAATGAGAGTGAGGGGTCTCCCTTTCCTTTGTAGTGTTTTGCGCCAGCTCAGCACTCCTTTTTAATAAAATTACTGTTACCTTTCAAAAAAAAAGTATGGGTTGCAAATTGGAACTAACGGACCATCATGGTCAAATGATAGGAAATAGGCTACCAAGGTGTACCTTTCCAACTAGGAGCTGTATGACTTGTGCACTATAAGCACGACATCATTTCTCCTATACAATAATACAGCTTCATAACATAATCAAATAATTGTGTATTTGCGTTACTGTGTCTGACACCAAATACCCTCACATCAAACCTGTCCATGTGTATGTTATAGTTTGTGACGCAAATAGCAAAAGGCAGCATAAATATTGTGAAGAAATAATGAGTACATAAAATCTTCATAGACGGCTCACTTGATTCAACTTCTGGACAATTGTTGCTGTATTCTGCTGGATTGTGGGCACTTGAAATATCTGAGTGACAGATGCACCAGTAGCTGCAATTGGATTTGTCACAACTGCACCAGAAAGAGGAGCGACAGCCGGAAGAGGAATTCCAACAATATTTCCAACACCCAGTGGAAGGACTCCAGGAAATCCAATTCCAGCTGATATCAAGGATTCTGCAGGCTGATCCCACTTTCTCTTTTTTCTGTTGACAGGTGCCAGAAGTTAGTCCTTCAAAATGATCAACATGGCTAGAACTCATACATGCATATAGCGAGCTAGTAAAATCAATTTGATGTGGAGCAAGTACAAGTTATACAAGGTTACAATAGCTATTTATGTACTGTAGTGTTTTTTTTTTCCTTTTGAAAGATGTAAGGAAATAGTAACCTCGGAGGGGCTTTGAAAGAAACAGTAGAACTTGTAGACATTTATCTATATCCATAAATGTTAAAGAAACAGTAGAGGTATCTTCTTCCCACCAGGGGAAAAAGGTCGTGCATAGGATAGAAAGAAATAAACCGAGTAGTTTGCTATGAGCTATTCAAAATAGATACAAATTAAGAGTACAAAAAGTTCTAAATTTTAAGAGTTAGAAGGCATGTCTAATAATATAAGTTCTTACATCGTCGTCGGCATCGCCATAGTTTTAGCCCTTCTCATCCTCATCACTGTCGTCATCATGAGCGATTTGGGGTTTTCTTTTGAATGGTAGATTGGTTGAAGTTCTACAATCAGATTCCCCCAAAAAAAACCTAAATGTGGTTCTTGCAAACATTCCGATACACTTCTACTCTCTGTTTAAAAGTCCTGCAAAGGTCGCCACCAAGTTGGAATCCATTCAGTGGAGATTTCTCTGTAAGCACAAGGAGGAATGGCAAAGCTGAAGAGATGCAGAATGTTTTGCATAGCAGAGGAGACAGTTACCCACTTGTTTCTCATTGCTGTCTCGTCTGGAAGATATGGTCGAGATTTTTCTCCAGATTTGGGATCTATTGAGTCATTCCTAAGGCAGTGGGCAATTTCATGTCCAGCTGAGGATGCGTTGAAGTCCATTCAGAAGAGATTTCTCAGGAATCACAAGAAAAGGGCAACTTCGAATTTCATCTAGTGCCCCGGAATGTTGTCTGCAAGCCCTTTAAGGCAGGAGTTCTAGGCATTAAAACCGATTTGGGTGGTTAAGGAACCTATATCGGCAAAAGGGTGGTGGTGCATTGGAAATGGCAAAATTCCTACCCTGGAAAGCATTTAGAAAGTAGTTAAATACAGAGTATCAGCTAAAGGCTGGAATATTAATGTAGTCACAGGGTGAGAAGTCTCTGTGAATGGAGAGGGATCTCTACTGTTTTCTGTTCTCAAAGCACACTAGATTCAGAATCGGGGTCAGGTCCAAGGTGAGATTCTGGGGAGACCTTTGGTGCTCAGAGGAACCTCTGTTTCTTTATTTTGAATCTTCATACACTATACCCAGACAAAGGGAGAGCTGTTGAATGCTTCTTTCAACTGGCTGGGAGGGTAGTGTGGGCTCCGAGATTCAGAGAATAGCCTTAAAGACGAGGAAATCCACCAATTATCTCAACTGATGTAAATACTGAATGAGGTATATCATTTTCTAAAAAGTCATGATCATAGAATTTGGGTTTTGGAGGCTGAATGGGGTTTTTTCCAATTCGCTCCATTTCAAGGTACCTGCCACTAATGCCTCCAAGCACCCCTTGCTATTGGATTAAAATGGTTTGGTCTTGCATTATTCTGGCAAAGGTTAACACTTTTGGTTGAATTGTTGTCTTGATAGAGTTTTGACAGTTAATCACTTGTGTGCCAGAGGAATGGAAACACTGAACAGATGAAGCATGTGCTGTGAAGCAGAGGAAACCATTACCCACGTGTTTCTCCATTGTTATTTCCCCTGGAAGGTATAGTTGGGAATTTTCTCCAGATTCAGGATCTCTTGAGTCATTCTTCAGGCAGTAGGCAATTTCATTTCAAGTTGGGGGTGCACTCTGTGAAGCTTGTTCAGAAATATGCTTGGGAAGATTACAATCAACGCAGCACAGCAGCACATCTAGTTGGAGAGAAATGAGCAGGAAAATGAGCTCTGTGGAAGTGATCTCATAGAAAAATTTTGACCCTGTGGCTGAGTAGGCTCATAAGACGAGTTCAAGTGTTACTCAGATTCAGCTTCCAAAAAAATGAGAAGAGCTGATTTGCTGATGCAGGGGGCCTCCTAAAGCCATAGCAAAATAGAGACCCCTTGGCAATTTTAAGTTTTAACTTCAACGGAAGTTCAATCAGCAACCAAGGCCAAGCTACCATAGGAGGCTGGTTCATAACAATGTTGGGGACCTTGGGGTGGTTGTAATGGAATTTTCAAGCACCATTGACGCGAGAGATTTGAATTGCGAAAAGGCTGCAACCCTTTTCCAAAGTGTGAAATTGGAAGTAACTCATAACTTCAGTCCTATTGTTATAGATGGTGACTCCAGCGGCTCTAATAAGTGGCTTAGAGATAGTGAGCATCCACGAAGATTATTCAATACATTAGAAGAGGCCATCGAGTTAAACATGTTCCTTTCGGTTTCTTCCATCATGTTTACCAGTCAACCAACTCTAGAGCAGAAAACATAGCTAAGAAACGTGTTAGTAAGGACTGTTTAATAGTTGCTGATAATTGGATTGGGAACCGAACATAATTTTCCCATAATCTAGGTTAATGTTGTTGTGTGTTTTGGGGTCTGTAACTAGTAGCCTTGCAGACCTTGTTCGGTTCTTTTGTTGGGTTTTTTTTTTTTTTGCAAATCATAAAAAAATTCAGTTCGTTATCTGAAAAAGAAAGGATGCCCAAAACAAAGCAGTCACCTTCCCCAAAACATCCTTTTTTGAAGGCATATAAATTTCTTTTTTTGCTAATTAATTAATCTCAAAAGAAGGCCTCTTCAAACAGATCCGAAGAATGAAAACAAAGAGAGAGAAAGAGTCGTCGATCACAGCATTGTCTTCTCGTCTCTTATCTCGATCCAAACATATGTTGGATCAAGGCAACATGATGTGAGAGGTGATACGAGAGGCGACGCAAGAGGTGCATGGGAGGGGGAGAAGCAGCAAAGAGCAAGGGAGTCAAGAGGCAGGAGACGAGATGAGGGGGGTGGTGGGGGAGTGAAGTAGGTGGGGTCTCAAGAGGTGCATCGAGATAGGTGAGGGGAAGAGGAAGCGAGAGGCGAAAGGGAGGGGAGTAGGGCGAGGGAGGTGTCCGGCAGATTCAATAGAGGAGTGAGGAGCACTAGTGAGGGTGGCTATAGCTAAGGGAAGAGGAAAGGCAAGAGAGGTTGTGTGTGAGGAGGAAAAGGGTAGAGTAGACTGCAAGGGAAAAGGTAAGGAGAAGCCAAAGTAGAGGGGGGGGTTGGTTTGGGAGGTAAATGAAAGTCAACGTAGACTAGCAAAGGGTTTCAAGGGTCGGCCTCCTTAAAAGTGACCCCAACCATGTTCGTGGAGAACTTCTTAAAAGATAGGGCATCGACTCGCTTTGCTAGGGTGTTCAGACATGAAGGTAAGGTCCAGAAGGTAGTCATCCCTCAATCTAAGGGGTTGTGGACAATCAGGGTTTCACATTTGTGTGCATGGAGAGGACAGATGAGGTTAGTTGTGTCGTGGCTATGCTGGACGGCAAAAGTTTCTAGGGTAGGAGAATTTCAGCAAAGGGCTCATTATTGCGCTAGTGTTATGAATTAAACAGCCCAAAGGAGGACGAACATGACCAATCGAGGAGTGGTGAAGATCAAGGGGTGAGAAAAGGGGGAGGGATAACATCAGCAAGGCGCAAGGCGAGGGAGGACCCCATTCTTACCAGTTTGTGGTGTTGCAAATATCGATTGAGAGGGCAGAGGCAAAATAAGCAGAGTCAAATCCTGGAGGAAGGGGAACTTCTATAGAGGAGAAACATTGTCTAGAAGGGCACGTCGGTAAGGGAGCAGCAGGCAGTGTTCGCAATATCAATAATATCGACCGATATTATCGTTATCGTTGGCTAGCGAGACGAAACTCATCAAAAGTCCCAGGAAAAAAAAAAAAATCTTTGTATCATGCGATATATCGCACGATTTTTTGCGAAATCCCCGATATTAGCAATACTATCGCACATTACAAAGCCAACAACCATTCGAGGAGAGAATTTCGACGATAAAAAACCGGGAATGTCGGGTTTGCAATATTACCGAAAAATTTAAAAAAAAAAAAAAAAAAAAAAAAAAAAAAAAAAATTCCAAAATAAGGAGGGAAAAGCTTTCAATCCATGTAAGAGGGGGGGATTTCGGTACCCGCAGAAGATGCGAGTGTGATTGGAAGCTGAATTTGGTGGGCCACTTGATCGAGAGGTAGTGATCCACCGTAAGTGCGAAAAAACCTCGATTTTTCTGTTTTTTCATCGAATAGGGAAGAGATTTTTTGCAAAATGGAGATTTCAACCAAAAATCTGCCAAAATAGTGGGGATTTGGGATTTAGCGTGCAGTGAAAATGGCTTCCGATGCCATTTACGGAAACAGATCAAGTGGTGTACCGCACACCAGCGACCTGGCTAGTGAGTTGACGAGTTTTGTGGGGCCCACCATGAGGTACGTGTTATATCCAAACCGTTCGTCCATTTTGCGAGATCGTTCCAAGGTTTAAGCCCAAAAATAAGACAGATCCAGAGATCAAGTGGACCACACCGCAGAAAGTAGTGGGAGATTGAACATTTACCATTGAAACCTTCTTGGGGTCGCAGAAGTTTTCAATCAATCTGATATTTATTTTTCTCTTCATCCATGTTTGTGTGGCCTTATGAACAGATTGGATGTAGAAAAACATTACAGTGGGCCCTACGAATGTTTTAACGGTGGGAATCATTGTCCCGCTACTATTTGTAATGTGGTCCACTAGAGCTTTGTATAAGACTCATTTTTTGTTACATGCCCTAAAATGATCTCGCCAAATGGATGGACGATGTAGATATAATAAATACATCATGGTGGGGCCCACAGAGCTTTGATCCTCTTTCTATTGTTCGTACGTACATACACCAGCGAGGTCGCTAGTGTGAGGTACAACAGCTAATTCGCTTCCTTTACAAACGGGCTCTGTGGGGTCCACCTTGATGTATATGTTTTATCCAGGCCGTCCATCCAGTTTTTTATGTCATTTAAGGACGTTAGGCCGAAACTTTAGCAGATCCCAATCTTAGGTGGACCACACCAGAAAAATTGGTGAATGACCATTAAAAGCATTTTATAGGCCACGAAAGTTTTAGGTTAAGCTCATCTTTGTATATTCCCTTCATCCACTTCTGGTTGATCTTATCAACGGGTTGGATGACAAATAAACATCTACTTAAAGTGGGCCTTCAGATGCCTCTAATAGTGAACGTTCAATCATCACTGTTTCATGTGGTGTGGTCCACCTAAAATTCGGCTGTGCTTAATGTTTGGAACAACGTCCGAAAATGAGTTGAAAAAATGAATGGACGGAGTGGATATACAACATATCATCATGGTGGGCCCTACGGTAAGGGTAACACCCACCAAGTTGTTACCCACATAACACCTAACCTACGCCCATAAGGAGTGTGGATTCTGTGTGATTGGCTGCACTCAAGACGGTGCAGCCCTTACGGTGGGGCCCGCATTGATGTATGTATTGTCTATCCATTTTGTCCATCCATTGGGAGAGATTATTTTAGATCATGAGACAAATAATGTGTCAAATCCCAAGCTCAAGTGGACCCCACCACACAAAACAATGGGGATTGAACGCCTACCATTAAAAACTTTGTGAGGGCTGCAGAAGTTTTCAATCAAGCTGATATTTATGTGTTCCCTTCGCCCATATCTGCATGAACTTATGAACAAGTTGGATCTCAAATAAACATCATGGTGGGCCCCACAGAAGTGGTTTAAAGATTCAACGATGGGCATCATTGTCCCTACTGTTTTTTGTGGTACGGTCCACTTGAGTATTGGATCGGCCTCATTCTTTGGCTCGGGCCCTAAAATAGTCTCTCCAAATGGATGGATGGTGTGGATACAACACATACATAATGGGTGGGGCCACAATCAGGGTCCCACGCACATCGTTCTCTGGCTCATGCTCTAAATGATCTCTTAAAATGGATGGATGGTATGGATACAATCCATACATCGAGGCGGGGCCCATAGTTAGGGTCCGCCCTCGTTGCGACCCTGAGATGTTTTTAATGGTGGGTGTTCAAGAACCATTGTTTCCTGTGGTTTGGTCCACATGAGATCTAAATCTCCCTCATGGTCCTGTGGGGCTCCTGGTGGGGCCCACCATGATGTTTGTGAGGAATACACTCTGTCCATCCATTTTTTTCAAGGCATATTAGTTGTCCATTATGCATCGTATTTGAATATATTTGTCTTAGTTCAATCAAACAACGCATAGCTTAGGACCCTATGCAAAGGAAACCTATTATGTGCACTTCTTTTGTGAGATTTTATGATTTAAAAATGTGTATTAAGGTCTTTTTTAATAATCCTTGAAGTTTCATTGAAAAATTCAACCATTTTCCCAATGTTTCCTCATGTTTCCCAAAAAGCGCGATAAATTACGCGATACAAGTGATATATCCCGTGCGATAACCGATACGTATTTGTATCCCAAAGGTGCGATACATTGCGCGATACCGATATTTCGAACATTGGCAGCAGGTAGGTGTCCATCCTCGTGTGGTGGAGAATGCTTGATCGGCCCTCCAATGGAGCCTGGTTGCAACCTTTAAGGGAGGTCGCTTGACATCGAAGATGGGAGAATGGCTTGCATCAAGCAGTAGCATCGAGAAGGAAGATTGCATCCTCAGGCCTTTGAGCGACAAGGAGGTGCAAATCACCTTGAGACCGAACGGGAACTTGAATAGAGTCATCATAACAAGCTTGGGAGAGGCGAAGAGGGATGATGGAGCATGCAGTGAGTGTTCCAGCAGACTACTGAAAGAGGGGTCTACTATGTGTCCTTGATCGATCAATGTAGTAGTGGTAGGTGGATACATGGAGGCAAAGATGGCTATACATTTTTTTTTTTATTTTTTTATTTTTATTTTTTTTTTTTGGGGGGGGGGGGGGGGGGGACTGATGGGACAATGTCAAGTGGTGGAGAGGGAGCATGCCTTCAACATGTCTTGGATGGGCGGTGGCTTGGTGTCGGTGGAGGGGGCGATGGCTCAGAGCATGCATAAAGCGTCGACGGCAGCTCAAGAGGCAAGTGGAGTTCAGGGAGGTTGGAAGTGTTGGAGAGCACGTGTAGGGTAGGGGCTACACTGGCAACACTAACGACCTACAAAGGTCTCTTGAGACAACACATGTTGCTCTTGCTCTCACATTCAAGGAGAATTATCTTATTTTAAGTGTCTTTTGATCCTCAAACTCTCTTAACAGCGGAAGGAGGTGCTCATGATTCCAGAGGTGTGCCAAAGCTCAAGTCCCCCCCCCCCCCCCCCTCTCTCTCTCTCTCTCTCTCTCAGCAAGCTGATCGAGTGGCGGCAAGGGTTCCTCTCTTATCCTTTCTGAGGATAAAGGCTCTTCAGAGCAGGTCTTCGGTCAACATCTCTTTGGGGGAGGAGACTCATGTAGGGCAAGAGTTGGCTTTGGTGCTTGTGGATGATGTCCCCCGTGTGCCCCCAATAGCGAGGGAGCAATGGGAAATGTTGTTCAGATCGAGGAAGGGATGTTCCTGGATGTGTTGAACATCTCTCCCCTTAAAGAAGTGAGATGCCTCATAATGGACCCGGGCACCAGCGAGAGATGTCTGGAAAGCGATTAAGTGTTGCTTGCTAAGGAAGAAATGGACCATATCTTGGCTTGCAAGGTGGAGAAATAGATTGAGGAAGCAATATGATAGTTCAACAGAATGGTTAGCATATCGTTTGGTGACTGCGATGAAGACTACATAGCTTTGTTCCAATTTGTAGAAGAAAGAGGAGCTCTAAAGTCTCGAAAGGGGAACTAAGGGAAGACCCAAAAGATTGTGAAGGGGAGAAGAGAATTAGCAAGACTCAAGTTGTCAGTTAACTATGACTCAAGTGCATCATCCAGAGGTGCGAAGAAAGGGAAAGGAGCAACTCTAGTGGTCCAATGAAGCTTCCATGCTTGAACATGAGGTGCCTAAGGTGTCGGGATAAAAGGATCCATATCAAAGATATATGTTGTCGCCCCAAACCGCAACTAATTGTGTTGTAGGAGACTAAGCTTCAATTGGTGCATCTGGCAATGATCAACTCTCTTTGGGGAAGGATAAGGAGTGAGTGTCGCAAAATGCAGTGGGTAGTGTTGGGGCACAATGGTCATTTGGGACTCGAAGGCTTGGAAGAACTAGTGGAGCAGAAATTACTCTATCTTCGTGCTCTTAAGGGATTCAACATTGGGTTTTCGGTGGTTGGTCTTCTTGGGCAATCTAGGGTCCTAACCACACAATTCAATGCCTTGCTTCTGGGAGGAACCAAACTCCATTAGGTGTAGGTGGCAAGTACATGGTGCTTGGGGAGAGATTTCAATGTACTTAGATTTTTGTTCAAGAAGTTGAATGGGGGGGTGGGGTTCACTTAGAGCATGTGGGGCTTCTCCGATTCGGTGGACAGGAATAAACTGGGGGACATTCCTATAGGAGATGAAAGATTCATCTAGACAAATGGGCAGGAATGAGCTCCGATGTCCAAGCTCGACAGCTTTTTGGTCTCTTCTAATTGGGTGGAGCACTTCCCGTTGGTTATGCAGAGGGGTCCTCCAAGAACAGTCTCCGACCACTATCCAATTGTCCTGGAAGTAGATGAGGAGAACTAGGGACCAAAATCGTTCAAATTTGAGCTTTTTAGGCTTCCATTGGGGACCAAAACTGTTCAGATTTGAACTAGTGAATTTCCTCCCCCAAACACCACCTGAAAGTCACTTCTCAATTACAAGCATCCAAATGACCACTAATGAAGACTGGTTGCATACCAATGTCTTCCACACATAGGGAATATGTGAGGAAAACCCATCAAGGTCATCATTGACAACACCAATATTTTTTTAATGACGACGGGGTGTCCTCGCCCCCTTTTGAGTCAAGACTATTCCCTGCGGATTCACACAATCACCCACCAACCATGTGCATCGAATAATCCACAGAGAGGGGAATCGAACTCGTGTCTATGAGGAGCAAACCCACAACCCAAGCCATTCGCCCAAACCGTGAAGGGTAACAACAGTAATTTGAACGTCATTTCACGAAAAATGGTTGATCACTTGCAGCTACTTGCAAAAGAGTACCCAAATCCCCACCGAGTTGCCGAAACAAGCAATGAGATCATGCGAGTAACCCATCGCTCCTTGGTGGCTTACTCTTTAGGGCAATATTAAACCAAGTTGGCATGGTGTAACTTCATCCTAATAAGAGCTTGTCATCTCCTACTTGGGCGTCTGTGGATGTCGGGTATTTGTTGCAGTATTGTGGGCTTACTAACGCCTATAGTCTTATTCATGATGGGAAAGAAATCTCTCAAGCCAATGAAAAGCGATATTCCTCAAAAGAACGATGTCATCTTTGTGATGACCAAGGGCATTCTAAGCATCGGTAAGGTGGCACAAGCTAAGCTGGCAAAAGATGTGTCGAGCAAGAAGGTAAGGATCGATCACTTGACCCAAGAAATGTGAGCAAAAGGGAAGGCGCAACTTCCAGCGAAGAAGGTTGACCATCAAGAAACCGGTTTAAATTCAATAATGCAAAAAGAAGAAGTGAAAGAATTTCCAAATTTTAAAAGCATACCACCAACCGAGGACCTATCAATAGTGGCTAGAGTCAAGGAAGTAGAATCATGATGACAAGGCAACATGCTAGAAGTTTCCTCCTATTCCTACAACTCAATGATGAATTCTTTCGAAAACAGGGAAACTCATGCAAGTACACCTCAAGCCCCACGTTTGTACACACTGGATCACAAGTGTGGGTCCCACATGGTCGCATGTAATTGTAAGCCCAACATGGATTCCACATGAACAAGTGTGTGTTTATTTTGTTTCAAATTTATGACTTAACCACAAAAAGTCTAAACTACACTCACTTAAGGGCTTATTGGACTAATACTTAAGTAGGGGTATTTTAGTCTTTTCTTTTTTTCAGGGTTTTAGTTGTTACGAGGTTTTAAAAAGTAGCTTATGGGACATGCCACTTTTTGGAGCTTGAATAACAAGAAAACTTGCGAAGTTTACTCATTGCATGAATTGCAATGGTGGCATGTGTTGCCTCTTGAATCTTTGCATGTGTTGTTCATGAGTGTTTGATCATTCAATCTGGTACGTAAACCTCTATTTTGGCATTTAGTTTCTGTACTTTGAATCCGACTGCATAACTGGATAACTGGCATAACTGTTTTTTTTAATCATGGGCGTTACTAGTACAACCTAAAACTTTTGGGGATACTCATATCCTTATAATCCCTAGCCGAAAAAAAAAAAAAAAAACAGAGAAAGCTCCGTTCACAATTCTAACCAACAAATTCTCAACCTAAAGCTAATATATATATATAGGGAAAAGGTACAATGCGCTCGAGCTGACGATAAGATAAGCTCCCATGAGGTCGAGCTGTGTGGGCCCCACCGTGATGCGTGTCGACCATCAACACCGTGCATTTGATGGGTCCCCTTTAAATTATGGGATATCCCAAAAATCAGCCGTATACGGAACTCAGGTGGGCCATACCATCTAAAATTATGTGAAGACACCGTTAAAACATATAAAAGCACTTGGTGGGGCCCACCTGAGTTTTGCATGCACCTGAAACTTGGTCTGAACCCTCATTCAAGTGGGACACACATAATGGATGGGCTGGATTTGCAAACCACATCTCGGTGGGCCCTCAAAAATGGTTATGAATGTTTTAATGGTGCACAGCCCCTCTCCACTTCTGTATGTGGTGTGGCCCACACAAGTCACGGATTGACTTGATTTTTGAGACCTAGGCCCACGATGGAATGGTGCATCTGACTGATGGGGTAGATGTTCGAAACGCATCACGGTGGGGCCCACACAGCTCGACCTCATGGGACGGACTCGTGAGGTCGAGCGCATAGTACCTTTTTCCTATATATATATATATATATATATATATATATATATATATATATATATAGAAGGAAATTAAAAGGGAAACCCTAAAAGCCTAGAAATCATCAGTTCACTGCTTCTCCGATTCCGATCGAGAAAAACAATAGTTCTCAACCCAAAGTAATGATCAAACACGAAAATCATGATTGTCATCGGATGATCAGATAGAGAGACGGAAAGATAAAAGATTTCAGATCAGGAAGGTAAGAACTCTCATCAAAAAGGAATTAGGGTTTCCATCCTGTGGGGATAGAGAGAGAGAGAGGTACCTTTGCCTTGCAGCAGCTGCTGCTGAATCAAGAGGTGTTGATGGAGTGGGGCCCATTGATTGTGATTGTGGATCTCTGTCCTCTGTCATGCCTTCTTATGCTATTTCTAATGCTTGTTTCGTTTGGGATGGATGGGACATGATCTTATGAGGGAGAGAGAGAGAGCGCCATGTCACGGAGCTGCATTTTGGTAACTCGCGCTAAATACCTACCGCTGACCATGTGCCACGTGGCATAGGATTCATGATATTATGAGAAAAGAGGATCGCGACTCGTGCGACCCCGAACCATCGATGTGGGTGGGACCGTAGGAAAGCAGATTAGCTGGTGTACCACACGGACGCGGATTGCGTCCTATACCCGGCCATCTCTAGCCACGAACGGGAAGTTATGTGGGCGGGCCCACCGTGATGAATCTGCTTATCCACGCCGTCCATACCTTCTCTTAGGTCATTTTAAAGTACATACATAACAATAGGCAAATCCAACACTCAAGTGGACCACACCAAGCAATAAGTGTTATTGGTAAAATTGAGCTAAACAAATGTACGAGACAGATGCGCCGAACAGCGAGATTCGATGATTATGTATGGCTTGAGGGATGGAAAATCACTCTAATCTTTGATGCTAACCAATGACTTTGGAGGTTAGCTTGTTCGCCGATCTCAAAAGATGACCTCAACCTCAGGTACCTTATGTATTGACATCGGCCTCGAAGGATGACCATCAGCTTCGACGACCAACCTCAACCATAGACATCGACCTCGGAGGTCAGCCTCGGATACTGACCTCCACCTCGAAAATCGACTTTAACCTCGGAATAGAGAGAAGAATCCTCTCCGTATATGGGTGGGATTATCTCCCAAGATTTCCGCCGAAAATCATGCCTACCGAGGTAAAGTCGTATATATTCTTGAAATTAGAGTCTGACTCGAATACAACCCTTCCAGCAAATCAACTCAGATATGCAGACTGCCTAGAAAGCCTATAAATACATCCCCTGTCATTGATAAAAGGACAGACAACTATCCCAATTCTACTACGCCTATTGTGAGTCCATACGCTTGATTTAAGCACCAGAGGGTCCCCAGCCTTAACCGGAACCCCCATTATATTCTCTTATACCTCCACTAATTTGCAGATACTTAACTGCTTGCAAGAGGTGAGGTAAGACTTCTCTTGTTCTCCATTAAATTGCAGGTGGAAGGTGAGCTAATAAGGATACCAGATTTCAGCATCAATAGTTTTGCATCGTCTATGGGAACGGCAACAAAGTCACCTTAAAAGTTTCATTTGCATTAAAAGAATCATCAGCCTTTTCTCTGCTCAATCATGGCTAAAGGAATAAAATGGGCATTGGCTGTCATTATTGCGCCAATCCCCGCACTAGATGAGCAACCTGAGGAATCACCTTCGAAATATCATATTAACCTCGTTCTAGCGGTGGCTTTGAGTAGGCCACGCAATAGAGTTGGTCGACTCATCTCCCTAGAGAATCAAGTCGAAGCCCTAACCGGCAACGTGTATCGAATAATGTGGATGTTGGAAAGACATCAACCGTTTCCCGACCAATGCATGAAAGTAGAGGCAACAACCGAGCAATCTCGACCTCCACAGGTACCTCGCAGTTCTTGTGTGATAAAGGTTCGACCAACGCGATGCACGCGAGTCCCTACATAAACAATGGGAACAACCGAGCTCACCAAGTCCAACCTGTGCCACACTCTAGAGAAGATGAGGTGTGGGAAGACTCTCGAGATTGTCGCAGAGAGCGGAATCCTGCGAGAGGCAGAGCTGAAAGAGATCCGAGATTAACCTAGCGACATCCAGTATGTTGGCCGAGCAAAAGCTCTGCCCTCTGTCGAAGAATTGTTCGAGGAAGTCAAGCCCCCATTTACTGAGGAAATCATGGGATATCAACTATTGTATAGGTTCTAAATGCCCTAGATCACCCACTACTCTGGATTCGAGGGCCCGACCGAACACTGGAATCCTTCAAAGCTTGGATGGAACTTCACGGCGCCTTTTGAGTCCATGATGTGCAGAGCATTTTCCCTGACTTTGTCGAGGACTGCACGAAAATGGTATGGGTAATTAAAGTCGAAGTTCATCAACTCATTCACTCAACTTAACAAAACCTTCGTCACATAGTTTATCGGTGAGAATGACAAAAGAAAGCCATCAACTCATCTTCTCATAATCGCACAAAGGGAGAACGAGCTGTTAAATAATTATATCATCCGATTCAACACAAAAGCAGTGCAGGTCGACAATTACTCCGTGCAGATAACTCTAACCGCCATGGTAGCTGACCTTAAACAAGGAAAGTTCATTTTCTCTGTTGGTAAGAACTCCCCGACTATCCTTGCCGACCTACTTCATTTGAGCTGAAAAATACTCAAATGTTGATGAGCTCTTTAGTTTACAAAGATCTACTCGAGGAGGAAATAACTCGTCTAAGGATAGGAAGCGAATGGAAGAAGAGGTGCTCACTGCCGTTAATGCCAAAACAAAGAAGGAAGACGACCAAAATCGAGGCCAGCATACCAACCGACATCCAGAAAGTCGCTTCCATCAATACACTCCCTTGAATACTAAGCCGAAGCGGGTACTTAAGGAAGTTAGACTAAGCAAGGAAACCTAATGACCGATCTGAAGCAATTAACCAAGCTCAGTAATAAAGCTCATCGGCCAACATCAACCTCGAGTACTGAGGGACGTATCGACTAAAAGAAATGTAAGGTAAGCTCTCTTACCTCACTCATAGAACGTTGATCATCTAAAGATCTATTACATACGAGGAACTCTGACGGGTGATACGACTGTGCTCGATTAATTGCATCGATAGAAGCTACTCGTGTTCGACCATGAAAAACCACCCTTAGTTAAAGGGAAGAAGGTTCTCCCATTTATTTCTATTGTTTTACCTACCGTTTTTATCTACATGTTCGACTGTGAGTGACCTCCATTTATCAACGGGAAAAAGGCATTTGTGATACTGTTATCGTTTTTCATCTACTGTTTTATGAATTATACAATAAAAGAACTTCTTTAGGTTATGTGAAGGGAATTTCTTTTAACATTATTATCCCGACTATCCAAGTTATATGACCGACCACAAGGACTTCCCTCAATTCAACGGAAGAAAGCCCCAACAAGTGTTAGGCCTACTACTATGTGGTTGACCTATTGATTCTACCGTGCATGACCTATCACTACATGCTCGACTATCGACTAAAACCCTAAATGCTTGACTATCGTATCTACTAAGTCATCATACACGACCACTCACACATACAGGCAACAAAATCGAGGAACATACACGGAACGAGCTAACCTTCTCATGAATTAGTTTGAAAGTTACTTCCCAAACTCATAAAGTATAAAAATCAGAAGTAGGGGGCCACTGTTATGGGTAAAATGGAGCTAAATAAATGTATGAGACAGATGAGCTAAACAACGAGACTCGATGACTATGTATTGCTTGAGAGCCAAAAATTCACTCTGACTTTTGGTGTCGACCAATGACTTTGGAGATCGGCCTCGTTCACCGACCTCAAAAAATGACCTCAACCTCAGGTACCGACCTTGGCTTCAAGGGACGACCTCGACCGTCAGCTTCGAGGACTAGCCTTGGCCATAGACCTTAACCTCGGATACCGACATCGGCTTCGGGTACCGACCTCGACCTCAGAATAGAAAGAAGAATCCTCTTTGTATACGAGAGGGGCTACCTCTCGAGATTTTTACCGAAAATCACGCCGATTGAGGTAAAGTCGAATGTATTCTTGAAATTAAATTCCAACTCCAATATGCCTAGAAAGCCTATAAATACATCCACTGTCATGGGTAAAAGTACAGACAACTGTCCTAATTCCACCACACCTACTGTGAGTCCATACGCCTAACTTAAGCACCGGAGGGTCCCCAGACTTAACCGGCGCCCCAGCGTATTCTCTTATACCTCTATTAATTTGTAGGTACTTAGCGGCTCGCAGGATGTGAGGCAGGACTTTTCTTGTTCTCCATTAAATTGCAAGTGGAAGACGAGGTAACAAGGATAACCAGATTTCAGCATCAACAATAAGCTTGGGTTGCATTAAATGCACAAAGCATTAAATGCAAGAGTCATCTGTGGTGTGGTCCACTTGGGCCTTGAATCTGCCTATTTTTGTGCACATACCTTAAAAGAGAATGGATGAACCGCATGGATAAATAGATACATCACATCACGGTAGGTCTGCCAACAGAATTGTCCATCCGTGGCCAAAGACGAATGAGGTAGGATGCAATTTGCATCTGTAACATATACCACCAACCTAGGTGGTGCATTGATGTCACAAGTTCGGTGAGCTCCACCATGAAGTATGCGTCATATCCAAACCGTCTATCTATTTAGTGAGATAGTTGTAAGGGTTGAGCCCAAAAATAAAATAGATCCAACGATCAAGTGGACTACATTGCAAAAAGTAGTGGAGGATTCAACATCAACCGTTGAAACCTTCATGGGGTCATAGAAGTTTTGGATCAATCCGATATTTATTTATTTTCTCTTTATTTGGGTTTTTGTGACCTTATGAACAGATCAGATGGAAAATAAACATTACGGTGAGCTACAAATGTTTTAACGGTGGGAATCATTGTCCCATTGCTATTTGTGGTGTAGTCCACTTGAGCTTTGGATGTGACTCATTTTTGGGCTCATGCTTTAAAATGATCTCTCCAAATATATGAATAGTGTGGATATAATAATACATTATCGTGGGGCTCACATAACGTTGATCTCATTTCAACTGTTTGTACATTTTAGGGCTCAAAGATCTAACACCACATGCCCCAACTAATCCACTTCCGACTATAGGGCCCACCTAAATTTATGCATTGTATATTGAGTTATCCATCTGTTTTTCCAACTTATTTTAAGAATAGTACAAAAAATAAAGCACCAACAAATTACAGATGGACCACATAGGAAGATATGGTCGTTCAATGCCAGGTTAGAAACTTTTTAGGGTCTACCATAATGTTTGTTGACCACCTAACTTGTGGATAAAGTAACACAGTCCTAAATAAAAAGAAAGAATAAATATTAGCTTGAACCAAAACTTTTGTAGCTTATAAAAGGTTTTCAATGACTACTAACCACTTTTCTTGTTGCGCGATTCACATGAAATTTATATCTATTTTATTTTAAGGATCATGCTATAAATATAAATTGGCAAATAGATGGACAGTGTGGATGTACAATGCATACCTTCAGGTGGCCCTACCATCAGGGTCCCACCCACATCACCAGTTTTGGGTTGCATCCAAGTGGTATTGGTTGTTCACGACAAGTGTATCCTTTAACTCATCATTACTTCTTTACAACTGTCAAACCAAATACAAGAATAATTAGTCAAATAAACTTTATAATCAATCAACATTTTCATATAATTACTTATAATAGTTTTCATTCAAACAGTTGTGTAAATTTGTTTTGATGATAATTTTCCATTGAGGTGGCATAAAATTGCCATCAATACAATTTTAGCGTGAATGAATCAATAACCACAAAATTTTAATTATTGTAGTTAAAATATCCTCTTTGTAATAAGATTAGTAAAGTAATTTGTAATCATTAGTCATTTTCTTACATTAACTCCTTATGAGCAAATTAAATAGGCTTGGACTAGGTAAAATAAATGGGCTCCTACTAGATACCCATCCAGGTTACTTTGGCAAATTCATAACCATATAGGTGAAACTTTAGTGAGATCCACACATCCATTTTTAACCATTCAACCCAAAAATCATCCTCATCCAAAATTATGATAGGACACATGACAAGAAATAGTTGGGATGAAACGCAAAACACTAGTTTTGTGCAAGACCCACTAGCAATTATATGTCATTTAATTCCAAATATGAAGCTCTTGAAGGAGCCCTAAATTTCTACCAATCTAAATTGCTGCCCAAATTTTGATGATTTTGCTTGAATTACTTATATCTCACGTATGCAATTGCTTGCAACACCTAAAAACATTGGTGTGGAGGTCCACTATGTTGCATATGTATAATCCCACTCAGTCTATTAGGTTCTCTCCTCATGTTTGGCTCCTAGGCCAAAAACCAACTTGATCCACAATTCAAGAGGGCCAAACCACATGGGACAATAGAGATGCAATTCTATTTGGCTTGAAATTTAGTTGTGAATATGTGTATAGTTCGGGCAATACCAAAGCCTTGTTGTATTTTGTTTCAAAATTAATATTAAAATTGAAATATCAAATATTTCGCTTTCCCTCCACATTTGAAATTTCTGTTGATTTTGAATTGTGGGTTTTGTCCCACATCGAATTTAACAAAAAAAAATATATCTTGTAAATAAGATAGCCTTTTTGCCTTGGGGCATAAGCCCTATTAAGGAGGCATGTGAATTTGCATTGGGGCATGAGCCTTATTAGGGGGGGAGGGGGTGCCAATAGCTCTAATCTATATCATATGCCCCGAGCTGAACCCATGTGCGCGTGCAGAAGGGGATGGGCGCGAGGGCGGGTGTGTGTATGGGTACTCGCGGGACTTTTTTGTGAGAGTGTACTCACATTTGCGCCTTTTCGTTTTAAACCAAAGAGATGTAACTGTTCGGTTGGTCGCACCAACACCTATTGGGTTTAAACCCAATGGACCTAACCCTTTCTAAAAAGTGCTTAATGCACCACTTTAGAGTCTATAAAAGGACTTTCGTTCCAGTTTCAAAGTTCGAAAAAATCATTTTATTTTCCTCTTCTAAAAACTCTCTCTGATCTTCTGGTTTAAGAATTTTTGTTGAGTTTGTAGCTGAGTCAACTCAACACTTTCGGGTTAAATTGCAAGTGGTTCAAGCCCGCGTACAGTGAGTGCACCGCTAGGATCGGGTCATAGTCGTTGTATCCTGAAGTTGACTGCTCTGGAAACCTGTTACACTTGAGACGCTGTCCAACGGGAGCAAATTCGATTTCGAGCTGAGTGAATCATGTCACGCCTCGACTCAATTCAATAAGTCATCTTTCTCAAAATTTATTTTCTTTTTGGTTCTCGATTTTTTTAATAGTCTATTTAATTCAACCAAATATTCCAACAATCTTGAAATCAAATTTGTTGAATTAAATATATTATGGCTACCGTAACAATAAATTCTTCTGTTGAGTTAGCTAAAATCGAACCATTCGCTGGACAATGCTTTAAACGATGGAAACAGAAACTTATGTTCGCACTAACCACCCTTAAAGTTTCATACATTCTGTCTGAATCATTTACTATAAATCCAGCAAATCAAATTGAAGTAGCAGATGAAAATAATTGTAAAAATTATATTCTGAACTATTTGTCCAACGAACTATATGATGTGTATGCTTCTTACGAGTCTGCTAAAAATATATAGTCTACTTTGGAAAAGAAGTACATTTTGGAAGATGCAAGCGCTAAGAAACATGCAATCACTAATTTCCTTCACTATGAAATGATGGATGATAAACCTGTCAGAAATTAGATTAACAATTTTCAAAATCTAGTTCATAAACTATCGTCAGGAGAAATTAAGTTGGATGAAGCGTTTTTGTCAAGAGCACTAATAGAAAAGTTACTATCCTCTTAGAAAGAATATAAGAATAAAATGAAACATAAACAGAATGATTTTTCATTAGAAACTACTATCGTACATATACGAATAGAGGATGCCAATAGAAACAAGAACCAGAAATAAAATGGAAATGAGAAAGATTCGAAGGCAGATCTCGTGGAATCAAGTCGGGAAAACAGTAAGAAGAAAACAAGCAAGTGTCTTAACTGTGGCAAACCTGGACATTATGCCTGAAAGTGCCCTGGTTTGTCAATTAGCATGTAAGTTGAGTCGGTGAGTCAGGTGAGCCTCATATGAAGATTGATCAAGCTATCGCCTCAATCGGATGTATGTTCCGAGATCATCACAGGTAAATTTAGCCTCACATCCCATGTCCCAAAACACCCAGGTAAATTAATCCTTAAAAGCTTAGAACAACATAGGAATTAAAAGTTTGAAAACTTATTCTTAACAGGAAAATTTTCTAAGTTGTTCAGCTCGGTTCGATAACATCGAGCTTCCGTCGATAACATCGAATACTTAATATCAATGACATCGAAAAGGTTTCGATAACATCGAATTGAGACATTTTATGTCCAGCAACCACAAAGCATTTGGACAGAATTTTCGATAAATTGAATATACCTTCGATGGCATCGAACTTCAGTAATCGATGACATCGAAGGCTAGTCAATAACATCGAAGTACTTAGAGCATTATCCAGTAAAGTCTTAGAAAATATTTTGATACTGCTCGAGGAATCGAAAGGAAATCGATGTCATCGATATTCAAATCACGATGTCATCGATAGGGTCTCGATAACATCAAATCAGGACAAGTCTTGTCCAGCAAGCTTCAGAGGAAAATCATCTAAAATGTTCGAGGAATCGAGATAGTCTCGATGACATCGATATTTGAATTTCGATGACATCGAGGACGTCTCGATGAAATCGAATCATGGACAAAAAGTGTCCAGTGAGCTTTCAAGGAATATCTTCTGAAATGATCGACGAATTGGAGTTCAAATTCCAATGACATCGAAGCAAGTTCGATGACATCGATCTTCAGTAAAAAAGTTCTAGGTATATTCTTCAGTTGAGTTCGTATCATCGAACCCATATTCAATGGCATCGAAAGTATACATTCGATGACATCGAATAAGGTTCGATGACATCGAACTCAGTTAGTCTCTGACAATTTTATTATCGTTGGATCTTTTTGTCTATAAAAGGAAAGCTTGTTCTTGGTTGTTGAATTGAGAAAAAGAGAGAGAGCTTTGAGGGAGTAACTGTATATCACATACCCAAAGCCCCTTTTCTCATGGGAGTTCATTCCTCAATCCACCCTCATCACTGATATTCAATAGAGTGGATTGGTGAATGAACTTCCTCATTCAAGGGTCATCTAGCTACTATCTTAATGACAAATCATTGAGCTGGGATATCTTAAATGCTCGAAAGCTTGGAATCACTCTTTCTCTAAAATAGGAAAACATTTATTAGAGTAGGATTCCAACATAACCTTGACCCATCTCATCGCCTTTATTGGAGCATCATCAAGTGTTGCGGATCAAGAGAGTTGAAGCATCTTCGTCATCAAGGAGGAGATCTTCATCAACATGCGTAATGGGGCTCATCTACTTATCTGTAAGTCGATAAAGTCCAGAGACCCCGTTGATCATTCCTAGTGTAGGAATTGGGTCACAGGTACATCTCACCCCTTACAAGTCCTCATAGGAGGCCTCCGATGGGAGAGTATGTGTGGGTGTTGTGTGTTGACCCGTACTCTTGTATAGGGCATAAACTTAGGTCCTTTGTGTAGGTCCTTGGCCTGTGTGGCCTAACCTAGGGTCCTTGTGTGGATCCTTGGCCTGTGTGGCTTAAAACCTAAGTTCCTTGTGTGGATCATTGACCTGTGTGGCCTAAAACGTAGGTTCCTTATGTGGATCCTTTGCTCTTGTGTAGAGTATAAAACTTAGGTGCTTCGTGTTGACCTTTGCTCTTGTGTAGGGCATAAACTTATGTCTTGTGTAGGCACATTTTAGGCACCTTGTGTAGGTCCTAGAGTCAACCTTGTGTAGGTTGTAAAGGTTAGAGGTGAACCTAATTTAAAATCCCCGTTAGTGAAATCCGGTACACTCATAGGATGAGTGTGTCCGCCTGAAGTGGAGTAGGCACATAGTTGAACCACTATAAATGAATGCGTTTGGGATTGATACTTGCTTGATCTGCATTATGTTTATCTTTGAATTTACATGTAAGCATGATAATATGAATCTTTAGAGCTGAATCACATCCCACACACTTTCGCACAATTCACCCATCATAGACTAATTGCTAAATCATGTATAATATTGAGTAGTCTTATGATTGGATCCTCTACTTGGCTTGGAAGACATTAGAGTTAAATTGAGGATATCTTGATAGTTGCATATTAGATTAAGATTAAGGTAATAGGATTTAAAATCGGCATAAAATTGTATAAAGTCCTATTCACCCCCCTCTAGGACACTTTGATCTATTCTCACTTCAACTAAAGCGATTCTTACTGCAAATTCATTTGGTATCAGAGCGGGTCTCCCTTAAGGGCTTCACCGCCTAGAGAGTGATTTTGACTGAAGTTGGAATTATGGCCAAAAGGGAGGGCTCATCTGTGACTAGACTTCCTATATTTGATGGTTCGAATTATACATACTGGAAGGCTAGGATGCACTACTTTTTGAGATCTTTGGATCATGATGTTTGAGACATTGTTGAAAACGGATATGTGCCCCCAATCGAACAAATAACACTTGAAAATGACACAAATATGTCCAAACCAAAATCCAAAGAAATGTGAACTGCATTCGATAAAGAAAAACAAACTGCTGAAGTTAAAGTAATGAATGCTATTTACTGTACTGTGTCTCAAGAAGTATTCAATCAAATTAGTATATGCAGCACATCAGAACAAACTTGAGATTTGTTGGAAACAACTCATGAGGGAACCAACATAGTGAAAAGATCTAAGCTGCAGTTACTAACATCACAATTTGAACATCTCAGAATGGAGAAGCATGAGACTTTCATGGAATTCTTTACAAAGCTAAACATCATCTGTAATTCCATGGGTGGATTGAGAGAAAAAGTTCTGGTTTCAAAAATCTGTAGGAAGATTCTAAGATCCCTACCGGAACGTTTCAACTCAAAAGTAACAACCATTGAAGAATGTAGGAATATGAATGAAATGAAAGTAGAAGAACTAGTAGGTTCCCTACAAACATTTGAACTTCACTTCAAACCAACTCCTAAATCTAAAAGCAATGCCCTCAAAGCTGCAAAACACAACATCACTAATGAGGAGGAGAGTGAGAGAGAAAATGAAGATGAGGAAGTGGCTCTCTTGGCGCAAAGGTTCAAAATTTTTTTCAACAAAGTAATGCCCAACATTGATGTATTTTGGAATTCTATGATCAAGATTGCTTTTCAAAAACTGCTTGAATTTATAAAAAATTATCTTGTGGTTCTCAACTTGTTTTTTTTTTTTTTTTTTTTTTTTTCCGCATACTTTGCTCGAGATTAGCAAAATGCTGGTTGGGGATTGTGTTGAGGATCAAATATTACATATTAGACCCCAGTTATTACCTGAATTTATGAACATGATATTGTTTAACGGCCTATTTTAATCGTGTTTCTGTTACAAGGTGAATTTAGGAGCCGGGACTGAAAAAGGGTACTAAAAGCATGGATTTAACGCTCAGAAATTACCAAGGTAAGGGATAGACTTTAAAGGATCGAGATTAAAGAATTTACACGCCAAAGATTCCAGAAAATCATGTGATCAACGATGAAGAGGCTTGAAAATCATCCAAAATGCAAGATCATGGGGTTCTAACCATCAGTTCGGCTCAAAACTTTATATCTGGCCTAAGGACCCTAAATTAACCGTACACGTCAAATTTCAGCCATTGGATCCTTGTGGAAGTGGCCCAACAGACAGATCAGCCCATAAATCATCAATCTGGGGGCCACCTGATATCTGGATATGCTTCAATTTTGGTCTTAATCCCTTAAATGAGGTGACAAAATGGATGGATGGAGCAGATTTCGCATACGCATCGCAGTGGACCCCACATGAGCATGTTGGAGTGCACAGGTGGTGCACTCCCGCATCACACCGTGACCGCAGACTTGGTCAACACCTCCTTCCATGACCCATCTCACGCAAGCGTCCAACGTACACACCTGCCGCCGCCGGTTGTTCTTAATGGGCCACACCCATCGTCCAAATGGACGATCTGGACCGTCCATTGCGTCTAAGGGGTGGCCAAGCCAAGGTGACCTTTTGGCCCTATGCACACGTACACAAGTGGATCACCAGAAAATGTAAGATGAACGGTGAGTTGATTTGATACGGCGGACTGCACTAAAACTTAACCAAAACCACTCCTTTCCAACTGAAATTTCGTCAGAAATCCAATGAATGGGATGAACTTTACCAAAAACATTACTCTAGGGCCCACCGAGCAGCCCAGCGCAGTAACGTGTGCCAAAAATGTCCCACGCTGCCAGTTTTCACTGCCGACATGGGCCACTGTCCGTGAATCCGATCAGTAATCTAGACCGTCCATCTTGTAGACCATCCAAAACCGTCCAAAGGGACGTTGATTTTTATGTTTTTGGTGGACGCAAGGAGAACTAGCGGGAGCAGCATTCTCGGGCCTTTTTCGTTGCGTGCGCACGGTGCTGCGTAAGAGAGAACCGACTTAGCACCTCTCCAACCTATAAAAGAGAGAGAGAAGGGCGTGGAAAAGCCATCTCTAGACGTGGAAGAGAAGAGAGAGAGAGAGTGATAAAGTGTGGGCTGGCCGTGGATGGCATCGGGTTTAATATTTCCTATTCATTGTTTCTTTTTCTTCTTTCCTTTAAGTTTAGATGATCATGGTTATGACTAGCTAAACCTCTTAGCTAGGGCGTGATGGGGTGATTTCTAACGGTTTTGATCTATGTTACTTGAACTCTCTTTGATTGTAGTTTGATTATTTAGAATATTTATAGTTTTTAATGGTTTGTTGTGACTTAAATTATAATGAATATGCGATATTTTTGAGTACTTTCCATACATGTATGGAGGTTATGGTTGTAGGAACCCTGTTGTTCACCATCGTCTCACGGGCATGGTTAGATGACAGAACCCTTCCCTGTATTCATAACCCTCTCAGATTGGATGTGGATTGGTTAAATTATGTTGTTTACTTTGTCTCATGGGCATGGTGTTGTGATAGAATCAAGTCTAATTCTCACACCTCTTATCTCTTGAAAACCGGATCAAAGGAAGTTTAGATTTAATTTTTATGGTTATGTCCTCCAACTATATGAAGATCAGACTCTAAATCCAGTTGTATTCTTGAATCAAGCGTAAAATATCCCTGATCTCTACAAATGGATCCTTGGAAACTCTAGCTAGTTTCCCACCTTTGAATTTTACAAGTTTTAGTATAATATTTCACCATTATTTCTCTTTAAATCCCTGGATTTAGATTACATTTTCTTATAGTTCTAGTTTTGGTTATTTTCAGATTGCGTACAAGGTTCAGTTTCTGTGGATTCGACCTTGGTCTTATCGAGATTATTACTACATCGTAACCCTATACTTGGGGTAATGAACACATCCTAGTCCATTGTTCAATTGACAAAAGTGGAAAAACAAACATAATCCCGTCCATTAAAAAAATGGGTGGTGGGTGATAGAGCTATCACAGACCGGCTTGGCTTGGCTTGTTCGTAGGGCTGTGAGCAGGTAGCCGGACCCATGGTACCCAGTGAACCTATCCCAATATCATCGGGACGGGTCTAATTCCTCGGACCCATTTGGAAAACGGGGGTTGCGGTCACTATGGGTGTACACGGGTCAGGCCGAGTCGAACTGGCCTCAGCCCGTCCAGGCTCGTTCAACAGCCACACAAGACCCGAACCCGACTGGGCCTGGTCACCGGGCCAACATCTTCAACCCGAATCGGGCCCGGCGCGAGTTCGGGCCAGTTTTGAACCTTACAGTAAGTTCATGGGAAGGGCATTGACATGTAATCCGCGTCCCATTATAAGGCACTCGATCAACGGTTTAGATAGTTGAACTATAGACTCCACAAAAAATCTAACTAGTCAGGACATTTACATATATTTACATACATTTGACAAAGCATAAAATAAAACATTTTATACAAATTAAATACAGTCATACACGGGTTGGGCTGGGCCAGGTTGGGTCGGGCCGGGGCGAGTCAGATTTCAGACTGAGTCGGGCTGAATTGGGAGGTATCCGAACTCGGCCTGAACTCACTTTCGGGCCTAGAAAATTGGCCCGTCCTGACCCGAACTCAATTCCGGGTCAGGTCGAGTCGGGCTTTTTTGGGCCAGGTCGAGCGAGCTAACCGGGCTAGCCCGGTTTGTGTACACCCCTAGCGGTCACCGTTTCACACCGGGTTATAAAGGATGCGGGTTAGCTACTGACAGTTTCAGTAGCTTTCTCATCGCTGAAGTGACGTCATCAAGTTCTGCAGGCCTCATCATGATATATGTATTATATCCACGCCATCCATCCATTTGTAGAGATCATTTTAGGGCATAAGGCAAAGAATGATAAATCCAAAGCTCAAGTGAATCCCACCACAAAAAACCTTAGGGACAATGACTGCCACCGTTGAAACCTTCATGGCCCACCATGTTGTTTATTTATGATCCCACCGGTTAATAAGTTCACAGAGGCATGAGGGAAGGGAAAACAAAAATATTAGCTTGATCGAAAACTCATGTAACCCCCAAGAAGTTTTTAATGGTATGCATTTAATCCACACTGGTTTCTGTGGTGGGGTCCAACTTAGCTTTGGATCTACCTCATTCTTTGCCTTATGCTCTAAAATGATCTCTCTAAATGGATGAACGGTGTTGATACAACATCAAGGTGGGGCTCACAGAACTTGGTGACGGCGTCCAGGTTCCAAAAGGACGCGGATCGGGTACTAGAGAACAACGATCCTGTTAGCGGATCTGTGGGGCCCAACGTAGTTTATATTTTTTTATCCACTCTGTCCATCCATTCTGAGAGATTATTTTAGGCCATGGGACCAAAAATAAGGCAGGTTGAAAGTTCAAGTGGACCACACCATAGGAAGATGTAGGAATTGAAAGCTTACCATTGAAAACTTCCTGGGGGACACGGAAGTTTTGGATGAATCAGATATTAATTTTTTCCCCTTCATACACTTATATACACTTATATGTGACCTTATGAACGTGTTGGATGGCAAATAAACATCACGGTGGGCTCTAAAAAGTTTTCAACAGTAGGAATTCTATACCAACTGCTTGGTGTGGTGTGGTCCACATGAGCCTTCTATCTACCTCCTTTTTTTAACTCATGGTCTAAAATGATTTGTCAAAATAGATGGACGGTAGATAAAAGAATCACGGTGGGTCCCACAGATCCCCTGATATGGCCGTCCGTCTCTATCTAGGTACTGGTGGGTGTAGTACCCAATCCGCGCCCGTTACAAAACCGGGTCTCCTAGGGTTTGGGTTCGGGTCCACAAGCTTCGACACGGGTCTGAGTGATGTCCAGTTAATTTCACTAGGAATATTATATAAGTTAGATATATAATTCATTTTCCACCAATGGAAGGAGGTTTGGCAAAAGCCCATTTACACCACGGATGTGTCAAATGCCACATCTGCTTTCAATCTAATCCATGGT
This sequence comes from Magnolia changhungtana, assembly GCA_030180095.1. Classification (NCBI taxonomy): domain Eukaryota; kingdom Viridiplantae; phylum Streptophyta; class Magnoliopsida; order Magnoliales; family Magnoliaceae; genus Magnolia; species Magnolia changhungtana. The sequence continues at coordinate 725,937 of JASAUF010000646.1, forward strand.
CAGGTGAGCCCAACCACGTAAATTTCTTAATGTGGGTCTCGACCGATTAGCGACTCGAAACTAAGTTGCAAAGATCGTAGGGCTACCTGAACTCAAATCACATTTGGTGGTCCAGATCCTCAAAAATGAGACCTGGAACCAAAAGGATGCAACCCATTGATAGCCCGGATCAAGCAACAAAACCTGAACAGGATCAGCCCAGGTCTAGGAACTTTAGAACCCAACCCATCAGAGATATCCATTTGGGATTCTATGATGGTTGGTGCCTGAAAACCATATTTCTAAAAGTCACCGAATCGACCAAAAACTTGGCTGAGTCAACTCGACTAGTGAACGACTTTTGAGACCACCTTCAGAAAAGGGAATTTTGAGGCCAAAACACCATTTTGATCCAAACGGCAGTTGTGCATTTGAATGCATTTTGCAAAGCCCCACTTCATATCCTCCACAAATAGAAGCTAAAACACCAACTCAGTAAAAAAAAATAAAAAATGATCATATTGGTTCCGAGTAGAATGAAAATGCAGGCTAGAAATCCCCTCTTTTCAAAACTCCATTTTGAGGAAATGCATCCAAACGGCCCCTTAATAAGTCAGCCAACTGATGATTTGTTATTTTTTTTAATAAAAAAACTTAGTTTAACAATGTTAAATATCCATTTTTATTCCTAATTATCTAATTACAAGTCAGGCATTCTAGTCAACCTGACCTGGCTGACCGTCAAGTCGAGCCTTGTTTTCGGGGTTTTGGAACTATGCCGAAAATGGCCAGCACCAGAGGTGAACTTGAAGCTTCCCATCACATTGCAAACTCCCTTGGGATCCAACTCACAAAAAAAATGGAGTCTCTGCACTTCCTATTCCTTGCAGCGTATGCATGAACTCCCAGCAGACATAGGAAGCCATGAGCTCTACAACTGTTTCCACCGACCGTATTTGCATTGCACCCTAGTTCACGAGTTCAGCGTCGAGAAACATTACCTAAGGGAGTCATGCCTCAATCTATTATTTTCGGCCGGGATGCTTCCCTCAGGGAGTCATGCCTCAATCTATTATTTTCGGCCGGGATGCTTCCCTCAGTATGCATTTTGTCAGTCACGTTCGTTTGGATGACCACATCAGTGCCACCCACATCATAAGGACCTGTTTGGTTGCCACTCTTGAAAAAATAATAATTTGTTCAAGCAAATTTCTACAGAAGGCAAATTTTAAAAACTTAGTTCCATGGAGTAGATGTATCATGGACTTCGGAGTGGCCTGCACACAGCTTTAGGTAACACGGGCTCCATGTATCAAGAGTTACAGGGAACTTATGTCATCACGGAGACGTGGGGCTTCAAAAAAAATAAAAATAAAAAGGCCCTCTTGCTGTTTTTTTACCTCAACTGAATTACATTTAATATGGAAAATGGCTACCAAACATCTGCCTTTCGGATAATTTGTTCAGAGAGCAGTGCATTTTTAGGTGTCTACCAAACAGGCTGATTCAATAATCATTTTCTTGCTCAGGCGTTTTGCGTCCATGATATGTATAGATGGTGAAATCTGCGGTAATAATCCCTAACAAACATCAACATAGAAAATGGATTGTTGCTATGGAGAGATAGCGGCTTTGTACATAGCTAAAAAATATGGTGATCAGACCAATAATCATACAATATACTATTTGAAAATGCACTATTAAAGTACCCAACGAAAGAATTAGCAGTTGTCCATAAATTACACCGATCAGATGGTTTGGACCATTCAGTCCATGCAAATTTTGGGTTGTCAAACATCAGTTAGGTGGCCAACCAGATCAAAGATACAGATCATGTTTCATTACTCCAAAATGTGATTTATTTCTTTTAGATTACATGCTAGCATGCTCATTGCTCCAACACTCGCAAAAAAAGTGAACTTGCTATTTGAAAATAAAAAATCAGAGAACATAGTTTTATTAATTAATGATAAAAATAACTGTAAAATCTTTTCTTTTCTTCTGTTTTTTTTCTCTTTTCTTTTTTCTTTATTTGGTAGACTTTCAGGGCCACCGCCTCATGAAACTCGGAAACTGTCCTCAGGGATTCAAACCTGAGTGATGCTTCAGGACCACATGTACTTTAACCAACTCAAGTAGACTATGGAGTTGGAGGCAGAGCAACTGTAAAATCTTGGTGTTCAATGCAACCCCAAGAGACCAAACAGAAATACTGATAAGGAATAGCATCAGACCAGAAACTATTCCAATGAAGTAATCAAATCCTGCATTTGGAAAACCAACCAATCAGCTTTGGTTGCGACAGACTCCCGTAGTTGAACTCCAGCATAACAGATAAACAAATCAGCACCACCTGGTTTACGAGCCTGCAAAAAGAAGGACAAAAAAAAAAAGAGAGCAAGGCCATGTCTAAATTTCTCCTTCAAATATCGTAAACGTCCCCTCTATAAGCATACCTCATTTTACAATGGCATGTGCAACGTGGTTTTAAGACTTGGACAAGCACGATACAACTCAGCTCAGATTCAGTTCTACCCTATTCAGTTCAATACCATGAGTCACCCTCGACTCATCCGAGTCAGCCCAATACAACCCTCAACTCAAGACACAGTTGATCCAAGTTGCTAAGGGCCTGTTTGGCTACCACCAAATAAGTTACTTTTTCCACTTACAGCAGTAGATAAGTAACTTATTTGAGATAAGTTTGGTTTAAGATCAATTATAAGTAACCTTTTTTTAAAAAAACTTAAAGGCACTCCATCATTTCAGCTTATTAAGTAGAAACCAAGATAAGCTACTTGAGGCATAAGTAGCTTATCTTAGGTAACTTATGATCCAAAACTCCCCTAAGTGATGTGCAATGCCTGTGGGAAAAAAATAGTTTTTTTTTTTTGGAGGGGGGTTACAAAAAGTAGGTCTCTTTTTGGTACAGAGGACCATGACACAGCTTCATCCTAAATTACCTACATGCCCTTTCAATTGCTTAAAAACCTTCTTGTGTCCTTTCAGGTTACATTTTATTTGTTTTGAATGACTAATAGCATGTAACTTTCCCCTGCCAAGAGATGTGCGTTGTCATAGCTGTTTGTTCATGGAAAGCAATAATAGAAGAAAATCTCAAGATCTTAGACATCACAGATTATGGGACTTCTGCATCAATGCCATTTACTGGACATGGCTAATGAATCATTCATTTTTGAAGTTTATAATTCCGTGGGCCACTTAGCAACTTAGCTTGGATTTTGTTAAATGGACTGTTGCGACTCTTGGGTGGACCGCTTGGTTCCGCATGTGGGCTCTTGTAATAATTGGGCTTAAATCTGCATTGGGGTAGAGTTTAGGCCCATGGGTTTGCTTCATGTAATACTCAAGAAGGGCAATTTTACACTTCTGTCTTTAATTATGAAAACCCCAATAAAAATTGAGAGAAGTGTGGATGTTTTGGGCTGATTGAGCAGCCGTCCCTCTCCTCCCTTTTCCTTTCTTCCTTGTCTCCTCTTCTTCACTATGGTTAGTTAGCAAAGTGAAATAACCAAATTGCCCCAAGAAAAGAAACCAAATTGCCCCAAGAAAAGAAGCTGACGTTTTGAGCAAAAGCAACCTCCTTTCACCATGTCCCCATCTTTGCAACTCTTTTTCTCCCGTGAAATCCTAATCTGCTGCGGGTTTCCTTCTCTGCAATTCCTATCTCTAAAAATCCTCTTCCAATAGTGATTTCAGTGGTCGGAAGCCAGAAAAATCAAATGACACTCAAGAGAAGAAATCTCCAAGCATTCCAAGCACAACAGATCTAGTCTCTTGCCATTCCTTGTTATTATATATTGAAAATCTGAAACCATATATTTCAAGATTAGGTTTCTATTTTGTTGGGTCTTTCTGTCACTCTAGTTCCTTTTGATTCCGCTTAAAGTCTGAAAAGCATTAAAAAACTACTTTTACGGGTTTTGTTGGGTTTTCATGTATAGATATCAGAAAAAATCAAATAAAATCAAAGCTCTCAACAGTACACTTTTAGGGGATTTATGGGAATCTCCATGTATATTTGTAAATTCTACTTTTTTTTTAAAAAAAATTCTGATTTTGTGGAATTTATTCCCCCTCATTAATCCACTTATCAATGAATTGATGTATACATCTTTTCATCAATGTATATATATGCGCACACCCACACACACCACAATGGGTACTCAAACCCATGACCAAGGTGTTGAAACTCTTGTGAGTCTACCACTAAGCCATGAGTAGGGACCCATCTTTGCATCAATATATGATTCTACCAAAGATAAAGCTTTCAATGCGAGATTATAAAGACTTTTCCTTTTTCAGCTAATAAATAAATGATTTGTTCATGCTGTTTTTGTCCATTCTCCGACCATATACTTTCTACTAAACAGCCACGCTTTGAATATCTTATTTCTATGGGTTTTCCTTTCTTTTGTGGTTTTTTTTTTTTTTGGTGGGTTTTATGTTTGTTCTTGTTACATCATTTTTTTTTTTTGGAGAGACAACAACAATTTTATTTAGAAGCTGCAAAAGCCAACAAAAAATATAACCCCTGGCCAACAAAATCAAGAAAGAAAGCTGCCAGCGGAGGCCTTTACATAAACCACCCAACTAGACACTAAATTCTTAACTTTGTACACGACCTCCCCTATACAGATTCTCATTCCTAAAACATCGCCCATTCTGTGCTCCCCAAAGCACACAACAAACACCCATTAAAAGCAGATGCAATTTAGCCTTCCCGGATTTGCCAACTCCCCCTCCATGCCATGCTCATATCAACTCGCTAACATACCTAGGCATAACCCAAGTGATTTGTATATTGTTGAAGAAGTGGTCGAAAGTTGAGAGAGCGAAGGGGCAATGGATGAGAAGGTGGTCAATAGACTCCTCATTTCCCATGCACATTAGATAGATATTCGGAATGACCAATGATCTCCTCAACAGGTTGTCCACCGTGAGAACTCTACCACTGCCAAGGAGCCAAACGAAAACAGCCACCTTAGGAAGAGTGTCATAGAACCAAAAATGAAAAGGATGGGACGGGCCCAATTGGAAAGGAGTCTCTGAAACCAAGAGAAACAAAGACTTCATCGTACATTTCCCTGACCGGTGTCGCAGCCAATAAATCAAATCTTCTTCGGCAATCGTCGGCCAAACAATGTTGAGAAGGTTCAAGAGATTGATGAACTCCTCAAACTCACCATCCAACAAGTTCCTTTGGCAAGGGGGAGACCAAACAACTGAATCCTGAACTATGGAAAAGCACTCCGCCACTGTGACAAATCTGTCGGAAGTAAGACGAGCGATCCTTGGGAACAAAGATTGACGCACTTGCTCGTTATACCAAGGATCCATCCAAAAGTGAATATGATTGCCTCTACCAAGCCTGAAGGAAATCCCCCGTCTAACCAAATGCTCAGTGTTTGCTATCGCTTTCCAAATTGCTGATGCTCTATATAACGAACGATGCCTCACGAACCAACTGTCCTCTTGCGTGCCAAATTTATCTGCTATCACCTGTCTCCAAAGCTTTTCCTTCTTCTACCCCAAACTGTCAAATCCATTTCCCTAGAAAGGCCACATTTATATCCCCCAAAGGTTAAATGCTAGCCCCGCCCTTAATAACAGGTATACAAGCCTCGTCCCACCTTAGAAGATGAAACTTCCTTTTGGCACTATCTCCTTCCTAGAGGAAATTTCTTCTCAACTTGTCTAGCTTGTCGAGCACTGACTTGGGGAACTTGAACAAGGAAATAAATAGGCATATTGGAAAAAGGCATCTTTAAGAGGGTGAACCAACCCCCCATGGACATACATCTGCATTTCCATGTTGCCAACTTCCTTTTGATGATTTCAAGGCTTCCCAATGTATAAAGGCAGCCCTAGAAAAGTAGAGGAAAAGGCTCAAATCTTGCAGCTGAAGATGTTCATGAAGTAAAGAAGGTCGAGCCCATCTACATTCATCCTAAGCACTTCTGACTTTGCCACGTTAATTTTCAACCCTGATATAGCTTCAAAACACACCGATTTTGTTTTGGTAGATTATCCATTGAGACCTCCTTAGCTTTGCAAAACAGAAGCGTGCCATCCACGTACTGGAGATGAGAAATCTGTTCATCAACCCTTGGGATATCAAATCCTCTAAACAAACCATTCGCAACACCCTTGACAAGCATCCCACTGAGAGCCTCCACCACCACAAAAAATAGGTAAGGCGAGAGTGGGTCTCACTGCCGCAATCCTCTAGAAGCCTTGAAGAAGCCTTTCAGAGCTCCATTAACTAAAATAGAGAATGAAGCGAAAGCTACGCAAGCTTTAATCAATCCCCTCCATTTCTTACCAAAACTCAACTGATGAAGCATATAATCTAAAAAATCCCAATTCACATGGACATAAGCTTTTTCAATATCCAATTTGCATACTAGACCTGTTTTATTTTCCTTGTATCTAGAGTCAATGCATTCATAAGCCACTAGAGCACTGTCTAGGATTTGCCTACCTGCCACAAAAGCCCCTTGATTTTCAGAAAGAACATTAGACAAAGTGGCCCTAAACCTGGAAGCAAGAATCTTAACCAGGATCTTGTAAGGGCTCCCAATTAAACTTTTTTTTTTTTTTTTTTTTTTTTTTTTTTGGAAAAAGGAATATTTCATTACTGGACAAAAATTACAGATATTCGGGTCTTCGAAGGAAAATGACCAACAAAAGACCTATCGTAAGGAGGCCCGAACACTTGGCCCAAAAAGCAAAACAAAGGAACAAACAAAGATGTTGAGGCTTTAATTCTTCCTCTCTCTGATCGACCCGAGACCGACCTTGTCAAGGAAGAGGAAACCCCTCACTTGCTGAGGCAAATCCGCCTTGCGAGAAGTAAGAAAACAAACTTGGGACACACTTCCAACACGAGCGAGCGCATCAGCCGAAGCATTACCCTCCCTGAACACGTGTCTGAACTCCACCAAGGCAAGATTTCGAAGTCTATCCGTAATGGTTTTCCAACCATTCCATATCCAACCAATGTTTGCTTCCTCATTGAAGACTTTAATCACCAAATCCGAATCTGACTCGACCACAATTTTGGAGAAACCTTTATCCAAACATTGAAGAATCCCATCATGAACCGCACGAATCTCAGCTCCAATATTGGACATTACACCATACCCAAAAGCGAAACTAAACAAGAAATCGCCCTTGTCATTTCTACAGACACCTCCACCCCCAGCCAAGCCCGGGTTGCCCCTTGAGGACCCATCAACATTTACTTTCACCCAACCTGCAGGTGGTTTCTGCCATACGACCACAGTTTGGTGCGATGGATGAGGCTGCACATACCCTCTCTTAACATTTTCATTGGAGGTGGTGGTCAGCCACCAAGAGACTTTTGCAATAATCGATGGAGCCTTCATAGCTCTATCATCATAAATAGCCCCGTTCCTAGCTCGCCAAAGTTCCCAAAGAATAAAAGCTGGAGAAAGAAGGTTACGTACCGAGCACACTCTGCTGTCTGCACAGGCCCTCCTCCATTGCTGGATTCTAGCTTCCACCGTTAACGCCTGCAGTAAGGAGATCCCTGCCTGAATCGCAAAAAAATTCCAGACATAAACTGCTTGCTGACCGTCCAGAAAGAGATGGGACATGGTCTCTTCGGCCGGGCCATGCTCAGAATCGTCTCTGCAGCAACCGCACTTTGATGCCAAGGACACGCCTCTGGATTGGATTGCTTTTTCAATCGGAATTGCATTGTGGAGAATTTTCCAGATAAAGAGGGAAATTTTCGGCGGAAGATTTCGGTGCCACACCCATCTCGCCCAGCACTTTCTGGGAGCGTTCGACCTGCTGATGTCCCAGGCAGATTTTACGGAGAAGGCACCTGAAGGGGTGAAGGGCCAAAGAGGGGTATCGGGACCTGTTGAGACACAAAATCCACGCTGAAAAATATACTCAAAAACATGAGTAGGGAGCATGGAAAGAGCCATCGACGGCGGGAGAGGACCAGATGGGCCCAGCACTTGGTTAACTTGCAAGGAGAGAGCATCATCTGATATTTCTGTCGTCAAGAAATTCCGAAGAGGGCCAAGACCGGTCCAATTGCATCGCCAAAAACTGCAATCTCCTGTGCCAACATTCCACTGAACTTTTTCTACCAGGAACGGAGTGACGCTGATGATCTTCTTCCAAAATGGTGACGCGCTCCTAACATTTCTGTCATACACCAATGTTCCCTGATTGTAATTATACTTTGATGCCATAAAAGAGGCCCATAAGCTAGAATCCCTACGGAACTGAAGCACCCAAGCCATTTTCATTTGGAGGGCTTTCATCACCTCTGATAGATTTCGGATTCCTAATCCACCTTCATCTTTCGGCCTTGTGATACATTTCCAGCTTTTCCAATGCAATTTCCGTTTACCACTTGCCCACCCCCAGAAAAAAGAGGCGAAAGTTCTTTCCAGGCTTGACAGAACCTGTTTTGGAATGCAAGAAGCGGCCATCGTGTGTATAGGAATACTGCCCAACACATGCCTGATAAGCACCGTTCTACCTGCTTGCGATAAAATTCTGGATCGCCAACCCCTAATCCGGCCTTCTACTTTGTCTACCAAAGGCTGAAAAGCAGTAACTTTCAGTCTACCAACTGCCAGAGGGACTCCTAGATAGAGAAGAGGGCCTGTGGATCGTCCGATGCCTAGCTGTCTGGAGATTGCTCGAATCCTGGTAACCGGAGTTTTATCGGAACAATAAAATGAGCTTTTGCCTTTGTTAATACATTGACCCGACGCTAATTGATATTCCTCCAACAGAGTTGCGACCCTTCTCATTGAAGCCTTACCTCCGTTTAGAAAGAGGAGGGTATCATCCGCATAGAGAAGATGAGAAACAACCGGGTTGCCCCTCCCGAGGGAGAAAGGAGCACAACTGCCCGTCGCTACCATGTGGTGAAGGCCTCGGCTTAAAACGTCCGCCCCTAGGATGAACAGACTAGGCGAGAGTGGATCACCTTGCCTCAGCCCACAGGAAGACTTAAAAAAGCCAGATGCTTCCCCATTTATCAAGACAGAGAACCAGCAGCTTGAGTAACAATTCTCCACTATGTTGACCCACCTCTCGCAAAACCCAAACCGCGTCAAAACGTGCTTCAGAAAATTCCAATCCACTTTGTCGTACGCTTTTTCCATATCCAACTTGAGCACCACATTGCCTCCTCTAGACTTCCTATTAACACCCCTGAACAACTCCTGAGAAAGAGCAATGTTCTCCGAGATAGACCGACCTTTAACAAAAGCACCCTGCTCTGGGGAGATCAGAGAGGGGAGGAAACGACTGAGCCTGACAGCTATGATCTTCGAGAAGATCTTATAGAGGCAATTGCATAAGCTTATAGGTCGGAAATCAGCCCATTTCCTAGGAGCGGCCCTTTTGGGAATCAAACAAATCAGAGAGGAATTTACTGCCCGAGGAATCTTCCCTCCCTGGAAGAAGTAGACCATCGCCTTGTAAATATCCAGGCCAACAATGTCCCAACAAACCGAGTAGAAAACTCCCGAAAACCCGTCTGGGCCAGGCGCACTTTCTGACGGAATGGAGAGGATAGCTGAGTGAACTTCTTGGATGGATGGCTGCACCATAAGACAATCATTCATCTCCTGTGTCACCAAATGCGGCACCAAATCAAGCAAATCTGAATTAACAAGGCTGCATCTTCCTTTAAAAAGATCCTCAAAATGGCTGATAGCAGCTTTCTTAATTTCATCTGGCTCCTTCAAAACTTCCCCTGAAAGAAGCTGAATACTAGAAATTCTAGCCCTTCTTTGTCTTTCAGTAGCTGTGGCATGAAAAAACTTAGTGTTGCGATCCCCTTCATCTAACCAACTTATTCTAGACTTCTGTTTCCAGAATAATTCATGTTTTGTCTCCCACTGATTCAACAGCGTAGATGCTTCCTGAAATCTACGATGTAAGCTCAAGTCACTCCCCTGGTTTGGGTCTAACCGCTGGAGCTGAAGATCTAGATTCGCTACTTCAGTTTCTGCCGCCTTTAATCCCTCAAAGATATCACCAAACTGATCTTTGTTCCAGGATCGAAGGTGAGATTTTACACTTTTCAACTTCACTAGCACATTGAAAACCGGATGATATGAATCGACCTTGTCCCATGCCTCTTTGACCACCTGCATGAAAGAGTTCTCCTTCGTCCACATCTTCTGGAAGCGGAACGGCTTTGGCGTGGTTGGAGGTTTAGGAGGGAAGGTAAGAAGTATGGGGCTGTGATCAGAGTTGATTCGGGGCAAATGTTCAACGTGGAATGTCGGAAACGAAGAAGCCCAGGCTGTATTGATAAGCATTCTGTCCAGCCTGGCCCAACTCCTTGAGGTGCCAGACTGGTTATTGCACCAAGTAAATCTCGGCCCCGTGAACCCTGCATCCAATAAATTGGCTGTCTCGATCGCGTCGCTGAATTCCCTAGCACTGTGACTGTCAAAGGCCCCTCTGCTCCTTCTTTCATCAGCTGCTGTGGTGGCATTGAAGTCCCCACAGACTCCCCACGGGCCTTGCAGGCTATTGGAAAGATCTGCCAAATCATTCCACAGTTGTCTCCTGGTAGGACGAGAGCAGCTAGCATAAATCGTGGTTAGATTAAGAGAGACTTGCAAAGTCTGAATGTACAAATTAATTGATAACAATTGGTTAGTTGCTTTAATAATGGAGCAAGAGAAGACATCTTTATAGAAGAACCAGATTTTTCCCCCCTCCTCACCATTAGAGTGGGAAAGATGAAAACCCAATGACAGGCCTATTCTCACTCTGTTTGAATCCCTGAGCATCGGTTCAAGGATCACTACAATCCAGGGGTTGTGAGTCTGCATCATTCGTTTCAATGTTCTGACCGTCCTGCGGTTTCCAATTCCCCGAGCGTTCCAAACAAGGATTTTATCCATCCGTGATACAGCCTGTGTTCACTGCCCTTCGCTTGAGTCTTCTCAGCCTGGTTTCCCAGTCACCTCTGCTGTAGAAAGTTCGCGCCCTCCTCCTTTGGACATCTGAAACTTTGGCTTGTTGCATTCCCTGGAAACTACCTTTTTGAGTTGTTGCTTGCCCCTGCTGTTGGTGTGGTGTTGGGACCTGGTCCAAGTGCTGCTCGTTTGCTGGATGTATCAGTTGAGGTTCTGCAACATCACCTGCTTGCGCTCCCCCTTTCAGCTGATTTTTATCTGTTGAGTATTGCACCTGCAAGGCAACCCTGTCACTAACCTCTATCGCTGTGCATTGGTTCCGAAAATATGGAGATAAATCGATCTCCAACTGATGCAGCAAATCGGCTCTCACTGGAGAGTTACAAGCTTCTGGTAGGTGTGGGTCTTCCTGCGTCTCATATAGCTCATTTTCTGAATCAGCAAAATGTTCCTCAGCTTCTGTTAGCGCCCCTCTCTCACTTCCTCGAGATTGTCTACCCAGCAAGTATGGCGAATTTCCTACCAATCTTATTCTCCTGCGCCTGTAAACTCTTGGTATCTTACTGATAGAGATTGGTCCCTTGTACAGTTTTCGTTGCATTACGGAGTGGTCAGGAGATGTAAATTCCATGTTAAAAAGGTCCTTGGAAATGTCAGCCATCACACTGCTTAAATGATGTTTTTGTTGCTGGGTTTTGGAGATTTGGCATTGAAGGATTGATGGGCTAGGATTGCTATTCCTGCTGGTGTCAGCAACAAGTCTGGTTTCCTTCTGAAGTATCTCTCCTGTGGAAGGATGTTCCTGAGCAACCTGTGATGTACTCACTTGTTGATCTTCTCCATCCGGTTCAGGTAATGCCTGTCTTTCCATGATTTGTTCTCTATTAATAGAGATATCACCCTCAAATGTAATGTTTCCATGTGTTTCAGGCAACACATTTCTTCCCAAAACAGGGTCTAGAGCTAGAAGATCCTCAGCCCCTGTATTACCTTTATCACCTGTATTCTCTTTTTCCGTAGCCTCAGAGAGAGTGATTGTTTCAGTTACTTCATTCACTACCTTTTGTCCATCCAAAGGATTAGATTCCTGCTCACGCAAATTGACATTGTCGGCCTCTTTCTCCTCATTGGTATTTCTACAAACATGTGGTTGGCATGAAGTTGTACCACGCATTGTGTTGAATGTTCTGTCCACCCATTCCCTCGTGCTTTCCTTGAAGCCCTGCACTCCATCAGAAGGACCTGCTGTACGAATAGGTTCTACCTCTACAACAATCGGGAAGCATCTGCCAAGAACTACCAGGTTGAGGACCTTTTTCAGGTTTTTTCGAGGGCATAAGGCCACCCTAATTCGGGCAAAGCATTGGAAGATGCCATAAGCGCTTATTGAATCGATTTGAGTCACTCTGCCCAGTTGATTTCCCAAATCTAGCAAGACCGACTCCATCCAGGCGTGTGCTGGAATGCCAAAAAGTCTGAGCCACACTCCTTCCCCGCCAAACACTTCATCTGGTGACCACTGAGTGACTTTGTTCATGTGTAACATATTGTGAAGTTCGAAATCCAATAGGAACTCATCCAGCGCCTGTTTGGATTTCCATATTATCAGAAATTTGTTTGAGGATATGCGTGTGATTTCACCTAAGGATGGGCCGAAGCAGGAAGCCCTGATAGCACTCTGGATCCGCAAGATCGAAATGTGGGAATTAGAGACCGTGATTACCAGCCCCAATTTTAAGTTCTGCAATCTGGTTTCAACAGCTTTTCGGTCTGCAATGGTGGCTGTTTCTTCCTCCTGCGGCGCCCCCAATTTTCGGTCTGCAATGGTGGCTGTTTCTTCCTCCTGCGGCGCTCTGTCTGACCGCAAAATTCCTCTGGTGGTCACTACGTTGGCGTAGGACAGATGTGGGTTTGAGACGACATCCACATACCTCAGATTTGGATTGTGCCGTATGGACGCAGCGCTTGGTAAAGTTTTCCTTCTCCGGGCCCATCGGATCTCCACGATTCTGCCATCGATCCGCTTACCATTTAAAACATCCATGGCATTCTTCGCGTCCTGCTCATATCTGAATCGAGCGAATCCATAGCCTCTTGGCTTAAGAGTCTCCGGAAGTTTCGGAATGTACGTGTCTATCACCTTTCCAAACTTGCTGAAGATTCGGAAAAGGTCTTCCATTGATGTATCAAAAGTAATGTTCCTAACAAACAAGCTGAAGTCGCTGGTGTCGTTGTGCTTACCCCTCCCATTTGGGGGCGGAAAACAAATCGGGGCCGCAGTGCTCGAAAAGGGCTGTCTGCCTACTCTGTTTGGATGGCGTCGACCTCTAACTAGCTGCCATTCTTCAGTCGGTCTGGCATTGCCGGACCGAGGAAGGTACCCCATCAGCTTGTCGCTCGAATATCAAAGAAAATCTGCACACTTCAAAGGAATTACCTATTTCTGCTTTTACATGAATTTGTTTTAAAGATTAGTCAAGCATTTCGTTCTTTTACTGGATTTGGATTTTGCCCCAAATCCATGGATTTCTGGAGGAGTGGATTCGGGAAATCCATCGATTGGCAAATCCCCCAACAAAAGTCTAAAGTCTAATTGGCCTGAAGTCTTTTAAATTGTCCGCCCCTTCCACTTCGGGGATCAATGCAATAAAAGAGGCTCCTAACTCAACAGAAAGGCGATTCCTTTCCCAAAATTCTGCAAATCAGTCCATAACACCCCCCTTCAGAATGTTCCAAAATCTCTGAAAGAAAAGAATTGGTAATCTGTCGGGGATAGGCGCCTTGTCCCCACACATTGATCCAATGACTGCTTACACCTCTTCTTCTGAGAACGACTGACAAATTCAAGGATTCTATCTTAGATTTTATGGTTTTCAAGGGCTGAGATGGTAGCCCTCTTATAAAATGAATGTTTTCCAAGGGTTACTTTTGTCTTTTTTCTTGAAAAATGCTTAAAAGCATTCCTATTTCCATTAGAAAAAGAGACATACCAGTTGGTTAACACACATACGAGAAAAGAGGCATTTTTAGAAATACGCAAACATGGGATGTTTTTGCAGTACATGAAAAGGGAGGGTATATATATATATATATATATATATATATATATATATATATATATAAATATATAAACCCTAAAAAAATTTATTACCTCCAGATCAGTTGCACCATCCCCAATCATGACTAGAGCCTTGTAACCATGCACCTGCAACTCCAATATATGCACAAGAATTGTCAATTAGCAGATGACATTCTATTTATCGAAAGTACTATAGATGTAGGCAACTGTAAAAAACTCAAAGATCTTACTTTTCTTATATTTTGAACAGCGGTAGCTTTCCCACCACTCCTTGAAGTAGGCTCATTTATATCAAACCCACAAAACTCCCCATACCTTCCAAACAGCAGTTGATTCGCAAAAATGTTCTCAGGTGGGATTCCAAGTTGTAATGCCACAGGCTTCATGAACAATTGCCCCAGTTAATAATTTTGAAGAATATGGTTAGTTGGTTACAATGGTATATGCAATTTGAAATGTAATAGCTTTAAATTGAAATAATACTGATTAAGTATATAGCATGCATGTGTACATGTATACATGAATGGCATTGCAAAAGGGACCAAATAAGCCGCTGAACTGTAAATATGCATGGATACAGATATTACTATGGGCAGTTCTGCAAAATTGATATGTTTTTGAAAAATCTCAAATTAATAGAAAAAACTATCTTCCTGAATGAAAAACAAATTTTTGAAGTGGAAATTTTATAGCGAAATTCTAATAAATCATGATCAACAGCATCATTGCACTGTTATGCCAATCACAAGATCTGGACCAGGAATTCTCATGATTTCTTGGCAAAAATTCAACTACCGGCCTACCTAAACCCTAAACCTACCTAAAATTAGCAGTCCTTTATGAGTAGTGCATTGCACCAGGTGGATCGGAGTTCAACTCTCAATTTTTTTTTATGAGTAGTGCATTTGTTAATAGTTTCTTAACTCCTGATGCCTAAAGAAAATGGTGAATACCCAGAAGGGCCAGAGAAAATCTTGTGAATACATAGAAGAAGTTTCTTTTTTTATTTTTATTTTTCCTAATATAATTTCTATTTATCTCAGAAATACAATGCTAATATTTTATTTTCAACTGGTTCTTTTCTGTTACATTTTATTTCCCACCATTCGGTAACGAATGTCTGGGATTCATTGCATTTGTTTCCAAAACCAAGTAATTGCCTCCGTAATTATTCACAGATCCAAACTTGGCAACATTATTGTGGGGACAAGCCACAAGTCACCATATTAACTACCAAAAAATAATGCATACAGCTGTTGAAATTGGGTTTGGCTCAACCTGAACCAGATTGACCAAACCCAAGCTCGGATCAGGTTGTCAATATCCTCGAGTCGGGTTTGGGTTTGAAAACACCAACCCAATTTGAAATTGGGTTAGGTTTGGGTTGAGCAAATTAAGGACAGGTAAGGTCGGTTTGGGAATGATCACATGTACTTGGGTAAGGTCGGGTCAGGTTGGGTCGGCCATAGAGAAATTTGGGTTGGGTTCGGGTTGCGCACATCGTGTTGAAATTTGGGTTGGGTCCTCTTGAGGTCATGTCAGACATGAGTTGACCCTCAACCAGACCCAACATACCCAAGTTGCACCCTACTGGCAACTACAGTTTGGGCATATTTGTGGATGGTACACTAATTAGAAATGATTGCCACGGCTATACTTATTTTGTGTTGGATCATGGCTTTTCCTAATCAAAGAGGACACAACATTTCTTGCCACACTAATCTACCAGAGCTCCACTGCACTGTTTTAAGCATGATTACCTGCACAGAAGCTTCAGGTTGTTGCTCTGAATAGCTTCTTGGGTCACTTACATGACACAACACACAATAGGATTGGCCAGAACCCAGTTTTGAATCCTTATGCTTTGGGATGTTATGATTTGAGTTCCAAAGCATCCATCCATAAGTAGTCATTTTACTTCCATAACAACTTCTCCGACATTTTAACCATTGTCCTTCACAGGCATGGTGGAGGAGACTGCTTAACAAATCTCACTACTTGAGTATCACTTTTCTATGTGGGTTTGGTGCCGTATTTTGTGGTCCCTTGGGTGAAGCTTGGAGGCTCTTTGATGTTCATCCAGCAGCACGAAGAAATGGGGTTGGCAAGAATTATATGGAACTGAGCCTCTGGTTCTCTACATGTGAGGCTCATGGGTGGGTGATATTTGTTTATCTGATGGGTTCCGTGACCCTTTGATCAGTGCCAACAAATAGGGTGTTAAGAGAAACCTGAGGACACTGCAGAAATTCATGAGCATGTATAATGCCTTGATATTCAGATTGGCCACACTTAGAGAGAGGCCAACTCTAGCTGATAGCTAGACTGATTGCAGTAGTAGTACCTTATGGGACACAAACTGCACTTTTATTTCCTGCCACCAATAACTCACCACTTTATTATTATTATTATTATTTTTTTACACACGCGCACCGCCCCACACACTCACGCCGTAGTGGGATTTCACCACCTATGGATACTCAAACCCTTGAACGGGTGTTGAAACTCCTGAGAGTCTACCACCAGAGCAAGAGTAAGGATCCCCAATAACTCTCCACTTATGTGAAAGAAAAATTACAAAATTTGCTTGCTTAGTAAAGTTTAACTAGCAACCAATGCTCAAAAAGGGATGAAATAGAAGAGAAGTTGAAGCACGTTTAGAAGTTTAGCAGCATACTTGGATCATCTGACGGAAGCCTCCAGAAATCAGGTAAACATCAGTTTTCTTAGCCTTCAGCTTCTTGATCAAATCTGCTATGCCTGGAGACAACCTACACATAGAAAGCAGAAAACTCAGATTAAGTTTGACTGAGGGGTAAACCCTAGATCGGATATTAGAGAAAATCCATCATCAGGGAACACGTGTACTATCTATCATAACTTAAAAGAGGAAAAATAATCTTTAATATGATTTTGCAATGCTGAAAAAACTTGTTTAAATGAAACAGATATTTCTTTTCTCATAAGCATAGGGCATGTTTGGATGTACCTCCAAAATAGTGCATAATAAGAATAAGGTAGGTAGCATTTGGCAGCACAGAAAATGGATCCCATGATAAGTGGGCTTTGATTTTCTCATATGGGGCTAGTCTTGTCATTTCACTCAGATTAAGATACAAATAAGGGATGCCCCTCGTATTATTCATTCACTCACCTGATGATGACTTCTCTCCTTTACGGGAAGAAGTTTGAAAAAGGTGAAAAGGGTTACTAGAACCAATGTTTTAAATATCGACGATATCAGCCGATGTATCCCACAATATATCTTGTATCCCACCCGTGTGATATGAAAAGTACATGTAGTGCTGATATATCTCACATGTTCGAGCTGGTGAGCATTTTCAATTTCCGATCCTTTTTTTTTTGTTGAAATTTTGTTAAATTAGTGTGAAATGGTTACAAACCCATTAGTTCTTCATGTTTTGCATGAAAAATCACAGAGTTTGAGCTTTGATTTTGATATCCATTGGTTCTTCATGTTCTCCATGTTTTTTTAAAAAATTTCCTTCGACCAACTATCAATTCAGACTAATTTCAAAGTATTTAGGAGTATTTTATGAAATGATTGTCGCATACACTATAATTTCGAAATTTAAGTATAGGTGGTCCGATTTGGGGGAAATTGAGAAATTTTTTCTAAATTGCTTGCAATGTTGCACGCCAAACATGAAATCAAGCATGTATGAGGGTTGATTTACTGATTTGTTAAGTCCTTGTCAATTTTCGAAAATAAAAATTAATAAAAAATTGATTAAAATATATATATATATATATATATATATATATATTCAAAATTTCCCTTCAACCAACTGGCAATTGAGACTAATTTTGAAGTATTTAAGAGTGTTTGATGAAATGATCATCACATACACTCTAAATCTTATGCATTCAATTTGAATATAGTCGCTTTAATTTAGTCAGACAGTGCATAGCTAAGGACCCTATAGAAAGGAAGCCTATTATGTGCACTTCTTTTTTAAAAGACTATGATTTAAAAGTGTTTATGATGCGGACACAAGCGCATTCAAGGTGTACCAACGAAGAAAGCGCCAACCACAAGTGCCGTCCTTGTGAATAGGCGATTATTGAGGAGCTGAAGACCTTTCACATGTGATTGGACATATAGAAGACACACGTGAAGGAAGATTGGAGAAAGAAGACCGATCGTCTGAACTTTCCCGTACTTATGTTATTTGCACGTTTTTGCTTAGTTAGGGGTATTTTAGTAAGTTTGTCTTTATTTGCTTATTCTAAGGGTATTTTAATAAGTTTATGTCTTTATTTGCTTATTCTAGGGGTATTTTAGTAATTTTATGTCATTATTTGCTTATTTAAGTGGGCTAAAGCCCTAAATCCGAATTTCAATTATTGATTAATGAAAAGCAAACCCTTTGGTTGCCTCTTTCCTCTCTTCTCTCTAATGGTGCTTCTTTTCTTCCCTTGATCTTCTTCTTCTAATTTCTTCTTGTGCCCCTCCAACTTCTTCAAGGTAATAATTTTCTTCCTTTTATTTTCCAGTTTTGGCTAATCCTTCTTCGATCAAAATCTTGAGAACCGATCTAAACCTTAAACCCCCAAATTCTCAAATCCCTAATCCGAGAAACTTCTTGGTTCTTCGAACTAGTGATCTTCATTGATCGATTGGGTGTGACCATGCAAGATCGGGAGGTCTCATCCCTCATCGGATCCAACCTAAGTAGTAATTGAACTCCATACTCGATGGTTGTGGTGATGACCCGCTCCATTGCATGTTTCCTTTATGATTTTCTCAGTTATGATGATTACTGCTAGAATTTTAGATCATTTATTCCTTTTATTTCCACTGTTTAATTATGTTCATGAGCATGCATCATAATTAGGGCTGTCCTGCGTCAAATTTGGTATCAAAGCCTAGGCTTGCATGGTTTTTTTGTCTAGATCGAGTTATCAAATTAGGGTTTTGATTTTTAGGTTTAATTTAGAAAGTTCCAGATTTAGAAAGTTTTCAATTTTAGAAACTTTCCAGATTTCCAGATTTAGAAAGTTTTCAATTTTAGAAACTTTCCAGATTTCCAGATTTCCAGATTTAGAAACTTTCCAGATTTAGAAAGTTTTCAATTTTAGAAAGTTCCTGATCTGAAAAATTTCCAAATTTGAGTTGTTTCCTGTTTCAACTTAATTGTGTCAGTTCATAGTAGTTTTGCATTCATCGCATTCATCTTGAAAGTCATAACACCTAGTAGTCTAATTGGGTAGAGTTTGGTTCAAGTCTTCATTGTATGCCCACGAGAAGAGGCAGAGGTTTCGGACTTCAACTTACCATGAATAACGAGCAGTTATCTGAGCAACTTGCTCAATTGATACAAAAGATAACTGCCCTAGAAGCGGATCAAAAGAGCGAGTTTGCCTGCCTTGAGAACCAAATTACCACTACCATGACTAAGGTCGAGCAACTAGAGGCATCCCAAAAGGAAAACCCCGCTGTAGGGGATGATGCGCACTCCCAAGTGGGAGGAATCATTGAAGAACGCGCTGCCACACGTGGTGGTAGTGAGGATAGAGATCGTGGTAATGGTCGTGGTGTGGTGCGAGAGGCACGAGCTACATGTGATCATCAAGACCGCTATGATCCAGATGAGCGTGCGATGAAGCGTGTGAGAGTTGAGGCCCCGAGTTTTGATGGGCGCTTGGATCCCAAGGCATTCCTTGACTGGGTTGCTGACATGGACCACTACTTTGAGTGGTATGGCATGTCGGAAAACCGTCAAATGCAGTTTGCTAAGATGAAGCTTGTGGGTCAAGCCAAGCTCTTCTGGACCAACACCGAGCGTAGGATAGAGAGAGTTGGTAGAGCCCCTATCACACATTGGTATGAGATGAAAGAGAAGTTGAAGGAGAAGTACCTTCCTCTCTCATACCGTCAGAAGCTCCTTGACCAATGACAATCCTTACGCCAAGGGTCAATGTCTGTCGCTGACTACATCGCTAAATTTGAAGAGTATATGATGCGATGTGATATCCGAGAAGACCCTCTAGTAACGCTTTCGCGTTTCAAGACGGGCCTTTGTGTGGATCTTCAGTGCGAATTTATGACTCGGCCCTTAACGGACTTGGATGAAGCATATTAAGTCATGCAGGAGTTAGAGCAATATCTGAAGGCTCCTGTCGTTCGTCGTTTTGAGTCCCGAGACTCCAGTGCTAGATCTAGTTTCCAAGGAACTAGACCTAATATTGGTAGTCAACCTAGGGCACAGGCGACCATTCCACCTAGGCCTAGGGAGGACAAGGGCAAAGGGGTTCTTGGTGCCGGTCCTAGTAACATGAGCTAAGTGAGGTGCTATGAGTGTGGCAATCTTGGCCACATGTCTAATCAGTATCCTACGAAGAGCCGTGGGAAAACCTTAGTTATATGCGAGTCCCACGAGGGTGGAGATGACCAGGGTGACTATGAAGTTGAAGAGTATCACCCTGAAGGAGGACTTACTGATGAAGAAGTGGATGGAGAAGCAACGCTTGCAGTAGTCAAGCGTGTGCTAACTCAATCTAGAAGTAGTGCTGACTGGCGTCGAAGCACTATCTTCTACACTATTGCGAAGTGTAGTGAAAAGAATTGTACGATGATAGTGGACAGTGGAAGTTGTCAGAATGTGATTTCCACTAGCACCTTAGATCGCTTAAAACTGAAATCCACACCTCATCCAGACCCGTATAAAGTTTCTTGGGTTGACAAGACATCCCTACCTGTCGCCCAGCAATGTCTAGTCCCCATTGAGTTTGGGTCATACAAAGAGTCCTTGTGGTGTGATGTTTTACCTATGGATGTGGGACATGTTATCCTAGGTAGACTGTGACTATTTGATAATGATGTCATGATCTTTGGCCGTTCGAATGCGTGTACTTTTATGTATAACGGTAAAAAGATTAAACTTAATCCCATGCCACCTGAGAATACACTAGGGAAGAAGAAGGATGAGAAGGCAAGTGAGCCTAGAGGAATGGGGAAATCCAAACCTAAGTCTCTACATATAATCAACGCAAGAGAGTTTGAAAAAGAGGCTAAGGAGGATTCTATGGTACATGCCCTTGTGGCTAGAGAGATTATACCTGAGGTTCCATTAGAGTTGCCCCCATGAGGTGACCTCGGTCCTGAAGGAATACAGTGATGTATTTCCTGAAGACTTACCGAATGAGTCGCCACCTATGAGGGACATACAATATGCCATTGACTTGTCCCAGGGTCTACTTTACCGAACTTTCCTTACTACAGGATGAATCCTGCAGAGCATACAGAGTTGAAGAAGCAAGTTGATGAGCTTCTGCAAAAGGGTTTCATCCAAGAGAGTATGAGCCCGTGTGCGTGCCTGCATTGTTGACGCCAAAGAAAGACGGCACGTGGCGCATGTGTGTGAACAGCCGTGCCATAAACAAAATTACTGTTAATTTTAGGTTTCCTATACCTAGACTTGATGATATGCTTGACATGATGTCCAGGTCCACTATATTCTCTAAGATAGACCTCAAGAGTAGATATCACCAAATCCGTATACGCCCAGGAGATGAGTGGAAGACAGTGTTTAAGACGAAAGATGGGCTGTATGAGTGGTTGGTCATGCCCTTCGGCTTGACTAACGTACCCAGTACTTTCATGCGGGTGATGACACAAACTTTGAGGCCGTTCATGGAAAAATTCCTAGTAGTGTACTTTGACGATATTCTTATTTATAGTACCATTAAGGAATCACACATTGAACATTTAAAGAAGGTCTGTAGTGTACTTAAGAAGGAAAAGTTGTACGCTAATCTTAAGAAATATGCATTCATGTCTAGCTAAGTTGTGTTCTTAGGATTTATAGTGTCATCTGAAGGGATGCGCGCAGACCCTGAAAAAATCAGGGCCATAGTTGAGTGGCCAGAACCAAGGAACATTCATGAGGTGCGAAGCTTTCACGGCCTAGCAACTTTTTATCGTCGGTTCATTAGGGGTTTTAACACGATCATGACTCCCATTACCGAGTGCATGAAAAAGGGAGAGTTCGTGTGGTCTAAAGCCGCAGTCAAGGCTTTTAAAGAAATTAAGGGCAAGATGGTGAAAGCTCCTATCATGCGTCTACCTGACTTTTCTAAAGTCTTTGAAGTAACGTGTGATGCGTCTGGTGTCGGTATAGGTGGAGTGTTGAGTCAAGAAGGACACCCAATGGCCTATTTTAGTGAGAAGCTGAATGAGGCAAAACAAAAATACTCCACTTACGACAAAGAATTTTATGCGGTAGTGCAATTCGTGAGACATTGGCGACACTATTTCCTACCGCAAGAATTCGTTTTGTTTTCTGACCATGAGGCTTTGAGATATTTGCATTCTCAGAAGAAACTCAACCCAAGGCATGCCAAGTGGGTAGCGTTTCTTCAGGAATATTCGTTTGTTTTGAAACACAAGGCCAGGGTTGAAAACAAACCAGCGGATGCCCTTAGTAGGAGAGTGGCATTGCTCAACTCTTTGAGTGTAGAGGTAGTCGGATTTGAGCAACTGAAAGATGAATACCCCATATGTCCTGATTTTGGGGGTACTTACGCGTCGCTCTCTAGTGACCAGCATATTATGGGTGAATATGTTTTTAAAGATGGCTTTCTTTTCAAGGGAGACAGACTTTGTATTCCCCGTATGTCCCTTTGTGAATTCCTCATCTGGGAGCTTCATTCAGGAGGGATAGCTGGCCATTTTGGTTGTGATAAAACCATTGCCCTCGTGGAAGATCATTTCTATTGGCCAAGCCTCAAGCGAGACGTAGCCAAAGTTTTAGGGCAGTGTCGAACATGTCAACTGACAAAGCAAAGAAAGTAAAATACCGGGATGTACACGCCATTGCCAGTGCCACATGCTCCGTGGCAGGACATTAGTATGGACTTCGTGCTTAAGCTTCCCAAGACTATAAAAAAGCACGATTTCGTTTTTGTCGTTGTGGACCGTTTTTCTAAAATGGCGCATTTCCTCCCATGTTCGAAGACGTCGGATGCGTCTCATGTTGCTCGTCTCTTTTTTGATGGTGTGGTGCGTCTCCATGGGTTACCTAAAACCATAGTATCTGATCGTGATGTTCGATTTACTAGCTATCTTTGGAAGACACTGTGGCACATTATGGGAACTCGTTTGCAATTTTCTACTGCTTACCACCCACAAACAGATGGTTAAACTGAAGTGGTAAACCGTAGCCTTGAAAATCTTCTACGTTGTCTAGTGGGTGAACATGTTAAGACTTGGGACCTAATTTTACCAACTGCTGAACTTGCTTATAATGGGTCAGTTAATAGATCTACAGGATTGAGTCCTTTTGAAATTGTAAGTGGTTATAAACCTAGAATGCCCATAGATCTCTTACCTATGTCTGTTACTCAAAGGTCTTCTGAGTCGGCCGATGCATTTGCACGCCATATTCATGATTTGCATACACATATTAGACAACGGTTAAATAAGAGCAATCATGATTATAAAGTTTCAGCTGATTCTCATCGTAGAGTGCAAGAATTTCAAGAAGGAGACTGTAATGGTGCGAATAAGGCCAGAGTGATTCTCTCAAGTATCTGCAAAAAAATTACAAGCACGTAGTGCTGGACCATTCAAGATATTACAAAAGGTTGGATCCAACGCGTATCGGGTTGACCTTCCACCTGAAATGAGCATTAATCCAACTTTTAATGTGGAAGATCTAGTCCGTGCCCATACTCCTATTGTTGATACATCGTCCCTTTCATGGCCTTTTTCTGAGTTTGCTACCCAACCCCTTCCACCCCCTCCTCCACCTGAAATGAGCATTAATCCAACTTTTAATGTGGAAGATCTATTCCGTGCCCATACTCCTATTGTTGATATATCGTCCCTTTCATGGCCTTTTTCTGAGTTTGCTACCCAACCCCTTCCACCCCCTCCTCCACCCATTACCCATAAAGAAGAAATTGAGGAAATCTTGGATGACGAGATAGTATCCACAAGAGATGGAGGTTTCCAAAGGTATCTTGTTAAGTGGAAGAACAAACCATCGTCTAAATCTACGTGGCTGTCGGGCGACGCATTGCAGGGTATTGATCCAGATCTATTAGAGCGCTACAAAAGTTTCAACTCGTCGGAATCGAGTTTTTCTCACCCGAGGGGAATTGATGTGGACACAAGCGCATTCAAGGTGTACCAACGAAGAAAGCGCCAACCACAAGTGCCGTCCTTGTGGATAAATGACTATTGAAGAGCTGAAGACCTTTCACATGTGATTGGACATATAGAAGACCCCACTCAGGGAAGACACGTGAAGGAAGATTGGAGAAAGAAGACCGAGCGCCCGAACTTTCCCGTACTTATTTTATTTGCGCGTTTTTGCTTAGTTAGGGGTATTTGAGTATGTTTGTCTTTATTTGCTTATTCTAGGGGTATTTTAGTAAGTTTATGTCTTTATTTGCTTATTCTAGAGGTATTTTAGTAAGTTTGTCTTTATTTGCTTATTCTAGGAGTATTTTAGTAATTTTATGTCTTTATTTGTTTATTTAAGTGGGCTAAAGCCCTAAATCCGAATTTCAACTATTGATTAATGAAAAGCAAACCCTTTGGTTGCCTCGTTCCTCTCTTCTCTCTAATGATGCTTCTTTTCTTCCCTTGATCTTTTTCTTCTAATTTCTTCTTGTGCCCCTCCAACTTCTTCAAGGTAATAATTTTCTTCCTTCTATTTTCCAATTTTGGCTAATCCTTCTTCGATCAAAATCTTGAGAACCGATCTAAACCCTAAACCCCCAAATTCTCAAATCCCTAATCCGAGAAACTTCTTGGTTCTTCGAACTAGTGATCTTCATTGATCGATTGGGTGTGACCATGCAAGATCGGGAGGTCTCATCCCTCGCCGGATCCAACCTAAGTAGTAATTGAACTCCATACTCCATGGTTGTGGTGATGGCCCGCTCCATTGCATGTTTCCTTTATGATTTTCTCAGTTATGA
This sequence comes from Magnolia changhungtana, assembly GCA_030180095.1. NCBI lineage: Eukaryota > Viridiplantae > Streptophyta > Magnoliopsida > Magnoliales > Magnoliaceae > Magnolia > Magnolia changhungtana. Next base: position 750,906 of record JASAUF010000646.1, read on the forward strand.
TGATTACTGTTAGAAATTTAGATCATTTATTCCTTTTATTTCCGCTGTTTAATTATGTTCATGAGCATGCATCATAATTAGGGCTGTCCTGCGTCAGTTTATTAAGGTCATTTTTAACAATTCCTGAAGTTTCATTGAAAAATTCAGCCATTTTCCTAATGTTTCCCCATGTTTCCCAAACAGTGCGATAAATTACCCAATACAAAAGATATATCCCATGCGATAACCGATACATATCTGTATCCAAAGGATGCAATGCATAATGCGATACCGATATTTCAAACACTGACCAAAACGACTTCTACAATAACACATCCCAAACAGTCAAACCTAAGTAGAAGTTACTCTTGGTAATAAATAGAAACTATCTTTTAAAAGGCAATAAATTATATTTTTTTTCCCGATCATTTCTTTCTAAAAGATGATAAAAGGAAGTCTTTTGCCTACAACCCTTTTTTGTTGGTGAAATTGATACCAAACACATTAATTTCTCGATTTCCCAAATCCTAGTTCTACCTTTATTTTTCCTTCTATTCTTTTTCTTTCCTATTCATCCTGCTGTTCAAATACCTTGATTTTTTATTATTTTTTTTAAAGTAACTGCAAATTATATTAAGAAGGAAAAGAGGAAAACAAAAAAAAGAAAAAGAAAAAAGAAAAGGAACTGGCTGTTGAGAAAGCAGCCAACACCTAACAACCTAAAAACGAAACATCAACTCCTTTAAGATCTTTTACATTAATCGCCCATTCGAACACCCATTTTTTGGCCCTGTCCCCAACAATCGTAGGTGAAGATGTTTGATCATTGAAACACCTATTGTTCCTCTCCTCCCAAACAGCCCACCAAATGGTGAGGATAGACATGCGCCATAAAATAGAAGTAGATCTTGGAAGCTTCAGGGCCGTGCCAAGCGTGCATGCCAGATTCGGCCGCCACATGGGGAACACACCAAGAGATCGAAAATTTGTTGCAGAAGTCGTTGAAGATCGAAGTAATGAAGGGTCAACGAATCAAGAGATGATCAACTGTTTCAGCATGGCACATGCAGCAAAGACAGATATTGGCAAGTTGCATGCCCCTCTTCATTAGATTATCTATGGTTAAGATTCTGTTTCTACTTGTCAGCCATCCGAGACAGAGGTATTTGGGAGGAGCCCGATACTTCCAAAGGAAAGGGGTGAAATCTGTAGTGATCTGCGCTTGAGAGTCGATAGCAACATAAAGAGATTTAACAGAAAAGACTTCTGATTTCTCCATGGGCCAAGTGATTTCATCAGGCTCCAAGTGGAGAGGGCTGAGAACGGAGATGCATCTGAGGAGATTCATAAATTCAACAGATTCACTTTGAGAAAGATTTCTGTAGCATCGGATGTCCCAGACAGGAATAAGATTAACGAGGCAACAGACTTTGTTGATATAAACATTCCTGTTCGGGGCCAACCTGTATATTTGAGGAAATAAGAACTTGAAAGCTTTCTCACTGTACCAAGTGTCTTCCCAGAAATGAATAGAAGCTCTGTCACCCAACCTGAAATGAGTATTGGAACAGACAGGATCATTTGCTTTTAGGATACCCCTCCAAATACCTTGATTTATTTCTGTAATAATCTGAATTAACCTTAACCATCCAATTTTAACCATTGATCAACATACCAAATTAGTCCAATATGACCATTGATCTACAAGATCAACTGTTCCAATCTCAACCATTGATTTGGATATATCCAATCCAATTGTTCGTTAACTAATAAATCCAACCATGCATTTAACCATTCATCCAATGATATAACCATCAAACCGTCCATCTCACCACCAATCCACAGGTACATCACGAAGTCCAGCCCCCGATCACACATGAACTCGTCTAACCGTACATTTATTCATCCATCTATCCATACATCCATCCGTCCATCTATGTATACATCGATTTGTCCATCCATCTACATAATCCATTTATGTACCATTGAATACATCACAACCATACGTTAATTCATGCATCAAATATTAGATAAGTGTACACCCATTTCATGCATGCACACCTCTCACACATGTTGTATGCACACACACTTATTACACATGTGGCATGCACATACATGTGACACATGTACAATGCATGTATAGACTTGCATGCAGGTATACAACATGTGTTTAAAAAAAAAAAAACGTGGTTAAAAAGAAAGAGAAAACAGAAGCAAGAGGTGTAACTTCTTTGCTTCACGTGTGCATAAAGAATACTATATGTAAAGGAGTTTGTTGTGAGATAAGATGCAACGGCATGCAATGTGCATCGTGAAGAGAGAGAGAGAGAGAGAAGAACTTTAGCTATTCACGTGATATATAGATAAAGATAGGAGTGGAGAGAAAAATCAAAAAGGAAGAAAAAAGAATAAGAGGAAAGATAGAAGAAATTTAAAAAAAAAAAAGACTTTCTTTTATAATATGTGAGTTTATCTCACTTGATGTTTATATATATATATATATATATATATATATATATATATATATATATATATAATGTTGCCATTTTAGTTGTTTTTATTTCATTTTAAAAAAAATTGCTGTAATTACTTATCATGCTTTTTAATATTTCATTTTTATTTTATTTTATTTTATTTTTTTGCTTCGGTTGTTAATATTTTAGCATGCCTCAATTTGACTTTTAAGTTTTGTTTATTATTAATCTTACACTAATAATTCATTTTAGGATTTCTATTTTTATTTTGCTAAAATTATTGTAGAAATCTCGAGTTAATATATAATTTACAAGAATTTCAAATATAATAGATTATGTTGCATGTGTATTTTTCTACGTGGAACTTTGATTGTGTATGGATAGTTTATATTGATTTGATATTTTGTTTTTGGTTTGATAAATTATTTACATCATATATTGTGAATTCAACCGAAGAATAACGATCATCCCAAATTTTTAGAAATATTTGATTTATGTAATATTGAAATCATGAATGACCATAATGGTTTTTAGAACACCAGAAAATAGGTGGGGCGATCAAATCCTCTGGGATGAAAATCCTTAAAGTGTAAATAGGTAGGGCAATCAAGACCTTTGGGTTGAAAATCCCAGAGACCCAACTGGTGACATGCTCACCCATCCAAAGGGCACTTGGTGAGGGACCCATTTGTACGTTAGCTGGTTAGACTACTACCCTATCGAACCTAACAACAGGAACCTTTTGCAATCCTAACATGCTCACTCACCCAAAGGGTACGGTAGAGGTTCCAAGAGGTACCGGTAGGGTTTCTGAGACTTTCAACCCAAGGGTCTTGATTGCTCTACCTATTTACGTTTTAGGGATTTTCAACCCAGAGGACTTAATTGCCCCACCTATTTTCTGGTGTTCTAAAAACCATTATGGTCATGCATGATTTCAATATTACATGAACCAAATATTTATAGAAATTTACAATGATCGCTATTCTTCGGTTGAATCCATAATATATTATGTAAATAATTAATCAAACCAAAAACGAAATTTCAAATCAATATAAATTATCCATACACGATCAAAGTTCCATGTAGAAAAATACACATGCAACATAATCTATTATATTTGAGATTCTTGAAAATTATATATAAACTCGAGATTTTTACAATAATTTTAACAAAATAAAAATAGAAATCCTAAAAATGAATTATTAGTGTAGGATTAATAATAAACAAAACTTAAAGTCAAATTGAGACATGCTAAAATATCAACAACCGAGGTAAAAAAAAAAAAAAAAGCAAAATATTAAAAAGCATGATAAGTAATTACAACAATTAAAAAAAAATGAAATAAAAACAACTAAGATGACAACATTAATTATGTGCAAATATATATATATAAATAGATATAATATATATATATATATATATTAAACATCAAGTGAGAGAAACTCACATATTATAAAATAAAGTCTTTATTTATTTCTTCTTCTTCTCTCTCTCTCTCTCTCTCTCTCTCTCTCTCTCTCTCTCTCTCTCTTCCTTTTTCTCTTTCCTCTTATTTTTTTTTCTTCCTTTTTTTTTTCTCTCCACTCCTATCTTTACCATATCACGTGAATAGCTAAAGTTTTTTTTTTCTCTCTCCTCATGTTGCACACTGCATGTTGTTGCATCTTATATCTCACAACGAACCCCCTTATATATAGTATTCTTTATACACACGTGAAGCAAAGAAGTTACACCTCTTGCTTTCATTTTCTTTCTTTTTAAACACGTTTTTTGTTTGTTTGTTTGTTATTATTATTATTTTTAACACATGTTGTATACTTGCATGCAAGTCTGTACATGCATTGTACGTGTGCCACATGCAAACCACACGCATATGCCACATGTATGTGCATGCCACACGTGTGATAAGTGTGTGTGCATGTAGCATATGTGAGAGGTGTGCATGCATGAAATGGGTGTACACGTGTCTAGTATTTGATGCATGAATTAACTTATGATTGTGATGTATTCAATGGTATATAAATGGATGATGTAGATGGATGGATAGATCGATATATACATAGATGGACGGATGGATGTGTGGATAGATGGATGGATAAATGTACGGTTAGATGAGTTCATGTGTGATTGAGGGTTGGTCATCGTGATGTACCTATGGATTGGTAGTGAGATGGACGGTTTGATAATTGTATCATTGGATGAATGGTTAAATGCATAATTAGATTTATTAGTTAACGAATAATTGGATTGGATATGTCCAAATCAATGGTTGAGATTAGACCAGTTGATCTTGTAGATCAATGGTCATATTGGACTAATTTGGTACGTTGATCAATGGTTAAAATTGGATGGTTAAGATTAATTTGGGTTATTACAATTTCTACCTTTAGATCTATCCTTTACCCTCTTTTTTTTTTTTTTTTTTTTTCAAAAAATTCCAAAAATCCTAGTTCTTGGAACAAAAACCCAAATAGGGCATAGTATCCCTAATAGCAATTAATTGGACACAATATAGGGTGCATCCATTAGTGTTTTGAAAACCTTATCCTACGACCCAAAAGAAAACATAGGTGTTTTTCTTCTCTTTCTCCTCCTTTTTTTTTTTTTTTTTCCTTTTTCAGTTATCCCTATTATAATCCAGTCGAACACTATTCTTTCCTCTCATTTTACTATTCTACCCCAACTCATTTAAATCAAATTAGTCAATGATAATTTCATCTCTGGAAGTGTTAGATCCTTGTTGTTGCCTATAGTCAAGGATTGGGCCACCATGAAGGCACCATGACGCCTCCGTCTTGGACAATGACACCCAAAAATATGGCAAATCTATTAAGAAAAATGAAGAAATCACAAGTATGAGACCTACTAAGTTAAAGATCAAATGTTTTGTTTATATCAACTCGAATTTGTCTAAGGACATCCTTGCTCAATCCTGGACATGTCTTCCACTCATACCCTCCTAAAATCACTCCATGGTCTTTACACAACAATCCGAGGCTCATTTATGCAAACAAGACATGAGTTTTGGCACAGCCAACAAGGGCCTTTAACAATTGATGTATACTTTAAAAAGATCGTATCATTATTGATCAGTTGACTGAATCCGATACCCATTCTATAATAAAAGATAAAATACTATGTGTACTTTGGTGGACTTGGCGATGAGTATCTTATGTTCTCATCTCGGATAACTACAAAGCACCTTTGCGAACCCTCACTAAGCTATGACAACATCAACATGAAGCCTAAATTCTTATAGCAAGCAATTCATGTTCCCCAAGTACTCATGAGGCTATCATATAACTTCTTCATCTGGTTGTGGTCCTCTTTTAGTGCTTGTGGAAAGCAACACAACTCTATAAAGTTCAAAATCATCCATTTTTGGAAGGCCGTAGTACAACGGCCGCCACCACTACCTTTACGATACGGGTTGTAACGGCCGTTACAACCTCCGTGACGACCATTACAGTCTCTCTCTCTCTCTCTCTCTCTCTCTCTCTCTCTCTCTCTCTCTCTCTTTTAATTGAAAAAAAAAAAAAACTAAAAAAACTAAAAAACCTGTATCGGCCTTGTATGAACCATTATAGGGGTGTTATGGCCTTTACGGGGGGGTATAACGGACTGTTACGGGGGTTGTAACGGCCATCACAAGTCATTTTTTTCTGTAACACCCATTACAACCCCATAATGTGTAATGGTTGTCACTGTTACCTTTACATAATGGCCTTTACGGCCCCATAATGGCCGTTACAACACACCATGCTGCCTGCCTAACACATGAGAAGCCGCCAGCAAATGGGGAGTCATTACTGTACAAGCAACCATCAACATTGGGGCGATTCGGGTGGGCCACACCAAGGGAAACAGTTTGGAGGGTGAGCTTTGCCCTGTACACTCTTTCTAATCATGTGATCCACCTAAATCACAGATGCCGCTGATTTTTTAGCCCTAGGCCTAACATGGGGTGACACACTTGATGGTCAGGGTGGATTTCACATTAGCACTACGATTGGGCCCACCCAAGCCGCCAATCCCTCTTCGAAAGTGGCATGAACTATCTCATATTTATTAAGATTAATTTCTAAGCTGGTTGGACATCCAACTTCCTATTACAATTTTAGCACTAACCACAGTGCCAGAAGCATCATGATTAGCCACATAACCTTTCTCCTTTTCCCCAACCATTCCCCGGACCATGCCAAGCCTGGAAAAAGGTCACTATCATGACATCATCCACTCTATCCTAGACAGGCCAATGAAATTGAAACAAAGCCTCTTGGCGTACTCCCAGTGCGTAAACATGTGATCCATAGATTCACCACTATGAAGACAAAAGGATGACATTTACTAGTCATCTTCTCAATCTTATCTCCTCTTTATAGATCTTCCACCATGCTTAGGTAATTTTTCATCACTTGCAGTGGCATTGGAAACTGTGAAAATTCAGTTGTAACCTTAAAATGCTATTGAACTAAAACAAATCCCTTGAAAATTCAATTCATCAACTAGAATGAGACTTCTCAGTGCCTGACCACATCAGACCATGGGAGATTGATGTTTTCCAAAAGTTAACAGGAAAATGTTGAAGAAGAATTCAAAAAAAAAAAAAAAAAAAAAAACTGATCTTTTGGAAAATATGAACTATACATTTAGTAGATCCAATAGGCAATGATTTTCTCAATGTTGTCAGAATTCTATCAGGAAATGTAGAAAAAAAACCAGTGAGCATGAATTACCACAAAATTAGTACACTTCAAACAATTCTCTACAAGTCCCACCGCTTGAAGTGCGGTTATGAAATTCACCTTTTTTCTTTCATGAAAACCAAACGGTTTCAAAAGATCTCTAAGAAATTGTGAATTGTTCGGTACTTTAAAACTAAAAGAAAAGGAAACAAGAAAAGTTGGGAAATATTTCGTATTAACTTCAAATTAAAGATGCAAAACGGTTCCCAATTTTTGCCAAAAAATTCCAAATTGCAGTTAATTGACTAGCAAACCTAACATGTTTTAGCTGTCCCTTCAACTTCTAAATACATACAAAAAGGTAGCAATAAAAATACGAGATGTGCAAATCAATTTGTAACAAACAATACGCACCTGGGGGGTCTCTTCTCAAGAAAATCATGGAGCTGGGACAGCGAAGGGTTAAACAAAGAGAGTCTAGCTGCTAGAGCCTCTTCAAACGGAACAGATCCACTCATTGCCCTGGCAACACCCAAAAAAAAATGATAAGAGTTCCCAAATAGTGATTAATCTATAAATATCAACAACCAGAAGAACATGGAACCTGGCAGTCCATTCTGCAACAGCTTTTCCAGCACCACAGAACTCTGCAAGTTCATCAATGCCTTCATCCAAGCACACAGTGCTATCCACATCAAAGCAGACGGCTTCAGCATTTCTCCAGATCTCAATTACCTCTACAAGCAAGCAAAGCCATCCAAAACAGTAAGAATCAGTGCTAGAAGTACAATGCAGATGATTAATAATATCGAAATGATTTGAATATAACCTTTTGTAGGTAGAGTGTTGTCAAAGCAAGTAGGAGCAGCAATGTCTTGAGGTTGAGCTGAGGTTATCACTGAGGTGAGAGGTTTGAATTGTCCCGTCATCCCAAGAGGAATTTTATGCAACTTCTTTGATAAACAAGGAGAGAAGATAGGGGGAAGAGGGGAGTGGTAACGACTACGAGGTAGACGAGTTGGGGCGATGTGAGCGCTAATCAGCCCCGCCATTAAATTATCTGGTTCTAATCAAATAAGGAATGGTGTTCCCAACTTTAAATTGGCAAGAAAGCATTGAATGCTCAAAAATAACAAAAGGAGAAGCTGAAACATAAAATGAAAGAACCCAAAATGCTAAGTGAAAAAGAAGGGAGTATTTTTTTTTTTTTTTTTGAGCCCCAGCCTCACTGCAAGTCAGGGGCGTGCATTACCAGCTAAACCAACGGCTGGATGCATTACCAGCTAAACCAACGGCTGGATGCATGGGTACAAACACATTAAAAAAACCTATTAATGACAAAACCTCCTAAAATATAGGTGAATTAATTTTTATTTTTATTTTTATTTTTATTATTATTTTTAAAGCAAATTGCAAAACCACAAAAGATAACAATGCCCCAGCACAAACAAATTCAGTTATTGAGCTATGAACCACCCAAGAGGGATCTGCTGTTTCAGATCCTATATAAATAGCTTACCACACTGACATGAGTGCATGGTGCACTCCATCTCTCCTCTGCAATCAACAGACACTGTCATGGATCCTAATTGTCGTCCATTTCTCATCAATATGCACCAAGTAATACCACCATATTATGACAGTGTTAAAGGATTCTTGTTTCTCCCTCTTTTTTTTTTTTTTCTTTTTCATTCAAAAAATTTACCTTAAAATATGTAAGAATCATTTAATAATTTATATTCTTTTTTACTTTTCTTGAGCATAAAATCACATTAGAAAAGCAGCACTTGATTCTATGGATTAGAGAAAAAAAAGATATTTTGATTTCTAACCATCATTGCCACAATACATGTAGGTCAACATGATCGCAACTATCTATTAAAAAAAATTAGATAAGTCAAGCACCTGGTATTCAAAAGCAGTTACATTACGATCATAGAGGTTGTTATGTAGCAGTAACAGTGGTGAGCGTTACATGATACAGGGCCATAGCATTCAATTTAAAATTAGCTTGTGATGGGTAGATATAGGGCTGATACATTTTTTTTCCTTCATAAAAAATGTTTGATCATTACAGGACCGTAACGGCCATTATTGTCCATATCCTAACGGCCATTGGACTGGCCATTATGGCCACCATTACCATTATTGAATATTATATCAATTTGGTGTTTCAACCAATTAAGAAGGAATCATAGGAAAATGCAAAACGATTTAACATCAAAGAAAATATCTATCATGTAATCTCTTGTAAAGAACAAAATAAAATAATTGATGTCTTCCAAACAACTCTTAAAGCCTCAACCGATTTAGAAACATAAAATGAAAGAGAAGTAAAACTTATAATACAAAATAACAAGTATAATTTGAATCGACAATCGGGATTCAAATCGTAAATCGTAGGCTTCAAATCATAGAGTCATAGGATTCATCTAAAAAAGGACTCAAGGTGGGATTCAAATCGTTTTGCTTAAGATTCGACTCAAATCGTAAATCGTTGGATTTCGACAACACTATATATAGCGTACACTACAAGGGAAATACGCTATTTGGTTGTGCCACGTAGCGTTGTAGCTACACTACCATGGCATACCAAAACAGTTACATAATGGTCATTATGTAATGGTAACAGCCACAACCATTACACATTACGGTGCGAAATGGCCGAAATGGCCGAAAAGGCCATTACAGAAAAAACACCTGTAACGGTCCATAATGTTCTTGAAACAATTTCATTCAAAAAATTAAAAAAGGGCCGTAATGGCCCGTATTGTAATGGTAAGCCTGTATTGTAATGGTAACAGTGGTGGCTGTTACAACCATTGTTATCATTATGGAACACCTTGTACAATACGCTACATAGCCTAAGCTACTGCTATGCTACAAGTGCTATTTAGCTACTGCTACGCTACAAGTTCTATTTACAACACTGCTTTATTGTTAATCTTTGCCCTTTTTTTTCCTATTATTTTAGGATGTGCTTGGTTGTACTAGATATCATGAAATTTCGTTATAGTCGAATCTAATTTGGTGAATTTCATGATATTTTGTGCAACCAAACAACCATAAATAAAAAAATGTATGAGTAGCCTGTAGCTAGAGCACTACACGCTTTGTAGTTTATACCCCACGCTTCAAAGGAGTGAACGACCATTGATCTGGTGGGCCTCACGCTCGATGGGCCATACCATGCGTTCTTCTCGGAGTAGAAGCTCCTAACCATCCATCCAGTCTACCTCTTATACTCTGTAAAACATTATTAACCGTCAATTTGCACCCCACTAATCCAACGGTTAATATTTGTCCAATTGAGGAAATTTTTTACCACAGGCTGATCAATGGTGTGACCGATCATATAAACGGTCCAGATCCCATAACCATCAACCCAGCTTGCACAAATCAAAACCTGCCGATAGTCATATACCTACCCTAACAGAGGAACCCCAGCAATCTCATTATTTATGTTCTTTCATAAAAACAATTGAACCAAAAAACAAAAAACTCCAATTTTTTAAAAATAATAATAAATTAAAAATTCTCTGCAAAATGATTCCAAAAACAGAACAGATGATAGAATGAAAGAAAAGAGAGAGAGAGAGAGAGAGAGAGAGAGAGAAAATACGATAAAAATATATAATTGGAAGAAAATAGAAGAAATAAGAAAGATTTACTTGTTTTTGTCTCTCTTTTTTTCGGAATTTTTTTTCTTTATTTTTCTGAGTACTCACCTTTTCAGATCTCTCTGGAAATATGAGGTGAGTGAGAAGGCCCTCGTCTAAAATGCGCCGAGGGGAACAATGTATGGGAGTTGCTCTTCCTTCTCCGTTCCCTGCATCACTGTCGGATCTCTCTCCTTCTCTCCCCTCATGGGTCCTGTTTGGCGCTTGTCTCACCAACCTTTTGCTTTCTCATTTGGAGAAAAGCTTTGAGACGCTGGCAGTTTGATAGGTGATACGCATGCACTAGGGCCCTGTTTGGGCAACAGGATTAGAAGGGATTAGGTGGGATTGGATTCATCTGGTTCCGTGCCAATTCCACTCCATGTTTGGCAAAGCTTGGAATTAGATCGGATGGAATTACATTGGGTCCCGTGCCAATTTCACTCAATGCTAGTAAGTTGTGTAGGTGCCACCCTGATGTGTGGGCTATATCCACACCGTCCACCCATTTTTTGAGATTATTTTAGAGTATCAAAAATCGAGTAATTTAAAGCTCAAGTGGACCCACCAGTTTGATGGGGATTGAATACGTTGAAAACTTCTTTGTACTACATAAGTTTTGGACGTACAAAGTTAAAACAGGGTTACAAAACAAATGAACGGTTTAGATATAATCGGTAATTTCCGTACCCAAGTCGCATTAATCTAATCCATGGAATCCGGAATACAATCCCACCTAATCCCTTCAATCCAGTTGCCCAAACACTAAGAAATTGTACACGTGAATTCGGATCGGTCTGGAGCCCGATCATCCGGGTCCGGATTCTACCTATACCGAGTCGGATCGGTCGAGTGCTAGGGTGGCATGGGACTTCTGTTTCCTGGCGAGGATCGAAGTGGGATTTTCTTTCTTCGCGTTGGGATTGTTGGGCGATGGGATGGGTGTCTGCCGGGATTTTCATTCTCCTGGGACTGGAGTTGGGATGGGTGTGGCGAAACGCAGTTGGGGTTTTCGGGCGTTGGGATGGATGATCGTTGGAAGAGGATCTGAGGCGGGAACGGATGAGCAGTCGGATTTTAGAATTTAATTTTTGAGAACTTAATTAACAATAAAGTTGGATTTGTTTCCTAAGGTTTTAGCGAGAAGAATTTATCTGCTTTATTATTTTGAAAAGAGACGATAGAGTTGGGATTGATTGGGCGATGGGATAGATGGTGTGGCGAGGATCGAACTGGGATTTTCATTCTCCGAGCTGGGATTGTCATAATTAGGGGGAAATAGATTGGGAGTTGGGATGGGTGTGGCGAGAATCGAGTTGATATATATAAATTTTTTTAACTTCATCCATATCTTTATGATATTATGAAAAGGTTGGATGACAAATAAATATCACCGTCCATTTCGGTTTTTAACTAAATCAATGAAGCGTTGGGATGGATGATGCAGAGAAGTGGCGTTGGAAGAGGTACCGAGAACGGAGACGGGAGCGGATGATGGAAACCGTGGATTCTCATACAGGTTTTAGGCTCCGACAGTCCCTCGCCTCCCTACGTTCTTCCTTTCAGGATTTTAGCTAGCAGACGCACCCAGAAACTCATAAATGTAAGGACACGTGCCAGTCCCTGCCATAAATAGCCGTATCCGTCAGTCTTTGCGGGTCTTCTCTCTCTTGCGAGTTGGAATCCCTGACACCGTCATCGTAGCAAATTGTTATCAGTCTTGTAGCCCGCGGGCTATTGAGTGAATTTGTTATCCGCTCGCTGGGACATGTATGGATGATGATAGGAGCCGTACAATATGTACTTTCCATGCACAAGGAAAGATTTTGGGCATGCCAGAGCCAGAGAGGGTTCTGCTTTTCCTTAGCTGGACATATTAGATAGGAGGATGATGTACAGTTCAAATTCAAGTCTATTTCATGTCATCAGTACAGCCACTGTGGACCGCCAATCGACTACACACGGAAGCGGCTTCAGTGGATCCCGTATCCAGAAAGTTCCGTAGATCTCTGACTGGGGGGCCAACCATGATGTATTTTCCAAATATCCACACTGTCCATCCGTTTCCCCATCGCATCATATGGTACGAAACCAAAGCTTCAATAGATCAAAATCTCAGTTGGACCACACCACAGGAAATAGATGTGATTGAACGCATAACATTAAAAACTTATTAGAGCCACGGGCAATGTTTATTTGCCATCCAACCAGTTGATAAGGCCAGAGAGACTTAGACGAAGGGACTACAAAAATGTCAGCATGATTCAAGACTTTTGTAACCCTAAAATGTTTTAATGATCATTCACTATTTTTATAGGAAATTTCCTACTCGATGACCCATTTATGGCCCACCAGCCATTTTAAGCCCACTTTTTTTTAAGCCTCCAAGAATACTCCCCATTGCACGGGTGACTTTTCATGGGTCCAAAATACCCAATCATTCATTCCTTCAGAAGTTGATTGGCTGGTCTGCGAAGACATACGACTGACGCTCCTTAATGTGGCCCCACAATGATATATTTATTATATGCGCATCATTCATCCATATGTAGAGATCATTTCAAAGCATCATGGGAAAAAAAGAATTATATCCAAAGGTCAACTGGACGACACCACAAATAACAGCGGGAAACTTGATTTTAACTATTAAAAGTTACGTAGGGCCCACCATAACATATATTTTCCATCCAATCTATTCATAAGATGACAAAGACCTGGATAAAGAAGAAAAACAAATTTCATATTGATCTAAAACTTTTGTGACCCCTAAAAGGGTTTCAATGGTCGACGTTCAATCCTCCACTGCCTTTTACAGTGTGGTCCACTTGATAGCTAGATCTGTCTTATTTTTCGTCTCAAGCCTTAACATGAGTTCATCAAATAGATGGACGGTTTGGATATAACACATACATCATAATGGGACCCACAAAAAGTAGTGGGGATTACAACAGGAAAAAAAAAAAAAAAAAGCCTGACCCGCCCTAACTCGCTGTCCCACTTGTGTAATTTTTTTTTTTAATTTACAATGAGAACATTTTCTCTCCTACGTTTTTCTGTAATACATATTTATATAAATATGTATATATAAGCATATAATTTTTTTTTTCTCTTTTTATTCATTTCTTTCTTTATTCATTAATAAACATATCTCTTAAACTAGAATGAGTTACTTGACATACCATATAGGATTTTAGGGTAGGAGATGCTACTTTAGCTAACCAACCTACTTATCTTTTAAGATTCCATCAGGTCGATGGATGAAAATCCATTTCATTCACTTCGGTCAATTCCACCGCATTTCACGGTCAATTCCAGCGATTCCCCTACACTTCACGGTCAATTTCATGCATTTCATGGTTAATTTCCTTTACTTCACGGTCAATTTAATGCATTTCACGGTCAATTCCCTTCACTTCACGATCAATTCCATGCATTTCACGGTCAATTCTCTTCACATCATGGTCATTTCCATTCATTTCACGGTCAATTCTGGTGATTCCCCTTCACTTCAAGGTCAATTCTATGCATGTCACGGTCAATTCCCTTTACTTCACGGTCAATTCAATGCATTTCACGGTTAATTCCTTTCACTTCACGGTCAATTCCATGCGTTTCACGGTCAATTTCCTTCACTTCACGGTCAATTCCATGCATTTCACGGTCAATTTCCTTCACTTCACAGTCATTTCCATTCATTTCACGGTTAATTCCGGCGATTCCCCTTCACTTTACGGTCAATTCTATGCATTTCACGGTCAATTCCCTTTACTTCACGGTCAATTCAATGCATTTCACGGTCAATTCCTTTTACTTCACGGTCAATTCAATGCATTTCACGGTCAATTCCCTTCACTTCATGATCAATTTCATGCATTTCACGGTCAATTCGATGCATTTCACGGTCAATTCCCTTCACTTCAAGGTCAATTCGATGCATTTCACGGTCAATTCACTTCACTTCACAGTCAATTTGATGCATTTCACTGTCATTTCCCTTCACTTCACGGTCAATTCCATGCATTTCATGGTCAATTCCCTTCACTTCAAGGTCAATTTCATGCATTTCACGGTCAATTCGCTTCACTTCACGGTCATTTTCATGCATTTCACCGTCAATTCCCTTCACTTCACAGTCAGTTTTTAATGGTGGGCATTCAATCACTAGTGGTTCACCTGCGATTTGGATTTGCTTCAATTTCGGGTTTATGCTCTAAAATGACTTGGCAAAATGGATCGACAATGTGTATACAACTAAGTCAAGTTGACTTGGCCAAGTTTTGAGTCAAGTTAACAAGCTTTAGGGCTATGAAATAAGTGTTACACTAGAAAGTTTTATGTGCAATTTCCAATGTTCCTGGAATTATCAGAGGTTGGCTTGCATGTATAGCTTCTTAGATTGATTGCTTGCACTCATTAATGTTATTGTCCAAGGCACTATAGGGCCTTCTTCTCCTTCTTCAGTCCATTGCTTGAACACATTAACTTGTTATTATTGTCCAAGGAACTATAGGGCCCTCAAGCAACAGGACATGTATGCTGCTCTGATGCTGTCCATATTACTGGGCCCACGTCTTGGAGTCGTAGATTGTTCTGCTTGCCCACCGTGGATTGACTATTCCCAAATATTCCAGATCGAAAGTTCCTAACTCTTTGATCAGTGGCCTACAAATGGGTAATTGACAACAGAAAAATGGACAAGGACTTGGATAGCTAGGGTCTTCCTATTTGAAAGATTCTAGGCCATCCCCCATCTATAATGAAGTGAACACTTGAATGAAGTGAAAGCATAAATATCAACTCAATATAATACTTCTGCAACTCTTATAACCCTTACCTATCAAGTACACCCATCACTCACTCCCCATCACTCCATCACTCCATCACCCATCCCTCTCTCTCCTAACAACCCCCTCTCTCTCTCTCTCTCTCTCTCTCTCTCTCTCTCATTTCTCACTCCATCTCCCAAGCAACATTGGTGGAACTGTCCAAGAGAGAGGAGAAAGCTAGTATAGCCCACCTTCCTACCATCCAATCCCACCCTCTAAGATCATCCCAACCGTTGAAATGCATCCCTTGGAGCTCTAAAACACATCGGTGAAAGGAGAAGTCCATGATCAAAGGTGGGTGTTCATAGCCTTAAATTTTGAGTTTGATGTAAGGCCCACTTGTGATGGGACCCATCTTGATGTATGTTCATGGAGGAGCTCATAGTGGTGGAGCTCCTCCCACCTCCGCCGATTCTCTCTCTCTCTCTCTCTCTCTCTCTCTCTCTCTCTCTCTCTCTCTCTCTCTCTCTCTCTCTCCCTCTCGCTCTCTCCTGTATATGATGACCCACCTGTTGATGTGTATTGGATCCACGTTGTCCATCCAGTGGGGCCCACACGCTGTCCAACAGTGGGACACCCACTGTCCAGCAGCAGGGTCACTTGCTGCTGTTTTCGAGCTCAGGTGTAAGGCAAAACCCAAATATCTGCTTGGTCCCAGGACTGTGTGACCTACCCTGATGGTCCCCACCTTGATGAACGTGTTAAATATCTAAACCGTCCGTCTAGGTGGTGAGTGCGTGGGCCAGGTGGGCCGTGATCAGCACGAACAGGGTTGTTGTCTAGACCGTCCAGCAGGTCTGGACGCAGCAAAAACACAAATATCAGTTTGTATTAGAAGCTGGTGGGCCACACGTGTGGACCCGCCTTATCACATCTGTTGTATCCACCGTCCAGATAGGCTGGATGGTGGGGCTCACCATGATGTATGTTTATCATCCTGACCGTTCAGATGTTTGGACGGTGCTGGACGCTGGAGCTTTTATATATATATATAAAAAATAAAATATATATATTATAACATAATATAATAAATAAAATATTATTATATTATGGTGGGCCCCACGTGGGACCCACCTGATGAGATAGCAGATTGGCTGGTCTACTACACACCAGCTATATAGCTACTGTAGTGATGTCCCCAGTTTTATGGGACCCACTTATGAGTTATGTGTTAGATCCACACCGTCCATGTGTATGGGATGGTGGGCCTTGATGTATGTGTTTTGCCACACCGTCTAGCAGCATGGGACGGTGGGGCCCTATATTTTGGAGGGGTGGCCACCCCGCGGCACCACCCTGATGATTATATCCACACCGTCCAGTCCACGTACATGTGGACCCCAGCATGATGTATATTTGTACACCCACACCGTCCAACGTTCTGGATGGTGGAAATCTCCCATGTACGGGACCTCCTTGATGTAATTGTTTTAGCCACGTGGTCCATCCTTGGACGTGGGACCCCACCTGGATGAAAGTGTTTCATCCAGACCATCTAAACGGTGGGGCCTACCCAACGTAGTGTATGTGTTTATATCAACGCCGTCCATCCAAGCTGGTGGGTCCCACACATGTGGACCCACCTAAGAAGTAGGTTGGCTGGTACCTCACCCAGCTAGTTAGCTGTTGCAGAATGTCAGCATGTTCTATGGGCCAAACCGTGATGTATTTGTTTCATCCACACCGTCCAGATAGTGCTAGACGGTGCTGGACAATGTTTAGACAGTGCTGATTTACATAGACAATGTTTGGACGGTGCTGATTTACATGGACAATGTTTGGACAGGGTTGATTTACATGTCCAATGTTTGGACAATGCTTATTTACATGGATAATGTTTAGACAGTGTTGGTCATCATTAGTTTGCCATGTGCCCCATAAAATGATAGTGTACAGTGATACACATGTTACACCTGTAACTATTGAAATGATTTTTAGTGTAATCCAAGCTCTCACTTGAGGCCCATTGGTGCGGCCCATCCATGAGGCCCATCTTGATGTATTTGTGGCCCATCCGTTAAGGCCCACCTTGATGCAATTGCGGCCCATGTGATGAGGCCCATTGTGGTATGTATTATAACATGGGACGTGGCCCATTGTGATGTATTTTCGGCCCATATGATGAGGTCCATTATGATGTATTTTCGGCCCATTTGGTAAGGCCCATTGTGATGTATTTCTGACCCATATAATGAGGCCCATTGTGATGAATTTCTGGCCCATTTGGTAAGGCCCACTATATGTTTGGCTCTATATGGGTCACTCCTTAGGAGCAATGTTAGTTAAATGTCCACATTGATGGGCAATAATGGTTAAATGTTCTCATTGTGACCTTCCCTTAGGCCCTTCGTTAGGCTGATTATCGATGCCAGTTAGCAATACCGATTATGAGTATGTGACAGCATAGCATCATGATACATGCCCATACACATCATATGTATGTTTGTTATGAGATGTGATTGACCATTGCATATGTCATTGGGCAGGTTGTTATAAGACTCCCTGATAGGGGGAGATTGTATCATGAGCGCACGGTATACGCAGGATTGATGCATGACTGGATTGTATGACTTATGCATCTTGCATTGTGTGCTGTGATTACTGTACGCCCTAGTGACATCAGGTCCGTAGCCTCCACAAGCATGTCGTGGATCGCCAGATGGGACACTAGAAATCTGTTACTAGCATCGAGGCGTCATAGATGTCCGTGGGTGAAAATTCCTAAACTCCCGTGGCCAGAAGATACCCCAACGTCTAGACCGAGTGGATACATGAGTGCCCGAGTGTCGAATACCAGTAGGCCGCATCTCCCACTGTATCGTGGTCGGTTGGGAAGGGGTTGTGGCCTTACCCGAGGGTAGTGGGCATAGCTAGGCTGAGTTTGACTAGCTTGTAATTGGGTCTGCTATCGACTTGCCGGGTAGATATTGGCTGACTACTGGCCAGGCGGATAGTGTGGTCTCTTCCACTTGCATGGTTGCGCGTCCAGTGGGTGGCAATTACATGTAGAGTGTATTAGACCCCGGTGATGATCCCAGAGATGTACGGTGATGATATGTGGACTTACTGAGCAGGAGTTGTATACTCAACATCTTACTCATTCATTCATTCATTTACTATCCCCTCGTGCTGGTGGTGCGCAACTAATTTGATATGTGTACCTTCGTAATGGTCAGGATTTCGGTTAGGCGCGCGACTAACCTGAGATCAGGAGTCTACCACATTGAGTCTGGCTATCCAAATTTAGGTATAAGACTGGTTTGGATAGAAGTCCCTTATGATGACCCCATAGTCTGCGATACGTACTATCATCCCGATCTCACATCCAGCTTGGTCATTTCATTCGCATCACATATTGCATTACATCCACAGGCATATGGCATTTTGGGTTGATATGTTTCTGCAGTTATATGGCGTAGACGGACTTAGCAGGATTTACTTATTGCATCATATCCTCGTCATCTGATATTTGGCTCTCTATGACTCCTCATTTACATAGCTGATCTATATTGCCTACTCTGATATTGTATGACTCATGGACTTGTCAGTATTTCTGCTTACTCTGATGTCGTATGATTCATGATCTTGCTAGTAATTTCAATATTGTACGATTATGGCATTGTATTGAATACTTGGCACTTACCTTGTGCGCACACTTACACTTCCCTCTAAGCTTTCTATAAGCTTATGCATGATAAATGTGCGCAGGTGGCATTAGGTTGTAGCAACGTCGAGCTTGGAGTGTGCAACTGACTTTTGGAGCTTTGATTTCGATATATGTATTTTCCTTTCAGCATCGTATTCAAATGTTTATATTAGTGGATATGTGATGATGATGTTGCTTTTGTGATTTGGGTAAACTTGTGGTTATGCTTCTTACGAGATAAATGTACGTTAGAAAATCCTCTTTGTAAGATCCCAGGATCGGAATCTGGCATATGCGCGCTGGGAGCTAAGAATGGGTACTAAGGAAGCTGTCGGCACCAGATTCGGCGATCAAAAATTTTGTAAGCCCGATTTTCGAGTTTGGGGCGTGACACGGCAAGCCATAGAGCATACGTCCAGTAATGTGTCTAGAAAGTGGATGTGATGATGCTTATGCCAAAACGAAAAAAAACGGACTAGATCACTAGAAATTTCTGATGTGACAGGATTCGATGTATGATAAGTCACAGAGCATACGTTCACTAGAAATCTAGAGGAGCAGGGGGTTGAGAAGGGAATGGATGTCATGATAAATGCTTGTATGTAAAATGAAATGTTCTTTGGCTTACTCTTGAGATGGCTAGAACATGGAGTACATCGTGACCAATCCGGGCTAGATTGAGGGGTTGAGATGGTTGAGGTGAGGCTAAGAAGTGGCTGAAAAATAGGATCTTAGAGACTTGGAGCTCCTTCTCACCCTCACTTTCTTCCTCTCTCTCTCTCTTGGATTCTTCATCTTTTTTAGAATGTGAAGAGGAGAGGGCTATTTATAGCCTTTTGTGATGGCATTGCTGTAATTGTTAGGTTTAGGAGGGGTAAAAGTTGACATGACAGCTTGGGATTGGTTGAGGAGAGAGAAATGCCACGTGACGTACTTTCGTAGGCCATTGGGCATGGTAGGATGGTAAATAAGGTAGGCTGGAGGGGTAAATCTATACGAAAGTTGACTTCGGGACGAGAGACAACTGTTGCTCGGAGGACACTTATGTCTCGCGTGCAGAGGTAATTAGATTACCGCCGACGATAGTCAGACTATCGCTTGGGCCTGGTTCGAGTCGGGCCTTGATCGGTGAGTTTTATCTGATGTTCCGCTTTGTCTAGTAGTCCACTTTTCGAGCTTTTAAGCTCAAATGGGTGTGCTTTAGCTTTGAATGATGACTTGTGATGGCTCAAGTCAGGATTAGGGTTTTGGATCAGGGTTTGGTGCTGGGATTAAGGTTTGAGATTAGGGTTTGGTTTGGATTAGACCATGGTTTTCGGATTGTTGTAGTTTCTTAAGATATTAGCCTGGGTGGGGTGTCTACACCTAACAAAGGGGGCGTTTAGCTCATGGTATCAAATAGGATTAGGTGGGATGGAATAGCATTTGACACCGTGTAAATTTCATCCAATGTTTGAGGAGAATGGGAAAGGCTGGGATTAGATTAGATGGAATTACATTTAGTTGTTTTTGGATTATGAGTATTGTAGCACTCCTTCCCATCCTGCCATTTGAAATTTTAAGAAAAAGTTTGTTGATGTCAGTAAGTTCTATAGATCCCGCCATGATGTATGGGCTATATCCATACCATCCACCTATTTTTCAAGATCATTTTAGGTCATGAGCCCAAAAATCAGGTAAATCTAAAGCTTAAGTGGACCTCACTGAAAAGGGCAAGCTCTAAGTCCTAGAGGGGGGGGGGGGGGGGGGGGGGGGAATAGGACTATGCCAAATAAAAAATAAATGTGGAAAGTAAAGACAGATATCACAAATAAATAATAAGATAGCATAAGCAAATTGCAACCTCAAATGTACTAGTCTTGAGAGATTGATACAAACTTGGTTCTAAGGACAATGTAACACAAAAAACCAAGGGCTTATGGCAGGACAACCTTACTAGAATGTTGGTAAGTATCAAAAACTCAAACCAATAAAGAGGCAAAGGAAATAAACTAAGTTATTACAACATTCACCATAAGTGTATAAAGTAAATTACAACATTCACCACAACACATGTACCATCATCATCATCATCCAAACTCCAAGAATTATAGTGGTTCGTGTGTGTACATCAACTGTTCGCAAACAGCCACACAACTACTCCACTCCCAATATCCACACCCACGAGATACTGGCATTCACTATGAAATAAGGTTTTCCAAGGTTCACCTTAAAACCATCACAATTGTGTTTTTCAAATGGGCTTACACAATTACAAAAACCCCACTATGAGATTTTCCTGGCAGATCTCAGACAAAACCAAAAGATGAGAATTTCCTGGCTAAATCTCACAAACCAAAAATACAGAAAATTGAAATAATACATATCTGAAGATTCTTCTTCAATGTAGCTCGGTAGAACCGATTCTTTGTAGATGTAGATGTTTAATGTTGAATCTCACAAGAGGAAGGGTTCTAGGTCTAGATGAATTTTAAATTAAATCAACCTAGGGCTAGCTTAAATTTGATTTTAGATCTCAAATGGTAAAAAAAAATTCCCTTTTGATAAAATAAATTTAAATAAGGAGATCAATAAAATCAAATAGAAAAGCTATAAAAGAATCTAAAATTACTAACCAATAGCTTCACAATTGTGGGGACTTATCTCTTAAGAGTGATTGCTTGATTTGGAATGGAATGAGTTGAAATATCTGAGAAATGTCTTCAATTTATAGGCTACAAAACGGTTCCCTCGACTGGTCCTGGGTTCGGCTCGACGGGTCCTACCCGAACAACATTTTAAATTTTCTAGCGTGATCGGATAAAACAGGCCCTCGACTGTCGAGTGGCTCGCTCGACCAGTTAAGTGGCCAGCTCGACTGGTCGAGTGAATAAAAATCGCATTGCTAGAGTTCGAGTCAGGTCACACTTGACTGGTCGAACCAGTCTCCACGACCGGTCGACCAGGGTACTCGACTGGTCGAGGACCTAACAGAAAATTCTAAAAATTTGAATTTAAATCTGGACTGGTCGAGAAAAACCCTGGACTGGTCGAGTCAGTGCCTGGACTGGTCGAACAAATATTAGGACTAGTCAAAGCAAAACCTAAATTAAATACAATGACCCAAATCAAATGTGTAATGATAATGACCTAATCCTAAGGTCTTTCTAGGGTCATGTATACCTTAAATGTGATAATTGAAATTGAACCATTGGTCGCTTCGGTAGATAGGATACTTTGAAGCACATGAAGCTTGACCTTGAATTCTTGAACTTGTCTCGAACTTGTGTCTTGAGACTTGAGCAAAAGTACTTGAGCTTGAATTAGAGACTTTATCTTGAGTTTTAACTAGAGCTTGAGTACCTCGACTTGATGAACTTCAACTTGTTGTTGTAGTTGAACATGCGTACTTGTAGCATATAACGTCGATGAAGATAACACCATGCTCATCTTCGAATGAAGGTGAACTTTCCATCTAGTCAACCATACTGAAGTGTTTTGGCACAACAAAATTCGACAACTCAGGGTGCTAGATTTACAACTTAGCACTTACAATCACCACAAAAAGCAGTGAGGATTGAATGCTTATCGTTTAAAACTTCTTAGGGACTATTGAAGTTTTGGTTCAAGCTAATATTTTTGTTTTCACTTCATCCAAGGTTGTTTGACCTTATAAATAGGTTGGATGGAAAATCAACATTACAGTGGACCCTAACGGTGGGTGTCATTATCCCCACTACTTTTTATGTTGTGGTCCACGTAAGCTTTAGATCTGCTTCATTTTTGGGCCCATGCCATAAAATGAGGTTGCAAAATGGATGGACGGTACTGATATAACATATGCATGTTATTCTCAATAGTTTCGATTGCTAGTTGGTATATTTATTCAATGGTCAACAAATGTACAACCGAATGCCACAATGACATAAACATGGCATGGAGTTATGTTTGTCCCATGGTATCTCATGGCAACAGGGGACAATTCCTGTCACATGTAATAATTATATTTTTTACTTTCATTCGAAGAGCTTTGGTGGCATTAATTAACCCAAATTCAACTAACTAAATTGTGAAACTACCGTCCCTATGTCACTCTCTAAAAATTAGATTGGTTGAACGATCGTAACATCTGATTTGCATGCAGTTGTTGAAACATTGCTATTTAATGATTTCTTCTTAAATTATCCAATAAATGTCTACCAATCAAATGATCATAATAAAAAAAGCATAACTTTTGGTTCATTATACATTTAAACTAGGAGTTTGAATTTGGACAGTTTAGTTTGAATACTTGACCCACATGTCATTTTTAAATTCTCTCTCTGCACACAAGGTAAATGGGCCTTGCTCATGTTTGAACTCCAATGAACTGACCGGCCAATATGGCTTATCCATGCGTCAATCTGACCTAATCGAAACCCAAAATAAATTAATAAACAATAGTATATGTAGGCATACACACATGATGTATGTATGTTTGTATCTAGATTGGTGTACCTTTAGATCCATATTCCATTCTTAAGCTAAAGTGTAGCAATGCAGGACAGTACAAGTTTGGTCGAGTACAAACCAATTACAATTAAATGGGTTAGTTTGGTGTGTCTTAGGTGCCATTTTATAAATTGAAAAATAAGTTTTAAAAATTTAATTTAAGAACGTTCTTTATTCAGAAAGGCGCTCTGTAGTTGCTATTCGCGGGCGACCATAAGAATTTCTTTTTATTTTATCTGTATTGAAAAAATCCTTTCATACGGAAGGCAAAGATGTAACCCATTTTCAGGGGGCAAACCCCACCATCTGGTAATCGCCTGATCATCTTAAACAACGCTGTGCAAATGGCTGAATCACATATGGTCGATTCTGACGTATCTACATATCTTGGCGCTTGGGGTCATAGTTGTTCAATTTGAATTAAGCCATGCATTCAATTCTGGCATGCCCACATGTATCACATGATCGAAATTGAGACTGAAAAAGGGACTATATTTTTGGCACGCCTGGTGGGACCATTCTCTAGTTTACTTACCAGATATAAATATGAATGGAATGAGTAGGGGTGTACATGAGTTGAGCTTAGCACAACTCGACTCGGCTCGGCCACTAGTTGACCCCAACTCGAACTCAACTCGGTTCAGTCCTCGAGCCTGACCGGCCAGCTCAGCTCGGTTTGGTCGATAGCTCGACCCAGTTCGAGCCAAGTTCGAGCCTTTGCGGCATTTTTCTCAAACACATGGAGTGCACCCTCAATTTGTCACAAAATGTAAATCATCAGCATCGTTTTACATGTATTTCATTAAACACTCAACAGACAACATAAAAGTCAAGATATGAGGGCATTTGTTTCATATCCATACCTTCCTCGCCACTAGTCGACACTTCGTTGAGTCATTTCAGCAAACACTTGTTAAGCAACATCAATATCAAAATAATCGAGTCATCGAACTGGTTTAATCCTAGTTCGATTCAAGTTGGGGTTCGATTCGAGTCGAGTCAAGCTCGGGCAAGCTCGAACTCGGCTCAAAATTTCTTCGAGCTAAAAAAATCAATTCAACTCGACTCGGCTTAAACTCAGTTTCGAACCGAGTCGAATCGAACTTTTTCGAGTCGAGTCAAGCGAGCTAATCGAGCTAACTCGGTTCATGTACACCCCTAGGAATGAGCAATTCATTAGGGTCGAAGCCTCAAAACCAGTAGCGTCACCTCCGATCGAGGACGTGCCTTAAAATGACCCCTAAATTATTAAATTTAAACATTAATCCGATACTCAATCCTGTTAACTAGGAAGGGGTATCGACCTCTCAGACTATTTCTCTTAAAGCGATAATGGTTGGACTTTAGGATGTGTAACTGAGTATCGAGCATGTTCAGGAATATGGGAGAGCTGAAAAGGCCAAGCTCTAAGTCCGAGAGGGGGGGGGGTTGAATAGGGCTATGATAAATTAAAAAAATAAATATGGAATACAAAGATAGATAACACAAATAAAAGCAACTTCAAATGCATAAGTCTTGAGAGGTTGATACAAACTGAGTTCTAAGGACAACCTTACACCAAAAACTAAGGTTTATGGTAGGACAACTTTACTAGAATGTTAGTAAGTATCAAAAACTCAAACTTAGAAAGAGACAAAGGAAATAAACTAAGTTATTACAACATTCACCTCAAGTGCATAAAAGGAAATTACAACATTCACACACATAAACAAATACTATCATCTACCACAATTCCAGGAATTATAGTGGTTCATTTGTGTGTACTCCAACTGTTAGCAAACAGCCACACAACTACTCCACTTCTAATATCTACACCCAAGGGATATTGGCTTTCACTATGAAATAAGGTTTCCAAAGTTCACCTTAAAACCTTCACAATTGTGTCTTTCAAATGGGCTTACACAATTACAAAAACCCCACAATGAGTTTTTCCTGGCTAAATCTCACAAACCACAAAATCAGAAACTTAAAATACTTATCTGAAGATTTCGATGTAGCCCGGTAGAACCAGTTCGATGTAAATGTAGATATTCAATGTCCATTCTCACAAATGAAAAGGTGCTAGGTCTAAATGATTTTTAAATTAAATCAACCTGGGGCTAGCTTGATTTGATTTTGATCTCAAGAGGGTAAATCATAATTCCCCTTTTTAAATATAATAGAGTTGAATAGAGATCACAAAATCAAATACAAAAAGTTATCAATAGAATCTAAAATGAATAAGTAATAGCTTCACAATTGCAGGAACTTATCTCTCAAAGTGATGACTTGATTATGCTTGGAATGAATGAAAAACTCTGAGATTCGTCTTCTATTTATAGGTAAAAATTATGTTCCCTCGACTGGCCTAAGGGTCGGTTCGACTGGTCGAAGCACCAACCAATTTTTAAAATTTCTGGCACGATAAGATAAACCTGTTACTCGACTGGTCGAGGGCTTGTTCGACTGGTTGAGTGGGACTAGAAAAGCTTGCTGGACTTTGAGTCGAGCACTGCACGACTGGTCGAGACTGTTCACTCGATTGGTCGAGCAGTGTCCACGATTGGTCGAGTCATAACAAAAAATTTCTAAAAATTCTCAACAAATCTAGGACTGGTCGAAAAACACTTTGAACTGATGGAGCTAGTGCTTGGACTAGTCAAACAAAGGCTAGGACTAGTCAAACAAAGGCCAAATTAAGTATGCAATTAATATGACCTAATCTATGGTCAATCTAGGGTCATTCATACCTTGATTATGAGTTTGAAACAATGAAACATCGATCGCTTTCGATTACTTGAAGTACATGAAGCTTGTCCTTGAAGTCTTAAACTTGAGCTAGACTTAAGGTAGTGATCTTGAACTTTAGCTTGAGGTTCGAACTTCTGTTCTTCTACTTGAGCTTCTTATACTCGAGCTTGTTGTCACACCCTAAACTCGGAAACCGGGCTCAGAAAATTCTCGATCGGTGAATCCGGTGCCGACAGCCTCTGTAGTACCCCATTCTCGGATCCCAGCGCCTATATGCCAGATTTCGATCCTGAGATCCTACAAGGAGGATTTTTTTCCAACATACATTTATCTCGTAAGAAGCATAACTACAAGTTTACCCAAATCACAAAGGTAACATCATCATCACATATCCACTAATATAAATATTTGAATACAATGCTGAAAGAGAAATACATATATCAAAAAGCAAAGCTCCAGAAGACCGCTGCACGCTCCATGCTCAACGTTGCTGCAATCTAACACCACCTGCACGCATCTATCATGCATAAGCTTATAGAAAGCTTAGTGGGTGGTGAAAGTGTGTGAGCAGTATATGCGTGCTTAGAATGTAATATTAGAGTAAACGGAGATACTGATAAATCCACAAGCTATACAATATCAGAGTAAGCAGAAATATTGACAAGTTCATAAGTCATATAATATCAGACTATGCAATACAAATCAGTTATGCAAATGAGGAGTTAAAGAGAGCGAAATATCAGATGCCGAGGGTACAATGCAATATGTAAATCCTGTTAAGTCCGTCTAAGCCATATAGGTGCAGAAACATAGCAACCTAAAATGCCATATGCTTGCGGATGTAATGCAATATGTAATGCGAATGAAATGACCAAGCTAGAGTGTGAAGTCGGGATGATAGTACGTAGTATCGCAGGCTACGGGGTCCATCACAAGAGAATTCTATCCAAACCAGTCTCATACCTAAATTTGGATAGTCAGACACATATAGTAAACTCCTGATCTTGCCCCAGCCGAAATCCTGGCTATTGGAAAGGTACACGTAACAAATAGTTGCGCACCACTAGCCCGATTGGATAGTGAATGAATGAATGAGTATACAACTCCTGCTCAATAAGTCCACATATCAGTATGGTTCCTTTCTATGAAATCACTGGGGTTTATTACACTCCAAACCAGATTGCCGCCCCATCATGCGCAACAAGGTGAGTGGAAAAGACTTCACTATCCTTCTACCAATATCGGGCTTGGCTAGTCGATAGCGGACCCATTCCTTGAGCTGGTCAGACTCAGCCTAGCATTGCCCCCTCTTGTCGGGCAGGTAAGGCCGTACCCCCTTCCAACTGACCATGACACAATGGGAGAAGCGGCCTAACGGTATACGGCCCTCATGCGCTCATGCATCCACTCGGTCTAGACGTTAGAGCAACCTCTGGAACCAAGAGGGTTCTGGGACTTTCACCCAGGGATATCTATAGCACCCCATGTAGAACAGATTTTCGGTGTCCCATCTGGCCATCCACGATATGCCTGTGGAGGCTACGACCCTGATGTCGCTAGGGCCTACAGTAATCACAACACACAATGCAAGATGCATGAGTCATACAATCCAGTCATGCATCAATCCTGCGCATACCATGTGCTCATGTGAGACAATTTTCACTTATCAAGAAGTCTCATAACAACATGCCCAATGACATATGGAATGGTCAACTATATTTCATAACAAACATGCAGATGATGCATATAGGCATGTATCATGATGCTATGCTGTCATATACTCACAATCAGCATCGATAATCGGCCTCGACAATTGAAATCGGTCTTGACAAACAGAATCGGCGTCGATAATTGGAATCGGCCTCAACAATCGGCCTCGACAATTGGAATCAACCTCGACAATCAGAATCGGCCTCGACAATCAGAATCAGCCTCGAAAATCAGAATCATCCTCGACAATTAGAATCAGCCTCAACAATCGGCCTCAACAATCGGAATCAACCTCAATAATTGGCCTCGATAATCGGAATCGGTCTCGACAATCAGAATCGGCCTCAACAATTGACCTCGACAATCGGAATCGGCCTCAACGATCGGCCTCGACAATCAGAATCGGCCTCGATAAATGGAATCGGCCTCAACAATCAGTATCAGCATCGATAATTGAAATCAACCTCAATAATCAGCCTCAACAATCTACTTCGACAATTGGAATTGGCCTCGACAATCAGAATCGGCCTCAACAATTGGCTTTGACAATCAGAATCGGCCTCGACAATCAGAATCGACCTCGACAATCAGAATCGGCCTCAACAATCAGAATCGGCCTCAACAATTAGAATCGACCTCGACAATTGGGATCGGCCTCAACAATCGGAATTGGCCTCAACAATCGGCCTCGACAATCGGTCGAACAAGGCGCAAGGGAAGGTCACAATGTGGACATTAAACAGTCATTGCCCATCAATGTGGTCATTTAACCAACATTGTTCCCAAGGAGTGGCCCACATAGAGCCAAACGTTTAGTGGGCCCATGGCCTCACACAAGGTCCACATACACATCCATCGAGCCTCGACACATGGGCCATAAATACATCATATCGGACCTCATTCATGGGTCGTACATACATTATAATGGGCTTAGAAAAGTGGATGAACCGTGTGCATGCAACACACACGTCATGGTAGGCTGCACAAATGAACAACATGGATATACAATACATGCATCAATGGTAGGCCCCACATGGCACCGTTTAAAGTTGGACGGTGCGAATATAGAATATGTACACCAAGGTGGACCCCATCACATGGGCCTAATATGCATAACAGGTGGGCCACGCATACACAGCAAATGGGCCCCTACATCGCGGTGGAGCCCACAACACCTCCAAACATTGTCTATGTAAATTAATACCATCCAAACACTGTCCAGCACCGTCTAGTACAATCTGAACGGTGTGGATGAAATAAATACATCATGGTGTGGTCCACCATCCAGATCACTAGACGGTGGAGATAAAACACAAATATCCCAGTAGGTCACACCGTCCCACACAGTGGACGGTGTGGATTAAACCCACACATTACATGGTAGGCCCCACACCTGTGGTCCTCACACGTGTGGATGGATGGATATAAAACATAGCTTGAGTAGGGACCCACAGAGCTTGCTGCGTCAAAGCAGCAGTTATAACTGCTGATGTGGGGCCCATTGTTTGGACGGTGTTGATGAAATACACATAGCATGGTGGAGTCCACACGTGTGTGGGTCCCACGGCTGCAATGTGGTAGATATATATCACGTATATACATATATAATATAATATAATATTATAATATATAACAGGTGTGAGGTATGCCACCGTCCCACCATCCAGGAATTGGACGGTGAGGATGCAACACATTCATCATGGTAGGCCTCACATCTGGGCAATGGGCCGTGTGGATGAAATAGAGATGGACGACGTATATATAAAACACATACATCAGAGAGGGTCCCACCCAACCACCGTCTAGATGGATGGATTAAATAAAACACGTACCTCATCTGGGGGCCCCACCTCCACATGTGCAACATGTGTGGGGTGGGTCCCACACGCACTGAATGGATGGACGGTTTGAATGTAACCCATACATCACATGGGGTCCACAGCTGGACAGTGTGCGTCCAAAACATACATCATGGTGGAGTACAGAGCACCGTCCAGCACTATCCAGCTGGACGGTGTAGGTGAGGTACATACATCAGGGTGGATTTCCACCATCCTCAAATGGATGGTGAAGATGAAACCCATGGCGTCTGAGTGGGTCCACGGCCCATTCTGTTGGACGGTAGCAGATACAACATATAAATTAAGGTGGGGCCACGTGGTGGCCCACCAATGTTAGGTCATGCAGATATTTGTATCTGCCTCTCCAGCAGCGCCTGCTGTTGGACGGTGAAGATGCAACACATATATCATGGATCCCACGCCTCATGTACGAATGAATGGCATGGATCATACACGTATATCACTATGGGGTCCACATCCACGTGGCTGGATGGCGTGGATCTAATGCATACTTCATGCGTGGGTCCCACAAGACCGTCCAGGCACAGACAGCCTGGGTATAAAACACATATATCATGGTGGTTCCTACCTGTCCAGTCCATGGATGGTGAGGATGGTGGGACCCACAACACTTGCTGACGTCAGTGGGACCCACAAAGCTTGTGGCGTTAATACACTAGCTATATAACTAGTGTGAGGTACCCAGCCAATCTGAAAGGAAAATGGAAAAGACGTACTAACCAAGTTGCAATCGAAGGTGGGTTCGACCGATCGTGAAAGAGGTTGTTAGAGAAGATGAAGAGAGTGAAGCAAAAGTGATTTTTCTCATCTTAAAAGCACCCTACACGCGCTCCTCGACTGGTCGTGTACATACTGGATCGGTCGTGCCACGACTAGTCAAGTGTGTACTCGACTGGTCGTGTAGACCCAAAAATATGCAATTTTATTAATTTTTGAAATCCAATAAATTTGCAAAAATAACAATATACAATATGATACAAGAAGACACAATAATCTCAAATCACATTACACATACCAATATCCTATTTCAATTTAGCGAACCTGTTTCTATCAAGTGGCTTTGTGAAAATATTCGTAAGTTGATTTTCAGTTTGAACATAATCCAAAGAAATAATTTTATCTTCCACTAATTCATGAATATAATGATATTTAATGTCAATATGTTTAGTTCATGAATGTTGGATGAGATTTTTAGAGATGTTGATCGTGTTAGAGTTATCGTAATAAAGAACATAGTATCTTGCACAAATCCATAATCATTTAGCATCCTTTTCATCCACACAAGCTGAGTGCATGCATTTCTAGTTACAATATATTTAGCCTTAGCCGTGGATAGCGAAACAAAACTTTGTTTCTTGCTATGCCATGAAACTAAATAGTTCCCGGCATAAAAACATCCGCTGTTGATAGACTTTCGATCATCTATATTCTCAGCCCAGTTAGCATCCATATAACCAGCTAACTGAACATTAGTATCATATGGATACCAAAGGCCAAGATTGGCCGAACTTGCGACATATCTCATAATTTGCTTGACAGCAATCGGGTGAGATTCTTTAGGATCTGATTGATATCTAGCACAGATACCTACGCTAAATGCTATATCAGGTCGCCTCGCAGTTAAATATAATAAGCTACCAATCATACTGCGATACAACCTAAGATCTTCACTTTTATCTGTTGCATTAGAGAGCTTAAGAGTCATACTCATAGGAGTATCGAAGTTTTTACCGCTCTCAAATCCAAACTTCTTCACCAAGTTTAGAGCATACTTGGTTTGAGAAATAAAAATCCCGTCCTTAAGTTGTTTCACTTGTAGACCTAAAAAGTAGTTCAGTTCTCCAACCATGCTCATTTCAAACTTGGACTTCATCAATTCTACAAACTCAGTAGATAGGTTAGAACAAGTAGAGCCATAAATAATGTCATTAACATATATCTGTACTATAAGTATGTGATCATTGTGTTTCATTACAAATAGTGTCTTATTAACACTCCCCATTACAAAGTTGTGACTTAGTAAAAACTTAGTCAGTTTCTCATACCATGCCTTGGGAACTTGTTTTAAACCATAGAGTGTCTTTTTCAATTGATAAACATGATCGGTGTATTTAGGGTCTTCAAAACCCTTAGGTTGTTTTACATGTACTTCCTCATGTAAATCACCATTCAAGAAAGCACTCTTGACATCCATTTGATAAATTTTGAACTTTTTGAAAAAGCAATGGATATAAATAATCTGATAGATTTAAGACGAGCTACTAGGGTAAAGGTTCCATCGTAATCGATACCTTCTATCTGAGTGTACCCTTGTACAACCAGTTCTGCCTTGTTTCTTATAATATTTTCCAATTCATCAGATTTATTTTTAAAGATCCACTTAGTTCCAATTATATGTTTATCATTAGGTCTAAGAACCAAATACCACACATCATTCCTTATGAATTGATTTAATTAATCTTGTATAGCTACTATCCAGTTTTCATCAGTAAACGTTTCTTTTACATTGACTGACTCAATCTGGGAAGTGAAGCACACATAATTACATATGTTCTCTAATTATCTTCGAGTGCGCACACTAGTGAGAGGGTTCCCAAGTATTTGATCAGTTGGATGGTCTTTAATTGACCGCAGTTCAGAGTTATTTTGACTGGATGAAGAGTTTGGTTTATCAAATATCGAGACTTCATCATCTTCTGAACTAGAGACGTGTATTCAAGTGATCATCTATAACCACATTAATGGACTCTTGAATAACACCGGTTCTCTTGTTGAGAACACGATATGCTCGAATATTTAGAACATACCCTAGAAAAATTCCTTCGTCACTTTTAGTATCGAACTTCCCTAAATTTTCACGGTCACATAAAATCTTGACTTGAAAGTATTTGACTGTGGGCTTCTTATTAGACCACAGTTCATATGCAATCTTATCATTTAATTTTTCAGTATAAACACGATTTATTATATAGCATGTAGTGTCTTGAAGAATATGATTTTTTCTTTCAACAACCCCATTTTGTTGAGGTGTCTTAGGTGCAGAAAATTCATGCGATATCCCATGATCGCTACAGAACTTCTCAAAATTGCTACTATCAAATTCCGATCCATGGTCACTTCGGATTTTCGAAACATTTTATTCCTTCTCAGTTTGGATACGCTTGAGTATCCTTTTCACATCATCGAAAGTTTCAGACTTCTCTCTTATGAAAGCTACTCATGTATACCTAGTAAAGTCATCCACTATTACCAGAATGTACTTCTTACCGCCTCGACTCTCTGTTCTGGTAGGTCCAACAAGATCCATGTGGATGAGTTCAAGGGGTTTGGATGTGACACTAGAGTTCACTTTCTTGTGAGTACTCCTAGTTTGTTTCCTAATCTGACATTTGCCACAGATTTTATCCATTTTCTTTACCTTGGGTAGACCTTTTATTAATTCACCTTTGCTCAGTCTATAAAGATTACGGTAGTGTACATGTCTTAGGCCTTTATGCCATAATTCAGTCTCATTGGTCTGGACCATGTAACACGATAACTTAGATGAGCTCGAATCACTAACTATATAGCAATTTTCAAATGTTCTGCGACCAGTTAATATCACAGAACCTTTCTCATTAGAAATTTCACACACTTGATTAGTGAATTTGACGCTATGTTTATTATCGTAAATTTGAGAAAAGCTTAAGAGATTATGCTTAAGGCCTTCTACAAACAAAACATTCTCAAAAGGAGGAAGATTGAAAGTTGAACGGTACCTTGGCCAATTATTCTGCAGTTGCTACCATCACCGAAAGTGACTGAACCATCAGTCATATCTTTAAGGTTGGTGAACAAATCTTTTTCACCTGTCATGTGTCTAGAGCAACCACTATCTAGGTACCACTTTGATTAACTCGAAGCCTTGAAATGGTGTGGGCAACCAAACAAGTAACCTTAGGGACTCATTTTATTACTGTTTTAGATTTTGAAGCAATGTTGGTTTTTCTATGCTTGTAGTTGTTATACATTCTACCATTAGAATTAGATTTCAGAAGCTTCTTGAGTAGATCCACAATTTTCTCAGCTAAGGGGATATAAGTCTAATTTTTAAAATTGATATGGTTGTTTTTAAATTTAGTAGGCAGAGAAGTTTTAGGATTTTTAAAATTATTTTGATTAAGACTTTTACCTTTTGAGTTGGAGGACTCCCCTTTAACAAACTTAGGAGAAGTAGACTTACATTTTAGAGGCGTATTCTTATCATATCCCAGACTAGATCTATCTCCACATTTCCTTGATTCGGTTAGCAATTTTTCTAGTTTAGGATCACCCTGAGCATACCTCCAAGTATCCTTCAAACTCAAGAGAGAAGAGACTCTTAGTTTTAGTTTTTCATTTTCTGATTTTAAATTTTCAACTTGGGATGTTTTGAAATTGAAATCACATTTAGTCTTTTTAAAATAATCAGAAAGATGTGATTTTTCTGAAACTAGGTTCTCAAAATCTTCTTTTAGCTTTAAAAACTTTTCTTTCTGAAGTTTAAGTTTTACAGTTATCATACAACTTTCCCTGTATAAGGCATTATAGGCATCTTATAAATCTTCATCGTTTTCAGGGTCACTCCTCATATTTTCATTATAACTTGAATCACAATTCTCTGAGGAAGTGACTCTGGCTAGAGTCATTAAGGCCTTGACCTCATTAGAAGATTCAGGTTCAGAATCATCTGACTCAGAAGAAGCTTCAGAGTAAGATGATTCATCCCATGTGGCCAACATGCCTTTTCTCTTTGGCTTGTCCTTTTTTGGATACCTATTTGCCAAATGCCCGTATTCATGGCAGTTGAAACATTGGCTGTCTTTAAGTGATTTTCAATTTTTATATCTACCCTTTTTCTTCTCAGAGGGTTTTTGAAAATCAACTCTCTTTTTGCTTTTGAAAATTTTATAAAACTTCTTGGCTAATAGTGCGACATCATCCTTTGAATTTCTGCAATCAGAATCACTCGAATTATTTTGAGAAATACTTTTAGATGACTTAAAGGCTATGGACTTACCTTTAGGAGCCTTGAAATTTAACTCGTAGGTTTTTAAAGAACTAATAAGTTCTACAACTCGTATATTATCCGTATCACGAAGTTCCTGAATGGCAGTAACCTTAGAATTGAACCTTTCAGGCAATGAGCGCAGTATCTTTGCACAAACTTTACTTTCTGGAATGCTATCTCCAAGACCCCACATTGAGTTGACTATGTCATTCAATTTAGTATAGAAGTCCATGAATGTTTCACTTTCTTCCATACGTACTTCCTCAAACCTAGTGGTGAGGATTTGAAGTTTAGATTTCTTGACTGTAGTCATACCCTTGTGTGTCATTTCTAAGATATCCCAGGATTGCTTTGTAGTATCACAAGATATAATTCTTTTGAATTCATCTAGTGATAATGCGTAAGTGATTGCATTTAAAGCTTTGGCATTGGCACTACTCTCATTTTTCTAAAGAGTGGTCCATGTAAAATATGGTGATTCTTTTAAGGACTTAGTTCCATCAGTGCCTAGAACTTCAACTGTAGGTAGGGTCCACCTAGTCATTGTTGCTTGTCACACTCTTTCATTCATGGATTTCAAAAAAATCCTCATCCTGGCTTTCCAATATGCATAGTTGGAGCCATCAAAAGGTGGAGGCCTAGTAATAGAGAGGCTATCAAAATTTGACATATCATAAGCTTGAGATCGGTTAGCTCAGGAAATGAATCTAAATAAAAAATGAGCTATTAGGCTTTGATACCACTTGAAAAGGCCGAGCTCTAAGTCCTAGAGGGGGGATGAATAGGACTATGCCAAATTAAAAAATAAATGCGGAATACAAAGATAGATAACACAAACAAAAGCAACCTCAAATGCATGAGTCTTGAGAGGTTGATACAAACTGAGTTCTAAGGACAACCTTACACCAAAAACCAAGGTTTATGGTAGGACAACCTTACTAGAACGTTGGTAAGTATCAAAAACTCAAACTTAGAAAGAGGCAAGGGAAATAAACTAAGTTATTACACCATTCACCTCAAGTGCATAAAAGGAAATTACAACATTCACACACATAAATAAATACTATCATCCACCACAACTCCAGGAATTATAGTGGTTCATTTGTGTGTACACCAACTGTTAGTAAACAACCACACAACTACTCCACTTCTAATATCTACACCCACGGGATATTGGCTTTCACTATAAAATAAGGTTTTCAAAGGATCACCTTAAAACTTTCACAATTGTATCTTTCAAATGGGCTTACACAATTACAAAAACCCCACAATAAGTTTTTCTTGGCTGAATCTCACAAACTACAAAAGCAAAAAATTAAAATACTTATCTGAATATTCCGATGTAGCCTGGTAGAACCAGTTCGATGTAAACATAGATATTTAATGTCCAATCTCACAAATGAAAGGGTTCTAGGTCTAAATGATTTTTAAATTAAATCAACCTGGGGCTAGCTTGATTTGATTTTGATCTCAAGAGGGTAAATCACAATTTCCCTTTTTAAATATAATAGAGTTAAATAGAGATCACAAGATCAAATACAAAAAGCTATAAATAGAATCTAAAATGAATAAGTAATAGCTTCACAATTACATAAACTTATCTCTCAGAGTGATGACTTGATTATCCTTAGAATGAATGAAAAACTCTGAGATTCGTCCTCTATTTATAAGTAAAAATTCTGTTCTCTCGACTGGTTTAAGGGTCAGTTCAACTGGTTGAAGCACCAACCAATTTTCAAAATTTCTAGCGCGATAAGATAAACTTGTTACTCGACTAGTCGAGTGGCCTGCTCAACTGGTCGAGTGGGACTAGACAAGCTTGTTGGACTTTGAGTCGAGCACTGCACGACTGGTCGAGACTGCTCACTCGATTGGTCGAGTAGTGTCCACGACTGGTCGAGTGATAACTAAAAATTCTCAAAATTCTCAATAAATCTAGGACTGGTCGAGAAACACTTTAGACTGGTCGAGCCAGTTCCTGGACTAGTCGAAGAAAGGCCTATAAACTTATACATTGACCCAAATTAAGTATGCAATCAATATGACCTAACCTATGGTCAATCTAAGGTCATTCATACCTTGATTGTGAGTTTGAAACATCGAAACATCAATCACTTTCGATTACTTGAAGTACATGGAGCTTGTCCTTGAAGTCTTGAACTTGAGCTAGACTTAAGGTAGTGGTCTTGAACTTTAGCTTGAGCTTCGAACTTCTATTCTTGTACTTGAGCTTCTTGTACTTGAGCTTGTAGTCTTGAACTTTGTCAACGTTCTTCAACTTGAATATGTAGAAAAGTTCGACGATGACGTGGACAACTCAAAATGCATGAAAATGATCTTTTCAACTTATCAAAACATGATACAGATTCTAAATGGTTTGTCACAACAAAATTTGACAAATCCGGGTGCTAGATTTCCAATATAGTACTTACAAGAGCTCAGACAGAGTTTGTACACACTCAAGCCGATCAATTCCATATTTGAACTGAGAATGTTAACAGATGGATGGCTAACCAAACCGAAGCCATGCCTCGGTTGATGGCCATCATTACTGAAAGAGCACCTACGACAACATAGCATAATGCTAAAGTAAGTTCTATTGACAAAATGGTTCAACCACCATCGATACCTCCCTTATAGCGGAGCATGCTTCCTGTTGCAATTCAGGATGGGCAGAATGCTCCGCTGCCCACTGAGTTCAGTTGACCGTTATGACAACCCCAAGTGTAGTGCTGCGATGTAGTAATAACTCTGTGAGACTGAGGTTGTACCCACATGGACTTGCTATCGTGCAATTTCTAGAATGCATTGGAACTATAACTAGAATATAAACTAACTACTAAATTCATATTTAAAGAGTAATTTTGTAAGAAACTATCAAAGATAAAATATTAGAGTGCCAAGGATCCACTTATAACTTACGTAATGTTATTTTACTTGATTCAATTAGATCACACAACTGAAATCGAAGTCCTATCCTATCCAGCTGGATAATGGAGAGTTTAATAATCATTCACATAATTCAAAACATATTTGAACTTCATTGAATTGGTTCCTTCGTAAAGCATCAACATATTGATCGTTGGGAATTCAAAGCATCTATTATGCCCAGAGTCAATGATAGATCAATGGATTTTACAGACCAAACGATTACAAAACATGTAAGATAATATCAATAGTCTTCTTAAGCATCCAAAGTGTCTGGAGTCGATAATGGATCAAAGTAAACTGAAAATACTTTTTCATTCAAGTCAAAATCAATGAATTGTTTAACATGAAAACCAAATAACTTGAATCAAAGTAAAATAAACATTAAGAAAAACTACAAGCTTCACTTCTTAGCTCTAGCTAAGAGATTAACCAACCATAGACATGATTGAACTATAACTCTTAAAGAAAAAAACTAACTAGAACCGAAGGATTGAAAAAGAGGGAGGACTCCTTGAATCTCCACAATTCCTTGCTCTACTCCTTTTACCCTAATCTATATGTAGAAACTCCTAAAGCATCCCTTTATATCGACTTGATTCACACCAACTTCAAAACCAACTTGATTTTATGCAGCTATCGCAACTTCAATGGCATCGAGCTCCTATTGAAGAGTCTGAGTGAAATTGGGAAACTATCTAATAAAGAAAATTTGAATCTATATAATTTCTCGATGTCATCGAACCTCCTTCGATGAAGTTAAATATTGAGGGTCAAATATTGCATATTAGACCCTAGTTTTTACCTGATTTTATGAACATGATACTGTTTAACGGCCTACTTGAATCGTGTTTGTGTTGCAATGTGAATTTAGGAGCCTAGACTGAAAAATGGTACTAAAAGCATGGATTTAATGCTCATAAATCACCAAGGCAATGGACAGACCGTAGGGGACTAAGATCAAAGAATATACACGCCAGAGATCCGAGAAAGTCACGCCACTCAGTTAAATGGGCCTGAAAATCGTCTAGAATGCAAGATCACAAGGTTCCCACCACCCGTTTAGCTCGAAACTTTATATCTGGCCTGAGGATCATAAATTAACTGTATACGTCAAATTTCAGCCATTGGATCCTTATGGAAGTGACCCAACGGAGAGATCAGAGGGCACTAGCCATTAAAGAACATCTTGGTAATCTATAAGCAATCAAGGCTCAAACTTAGGTGTTAGAAATAGAATGAAAAATAACAAGTACTGGTGAAATTTTGTCTCATTCGCACGGTGCAGTCGGGAGATACGGACGACAGAAGTTGTAATAAAAGAGAAGGGCAAATTTGTAAATAGATGTGTCATGTATAGCACCAAGCAGACATGGGAAGTAATTGTGTTTTCAATGGTGAGTGTTGTCCGCACATTGATTGAGCGTGTGACCCACTTATCGATTGGATCCTTTTGATACTTGAGGTCATGGACCAACATGACATACAGGAGCCGATGGAGGGAGTGAATTTCTAGGACGGACATTGCAGTGGACCCCACCTATTTTGAACAACATTATAAAAAAAAGGTACTCGTCCAGCGGACGACGACACCGGGCTTGACAACGACTTTTACTCCCACATTGATTAATGGTGTGGCCCACTCAATACTTGGATCCACCCCATATTTTGACCCCTATCTTAACACAATCCTACCAACCCAATGAATGGGATAAATTTATCAAAATAGTAAGGTGGGCCCCATTTCATATAGCCACAGCGACGAATTTGTAAAAGAAACGGGAAACAGTTTCCTTTTGCATTAGCAGTGGAAGTTCATCAGTTGGGAGTTGAGGTGGCCCACCACGATCACCCAATAGATGATTCGAGACGTCCATCATGTCCAAGGGGAGGGCGCCAACAAAAACTCTCTTGTTCTTGTGCAACCATGCACAAGAATAAGATTGCAAAGCAAGGAACAAGTTGCCATGTCTATTAGTGGTGTGGTCCACCCAGAACTCGAATCTACTTCGATTTTGGAAAAGTGGCCTAAATTGACACCACGAAACTAGTGGACAGACCTGATTCTTCAGCAAACATAGAATATGGGCCCCACCAAGCATCAAACACAAGATCAATTCTCTCCTGCACACGTAGTCTGTTGCTTAAAGAATTTCCGCAGGAAGTCTCCACCGCCTTTGTGCATAAAGAAGGTCGGCGACCGACCTAACATCCCCTTCTAGGCTCTATAAAAGGAGAAGAAAGAGAGAGGCAGCCATCATCCTTTAGACATGGAAACGGGCAGTCGTGGAGGCATGGAGCGGGCTGACAACAAGAGTTTTCCTTTATCCTTCTCTTTTTCCTTTTGATTTTCTTTTAGCTTTGATGTTTTTCCTAGCCTCATCATGTCTATGATGGGCTAAGCCTCTTAGTTAGGGTTAAGAGGTGAAGCTTATAGTGTGATGAGTTGTGCATATGGCTTGGATTCATGTTTTAATTGAGCTCTCTTTTGATTTTAATTTGATTAATAGGAATGCTTTTAGTTTTTAATGGTTTGTTGTGACTTAAATTACAATGGATTTACGATAGCTTTAAGCATGTTCTTAGCATTATAGGGTTTGTGAATTTAGAAACCTTGTTATTCACCATCGTCTCCTGGGCATTCTTGGATGATGGAATCCTTCCCAACATTCATACATCCCTTAGATTGGTTATGGATTGGCTAAATTCTGTTGTTTACTTTGTCTCATGGGCATGCTTTTGTGATGGAATCAATTCTAATTCTCATACCCATCTTCTATTTGATAACTAGATTAAAAGGAAGTTCATATTTGTGTTTTAATGGATTATCTTCCAACTGGATGAAGATAAGACTCTAAATCCAGTTGTGTTCTTGAATCAAGCGTAGATCTCTCTGATCTCTACAAGTGGATCCTTGGCACCCTAGTTTCCCTCCTTTGAATTTTATAATTTTTAATTAATCAAAATTCACAATTATTCCCTTAATTATTCCTGATTTAGATTACATATTCGCCTAGTTCTAGTTCAAGTTACTTTTAGATTACGTACAAGGTTCAGTTCCTGTGGATTCAACCTCGGTCTTATCGAGATTATTACTACATCACAACCCTATACTTGGGGTGTGAACATTAAATTGGGCTTTGATGACATCGATCATCTCCTCGATGGCATCGAAGAATGCTCTAATATGTCCAGTAACAAAATCAGATTTTTCTGATTTTTGTAATGGGGTCGAAGTGGCTTCGATGACATTGACATTTACTTCAAAGGCATCGAAGTTGTCATTGATGGCATCGAAAGGTCGATTTATGCACTTTCGATTTTCTTCACTTCGATTCCTCGATTTTCTTCCTTCTTCACTTGGTTTCCTTGAATCTTAAACTTTTTAATTCTTCAATCTTGACCTCCAAAGATCCAATCTTTCACTTGGTAATTCTTTAAGCATTAAACCATGCCTGAAGCATCATTTTCTCCTTAGCTCTCAAAATCACCTCGTAAGAGAAAACATGTGTAATTAGATCAATTAAGCACATTCATATTTATAAAACTAATGTATAACAATGGGGAAATATACAATATTTCACTCTCAACACTGACTAGAGCGGGAGGTCAGAAATTTTATCCCTGAATCTCGAAATCAAGACATGCTGGCAGGATACCTTTTCCAACATTTGCCTAAGAATCCACTATTATATGAGGGGCAGAACCGAGTAAGTCCTAATCCACCACCAATGGTTGAATCTCAATGTGTGGATCTTGACCAGATCATACAAATGGTCTAAGAGGTGGCAAGTCAAGTCCTTAGCCGTAACACTATCCTGGTCTACTGTAAGACATGTCCTAAATGGATTGACTGACAACACCCATTACCGAGGAATTATCGATTGGATTTTGTACTATTCTCGGACGATCTTAGTCAGTTGACCATTAAACATGTAGGTCGATTCACTATGCAATGTGGTGAACTGGCTAACAATGACTATCATAAGTTGTAATTATTCGATCATTTATTGACGATAGCAGCCTTCATGTGGTACTCCAACTTACTGCCAAATTCAATCTATACCTAGCAGGAAATGGAGGAAAAATTTCATGCCCAGTTCTTTTATAAGGACAGAGAGATGACCATGTCTGATTTCACATGCTTTTGACATTTGCCAGGGAAATCTTATAAGAGTTACATTACCCAGTTTAAGAGAGCAAAAAACCGGTATAAAGTTATTACAATCGAGGTTGAATTTACCTAACTTGTGCAAGACGACTTGGAAGACAAACTCCAAAAGAAATTCATTGGAACAGAGTTTATGGATTTGTATAATCTAATCAGGAAAGTTTTCAAATATGAGAAACTTCTTCAGGAATGAGTCATGCAAAATAACTCGACAATCAGAATATATTATCATGACCCTAAATATGAAGTTGCGATTGCCGAGTTATTGGCAAAAAAGCCACTCATATGCTCAATTTGTTCAAAGTGGAAACAATTGTGCTGGCCACACAAAAAGCCAGAAGATAAATACTTTTGATATCTATTGTGAAATGTTTGAAATACTATTGGCCGGGAAGTTTATTAAAGTTCCTAGAATCACAAAATACCCATGATTGATGAATTGAAAAATATTGAATATTACAAATGACATGGGACATATTCTCATTCAACTAACAAGTGTGTTATGTTCAGGAACATTGTCCAGGATAACATTGATCGTGAATTGTTAAAATTCCCTGAGAATGGTGAAGAAGCAATGTGATGTAGAGCAGGTCGCGGATAGTTTCATGGCCAAGATGGATCAGAAAAGGCCCGGTTGACGACAGAAGTGATCCGGACTGTTGGACCTTAGATCGGGCGTACCTCGCAATCTGGAATGAGTTTCTTGACGTAAAATATATGATTTTGGGGTAGAACAAGCTACTTTAGCCAACCAACCCCGATATGTCAAGTTGCGACTCCCCAGAATTGCAAAAAACCCCTGGATCGATCGTCGTTTCCCTGCTTTAATTTCATTTTTACTATAAATAGTAAGTTTTAGTTTGATTATAACTCTTTATCCGTCGGGCTGTAGGAGTTGCGCCCAACGTGAAAAGAGCTTAGAATAATTAGGAGAACGGTTTGGCCGAAAACCTTGCGCACTAGTAGACATCACGATCATCTATAAATAGTAAGTTTACTATTTATAGTAAGTTGCGGATTCTAGGAGTTTTAGTTGTAGTTTGATTTTGATTTCTTTCCCATTGCTTGGTACCCCTATTGAAAGGGTTGTGAACTCGTTTTTAGTCATCAATTAATCAATTTTGAATTTTTTAGAATTTATTTCTATTTTCTGCTTTCTTTCCTCGTGGATTCGAGAAGTCTCTGTGAGGAGTCCAGAGAAGCTTCATGGATTCAGAGTAGTTATCCTCATCACATTCATCCCTTTGTCACATTCTCGTCGAATCTGAACATCAACATGGCCATGGTGAATTTACAAAAATTGGATTGACCGTAACACGATACTAATACATTCCCGCCTAATCTGAACATCAACATGGCCATGGTGAATTTACAAAAATTAGATTGACCGTAACATAGGGTTGATCTCAATCTTGATAATTACCATGGCGTGTCAGGACAACCGATGTCAAGGCGATATCAGTCCTATGTAGCAACCTCAAATTTTGCAAATCGATCGGGTGCAGTACAACATATCAGTCAGGACTCGCAATTGTGAAACCGATGTGCCAGAAAATAAGGGCTTAGATTTACCTGATTTTTGGTTTTTTTATTCGTCCTG
Source organism: Magnolia changhungtana (assembly GCA_030180095.1). Taxonomy (NCBI): domain Eukaryota; kingdom Viridiplantae; phylum Streptophyta; class Magnoliopsida; order Magnoliales; family Magnoliaceae; genus Magnolia; species Magnolia changhungtana. The sequence continues at coordinate 794,678 of JASAUF010000646.1, forward strand.
AAGAGGCATATCTGATGAATGGATTGGCACATAGGCAACGAAGTGGGCCCTACACATGACGGGTGGGTGTCCAATCCCGATTGTTTCCTATGGTCCGACCCACTTGAATGTTGGATTTGATGGCATATAGACAACTCACTAGGCTGTACACAAAACTAAAAGCGGTGTTCAATCCCAGCTGTTTGCTATGATCTGGCCCACCTGAGTGTTGGATTTGATAGTATGTAGACAACGCAGTGGGCCGGGCACAAAACTTAAAGTGGGTGTTCAATCCCAACCGTTTCCTATGGCCTAGCCCACCTTAGTGTTAGAATGATGGCATATAGAGAACACAGTGGGCCGTACACAAGATCATTGGTGTGCGTCCAATCCTAACTATTTCCTATGTTCTGCCCACCTGAACGTTGGATCTGAGATAGCGTACCTGATTTACCTTAGAGGTGGGCAATGAAAAAAAATAAAAAATAATAAAACGCTAGAAGGAGGGCTTGAACCTCCGACCTTGTGGTTAACAGCCACACGCTCTAGCCAACTGAGCTATTCCAGCACAAGTGATTAATTTAATTATATCAAATTAGTTCACGTGGACATTCGATGGGAACAAATTTAAAATCAAATTCAAACGCTAGAAGGAGGGCTTGAACCTCCGACCTTGTGGTTAACAGCCACACGCTCTAGCCAACTGAGGTATTCCAGCGCAGATGACTAGTTTTATCATATAAAATACGTATTAAATTCCTAATTCCATTGCTTCACTTTGACAGGCCCGTCAATCGATCTGAACTGTTCATTAAGTGAATAACACATTCTACGGAATACTTTGCAAGAATCACCGATCAAAAGAACCAATCCATCCATGATTTGGCCTTGTTTTCTGTAGCGATCATTTTCAAGCCATGGATGGGATTGTTATGATTGTCCAACAAAAGTGATACTTTAGAATCATAAGCAATCCATGGTGATTCCTAACAAATAGATGGATAAAATTGGTGATCGGACCCATTTTTGTTTAAAAGATCTTGTTCGTTCATATTAGCAGTAATTGATCAAATGGTATTAATATTTCTCAGATTGGTATAATGTTAGAATGGTAGCCCATGAAATGTTTGTCATACCTAATGAACCGTTTAGATGGTTGGGCTGTCCAAGCATCCTAATGCAAATGTTATGAGAGCATTGGATCATTTCTTTTAAAGTTGTTATATTTCAAAATCAAGTAAAATAAGAAGACGTCAGTCTCAAGTTGGCCACAAGGCTGGTATCTGATCTGTAAGTTGAAGGTGATTCCTTACTCATAATCTCTGCAATAAACAACTAGGTTGACTTGACTTTGAGGATAAAGCGACTGTTTTGGAGCTACATGGCTCTTCTAAGTTGGTTGAACAGGTTTAAGGTTTCTCACAAGTTGAGAGAAGTGAATACTTACAATTATGTATTGTCTTAAATAATGGATAGAAACTATTAGGAGTGGAGGGGATACCCTCCTAAGTTTCTTGTAAATATTCTTTTGCTCAGCTACTATTTAGCATGAGCTTTGCTAAGTGCGCATGCAGGTAAAGATCATTTACATGTTAGAGATATTAATTCAAAACTTTAAAAATTATATATATTATAAAAGGAGGGAAAAACTATGTGTTTTTTTTTTTTTTTTTTTTTTTTTTTTTGTGGCCCGGGGGGGGGGGAGGATTCCCACGTTGGATAGGAAGAAAGCGGGGAGAATTTTAGTCCTACATTAGAGAGGAAGAACGGTTGTGAAAGTAATTTACAAACCTTTGCTTACAGTAGACTCTCGTGAAATATGGTACATTATTCTTTGGCCTGCGCACGCCCGAAGTTGGCCAGATGGAAAAATTGGCCTAGATATTAGTATAACCTGAGTGTACGGGTGAGAGTATTGTTGGGTTTGGTTTTGTCCAAATTTACAATTCTTAAAAAAAAAAAATTATTGTGTGAAACATGCTATTCGTGGCCATATTTAATCAGGTCATAGTAACATTTCTTAACATGTCACGCTAGTATTATATTCAAACTCAAACTTCTACTCAAAAATGTTTTATAAAGGAGCCTTTCATTCCTTGGGTAACACTAACTAACTTATTTTTTTTCCTTCTAAAACTTTTTCTTCTTAGTTTGTTTTTATTTGAGCATAACATTGGAGGGTGATTTTCCTATTGGAGATACGGTGTTGGGAATTTCACTGCCTATGCACGCTGTGAAGTACCTCCTTGTTGGGCATTGTATAACACACTGGGAGCCTCATGCATTGGTTTAGTTGTGGGGAAAACCGTACTGGTTTTCCATATGGAAAGAGCAACCAACCATAGGAAGAGCACTAGAGTGAGTTCTCCAAGACAACAGAGCATAAAGCTTGGGGATGGAAGATAATGTCAGTAATCCTCTTAATGGAGAGATCGATCTCTACCTGAGCTCCTTAAAGACAGAGCTCTCGTGCAAAGAGCCCTTCCCTGAGAGCTGAGTAGGTCAACCGCCATCAGGTTGAGCGATGATCTTGGAGCGCTCTGAATCAAGGGATCAAGTCTGACATAGCTGAAGATCACGCCAACCGAGGCAAGCTCGACGATAAATTCGGAGGAAGATCCATATCCAAGATAAGATCTTAGTGTATCCCTATGTGGCGTATCCCTATAAATTTTTACAAGATATGCGATCCCAACACGATCCTATGAACCCCATAAATACTCCCGTTGCGTATGAAGGAGGAGGTAACAAAAAACCCTAGCTTAAGTCCTGCTTCCACCTTTAGTCTATTCGCTTGACTCAGGCATCGGAGGGTCCTCGGTCACAATCGGCACCCCCGCTATCCTTTACATATTGTCTGTGCAGGTATACTTAACAGGTCTACTTTTGTAAGTGGCTACACCTGTCCATCCAGATTCAAGCAACAACAGATTGGCACTGTCTATGAGAACGACTAAAAAGCCATAAAGTTCACACTAACTCTAGCACGGATCGTGACTTTTTCCTCTTCCCCTTTAATGGGTAAAAAGAAGGGAAAGGCACCGACCATGCCCGAGCCTACTCATGGCTAGCTACTTGAGGACGCTCAGGCCACGCAGTCATTCCCCTGCTCCCAGCTACCAGCACAAAGTAATGGCGTAAAGATCCCAGAATTGGGGAAGCTGACTCATCTCCCTCGAGAATTAGATAGTAGTATTGGCCGTCAACGTCGACCGTATGATGAGGCTCCTAGAAAGGCAACATGCACTCCTGATTGATCAACGAGAAGAGTTGGAGGTAGTGACTGAACAATCCTAACCAACACCTTCGCACCCTAAACTGCGCTCCGCGAAGGCACGACTAGGGGGAGCATGCTCGCCCGGACATAGACCTCAAAAACTATCGCGCTTGTCGAGTCTGATTTGCGCCATGCATTGGATAAAAAAAGGCAGGCTTGGGAAAAAGGCTCAAGAAATCATGGCTAAAAATGAAGTCCAGTGGGGGCAGAAGTTAAAGAAATTTAGGGTCAGTTCGGTGATATACAACAAGCCTGCTTAGCAAATGCTCCAACTTTCATCAATGCCCTTCTCGAACAAACTGAACCACCATTTACAAACAACATCATGCAAACTCAGCTATTGTTAAGATTCTAGATGCCTTAAATATCACCCTATTCAGGCTCAAAGGATCCACCTGAACACCTAAAATCCTTTAGAGCACGGATGGAACTCCACGGTGCCTTTGAACTGGTAATGTGTGGCGCGTTCTCCCTAACTCTAACGGGAGTGGTTCGAAAGTGGTACAGGTAACTGAAGCCAAAATCCATTAGTTTGCTGGCCCAACTCAACATGACTTTCGCCACCCAATTCATTGGGGGTAAAGACATAAGAAAACCTTCAACTCACCTCCTTACAATAACACAAAGGAAGAATGTGTTGCTGAAAGATTACATCATCTGATTTAACGTTGAGGCTATCTAGGTAGATGGCTATTTTGACCAGGTTGCTCTCACAATCATGATGGCTAACCTCAAGCGAGAAAAGTTCATTTTCTCGACTGGTAAGAATTCCCCAACAACTCTTGCTGACCTCCTTAATTGGGCTAAAAACTATTCTAATATTGAGGAGTTATTTAGCGCGGGCAAAAATACTTAAGGTGAGAGCCGCTAAACAAAGATAGGAAAAGGAAGGAAGGTAAGGAGGCACCTAGCACAAGCTACAAAAGGAGAAAGGACGACAACCAGAGCAGTATCCCTAGACCTAGCCGACCCCCAGAGAGCCGGTTTTCCAGGTATACCCCATTGAATACTACATTAGAACAACTACTCATGGAGGTTGGAGATAAGAAGATTCTGAGGTGACCAAATAAAATGAGGGTTGGCCCATAAAAGAGGGACAAGAAGAAATATTGCTATTTTCACTAGGATCACTGTCATAATACGACTGAATGTTTTGACCTTAAGGAGGAGATTGAATCCCTCGTTCGGAGAGAATACTTGCACGAGTTCGTCAATAAAAGCAGAGAGGATTGACCAACTAGGCAACAAGAACGACATGATGAGTAGGCTGACAATAAAGCCGTAGGGTAAATATGTACCAACTTTAAGGGGGTGACAATTCAAAACTCGCACACTGAGCCCATGCACGGAATGCGAACGGTGTCAAAGAGGAGCATTAAATAAACCTCGTCGAGCGACCCAGGAAGGAACCCAGGATGAACTCATGCAAGGCCACCTTTAGTGAAGATGCACGAGAAATTCATCATCCTCACGATGACGCATTAGTGGTCGCCATGATCATTGTTAACCATAGGGTGCATTGGATATTGGTTGACATTGGAAGCTCGACGGAAATTCTATTTACAACTGCCTTTGACAAAATGAGAGTTGGAAGGTTGAGATTGTGACCTACACGAACCACTCTGCTTAGTTTTGCAGGGAAAAGGTGACCTTAGAAGGGAGTGTTCTTCTGCTAATAACGGCCAGGGAGGGTATCAATTAAGTTAACCATGGTCAACTTCCTGGTGGTAGACCCTCCCTCAGTATATAACGTGATCCAGGGCAAGTCGTCACTGACTTCATCACAAAATTCTCTCACCCAGCCCCAACAACAAATAGAAGATATTGAGCAAATTGGAACATCGCATGCATGGACCCTCCATGTGGACGAGTTGTCAAACACTCACGTAAGTGGAGCAACATTGATCATGACTTCACCCGACCAGGTGAAAGTCAAGTATGCCCTGTGATTTCACTTTCGGGCATCTAATAATGAGGCTAAGATAAAGTAATCCACACCGACTTGAGATTAACCAAAGTGATGGAAGCCATGATATTAAAAATGTATAACGATTGTCAACTAGTGGTAAACCGAGTCACCACATGGTATCAAGCCAAAGGAGAGAAAATGATTGCTTATTTGACTAAAGCTCGAGAGTTGCTTAAAGGATTCAATAAGTATGAGATCATATAAGTCCCCAGATTGAAGAACTCTAATGCCAACTCTCTGGCTAAGCTGGCCTCGGCCATTGATGACGACCTCGCCAGGACTGTACCAATCGAATTCCTGCATGAGCCAGGTATCAGCTCGCTCGACTAAAGAGAAGCTCTCTCGATTGACCATCCGCTGAGCTGGATAGACCCAATTACGCACTACCTACAACATGGTGAGTTACCTGAGGAAAGTGGAGGCTCGAAAAATAGGTATCGATCTACTCGGTACACGATACTAGGAGATGTTTTGTACAAAAATGAATTCTCATTACCCGACCTAAGATGCCTACAACTGGACGAAGCTGAATATTTGTTAACGGAGATCCACAAAGGTATCTATGGAAATCACTCAGGTGAAAGAGCCCTATCCCATAAACTAATCTAATAAGGATACTACTAGCCCACAATGCATGAAGATGCCAAGTAGTTCACAAGGAAATGCAAAAGTGTCAGCGCTTCACAACAGTACCGTGACAACCACCCGAGCAAATGACCCTGATGAGCAGGCCCTGACCTTTTGCACAACGGGGAGTTGACATCATTGTTCCCCTACCAATGGGTAAGGGACATACCAAGTTCGCTACCATCGCTGTCGACTACTTCACTAAGTGGGTCGAGGTCGAGCCTTTAGTTTGGATCACCAAATAGAAAACGACCGACTTTGTCTGAAAAACCATTGTTTGCAAGTTCGGTATCCCCACACTATCATTACTGATAATGGTAGGCAGATTGACAACGCCAGGTTCCGAGGATTGTGTGAAAACCCCTATATTCGTAACACTATCGCCTCACCTCGGTACCCCCAAGCCAAAGGCCAAGTAGAGGCGGTAAACAATATCATAAAAGGCCACCTCAAAACCAAGCTCGAAATGTTTAAAGGAGCTTGGGTCGAGAAACTGCCACATGTTTTGTGGGCATATGGGACAACTGCTCATTCAACCACCAGGGAGACCCCCTTTTCTCTAGCCTTCGGCGTGAAGGCAGTAGTCCCAATGGAAATTGGAATCCCTTAAGGGAAAATCGAGCTATTCGATCTAGGGGAGAACAATGCACAGATGCTGTTGAATCTCAACTTACTCAAAAAACTCAGGGAGAGAGCACAAGTGAGAGTCGCCACATATTTGTAGAGAGTTACTCAGTATTACAACTCACGGATTAAAATGCGAAGATTTAGAGCAGGAGATCTAGTACTTCGAGAGATCTTTCAGAGTACCAAGGAGCCCGACTCAGGAGCCCTAGGACCGAGCTGAGAAGGGGCCTATGGGTCATCGGTATAGTACGACTAGGAACAGACCGGTTGGAGGACATGCGTGTGCGAGCTTTGCCCCATCCATGGAATGCCGAGCACCTAAAACTCTACTATCAATGAGATTTTATCCAAGAAATTCAATAGAGACACCTCAGCGTACCAAGGCAACAATGCACCTCAGGTGCCTGCTAGTTATAAACCTACCTTTATGAATGAAAGGAAAAAGTTCTTTTTCTCTCGACCATCAATCCACTATCCCTAAGTGACTAGCACAAATGAAGATATGTAAGCTACACTATACATTCTAAACATGAGACAACACAAAAAATCTGAGCAAAAATTCCTTGTTATTAATAAGAGAAAATATTACAAGGTTATTACCTAAAAGAAAAATTAAAATACAAAATAAATGAAGCTTAAGTCTGCGAGGTCTCTTCGGCCTCGAGAGCGATAACTTCAGAGACCTTAGCAGCATCGTCGTCCAGATAGCACAAGTCGAGCTCGGGGTATCGGCGTTGAACCTCCTCTCGACAATTCTGGAAGCCAACGCTGAATGTCTCCTCCAGCTCTTTCGTGTGCCCCTCGGAGGCCTTGTAAGCCTCCACAACAGCCGCTTCTCTTGTGGGAATCTTGACTTCGACCCCCACCACCCTGGCCTTGGCCTCACTGGAGCTCAACTCCACCTCGACAACCCTAACTTCTCCCTCAACCAAGCGGGCCTTTACCTTGTTGGTTCGTGCCTCCAGCTTGACGACTCTGGCCAACAGGTCAACCTTTAAACGTTGTTCAGTGGCCAACCGAGAAATGCTAGCCTTGCGTTCCTCCAAGGATACCCTCAAGGTCTCTTAGAGGACTTCGACCTTCGCATGAGCCGCCGCCTGAGCCTCCATGGCCGTCAACAACTCTAAAGCCTTAGTCTGCAGGTCGACTTTAGCAGCTCCGAGCTTCTTCTTTACGTAATCAACTCGGGACTTCAGATCGAGCGAGAACTGGTGGATGGTAAGAGCCCTAAGTGCACCCTGTAAAAATAAAGAGAAAAGTTAGAAAAACATAAAAACGGGGAGAAGATTTGGGTCTCCCTACCACAACCAAAGGCTCACCTTAATATGCGAGTCTTTCATGGTCGAGAGAAGGACTTCAGGGTGTAGAGACAACATGGAGTTGTTCACAACCCCAAGTGTAGGGTTACGATGTAGTAATAATCTCGATGAGATCGAGGTCGAATCCACAGGGACTAATCTCGTGCGTATTCTAAAAGCAACTAGAAAAAGAACTAGAAAAAGATGAAAACCTAAATCTGGAAGTATAGAGAGTAATTGTGAGAGATTTAATGAAAAACTTAAGAAATTCAAAGGTGGGAAACTAGGGTTTCCAAGGATCCACTTGTAGAGATCAGGGAGATCTATGCTTGATTCACGAACATAACTAGAATCAGAGTCCCATCTTATCTAATTGGAAGATATCTCAGTAAAATCAAATCTGAACTTTCTTTGACTTAATTCTCAATGGAAAAGTGGTGTGAGAACTAGAAGTGATTCCATCACAAAACCATGCCCATGAGACAATGGCTCACAATGGGATTTACCAATCTCACAATCAATCTGAGAGAATTGTGAAAATTACGGAGGATTCTATCATCCAACCATGCCCAAGGGACGATGGTGAACAACAGGATTTCCTAGATTCACAATCCCAAAACATGAAAAGAACATACTCAAAGCTATCGCAGATCTATTGTAAATTGAGTCACAACAAGCCATTAAAAACTAAAAGTATTTCTTATAATCAAACTAGAATCAAAGATAGTTCAACTCAAATATGAATCAAAGTAATAGAAAATATCCCATCACGCTACAAGCTTCACATCTTAGCCCTATGTAACGTCCTGAAAATCGGGGGTCGAGCAAAGCTCTACTCCCGAGTTCCAACGCATCACTTATGCAACATAGATAATGATGATTGAATGTTGTCCATATTAGTACATTTAAACATGAGTGAGATTATACTAAAACAACATATCATACTCCAGAGTTTATGTAATTTGGCAAGCGAAAGACTGAAATATATGTATTTAATTAAGGAAACGTTTCACAAATTTCGGAGTATAAGTATGAAATCGGGCTAAATATATATATACATGTGTTATGTCAAATTATATAAAATACTAAAATGTAAATGTCCAACTAATCCGTAAACCCCTGTAATCCAGTCGAATCAGCACGAGGTCTACATAGACTCGCCTAAGAGCTGAACGTAGGAGAATTCTTCCTCCTCATCCATGAAGTCTATTTCAGCTACATAGACTCTGTCATTACCTGCATCTAAACCAGAGTCTGGGTGGTGTTTTACAACACCGCCCAGGTGGAAATGAGTAGCTAATTCAGTGAAACTAGAATGTAAAGGTTAACATGTTATCAATTCAGTCAAGTAGTAATGATAAATCAATACAATCAAGCATTCCTAAGTACTCTAATTAATGCAAAGATGATATGTATTAATGATGTATGCCCATGCCTGCACTCCCTCTGCAACTTCGTCTCATGGTCGCGACATGCATACCTTCCACTGTGCTCAACTACAACGCCAAAGGCACATGCAATACGGTGTATGAACGTGAGTACCGAGTTCTTATTAGACCTTTTCATACAGCAGGATTGGGAAGCCTAGGTACCTCCCTTATATCATTTCCCAAACAATGATCCATTCTAGGGTCGTCGTCCTAGTAAACCTCATACAATGTTGTGGTTCTAGGTCACTACAAATGGCTCATTACCTGATCATTGTAGGCCCTACAAAGGGCTCATCACCTGATCATTGTAGGCCTAGTTTATACTTTAGTTGCTACGAAAAGGCTCGTCACCTCAACGCAGTCTCAGAGTATGCTTGAGGTCACTACAAAGGGCTCGTCACCTGATCAGTGTAGGCCGACAGCTCGAATACAGTGTCCCATACCACCATATTCAGTTCACGAATTTGGGTTGCTCACTGAACACTACGGGGAGGCTCGTCGCCCCAGCGCAGGCCGACAGCTCAACCACGGTGTCCCATACCACCATGCTCAGCTCGTGAGTCTTAGCGGATCGAGGTACCAAGGTTAAACGGGCTTTTCACTGGTAAGTTTGGTACCTTAGGTTCAAGTAGTAGCGTCCATACATGGTGAACATATATTAGGTCAATCGGGTTACTTGACAAGCTCGACTGGTATGAGCACACGATGAATTAGTTGGCATGGATCGCATACGCACTCCTCGTGGCCTAACCACTGTCGATAATTACCCTACGACTCGGATTCCTCGAACGTATCTATTGTGGTAAAATAAGTTCGGCCACTTGATCGGAGACCGTTACCGAATGCCTGGACTACCATGTAGTCCCAATCACACTCAATTGCAAGAATACATCACATATGATGAGCATAACATCATTTAACAACCAATTCAAACATTTCAATCATTTAAGCATTTTTATGAAACATAAAATAAACATATTATCACACCTATGCATTTCATACATAAATCGCACAGTTGGATTTAAGTTACATAAAGGAATTTATACACGTAGTTAAGGTGTTGAGAATCTTACCTCAACACCCTTGTAAAGTACAATTTACCAAACACTTACTCATTTAGGCATTTTATCAAACACTTAGGTTACACATTTCAACAAACACGGTATAACTTAGTTATAACATATATTTGGATACGTCCTTTCACAGAGGAGTCGTCGTGCCTACTATGATTACGTATGCTAGGTTAATAGTCATGTCAGGCACAAATCATGATTCAACTTTCATTCAACATTTTCAACAAGCACATGGAATGCATTATATTACAATATAGTTCATATATATATACACGTAATATATGGTAACGTCGTATCTAAGCACATGTGACAGCAATCAATCATTCATAAATCATTAACTGACATTGAAAGCCTTGAAAACTATAACCTAAACGTTCATAGTCTTCACCTTACGCTGGTAGACTCGTAACGAACTCAGTTTAAACACTAAGTCTTTGTCTACGGCACCACAACAACCTATAACAGGGAATAAGTTAGCTATTCCACTATCTGTTCGATTTAAACCGGTTTCTTACCCAAGTATGGAGTCAGATTCGTTGGTATAGCGACACGGATGAGGTGATTTTGCCCATGGAGTGGCAGAAAAGAATCCCAGGAACAATCTCCCACACTCGCTCTCACTTTGTCTCTCTTTCTTCTCTCTTCTCTCTCTAGGGTTTGCAAATTCGTATGTGAAAGGAGAGAGAGGGTTTAGGGCCCTTATATAGGCCCAAAACTGATGGGAATGGCCCCTGGGTCATGGTATACTTAGGTTATAGCTAAATAGTGGCTGTTTCGATCTAACGGAACACTTCTGGAGGCTCTTTTTCAGCGTGCGGTCGGACTTAAGCTCCCTAACATTGGATCTAGGTCGAGTTAAGGTTTTGGTCCGATCAGATTTGTGGATCGACCATGGCAAACCAGTTTCAGTTCAACGGTCATCGCCACTCGATCAGGGCGACAAGTACACTAACATGTGTATGAAAATTTTCCTGATTTGAGGGTGTATTTGGGTCAGATTCTGACGGTCTGGAATCTTAAAATTGGCCTGCAAGCGAACGACCCAGTTTACTTAAATCTGAGTTCAATTTCTGAAGATATTCGCGTTTCTCACACACTTCGCTCCGGGCTCAAGTTGTGCATTTCTGGTTACTATTAGGACTTGATTTTCGAGATGGTTGTCAAGTCTAGCAAGGCAGTCATAAGCGTATAGTTTTGCCATCATCGGACTTTCGACGCGCGGTCCAGGTCCGTTACGGAGTTTCAAAGTGCTCTCGAGAGCAACTGGGTTTAGAGATTGATCTCATGTTTCTAGGTAACATAGCGTTAGCGGTTCTACTCGTTTTAGGTCTTGTAGTTCATATAAAAAGTGGTTCAAGCTAGTTCTATTGATTGTTCAGTTTAGTACTTAACTAAATTATGCCATAATTACGACAGAATAAGATCTTAAGGCAGTTTTATGCCACTTTTTGGTACTTTTAGTTAGTATATTATTTTAATTATTTTTTTAATAGTTCATCATCAACTCTACTTCATCTCTACCAAATTTCATTCAATTTTGTGTTGTAGAAAAATTCTAAAAATTCTAGAAGCAGCAGCTGTCCAAACTAATAATTTTCAGGCAATTGTCACAATGACCTACATTTAACTATATTAAAATTATTATTATACTTTTTACTTATTTTTATATAAAAATAGACTTATCAAGCTTCAATTTGGCTTTTGAATCACCTAAATCAGAGTTATAATGAGGGAGATATGACTCTTTGAAGTCGAACGAAAAAGTGTAGAAAATGGAACAGCAAACGGGCCTCCCGGCCCGCTGGCCGGGGATGCATCCCCGATTCGGGGATGCCATCCCCGGTCACTGGACAGTTGGAGGATGCCTCCCCCACCCTCCCGGGGCCACCAGATGTGCGCGGGACCCACCTCGGATCCCTCTGATTTGCCTCATTTGAGCCCTCGAGTCCGTTTGATGTAGTTTTGTCACTCGATATTTGAAACGGGTGCATTTTGTAAACCGGAATGAGTTATTTGACATGCAATATATGATTTTGGAGTAGGAAAAAAGCTGATCTATCCAAATAATCTATTTATTTTATGAGATTACATAAGTTTAATAGTCAAAAAACTTATTTTATTTATATTCTTACTATTTATAGGATTAGTGTTTAATATGAAAGTACTTATAAAATTTTGAAGAATAAGGTGGTGAAAAGTGAGATTTTGAAGGAAATGGGTTGAAAGGGGATTTGGGGCTTTATAATTGAGTTCTGAGAAGTCAATTAAGGTGTTATGATCGACTCATTGTCCAAGGACGTCTAACCCTAGGTCGGTGAAAATCCGGGGCGTTACACCCTAGCTAAGAGGTTTAGCCAATCATAGACATGATTGAACTAGAATCTCTTAAGAAAAGTATAAAAGCAACTAAGGAAAGGGAAGAAAAACTCTTGACGACGGCTTCTCCACGCTTTTACTACACTCCACAAACCCTAGAAGATGCCTAAGAACATCTTAGGGAGTCTTATTTATAATTGTGGAACTCTAACTTTCGCACCTAGTTGGAAAACTCTAAAAATTGCCTCAAATTTACGCAATTTTCTAAAATAGGCTTCACTCTGCGTATTTTCACATAATGACCCAGAGTTTTAGAATATGCTTCTTCAGGACACTTTCAGGAATATGTTTGTTTTCAGGATAATTTCAGGATTCCTTTTCTTCACTTCAAATATTTTATTCTCTTCATTCCTTACTTGGTTTTCTTGGATCTTTAGCATGTGAATTCTTCAATCTTGGTCTCCTAAGATCCATCCCTTGCCTTGGTGATTCTTGAGCATCAAATCTATGCTTTTAGTACCCTTTTCAATCCAAACTCTTAAATTCACCTTACAACACAAACATGAGTAAAATAGAACATTAAACATTATCATGTTTATAAAACCAAGTAATAAATGGGGGATAATATGTAATATTTGACCCTCAATAGGAGTTCACCTCCTCTTTGGGGACGTATCCTCGTCCCCAATTCGCTAGCAATGCCATGTGCCTCAGGAGGGAGGAGGATGAATCCCCCCTGTTGTTACGCCCTTGAGAGCTGAGCTCTAGTGCTCAGATGTGTCTTCGAGAGCTCTAGCTACCTCAGCCCAGGTTTCCTTAATGCATGATGGAGACACATCAAGATCAACTACCTCCCTCGGGAGCTCTACCTACCTCAGCTGCTACTTGGCACTCCATGGGAGCGACAACAGTCCAAGCCTCCACCTGGGCAGGTGGTGGAGGAGCCTAGGGAGAAACCTCAGTCCCCGCCCTCTCTACCGCATGAGTAGCAAACCTACCCTCGAAAGTACCGTCTATGGAAGGTCGAGCTGGAGTTGTCAGGGCTATTCTCCTAGTAGTAGCATTTAGCCGCTCTATCTCGACGACGGAAGGCATCTTTCTTTTCTTTGGCTATGGTCGATCTGATATCTCTACAGAGAACAAAACTCAAAATAAGTCAGAGTTGTGGCATTCATAAAGGCTGAACAAAAAAGGAAGAGAACTGTATTTACCCGCTGAGCTTATTAGAGAAAGGCTGAACTTCTGCAGGAGTTGTGGAGTGATTAACGTCCTACAATCTCGTTGAGCTACGGGTTGCTCTTGGGCGATTCTGATATGGCATAAGAAGAAAGTAGAGAGACTAGGTTAAGACCTAGGAAAATTTGTAGAAGAAGAAATGAGAAGACATGTCAGATATCTACAAAAATAATATCAAAAGAACTTAGTATAGTAGCTTAGAGTATCTTCCGACTCTAGAGGGCGAAGGAGGTAGGGACTCAAGATTGTAATCCACCTAGCTTCGCCGGAGGGTCTCCCACTCTCCAGTTGTAAAAAATCATCCTTCCAGCCCTTGTTGCAGGAAGGGTTATTGGTAATAATGGTCTAACCCTTTCTCGACCATGAAGAAAAATAGTACTAGCCTCTAGAGCCAAGGCTGCCCTTGGCTTGGTTGAAGTATAAGAGCTTATCCATAAAGAGCTCAGAATTGCTGACTTGCTACCACATGATGTAGCAACCAAAGATAATTTCCATACTTTAGGATTCAACTATCCTGTAGCGACCCTAAGATGGTGGAGCATTTCTCTCACCATCGGATGAAAGGTAACCAAAGACCACAACATAAGAAAATTGGATATCATATAAGGCAACCTCCCCCACAAGAGGTTAGCCTGGAAGCTCTCCCGCGCGAGGGATCTAGAGCCCCATTGAGTTAGGGATCGCATACTCAGAACAGAAGGCTTGTAGGTTGCACATCCTCAATTTAGATACATTCCTAGAGGACGAGGAATCTGGCTTCACTTGATGCGAGAAGGCCTCCCCGGTTTGAAGTACCATCTCTGTTGATGGTTCCCTGGGAGGAGGGGTAGGGCCCTAATACCTTGACCCTAAGGACGGGGCAGACCGGGAGTCTGTACTGCTACTCATCGACTCCTTGTGGAAGGCCCTGAAGTTCTATATAGAAGACATAAAGGAAGAAAAAAGATAGAAAATAATGGAAGGAAGAATAATATTTAGGCGTACCTGAAGAAAGCTGTGGAACAAGGGTCTCCTGGTGAAGGACGTTGAAGGAAAGATGAATTGAAGTTGGAGGTAGAAGGAAGACGTTGGTCGATAGAGCTCAGGCTTCATAGAAATAGACTGACGAGCAAAAAGGGAGGGGAGGTAATATTTATATAGCTCTTGTGCCAATGCATTTATTCCTGACTAAAGCTACGTGGGCTCGAGGAGATGCTTTGACTGATGCACCTCTCCACGTGGCAGCATGGGGTTAGCTCATGAAAAGGCATAATGACTCGGGCGACAGTTGTCTGTTTGCGATTTGCTCGGGGGCTAAATGGTGCTTGGCAATTAATGGGCACCACCTCGTATCTCACAATCGTCATGATATGTTTTTCGAATATCGCATCTAGCGCCATCTTTTCTACTCTCGCCCTCATCATTAAATGACAAATCTGTGTTTGACTTGAAATTAAAAAAAAAAAACACCAAGCTACTTTCAGTTTAAAATTCAGTTCTTACATTTCCAAACCAGTTTAGGCTCCTACTTCCCAAGCTCATGCATGATGAGCTCAGAAGTGGGGGAGGGGGACTGTTGTTGGGAAAACCATACTGGTCTGTTGTATGGAAAGAGCAACTGACCATAGGAAGACCACCAGAGTGAGTTCTCCAGGATAACAGAGCATAAGGCTCGGGGAGCTCGAAAGATACTGTCAGTAATCCTCCTGACAGAGAGATTGATCTCGACTGAAGCTCCTTAAAGACAGGGTTCTCATGCAAAGAGCCTTCCTTGAGCTGAATAGGTCGACCGCCATCAGGGTGAAGTGAGGATCTCGGAGAATATCCCGCCCCAAATCAAGGGATCAAGTCGGGCATTGCCGAAGATCACGCTGACTGAGGCGAGCTCGACAATAAATTTGGAGGAAGATCCATATACAAGATAAGATCTCACCATATCCCTATGTGGCGTATCATTATAAAATTTTACAAGATATGCGATCCCAACATGATCTTATGAACCCTATAAATACTCTTGCTATGGATGAAGGAGGAGGTAACAAAAAACCCTAGCTCAAGTCCTTTCACTTTTAGTCTATCCTCCTGACTCAGGCATCGGAGGGTCCTCGGTCATAATCGGCATGCCCACTGTCCTTTACATATTTTCTGTGTAGGTATACTTGACAAGTCTGCTTCTCTAGGAGGCTACACCTGTCCATCCATATTCAAGCAACAACAAGTTTTACACACTACGGGGTGTGAACTATCTCAAAGAATTTGACGTCATCCATGCCTCGACCCAATAACAAATGGAAAATGTGATGTTTACATTGCTGTTACATCGATCGTCTTCTTAGGTGTAAAGTTCCTTTATTGTACATATTTATTTGCTTTTAGTTTTATTTTTTCCCATAACAATTATTTAAGGTTCACCAATTGTGAGATGATGTGCTCTACAACTTTGAAAAATTCAAAAAATAAATCTGTCTGCCAAGAGATTTTTGATGGACAATACTTCAAGGGTGGAAAAAATTATTCTTTTATCTGACTACCCTTAAAGTCTTGTACGTCATTAATTATCCCAAATCAATAGATCTCCTAAAGCTAGAATTATCCATCATCTAATAGAGATGGGGTGAATATAATTATCTATGTAAGAACTACATCTTGAGTGCCTTGTCAATTCAGTTGTGCGACCTCTTCTATGATTATGAGACTGTCACTGAAATCTAAAAAGCCCTTGAAAGAAGTACAAAATGAAGGAAGCCAATGTGAAAAAATATAATGTTATCAGTATTTCAAATTCCAGATGGTTGATGACAAATCAATGATACAATAGGCTAGCAATTTTAATCTTATAACCCATGAGGTTATGTCCAAGGGAATTAAAATGGATGATCTGTTCCAAGTGGCTGCTGTAATAGAGAAATTATTGCCATTTTGAAAAGATGTCAAAATTTTCCTTCGACATAATACTAAAGAACTGTTGATGGAACAAAAAATAGTTCATCTTCATATTGACGAAGAAGAGAGACTCTGAGATAAGATGGAAGACAAAAGGAAAGATGTATATAAGGTTCTTATGTTAAATGAGAAACATAACTAAGAACCTTTTTTTTTTTTTTTTTTCCAGAAGAAGGGTAAGCATAGCCCAAGATTCATATCAACAAAAGAAGGATACAGGGACTGTACTTCAGGTTGCCCATGAGTGACCAAAAATAAAAAACTCAGGGCAACCTATCATAAAGGAAGCTAAACATAATCCATCACCCTGATGGTACCCAACCCAACTTTATCTAAAACCACCATACCCCTAATATCATGGGGGAGGTCCCTCATTGCATTAAAACACTGATTACCTTGGAGCTTGCTACTTAGTCGAGCCAGGCCATCTGCCGGGCCGTTCCCCTCTCTCTTAATGTGGGCAAAACGAAAAAGGCCCCTCATGTTAAGGCTAGAGATGAGGGCTGACCATTGCACCCACTTCTACCCCACCTGAGAGACTCGGTTGAGCATATTCACCACCAACTTGGAATCTGATTCAACTATGACCTTCCATAGGCCCATGTTAACACAAATGGAAAGGCTGTCGTAGACCGTTGAGAATTCCGCACTATTGTTGGTGCCCTGACCATAGCCTCTAGAGAATGCAAAAACCATATTCCTGTCTTCCCTCCTGTAGATGCCGCCACCTCCTGACATCCTAGGGTTAAGCAAAGTGGAGCCATCAACATTAAGCTTGACCCACCAACTCAAGGAAAAGAGACTTAAGCCCAAGCATAAGAATAAAAAAAGTGGCAACCAAAATAAATCAACTGGTTCGTTTATTTGTGGAAAACCGGTTCATTTTGCAAGAAATTGCTATAAAGACAAAAAAAAAAACCCAATACCTACACCTTAAGCAAACCTAACCGAAGAGTTCTTCTTTAGCCTATAGAAGGGCTATGGGCATAGACAACCCACGATAGACCTCGCATACAGCCACATTAATTCAACTCTAGTAGTTCTATGCTGGACGATGACATCATCTTGTTGAAATGAGGAAGTAAAAAACCAATAGAAGGCTTTGTAGCCCACATAGAGACCTTTGCACCACAAGACTGCCAAGGCAATCACAGAGTCCCACACCTCCAAATGCTAGGAAATCAAATCCATGCGCTCATAAATACCCACCATGGGCACATATTTCAAGGATCATTTGACCAATTAACACACAAGATAAAGAAAAGAGTAAGATGCAAAGAACTAAGCAGGACTAGGACCTTAATAAGATGTTAAGCACTAATTAAGACTAGGACCTCGAAACTTTAGATACAGACACTCATAAGGAGAGCCTCACTTGCCTGAACCTTTCATCCCTTCATTGGAAACACCCCGCATAATGAACTAGGGATCCCATTGAAGGGAAGGCCTTGCCCCATGCTCATAGGCCTCATAATGCAAGCTTTGATGCCATGCACCAATCATATTAGATCGAGCTCTATGCTAATATGCAAACCCACCCGTAGTATCTGCGGATAGGCATAAAGTTCTTCTTTAGCCTACAGAAGGGCTATAAAAGTGAATAACCCACGATGGACCTCTCATACAACCTATAACACCCCGAACTTTTCAATACCCGAGTATTAAAAGTTCTTGAGTGTTACCATAAAGTTTAACTTGGTATGTACATGTGTTCGATACCAATTTAGCTATCCCAACTTTACATCAATTCTCCAACATGAATATGACCATTGAGATAATCTTCATCCATAGATTAAGCCATCTGACCATTAATTTTAATACATGACCATCATATATCTAAGTATTCTCACCTGTCCATCATAACCAATTGCTCGGTCAAATATTCACTGCTAGATAGAAGCATCTGACATGTCTACTTTGATTTTGGACCACTCGATCATAGTAAACTAGCTACTTGATCTCTACATCCATTTGTAAACACATTGGATTAAGATTCTGATTTGTTTATCTTATTTGCCACTTATGAATAGACTTAACCCACCATTAAAAGTACAATGTGTGAAACTCACTTATGCGAATAAGTCACTCGGATCTAATGGTACCCATGTCCTACCTCTTGATCACCTCAAAAACTCACTTGTGTTCATCCGTTTACACAATTGATCATACATACACCTATATACATGGTTATAGTACTAACCATCCAGTCTTCCTATTTTTAGCATGTCATCTGACCGTCCATCGTATTTAGATCCCCCAAACGGGCCATCAAAATATTAGGATAATTCAGTCATTATAGAGATCTTATGTTATATGTCCAAATCACTAGGTAAGGTTTTAATTAGATGTGTACAACCAAGTTCCTGAATCACAAAGTGTGTTAGCCATTTAAAAGAGCGTCTTGGGCATCCTTGGGAGATCAGGGCCCAAACTGGACGATGGAAAGAGCACGAAAAATGAAGAATGCCTGCCAAATTTCAAGCATTCGGACGGTGCATTTTGACGTAACAAACGTCAAAAGTTGGTCAAGAAATGAATGACAAAATTGTTAATAATTAATACCATTGGATGTCACTGTTGATGCTTAGCTCAATCGGACCGTGTGGCCCACCCGATCAATAGATTTATTTCATTTTCGGACTCACATCCTAAAATGGCGTGTTAAACTCAATGAACTGAGTGGATCATTGTTGAGGCTCAAATATTGCATATTAGACCTGATTTTACAAACATGATAATGTTTAACGTTCTATTTTAATCATGTTTTTGTTACAAGGTGAATTCAAGAGCTTGGATTGAAAAAGGATACTACAGGCATGGATTTAATGCTCAAGAATCACCAAGGCAAGGGACGGATCTTAGGGGACCAATATTTAAGAATTCATATGCCAAAGATTCGAGAAAACCCAATCATTGAAGATAAAGAGTCTTGGAAATCGTCCTAAATGTAAGATCACAAGGTTTCCACCATCCGTTTGACTCAAAACTTTATATTTGGCTTGAGGATCATAAAGTAACCGTACACGTAAAATTTCAACCATTGGATCTTCATGGAAGTGGCCCAATGGACAGATCAGCCACTAAATCACTGATTTGGGGCCCACCTGATATCTGGATATGCTTCAATTTTGGTCTCAACCACTTAAATTAGATGGAGAAACGAATGGATGATGTAGATTACGTAAAGGACATCTCGGAGGGTCCCATGTAAGGCTCGTATCCTAGATCGTACCGTTCTTGAGACTCTCGTGGTCCTCCCTATAGAATTTCGACGACTCGCGACTTATAATCGACATTTGCACATGACCCTAAGTCACAACCTATAGATCTGAATTGACTTGACCCGAGACTTGTACCTTTGCGACCGCGTCATCGCTGTGGTTCCAATGCCCCGTCTCGCACACTAATGTGATATCAGGCCAGGAGTTGTGGGCCACCCAAGAGAATCTCTACTAAACATCACATCAATCAATCAATCACTAGTCAAGTACAACCCATCACTCACCCATACCTCTCCCACCAACTAGTCAAAGCAACCCATGCTTAGCCCATTCATCTCATCCTAAAAGTCGAAGAGACCCATGCTTCCCATGTCATACACATCACTCCGCTCTCCCTCATTTCTCACTCCATTCCAAGCTACCAAAGAGAGGAAACGTCCAAGCAATTCCTAAGGAGAGGAGAAGCTAGGTGTGGCCCACTCCCTACCACCCAATCTCCCATCCTAGCCATCCAACCTTCATCAACTCCATCAAAAGGAGAGCTTAGGAGCTTAGCATTCCAAGGAGCCAAGGAGGAGCAAAATCGGTGGGTGTTCATAGCCTTAGAACTTGATTTTGATGTTAAGGCCCATTTGTGATGGGACCCATTTTGATGTATGTGTTGTGAACAAAGAGGGGCCCATAGTGGCGGGGTCCCTTCACTACGCCGTCTCTCTCTCTCTCTCTCTCTCTCTCTCTCTCTCTCTCTCTCCCTCTCCCTCTTTCATTTTTTATGGTGATGATGTGTGTGGCACACCTAATGTTGCTTGTATAGGAAATCCACACCATCCAGGCCATGTGGCCGCATGGTTTATGTGTTTTATCCAAGCTGGTCATCAGCTGTGGGGCCCGCCTTGATAGCATGTGGTATCCACGTGTGTGGACCCACATAATCTGCATCGTCCATCTGTTGGGCTGCTAGGTAGTAGCCTAGCAGCATTTAATTGCTGCAATTGCCATCAGCAAGCTCTGAGGGGCCGTTTGATGTATGTGATTTACCCATGCTGGTCAGTGGTAGTGGGGCCCACATGCCATGTGCATGAAATCCAGACCGTCCATTTGTTGTGGGTCTCACGCAGCATGCAGCTGCTGCTGCATTCATGTCAGCAACCGTGGACCCCACACGTAGGACCACTGAAATGCATGTGTTGAATACCCTCACCATCCAACACCTGGACGGTGGGACCCACCCTAATATATGGGTTCTATCCTCATCGTCCAGCTGTATGGATGGTGGGATGCACCATGATATGTGTGTCTTATCTCCACCATCTAGTGATCTGGACGGTGGAAACACTGTGATGTAAGTGCTTTATCTACACCGTCCGTCTATGGAGCCCACCTGATGTGTGCTGTGTCCAGCACATGCACGTGGACCCCACCAGATGTATGTGTTGTATCTGTACACCGTCCATCCACAGTGGGAGCCCACCTTAATGTATGTGTTCTCTTCGCTGTTCATCTGTTCTGGCAGCGGGTGAGGCCCACCTTGATGTATGTATTCCGTATCCGCATCGTCCATTGCTGGATGGTGCTATGTGCGGCCTACCCATGATGTATGTTTTAGCCATGCCATGCAGTTTGCTGGACGTGTGGCCCACTTGATGTATGTTGAACATCCATGTTGTTCATCTGGTGGGCCCATTTGGAAGGTGCAGGCCCCCCAGCTGTGAGGCCCATTGATGAGGCCCGATGTGATGCATATATGGCCCATATGATGAGGCCCATTATGATGTATGAGAGGCCCATTTGGCAAGGCCCATTGTGATGTATTTGCGGTCCGTGAATGGAGTCCATTGTGATGCACATACGGCACGTATATGAGGCCCATTGTGACGTATTTGAGGCACATGGATGAGGCCCATTGTGATGTATTTGAGGCCCAGGTATGAAGCCATCGTGATATATTCGAGGCCCATGGGTTGTGTCCCACTTGATGTGTATGAGGTCTATGTGATGCGGCCCATTATGATATGTGAAGCCCATGTGATGAGGCCCATTATAATGTATATGTGGCCCATGAGTGAGGCCCGATGTATTGTATTTGAGGCCCATAGATGAGGCCCATTGTGATGTATATTGGGCCCAAGTGATGAGGCCCATTGTGAGACATTTGAGGGCTAGGCGATGAGGCCCATTATGATGTATATTAGGCCCGTGTGAGCGGCCCATTATGATGTATATTAGCCCCTTTGTGTGAGGCCCATTATGTTGTGTACGAGGCCCATGTGATGAGGCCCATTGTGATGTATGAGACCCTTGTGTAAGGCCTATTGAGATTGTATATGAGGCATATGTGATGCGGCCCATTGATGTATATGAGGCCCATGCGATGCGGCCCACTTGATGTATATGAGGCCCATGTGATGCGGCTCACTCAACAATGTATGAGACCCTTGTGTAAGGACCATTGAGATTGTATGTGACCCATTATGTTGTGTATGAGGCCCTTATGTGAGGCCATGGACCCACTATACATTAGGCTCTATATGGGCCACTCCTTGAGACTAATGTTGGTTAAATGTCCACATTGATGGCAATGATGGTTAAATGTCCACATTGTGACCTTCCCTTAGGCCCTTTATTAGGCCGATTATCGACACTGATTATGAGTACGTGATGGTATAACATCATGACACGTGCTCATACGCATCATCTACATGCTTGATATGAGTGATTGATCATAACACTGCCATTGGACAGATTATTATGGGACTTCCTGAGAGATAGAGTTTCCCTACATGAGCGCGTGGTATGCACAGGTTTGATACATGACTGGATGGTATGACTCATGCATCTCGCATTCTGTGATATGACCAATGTACGCCTTAGCGACATCAGGGTCGTGGCCTTCACAGGCATGTCATGGATGACCAGATGAGACACCAAAAATGTTTGGTTCTAGCATACGGGCGCGATAGATGTCCCTGGGTGAAAATCCCTAAACCCCCAAGGCCATGGGATGCTCCAACGTTTAGATCGAGTAGATGTCATGAGCGCACGAGGGCCGTATACCAGTAGGCCGCGTCTCCTACTGTGTCGTGGTCAGTTGGAAGGGGGTGTGACCTTACCCACCTGAGTGAGGGGGCAATATCTAGGTTGAGTTTGACCAACTTGAGGAATGGGTCCGCTATCGACGAGTCGGGCCCGATATTGGCAGGCGGATAGTGAGGTCTCTTCCACTTACCTAGTTGTGTGCTCGGATAGGGGCGACAAGTTGACGTAAAGTGTACTAGACCTCGGTGATGATCCCAAAATGTACGGCACTGATATGTGGACTTACTGAGCAGGAGTCACGTACCTAGTATTTGACTCATTCATTCATTCATTCACTATCCACTCGGGCTGGTGGTACATAACCAAACCATTATGTGTATCTTCGCAATGGCCAGGATTTCGGTTGGGGCACGCCACCAACCTGAGATCAGGAGTTTACCACATTGAGTCTAACTATCCAAATTTAGGTATGAGATTGGTTTGGATAGAAGTCCCTTGTGATGAACCCCACAGCTTATGATACCTTGTTCTATCATCCCGACTACACACTTCAGCTTCGTCATTTATTTGCATTGCATATTGCATTTCACCCTTAATATATAACATTTGGGTTACTATGATTCTGCATTGCATGGCCTAGATATATCATTAGCCTATTATATTTTGCATCGCATAGCCTGGATAAGGCTGATGGTATTTATGGACTTACCGGCATGTTTTCGCATTGCTCTGATATTGCATACTTGGCACTTACCTTGCGCACACACTTACACCACCCTCTAAGCTTTCTATAAGCTTATGCATGATAGATGCGTGCGAGTGGCGTTAGGTCGCAGCAGCATTGAGCTTAGAGCGTGCAACTATCTTTTGGAGCTTTGATTTTCGATATATGTATATTTCCCTTTCAGCATTGTATTCAATTGTTTATATTAGTGGATATGTGATGATGATGTTGCCTTTATGATTTGGGTAAACTTGTGGTTTGCTTCTTATGAGATAAATGTACGTTGGAAAATCCTCCTTTTAGGATCCCAGGATCGAAAATCTGGCGTATGGGCTCTGGGAGCCGAGAATGGGGTACTACGGAGGCTGTCGGCACCGAATTCGGTAATCGAGAATTTTGTGAGCCCGGTTTCTGAGTTTGGGGCGTGACACCCCACCTGTGATGATGTGCACGTCCTGTGCATGCACTTGACGTGCACAGGACTGGGACGCCCAGTCAAAGATCGCAAACCCGACTCCAGCTCGGATTTGAATTTCTGCCTGTGAAAATGCACAGCAGATCACCGCTACAAGGATGGTGGGCCACCATCACGACCTCAGATGGACGATCCAGATCGTCCATCTTATGCGGAAGGGAAAAATAAGGAATAATCATTTCCTTCATTTCAGATCCAGATCAGGAAAATCGAAAAGAAGTCTCCCCGCAGTTTTTGGATTTTAAACAAAGTGCGTCCGACCACTGTGATAGATCTTAGGACTTACCATGTAAGACCCGTACCCTAGTTCGTACCGTTTCGTAGGCTTCCGTGATCCTACCGGTAGAATTCCGGCAATCCTCGACTCATTTCCATTGTTGCGCGCGATCCTAAGCCGAGTCTTGCATACCAAAGTCGGCTCGAATCGAAACTTGTATCCTAGCGATCGCGCCGTCGCCGCGGTTCCAACGCCGCGATTCGCGCACCGAACCGATACCTAGGTGGAAGATGCCAGTCTGCGTTCGGTTCGAAGAAACGCCGCACGTTGCGAATCTCGAGGGAATCTCTACGAGATGTCTCATCAATCAAGTCAAGTACACCACCATACCTCCATGACACCTCACCCAACAGCAAGTACTCATGGCCATTCCCTCTTTTCTCCCAAGTCAACTCTTCTCTCCCTTCACCATACCTCTTTTCACAAATTTCAAACCTAACCTCACCTCCCCATTACCTCTTCATTAAACCACCACATCACCTCATTCCTTTTACCCTTACTCTTCTCTCTCTCATTCCATTTCTCATCTCCCAAAACACCCACACGTCCAACCTCCTCTCCCTCCCAAACACCAAGTGTGGCTCACTTTCCCTTACTCTCACATCTTCCATCTCAACCGTTGGATCATCATCAACCACCATTGAAAGAGGAGGCTAGGAGCTATGGAGGCTAGGGGAGCAAGGAGTGCAAGAGGTGGGTGAACCACCGTTGATTTCCATTTAAGGGCCCACTTGTTGGTGGGACCCATTTTGATCTATGTATTGTATCAATGGAGGGCCCATAGTGGCGAGGTCCCTCCTCTCTATCTCTCCGTATTTCTCTCTCTCTCTCCCTCTCTCTCTTTTAGTGTGATGTCTTGTGACCACTATGTGCAAGAGGATCTTAACCGTCCGATCGTGAGGCCTACCTTGCAATGGGTCAATTGGACGGTCAAGATGAAGGAAAACACAAATATCTTGTTGATCCAAAGAGTGGGCCACGTTCTTGTGGAACCCACCTTGATGTGTAGGCCACTAACACGTGGGGCCACACTGATGTCTGTGTTTATCCACGCCATAGGGACGCTGGATGGGCGGAACGTGGAGTGTGGTGTACTGACATGGGTGCGTACTTGCATGCAAAAAAAAGGGAGTTATTTACCTTTTGGGGTGGGCTGCTCATGCAGGCCCCACCTTGATGTATGTATGTGATCCACGCCGTCCAATCTATTCTCCAGCCTATTTTAGGCGTTGAGCCGAAAAATGAGGCTGATCTGGTTTTCTGGCGGGCCGTGGGATCGAGAATGCTTGCATTTCTTATTAAAACATGGGAAAACAATTGGTTGGGTCCACCAGAAGCTTGGACCCACCTGAAACTTGGTGTGGACCCCTCATTTTGCGGGACTCAGACAATGGACGGGGTGGATCTAGTCATTGTGGGTCCCATTAAAAAAAAAAGAAACGACAGCACGGCCGCTTCTTTGTAGTGTCGGGGGCGACGACTGGTGGCCCTCACGGCTCCAGCCGTGGGCCCCACCATGGTGCATTTCGATCATCAGCACCGTGCATTTAATGGTTCCCCTTTAAATTATGGGTCATCCCAAAAATCAGTCTTATACGGACCTCAGGTGGGCCATACCACCCTAAACCATGTGAAGACATGCCTAAAACATATAAAACTACTTGGTGGGGCCTACCCAAAGTCTGGATGAGCCCGAAACTTGGTCTGGACCGTCAATCTGGGGGGATACACACATAATGGGTGGGCTGGATTGTGAATCACATCTCGGTGGGCCCCAATATCAAAAAAATAATAATAAAAAAATACAACTGTGAAGAAGAAGAAAGCGCCGTCTTTGTCGACAGAGAGGACGCAGCCGCGCCTGCGGGCCGCGTGCGAGAGAGCGCACCCATGGCTCCTGCCGTGGGCCCCACCATGATGTATGCGTGTCATCCACGCCGTCCATCTATTTTGTCAGATCATTTTAAGGCATGAGCTTAAAAATGAGGTAGATCCTAATCTCAAGCGGACCACGTTACAGGAAAACAGTGTTGATTGGAGGCTCAACTGTTTTCACAGTTGAGTGTCGAATGGATATCACGGTGGGCCCTGGTCCCGTGACCTTATGAATAGGTTAGATTTCAAATAAATATTATGGTGAGCCCCCTATTCATGCGACCTCATCAACAGGTGGTTGGAAAATAAATATTATGGTGGGCCCCCCTACTCATGTGACCTTATCAACAGATTGGATAGGAAAATAAACAATACGGTGGGCCCATTATGGAGGCCCACTTGGATGTATATGGGCTGATGTGTTTAGGCCCATCTTGATGTATTTAGGCCCAACTTGGCATGTATATGGGCCTAATATTGAGGCCCACTTTGATGTATATGAGGCCCACCTTATTATATTTGAGACCCCATGTGTTATGTGACTAATGTGATATATGCAAAGCCCATGGGTTATGGCCCATTGCAATGTACGTAAGGCCCGTTGGTGCGGTCCAATGATACGGCCCACTTGATGAATATAAGGCCCATATGATACGGCCCAATTGATGTACTTAAGGCCCAATCGGGTGCAATTAGGTCCATTACAATGCGTGATCCCTCCTTGGTGTAGATAATGATGTTTATAATAAGTAGTGCCTTGGGAACAATGTTGGTTTGACGTCCATATTGTAAGAATAATGTTGGTTAAATGTCCGCATTGTCACGCTCCCTAAGGCCCATGGATGGGCCCATACTTATAGTGAGTAGGCCGTCTAGGCCCATATCCGTTATGCACAAGCCCATCACTATATAACATGTTTAGTATAGATACATGATTCATGATCATACGTATCATATATATGCTTGGTATGAGTGACTGATCATAGCATATGCCTTCAGGCAGACTGTTTATGGGCTCCCTGATAGGTGGAGTTGCCTACATGAGCGCATGCCACATGCATGATGGTTACATGACTGATAGTGTGATACATGCACTTGCATTCGTGTGATTGTGATATCTCCTAGCGACATCAGGGCCATAGCCTCCACAGATATATCGTGGGTGGTTGGTTGGATACCGAAAAATCTTATTCTAAGCAATTGGGGCGCCATAGATGTCCCTGGGTTAGAGTCCCTGAACCCGATGGTACTAGTGGATGACTCCAACGTCGAGACCGAGTGGATATACGAGCGCTCGAGGGCCGAAACCAGAAGGCTGCGTCTCCCACTGTGTCGTGATCGGTTGAAAAAGAGTGGTGGCCTTACTCACCCGAGAGCAGGGGGCATTACTAGGCTGAGTTTGACCAGCTCGAAAATGGGTTCGCTATCGACGTGCCGGATAGGTATTGGCTGACTATTGGCCAGGCGGATAGTGAGGTTTCTTACGCTCACTTGGACTGTGCTGCTTGGAGAGAGACAGTGCCATTTGGAGTGTACTGAACCCTGGTGATTATTCAAACTGAGAACTGTACTAATTTGATGCTCTAGTGAGGAGTTGCATTGGTACGAGGATTGGCGTGCTTGACTTACATATTGCATCGCATGGCCTTGGTATGGCCGATAACATTCACATCTTGTACTGCATAGCCTTGGTACGGCTGGTTGCATTTACGTACTCATCAGCATGATTCCGCATTACTCCGGCATTGCATTCTGAGCACGTTCGCACACACTTACACCGCCCTCTAAGCTTTCTATAAGCTTATGCACGATTGATGCGTGCAGGTGACGCCAGGACGCAACTGTAGTCTCGCCGCAGTTAGAGCGTGCCGCCGAGCTTTTAAGTTTTGATATTACCACTATCTTATATTTTTCTATATACGCTTTGTACTCAAAGTTTTTTTTATCATAGTGGATTTTGTGATGGTGTTCTTGTGGTTATTGTTCATGGGTTATGCTTGGTTATGCTCATTACGAATCAAATTGATATTAGAAATCCTCCTTGTAGCATTCCAGGATCGGAACCTAGTATATGGGTGCCGGGAGCCGAGAATGGGGTATTACGGAGGCTGTCGGTGTGGGATTCGGCGATCGAAAATTTTGTGAGCCCGGTCTCCGAGTTCGGGACATGACATACCATCATCCTCAGGGATGATCGGAACCGTCCATCGTATTACTGGGTCAATTTCGATCAGACCTTGGTCCATTCAACTCCCAGCTAAATCACACCCTCGTCCGCAAGCTACACCAAAGAGAATCGGTGCGGTTTCCAGTCATCAGCGTAAGAGAAATTATTGGGGGATGTCCGGGCCGATTAGAGCCATCCAAACCCAAGGCAAGAAGGCCCCGACCACCCCCAATAAGTCGGATTGGGAGGATCACACCAACAACTCCATCGATTCCAATATTGATGCAAGAAACTTTCGAAAATCGATGCATAAAGGAAACACAGTGCGTAACAGAGTGCGAGCTTTCGCAGGGCGTTCTGGAAGGTGCACTGCACCCTATAAAAGGCCTGACCGACCACAACAAAAAGACATCAGAGAATGTGAGCAAGAGAGGGAGAAAGAGAGAGAAGGAGAAAGCAGTAACGTGGATGCCATCTTGAAGAGTTTTTCCTTATTCCCTTTTTTTAAAATTAGTTTTATTATGTTTTTGTAACGCCTTGAAAATCGGGGTTCGAGCATAAACTCAACTCCCGAGTTCCAATGCATCACTTATGCAACATAAATAATGATGATTGAATGTTGTCCGCGTTATTGCATTAAAGATGAATGGGATTAAGCCAAAACAACATATCATACTCCAGAGACAGTTAAATTACGCCAACGGAAGACTGATCCATTTTAGGGTCATCAATCCTAGTAAATCTCATATGATGTTGCGGTTCCAGGTTGCTGCAAATGGCTCATCGTCAAATCAGTACAGGCCTAGTGTATACTCTGATTACTACAGAAAGGCTTGTCGCCTCTACGCAGGTTCAGAGTATGCTCGAGGTCACTACAAAGGGCACGTCTAGGGATGCCAGGGCCATTGCACGGAATCATTACACCACTCCTCCATCACCCATCACGGCTTCATCATCAAAACATTGTAGGCCGATAACTCGAATACAGTGTCCCATACCACCGTATTCGGCTCACCGAGTCTGGGTTGCTCACTGGTCACTACGGGGAGGCTCGTCCCCCAGTGTAAGCCGACAGCTCGACCACGGTGTCCCATACCACCATGTCCAGCTCATGAGTCTTAGTGGATCGAGGTACCAAGGTTAACAGAGTTTCCATTGGTGAGTTTGGTACCTTAGGTTCAAGCAGTAGCGTCTAAACATGGTGAACATACATAGGACCAATCGGGTTACTTGACGAGCTTGACTAACACGAGCGCACATCGAGTTGGTCGACATGAAGTACAATAACCCTCCGTGTGGCCTAACCACTGCTGACAACTTTAGTATGACTCGGGTTTGTCAAACACGTCCTATGTGGCGAATGAATCTCAGCCACGAACTCAAAGCCGGCTACCGATTGCCTGGACTATATAATAGCCCCAGTCACATTCAATTACAACAAAATATTCTAGAAGATAGTTAAAGCAGTAATGAATCAAGATTTCAAATCATACAATCATGTCTGCTTTAGGGCTGTCAGGGCTCTCGCACGGAATCGTTACACCACTCCCCCATCACCCTTCACGGCTTTGTTTTTGCATTTTATGGAATACAACTTAAACATATATTTAAACATATACATTACATAGATAAATAGACACTATAATATACGATACATGGAGGAAAGCATACACATAGTTAAAGTACTTGAGAATCATATCTCAACACCCTTAGACATTGCAATTTACTAACTACTTACTCATTCAGACAATTTTACAAACACTTAGACTACACCTTCCAACATACCTGTAATATGCTAGTTATAACATATGTCGTAGCGAATCCTTTCACAAAGGAGTTTTCACATGAACCATGATCATGCATTCACGACCAATAGTCATGGCAAGCATAACTCATAGTTTCATATTCATTCGAACATTTCTACAAACACTTAGGCTACACGTTATAACATAGACAACATATGTCGGGATAACATGTATTAGGCTAAT
Organism: Magnolia changhungtana; assembly: GCA_030180095.1. Lineage (NCBI taxonomy): Eukaryota > Viridiplantae > Streptophyta > Magnoliopsida > Magnoliales > Magnoliaceae > Magnolia > Magnolia changhungtana. Next base: position 825,195 of record JASAUF010000646.1, read on the forward strand.
CCGTTCAGCCAGAAGTTGATACGCATGCATCTAGCATACATAGACAACAATTAATCATGGCAAGCACAAATCCATATTTCAAACGTATACAGTATTTTCTACAAATACGAGGAATACAGTATATTCAACATAGTTAACGTATATCTGAAAAACAAAACGGACGGTACTTTGTACATGTGTAATAGCGTCCATGTCAGTAATATATCATCAACTGACATTGAAAGCCTTGAAAACCATAACCTATACATTTAAAGTCCGCACCTTATGCCGTAGAACCGTAACGAACTCGACAGAGACTCTAAGTCTTTGTCAACGATGAAATGGCAACTTATATCACGAGTTAAGTCAGCTATCTCGCCACTTACAAAAATTGAAACCCTAGAACAAGTTAGGGTTAGGTTTTCTTACCTAAGAATGAATTCAGAATTGCCCTAGTAGCGACACAGATGCGATGAATAAGCACGTAGACTAGCAGAAGCGATTCTCAAGAATAACTCCCACTCATTCACTCACTTTCTCTCTCTCTTTCCTTCTCTTTTTTTCTTCTCTCTCCCTTAGGTTTAGGAAATTCATATGGAATATGAGAGAGAGGGTTTAAGCCCCTTATATAGGCTCAGAATTGCCGGAAATAGGCCCAGGGCCAAGGTATACTTAGGTTATGTCCAAAGAGTGTCTGTTTCAGCTTAATGGAGCATTTTCGGAGCCCCCCCTTGAGCCAAAGGTCGGACTTAAGCTCCCTGACTATGGATGTAACGCCCTGAAAATCGGGGGTCGAGCATAAACTCAACTCCCGAGTTCCAACGCATCACTTATGCAACAAAATGAATGATGATTAAATGTGCTCGGTATTAGTGTCATGAACATGAGTGAGATTAAGCCAAAACAGCATATCATACTCCAGAGACAGTTAAATTTGCAAGCGGAAGACTATGATAGATAGATAAAATATATAAACTGTGGTGGGTCGCCAGAGTGTGATAAAGTTACCAGGTTAAATAATTTCAAGTATAATTTTAAAATTTACCAAGTTGTGTAGTATGATCTAATCAACATCCCTGTAGCCCCGACAATCAAGGCACGACTCTCACGAAGCCGCCAGATACAACATATACGAGAAAGCATTCTCGTCGTCATAGAAGTCCGGCTCCGCCTCAGAAGTAGCGTCGCCATCTGCAATCAGACAAAGTCTGGTGGGTGTTCGGAACACCGTCCCGTATCGTGGGAGTGAGTGATCAACTCAGTGGAACAATAAAGCATAGGTTAACATGTTATCAATTCAGTCAAGCAGTAATGATAAAACAGTACAAATCAAACAATTCTAACTACTCTTATTAAGTGCGAGAATGAAATGACATGATGCTGTATGCCCTTGCCAAACCACCCTCATGCGACATCATCTTACGTTCGCGAATGCTTAACTCCCTTAGTGCGCCACATCTACTAAGCACATGCGGTGCGATGATGATCATGATTACCGAGTTATTATTAGTCCATTTCACACAGCAGTATTGGGAAACTAAGGTACCTCCCTTGTATCATTCCCAAACATGATCCATTCTAGGGTCGTCAGTCCTAGTTAATCTCATACGATATTATGGTTTGAGAGGCGTAGCGAAGGCATCACAAAGGGCTCGTCACCCGTCAGCATGGATACAGATCTCACCGTATGCGGCTCAATTGCTGACCGTCAGCTCGAGTACAGGTCTCACCGTACTTGGCTCAATCACTAGCCGTCAGCTCGAATACAGGTCTCACCGTACTCGGCTCAACTCATACTCTAGATTCTTTGTGAAAGACTCGTCGCCAATTACGGACCCTTGGAGTATACTCGAAGATACTACGGAGGACTCGTCGCTGTCACAAGACGAGCACGGGTCTCACCGTACTCGGCTCTCGCCATAAGTATCGACGACTCGAATATAGTGTCCCATACCACCATAATCGGCTCACGAGTTTGGTTGCTCACCGGTCACTACGGGAGGCACGTGGCCCCAGCGAGGCCGACGACTCGACCACGGTGTCCCATACCACCATGCCGGCTCATGAGTCTTATCGGATCGAGGTACCATGGTTAAAAGGGATTTCACTGGTAAGTTTGGTACCCTAGTTCGAGCAAGAGCGACCAAACATGGTGAACATACATAAGACAGATCGGGTTACTTGACGAGCTCGGCTAGCTCGAGCGCACAACAAGTTGAACGACATGAAGTGCATAAGCACTTCGCGTGGCCAACCACTATCGCCAACCGAAGTACGACTCGGGTTCGTCGAACACATCTCACGTGGCAAATGGATCGCAGCCACGAATTCAATCTTCAGTCGATGTATTGTCTGGACTATAATCATAGCCCCAAACATGATAACTTGCAGATAGATAAAGCAGTAATGGATCAAGATTCAACTCATACAATCGAGGTCTAGTAGTATCCGTTTAGGGCTGCCAGGGCTGTTGCACGCACTTGTTGCTCCACTCCCCCATCACCCATGACGGATCATACAACGTAATTATGAATTTAAACATTCGCATTGCATAATTAAAATCATACAATCAGTTGAGCATGTTATCAAGCATATCATAAAGCATAATATAAAGCATGTTATAAGCATGTTATGAAACACTATAAAACCAAGAATACAAACACATGTATTACAAGTACGCGGTTTAAGTGGACAACCTCATGGAGGTAATCATACATGTATCTAGGGTAGTTGAGAATTCCATCTCAACACCGACCTAAGGTTCTAACACTTAAGCAACTTACACTCACAAGCAATTTCACCAACACTTGGAATGCACTATTTCAACATACATGACGTATGTTAGAGGAAAGTGCACTAGGGTTGTCCCTTTACCAAACTAGTATTTTATACATATACATCATATTCATACAGCAAATATTCATGACAATTACATCAGCAAATTTTATACGTATAGGGTATTTTCTAGGATACCCAATTTCAACATACATAGTGTTTACAAGGGAACTTGTAATACGGCGATTCTTTTCGCCAAGAAATTAATTTATATGCACATAATATATTTATACAACAATTAATCATGACAAACACATCGCTAAAATATACACGTATACGGTACTTCTTACAATACCGTATTTCTACATACATGGTGTATATTAGTAAACATGTATTTAGGCGAATCCTTTCACCAAATAAGTATTTTATCCATACGTCATATATCCATACGACAAATAAACATGTCAAACACATTTCCATAAAAATTACGTATACGGTATTTTATACGAATACCTAGAGTATGTGAAATTCCAAATTCTACAATTCTAATCGAAACAGAAAACGGAAAGCACTTTGTACATGTGCAATTGCATGCAGATCATGAATCTACCATTATCTGACATTGAAAGCGTTGAAAACCATAACCTATATACCTAAAGTCCGCACCTTTTGTCGTAGAATCGTAACGAAGTCGATAGGTTCGCTAAGCTTCCGTATACGGGAGTTTGGCAACCTAGAGAATGAAATAGGTTAGCTATGTCCTAACCTACAACTGTCTAATCCCCCAAACAGGTTAGGGTTAGGGTTTATTACCTAGAAATGACGCCGGAATCGCCGGGAAAGCGACAAGAATGAGGTGGTTAAGCACCGATAGCACCAGGGAACAGCAGCAGGGAGTTTCTCCCAGATCTCCCACACTTTCTCTCTCTTTTCTCTCTCTCAAATTTAAATTCGTATGGCTGCCATGAGAGAGGGTTTAAGGTCCTTATATAGTCTCAAACCTCACCAAAATAGACTTCTGGACAAGGTTCACCTAAGTTATAACCAAAACAGAACTTTTTCAGCTCAACGGAGGACTTCTGGCGGGCCTCCTTGAGCCAAAGGTCAGACTTAAGCTCACCGACACCGGATCTACGTTCTATTAAGTTTTCATTTCAGTCGGATTTCCAGATCACGCGTGGCGGACCAGTTTCAGTTCAACGGTCAGCGGATCTCGATCGGAGATTCCGAGTACATGTAAATGTGTATGAAATATTTCCTGATCCGAGGGTGTAATTTGGTCAGATTTTGACGGTCTGGTTGCTTAATACTGATGCGCAAGCGAATGGTGCCAGATCACTATTCCAGATATTTATTTTGTAAAGGGAATAGTGTTTTTCACACTCCCTCGCTCCGGATCCAAACGAATGGCCGTGGGACATAGGCTGAACCTGATTTTTGAGATGATTGTCAAGCCCAGTGAGGCGGTCCTAGTTCCTTAACTTTGTGTTAATCGGACTTCCGACGTGCGGTCCAGATCCGATACGGAGTTTCAAGATGCTCCCTAGAAGCCGGGTAATGAGTTCGATCCTAGATTTTAGGGTAACCTAGCGTCAATGGTTTTACAAGTTTTGGGTCTTGCAGATCGTATTTAAAGCGATTCAAACGGATTTCGTAGCTAATCTAGTTTAGCACTTTGTCTCATTTCTAAAGGATTTAGTCCCATAAGATTTCTGTCGGAGGTGGTACTTAGTCATTTGTAGTTTGTATCTGAAGTGATCCAAGTTATACTACTTAGCTAGTTTAAGATTGTGTCTAAGGCGAAAGTGCTTTGAAAAATTGGAAGATCAAGGTGATGAAGGGTGAGATTTGTGAAGGAAATGAATTCAAAGGCGGCTTTAGACTTTGGGATTCAGTTCTGACAAGTTACTGAGGTATTAGGATCGACCCATTGCCTAAGGACGTCTAATCCCAGGTTGGCAAAAAATCCGGGGTGTTACAATGGATCTAGGTCGAGTTAATTTTTTATTCCAGTCGGGTTCCCAGATCACATGTGGCGAACCAGTTTCAGTTCAACAGTCACCGGAACTCGATCAGGATTACAAGTACATTGCCATATGTGTGAAATTTCTCCTGATCCGAGGTGTATTTGGGTCAAATTCTGACGGTCTGATTGCTTATATCAGGTCCGCAAGTGACAAGTTTCGGATTGCTTAAATTAGATTTAATTTCTAAAGAAAACCACGTTTTCTCACACACTTCACTCCGGGCTCAAGCGAATAGCCTCGGGACACTATCTGGATTTGATTTTCGAGATGGTTGTTAAGCCCAGCAAGGCAGTCCTAATTATATAACTTCGTATTATTTGGACTTTCAACGTGCAGTCCAGATCTGATACGGAGTTTCAATGTGCTCCCGAGAGCAACTGGGTAATGAGATTGATCCTAGATTTTAGGATAACCTAGCGTCAATGATTCTATAAGTTTTGGGTCTTGCAAATCGTATTTAAAGTGGATCAAGTAGATTTCGTAACTAATCTAGTTTAGCACTTAGTTACTTATTGTTTAATTTCTAAAGGATTTGAGGTTTTAGAAGTTAATAAGGGGTTAGGATCAACCCCTTGCCTAAGGACATCTAACTCCAGGTTGGCAAAAATCTAGGGTGTTCTGAGCTTTTTTTTTTTTTTTTTTTTTTTTTTAAGAAGTTCTAGCTCAATCATGTCTATAATTGGCTAAACCTCTTAGCTAGGGCTAAGAGGTTAAGCTTGTAGCGTGATGGGACGTTTTTTATTGTTTGATTCATGTGTTTAACTCTCTTTGATTTTAGTTTGATTATAAGAAATACTTTTAGTTTTTAATGGTTTGTTGTGACTTAAATTACAATGGATCTGTGATAGCTTTAAGTATGTTCTTTTCATATTGAGATTGTGATTTTAGGAAATTCTGTTGTTCACCATCGTCCCCTGGGCATGGTTGGATGATGGAATCCTCCTTAACTTCCACAATTCTCTCAGATTGGTTATGGATTGGTAAATTCTATTGTTTGCTTTATCTCATAGGCATAGTTTTGTGATGGAATCAATTCTAGTTCTCATACCTCTCATCCATTGAGAACTAGATCAAAGGGAGTTCAGAATTGATTTTTAATGAATTATCTTCCAATTGGATGAAGATGGGACTCTGATTTTAGTTGTGTTTATGAATCAAGCATAGATCTCCCTGATCTCTACAAGTAGATCCTTAGAAACCCTAGTTTTTCACCTTTGAATTTACAAGTTTTAGTTAATAATTCACCATTATTCTCTTAAATTTTCCTGATTTAAATTACATCTTCTTCTAGTTCTAGTTCTAGTTACTTTCAGATTACGTACAAGGTTCAGTCCCTGTGGATTCGACCTCGGTCTTACCAAGATTATTACTACATCACAACCTTATACTTGGGGTTGTGAACAAGGTTTTGGCGCCGTTGCCGGGGATTGACGGTTGCGTTTTTCTGAGATTGACTAGTTTTAGAATTAGGTTAAGATTATGGTTTTCTAATTTTAAGTTTAAGTTTTTCTGTTTGATTTTTAGAAACTAACCTAACTTTCCTGTTTTGTAGGACCCTACTATAGATTTTCTAAATCGGTAATCTCTTTCTACTTTTTCTACTTTTTCTATTTTTAGGATTAGGGTTTTATTTTCTATTTTTAGAAACTTTCTAATTCTAGGTTTAGAACTTCCTAATAAGTTTTTAGAAACTTTTTATTTTCAGTTTTTAAAAGTATTCCCTTTTTAGAAACTAGTTTACTTTCTATTTTAGGAAATTTCTAATTTTAGAATTTCTATTTTTAGAAACTGACTTGTTTTGTTTTGTTTTGCAGGACCTTAACTTAAGAACTTCTAATTTGGTAACTTCTTTCCAACTCTTCTTTCTTTCTAATTCTAGATTTCTATTCCTTTCTTTCTTTTAAGTTTAGGTTAGAATCTGAGATTGAGGGCTGCGAGTGTTTCATGGCCAAGTAGGTACGTGACAACACTCGACGTCTCTTGATTGAAGGAGGATTGGTTGAGGGGTTAACTATCCATCGTAGGACTAAACAACACTCGAGATGCCCAGAGTTAATTGAGGTTATGGCCACAAATCAACTGACCAATCTACCAGAGGGACAACCTCAACCTCAGGTTGGGGAAGTCCAGGATGAGAATGAGGTACATTAAGCACTCCTGCCTCGTACTTTGTGAGATTATTTACAACCGGCAGGGGTGAGTACATCCTCATGCATGGTTTTTCCAGAAAATATGGGACACATGGATATTAAGCCAGGGGTAATCCAACTCCTTCCAAAATTCCATGGACTTGAATCTGAAAGTCCATATTTGCACTTAAAAGAGTTTGATGAGATCATATCCACTTTATATCTTCCAAACGTATTTGAGGACTTAGTCATATTGAAACTCTTTCCCTTTTCTTTGAAAAAGAAAGCTAAGACGTGGTTGTATTCACTACGTCCCAGATCTATTAGCACATGGAATGATATGATAAGGGAGTTCATAAATAAATTTTTTCCACATCATAAAACGAATGCCCTTAAAAAGTCAATCATGAACTTCGCCCAAAAGGAGGATGAAACATTCTTCCAATGTTGAGAAAGGTTCAAGGATCTTATCAGCTCATGCCCATAACACGGTTTTGAAACGTGGCGCATTACACACTTTTTATATGATAGTCTGACATCTTCCATGCGCCAATTGGTTGAGACAATGTGCAATTGGGAATTCATGAATAAAAATGTTGATGATGTGTGAGATTACTTGGAAATACTTGCTGAAAATGCACAATCATGGGACACTTACATAAAATCAAGCACCACTTCTAAGCCCACTCAATCAAATGAGAGGGGCGGAGTATATCTTCTGAAAGAGGATGATGATATCAATACTAAAGTGTCTAATCTCATAAGGAAATTCGAGGCCATGAAATTAAAGAAGGATAAGGTTAAGGAAACTGTTTGCAGTATTTGTGCTTGCAATGTTCACTCAACTGAAAATTGTCTAACAATACCTGTCTTTCAAGAGGTGTTGAATGAGCAATCCAATGTTGTGAATAATTACCAAAGACCTTTCAATTGACCTACCTCCAATACATACAATCTCAATTGGAGAAATCATCCAAATTTTAGTTGGAGGAATGGACAAACTGCTACCCCTCAAGGTTTCTTTAATTAAATTCCAAATCAAGTGAAACCTTAAGAGGATCCGGTTCTAAAACATATTCAAGACCAAGAGCTACTAAATTGGAATTCGGCACAAGCATTCCAGGATATCAGATCAACATTGAGAACGCTCGCATCATCTATTCAAAGGATAGAGTCGTGCTTAATAATTGGGGGAAAGGGGATGCTTCCTGCTCAACCTCTTCCCAATCCTAAACCGCAATATGAGATAAGTGATCTAAGCTCTTCAAATCAGATGGAGCAAGCTAAATCTATCACCACTCTTAGGAGTGGGAAGACCATTGACAAAACTATTCTGGTTAGGGCTGAAAAGCCTAAGGACCCGGAAGAAAATAACGATGATAGACCTAGCACTGCTCCATAAGAATTGGAACCAGAACTTCAAGGGAAGCTGATTGCTCCATTTCCTCAATGGTTAATTGCACCAAAACCTCTCTCTAATTCTCAGGACATTCTAGAGGTGTTGAACCAAGTGAAGGTCAATATTCCTCTACTTGATGTCATAAAACAAATACCTTCATATGCCAAATTTCTGAAAGACTTGTGTACGACCAAAAGATGACAAAATATTCAAAAGAAAATTTTCTTAATTGAGAAAGTGAGTGCCATCCTAAAGCAAGATGTGCCACTAAAATTTAAAGATCCCGGTAGCCCAACTATACCTTGTGTAATTAGGAACTACCGAATTGAGCACGCACTTCTTGACTTAGGAGCGAGCGTAAATATGATTCCCTACTCGGTGTACAAACAATTAGGTTTGGGTGAATTAAAACTCACCCTAACCACATTATAACTTGCTGATCACTCTGTTCGTGTACCGAGAGGGATAATTGAAGATGCGTTGGTCTAGGTTGACAGATTCTACTACCCCGTAGATTTTATCGTCCTGGATACTGAACCCATCAGTAACATGAGCACTCAGATTCTCGTCATTCTTGGTCACCCATTCCTCGCCACTTCAAATGCAATCATCAATTGCAGGAATGGAGTCATGAGTATGTCTTTCGAGAATATGACATTGGAGTTAAACATCTTTTTCAACATAGGCATACGATTAAAGGATGATGACGATTTCCACGACATTAACATGATTGACTCTTTCGTGGAAGATAGAACACCTTTGACATTATCCTCTGATCCTCTAGAGACGTGCTTGGCCCACTCCCATGATTTTGATGATGATATGATTAGGGAGATGGGTGCCATGCTTGATATTGTACCAGTACTTGAGATTAATCGATGGAGGCCACAATTTGAAGAGTTGCCCTAAACTGATGAAGTGCCTCTACCATCTAACCTCAAGCCACCGAAGCTTGACTTAAAGCTTTTGCCCTCTGATTTGAAAAATGTTTATTTAGATCAAGATGAGACATAACCGGTGGTGATTTCATCCCACCTTGAGCAAGACCAGGAGAGTATGCTCATATCTACTCTCATTGAGCATAAGAGAGCCTTTGGATGGATGATTGCAGACCTCAAGGGAATTGACCATTCGATTTGTACTCACTGCATTTATCTTGAGGATAATGCGAAGACCTCTGGTAATCACAACGTAGACTAAATCCAAATATGAAAGAAGTGGTTAAGGCAAAGGTTCTTAAACTATTGGATGTGGGTATCATATACCCTATAACCGATAGCTAATGGGTGAGTCCAACTCAGGTGGTTCCCAAGAAGTCTGGAATCACCATCGTGGCCAATGTCAACAATGAACTTGTACCAACTAGAGTTACTACTGGTTAGAGAATGTGGATTGACTACAGGAAGTTGAATACCATTATGAGGAAAGACCACTTCCTTTTGCCTTTCATCGATAAAATTTTGGAAAGGCTAGCTGGTTATTCGTATTACTGTTTTCTTGACGGATATTCAGGCTACAACCAGATAGAGATAGCCCTTGAAGATCAGGAAAAGACCACGTTCACATGTCCCTACGACACTTTTACTTACTGAAGGATGCCATTCGGACTATGTAATATCCCCGCCACTTTTCAGCGATGCATGATGAGTATTTTTTCTGACATGGTGGGGCAATATCTAGAAGTCTTTATAGACGACTTCTTTGTTTTTGGTCTATCTTTCAGTGAATGCTTAAAGAATCTTAAATGTGTGGTGAAAAGATGTGAAGAAAAGAATTTGGTACTCAATTGGGAGAAGTGTTATTTCATGGTTCGTAAGGGAATTATCCTTGGACATATCATCTCATCCAAAGGAATCGAGGTAGATAAGGCAAAAATTGATCTTATCTCTAACCTACCTCCACCCAAGAACATACGAGAAGTGCGATCCTTCTTAGGACACGCCGATTTTTACAGAAGATTCATAAAGGGCTTTAGTCATCTCTCTCGTCCTTTATGTAATCTACTTCAAAAGGATGCACCATACAAGTGGACTAAGCAATGCCAGGAAGCTTTCATTAAGCTTAAGAGCATGTTAATTACCGTACCTATCATGCAGCCACCTAATTGGAGCTTTCCTTTTGAACTTATGTGCGACGCGTCCGACTATGCTCTTGGGGCAGTTTTAGGTTAGAGAAAAGAAAAGAAACCCTACGTTATTCATTACGCAAGCAAAACTCTAAATCTTGCCCAAGTGAACTACTCGACTACGGAAAAGGAACTCTCAACCGTAGTGTTCGTCTTGGACAAATTTAGGTCCTACTTGATCGGATCCAAGATCGTTATTTACACAGATCATGTGGAGCTCAAGTTTCTTCTTTCTAAGAATGATGCTAAGCCCCATTTGATTAGATGGATCCTCCTACTCCAAGAATTCGATTTGGAAATAAAAGATAAAAAGAGAGTAGAGAATGTAGTGGCTGACTATCTTTTCCACCTTGATCTCCCTAATTCCCTTGAAAGGACATATATCAATGACATGTTCCATGACGAACAACTGTTCAAAGTCTCCGATTCACCTTGGTTTGCTGATATTGCTAATTATCTTGTCACAAGTTTCACATCGACACATCAGACTGTGCAAGATAAGAAAAAATTCTTCGCTGAGGTGTATAAGTTCTTCTAGGATGATCCATATTTGTTTAAATATTGCCCAGACCAAATCTTAAGAAGATGTGTGTCAAACAATGAACACCAAAGTGTCATCTCCTTCTGTCACTCTCAGGCCTGTGGTGGTCACTTTTCTACTAAAAAGATCACGGCCAAAATTCTGCAGTATAGTTTTTACTGGCCCACTATGTTTAAGGACACTAATGAGTTTTGCAAGGCTTGTGAGCGTTGTTAGAAATTGAAAGTATTGTCCCATCGAAATATGATGCCCTTGAACCCCGTTCTTATCATAGAAGCATTTGATTGTTGGGGGATCGATTTCATGGGACCATTCCGCCAATCTTTTGGTTATTTATACATTTTTCTTGCCGTAGACTATGTCACTAAATGGGTCAAAGCAATTCCATGCCGAAACAATGACCATCAAATGGTCATTAAATTCTTAAAAGAAAACATCCTTTCTCGGTTTGGAACGCCTCGAGCCATCATTAGTGACTGGGGCACACACTTCTGTAATAGGCCATTCGTGAACTTAATGAAGAAATATGACATCTCCCACAAAGTGAGCACTCCATACCACCCACAAACAAGTGGGCAAGCTGAGATTTTCAATAGAGAAATTAAACACATCTTGGAAAAGACGGTTAACCCTGGCCATAAGGATTGGTCAATCCAATTGATCGATGTCTTATGGGCTTACCGTACCGCATTAAAAATTCCTATTGGAATGTCTCCCTTTAGACTTTCTATGGGAAAGCTTGCCACTTGCTTGTGGAGTTAGAACATAGAGCCTACTGGGCAATCAAAAATCTGAATTTCAATTTGGACAACGCTGGCTTGCTACACAAACTTCAGTTGAATGAACTCGAAGAAATTCAGAACGATGCATACAAGAACTCAAGAATTTACAAGGACAGGATGAAGGCGTTTCATGACCAACACATTCTTCAGAAATCATTCATGCCAGGTCAAAAGGTCCTTTTGTATAATTCTCAGTTACATCTCTTTCCGAGTAAACTTCGATCTCGTTGGACCAACCCTTTCATTGTTCTCAATGTTTATCTTCATGGGGCTGTCGAGATTCAGAATCCAAATAATGACAATGAGTTTAAAGTAAATGGACTTCAATTAAAGCCATTTGTTAAGAAATTTGATTTAGAGGACATGTCCATACCTCTGAATGATCCTGTGTACCAGGATTGATCTCCTAGTCTAATGGAGGTATAGGTACATTTACTACTTTCATAGGACTAGGGTAGTTTGCTTTATGTCGTTCTAGAATAGTTGGTTTTATGCTATTAGGATAGTTTGCTTTCCAGTTGTTCTAAGATACGTTGCTTTTTTTTTTTTTTGTTTAACTCTTGTGCTGACCCACCTTCACGCTGAGATCCTTTTGAAAAAGCCTCTTGAGTCCTTCGTCAGGTACTACCCTTCCATCACTTCTCCTTTTACTTTCGTTGTCTCATGTGCATTACATGCTTATATCTTTTATATTGAGGACAATGTAGATTTTAGGTTAGGGATGGGAGATTAGGTTACCTAATCAGTATTTTCTTAGTCTTGAGCAAATGAGCAAAAATTGTTAAAATTTTAAAATGTTTTCTGGAAATTCTTATGAATTCGAGTGATTTTGAAGGCCATTCTTGATTTAAAAGTATAAGATACTTGTTGTTGGCGATTTATGACTCTTGGATTCAGTTGCCTATTAGATTTCATAGTTAAGTTTGAATTATTAATCCATGATTAGAAGTTTTTAACATTGATTGAGTCATGATTTCACATGTCACATCTGGCTTACACATCAAGGTTTCAGTTCGATATTGAATTGTTAACTTGGTAATCACTAAGCATGGAAGGAACCAACCTGGAGAATTTGTCCATCATGTTCATGAAAAAAGAAAAGAAAATAAAGAATACCCAGCTAAAAAAACAGTTGTCTTTGAAAACGGATACCTGTTAAAGATCTTTAAAAGGTTGACACTGCGTGAAGCCATCGATGGAAAAATCAAAAGCTTGAAGAATAGAAAGGCTGAACTGTAAGGCAAGTTTCGGTTTAGGTTTGGTTATCCGGAATGCTTGTTTTTATCAATGTTATCATGGAAATTGAGAATTAGACCTTTAGTTGTGATAAGTCAAGGTTGCACTATACACCCATGGAACTCAATGTTTAGAATTGTTCTAGTTGATGGATTAATACTTTGAACTTGACTATGAAGTTTATCGTGCGCTTGAGTTTAGGAGAAGGAAATGCCCAATATTGATGTATCTTAGAATTCTAGTACCTGGATTGTTTTTCAAAAATCACTCAGGTTTATAGAAATTGCCCCGTAATTCTTAAAATATTTTTCCCATACTTTGCTCGGTACTAGCAAAATGCTGGTTGGGGATTGTGTTGAGGGTCAAATATTGCATATTAGACCCCAGTTATTACCTGATTTTATGAACATGATAATGTTCAACGTTCTATTTTAATCATGTTTTTGTTGCAAGGTGAATTCAAGAGCTTAGATTGAAAAAAGATACTAAATGCATGGATTTTAACACTCAAGAATCACCAAGGCAAGGGACGGATCTTAGGGGATCAAGATTTAAGAATTCACACTCCAAAGATCCAAGAAAACCCAGTGATTGAAGATAAAGAGGCCTGAAAATCGTCCTGAATGCAAGATCACAAGGTTCTCACCATCCGTTTGACTCAAAACTTTATATCTGGCCTGAGAATCATAAAGTAATCGTATAAGTAAAATTTCAACCATTGGATCTTCATAGAAGTGACTCAACAGACAGATCGGCCACTAAATCACTGATTTGGGGCTCACCTGATATCTGGATATGCTTCAATTTTGGTCTCAAATACTTAAATTAGATGGAGAAACAAATGAGCGGTGTAGATTGCGCAAAGGACATCTCAGAGGACCCCACCTGTGATGCATGAGCACGTCTTACGCATGCACTCGACGTGCACTGGACTGGGACGCCCGGTCAAAGACCGTTGACCCGACTCCCGCTCGGATTCGGATTTCCGCCAGTGAAAACGCGCAGCAGATTGCGGACGATCGCCGCTGTAATGATGGTGGGCCACCATCAATGACCTCAGATGGACGATCCAAACTGTCCATCTTATGAGGAAGGGAAAAATAAGGAATCCCCACTTCCTTTGTTTCAGATCCAGATCAGGAAAATCGAAAAAGAAGTCTCCCCTTAGATTCTGGCTTTTAAACAAAGCAACGTCCGACCGCTGTGATAGATCTTGGGACTTACCATCATCCTCAGGGATGATCGGAACCGTTCATCGTATTACTGGGCCAATTCCGATCAGACCCTGGTCCATTCCACTCCCAGCTAAATCACACCCTCGTCCGCAAGCTGCACCAAAGAGAATCGGTGCTGTTTCAAATCATCGGTGTAAGAGAAATTATCGGGGGATGTTCGGTCCGATCAGAGCCATCCAAACCCAAGGCAGGAAGGCCCCGACCACCCCCAAGAAGTCGGATTAGGAGAGTCACACCAACAATTGTGTCAATTCCAATCTTGGCGTAAGAAACTTCCAGAAATCGCTGCGCAAAGGAAACGCAGTGCGTAACAGAGTGCGAGCTCTCGCAGGGCGTTCTAGAAGGTGTGCCGCACCCTATAAAAGGCCTGGCCGACCACAACAAAAAGACAGCAGAGAACGTGAGCAAGAGAGGGAGAAAGAGAGTGAGAAGGAGAAAGCAGTAACGTGGATGCCATCTTGAAGAGTCTTTCCTTATTCCCCTTTTCTTACTTAGTTTTATTATATATATATATATATATTTAAAGAATTTCTAGTTTAATCATGCCTATGATTGGCTAAACCTCTTAGCTAGGGCTAAGAGGTGAAGCTTGTACCGTGATGGGTCATTTTTGATTACTTTGATTCATGTGTTGAACTCTCTTTGATTTTAGTTTGATTATAAGAAATACTTTTAGTTTTTAATGGTTTGTTGTGACTTAAATTACAATGGATCTGCGATAGCTTTAAGTATGTTCTTTTCATATTGAGATTGTAATTTTAGAAAATTCTGTTGTTCACCATCGTCCCCTGGGCATGGTTGGATGATGGAATCCTCCCTAACTTCCACAATTCTCTTAGATTGGTTATGGATTGGTAAATTCTATTGTTTGCTTTGTCTCATGAGCATAGTTTTGTGATAGAATCAATTCTAGTTCTCATACCTCTCATCCATTGAGAACTAGATCAAAGGAAGTTCAGAATTGATTTTTAATGAATTATCTTCCAATTAGATGAAGATGGGATTCTGATTCCAGTTGTGTTTATGAATCAAGCATAGATCTCCCTGATCTCTACAAGTGGATCCTTGGAAACCCTAGTTTCCCAACTTTGAATTTACAAGTTTTAGTTAATAATTCACCATTATTCTCTTAAAATTTTCTTATTTAAATTACATCTTCTAGTTCTAGTTCTAGTTACTTTCAGATTAGGTACAAGGTTCAGTTCCTTTGGATTCAACCTCGATCTTACCGAGATTATTACTACATCGCGACCCTATACTTGGGTGAACAATCATGCCACTACAAAAACTACAATGGACTCTACAAAAAGATCAAATTTAGGTGAGATTCCAGCCAACGCATGTCTCACGTAAAGAATATTTTAACAGTGTGGGTCACTCACACACTTCTTGAATGTGTGGCCCAACAAAGACTTGGATTTGCTCTATCTTTTGGCCCATGGCATAACATGACCCTACAAAGCCGATGAAGGGAGCAAATTTCTCAAGAAATCATCCTAAGTGGACCCACCGATGTCATGTAAACGAGTTGAAATCAACATTCTCGCTCGTTGTGATAGCGGACGACAAAAACAGAGACGTGGGAGAATCGAATGCCACAACTCTCGGTGCATAATACGCAACACCAATCTAAACCGTCCAAACTATGATGAAACAAGTTCCCACTCCCGCAAGGAATTCCGTGAAGATCAGAAGAATTCCACCAAGCTGAATAAACCGTAATCATTGGACTCGACGTGTTAAAGCTTCTCCGTAACGCAATCATCGATCAAATCGTTTAGAACCTTGGATTTGTGGGACCCAAAAGTCCCCTGTGGCCCATCCAAACACTCCACAAGTGGGGATTGGATGAAATAGCTCCTCAAGACCAATCTGCCATTAAAGATCGAATTGTCTTCCCTATTTGATACAAAAATCTTAGGTCGCATGATTCTGCACCATTACGAGATCCGAGTGGTCCAGATGATGGCCCATTCGGACACGATCTCGCTTCCGAAAGAAAGAAAGGGGAGTCCTACAAGGAGCGAAATCAGTGGAAGTTGCAAACGACACTTGCACTGTTTGGTTCCACATGACACGTACAACGTAACTTGCTATTTGAACATAACACGGACTCCCTTTTCCACGACGAGATCATTGGTTGAAACCTATATAAGAGAACCCTCTAGCAATGATCATCTAACAAGTAGATTATCATAGGGAGAGCAAGAGAGAGAGAGAGAGAGAGAGAGAGAGAGAGAGAGAGAGAGAGAGAGAGAAGAAGAAGAAGAAGAAGAAGAAGAAGAAGAAGAAGAAATCAAAAGGAGAGAGATGTCATCATCAAGAAGGAAACGAGAGAGGAAGTAGAGGATAACAACAGTTGGCACAGCTGAGGTCGAGTCTAGCCAATCGCTGGTAATAAAAGAGGGAGAAAGAGAATCCAGAAGAGAGAGAGAGAGAGAGAGAGAGAGAGAGAGAGAGAGAGAGAGAGAGAGAGGCCAGAAGATGTTTAACAACTTATCGTATTGCTGATCCAAATTCAAGTTCAAACCGCCACCATTGTTTGGAAAACTGCATACCTCTCCTCCCTTTTCCATCTTCTCCTTTTTCCAACAAGGTGTAGAAGCATTCCACCGAGTAAACTCAGTGGAAGGATACACCGAAACTTCCAAATTTCTAAGTTGCAATTTATCAACTTATTAAACATATGACACATCTAAACCATACCTTAACCAAGGTCCTCTTTCAGATTTATTAACTTAGTTGGATCTAATATTATCATAAACCGGGACCTAGCATTAATCCTAATCGTTCAAAACATGTGAATTAGGGTAAAGTTCAAACACAAAGCGAGTCTTTGAGCATTTAAACTTGATAGTAGACGATTAGACAACCCAAGGTGAGAGTTTTTTCCTTTAAATTTTGCAATAATTTGATTTGATTATCTTATTCTTACACGCTTCAAGTTTTATTATCATGAATCATCACTTTATGAATGACTGTTACACAATTTAAATCATCACATTATTACCTTATCACGCAAGTATCGTGTTGGAAATCCTACCCTAGCGATCGATATATTATCGTGGACGTAATGCATTTCGGGTAGCGACCCTCCTAGTCGACATATAATTCCATTAATTTTGGGTAGTGGTGCATAAATTGATGTAAGTAATCTGCAATGCGTGTTACATCACTTCCGGGATTGGATGTCGCAAATAGTCGCTCCATGAATAAATCATGTCACGTAATTCATTTGATCCGTGTGTTGTGCTGACTTGAGATGTTTGCATAAATCCACTTTAACGTTGAACACGCCGACGAATTTCCGTAATATGGGATGCGGGGCCAGCCAGATATCTTTAAACTACTTTACAAATTATGATGATCGTTGAGTGTGATGGACCGCACATATTTTATTAGGCATGCATTTCATGTAGAAGGTTGAGCATACCGATACCACTTTTATTTGTGGAGTATGGGATGTATCAAGACCCTACTGTTATTCTTATGAATCACTGAATCATTGTAAACTTTAAAGGACAACCACCATTATGAGTAGGGCATTGACCCTCTCAAACCATTCATATATTGTATTGTTAGATTCGAATGACTTGTTTGCATAAGTGAGTTTCGCACATTGTACTTTTGATGGTGGGTAAAGTCTATTCATAGGTGGTATACAAGATGAATGGATCAGAATCTCAATCTGATGCGTGTACAAACAAACATAAAGATCAAGTAACTAGTTTACTATGATCGGGTGATCTAAAATCAAAATGGACAGTCAGATATTTCTATATAGTGGTGAATATTTGACTGAGCAGTTGGTTATGATGGACATGTGAGGATACTTAGATATATAATGGTCATGTCTTAAAATCAATGGTTGGATGGCTTGATATTGTTGTCAGAAGATGTCTTCTATCTTCTGGGACGCTCGATTGGGGCCGCTCGACCAGTCGAGGGTCCACTCGACCAGTTGAGCCTGCTCGACTCAAAGTCCAGCGAGCACATGTTTTGGGTGTCCGTGATGCTTGACTAGTCGAGGGTCAGGCTCAACCGGTCGAGCGGGTTGCTCGACCAGTCGAGGCCCTCCTTTGACTAGTCGAGGTTACGCAGATCCTGTGCGGACTACGTATATTTGAGGCGGTTTTCGGACTTTTCCAAAGGAGGTGCGTAAGTGGAGTTTCCTAAACTATAAATAGGGGTCCCTAGGGCTATTTTAAAGTATTCTAAGGCTTCCTAAAGGTATTCTAAAGAGTTCTAGGGTTTCTAAAGGGTATAGCAAAGGTGAGATTCGAGGTTGTTCGAATCGGGTAAGTTCTCTCTCTTTGTAATTTATGCTTTCATAGTGGATTTCTGTCACTTTATGCCGTGGTTTTTTCCCATAAGGGTTTTCCACGTTAAATCTTTGTGTTCTCTTATGTGTGCTTGGTGCCATTGGATTGCTATCCTAGATCTAGATCTGTATGATTCCGCAGTACCAATCCCAACAAGTGGTATCAAAGCAATCGTTGGGGCACAGATTTGAATCTTAGGAATTAGTAATAATGGGAAGCACTAGGTATGATATTGAGAAGCACTCAGGGAAAAATAATTTTGAGTTATGGAATATCAAGATGATGAGTTCCTTAATCAAGCAAGGGGAAGATGGTGCTCTTGAGGAGCGAAAGTCTATTATGACTGATGATGACTAGAATACTCTTGATAAGAAGGCTTTATCATCGATCCATTTATGTCTCACGGATGAGGTTCTCTACAACGTCATGAGGTAGAAAATTGCGGATAAGTTATGGGCGAAGTTAGAGGACGTCTATGTAAAAAATCATCTAAAAATTGCTTACACTTGAAGCGGCAGTGGTATAACTTTAAGATGACAGAGGGTGGAGATTTGGAGGCTCACATCAACAACTTCAATAAATTAGTTTACAAATTGCTGGATATGAAGGAAGTGATGAAAGATGAAGAACAAGCATGTATATTGCTGAATTCTCTTTCGGAGTCTTATGAGTCATTCAAGGACACAATGTGCTCAACGAATAAAACCCTGAGTGACGACACCATTATCTTGGCCCTTTAAGAGAAGACTATGAAAAAGCTTAACGTTGACATGGGGATTTCTTCTGAGGCACTGCTTACAAGAGGTAGAAATTCTGAACAAGGTACAGGTTCTTCAGGTTTTAGGTCCAAATCCAATAGAAAGGGCAAAGGAAAGGTAAAGTGCTGGAATTGTGGGATGGAAGGACATGTGAAGAAGGATTGTGAAAATCCTAAATTGAAGAGGAAAGATTCTGAGGCTTCATACAGGGAGGCCAATGCTGCCACGTCAGATGAATTAAGTGGATGTGAAGGTAATGGTTTGTCTATGTCTACTATCAGGCGGCCATACGATGATCATAAGGACGAGTGAATGCTAGACACATGAGCGTCTTTTCACATGACTCCTCATCAGAGTTGGTTCACCAACTACAGGGAGTGCAATAGTGGACAGGTATTTATGGGCAATGACATTGCCTATAATGTTGTGGCTATTGGTACAGTGCGTATCAAGATGGTTGATGGGGTGAAGCGTACTTTTACTGTGTGAGGCACATTCCTGATTTGAAGAAGAATCTGATTTCTCTTAGTGTACTTGAGGCAATGGGCTGCAAGTACACATGTATTGATGATGCTTTTAAAGTATTTAAGGGGGCACAGGTGATCATGAAAGCGCAATGACTCGATAATGTTTACAGGTTGATCAGGAGCACTTCAAAAAGTAGAGTTGCAGTGGCTGTAGCGGAATCCACCTCTGCACGTGTGTGGCATGTTGGACATGACCACATGAGAGGGCAGAGCAGGAAGGCTGAGACGCGCAGACAGGGATATAGAGCAGGTGGAGTAGCCACCTGTGAGAAGAATCACAAGACATGATTGCAGGATATTGGCGAGGTACATGGATGACTCCAATATCGCAGGAGGATCCGTCTTCTATTCTGATGACTCTAGGTGAGCCTGATGCTGAGAAGTGGAGGTGACTATGAGTGATATGATGGACTTGTTGTACCAGATCGACACATGGGAGCTGATGGAGCTTTCAGTGGGCCGGGAAGCGGTTGAATGCAGGTGGATCTTCAGGAGGATACAACATAAATATAGAGAGAGGTTGGTGGCGAAGGGTTATACTCAGAGAGAAAGGATATGCTTCTCAGAGATATTCGTGCTGACAGTATAGCAAGTGTCTATTAGATCTGTGATTGGCATTGGTTAGCCAATGTGATCTTGAACTGGAAGGGTGGATGTGGAGTCTGCACTTCTGTAAGGGAAATTAGAAGAACAGATATACATGAAGCAACCAGAGCAATTCGAAGTTAAAGGGGTTAAGAAAAGACTTTGCAGGAGGTCGTGGTTCGACCTGTTGCCTAGACAATGGTTTGATTCCTTCATGGTGAGTCAGGAATTGACGACATGTAGATTGCCAATTATAACATGTCTGAAATCATTGTACTGAAGACTCGGTTAAGTGGGACATTTAGGATGAAGGATCGGGGGGCTGCAAAGATGGTTCTTGGCATTGAGACTGAAGGAGGAGTAGGCTTTGGTAATCATAGGAGGAATACCTTGTGTGTAGGTATTGATCAAGGATGTGATGGGCCAGGTAAAGCCGGAGAGCGTTCTCGACGCATCTCTCCTCAAGTTTTCCTTAGGACATGTCCCAAAACTGATGAGAAAAAGCAGGATATCTCATGAGCCTTATTCGAATGCAGTTGGCAGTGTATGTCATGGTCTAGATTAGACCGATTATTTCACAGGCTATCAGTATTGTGAGCAAATACCTCGACAAGCAATATTGAGTAGCGGTGAGATGGTAAGAAGACTACGTCTTTCCTTTTGAGAAGATAGGAGCAAAGGTGGTTGGGTACATAGATTCAAATTTGGCAGGCATGTTCACCTAGATCGTTTCTACAGAGAAGTTCAAGTTCTGTGCAACTTCTCTGGGCTTGGCGATGGCGTAAAAGGAAGACGGAGTGTGCACGAGAAGCTATGATGTGATGTAGAGATAAGAGAAGAGGTCAAGCAGCCACACGGTTGAAGATTGAAGATATGGTGGAGATTGTTGTCAGAAGATGTCTTCTATCTTCTGGGACGCTCGACCGGTCAAGCGGGCCGCTCGACCAGTCGAGGGTCCACTTGACCATTTGAGTCCGCTCGACTCAAAGTCCAGCGAGCACATGTTTTGGGTGTCTGTGATGCTCGACTCGTAGAGGGTCAGGCTCGACTGGTCTCGCGGGTTGCTCGACCAGTCGAGGCCCTCCTTTGACTAATTGAGGTTATGCAGATCCTGCGCGGACTGCGTAAATTTGAGGCAGTTTCCGGACTTTTCCAAAGGAGGTGAGTAAGTGGAGTTTCCTAAACTATAAATAAGGGTCCCTAGGGCTATTTTAAAGTATTCTAAGGCTTCCTAAAGGTATTCTAAAGGGTTCTAGGGTTTCTAAAGGGTGTAGCAAGGGTGAGATTCAAGGTTGTTCGAATCGGGTAAGTCCCCTCTTTGTAATTTATGCTTTCACAGTGGATTCTGTCGCTTTGTGCCATGGTTTTTTCCCGCAAGGGTTTTCCATGTTAAATCTTTGTGTTCTCTTGTGTGTGCTTGGTGCCATTGGATTGTTATCCTAGATCTAGATCTGTGTGATTTCGCAGCACAAATCTCAACAGATATATGAATGAAGATTATTCCCAACAGTCAGATTCATGTTAGAGAATAGTTGTAATGTTAGGATAGCTAAATTGGTATGGTACACATGTACATACTAAGTTAAACTTCATAGGAACACTCGAGAACTTTCAATACTCGGGTATTGAAAAGTTCGGGGTGTTACAATCTACCCCCCTTACACAAAATTTCGTCTCAGAAATTTAATTATTTCTATAATTTACATTGATTCATTATGTTTAAGGTTTCACTGTATTCCTTGTGAGGTAGATATATGTCTAGGTGTGCATATAATTGGCTCCATGTAATTGGGACGCTACACAACCATACCCAAAATTAGGCACATACACCTCCTTTATGGTTAAGCATTCGGCAAAGAGGGCCTTATCACCTCGTGATAAGAGCTAGAGAACCGGCTTCCACTCGTCTCTGGCATGTAAGCTCCCATGGAATTGTCGAGACAACCATTCGTGTATGCCATGGCCGTTAAGAGCCTCATATTCTAGATATCCTGAAGATGAAGAATCATTGACCAAAACTCATTTTGTGCTACGCAACAAGACATCTGCTCTGGTTTTTTTACTTCTAATCAAGAATCATTGACCAAAATTCATTTTTACTTCTAATCAAGATTTTTTCTAGCGATGTAATTAAAGGGCCTATGCTAGACCACAACATAGAATGTAACGACCTCAAATATTAATGAAAACCACTCAACCCGACTTTCTTTGAGTGTATGATGAGTAAGTATTCTCATTTACTCATAGATAGAGTTCGGTATACTCAACAACTTCTCAATTGAAGCAATGATTCCTCAATGTGATCAAGGAAATCCAAACCTTATAATGAATTATTCCCTTGTCACGTCTTGCTGGCTAATTGGTTACCTGATGGCACTACCTCTCATTGTTAAATCCATGATATGAACCATTGCTATATGAGACGCCTAACACCCAACGCTAACGGAAATGTCCAAAACCCATATCCAAACTCTTAATCACGATCAAACATTTTGTCTCATACAATGATAATTTCCTCATCGAGAGGAATGAGGCAGAAGGCCTATAACTAAGTTGTGCTTAGAGGAAACCTAACCAAATAGTTTAATTTGCTTCAATAAGAAAAACAACCAAGTAAACAATTGTTCGGAATTACTTAATTTTATTCCAAGAATAGTCAATTTTTTATGATAGTATTGGTGTCTTGTAAAGCACTACGTTAAGATTCATAATCTCTTAATGAGTCATAGATCAATAATGATTGAACTAAAATGTAGGACTATCCTTGAATGGGTCACCTATCTGAGTGTTGAAACTAGTCACCTCCTATGAGATACAGGTCATCTCTAGAGCACTCAGTAATTTTGGGATTAGGCATAGACTTTAAAGTGCTGAGCTGAGAGTATATAGACTTCATAAGTTGTGTTTATGTGATATTAATCCTATTTATCTATAAGAATTCTTAGTTCAAGGTTACTCCACTAAAGATCTTTGATAAACATTGACTTTTATACACTGTGATAATTTAAATTCAAAAGAACAATTTTAGTTGCCCAAATTCCTTAAGCTCTTTTTTAATGTTAAAAAAGTGGGGGATTGTTAACTTAGTTTTTAAATTTTCTGTATATAAGCATTGCTTTGAAAACGTATTTTCTAAAGTCCCACATTGGAAGTGAAGTTAAAATTATATGTGACCATTCCTATATAATTATTACTTAAGATTTCGCAAAGTAAATGGTGGTCTAGTGAGGGGCGAAGCACTCTTTAGAGCTACTCGGGTGCATTATAGCACTTTAGTGTCGTACGTGGCACTTGGCGTGTGCATGTTGCAGTGGAGCTAGGCCAGGCTATTGGGCGTCCATCATGGCCCAACTCTTTTCTAGATGGACTTATCCATTGGACCTCAAGCCTGATGAGGTAGATGAAATGTCATCAGTCTCTAAGCCCACCTGGGTATGGTGAAGTGAGTTGGAACTATACATTTTATTAATTGCATAGTTAATATATTTTTATAAGAACAAATGGAGATAGGTGCTTGAACAATTTCAACTTTCATTTCTTTTTTTAGGTATATAGAGCTAAGGTCAAGTACTGTGTCTTCACTGGATAGTGCAAGCTCCCTGGAAGACTTGATGGAGTCAAGCTTAGTTGATTCTAGGTGGTAGTGTGGCCAAATCTCTTGCACAATTGGGATCCTTCGACTATCTTCAAGAACTGGACAATGGTATGCACCTTTAAACTACCCATGACATTCCTCTTATGTACAAGAGCATTTTCCCATTCTATTTCCTACAATAGCTATGTATAGCATGTACAGGTGTACATAGATATCCTTGACCATAACAATGCCTTTAGAAATTATAAATAAAGGAACCATTCAAATAAAACATATTAAATCTTCAACATGTCAATGATACACCCCATACAAATAGTACAATTGTCTGCATCAATGATACAACCCATTGCAAACAAATCAATACAAACAATCAGCTTTGTCAAACAACACGTCGCAAACAACCCATTCACATACATTTGTCAAAAAGTCAACTAAATGCTCCTTTCCTTATTTCCCTCCATTGGAGATCCAAATCAATAGAACACAATCAACTTCACTTGCATTGTTACCTATATATCTTCTTCTTCTTCTTCTTCTTCTTCTTCTTCTCTCTCTCTCTCTCTCTCTCTCTCTCTCTCTGCTATAAGATCCTTTGCATTTTCTAGATCAATCAATGATGTAAAATGACCTGGGTTTTACTTAGAAAACAAAATCAGGACTTTGGTAGAGGCTCCCCCCTTAAAAATGACCTGAATAGCTGAAGGGCTTCCTCTGGTTTGAAAAGAGGAACTTCATGGCCTGCCCCTCTTACAGTTGCAAAGGTTAGCCCTTCATAAACCTCTGTCCAACCTCCCACCTTCAATTACAAAAGGAAAACAAATACAATGTTACAAGAAAGAATTAAAAGACAAAAAAGCAACAAAGAGTTTAGTGCTCATGGAGGATATTTGCAAGATATGAAGGCGTTTCCATCAAGCTGAGGCTGAAGAGGCAACTAGATTTGTGCCTACTTGGAACCCATGTGAGATCCAGGCCATTCATGCAGTAAGGCCCACACATCCGTTGAGCACTGGGTATACGTTGAATAGAATTCTGGCAATTTTCTTTCTAACCATCCTTTTTTTTTCATACATGTGTAGCCTACCTTATGAATGGACTAGGCCACCTTACTTTTGGAATAGTGATTTTTGGGTAATTGTTTCATCCTGGTGAGAACATCAGATGCATGGATTGGATGATATATAAACATGCACCCTGGTGGGCCCTACACAAAACTAATGGTGGGCATCCCATCCCAACCGTTTAATATTGTGTGGTCCATCTAAGTGTTACATCATTATGATTTTCGGTTCCATGGTGAATGTGAAGCAGCTTACCTGATGGACAGGTAAGCTAGTTTGAGGTGAGCTAGTGGTTATCGTTCATTAGCATAAACCAAACATTGCATGATCTGACTTGTACCATGGACTATTCTACCCCATCAATGGTCAGGATCGCCAATCATTATTGATGGTGTAAACTAGTTACATTTTATTGTTGCATCCTTGTCGCATACAAATATCATGATGTCTCATTTAGGTTGAAAGCGCCAGGAGGATTATTATATCGGATTGTATTTTAAACCATGAATAAGATGAAATAAGAAAAAATGATAGACAAGCTCACTTACTGACCTGCTTCTTAACATACCATGGATACCATGGAATTTTGGTTGCCAATCTGAGCTGTGCAACGGAAAATCTAGTGGCAGTAACTGGCACAACCGAGTCAACGTCACCACTGTTTCAAGTGTACCCAAACAAGGAAATTATGTTCCCATAAATATTGCAGAAAAATTGAGAAGTTTGGAATAATAAAATGGGACCAAGTACGGTGTACACGGTGTAAAATGAGGGAAGTATCATTTCAAAACTGATTGAAAATGCAATTTTTTTCAATCTGATTTTGAAGTGCATTTTGGATTTTGGCCAACCATCCTTGGGTGGTTTCAAATAGCTGTACACCAAATCTCGGCGCACATTGGGTATATGCAATCTTCTTCCTAATAAACTAGGCCACACACCTGAAAACCCAAATTCTCAAACCAGCAGCTATCAACTCCTTGTAAATGGGCAGAACCGATAGTTCCGTGTCATTCCAATTCCGGTTTAGAGTTTCACTGTTACAAGTATACAGATAAATTAATTAATGGATTATAAAAAATAATTAATTAATTCTAAGGTCCATAACATGCATTCCACCATTATTTAATTGTGCTTGTGTCCCACCAATCAATATGCAGAACTTAAGTAAGGATCACATTAAGTGGACACTCATAGCCATTTCATCAGTGGGATCAAAATGGATGGATTAAAGAAATTGAGCAAGGGTGCAGATTTGACAAGAAAATGTCCTCTGATCAAATGGTTAAGATTTTCCTGTCAAAGTGAGGATGGTTAATGGCAAATCAGATAGTGCCAAGGCATGAAATGCAATCAGGACAGATTTTGGTTCTGAATCATTTTCCTGCATTCAGTATACATATGTTTCCTTTGGGAATTGTAAAAAAAAAAAACACAAAAAACAACAACAACAACAACAACAAAAGAATGATTCTACGAAGCAACACTATTTATGATTGGGTCATCTCGAACAAGTGGCCCAGTATTTAGACCTTTCATTACCGATCCACAGATGACTGATTGCCAAAAAAGTAACTCCAATGGGCCGATCCTAACCACCCAATTGGAGATTTTTTTCCCCTCGATGTGAACCTTTGCCAAAATTGTTTAAAACTGTCCATTTGATGGTCATATATGGGTGGTTCAGATTCTTTATTGTTATAAATTTTGGAATACTCAACTCATACTAAGCCCAAAGAACGAAAAAAATCCAAATTATGGGTGGACCCTTTGAGAAGCACCAAATCATGACTAGCCTTATATTTTCAATGTTGGGAGATGATTCAGTAGAGTCGGTAGAACCTGAATATGGTAGAGCCATCTCTCCATAGTAAATATGGCAGACTAACATGTCAATCGAGACCATCCATGAATTTTCCATATCGCAGTAGGAAAATGGTTTAAAATATACATCTATAGATAATTCTAGCCATCTGATTAGTAGCCTTCAATGTGATAGCAGAAAACAGAAATAGTTATGGGTCAACACTCAATGTTTGCAAGTGACTGGAAGCGATGAATAGGATTATGTTTAGGTGGGGAATTGTACTGTATGATGCGTGAATCCGTGATGGCTTTTACCCCTTTTTTCTGAAACTGTTGAAGTCAGAGCTCTATTACATATTGAGTTCATGTTAATAGTAATTATGTATTAGAGATTAAAAAAAAATTCATTGATCATAATCAACCTATGTAATAGAGTATCAGATCGTGCTTGATTGTAATCAACCTATGTAATAGTCTATTGTGTTGTGCCTGTGGGAGTTTTGAACTCTCATTGCCAGTCCCAAGCTTGGATAAAGAGGAGGATTGCGTCAGGTTGGCAGCCAGCGTCAAACTGCCAAAACTTTGATCACAAATCTAGACAATATGACATTCCAAACTCATGCTAGGGTGTGTTACGGGTCTTATGGCCCTTGATAGGGTGGAATTAATGCCTGAAAGGTATTCATGTAGCTGACCCCAATTAGTTGGTATAAGGCATAGATGACGATGATCTCTAATACATAATTATTGTTAACTAAAACGAGATGAACTCATTTTTAGGCATCTGCCAAAATAGGTGTTTGTTTTATGAAGGTTATTATTCAAAGAAATTCTATGGTTGATATGCATTTTAAAGGTTATGTTGTTTTCTTATTATTAATAAATTTTTGGTATATCATCCCCCCTTTAATTATTTTTTTTAAAAGATCGACGATATTCCTTGGGCTGTTTGGTATTGGTGAATTCAAAATTTTAAACTTCTACAGGAATTGGATGTTTAGATATTTAATGTTTTTTGTTCAAGTAGGCAAGTTTTAGATGTTTTGAAAAATCAAGCTTATGATATGAGTTAAATCATATTTTTCATGCAACATAGCGAGCTTCTGCCTATGTTTAAAGTGGTTTTGTTTTCTGGAAGGTTGGGGGATTCTAATTTTAGAATTAATGAATGACTGTGAGTAGGTGTTGGTCTTTCTGCGCATCCTTATTTCCCATTTAATAAAATATGGATTGTCTTGTTTACATTCTCTAGGGAAATGGTATTAGCAGATGGACAACTTTGATTAATGCATCACCCAGTCATATTTGTGCACAGCGATTGCTCTACCATATTCCCATACATCTGGGTCTACCATTTCATCTACCTTCAATGAGGCTGGTCCAAGAGTGTATTTTCCTCAGATTCCCCTTTCTATTATATGAGGTAAGATAAGGGAATCGATATCTATACCATCTTTTTAAACAGATGCAATTCTTTCCACTAAAAGAAATGGTAAGCTCATACACAAAAAGAGAGTTATGGGAACCATGAAACATGTGTGTGTTGTCAAAGCCATTCATCAGGCAGTTGACTCGAAACATACCTTGGCCGAAGAATAGTTGGGCCACTCATAACATGGGCTACACATGTAAACATTTTTAACCATCCATTTTTCCTAGACACACATCGCCCACCTGATGATCCGCCAGGTCATGTTCATGGAAGAGCCAACCTGATGAATCACTTGGATATTTACACACATTTGTTGCAACAATCCACTTCACAATGAGTGAGAGAGAGTTTCCTCACCTGCAAGCAGTCCATTTGTAAGGAATTTTTGTGGTGTTGGCATGTAGGGCTCTTTGAACATCCGGCCTATTGTAATAAACCTCCGCGTACTTTTCCGTACATGGATCATAGCCGGAAATTTGCCGCAATACCTAAAAATGCCAAACAAAGAAGGAAATATTAATTCAATAAAATAATTAAAATTTTGAAATACTAAACTGTCATGAGGTCTGTTAGAATACTTCTAGATGGATTGTTCTTTTCTAACATCAGGAATATATAGGTTGGATCTGGGTCATGTTTCAATGATCCAAACCATTTATATGATGGGCCTCACCACCAATAAGGGACAAAAATCTCCGTGATTGGAAGATTCTATCAATGGCTTGTAAAACAACGACTAAAGGAGACGGTCCATATTCAAAGAAAAAGAATTAAATGACTGAAGGGTTGAAATATCCAAGCTGAGAGGCTTTCTTTATCACCATCCATGGTGAGGTCCATCCTGTAAAGTTTGAAACATTGAGACATGACCCTAGATTCAATGGCTATAGTCCCGATGTATCCTATAGACAATATGTCAGTGCCCTGTATCAAGCCTCATCTAACATTTCAATGATGACAAGGAAAAAGTACTATTCCATGTAAATGACAACAAGGGACTATAGAATAATATTATACTTATAGAATAATTTTTCCCTACACCATTAATAAGAGAAGCCCGAAGGTGGGTATGTAAGTTCACTTCTATGAAATTCCATGGATGTTCTTATAATACTATGAACTTTATCATTTGAACTCCATTTAAAGTAGCTTTTGATGCTCATCGATCACAGTGATAAGTATCGTCAACATTTTGAAACTCTTGCAATATTTTCACAAAAAGTCAATCAAACGATATCTGTGTTAATATTTTTCAAGATCTCCACAGTTTTTATTTTATTTTTTCATAATTCTATCTCAAAATTATCATGATTTTTTAAAGTATGTTTTTCATTATCTACATGTACATTTAAAATCTTGAAAGTATTTATCAATTTATAACAAACTTATATTTTAAAGTGTTTTATTTTCAGTGACATTTCCTCTATATAATCTGATGAGAAAATTATCAAAATCTGAAGATTTCCAAGAAATTTTGAAACTAAGAAAAGGTTGAGAGCAGGATTTTTCATTATGCCATCAACTTTTAGATCTCGACTCTTTTTCCATTCAAAGAAATAACAAAAGCTTAAGAATGCCATACACTGTAAGTACTCTTGCACTTACTGACATTTCAAAATTTTCTCTGAAAAATAGTTCCTAAACATTATATGGAGGATCCAATCCATCAAATTAGAGGCCTTCAAGTCAATGGTAGACAACAAAGCAGGTATAGGCATATTTAAATAGGGAGAATCGAAAATGTGAACTTGAAAATTCCCTAATGAAATCCTTGATAAATGGAAAACCATGAACTCCAATATTTATTCCTTTGTTTGGTTTCAAGTGTTGTTTTCCACATAAATGTTAAAAGGTCAATGGTCAAATCACCAGAGTCATGAAAATTGACATTTAATTGTTTTTTTTTTTTTTTTTTTTTTTTTTGGAATATGGTTTTACTATCGTTTTTTAAAAGAAATATAGGAAAAGGAAAGTGATTTCCACTCCTTTTGGTTTCTCAAACTGAGGAAACTATTAAATCAGAGGAACTGGTATAGCTTTTCACGATTTTTCACATCCATAGTTTTCAGTGGAGAAACATGCAAAAAGATTACAAGCGTTACTATCCTATACATTTGATTTTTAAATTTATGCCATCCGTGATGAGGCCAATTATTTGGTTAGCTCTGATTGGTACATCAGCCTACCATATGTAAGTTGGAGGGATGCAGGACTGTATTATTTCATAGGTAGGAAAAGGAAAATGATTTTCTTTTCTGGTTTCTCAAACAGAGGAAACTGTCAACTCGAAGGAACAAGTATACTTCACTATTTTCTACATCCATCGTTTTCAATGGAAAGAAGATTGGAAAGATTACAACTGTTATTGTCTTATATGTTTGATTCTTAAATGTGTGCCATCCTTGATAAGGCCAACAATGTGGACAACACTGATGTTTACCTTAGCCTACCACATGTAAGGTAGAGTGACAGGGTACTGAATTATTTCCATAGGCATGCCATTTGAATAGTTTTAATATATCCAAAAGGCACATGGTTCTACAACTCTATCTCTATGCCACCTCTCACAAGACAATCTTATACCCTTTCACCACTCTACCCTTCTCTTCATGTGCATTGGGAGTACAACGTTACTAGCAACAGATATAGGAAAGAGGAAGGTTACAATCCAATATCTTTGATAAAAGAACTGTTGCATTGGAACCCACCTCTAGTAACCATTAAGATATTTAGTCATTTTGGTCCATCAATGTAGTAGGTGATTATCTTAACATTTCACATTTTCATGTCATACATAAACGTCAATGTAAGTGAATGGGCCATAGCAACCTACATATCATATTGTAGTGTTCAAGCATTTGATTTTTATACAAAGTAGAGGACATGCTACTATTTTTATGCACATATTAGTTTTTCTAAGTGGTCAATATCCAATAGAAAGAATAAATGCACATGATCATTTGTTGCACATGATACTTGTGACATCTATGTCTAGGAATATAATAATAGGTGGTATGCAAGTCATCAGTAAGTAGATTGCATAAATTGTGTAGGCATGTATGTGTCAGGTGTATGACTGGTTATTTGATGAAGATACATATACAATTCTAGATATCACGTCTCATGAAATCAATATTATATGCATTATGATTTATTATCATGTATAACAATACCATATTTTGGGGGAGAAGAGGCGAACGTAGGCTCCTACGTGTTGGGCTAATGCCATCGGAGTTATTGCAAGGGGGTGCATATATGTTGTATTGGTCAATGTTACCAAATTCTTGATCCATTGCATATGCGTACAATAGTTCGCATGCGTTTGATTGCTTCTGCTGATGGAAATTGCATGTGCGTAGGAGTTTCTTGTATGTCCTATCAGAGATCATGGCATGGCTCCACCAGTATGTCACTGTTCCTAGGTTGTCATAGTAGTTATCTGTGACTGCATTTCCAACCTGGAAGCCATTATAAAATATATCTAATTAATAAATTTCTACAATTTCAGATTACAGAAATCCCATCATTAGTTTCATATAAAAAATATAAATAATTAAAAAAAATCACCTTAAGTAGAAGTCTTTAAATACAACCATTCTTTCTACTTGTGATAATAAAAAGAACAACATTGTAGTATTGTACTTGTATTACCAAATGTTGAAAGGTGAGGTATATTTATTAATCAGAATGTGTGCTTAAAACACCTTTATAAAGTATTGTCCATGATAAAAGGAATAAATAGAATTAAAAGAGGTGTTAATTACCATAAATCCTTTGAGATTAATGGGATGCTTAGTCCTGGCGTTGTATGCTTTAATCTCTCTTGCCAACTGAGGGACATAGTGCCCTGCATAGCTCTCTCCAGTCAAATAGATTTCTCGATTTTTGTAGCGCGGGAAACGATCCAACCATCGGATTAAGAATATTAAGGAGTCCTCAGCTGAATCATAACCATCCATCATCTTATGAAATATTATAAAAAAATGACAGTATACTTCAATATTGTTTAAAGAGAAAATATAGTTATCAATGTTGTAAAATAAACTTGACTATTAAACTATAAAAGTGATTGATTGAGTTTTGTGGGGTCCAATATCTAGTATCATTAAACAGTTTAGGTTCCCATCAAAACATAGATTAGATTCGATCTTACAACATTGCAGAGAAAAATATCATAAAAACCTGAACTTTGGGGCTCATGACTTGTGAGATTTTCAAAGCCCACATGCACAAAGAGCCCTACCATTCCTGATGCAAGTGTGGGTACCAATACAACAACCATTTGTGTGATCTAATGTTTCTATAAGGTGATTAATAGTGATTAGATCTTCTACCTAAAAAATGAGGTTGTCCTATTCATTTGGTGGGTTACAACAAACAAAACATATGGATCTATCCATTATTTTATTCAATTGCTCATCCGAGGACTAAAACATCTTAACTTTTACACTTAACAATGTAAGTAGTTAGCATTAGCATCACCCAATGTATTAGGAAGAAGTATAGATCCTTGGCATAAGATACTCAGGTTTTCAATTCTGACAAGTGTACTAGTGGTTCAACAATCATGATCTTTGGTAAGCTGTGTCATACCGTTGATGGACAATGACCTAAACATCACTCATATTGATAGATCATGCTCACCAGTTTTAAAATCACAGAACCACTCAATTGAATGTGAACTCGTGCTACGTTTCTCTTCTTAGCTATCAATTTCTAGGCTACAAATGGCTAGGATGTCCTATTGGAGAGATATTTGGTGCACAATCCTTCCATGGAAAGACACAACAAGCCAATGGTATAGAAATGGAATATCTAATCATGATCCTACTTATCATAATAAAAACACACGTATATATGTTAACTGTATAATGCCTTAGGTTTAGGATCGTATAGTCACTCACATTAAATTCAAGGACTGCTATCTAAAGGGAAATATTTGAATAATAATACCAAAAAATGCCTTAGAACTCCATATTATCTTTAAAAGGTCAGATTCAATAAAATTATATCCAATTAGTTCCCTTCATATATTCCCCAAATGCCATGTGATTGTTGATAAAACTACCTTTAAATTATCAAGCAAATGTTGGCTAACTTAGAAAATAGATTGTTGGATATAATTTTTCTACGTCGACACCAAACTTATATTAAGTATAACTATTCCATTTCAATCATGTCTAATGAGGCCCAAACTGGGATACATTCAAACATCTCTCACTAGCCATTATGACAAATCAACCAATATGTCAAATGATGTTTAATCCAATAATCCATGGTTTTACTCATGAACATCTTAGTCATGAGGTTTTTTAACGGTTTCAAAGATATGCCTCTCATGATTAAATAATTGAGCTCATGGTATGAAAACAGTTCCTCACTTACTCTCTTTGTCAACGGATAAACTATTATATATTCTAAAGGTAACTTACATACTTTTAACTTTTTTGCAAGATCCTGAGTGTAATAATATTGAATATAAATGTGTTTTCCCTTTCACCTATCAGCTCTACTTTTTATCAGTAACTTACAGACAACAACTTGAATCTAATGATATCCATCTTAATGCGTTTGTCCTTTGAGATATTAACTACAGTTTGTAGCAATCTAATTGTTGTTTGATTATCACAAAACATGTGAACTAGCTTATCAGTTATATCAAGCTTCATGTTAGACAAAAAAATGTATAGTTATGGTACAAGCAATGTACTCATTTTCCTAAGTGTACCGAGTTCACATCCTTACTTGGAACACCAAGCAATAACAATTCCCCAAAAGAGGCAAAATATGACTTGACGTGGATTTTCTTTCTTATCTCCAGCAAACTTAACATCTGAATAACCTACAACATTGAGCTTGTCATCTTAAAAATGCATATTTAGATTCTTTCCACCCATTAATGTGGGTGTGCATGCTTTGAGGTAGTCCTTAGGTCTACCATTTATTTTATTATTTTATAAATAGAGAAGTGGGGGAGGCCTTAAACCTTAAACCTAATCTTTCCACTGTTATCATGGTATCAAAGCCTTAGGCTCTTTTTAATCTCTCTACCTCTCCCATGCTCGGCTAGCCTGAGGCCTCATGCCCGCTAGTGCACCTGACAGTGGTAGCAGCAATTTCTGAATGTCCAACAGCGGTGACCATTACAAGCCAATGACAGTGAACGTTTTATGCTAGCGGCAGCAACCACCGCATGTCAGCCATGGTGATAGTCATTGCACACTTGTCGCAGGGACATGCCTTGTAATCATTGACGATAGGTTCCATTCTTCTTTTGTGAGGCTCCTCCTCGACAAGGTAGGGGGTCATTTTTCTTGTTTGTTGGGTCCAAAGCCTAGGCCATCTTCGTAGTGGTGTAAGATTATTCCTACCGTCCTTCGTGTATGAGGTCAGCTGGTTATGTTGACATTCGTTGTATATTGCATAGTTTGTTTGATGTTTATCATGGAGAGTCAAAATATTGAGAACGAACAATAACTTAGTCTATGTATAACTATTGTAAAACTAGATGGCCACAACTATCTCATTTGGTCTCAATCTGCCACTATGTACCTTGGTGGTAAATGCAAATTGGGCTTTGTTGATGGGAGCAAAAACCCTCTCTTAAGGATACAACTTATGAGGATTGAAAATGTGATAACTATATAGGTATGAGTTGGCTCCTTCAGTCTATGTAGCCCCGAGATAAGTGAATCTCTTATGATTTACACCATAACCAAGGAGATATGGAATACAGTTACTACGATGTATTATAATAGAGATGAACTTACCTGAGAAATTGCCAGTATACAAAAAGGTGAATAGGCTGTTAAATCATGTTATTCCTCTCTACGCTAGTGATGGAATGAACTTGACCATTACATGCCACAAGTTCTTATCTGTAAGGATATGCATAAATGGTATGAAAAGTTGCATATTTTTAAGTTTTTTGGTGAACTCAATGAGGACTTTAAACCTCAAAATGTTTAAATTCTAGGGAAGGAGTCTATAGCCTCTCTTGAGTCTATTTACAATTATATTCACATAGAGGCCCATTGATGTACATCTAATGCATCATTATCAGAGAGATCTGCATTTGTTGGATCTAAACCGATCTAAACCGAGCAGGGGAAGATTTCCACCAAAAGGACAGACGAATGACCCTACTGATTGTAGCACTTCTCGCCTTGTGGGCCTTGATGGTTTGTTATGCATGAACTACAATGGACGTGGGCACACCAAGGACTTCTATTATGATCTTCATCCTCACCTTCAGCCGAAGCCAGAACCAGAACCAGTTGTTGAAATTCATTCAGGGTTGATTGATCTTCCTATGGTTCCCTTACATAGTAGCTCATCTGGGTCACTTCAGGTATTTTTGCTAATCATATGATTAAACCTGCTTCTTAGTCTAGTGGGTCTTGGATCATAGACTCTGGGGTCATTGATCATATGGCTAGTGAGGAAGATAAATTCCTATCGTATGCTCCATTCACAAGTTAGAATGTATTAATTGATGTGTCCTTTTCCTGTGGTCTTGGGAAAGGATTCCTTAAGCTCAACTCATTTATTACTTTATCACCAACTCTTTACGTTCTATCTTTTCCTTCTAACCTACTTTCTTTTAGTTCATTAACCAAGTAACTTAATTGTTTTGTAACCGTCTTTTCCTCCTATTATGTGATCCAGGATTTGTAGATCAAATGGATGATTGATGATGGACATGAACGTGGCTGGCTGTACCTCCTTGATCTAAGTGGTTTCTCTTCTATCAGTTGTAGTGACTTGTGTGAATAAAGATATTCTTCTTTGGTATCACCATCTTAGGCAAATCTCGGTTGGTGCCCATCGTCATTTGCTTTCATATTTAGTCTCTTCTTCTACTAATTTATAGCGTGGGACTTTCCAAGTTTCTAAACATATTCATAGTTCCTACTTTCCAAGTAAAACTTAGTCTTTTGAACCATTTAACTTTATACATTATATGTGTAGGGACTTGTTCCTGTAGTTTCTATGTTTGGACATCATTATTTTATATCATTTATTGATGTTTATGTTAGGTTTACTTGGTTATTTCTGATGAAAAGTATGACAAAGGTGTCTTCCATTGTTTTTTTTTTTTTTTTTTAAAAAAATATATATATTAGAACTTAGTTTAAACACACTATTAAAATTTAAGTCTTCTAAATAGTATGTGTGCCAAGGATTACAATTTTTTTTTTATTTTTTTGAAACTTGGGGTTTAGTACCAAACCTCGCATGTTTATATTCCCCAACATAATAGGTTTTTGAATGGAAAAATTATCATTTGTTGGAGTTCACTGAGTCCATGATTGCTGGCATGGTTGTCCCATTGGCATGTTGGGATCAAGTTACCTTCTCCAACTTTTCAACCAAATTCCTTTCTATTTGTGTTACCGCCCAAGGTATTTGTGTGTACCTGTTTTGTTTAGCTTGTTGGTACTAAATAAGATAACCTTTCCCCATTATCTATTAAGTGCATCTTCTTGAGGCACTCTTTTACAAAAAATGGGTACAACTAATACTTTCTAGTGACTAAACAACAATATGTTTGTTGAGATGTCACAGTTTTTAAAATATTCATTCTCTTAGCACAACATCTCTTATTTGTCTGCCAACCTATCTTCTCGTCATGGATGCTACCACTTGTGGTCATGACAACGACTCGCCTGTTATGCAGGATGCCTTGGATTCTACCAATTTATTGTGTATAGATGTCCTGCTTTGCTTGACCGAGGCCATTTTCGGTTCCACCAAAAATTGGTTGGATTCTTAGGTTGCACGCTGTGAAGATTTGCACTTTTTCGGTTCGACCGAAAAGTGCAACTGGTCGGTTTGGTCCAACTGGAGGTTACATCCAGTCCGACCAGACATGTTACATAGATTAATACAAATCGGGGTATTTAAGTCCTATTTGCAATTAGGGCTTGTTAATATGAGTAATTTCTCTCTAAGGGCAAGGGTTTCCGTCGTGAGAGGGTTTCTAAACACTTGTAAGAGCTTGGGAAGGGTTTTTTTCTCAAGGGGTTGCACATCGCAATGGGAGATCAGGTACTTATATAATTGAAGAAGGTGAGTGTGTAAATTCTAAGGTTTTTATTATAGTTGATCTATGTCGCTTTGTGCCATGGTTTTCTTCGTAAAATATCTTGTGTTCTGTGGTTACTTGCTTTATTGTTTGATTATTTTGCTTTATTTGATTGTTCTATCTTTGTGGAACAAGCTTCCACAAAGCGCACAAATTGACGGTGGTATTAGATCTGAATTTCTAATATCTAGGATTGATTTGGGTTTGTTGAGGGGTTTGAATCTAAAAAAAAATGGTATCAGAGCATCAGGTTTAAGGACGTCTCAGGAATTCAACGAAGATGTCAGGCTTGAAATTCGATATACATAAATTTGATGGGAAGAATAATTTCAGTTTGTGGTAGTGAAGTGTTAAGGATATTCTAGTATTACAAAGGTTAAAGCAAGGCGTTATTGGAGACTAAACCGGAGAAGATATCGGATGATGACTGAAGTGAACTCAGGGAGAAGGTTATGAGCACCATTGATGCAGGACAATTAACCAGGTGTGAAATGCGCATTAATCACCCTTGGTGAGGAGTCTTGAACACAAGACCTCCCCGTGGGCGGGGGCCCCGCCCACCCCGAGTATACCCTTGCATCCCACAGGCGACTCCACTCAAGCCCGGTGTGAAAATGCCCCTGCATTAATCACCCTCAGTGAGGAGTCTCAAACACGAGACCTCCCGCTCTTATACCAATTTGATGCAGGACAATTAACCACTTGCTCTAAAAGCTTGAATTGTTAGAGTATGACGAATTAATCCATTTATCTCATAGCCCAGGCCCCACATCTTATGGGTTAGGACTTTGGCCGAACCCCCCTCGTGGGCCCTATATCACATGGGTACCGCCTCACATGGGCTGCCTACCCTGAGTGTGTCCCTGCATCCCACATGCTACCCCACTTGAGCCCGGTGTGAAATGCCCATTAATCACCCCCAGTGAGGAGTCTCGAACACGAGACCTCTCCCGTGGGCCCCGCCTACCCCGAGTGTGCCCCTGCATCCCACAGGCGACTCCACTCGATCCCAGTGTGAAAATGCCCCTACATTAACCATCCATCTATGTCTATCGGATGAAGTCATGTACAACGTTCTGGATGAGGAATCTCCCCACGAGATGTGGAAGAAGCTAGAAGATCTATACATGGTGAAGTCCACCACAAATAAGTTGTTTATAAAGAAACAACTATTCGGGCTGCGAATGAAAGAAGGATCCAATCTCCCGGAGTACATGAATATGTTTATAAAGGTGTGTAGTGAGTTGTTAAGGCTTAGAGTGACGATCGAGGAAGAAGACAAAGTGGTGCTACTTTTAGCATTGCTTCCCACATAATATGACCATCTCATCACTACTCTGTTGTAGGGGAAGAGTACAGTGAAGCTGGAAGAGATTACCGTGACTCTCGTTTCCAATGAGACGAGGAGAAAATCGAGCGATAGAGACTCTTAAGTGGAATGGTTAGGCGCAAAAGGGGGTCAGGGACGTGGGAGATCCGTGGAGCGATCTCGATCTGACAAGAAAGCAAAGTCTAGATTGAAATTAAAGGCAAAGGATGTATGCTTTTATTGTGGCATAAAGGGACACTTCAAGAGAGACTCCTAGAAACAAAAGGATGACCTAAAAAATAAAGAAAAATGTAACACATGTGAATCGGCTAGTGTAGCGGAAGAGAGCTCAAAATGAGACATCCTCTCAGTCTCTTTAGGTATGAGTTATCTCTCAGATACTTAGATACTCGATTCAGGATGTTCGTATCATATGTACTCAAATAGGACTTGGTACGATTCCTACAAGTCCTATGATGGCGGAAGTATTCTGATAGGGAATGATGTAACATGCAAGGCCATCAGAATAGGGACCATCAAGGTAAGGATGTTTGATGGAGTCATATGGACTTTAGGTGATGTCGGCATATCCTGGATCAGAATAAAAACTTAATATCCTTGGGAGTTTTAGATACGAACGGGTGCATGTTCACCGCATATGTTGGTGTAATCAAGGTCACCAGAGGTGTAATAACGTTAATGAAGGGGTATAAAATGAGAAATCTATATTAGTTGATTGGGAGCATAGTTATAGGTGAGGCCACTACCACCTCACACGTAGAATACAACATAGATGACACTAATATGCGGCATATGTGGCTAGGATATATGAGCGAGAGAGGCATGATGGAACTTCGTAAATGGAAACGTTGAAGGGAATTAAGGTGTACAAGGTGAATTTATGTGAGAATTGCATTTATGGGAAGCAGTAAAGGCTAAGGTTCAAGATTGCTACACATACTAGCAGCGAAGTACTTGACAACATTCATTTTGATGTCTGGGAGCCAGTGACAGTACCATCTAAGGGAGGAGCACAATACTTCGTGAGCTTCATAGATGACTACTCAAGGAAGGTTTGGGCCTACTTCTTAAAGAATAAGTCTGAGGTGTTCGCCAAGTTCAAGGAATGGAAGGAAAAAGTAGAGAAGCAAATCAAGAGACAGGTTAAGTGTCTTAGGTCAGATAATGGTACGGAGTACAGAGATGCAGGATTTGTAGAATTCTACAAGGAATAAGGCATCACAAGACACAGTTCAACTCTAGGGACCCCACAATAGAACGGGCTGGCAAAGAGGATGAGTGACACTCTATTAGAGGGCAAGAAGTATACGGTTGCATGCGGGGCTACCTAAAATCTTTTGGGCAGAAGTGGTGAACATGGCATGCTATATTATAAATAAGTCACTATCTACAATGCCAGATTCCAAGGTTGCAGAGGAAGTTTGAACAAGCAAGGACGTCGATTACTCAGGGAGGAAAATCTTCGGGTGTCCAGCATACGTCCACTTGCAGAGTGGGCAAATGACTAAGTTGGAACCCAAATCTAGGAAGTGTATCTTTATTGAGTATGCGAAAGGTGTTAAGGGATACAAGCTTTGAAATGTAGACTCTCAGAAGGTGGTCATTAGCAGAGATGCTATCTTTGATGAGCCATCAATGTTGCAGGCCAACAAAGATGCTGTAAAGAACTCATAAAAAAAGGTGAGACTGAGAAATTGTTAGTGTAGGTGGAGGTAGTTGAGCCAGTTATTGAAGATGATATTTATAAGGAGCAAGAAACTGATCGGAATAATTAGTAGGATACCCATGAAAGTATAGCTAGAAACAAGGGAAAAAGAACCATTAGAGCCTCGATTCGGTATGGGTTCGAGGACATGGTTTCTTTTGCATTGTTTATAGGGAGTGGAGACCCCTCCACCTTTCAAAAGGAAAAATTTGGAAAGGATGGCGACAAGTGGATATTGGCTATAGCGGAGTAGAAGAAATTTCTACATAGGAATTAAACATGGGAGTTGGTGGAACTTCCAAAAGGTTAGAGGGCTATAGGGTGTAAGTGGGTGTTTAAGAAGAAGGAAGCATTAACAAACAAGGAGGGCGAAAAGTACAAGGCACGGATCATAGAAAATGGGTACTTGTAGAGGAAAAAAGTAGATTATAATGAAGTTTTCTTTTTGGTCATGAAACATACTGCAATCAGGGTGCTATTAGCGATGGTAGCATAATCCAATTGGAATTGGAGCAGCTCGATGTGAAGATGACATTCATTCATGGGAACTTGGAGGAAGTCATTTACATAAGGCAATATGAAGGATTCGAGGAGCTTGATAAGGAAGGATACATGTGTAAGCTGAAAAGGTCATTATATGGGTTGAAGCAATCTCTGAAGCAGTGGTAAAAGTGGTTTGATTCCTACATAGTGGGAATTGAGTATATCAGGTGTGAGTACGATTGCTACGAATATTACAGGGTACTTGAGGACGGGTCTTACATTCTAATAATGCTTTACGTTAATGATATGTTGATTGCTGCAAAGGACAAGAAGGAGATACACTCGTGTATTGCGAAAAAAGTCCTAGGCATGGAGACACATAGAGACAAAGTCTGTGAAGCTGTGACTTTCTTAAAAAGGTTAGTGTAAAAGGTATTATAGAAGTTCCACATAAAAGATACTAAGCCAGTTAGCACGCCTCTAGCAGGTCATTTCAAGTTGTCAGTTAGATCGTGTCTAAATATAGAAGAAGAGATTTCAGATATGTCACGGGTGTTGTACGTGAGTGCAGTGGGGAGTCTCATATATGTAATAGTCTGCACGAAGCTGGAT
The DNA here is from genome assembly GCA_030180095.1 of Magnolia changhungtana. Taxonomy (NCBI): domain Eukaryota; kingdom Viridiplantae; phylum Streptophyta; class Magnoliopsida; order Magnoliales; family Magnoliaceae; genus Magnolia; species Magnolia changhungtana. Next base: position 866,727 of record JASAUF010000646.1, read on the forward strand.
ATCTCACAGGCAGTCAGTGTGACTAGCAGATATATGGTGAATCCAAGAAAAGAACATTGGAATGTTGTTAAGTGAATTCTCAGGTATCTCGGGGGCACAGTTGACACTGGGATCATGTTTGGGGGAACATGGAGCTTTAGGTAGAGTTGTAGGCTACGTGGATTCATATTATGCAAGTTATCTAGACAACAAGAGATCTATTACAAGATATGTTTTCACATTAGCAGGTGGACTAGTATGTTAGAGATCTACACTATAGTCGACGATAGTGTTGTCTACAATCGAAGCGGAATATATAGTTGAGATGGAGGCATCAAAGGAGGCATTGTGACTGAAAGGTTTGATAGGAGAACTCAGGGTAAAGCAAGAGGTGATTCGGTTGCATTGCGATAGTTAGAGCTCTCTCCATTTGGTGATGAATCAGGTATTTTACACGTGGACCAAGCACATCAACGTGGGGTTTCACAAGATATGAGAGCTTATTACTTTGAGAGAGATTCTGTTTCAGAAGATTCACATAGGCGAATGCCGCAAACGTATTGACAAAGCCGGTGAACACAAAGCTGTTCAAGCACTTCTTGGGCTTGATCAATCTCACTAGCCATTGATGAGATTGGGCACCCTTAAATAGGGGTGTAGATGGAGCCGTGTTCCAGGTGGAGAATGAAGGGAGCAGTCTATGCTCAAGGTGAAAGTTGCACGGGAGGCCTTCAGGGTGACTTGGCAGAATGTAAGTCAAGTTGGAGATTGTTATGCAGGATGCCTTGGATTCTACCAATATGTTATGCAGAGATGTCATGGTTTGGCATGACTGAGGCCATTTTCGATTCCACAGAAAATTGGCTTGATTCTCAGGTTGCTCGCTATGAAGATTTGCACTTTTTCGGTTCGACCAAAAAGTGCAGTCGGGTTGGTTTGGTCCAACTGAACATTATTTGTAGGTTAATATAAATTGGGGTATTTAAGTCCTATTTGGGATTGGGGCTTGTTAAGATGAGTATTTTCTCTCCAAGGGGCAAGGGTTTGCGAGGTGAGAGGGTTTTTAAACACTTGGAAGGGCTTGGGAAGGATTTTTTGTCAAGGAGTTGCACATCGCAAGGGGAGATCGGGTGCTTCTGTAATTGAAGAAGGTAATTGTGCAAACTCTAAAAATTTGATTATAGTTAATCTCTGTCGCTTTGTGCCATGATTTTTTCCCGCAAGGGTTTTTCACATAAAATATCTCATGTTATGTGCTTACTAGCTTTATTGTTTGGTTATTCTATTTTATTCAATCGTTTTATCTTCGTTGAACGTGTTTTCATAAAGCACACAGATTAATGGTAGCATTAGATCCGAATTTCTAATACCTAGGGTTGATCTGGATTTGTTAAGGGGTATAAATCTCAACATCGCCTATTGCTCACTCTCATCAATCTCCATTGTTGGCTTTAGGTCCTGCATTATTTGATGTTCCCATTACTATTCATGAGCCAAAGCACACCGTGTTCCTCCCACAGTATCACTATGACTCTCCTCATCACATCGTTAATTTTGTTTTATATGATCCCCATTTTCCCTCCTTTCATACTTTTGTCTCTACCTTTTCCTCTGTTTTAGTACCCTTTTACATTAACAGTTGTCTTAAAGGACCTTCGATGAAAAGTTGCAATGCTCGAGACAATGGTGGCTCTTGGGAAGTGAAGCACATGGGAGTTGGTTGATCTCCCTGACGGTCATCACTTTATTAGATATAAGTGGGTGTACACGGTCAAATATAATCTTGAAGATTTGTTGCTTGTTATAAGGCCAGTTTGATTTTCAAAGGCTTTATACAAAAGTTTGGAGTTGATTACCAAGACATTTTCTCTTTAGTTGTAAAGCTCAATTTGATTTGCATACTTCCTTCCCCTGTCACCAATAGTCATTGACCTATTTACAATTGGATGTGAAAAATGCCTTCCTCAATAAGGATCTTCATAAGGAAATACATGTGATTTTCATTGGATTCATACATTTGGACTTGTCTAGTAAAGTGTCTCATCATAATAAAGCACTATATGGGCTCAAGCAATCTCCTCATGCTTGGTTCAAACACTTTAGTAATACAATCTTCCAAATTGGTATTTAGAGTAGTGCTTCTAGTCACTTCATTTTCAATAAGAGACATGATGACTCCATTATTGTTTTGGTTGTGTGTCGACGACATACTCATTGCTGGAGATAGTGATTTGACATCTCTTTGGTCAAGTCCTTTTTATTGAAGAGTTTTGAGACAAAGGACATGGAGCTCCTTTGTTACTCTATTGGGATTGAAGTTACCTGTTCCTCAAAGCGTATCTTCATATCTCAACGTAAATATGCAATTGACTTGTTGCCACTCATTTGCCCTTTGAACTCTTTCCCATTTAAGTCCCCAATTAAAGTAAACCATTGGTAGTTTACCTTGTAGAGTGATCCTCTTTTTAACCCATAATGTTTCAACATTTGATGGGTAAGATGCTCTATCTGTCCATCCTCGCTCGGACATTGCCTATGCCGTGATTGTTAATATTTTTAATATCTTTATTTTATTTTGGTATCTCATCCCATTTTATAAGATGAGTTGTATTGGTATTTGCAATACGATTTGGTAATACCTGAGAGAGTAACATGCTAAAACCATTACTCAAAACATTGTATAACATAAAATATTTCAAGCTACCTATTGCTTGAGCATAAAGAACATCTCGCTATCGAACTATAAGATAGTACCTTTTAGAGATTTTAAAACCCTTTTTCCTTGGATATTATTCTTGTTTACAATTTTCCATTTTAAATAGTACCTTTCAGAGATTTTAAAACTCTTTTTCCTCGGAGATTATTCTTGCTTACAATTTTCTATTATAAACCCTTTAATTATAATATCTACCTATATTTTTGTTAGATACATGGGATGCCTCGATCTCCCATGTCTTTCATTACAAATTTAAAATTAATTCATTACTTAATATTTTACTTCATTTTCAAAGTCATTTAAGATAAAAATATTTCATTTACCTATGAAGATAAAGCCAAAATCACTCCCACCTATTAGTGTATGCACACAGTGATATAATTTATTCATTGTATATCTTAATTCAATGATTGCATTATGTAACATACAATACCATTGACACGAGGTTTATTTTTAATTCTTTAAGTTACTTCACATTGTTGGTTTCTTTTATCTCTTTATTCAAAAAATATAATTTTCGCACCTATTTGATCAACTTAAAGTTAGGTGAGCAAATACTGCTAGAATAATTCTAATAGTTTATGAGTAGATGTGCCAACATGGTCTATCCATCTTTTCTAGGCAAAATGCTTGATTACTAATCTAACTTTAAACTTATCTATAGAACTAAATAATTTTAGTTTTCTTTTTTAAATGTCATTTTACAAGCTAGGGTCTTCATATCCTTTTGTATGCCACCAAATGCCCAAACTTTATTTTTTATAGAATTGATTTCTTCACTGATAGCTTTAAACTATTTATCAGACTCTTATGAATTAATAGCTTCCCTTATTATCATAAGGGTTATTTAATTCTTCTACATCAGTGAAGTCACCAATTTTATTCACTTTGAATAAAATAGTCATTTAAATATGATGGGCTTATTGTTGATCTCTTCATTTTTGACCATTTACATAGGATGAACAAATGTCTGAATATTTATGAATTGTTCATAAAGTGGTTGACTATTAATAGGTGGTTGATCATATCCTTGCCTATCACCCTTAGATGTTTGGTATAATTTATTTTAGTATTTTCATTGAGTTGCTTGAATGAGAAACTTAGCATCTTTACTTCTTATGAGTCACTTTTTTTTAGGGCATGTTTGAAATAGTATAAAGAAAAGATAATGTAATAAGTAATCTAATGGTTATTTTCAAGAGCACTAGTGAAACATGGAGTCCCATAAATTTCATTTTTAGGGGTCTTTAAATAAATAATAATAATAAAAAAAAGAAATGAGAGTCACAGTAATTACTTTATTTGGATTTAAGTTAAGTTATGTCATTGACTGGGGATAAAAGTATTTGTCCATGATTTGCCATTTACAGTATTTAAAGTATTGACAATATCGACCGATGTATCCCACGATATATCTTGTATCCCACCCGTGAGATACGAAATGCATAGGTAGTGCCAATATATCTCACTTATCCAATGGACATTTTTAATTTTCGATCCATTGTTTTGCTATAAATCACATTAAATCAGTGTCAAATATTTACAAATTTATGATTCTTCATTTTTTCATGAAAAAACATCGATTTAGAACTTCAATTTCGAGATTTGAGGGAGATGGGCTAAGTGTGGAAAATTAGAAAAATCAAAATTTCTCAATTTCTGACAAATCAGTTGAAATTTTCATATCTAAATACAGAATCAAACATGTATGTAACTTGATCTAGTGATTATTCTTTTAGTGTTGAATGTATTGTTTGTATTTCCATACATGTCTTCTTATGTTTATAAATTATATGAATAAACTTTGAATATACTTGCATCAGTTCAGTTAGATATCGCATATTTTAGGATCACATACAAAGGAAACTCTTATTATGTGCACTTTAAAAAATATATATATTTTTGTAATGTTTTGATTTCTAAGCGTGTATTGATGTCTTTTTCAACAATCCCCAAAGTTTCATTGAAAAATTCTACCAATTTCCCAATATTCGCATGTTTACCAACAACAACAATACATTACACAATACAACCGATATATCCCATGCGATAACCAATATGCATCTGTATCCCAAGGGTTCGGTACTTTACATGATAATGATATTTACAACATTGGTCATTCCCATTATGCACAAGAAGTTAGGTACTTTTGGAGAAGTAAAAATACATGACCATTTAAAGTATGGATTTGTCCTCTTTACTAAAGAGTTGGGACTACCTTATTATTATTATTATTATTTATTTATTTATAAATTGATGCACAAAAGTAATACTCTCATTTGTGCACATCCACCAAATATTACAAATGCATCATGTGTGTGACTGTCCTCGTACCCTACATGTGCAAATGTGCTACTATCATTCTTCATGCATCTAAAAATGTGGCACATATGGGAATGTGTAATATGCACATGAGCATATGAAAATCTACTATTATGCATATTAAATTTCTCATATTTGCCACAATCTATCATTCTTATTCCTTGTTGTTTGATTATAAATGAACTAAACGGCTAATCCCAACAACATATCTATTTCTCCTTTCACTAGGATACTAGCTTTTTTTTTTGTTAGCTTGTTAGTACACCCACTGTCAGATCACACTTCACTGTTAGCCACCCCCACTAGGGAATCGATGCCAAGACCTCATTGTTGAAACGAGGTATCTTTCACTCAGTCTACCACTTGAGCTATGGACCTGGGTGTCGATACAACTCGCTTAAACCCAAAGAGCCACTAGTTTTTTGTTTTTTACTAATCTTAACTAGATAATCTAATTACTTCGTAGAATGTGTTCTTTTCTTTGCGATCCAAACAGCACAAAAGGTCATATGAATAGAAAACCATTTTCGTTTCTCTCCTCTTATTAATTTTTCAGTTTCCAATTCCTTAATTTTTAGTTCCTTCAGTTTAAGTCACATAGCCAGCATATATATATATATATATATATATATATATATATATATATATATATATATATATATATATATATATATATAAAATTCCTCCCTAGCAAATAATAAAAATGAGCACATCCTATAATTTCTGCCTAGCAAATAAAAAAAATGAGTCTTGTTCTTATAGTCCGTGGATTACTAAAGCGAATCTATAGTAAGCTGGTACGCTGATCAGAATTCAAGAAGCAGATCCCACCATAATAGGCCATGGGGAAGAGTATGATCCAATTCATTTTAAACAAGCACTCCATATAAAATCATAGAATATTCCACATCTTACATTCAAATCCATTTTTCTAATGATTGGGATAATTTTTCATAGAAAAAGAGGACCAGTGGTGCATGGCTTATAAATAAGGCTGTCAACGGGCCGGGGTTGCCAACGGCTAGGATTTCAAACTGTTCAGGCCCAACCTATTCAAAAATTTAATTTAGCCGGGCCCACCTGCGCCCATTGACAGCCCTGATTATTAACAGTTGGACCTGCATCAAATGCTTACTACTATATCACTTCAGTAATCCAAGGACTACCTGATTTTCAAACATACAACAAAATGACTACCCAAAATATAATAAGAAGAAAATGGGCGTGTGGGTCAGACCTGTGCGCCGATCACCGGTATCGTTGAGATCGAAAGATGTGTTGGTGTAAGAGAATCCGACGCCAGCAGGCGCTTCGAGAAAGAGAAGGTTAGCCACAAGGTTCCAGGAGTGCTTGTTAAGGTTTAGACGGGACCCGCTCTTGTGTAGACGGAATGGACCAATCTCTTCGGATGCACCATAAGCGATCGACGAGCAACCAGGACCTATGGAAAAAAAAATAATAATTAAAAATCATGTTTAAAAAGTTATTTTCTTGGACAACCAATCAGGTTCAGCTCACTATTAAAAAAAATAAAAGGCCTGATATCACATATATGGTGTTCACATTGCGAACTAATAACATGTTCGTAACCGTTTAATCAATGGCTTTTTATTAATGGTAGTAACTATACAATCCAAACCATTCTTTCTGTGGGCCCTGACTCAGGGGTGGATGTGATAAGGTTGATCACCATCTTCCTCAAGGAGATAACTATTCCGAATCCATGGAGCTTCTCTGGAAAATTTAAAATTTGATTGATAGATGATAAAAACGAATTTATAACCCTTTAAATAGTGATAACAAACCTTGGAATAAATTTCAGAATCCAACTCCGACTCAAACTCCTTAAACTTCTTGACTTAAAATAAATAGTAAATTTATTATTTATAGATGGTCATGATTTCAACTAAACTTCATGGGTTTCTGACAAAAATAGTGTGCCATTTGGCTTAACCATGTTATTCTCCTAATTTTTCTAAGCATTTCTTTTATGTTGGACACCGCTCCTAAAGCTCAAAGCATGAAGAGTTATAATCAAACTAAAATTTAATATAAATATTAAAATGAAAATAAAATAGATTTCCAACCGTTGATCTGTTGGAATCTCGCAAATTCGGCATGGGCAACCCGGCGTAGTAGGGTTGGGTGGCTAAAGTAGCTTCTCTTACCCAATATCATATATGGTACGTCGAATAACTCATTCTGATTTGCGAGATACGCTTGTTTTAAGGTTCCGACGGTCCATATCACTTCTGCCTCTGATCGGGCCTTCTCTAGTCCATCTTGGACATGAAAGCATCTGCGACCCCGCTCTACATCAGGCCCCAAATGGAGATTTGTTGGGTGGCCCCAAGTGGACAGTTATCGGGTCAGAATCCATTAAGTCATACAGATGGGATTATTTAATGGGACAACTTATGTGCAGTAGCTGCTTCCACAGTGGGGTCCACCATGTGGACGGTTCAGATGGCGTTGGCAGTGTGCCACTCGTATGGTAGGCAGGGTGGATTAGATGAAGCCAGTGGTCTGCAATTTTCAATATTACACGAGGGGCCAATGGTTTGATAATCCTGACCACTGCTCCGCTGGAGCCTCTTTAAATGGACCATGGTTCTAAAAATCAGTGACTTTTTGACTTGGATCTCTGCCGAGTCAAATCATCTATGCTCTAGGCCGAGTGGTCCTCTAAACTGACATTGTACGAGACTCGTTTTCAACTCTAATAACTAGCTCTCGACTTCATTAACTCGGAACTAGGGCTATCAACGGGCTGGGCCTGGGGGTTGGCCTCCTCCCAGACTTTGAACTGTTTGGGCTGGGCCGTGGGCCAGCCCAGCCCTATTCAAAATTTTAATTTTGGAAGCCAAGCAAGATTTGAACAAGAAAATTACAAAAATGCCCTCATTTAATTTTTGTTTAAAATGTAGTGAAAGTGGAGGCTTGTGAGGCAACATGATGCATGTTCAACATCCAACGCATCCAACACATGCACCCCACTATAGTGATAACACACACACACAAAAGCAATTAAACCATCAGATGGTCTACACTTGAATTTTAGATTGTCTACACTTGAATTTGATGCTTTTTGAGTGGTTTATATTATTATTATTATTATTTTCTTAATGGATTGACTAATCTTATGATTTTCTTGGTCTGATAATTATATTGGCGTGCATCATTAGATGTCAGACGTGGGCCCCACAATCTGAATTTTGAAAGAATTTTACGGTAAAAATCTATTAAAAGTAGAGAAATGCACGTGTTCTCTTACTTTATTTTCTACAGCCATCCATTTTCGAAGCTATGGACATGATGTTACAATTGTCTAACAAAAGTTATTCTTCGTATGCAATCCGCGACAAGCCGTAACCAATAAATGGACTATACTTATTTTTGTGTAAATTATCTCGACCGTCCCTATTAAAGGCCATTGATCAAACCGTTCCTATTTGTCATAGCTGCTTGATGTTTGCATGGTATAACCCATGAGCATGCTGAACCTGATGAACAGTCTAGATCAATGGATTGGGCTGTCTAAGTGTTACCATCTATCATATTATTTCCTTATCCAATATATAAAGTTTGATGGCCCACCTCTCAAATCACTTTGATTAGATGCTCTTGGCTATCAGATCAATTGATAATGAACTGGAAAATTCATATCATTAACTAAAAAAAGGTTTGATTATTGATATAGACAATTAATCAAGTGGGTCCCCCTTTTGATTTCTTATTTATCTGAAATCATTTTGATTAGATGATCCTAACTATATGATTAGTAATTTGTTGAATGGATAATCCATTTTTAGTATACTGGAAAGGTCTCAGCGTTAATGTGGACCGTCCATCATGTCAGGTCTAATTTTGATTTCCCATCTCTCACAAACCACTTTGATTAGATGGCCTAACTTTTCAATTTATGATTTAAATGGACGTTCCATATTCCATATTGCACATATTAGGAGACGTCTTAGCATTGATGTGGAACAACCATCATGTGGTGCCCACCTATGATTATCCATCCATTTCAAATCACTTTGAGCTAATAAGTTTAACCACCGTATTAGCAGTTTGGAAAATGGACGGTCCACATTTAATCTAGTTGAGAAGTTTAAGCATTCACATGACCCACACCCTGTTTAGCTGCACTCATAGCCATAGGCCATACCGTCCCAATTGGGCCGGGCTCGGGTAACCATTGGGCCCACTCAGCCCATTGACAGCAACAACTTTGAGCTGGAGCCGGACGGTCCTGAGAGGGGCTCTGTGGCGCCCATCGTGGTGTATATGTTTTATCCACGCCGTCCATACATTTTGAAAGATCATTATAGGGCACGGGACAAAAAATTAGGACTATTGATGCTTCAAGTGGACCACACCAGAGGAAGAAGTGTGGATTGAATTCCTACCGTTGAAAACTTCCTAAGGTCCAACGTTATATTCATTTGCCATCCAACCTGTTCATAAGGTCCTACATGTCTTCATAAGGTCACATAGACATGTATGAAGGGAAAAAAAAGCTTTCAATTATCCCTACTGCTTTCTGTAGTGTGGTCTACTTGAGCCTTCGATATATCTCCTTTTTTCGAAATTACCTTAAAATGATCTTTAAAAATGGGTGAACGGTGTTGATAAAACATATACATCAGTGGGTCCCACATAGGTCCCTGACAGGACCGTCCGTCTCTAGCTCGGTAATGGTGGGGTAGTACCCATCCGCGCACACATTGAATGAGACAGCGAGAGATGCGTGCACTGAAGTTGACACATGAGAGATGTAATAAGGAAGACAGAAGGGTTTTTGGCGTTGGGCTATATTTTTATAGTGCACATGCTAGAGATAGAGAGAGAGAGAGATAAGAAAAATTGTACTGATCAGAAGGGCTATTTTGGTGGGCCATCACGTCGATAGTCCAAATAATAAAAAATCAAAGGGAATGGACAGTGATAGAAATAACATTAGTCGCCTAAAAAAGGAACCGTCAAAGCGGTTATTCATATTTAAAAATCAAAACTCACAGCAACAGGATGGTAAGAGTTGTTCAATCATATTAGTTTTGTCCGACGGCTGGGGGTGTACACGAACCGAGCTAGCTCGGTTAGCTCCCTCGACTCTCGATTTGGAGCTGAGTTTGAGCCGTGGTTATTTTTTTTTTTAGCTCGAAAGATGAGTTCGAGCTGAGTTCGAACTAGCTCGAGCTGGACTCGACTCCGATCGAATTCCGCTTGAATGGAACCCGTAGTGTTTAATGAAATTGACTCGGTGGTAAGAAAGGTTTGTACATGAAATAAATATCCTTTTTTTTTTATTAGTTTTCATGTTGCTTAGAAGGTTTTTAATAAAATACTCATAGTTGCTGTTTCCCTTATAGTGAGATTTTGAAAGTGCAGTTCAGGTGTTTGTGGAAATGCGATATGGGTGAACTCGGCCCGATCTTGGATCCACTTGCCCGAGCTGCTGACCGAACGAAGCTGAGCTGGCCAGTCAGGCTCGGACCGAGCTGAGGTCAGCTAGTGGCCGAGCCGAGGCCTAAGCTTGACTCGGCTTCGACTGGATGTACACCCATACCTACGGCTATCGAGATGGTGACCTACCAGACTAACGGTGCCGATCGCCACATAGACATTAAGGAGCTGCATAGGACTTCTGTACAGCGGCATGATAGCATTCATCAAAGGCTGTAGGTTACCACTGTAACATTTAGTACAAGGAGCGAGATTGCGCCTGCGGTCCAGGCAGGGGATATGTGTGTGCCACCGTGATGTATGGGCCTAATCCATGCCGTCCATTCACTTTTACAGATCATTTTAGGGTATTATCCAAAACATAAGACAGATTCAAGGTCAAGTGGACCACAAAACAGGTACCAGTGTTATGTTTATTTTCCATCTAACCTGTTCGTAAGGTCACATAGACCCGTACGAAGGTAAAACAAAAATATCAGCTTTATCAAAACTTCCGTGGCTACCAAGAAGTTTTTAATGGTGAGCGTTCAAGTCCCACCGTGTGATCGACTTGAGCCTTGGATCTGCCTTTCTTTTGGGCTCATGCAATAAAATGATTTGAAAAAATGGATGGACAGTGTGGATAAAACCCATATATCAGGGTGGGCCCCACAAAGTCCCTGTTTGGACCCGCGTCCTGGACTACATTGTCAAAGTTACTATCAGTTTGTGGTCTTTCCTTTTGAGTTCAACTGGGCCACTTGGTCATTGGCCGATCCACCGATCTGGACCATCCACCGGGCCCAACACACATTTCATGGGCTACCATGACAAAATCTCACCATTTTGACGATTAAATCGATTTAATTGGATGGTCAAATCCATTTCTAAGATGGCCTTCTTCTCTAGCCATTCGTTTTCTTAACTATAGGTGTGGGATGGTTAGGACAACCGGATAACCGAACGAACGTGATGCTTTAGAACCATACGCAGTCCATGATGAATGCACTAAACCATTGCATCAAATTGTTGATTGGACCTAGTTTTCAATAAATCATCTGGACCGTCCATCTATAGCATTTGACTGGATGGTTAGAATGGTCTCATTGTTGTAATAATTTAATTTAATTTTATCATGGTAGCAGCCTATGAAATTAATGTTTTCTTCCTTGTAGTCCATGAAATGCACATAGGACCTAATGGATGGTTCGGATCAATTGATGAGCTGTCCAGTGTCCCATTGAACAGACTCCACAGGTTTATCAAGGGAAATGTTTTCCTTTTAGCTTGAAAATTTGATGATATCTGGTACAACACGTTAGGGGCGGCTCAAAGGGGTAGGCAGGTGAACCCAAGGCCCCCTAATTATGAAGGCCTTATATTATAGCAAAATTAAAATTTCTTAATTACGAAAGTACTACATTATAGCAAAATTAAATTTAAGAAGAAGAAAAAAGTCTAAATTTTTTGAAATAAAACTTATCGAAACGCCTACAAAATAAGAACCTTTAAAAATTAGTTTACAAATTTGAAATTGAAAATAAAAAACAAATCCTAGAAACTAGTACTATCAATAATCACCGTCTCACTTTATCGTCTTTTTTCAAAATAATAGCAACATTCTCAATAAATTCTTCTCCTAAAACTTAGGACCACAATTACCTACTTTATTGCTAATTAAGTTCTCAAAAAATTAAATTCTAAGCCTCATTTTTATGACTTGTCTAAGGACCCCAAAAATGTTGAGCCGCCTCTGCAACACGTCTAACTTGAGCGAATGCAAGACTTGCATTGGAACTCGTTTCAGCTTAAATATACCTATGTCTGGATGATACTCCATACATCTAAGCTGTCTTTATCAGCTTTAAATTCAAACATCTTATACATACAAATAAATACATAGCAAGAGCCGGTTTATATTGCTTTCATACATTGATTATATTTTAAAGCCTCTCTCTCACACACACACCAAAGGGTCACTCTTTCCCATGTTATAGCTCATTTGAATCTTTAATTTGCATTAGTTTTAGGCAAACACCCTAAAATGAGTTGGTGCAACATATATACTAAGTGGATGTCACACATTCATTATGGTAAGCTTCGTGGAGCCCTTGTCACACGGTTTCCATAATAACGCCCTCCGGCTAGATGGAAAGAGGGGTATAAGTAGGTGTAAGCTATTTGATAATGAATATTGAAAAATAACCTTTGAGAAAAATAAAGGTTATATCTCTCCGTATCGGTGATAGTAAAAATAAAATTTGTTAAGTATTCTTATTAGATAAAATCTAATCCATTTATTGGCATTTTAGCTGAGAAATCTAAATCATATATAGAATACTCACCCTATTTTTGGACTTTTCAATATACTAATAACTTTATTTTAAATGTTTTTTCAAATCTTCTAAATATTTGAAGTTCTTTGTCCTAATAAAACTAATATATATATATATATATATATTCTTTTTTGTTAGCATGTTAGTACACCCACTGTCAGTTGACACTTCACTGTTTAGCCACCCCCACTAGGTATCATTGTTGAAACGAGGTATCTTTCACTCAGTCTACCACTTGAGCTATGGATCAGGGTGTAAATACATATAAAGAGAGAGGTTACAATACAATACAGATAGAGAGAAGGTTACAGTGTATGTACCTGTCGGAGTAATATTCACGCACAACGTTATGTGAACTCTCACAGACTACGACTTTTTTCGTCTGTTCATGCTGAAATAAATTATACTGGTCCAAGGTGGTTGGGTGCATGAACATGGATCTTCGTACTCTGTCAAACTATAAGTAATTTTTTATATGCTTGTTCATTATCCGAATTACAAATTTACAATGAAGATGTTTGGTATGGTACATCGCGGCAAATTGATGTTTTGTGTGTTAGGACTGTAGCTGTTGGTTTTGGGGTCATGTTACAATGATGGAAACGATTATAGAATGGCCCTCATCTAAGATGGGAGAGTTAAATTATCAAATGGTCAAAATATTTCAATCCGAGAGAATATTTTCAGAAATCTCCCATCCAAGGCAAGACCATGTAATGAACGGTTACGATCAAACAGCTACAGTGACAACGTAGAAACAACAATAGGTTGGGGGTCCTTAGCAAGCTGCTAAAATGGAAGTTTTATATGCAAAATCCACCTTTGATGAGAGAGAGAGAGAGAGAGAGAGAGAGAGAGAGATTGACTAACCTCCATTTAGCCATATGACCAAAGGTTTAGACTCTGGTGCAGTAGCAGCCTCAGTGAGCCAATAGAAGAGAGCTCTCCCAGCCCGTGCATTAACAGTGACATAGCCCGAGTACTGCTCAAAAGACACATTGGGCTGGCCAGGCAGTGTTACTATCCTATCACCTTCTTCTCCTTCTCCTCCTTTATGGATTGCTCCCACACATAGATGCAGCAAAACAAAGACCATAGGAACAAACATCTCCCCTTTTCCCATGAGTAAGAAGAAGAAGAAGAAGATGAATATGGTGTGATGATGGTGGTGATGATGAGCTCTACAAGTGATTAAAAGCTATTTTTTGTGTAGAAATGCTTATTTCTGTGACATAAATAAGAGAGAGAGAGAGAGAGAGAGAGAGAGAGAGAGAGAGAGAGAGAGAGAGATGGTCAAATGGTCACAGCATGCCCCCCGAAAACAGTCCTGGAATCCTCCATTAAATCCTCATGTATTTATATGACACTTTGACTGCCTTTTGTTTTCCTTTGTAGCTCTTATTCTTCTTATTTCTGTGTGGGTCATGTCTGGTTATTGTAAGCTGTTGTGGCCCGTATCAATGATGTTTGTATTCATTTCAGGACACCTATGCTCATCCACCGCGACTGCTCTCAGAAAACTTTTATACTCTGGCGGATCGTGATGGTTGATACACAGGTACTATAAGTTTGTACAGATGGCACATAAACAACTCAGACTAAACCGTCTAAATGGCAATTACCACTTTAGATTGATCATAAACACAAAGTAAGATAAGTTCACTCTCATAACTAATCGATTGGTGGACATTTATTAGATGGTTGAGATGAAAGTTAACTAATGGTCTGGATTCAGGAATAAGTGTCGGCAGATCAGTGCTTTAGGTTGTTGAATAGATGTTACATTTGGATGATTACTAATCCACAGTGGGTCCTACAATTTGAACCGTTTAATTTGAATTAATGTATGCCATGTGTGCAGATCAACAAGCAAAGATGTATCATCTGTGCTGCATCACCTCTGAAATGTGGCCCTCATGCACGTTTATCCAGACCATCCAAGCTGTTGGGAGCAATGCCAATAGAGTACATGTCTAGAACCACATCTATAAAGCAATCCCAACCTTTGTCTGTTGTGGCTACAAAATGAATAGTTAAAAGAGAAATAGTAAGAGGGCCAAATTCCAAAGGAAAAATCATATGATTATTATCATCTTTAACGTATTTTGGTTATGTAGGATCCACTACCCAAAATCAGGATTATATTTAACTTTGATTATGCAGGACCCACTACCCAAACAGACCATTATTGTTATTTCCACCTATAAAATTATTAGTTTCACCCCCACAAGGCTAGTTTGGTTATAGCATGTCCATCTTATGCTGATTCAAGACGACTAAAGCATCCCAATGGGGGTTGAACTTATAACAATTTTAGGAGGTTGAAATCAACAAATCCCATGCTTTTGTTATTAGGGTCTGGTAGGGCATGATGCCCCTTGTCATAGTAAGGGGGGCAATTTCTGTTGCGCAGCACGCCAACAACGCAGTGAGCCTATATTCAATCTCAGGCCTCACCCACAAACGATAAACAGAAAGAAATATAAACTAAAAACAGATCAAAGCAATTCAAAACAAACCACAAGATAAGATGTACGTGGAAAAACCCCAATCTAGGGTAAAAAACCATGGATGCAAATTTTCACTATGAAGAACGAAGATTATAAAGCAATATACTAACCTCTTCCTTGGAAGTGCAGAGAAAATTCCTTGCCCATACCTTAGAAGTATTTTCCAATATTCACCTTAACCCTAGAAAAGTCCTATGGACTCCTATTTATAGTTTAGGCAACTTCCCTTTGGCATCCTTGCGAAAGGCGACACCAAAATCCGCAGTCCATATCAAATTCAGAAACCAGTCTGCGTAACCTCGACTGGTCGAGCAGATTGCACGACCGATCGAGAAGACCCGTCGACCGGTCGAGAATGATCCTCGATCGATCGAGCACCTCGGAACCCAAAAAACTATGCTTACTGGACTTTGAGTCAAGCCAGTCCACGACTGGTCACGACCAGTCGAGTGGGCTCCTCGATCAGTCGAGCTGGGGCCACGACTGGTCATGTGTGGCTCTAAATGTGGCTCCACTTCTCAACAATCTCCCATTTGGAGACACATCACCATAAACTTTTGTTTTTTTCATCCGGAGTGCACCACCTCCCCGTCTTCAAGCCTGAAGACCAATCAAAGCTGAACAGAGCTTCAGCTTCTCCCGTGTGACCGCCTTGGTCAGCATATCCGCAGGATTCTCACTTGTATGAATCTTTTCCAGAGCAATCGATCCATCTTCCAGTAACGAACGTATGAAGTGATATCTGATGGCAATATGCTTGGTCTTGGAATGAAAGGCTAAATTCTTAGCCAAGTGTATTGCGCTCTGACTGTCACTGTACAACTTGCAATCTGCTTGCTTCTTACCCAACTCCTCCATAAGACCTTGCATCCACACCATCTCCTTGCACGCTTCTATAGCCGCAACATATTCTGCTTCCGTCGTACTGATAGATACTATCTTCTGTAACTAAGAGACCTAACTGACTGCAGCACTACCCAGAGTAAAGACATAGCCTGTAGTGCTTCTTCTGCTGTCGATATCTCATGCCAAATTTGAATCTACGTAGCCTTGTAGCTTGATTTCCGATCCTCCATAACACAACCCTATATCCACAGTACCAGGTATCTGAGGATCTACTTCACAGTTTCCCAATGTTCCTTCCCGGGGTTGTTCATGAACCTGCTAACAACTCCCACTGCTTGAGCAATGTCTGGCCTTGTGCTCACCATAGTATACATGAGACTCCCAAAAGCTGACGCGTATGAGACTTTAGCCATGTAGTCCCTTTCCTCCTGCGTCTTTGCACCTTGCTCTTTAGATAGCTTGAAGTGGTTGGCTAATGGAGTGTTAATCGGCTTAACACCTCCCATATTGAATCGATCAAGTACCTTGGCTATGTACTCTGCCTGTGACAAAACCAGTTTCTTATTTTTCTTGTCACGCTTTATCCTCATACCTAGAATTTTTTTTGTAGCCCACAAATGTAAGACCCGTAACCTAGACCGTATCATTCTGTAGGACTTCGCGATCCTTCCGGTCGAATTTCGCCAATCCTCGATCCGTTTCTGACGTTGCGCGCGATCCTAAGCCGAGTCCCGCATGCCGAAGTCGGCTCGACCTGAAACCTGTATCTTGGCGACCGCGTCGTCGCCGCGGTTCTAACGCTGCGACTCGCACACCGAACCGATACCTAGGCTGGAAGATGTCGGTCTGCGTTCATTTTGAAGAAACATCGCACGTTGCGAATTACGAGGGAATCTCTACGAGATGTCCCATCAAATCATGTCAAGTACACACCATGCCATGAGTACAACAACCCATTCCTCCCTTTTCACAAGTCAACTCTCTCTCTCTCTAAACCATCCCTCTTTTACAAAAAAATCAAACCAAACCATACCTTTCCCATCCCTTTTCCTTACACCCACCACTCCATCCATATCTCTTATTATTATCTTTCTTTCATTTTCCTAAACACTCTCCCAAGCCAAAAATTCCATACGTTCCAAGCTCTCTCACTCTCTAAGAGTGGCCCACTTTTCCCTACTCTCACATCTCCCACCTCAACCGTTGGATCATCATCAACCACCATTGAAAGAGGAGGCTAGGAGCTAAGGAGGCTAAGGTAGCAAGGAGGAGCACAAGAGGTGGGTGATCCACTGTTAATTTTCATTTAAGGGCCCACTTGTTGGTGGGACCCATTTTGATCTATGTATTGTATCAATGGAGGGCCCATAGTGGCGGGGTCCCTCCCCTCTATCTCACCGTATCTCTCTCTCTCTCTCTCTCTCTCTCTCTCTCTCTCTCTCTCCTCTCTCTCTCTCTCTCTCTCTCTCTTTTCCTAGCCCCACCGAATTGTGTTAAAATATTCCATCCATCAGACAGAGTGGCCCACCACATTTCAGGGAGATCCCATCCATTACCTTAATATATATGAAATATATTTATACTATATTAACATATATATATATATATATAATTTATATATAAATATATACATGAATGTATGGTGGGCCACGTCCTTGTGGGACCTACCATGATGTTGTGCTTATCCATGCCGTCCAAGATCTGACGCCGACGTGCAACAGGAGTGCACTGACAAGGATGTGTACTTACAAGCTAACTTTAAAAAAAAAATTGCTTTTGACCTTGATGTATGGGGCTGATCCACGCCGTCCATTATGTTCTCCAGATCACTTTAGGCGTTGAGCCGAAAAATGAGGCTGATCTGATTTTCTGACGGGCCATGGGATCGAGAATGCTTGTATTTTTGTTAAAACATGGGAAAATGATTGGTGGGGTCCACCAGAAGCTTGGACCCACCTGAAACTTGGTGTGGACCCCTAATTTTGTGGGACTCAGACAATGGACAGAGCGGATCTAGCTAATGTGGGTCCCATCTAGTAAAAAAAAAAAGAAGCAGCGCTGCTGCTGCTGCAGACGCAGCTAACGCCTGCCAACATGGGTGGCGGGCGGACGGGCTGGGCCCTCATGGCCCAGCTGTAGGTCCCATCATGGTGTGTTTCGACCATCAAGACCGTGCATTTGATGGTTCCCTTTAAATTATGGGGTATCCCAAAAATCAGCCGTATACGGAACTCAGGTGGGCCATACCATCTAAAATCATGTGAAAACATGCCTAACACATAAAATCATATGGTGGGGCCTACCTGAAATTTGCATGCTGCTGAAAATTGGTCTGAACCTCACCAAGTGGGACACACATATTGGGTGGGCTGGATTTGTGAACCACATTTCGGTGGGCCCCACCCACCCACCTGTGTCCAAGTGACCTTATGAACAAGTTTGGATGGAAAATAAACATTACAAGGCCCCGCCAAGGTCCACGTGACCTCGTGAATAGGTTAGATTGTGCAAATAAACATTACCGTGGCCCCCTCCCCGACCGTGGCCCCTGGATGATTGGATGTCAAATAAACATTGTAGTGGGCCCCTGGCCCACTTGATCTCATAAACAGGTTGGGTGCCAAATAAACATTCTAGTGGGCCCCTGGTCCCATGACCTTTTGAAAAGATTGGATAAAAATAAACACTTCAGTGGGCCCTACCCTAGGCCCATGAGACCTTATGAGAAGGTTGGATTGAAAATAAACATTATGGTGGGCTTCACATGAGACCCACTTGGATGCATATGGGCTCATGTATTTAGGCCCATCTTGATGTATTTTTAGGCCCAATATTGAGGCCCACTTTGGTATATATGGGCCCATGTATGTAGGACATCTTGATGTGTTTTTAGGCCCATTGTTGGGGCCTACCTTGTAATATATAGGCCCACGTTATGAGGCCCACTTGATGCATCTGTGGCCCATTGTTGAGGCCCACTTTGATATATATAAGGCCTATGTGATTAGGCCCATTTGATACACATAGAGCTTATGTGATTGGGCTCATTTTAACGCATTCTCAGGCCCATGGATGATGGCCCATTGCAATGTACCTAAGGCCCATTGGTGAGGTTCATTGAGGTGGCCCACTTGATGAATATAAGGCCTATGAGATACGGCCCATTTGATGTATTTAGGGCCCCATGGAATGTACCTAAGGCACATTGCAATGTGTAATTCCACCAGGATTTATTTAATGGTATTTAAGGCGAGCCGAGCCTTAGGGACAATGTTGGTTTGACGTCCACATTGTAAGAGTAATGTTGGTTAGATGTCCACATTATAACTCTCCCTGAGGCCACTGATAGGCTCGTATCTATTTCATGTAGGCCATCTAGGCCCATCTTCATTGAGAGGATAGTTTATTGCTTTATAACATGTTTAGACAAATTCCATGATTCATGATCATACGCATCATATGTATGCCTGAGATGAGAAGTGTCTGATCATAGCATGTGCCTTCGGACAGACTGATTACGGGCTCTCCGATATGCGGAGTTGCCCTACATGAGCGCACGATATGCACAGGATTGATGCATGTCTGGCAGTATGATTCATGCACTTGCATCTGTATGATTGTGATATGCCCTATCGACATCAGGGCCATAGCCTCCACAGATATATCTGGGTGGCTGGTTGGATACCGGAAAATCTTGTTCCAAGTAATTGGGGCGCCATAGATGTCCCTGGGTGAGAGTCCCTGAACCCGATGGTACCAAAGAATGACTCCAACGTCTAGACCGAGTGGATATACGAGCTCACGAGGGCTGAATACCAGAAGGCCACGTCTCCCACTGTGTCGTGGTCGGTTGGAAAGGAGTGGTGGTCTTACTCGCCCGAGAGCAGGGGGCATTACTAGGCTGAGTTTGACCAGCTTGGAAATGGGTTCGCTATCGACGTGCTGGATAGGTATTGGCTGACTATTGGCCAGGCGGATAGTGAGATTTCTTACGCTCACTTGGACTGTGCTGCTTGGAGAGAGACCATGCCATTTGGAGTGTACTGAACCCCGGTGATTATCCATACTGAGAACCGTACTGATTTGATGCTCTAGTGAGGAGTTGCATTGGTATAAGAGTTGGCATGCTTGACCTACATATTGCATCGCATGGCCTTGTTATGGCCGATAACATTCATATCTTGTATTGCATAGCCTTGGTACGGCTGGTTGCATTTACGTACTCATCAGCATGATTCCGCATTACTCTGACTTTGCATTCTGAGCATGTTTGCATACACTTACACCGCCTTCTAAGCTTTTCATAAGCTTATGCACGATTGATGCGTGTAGGTGACGCCAGGACGCAGTCGTAGCTTCGACACTGTTGGAGCGTGCAGTCGAGCTTTTGAAGTTTTTTGTATTTGCATTATCTTGTATTTCCTTTTATACACCTTGTACTCAAAGTTTTTGATCATAGTGGATTTTGTGGTGTTCTTTTGGTTATTGTTCATGGGTTATGCTTGTGGTTATGCTCATTACGAATCAAATGGATTATTAGAAATCCTCCTTGTAGCATCCCAGGATCGGAACCTGGTATATGGGTGCCGAGAGCCAAGAATGGGGTACTACGGAGGCTGTCGGCACTGAATTCGGCGATCGAGAATTTTGTGAGCCCGGTCTCCGAGTTCAGGGTGTGACACCAAATCCTTCATGGTAAATTCTCTAGGTCTTTTGAGATCTGAGATGTCTTTCATTCTTGAACCAGCCACAAACATATCATCAACGTACAGAAGAAGGATGATATATGACGTATCAAACTTCTTCAAATAACAACAATGGTTAGCATGACATCTCCTGTAATCGTTTCCCGACATGAAATTGTCGAATTTCTTGTACCACTGCATCGGGGCCTGCTTAAGGCCATATAGACTCTTCTTTAGTCTGTACACCTTGTTCTCCTTTTCTGGTGTCATGTATCCTGTCGGCTGATGCATATATATCTCTTCTTCAAGGTTCCCATGAAGAAAGACTATCTTAACATCTACCTGCTCTAGATGTAAGTCCTCTGTAGCCACTATACTCAAGACCATGCGAATCGTAGACATTTTCATCACAGGTGAAAATATTTCAGTGAAATCAATACCTGCCTTTTGTTAAAAACCTTTCACAACCAGTCTAGCCTTGTACCATTTCGAACCATCGTGCTCCTCCTTCAATCTATAAACCCACTTGTTATGAAGAACTTTCTTACCCTTAGATAGCGTGACTAGCTCCCATGTACGATTAGACTCAAGAGAGTCCATCTTATCATCCATAGCTTGCTCCCACTTAACCCGTGTATTTGACTATAACGCTTCTTCAAAACACTCTGGCTCACCATTATCTGTCAGCAGTAGATAATGTAATTAAGGAGGGTGAGTATCAGACCGTGGGTCTCCTCTCCCGAGTAGACCTCCTCACAACCGGTGTATGCGGCTCTGCCTCATAATGCTCATATGCATGATCATCCTGTGGCGCTGTAACACCTATGTCTGGTAACTCTTCCATCTCTACCAATTCTTTTTCCTTAGCTTTATTTTCTGTCACACTGTCCGTATGCATCACTTTTTCATTGAAGACTACGTCCTTGCTTCTGATGATTTTCCTATTTCTACATCCTAAAACTTATAGCCAAAATCATGCTACCCATAACCTATAAACGTGCACCTCCCGGACTTCGCATCCAACTTATTTATGTGCTCTGCATCAATGTGAACATATGAAGTGCAACCGAACACTCTGAGATGTGCAAGGTTCACTTCTTTCCCAGTCCATGTTTCCTCTGGTAGCCCACCATCCAATGGTGCTGAGGGACTTCTATTGATGAGATATGCGGCATTATTCACAGTATCTGCCCAAAAGGTCTTGGGCAACCCTGCATGTAACCTCATGCTCCTGGCGCGCTCAAGGATGGTCCTATTAATACGCTCAGCCACACCATTCTGCTGTGGTGTTCCTGGAATCGTTTTCTGATGTTTGATTCCATTTGCTGTATAATACTCCTCAAATCTCTTATCACAGTATTCTCCCCCATTATCAGATCTGAGACATTTTACTGTTTTACCTGTCTCGTTTTCTACCATAACTTTCCACTTCTTAAATACATCAACTACATCAGATTTATGCTTTAAGAAATAGACCCACAGTTTTCTACTAGCATCATCAATAAAAGAAACAAAATAACGTGAGCCACCAAGAGATAATACCTGTGCCAGTCCCCACACATCAGTGTGTACAAGCTCAAACAGATGGGTCTTTAGAGCGCGTCCTGTCTTCTTGAAACTTACCATCTTCTGCTTACCATACATGCAGTCCTCGCAGAATTTCAAGTTAATAGACTTCAACCCTGGTAGCTTTCCTTTTGACAATAGCATATTCATCCCCTTTTCACTCATATGTCCTAACCTCTGATGTCATAACTGCCCATTCACTCTAGTTGATGCAACTGCTAGTGAACTATACGATCCTGAAGTCATATACAAAATACCTTCCCTTTTGCCTTGAGATATCACCAAGGCAGCTTTTGTGATCTTCCAGGAATCACTAGTGAATGTCATCACATAACCGGTATCGGCCAACTGCCCCATTGAGATCAAGTTACGTTTCAAACTCGGTACATGTCTGACATCCTTCAATTTTAAAATCGTTCCGTCTTTCTAATTGACATGAACGTCCCCCTTTCTAACAATATTGCATGGCTCATCATCACTTAGGTAGACTCTTCCAAAGTCACCTGATACATAATCATGCAGAACTTCCTTACATGAGGTGGTATGAAACGAAGCACTCGAGTCTATAACTCAAGGCTCATTCCTCACATCAAGAGACAAGATCAATGCCTCTGTGTCACTCTCCTCAGATAGATTTACTAAATCCTTCCTGCCTTGAGAGCTTCCTTCTTGTTTCTTAAGCGCCCTGTAATCACGTTTCATATGCCCCTTCTTACCGCAATGTCAACACCCGTCTTTATTTTTCGATCCCTTGGACTTCTTCCTCGACTTAAAACATCCGTGTTTATTGCCTCATTTGTTCAGCGATCTTCCTCTTCCTTCAACGTTTAGAGCATTCCCTGAATCCCCTGAAACTCCTGATGCCTTTCTTCTAGATTCTTCGCTGAGAATTAGACCGATCATATCATTAAATTTCAGCTTTGTCGACCCTGAAGAATTGCTCACAGCAATCACCAAACCATCCTAACTGTCTGACAGATTGGATAAGATCAATAACGCCTTGACCTCATCCTCAAAAATAATGCCAATGGATTCCAACTGGCTCGTGACTGTATTGAACTCATTTAGATGTTCAGCTATGCTCCCACCATCTGACATCTTCATGTTGAATAGCTGTTTCATAAGATGAACCTTGTTGGATGCTGAGGGATTTTCATACATGGTGGCTAGGGCTTCCATTAATTCTTTTGTAATTTTTACCTTGGATATATTGAAGGCAACGCTCTTAGACAAAGAGAGTCGGATCGTTCCTAAAGCCTTCCTATCCAGTAAAAACCATTCATCATCTGTCATCTTTTCTGGTTTCTTCTCTTTTCCTCCTAGAGGAATATAGAGGTCCTTCTGATATAGATAATCCTCCATTTGCATCTTCCAGAAGGCAAAGTTTGAACCATCAAACTTCTCAATTCTAGTTTTCCCTTCTTTTGTCATCGCTCCTAATAGAACTATACCAATAGCTCTGATACTAGTTGTTGCGCAGCACGCCAACAACGCAGTGAGCCAAGATTTAATCTCAGGCCTCACCCACAAACTATAAATAGAAAGAAATATAAACTAGAAACAGATCAAAGCAATCCAAAATAAACCACAAGACAAGATGTATGTGGAAAAACCCCAATCTAGGGTAAAAAATCACGGATGCAAACTTCCACTATGAAGAATGAAGATTACAAGGTAATATACTAACCTCTCCCTTGGAAGTACAGAGAAAATCCCTTGCCCGCACCTTAGAAGTATTTTTCAATATTCACCTTAACCTTAGAAAAGCCCTAGGGACTCCTATTTATAGTTTAGGCAACTTCCCTTTCGCACCCTTGCGAAAGGCGACACCAAAATCCGCAGTCCGTATCAAATTCGAAAACCAATCTGCGTAACCTTGACTGGTCGAGCAGACTGCACGACCGGTCGAGAAGACTGTACGACCGGTCGAGAAGACCCCTCGACTGGTCGAGAATGATCCTCGATCGGTTGAGCACCTCGGAACCCAAAAAAACTATACTCGTTGGACTTTGAGTTGAGCCAGTCCACGACTAGTCGAGACCGATCGAGTGGGCTCCTCGATCGGTCGAGCAGGGGCCACGACTGGTCGTGCGCGGCCCCATATGTGGCTCCACTTCTCAACAATTTCTACTTCTGTTCATGGTCCAGATTTTGTGCTAGATGGTCAGACTAAGAAAGATTTATTGAATGTGATGGGATTTAATGTCTCACTATTTTGGTTTCAATAATTTGGAGAAAAAATATATTTCATGCCTTGACATACCATAAGCCCTTATAACCGATGACAAAAACCTTTGATTAAAAGGAAAAACTGACTTACCTATACATGATACCAGAATTAAAGAAAACACAAATGATGCATGATTTCTTAATCTAGTGTTTGTGTTGGAAGTGTCTAAAGAATCAATCAGGATGGAGCCTTCTATGGATTCAAGGATCTTGTTAGTTTTTTTTTTTTTTTTTTTTTTTTTTTTTTTTTTTTTGCATTAGGTTTATCATTTAGCCATTATGATTTAGGCGTCTCATATGACCAACACAGTGTTGGTATACCAATTAAAGTAGGTTACGTTGGAGAGCACATAGAAGAATGGGCTTTAGATAGCAATATGAAATTGCAGGTATCCCACTAGTATCATTAAGTTAGAAGCTTGGAGTTATATCTAAATTCTCAAAGCGCAATGAGGGGAAAAGTGTGGTGTGTATAGGATCATATACTATCAGAGATGCAAATTTCATATGAACACAAGTCCAAATGAGACAACTATATCTATTGAGACAATGATTTAAACACTTAGCATGCCAACTATCTATTCATGTATCTATAGCATAAAGATCAGGACAAAGCATAAGTAGAGAATCATCACACATTGTACAACAACATATAGTGGTTCAATGAATTACCTACTCCACTCTTGGATGACAACTCAAATTTGAGTTTTCCGGATTTCACTATCTCATATGGTTTTCAATAGGTTCACCATAAACCATTACATCCTACACAAGGTCTCGTATGTACACACCCGTTGGTGACCTACACAAGTCTTATGGGTTTGGATCTCAAACTCTCAATTAGTCCCACACAAGAACTAACAACATTGTACACATCCACTAGTGGCCTACACAAGGTCTTACATTTTGAGTTTGGGTCTCAAACTCAAAACCTAAATCTCCACAAGAAGTGACTTTTACAATAGATTCAAAATAAACTCTTACTAGATAGATAAGCCTGTTGATAGCATCTGTTCTTGAGATGCTTCTTCGGACTTAAATCGACTTCTCTTCGGCTCCCTTGATCAACAGCATTGAGTGAATCTTCCAATCTAGTGTGCTAATGTATTGGGAGTTTGGGGATGGTCGTGAATCTCCCAAAAATTCGAGCTTTGTAGGAAACAAGGGAGGATTCACCTAATCAAGCATTCTAGGCTGTTAGATAAATATAGTTTACCTGTAAGATCTATGTCTAGGCCTTAGAGAGTGATAGAGATCATGTTCATCTTTAATGGGAGCTTTGGATACTCATTTATGGTGATTAAACCCATGAAGATGACATGAATTCAATGAAATTTGAGTCTTAAGAGAGATGATTAGAAAGGGATACACTTAGACTCATGTTCTATCAAATTCCCATTAGCTTGCAAAAGCCCTAAGAGATTCTTTAAATAGATGAGTGAAGCAATGGATCTAAAATGACTAGTTATCAATCGAATCGATTGATCTTTCGATTCAATTAACTCGAATCGACATTGACGATTGGATTGTCAATCCGATTGACAACTTTGTGAATTGTACAATTTTGGTTACTGGATGTTTTTAAGCTATGTTGATCAAATCGATGGAATTGTCGATTTGATCGACAATTAACTGATTTTCATGTATTGCTTGCTGGACAGTTTTGACTGGTATTGATTAGATTGACAGGTTCTGTCGATTCGATCAACTCAAATCGACTTCAATCAATAATGTTGTCGATTCAATCGACAGTTCACTGTTTTGTACTAATTTTGGTCCTTAACATTCAGAAGCTCTGAAGCTCTAACAAGCCAAGCTAAACTTGTTCAATTTTAATTCAAAGGCTAGGATGATGACATGAGTGTTTTCCTATTGATGTTTATCATCTAGAGATAAGTGTTTTGGGTTTAATTGGGTTCTAAGTATAGGGATACTAAGGCACTTTCATATGTATACCTGTGTCTTCATGCCTTGATCGCCATAATTCTTCAAGTCTTCAAGTTTTCGGATGTCTTTGGCTACCAATAGGGTTCACATGACTTGACGACAACAGACTCACATTGTTGACAAACACTTGCACTTACAATCTTCCCCTTTACCAATTACGTGATAAAACCTAACCTATACATTATCACGGTAAATACTAATGAAATAGACAAAATAAATCTCAAAATTTACATGCCCATAGTTATAAAGATCTACAAATAATGAACTCCATGACATGTATAGGAAGTGACTTCTTTAACTGCACAAATATACTCCCCTTAAGTCCCCGCATCAAAGATAGCTTGCAAAAAGATAATCGGGCATACTTTGGTGGGATTTTCGTTCTCTCCCTTTTTCTCGAAAATTGATAAAGTGTTAACTAAATAGATATACAATAAGCACGTGACATGATGATGAGACATACACATAAAAATGTACTTATATGCGCAAAAATACGTATCACGAAAAGAGTCAATCACAAAGTGCCAAGAGAGAAACATCACAATCCATACACATGGGGTATAAACAAACTATATCTGTCACGCCCTAAACTCAGAAACTGGGATCTCCCTGGAATCGTGGGGGATAGCGCTCTCTAATCTCAGCCTCGTGCTCCCAAGACGCCTCCTCAACACTATGATGACCCCACTGCACCTTTACTAAAGGAATGACCTTGGTTCGGAGGACCTGCTCCTTCCGATCAAATATACGAACTGGCTGCTCAATATAGGAAGCATCCTCATGGATCTCAAAAGGCTGCCAATCAATCACGGGAATGGTGTCTGACCCACACTTCCGCAGCATCGAAACATGGAAAACGTTGTGGATGCTTGACAACTGAGAAGGTAAGTTAAGCCTACAGGCCACGGCGCCAACGCGCCCAGTGATCTCAAAAGGTCCAATAAATCTCGGGGTAAGCTTGCCCTTTGCTTCGAATCGAACCACACCCTTCATGGGTGAGACCTTGAGATACATTCTATTCCTAATAGAGAACTCCAAGGGACGACGCCGGTGATCAGCAAAACTCTTCTGCTGGCTCTGAGCTGTGCGCATCCACTGCCTAATGATATCGATAACCTCTGACGTCTACTGTACAAGCTTGGGGCCTAGGAGATGTTGCTCTCCAACCTCGGCCCAACAACTTGGATGTAACAGCCCACGCCCACACTGTATGATATTGTCCATTCTAGGTACAGCCCGCACGGTTTTGTTCTTGAGGTCGCCCCCAAATGGCCTCATACAATATATAGTGGCAACTCTACATATAACCATCACAACTTCAGATGACACTTCTGATGTGGGACAAAGTTTTACCTTTACTGTGTGTACAGTAGCCTACCAGCATAGTAGCCTGCCAGCCACCTTGGGGCCCACCCACATGTATGCTCGCCCACGTGTACACGTCCACATGTGGCCACATTGACGAGGCGTCACAATATTCCTCACCGAGGGTAGAGCCGTCCTTGGTTCTGATACCATTTGTAACAGTCCACGCCCACACTGTATGATATTGTCCGCTCTGGGTACAGCTCACACGGTTTTGTTCTTGGAGTTGCCCCCAAAAGGCCTCATACCGTATAGAGTGGCAACTCCACATATAACCACCACAACTTCAGTTGACACTTCCGATGTGGGATAAAGTTTCACCTTCATTTTGTGCATAGTAGCCTATCAGCCACACAGTAGCCCGCCAACCACCTTGGGGCCCACCCACATGTGTGACTGCCCACGTGTGGCCACAGTGACAGGGTGTCACATTGGAGATCTACATGGCCTGCCATACAAGGCCTTAAAGAGAGCCATACCAATAGCCGCCTGATAGCTATTATTATATGCGAACTCAGCTAGGCGCGAATGCTCATCCCAGCTACATGAGGAGTCGATCACATAAGCTCTGAGTATATCCTCAAGAATCTGGTTGACTCTTTTAGTCTACCCATCTGTCTACGGATGATACGCGGTGCCAAACTGTAAGGCAGACCCCATAGCCTTTTAAAAACTCCTCCAAAACTGAGATGTGAACCTCAAGTCTCGATCGGGAACGATCGAAACCAAAACACCGTGCAGTCTCATAATCTCATCAATGAACAATTTGGCACACCAATCTAAAGGCCAAGTCGCACGAATTGCGAGAAAATGTGCTAACTTCGTCAGACGATCCACGACAACCTAGATGGCGTTATGACCGCACTGAGTCCTTGGCAAATCCATAATGAAATCTGTCGATACGTGCTCCCACTTCCACGTCAAGACATTCAACGACTGCAATGGACCTAGAGGTCTCTGATGATCAACCTTAACACGCTGACATGTGTTACACCTGGCCAAAAAATTGGAGATCTAGCGCGTCATCCCTGCTCAAAAATACTGACGACTCATATCGTGGTACATCTTCGTCAAGCAAGGGTGGACAGAAAACCTCGATCGATGTGCCTTGGTCATAAGATCTTTGCACAACTCTGGAATATTCGGGACACATAATCAGCCTCTGAAGCGAAGTCCACCATCAGAACCAATCTGCCAATCTGAGTGACTCTCAAATGCTGCATCTACTCAATAACTGTGAAGTGACTCGTCTGACTGCTGAGCCTCGATCACCCTTGCGACAAGAGAGGGTTGAATTGATAAGCTCGATAACTGAACGATAGAATACTGTAAGTCAAACTCGAAGTCATACGTTGCAATATCCTCAAGCATCTTCTACTCCTGAATCATTATATGTGCCACCAGGCCTCGTGGCTGACGGTTGAGGGCATCCGCCACCACGTTCGCCTTGCCTGGGTGGTACTGAATATAAAAATCATAGTCCTTCAAGAGCTCTATCCAACGTCTCTGCCACATGTTCAACTCAGACTATGAGAAGAGATACTTCAGGCTCTAGTGGTTGGAGAAGAGGTTGAACCTAACCCCATAGAGATAGTGCCTCAACACCTTCAGTGTGAAGACGACTGCTGCCAGCTCCAAATCATGCATGTGGTAGTTTAGCTCGTGGACCTTGAGCTGGCGAGACGCACAAGTCATGACTTCCCGTGCTGCATCAGGATAACACCCAAGCCAACATGCGAAACATCGGTAAACACCACAAATCCATCACTCTCAGAGGGAAGAGTGAGGATAGGAGCATGTTGAGGGTCAAATATTGCATATTAGACCCCAGTTATTACTTGGTTTTATGTACATGATAATGTTTAACATCATATTTTCATCGTATTTATGTTGCAAAGTGAATTTAGGAGCCTGGACTGAAAAAGGGTATTAAAAGCATGAATTTAACGCTAAGAATTCACCAAGGCAAGGGACGGACCCCAGGGGACCAAAATCGAAGAATTCACACACCAAAGATCCAAGAAAGTCAAGTGATCAATGATAAAAGGCCTGAAAGTCATCCTGAATGCAAGATCATAGGGTTCCTACCATCCGTTTGGGTTAAAACTTTATATCTAGCCTGAGTACCCTAAATTAACTGTATGCGTCAAAATTCAGCCCTTGAATCCCTGTGGAAGTGGCCCAACAGACAAATTAGCCCATAAATCACTAATCTGGGGTCCACCTGATATCCGGATATGTTTAAATTTTGGTCTCAACCCCTTAAGTCGGATGAGGGAGAGGATGGATGGAGTGGAGTTCTCATAAACATCACAATGGACCCGACTTCGCATGGCCGGTGCGCACAGCAAAGTTACGCTTGCTGTACATCGAAGCTGCAGATCGGTCAACAGGGTTTTGACCTGTATCTTCAAAGAGAATTCAAAGGAGCGGAACTCCCGTCGCTGTAATAGAAAACAGAGAACTAGGGGAATTAGAATGATTATAATAATTATTAGGACAATGAACCAACAACAGGTTATAATGATTATTCTCTTAGATACCCTACCTTTGAGATCCAACTAGAAACGATCCAAGATGATTCATTTCAGCGTAACATGGAGTGTCTTGCGAAAATTAGAAAAGCAATGGAAGCACTCAATCGCGTCTCGATAGGATAGAGGAAGCTCGTTCATCTCAACCATAACCCAATCTAGAAATATAATGTGAGGAAAGTGATCCTCACTCGCTTTTGAAAAACTTTCAAATTTGGAATGAAGAGTTGAATTACGTTAATGAGCATATGGTTCAATTTCCCGAAGAGTCAATCTCGATGACGGTCCAAAGGAATTGTCAAGAGACGTGGGTGTCTTTCAAATATAATGATGATGACACACTTCACTCACAGGATACACTAGATTTCAATGATAAGGAAGATGTTGGTTTATGTGAACCTCAACCCAATTTGGGAATAGAATGTGAGGAAAGTGATCCCATCCCAAATGTGCACTGCACTGCACTGAACTAGAAGATGATGAGTATTGGGATGACGATCATGAATGTGCAGCCCCAGTTCCCCTGGAATTAATCTCAAGTTTGGTCCAGGTCAATGATTAAGAAGTACATGAAGGGAGTAGTTATAATGAGCTACTCCACTCACCTGACATGTCTGATTTAAAAGTGGATGAGCTCCTTATAACCAACCCTTTTATCTCTTGTGAGACATGTTTGGACCACTCCCTTGAATTGAATATTGATATGATTTGGGAGATGGACGAGTTACTCGATACGACTCTGGAATTTGAAACCACCTAGTTGAGGCCACCATCTAAACTGTTGAATTTTGATGATTCAATGTCTCTTTCGAGTAGTCTCAATGAACAGAGTCTGCACATCAATGCTTCGTCTACTTACTCTTAATCTGTCTGTGCAGGGCTGGAGTAAGAGAGTGTACCTCCGTTTACTTTTAACGATGATGGACTCCTTGGGCAGCACATCACAAACTTCAATGTGAAGAATGAGTCACTCTCAGATGAATTCCCCAACTCTTTGGATGATTGCTTGACACACTTTGCAGATTCAAATGATCCCATGATAAGAAACATAATGAATGCCTTACAAGACAACATCTCTGTAATTGTCACGAACCGAGAGAAACCTTATTCTGAAGCCTCTTGTTCTCCAGATCCTAAATGTCTACCGTTAAAGGAGGAGGAACTAAAAATTGAACCGAAGTCTGACACTTTAAAATATGTTGAGACTACATCACTTTCTGAGAAGTTGTCTGCACTTTATCTACTTGTAATCTTTGATTCATCATGGGTTACTAACACTGAAACTTCTTCTGTCACAAGTGAATCGTATATACTCTGGATACCTCAAGCAATTCAATGAAATTTTTTTGATGCGGTACCTAAACTTCTCTGGAATTTCATGCTCCATGGCATCTAAGCCTATTACAAAAATGGCTTTTGGATGATCCTGTTGAGAAATTTACTAAGAAACTTATTAAGATACTAGCCGGAAGAGGAACCTTGCAGCATAACTCAGTAGTTTTTCCCTGCTTTCATAGGACTAAGATAGTTTGCTTTATGCTATTCTAGGATAGGCAGTTTTATGCCATTAGGTTAGTTTGCTTCCTACATTGTTTTAGGATAGTTTGAGTTAGTTGTTTTCACTCTCGTGCTAACTCGCTCTCATGCTGAGATCTCTATGGAAAAGTCTCTCTCGATTCGTTATCCAGGTACTATCTTCTCATCACTTTTCATTTACTTTCAATGTTCCATGTGCATCGCATGTTCATATCTTTTACATTGAGGACAATGTAGATTTTAGGTTGGGGGTGGGAGATTAGGTTACCTAATCAGTATTTTCTTGGTTGATTTTGACGGTCATCTTTCATTTAGAATTACAAGATACGTGATGTTGGTAATTTGTGACTCTTGGATTTAGTTGTCTGTTGGATTTCATAGTTAAGTTTGAAATGTTAATCCATGATTAGAAGTTTTAAACATTGATTGAGTCATGATTTCACAGGATACATCTCGCTTGCACATTAAGGTTTCAGTTCGATATTGGATTGTAACTTGGTGATCATTAAGCATGGAAGGAACCAACCTGGGGAATTTGTCCATCATGTTTAATAAGAAGAATATAGAAAAAGAAAAAGAAGTCTTTCAAAAAAGAAAAAAAAGAGAGAGAAAAAGAAAGAGTGAATGAAAAAAAAGAATACCCAGTTAAAAAAAAAAAAACAGTTGTCATCAGAAAAGGTTGGGTGTACAATCTTCACCATAGGTTTGATCCTTATTGGTGCGGATTCGATTCTCCTCCCCCTCGATGGAAAAATCAAAAGCTGGAAGAATGAAAAAAGAAAAGAAAAGAAAAGAAAGAAGAACTGTAAGGCAAGTTCTGGTTTAGGTTTCGATTGTCCTGAACGCTCTTTTGATCATCAATGTTATCATGGAACTTGACGATTGAATCTCTTAATGATGATAAGTCAAGACTACACTATACACCCATGGAACTCAATATTTAGAATTTTTTTAAATTGATGGATTAATACTTTAAATTTGACTATGGAATTTACCGTGCGCTTGAGTCCAGGAGATAGTAATGCCCAACATTCATGAATCATAGAATTCTAAGATTTGGATTGTTTTTAATAAATCACTCGAGTTTATGGAAATCGTCTTGTAAGTCTCAACTTATTTTCACATACTTTGCTCGAGACTAGCAAGATGTTGGTTGGAGGTTGTGTTGATGGTCAAATATTGTATATCAGACCCCATTTATTGCCTGGATTTACGAACATGGTACTATTTAACGGTCCGATTTAATCGTGTTTGTGAAGCAGGGTGTATTTACGAGTTTGAATTGAAATAGGATGCTAAAAGCATGGATTTAACGCTCATGAGTCACCAAAGCATAGGACGGACCCCAGGAGACTAAGATCGACGGATTTACATGCCAGAGATTTGATAAAATTGAGAAACTGAAGCTCGAGTGGCCTGAAAGTTGGGCAGAATGAAAGATCACAGGGTTTCCACCATTTGTTCGTCTCGAAACTTCATACATAGCTTGAGGACTATAAATGAATCATACATGTCAAATTTGAGTCATCGTATCCCTGTAGAAGTGGCCCAACGAACAGATCAGCCCCTTAAATCCTTAAGTGGGGCCCACCTGATCTTTGGATACGCTTCGATTTTGGACTCAATGCCTTAAATGAGGAGAAAAAAAATGGATGGACGGCACAGATTTCTCACAAGCATCACAATGGACCCTGCACGAACAGTGCGTGTACATGGTGTACACACACCGGCTGTGCACTGGACGGTCAGCCCGGTCAAAGACGGGCTGACCCGTCTCTCCTGCGTAAAACGTCCAGCGGACGGACTGACGTCCACTAGTTTTGAGTAATGGGGCCCACCCATCACTCCTATGCTAGATCTGGACCGTTCATTCACTCAAGAGGGTGTTCATAACCCTCACCTAGGTGACCTTTTGACACTATGCAAGCGATTGCAAGATCCTAGCCATTAAACT
The DNA here is from genome assembly GCA_030180095.1 of Magnolia changhungtana. Classification (NCBI taxonomy): domain Eukaryota; kingdom Viridiplantae; phylum Streptophyta; class Magnoliopsida; order Magnoliales; family Magnoliaceae; genus Magnolia; species Magnolia changhungtana. The sequence goes on from JASAUF010000646.1 coordinate 900,700, forward strand.
TAGGATGGACGGTGGAATAAAAGATCGTGTGGGCCACACCGATTTCACTCCAAAAACATCCCTTCCAGAATGGTTTTTCGAGTATATTCCAATGTAAGGAATGAATTTTCTTCCTGACATCAATTAGTGGGCCACCATCCATCACAGCGCCGACGCGGAAGCTCTGTTCACAAACAGAGTTTGTGGTTGATATCTGTGGGGCTCCATCGGACAACAATGGTCTGATCTGGACCGTCTATCAGAAGCCCACTCTCCCTCTCACACAAGCCTAGGTGACAGAATGGTAGAAGTTAATGAAGATCAGTTTTAGACCGTCTAAACAAGACAACCGACTATGAAGTAAAAAGCTCTGTGGGCCACACCGAATGCAAGCCATACCACATCATTTTTGACTAGTTTTTCGTTTTGCATCTAATGGATGACTTGGATTCTTCCGTCGAAATCAATAATGGGCCCCACTAAACAATCAGCGTAAATCCCTCCTGTGCATATGCAAAAACGCATAGTCTGCCTCTGTGATAGCAACTCCCAGCCACAACCTTAAGGTGTCTATATAAGAGAGATAGAGGAGACGTGGAGGGAGCATCCTGGATCCTGAGCAGCCGTGGAGGCAAGGACGTGGAGCGGGCCGACAACGAGTTCTCCTTCTTCCTTCTTTGGTTTTTCTTTTCCTTAGTTTATTTTATGCTTTTATTTAAGAGATTTTAGCATGTCTATGACAGGCTAAACCTCTTAGCTAAGGCTAAGAGGTGAAGCTTGTAGTGTGGTTGGGATGTTTGCTTGGTTTTGATTCTTGTTTTATTGAACTCTTCTGGATTCTAGTTTAATTATAAGGAGTATTTTTAGTTTTTAATGGTTTGTTGTGACTCAAATTACAATGGATCTGCGATAGATTGAGATATTTTCTTTTCATGTACTGAGATTGTGAACTAGGAAACCCTATTGTTCACCATCGTCTCATGGGCATGGTAGGGTGACGGAATCCTTCATAACCTTCACAATTCTTTTATGATTGGCTGTGAGATTGGTAAATTGCTGTAGTTTACCATCGTCTCCTGGGCATGGTTAGGTGATGGAATCACTTCCAAATCTTCACCAATCTTATCTGTTGATGATTAGGTCCATGAGAAGTTCAGAGATCTGACAAATCTCTTCTTACCAACTGGATAAGATAGAACTTTGATTCCAGTTGTGTCCCTGAATCAATACAAGGTAACTTCCCAATTGCTACAAGTGGATCCTTGGCACCATAGTTCCCTACCTTTGAATTCTAGATTTTAAATAAATATTTCACCATTATTCCTTAAATTTATTCGATTTAGATTTCATCTTAGTCTAGTTCTAATTTTAATTAGTTTTAGATAACGTATAGGTTTCAGTCCCTTGGAATTTGACCTCGGTCTCACTGAGTTTATTACTACATTACAACCCTATACTTGGGGCTTGAACATCATACCAAGCACGCGAGGCTTATTTAAGGCCATTAAGTGCTTTCTTTAATTTATATACTCGATGGGGATATTTGGGGTCAATAAACCCTTTCGGTTGTTCAACATAAATTTCTTCCTCAAGGATATCATTTAGAAGCGGATTTTTAATATCCATTTGAAACAATTTAAACTTTAGCCCATACATTACACCAAATGTTTCATCAAAATCAATATCTTCAATATGAGAGTACCTCTAAGCAACGAGTCTTGCTTTGTTGTAGTTCACATTGCCAGATTCATCAAACTTATTCTTAAAAATCCATTTGGTTCCAATGGCATTCTTGTTAGATGGCCTGGGCACCATGTACCACACCTAATTATGAGTAAACTGTTGGATCTCATCTTGCAAACTTGTATCCAATATTCATCTTGGAGAGCTTTAGTAACAATATTGGGCTCAAGTTTCAAGGTGAAGCACATATGACTATTAATCGTCTCAGTCTACCTCCTAGTTTTAACACCAGTACTAGGACTCCAATGATTTGATAGGGAGGATGATCCTTAATAAAGGACATATTACTAGGAAAGGGACACACTTTAGGGGATGAAGGTTTTTCAAAAGATTTACCCATCTGGAGATGACCCTCATCCTCATCAATTTCTACCAAAGGACTTGAATCACTAGAGGGTTGGTCATTAACAACCACACTAGTCGATTCTTATATGGAGGATATGCTAAGTTTATGGACTTTATAAGCGCAATTATTTATAGCATATCCAAGAAAAATGCCTTCATCTCTCTTTGAGTCAAAATTTTCCAAGTGTTCATGGTCTCTAAGAATATAACATTTGCTACCAAAGACCTTGAAATATTTTACACTGGGACGTTTTTTCTGCTAGAGTTTGTATGTTGTCTTGTCCAGGTCTGCTCTTAGATATACTCTATTGATAATGTAGCAAGCCAAGTTCACGACTTCGCCCAAAGATTTTTAGGTAAAATTTTACTATAAATCATTACTATGGCCATCTCTTGTAGCAAACGATTCTCTCTCTTAGTAACTCCATTTTATTGAGGTGTCTTGGGAGATGATAATTCATGTTGGATTCCATGCTCATTACAAAATTTCTCAAACCAATTATTCTTAAACTCACAACCATGATCATTATATATTCGATCAGTCGTATATCCTTTTTAGTTCTAGAGTCGCTTGATGAGTTTTCTGAACTCCTCAAAGGTGTTAGAATTCTCTCTAAAGTAAGAAACCCATGTGGATTTGGAGTAATTATCCACCACAACTAGGAAGTGTCTCGTTCCTCCTTAGCTCATTGTTTTAGTACGATCAACAAGGTCCATATATGGTAGCTCAATGGGCTTAGATGTAGCCATGAAGGTTGTCTTCTTGTGGGAGCTCTTAATATGTTTACATATCTAGTACTCCTCATAGACATTCCTAGGCCTTTTTCATATCTTGGGCAACCCTCTCACTAAATTTTTTGAGCTTAGACGATATAGGTTCCTGCAGTGGACATAACCAAGTCTTTGGTGCCACAGTTCAGCTTTATTATTTGGAGCCATGTGCAGACAACTAGAGAAGCATAATCTCCACTGTTCTCAATGACATAAAAATTGTCACTGGTGCATAAACCTCTCATGATTATCTTTTCTTTTGAATTTGAGATCTCGCACATCTCCTTACAGAACCTCACTGAATGATCTTTATCATCGATTTTAGATATACTTAGAAGGTTATGTTTCAAACCCTATACATAGAGAACATTTTCTATCTCGGGCAGACTTGATCTACAATGATATCATGCCCAACAATCTTGGAAGTGCTACCATTGCTAAATATGACAGACCCTCCATCAAAATCAACAAAGTAGCAAAAACGAGTCCTGTCACTTGTTATATGTCTGGAGCACCCACTGTGTAAGTACCATCTCGAGACATCACCAACCTTGAGTGTTGTATGTATCATGAGATAGTTAGTCTTATCTTTCTTCACAACCCACTTTGTTGTGACTTTCTTCGGATCTGGATTGTCATCTTTCCTTTGTTCATCTTTCTTGGTGAGTTCCTTTTTAGGGATCTACTCATAGTATGAGATCTTCAATTTTGGTTCCTCATCTAATTTTGACTCAAGATTTATATTATCTTGACTTAGATTAGCATTATTAATTTTTAGTTCTTTAAGACTATCAGCCCATTTAATCTTTTCAACCTTAAATTGACCAAGCTTTTTAAGTAATCTTTAAGCTTTTAGTGTAAAGATGGTCATAGGCTTGTTGTAATTCGACATCTCCTCATTCTTCTTCATTATTAGAGAATGTCTCATTTTCTTCATCTCTAATGGTGGTATGGTTAGAATTATCTCTTGTGTCTTTAGTCTCGGAGAGAGTGATAGTGGTGACGACTACCAGAACTTGTAGAGATCCGAGGTCTCCATCACTATGAAAATTCTCAAAATCTGACTCACGATCCTCAAACTCATACCATGTGTCTATCATTTCCTTTCCTTTTGATTTTGATTTACTAGGACATTCAGAGGCAATGTGACCATAACCTCTACAATTGTAACATTGGGTCTCTTTTGAATTTTGATTTTTGGTGATTTACCTATATTGTGCTTAGAATAAAGAGACTTTCCATTCTTGTTGAAATTTTTTCCTTTATTATTTTTCAAGAATTTTTTAAATTTCTTAACCATAGGAGCCATTTCTTCACCATCTCCATCTTCATCATCACTGTCTTCTTCTGATTCATTTTTCTTCCTATTTGGAGAAGACTTTAAGACAATGTTGTTATTTTTGGAAGGGGTTTTGAAGTGCAATTCAAATGTTTGTAGGGAACTTATGAGTTCTTCTACTTTCATAGTGTTTATGTCCATACATCCTTCTTTGGAGGTTATCTTCGAGGTGAAACAATCTGGTAGTGACCTAAGGATTTTCTTACAAATGCGGACCTCTGGAAGTTTCTTAGCTAGACCCCATATGAAGTTGCAAATATCATTCAATTTTGTATAGAACTCCATGTTCTTCTACTTTCATAGTGTTTTTGTCTCATGTTCTTCCATTCTAATGTTCTCAAATTGGGTGGTAAGAGTTAAAGTTGTGAGCGTTTAACTGTACTAGTTCCCTCGTGGGTAGTTTCCAAAATATCTCAAGCTTGTTTCCCAGTTTCACACGTGCATACTTGTTTAATTCATCCTAGGAAACCGCACAACATATGACATTTGGGGCCTTGGTATCCTAGCCATACCTAGTTCTCTCAAAATCAGTCCATTGTGATTAAGGTTTGGGTGTGGTGATTGTCACATCATTTCTCACTACTTTTCTACCAGTGTATGCCAACCTTGTTCAATAGTTTCTCAAACCGAAGGAACTAATGACCTTAAGAAAATACACATTCTAGCTTTTTAATATACATAGTTAGATCCATCAAAATATGGAGGTCGAGAAATGATACTCCCTTCATTTATAGGCATATTTTCAAGCTCCCACGAATCACACTTAAGGCGATTAAGCCCTTAAAGAGGAACCTTTGATACCAATTGAAATTGTAGGTATTGCACTAATACCACAAAGCTAGAAGCTTGGAGTTGTTTGGGGGGGGGGGGGGGGGGGGGGGCTTTTAAAATGTAATCAATCAAATCAAAATAGTCCATATTAAAACATTGTGTGGTGTGTGGAGGATCATAGACTATGAAAGATACAAATTGCATATGAACACAAGTCTATGAAATGAGATAGCTATATCTATTGAGACAATGATTTAAATACTTAGCATGCCATCTATCTATTCATGTATATATAGTGGTTCGATGAATAAAAATCAAGATCATAAAGCACAAGTAGAGAATCATGACACATTGCACAATAATATATAGTGGTTTGACGAATTGATTAATTACTCCACTCCCAGATGACGAACTCAAACATGAAAATTTTGAATTTCACTACCTCATATGGTTTTCAATAGGTTCACCATAAACCATTACATATTATACAAAGACTCACACGTACACATCCATCAGTGGCCTGCACAAGGTCTTACGAGTTTGGATCTTAAACTCTCGATTAGACTTACATAAGAACTAACTACGTACACACCCATCGATGGCTTACACGAGGTCTTACACTATGAGTTTAGGTCTCAAACTCGTAACCCAAATCTCCATAAGATGTGAGTTTTACAATGTGTAAGTGTTTTGGTTATTTGCTCCTTTAATTGTCAAATTTTGTTGTGCCAAAACCATAGTCTATGTCTTGTAGCACATTGATATATATGTTCAAGGCAATGCATCACATGCATAAGGACAATGGTTCAAGTTAAGAACAAAGATAAATGCAAGATCAAGTACATTGTTCACTCCTTTAAGCTTCAAAGTTCAAAGTTTTAAAGCGACATTGAAAGACAAGTCAACTGTTCATATTCAACACTCAAGGTGAAGTACGACTCAAGTATTACAAAGTCAAGCTTTAAAAGATCTCAAGTTCAAGCTTTACTACAAATTCAAGCTTCAAAAGATCTCAAGTTCAAGCTTCATTATGTGTTGAGATCTCAAGCTTCCCAAACTTGAAAAACCATCTATCATTTGAAGAAAAGAAGGTTCTGGACTCTGTTTGATCAAGTACTTTATAAGTGTTTGGTCTGTTCTTAAACTAGTCTTGGACTCCGTTTGACTAGTCCTAGTACTGGCTCGACCAGTTCAAAAAATTCCATGACCAATCCAAAGTTGTTGCAAAATTTCAGAATTTTTTGGTTAACCCACGACCAGTCCTGGAGACTGCTCGACCGGTCGTGTGAACAGTGCATGACTCGTTTACGACCAGTCCTGCAGCTTCGACTCAAAGTCCAGAAACTATTCCATGTTCCACACGACCAGTCGTGGACAGGTCACGACCAATCGTGGAGGTCCCTCGACTGGTCGTGTAAGGCCTACGACCAGTCGTGGAACGATTTTATCCAATCGTGCTAAAAAATTCAAAATGTTGTTGGTTCTACGACTAGACGTAGTGTCATTACGACCAGTCATGAACACGATTTCTTCATCTATAAATAGAGCACGAATTTCAGAGTTTGATATTCAATTCAAGTATAATCAAGTCATCACTCTGAGAGATAAGTTAGTATTCTTTTTAAGCTATATTGTGCTCATTTGATATTCTCTTTTGATAGTTTTTTATATTTGATTTTGTATTATGTATTTCAATCTGATTTGAAAGAGGGATTGAAGTATTCTCACTTCTTGGAATCAAAATCAAATAGAGCTAGCCCAACTTGATTTAATTTAAAATCAATTTAGAATCTAGAACCATTTCATAAGTGAGTATTGGACATTGAACTTCTATTCATACTTCTACTCTGATTTGGTTCTTCCAGGTTACAACAAAAGGAGAAATCCAGGTATTTTACATTTGTGTAAATCTTCTATTTTTGGTTTCTTTTGAGATTAAGCCAGAAAAATCTCATTGTTTTGGTTTATCTGAGGTGATCCAGAAAACTCAGAGTGTGGAGTTTTTGAATTGTGTAAGCCCACTTGAAAGACACAATTGTGAGGGTTTTAGGTGAATTTCATAGTGAATGCTAATATCCACTATGTGGGGATATTAGGAGTGGAGTAGTTATGTGGCTGTTGTTGAACAGTTTGTGTACACACAGGCGAACCGCTATAATTCTGTGTTTTGTGGATGTGTGGTTTATTTTCTATATCTTTTATCATTCAATATTGTGGTATGTATGTGTGAATGTGAATGTTGTAATCCTTTACATTTCAAACTTTGTGGGAATGTTGTAATAGCTTAGAATTCCTTTCTTGCTATTTCCTTTTTATTCTTCTTCAGTTTGAGTTTTTGGTACACAAACAGTTTTAGTAAGGTTGTCCTTGCCATAAACCCTTAGTTTTTATGGTGTAAGGTTGTCCTTAGAACAACATTTGTATCAACCTCTCAATACTAGAATTTGAGGTTGCTTTACATTTCCGTATTGTGGATTATTTAAAGTGCTATCTTTCCTTTAATTGTTTAAATTCCCCCCTCCCCCCCTAGGACTCTAGCTCGGCCTTTTCACAATGGACTTAAAATAAACTCTTATTAGATAAATGAGCCCCTATGTTCACGAGATGCTTTTCTGGACTTAAAACAACTTCTCTTCGGCTCCCTTGATCAACAAACTTGAGTGAATCTTCCAATATAGTGTGTTAAGGTATTGGGAGTTTGGGGATGGTAGTGAATCTCCTACAATTTAGGGCTTTATAGGAAATAATGAAGATTCACCTAAGGAAGCAATCTAGGCTGTTACATAAATAGGGTTTACGTGTAAGATCGTTGTCTAAGCCTTAGAGAATGCTAGAGATCATGTTTATCTTTAATGGGAGCTTCGAATGCTCATTTAGGGTGATTAAACCCAAGAAGATGACATGAACTCAATGGAATTTGAGTCGTAAGAGAGATGATTAGAGAGGGATACACTTAGACTTAGGTTCTATCAAATTCCCATTAGCTTTCAAAAGCCCTATGAGTTCCCTTAGATATATGAGGGAAGCAATGGATCTAAAATGGCTAGTTGTTGATCAAATTGATTGATCTATCGATTCGATCGACTCGAATCAACACTATAGATTGGATCGTCGTTTAGATCAACAGCTCCTTGAATTATACAATTTTGGTTGCTGAACATTTTTTAGCTTTGTTGATTGAATCAATGGAGCTGTCGATTCGATCGACAATTCAATGATTTTTTGTATTGCTTGTGGGACAGTATTGGCTAGTATCGATCGGATCGATAGGGTCTCACTACGCCAAAATTGTAGATTTACGACGGACTAAATCCGTCGTAAAACTAAAAAAACGACGGACTTGGTCCGTCGCTGTTTACTGGGTCGTTTTTTATTTCCGACGGATAAAATCCGTCATTGAATCTGTGACGGATAAGGTCCGTCGCAGCTTACCGACGGATAAGATCCGTCGCAAAAAATTAAAAATCCGTCGCTGAAATTCTGAAAAAACCATCGAATTATTCGTCATTAAAAATATTAGCGACGGATAAGGTCCGTCGCTAATAGAAGGAGCGACGGACTCAAAATCCGTCGTTGATATGCTACTTATGAGAAATTAGCGACGGATTTGGTCCGTCGCTAAAATATCTGTAAATTTTTAAAAAATATCGTCAGATTTTATTTATTTATTTTGAATCTTACACCTGATAGTCATTCAAAAAATAATTCACATGATTGTTTAATAAGAATCCCATTCATAAAATTGGTAACAACTCAATTCAATAAAGAGAAAATGGCTAAGTGGGGCCATTTCAATGGACTACCACCAAAGTACACCTTTCTTTTCAGATAATTCAAATCAAACCATAATTAAGAAAAATTATAATAGACAACATGTAACCTGTAGGACAAACAAACCATCTTGAGCCAAAAGGGATTCGCAACAACCGAAGAACTCTTCCATGTATTCATGGCCAACTACCATCTCACTGCAATAAAATAAAATAAAAATTCACCAGTTGGGGAATGCAATTTAATTCTGTTAAAAGCTAATGGAGTTACAGCAGATGCCGGGAAATCACCATGATATAATCCTGCATTGGCTGATTAGTCAATCATCATGTCGATGAATCCAATGGCCTTGGCTGCACAGCTTCTCAATGGACCTGAGAGTTTTCATCAACGTGAAAAATGTCACAACAGGGAGATACTTTAGCAAGTACCATGTCTCAGAAAATAAAAGTATGAAGATAACAGTCATACCAGCAGATATTGTATTAACTCGAATCTTGTGGTGCTTTCCTGCTTCAAATGCAAGCACCTGCCAAATCAGAAAATGTTATAAATACGCCCATTTGCTTCAGGAAAATATATATTTTGCATTGAAGGCAGCATATCGGCCAGCTACAAAAATCTCACCTTGGTATCACTCTCTAGAGTAGCTTTATTAGCTGAACTCATGCCCCCACCATTTCTGTATGCATTAATATATAAAGAACAACACAACAATAAGAATCCTTTCTTTAATAGTTTTGGTTTCATGGGCTGCTAAAATCACAGGGTGTGTAAATCAAGTTACCCAGGAATGATCCTTTCGGCAGCAATGTATGTGAGAGAAATTGATGCACCACATGCTCATATGGTAAGTTGACTGCACATACATACAAATATAGAGGTTGGCTAGGCAGCCCATCTTCACTAAGCCATAAGTTCCAACAAGGCACATGGTGCCAATCTCAGCCATTCATCAAGTGGTCCCACAGTGCAAATGACCCTAGCTAGCCAAAAAATCAGGCAGCCCACTTTTTTATTTTTTTCATTTTCTGAGAAGCTTGCCTGGATTCATTATTGGAACAAAATGCTTGAGCAATGACAAATAGGAATAACTTGATGCTGAAATCACTACAAGATATCCATTTCAGGATGTCTCTAATAGAGGTTTACTGACCTATAAAGGAAATTACAAGATAGACGAAAACAACAAACATAAACATGAGAAGGGGCATGAATAATATAGTTACTACGGTACCTCTGGGCCATTGGCGAGAGAGTGCACAAGGATGTCAATGCTCCCAAAGTCATGTTTTACTAATTTAGCTACTTCCTGCGAAGGTGTCAAAACTGTGTTTGAATGAAAAACAGCATAGTGGTAAAGGCCATTGACAGAGAAGACCTAGTGCTAAATCAGGAAGGAAATTTTCAGGATCTAACACGCATAATCACACAAAACATAGCAGTGTATAAGATAACGATTTGTTAAACAAATGCAATATATGAGGTACTTAAATTACCCATGAGAACAACTCACAGCTTGGTTTCATTCATTTTCAGGTAGTTAAGCAACTGTAATGGACATGTAGCTGCAATTTGACATAGAACCTTGGATAATACTTCAACCATTTTCATTGTTTTCAGTATTATAATTGTAGTTTTGATGTTATTATGATTAGATCATCATCATCTGAGCCTTATCCTGAATAACTAAGGCCACCTACACAAATCCTGTTACGCATTCCAACCTATCAGGGACCATATCCTCAGTTAAACCATAGTTCCTCAAATCTTTTCTTGCTACCTCCACCCACATCCTTTGGGGCCTCTCCCTTGGAGCCTTCAACTTGAACTGACTCACTCCTAATTGTCGTAGTTCTTGGTTTTTGCTGCATATGAAACCATCTCTGTCTATTTTCCCACATGTCATTACCTATTGGTGTTACTCCAAAGTTCCCTCAAATGAATTGATGCCTAATTCTATCCTTCATTGTTTTGCCACTCATCCATCTTAAGATCAACGTATCTACTACGCTCATCCTATGAACATGTTGTTCCTTGACTGCTCAACATTCTGTACCATAAAGCATGGCTGGTCTTATAGCTATCCTATAAAAAAAATCCCTTGTTAACTCATTTTCCTGATTACATGGTTACACGTTTTTTGTATTTATATTTACCATGAACAAAATTTTATGAGAAAACTATTTTTGAACATCATCATGTAACTAGATGGACATGTTGGCATGTTGAGATGCTCTAAACTATATCGTCTAAGCTTCTACAACAGAAAACTGCAGTTAATAAAACTTCAATTGTAGTGGTTGATTGTCTACTATTGAAGTAGACAATACGGTCTACAATAAAACTCCACATTCATTTGGGATCCCATTCTCATGGTTGGACTAACTAGATCTTTGGGATCCCACTTTCATGGTGGGACAACCTTGTTGGGGCAGTGAGATACCACACAAACAACATTGTGGCCTTCACATACCAACTAGTTGGATGTACAATCAGTTTTGTGTGCGTGTTCTTGTGTGTTTCAAGCTGAATTACATTTGAACTGTGTCAAGGTACATATGTGGCCTAAGCGGTGACCAAACTGTTTGATTTAGGTCCAGGGTACATTCACGATGTGGCCAATCGTGTAACAGCCTAGTTCACACCCACTTAATGCTGCTTTGCCAAATTTGTTGTGATTGCAAACACAACATTTTATGCACAAATGGAGATGGGATATTTCCATTTGTATGCAATCTATTATATCATCTCATAGTTTTGTGTTCTTTCATTAATTGCCATTTATTTTCTTAGAATTCCATGTTCTGTTGATGAATTTAGGACATATTGTGACTAGGTTCTCTATAAAAATGGCTTTTTGGTCACATGCATGGTCTTTTGATGATTAGTTTGAATTAAATTATCCTGAGAAGGCCTCTTTACAGTGGCTAATTTTAAGGGGGATGTCAGGGAGATTACTTGCCATCAAAGTATAACCATGAAGGAAGTGAGACTGGGAGAGAGAAAGTAATGGCTAGAGAACCATGGAGAGAGAAAGCAGGCGCTGGGCTGAAATGACAGAAATAGCCATGGTTCAATGACTCGCATTTTTAATCCAAATACCGCCTATATTGGAATTCCCTCGTACACGCCCTTTCAAATCTTTAATTCGAGGACTCTCCTAAAATTTAATTGCAAAGGCAAAATCATCCAAAACTGCTATCATTATATATAGAGATTTATGCACTAACATTTTCTTTTTTTTTTTTTCTGATATTTTGAAGCTCTAAATCTGGTATGTATTATTCAATTTTCTACAACTAGTTTCATCATACCCTAGCTGCATTAAAACTAAAACATTTTTTTAGCCGTCCATTTGTTTCATATGATATGGCCCCCCTCATGTGTGAAATGGCCTGATTTTTAGAGTATAAGATCTGAACATCGCGCCCCACCTACTGGAGAGAGATGATCAAGCACTAATGGCATGGCCAACGCACACATGTGGGCTACACAAACCAATATTTCACATATAAAAAATATTGGACCTAGTATTATCTACTACATACTAGTAACATACAACCAATATTGAGGGCACCATACCATAAGCTACAAGAATTTCATGTCCCCTTAAACAAGGTATCCTCCATATATATTTATTATAAGTTTTTTATTTTCATTTACATTCGCAGATACATTCATCATCCATCCAACTATTAACAACATTTACAAAAAATAAAATATATCCGACCAACTCTTAATAATAATTTGCAACTTAACCTACTGGGAACTGTCATACACCGTAATGTCTTACGGTAGAGCAGGTTCTGAGGAGTTACAAGTTGACCTTGACGATAGCATATAAATGAAGCAATAAAGATATAAATGATTCAAGATTAATTAAGGTTTCGAGAACTTACATCCACCTCACTCTTACTGCCAAGTAGTCCTGACGAAAATGCATCCACACTACAAGAAGGGGAAAAAAAATTTGTAGCCATTTCAATGATACTTTAGCAGTAGCATCCATAAGGCTTTCATAGGCATTTAAAGTGGGCCCCCCTAGCTCCCATAGCAGGAAGTTACCCAAAGGCTTTCATAGGCATTTAAAAGTGTGAGAAATCCAACCCATCCCCTAGCTCCCATAGCAGGAAGTTACCCAAAGGCTTTCATAGGCATTTAAAGGGCCCTCTTATGTTTGTGAGAAATCCAACCCATCCATCTATTTTCTCACAAACTTCAAAGTGGGACTCCCTAGCTCCCATAGCAGGAAGTTACCCAAAGGCTTTCATAGGCATTTAAAGGGCCCTCTTATGTTTGTGAGAAATCCAACCCATCCATCTATTTTCTCACAAACTTCAAAGTGGGCCCCCTAGGAAGTTACCCAAAGGCTTTCATAGGCATTTAAAGGGCCCTCTTATGTTTGTGAGAATCCAACCCATCCATCTATTTTCTTACAAACTTCAAAGTGGGCCCCCCTAGCTCCCATAGCAGGAAGTTACCCAAAGGCTTTCATAGGCATTTAAAGGGCCCTCTTATGTTTGTGAGAATCCAACCCATCCATCTATTTTCCCACAAACTTCAAAGTGGGCCCCCCTAGCTCCCATAGCAGGAAGTTACCCAAAGGCTTTCATAGGCATTTAAAGGGCTCTCTTATGTTTGTGAGAAATCCAACCCATCCATCTGTTTTTCCAGATCATGTTGAAACAAGGGCCCAAAAATAAGCAAATCCAAAACTCAAGTGGGCCCCATGACAGGAAAAGTGAGGATTGAATATCCACCATTGAAACAATTGTGGGTTCATAGAAGTTTTGGATCATGTGTTTTCAGTTCATCCCAGTGGGAATGAACTTATGAACTATATTGATGGCATATAAATATCACGGACTGCTGGGAGGTTTCAATGGTAGGCATTTCCCTACCCGCTTCTTCCTATCGTGTGGCTCACTTGAGTTTCGGATCTGAATCATTTTAGGCCAGCCTTCACAGTCCAAAATAGACCTCCAATCAGACGTTCAAGGATACCCAAGAATGGACTCCAAATCCATTTGCTTTGGCGAGATTGGACCCCAAATCTGTCCAATTCAGACAATGACATTGGACCCAAATCTGTCCGTTTTGGACAGTGAGGTTGGGCCTCAAAGCTGTCCATTGTGGATAACAAGTTTGAAGCTCAAATATGTCCAAGTGGACAGTGTGTTATGGCCTCAAATCTGTCCAAGTGAACTGTGTATTTGGGCTACAAATATGTTCCTCAAAATGTCTTTATGGGTTGACAAGACTAGGAGTGGGGAAAAAAAAAACCGTCTTTTATATCAACTACTAGGGAATACAAACTTGTTTAATGTATGAATGTAAGCTTGTGCTAGAATATTAGAAATCAAGGTAAACATGTGGTAAACTTGACCGTGAGACTCAGTCTCAACTTGGTGTTACTCATCAACTCGACTCATGACTCAGTCAACTGGGAACAACTTGAACCAAGTCACTCACCTGAAGAGTTTTATTTTATAAAATGTAGAAACAGTGAGGGTTCAAACACAATCTCCTTTAAAGCACCGGCGTCCATGGCAAGCTTCCTTTGTAGGAATAGGATCATCTAATTGGAGTGTTTTTTCACCTTAACAATGGAATGTAAGTTGACCAATTGGATGGTCCAGATTGATCAACTGACCACATGTCCAAATTCAACTCATTGTGCTTGAAGCTCTAGCACTATCTTATTTATTTATTGCTTAATTACAGCTGATTTGCTTTGTTTTGCTTATGGATGCTACAGGATGATCCTGTTTGTGTTACTGCTCAAGGTGTACATCCATCTTGGTCAATGGCCTAATAAAGACTAATTTTGAAAATAAATAAAAAGCCATTTCAATGATACTTTGTAGCCAAAAAAGAAATTCAGATGTTTAAAAGCAAGAAGAATCATAGGAATCCAATCCAAGGCCTTTTGTGGTGTGGTAGACGTTGGTTCTCAATTCTAACAAGTGAGGCCCAGGTTTCGGTAATCCAGACCATTAGTCTGTTGTAACCCACCATGGATCATTGACCCTTAATGTCTCTCTTGAAGCCATCTATTAGCCACAAATCAAAAAGTTATGATCACCTTACTGAGGATATTTTTCAAGCACGGTCCATCCATGATGGGATGCAGCGGATCAATGGTCTAGATTACTAAACCATGGCTAGGGGTGCAAACCGGTCGGGTTGAGGGAGCCTGGACTTATGATGATTTTCAGAATAGGGCCTGGACTTAGCCATTTTGATGCCAACATCCATCAAAATCCTACAAAACCAACCTCCACAAATTCCAACGGAAATATCAAAATTTTAAAAACATAAATCCAGGGGGTTCCGAATTCAAGGGGTTTCCAATCATGGGGGTTTCGAATCCAGAGGGTTCCGAATCCAGGGGGTTTCCAATCATGGGGGTTTCGAATCCGGGGGTTTAGGGCTGGCGCTGGGAGAGATAGATTGAGAGAGAGATAGAGAGAGAACCACCACTATCAATCGATTGAGAGAGAGACTGAGAGAACCACCATTATCAATTGATTGAGAGAGAGAGAATGAGAGAGAGAGAGAGAGAGAGTTACCTCAATGTTCGTGAATAGATCGACAGGAAGAGAGGTGGGAGAGATCTGTAGGGCCGGCGCTGGGAGAGGGACAGATGGAGAGGAGATCGGATGAGAGGGAGAGAGAAACAGATATCATTTTAGGGCCGGCGCTGCGAGAGGGACAGATGAAGAGGAGAGCGTATGAGAGGGAGAGAGAAACAGAGATCGTTTTAGGGCCGACGAAATGGAGTGAGAATTGGCTGACGTCAGCAAATTCTGTGGGTCCCATCGTGAGGTATGTGTTATATCCAAACCGTCCATCTAACTGGTGAGCTCGTCCTAAAGCTAGAGACAAAAAATAAGATAGATCTAACAATCAAGTGGACCACACTGAAAAAAGCAGTGGGGGATTGAACGTTTACCATTAAAAACTTTTGGGGGCCATAAAAGTCTTGGATCAAGCTGATCTTTGTTTTTCCCCTTCAGAAGGGCCTATATGTTCTAATCAACAGATTGGATGTCTAATAAACAGTACATTGGGCCTTGAGAGGATTTTAACGGTGGATATCTAATCAATATTAGTTTCTTGTGATGTGGTCCACCTTAGGTTTATATCCCTATTATTTTTTGAGTTTTGATTGTCCAAGAATAGTTAATTGTTCAATTAGTGGATGTGCCTGATAATTTATTAATTTATTTTTCACAGATAAATTTCAATTTCCATTTAAAAATAACATTTTTTTACTCTTAATTTTTCTTTGAAAACTTTTAACAAAATATCATTTTTTTTATAAAATATTTTTTAGAAAAATTAAAATACAAATTCTGAATTTTTATTTTCAAAAACTGTAAAATTTTCACAAATTTTATTTTTTATTTTTCCCAAAAATTCCAAAATGTCGATATATTTTTTTTCTTCAATGGCATCATTTTATTTTCAACTTTTTAATTTTCTTTTTTTAAAATTATATATATTTTTTTTCAAAATCTCATTGTTTTTATAAATAACTTTTTCTTTTAATTTCAAATATTTAACAATTTCAATTATTTTTCAAAATCAAAATTTTTTTTAACTTTTTATTTTTCGTTTCAAAATGTTTGTTTTTTGATTAAGTATCAATTTTTTAATATCATTTTATTTTAAAAATTTCAATTCTTTTTAAATTCTCCATTTTTTTTAAAAGCATGCATTTTATTCAAACTAAACAATTTTTATCGAACTTCTCAATTTTATTTCATTTTTCAAAATACAAACTCTCAGTTTCTTTTTTAAAATATTTTCATTTTTCAACATTGAAAATTTTAACATTTTTAAAAATATTTTTAATTTTCTTTTTCAGGATATTATTTTTTTCTTAAAATCAAATGTTTTTTTTTTTTCAAATTTATCAACTTTATTCAATATTCTTCTTTTTTCCCACAAAATAGATTTTTATTAAATCATGATTTTTATTTTTTCAAAATCTCATTTTTTTCTCTAACATTGTTAAATTTTTTATTCTCAATATTCTTTTTCATGTGATATTACAAATCATTTAAATATTAGTTTTAAATTAAAAAATAAAATAATTTCCACTCATTTGTTGTAAAAACAAAATAAAATTTTTTTTTTCATTCAATCAATTGTTAAAAATAATCTTATGTACAATTATATCACTAAAATTCTATTAAAAACAATTATTAGACTACAACAAAACATCCATGCGCAGGACGCCAAGGGCTTTAGCAAGAAATCCGCGTCCCGTTAAAAAGTGGCGACCAGCCAATGGCTGGTGGTCGGTGCTCTGTGGGCCCCAACATGACGTACGTCTTTCATCCATGCCGTCCATCTATTTTTCCTGAAAATTTTATGGTATAAGACTAAAAATGAGGTATACCCCAATCTCAAATGGACCACATTACAGGAAACAATGTTGAATGAGCGTGGACCATTAAAAACCTTTTGGGGGCCATAAAAGTTTTGGATCAAGCTAATCTTTCGTTTTTCCCTTCATCTGGTCCTATATGACCTAATCAACAGATTAGATGTCAAATAAACAATACAGTGGGCCTTAAGATGGATTTTAATGATAATATCCAATCGTCATTGTTTTCATGTGGTGTGGTCCACCTGAGATTTATGTCCCGCTAATTTTTGGTATAAAACTGTAAAATGATCTGAAAAAATGGATGAACGGAATAGTTGAAACACGTGCATCATAGTGGGGCCCACATAGCACCGACCACCAGCCATGGGGCTGGTGGTAGGGGGAGTAGCCAATCCGTTTCCAACTAAATGAAGGGAGATGAATAGTTGGCTGACGTCAGCAAATTCTGTGGGTCCCATCGTGAGGTATGTATTATATCCAAACCGTCCATCCAACTGGTGAGCTCGTCGCAAGGCTTGAGACAAAAAATAAGACAGATTTAACCATCAAGTGGACCACAGTGAAAAAAGCAGTGGGGGATTGAACATCTACCATTGAAACCCTTTTGGGGGCCATAAAAGTTCTGGATCAAGCTGATCTTTGTTTTTTCCCTTCATCAGGGCCTGTATGATCTAATCAACAGATTGAATGTCAAATAAACAGTACCGTGGCCCTTAAGAGGATTTTAATGGTGGATATCTAATCAATATTGTTTTCCTATGATGTGGTCCAACTTAGGTTTATATCCCTATCATTTTTTTGATCAAGCCCTAAAGTGATCAGTAAAAATGGATGAACATAATGGATGAAATACATACATCATGGTGGCGCCTACATAGCACCGAATACTAGCCAACGGGCGGGTGGCAGGGGCGTAGCCAATCCGTTCCCATCCATGCTTGTATTTGTAGTGCGGTCCATTTAATCTTTGGAAATGATTCATTTTTGAAATAATTCTCTGAAATGATCTCGAAAAATGGATGAATGGTGTGGGTTGATCCCAAATTTTCGGTAAATCCAAAACTCGAGTGGACTATGCCACATGAAACAATGTGGAATAAAGATTTCCACCATTGATACCTTCCTTGGGCCAACAGTAACGTTTATTTGCCATCCAACCTATTCATAATATCAAATATATATGAATGAAGAGAAAACACAATATGATTTAAACATATGAAGTTATTTACTCTTCATATGTTCAATAAGTGGATGTGCCTAATAATTTATTAAAAAATATTTTTTTCACAAATAAATATCAATTTCCATTTAAAATTACATTTTCACAGATAAATTACATTTTTTTTCAACATATATATTTTTTTACTCTTAATTTTTCTTTAAAATTTTTTAACAAATATCATTTTTATTATAAAATATTTCAAAATAAATTAAAGTACAAATTTGAATTTTTATTTTCAAAATCATCATGAAAATTTCACAATTTTTAATTTTTCCCAAAAATTCCAAAATGACATTTTTTTTTCTTCAAAAAAATACAATGTTATTTTCAACTTTTCAGACATTTTAAAAAATTATAGGTAATATTCAAAATCTTAAATAACTTTTTGTTTAATTTGAATTTGAACATTTTCAATTATTTTTCAAAATCACAAAATTTTTCAAGAATTTATTTTTTGTTTCAAAATGTTTGTTTTTTGATAAAATAATTTTAATATTGTTTTATTTAAAACTCAATTCTTTTTCACCAATCATTGGTTTTTAGAAAAATTTTATTTGAACTTGTCAATTTTTATTAAACTTCACAAATGTTTTTAAAATTTTGAAATTTGAAAATTTATTTTTTTTAAAATATTTTCATTTTCAACATTGTGAAAAATTTTCACATTTTAAAAATTTTTAATTTTCTTTTCAGGATATTATTTTTTCTCAAAATCAAATGCTTTTTCTTTTAACAACTTTATTAAATATTCTTTTTGTTCCCACAAAATAGGCTATTTGGTATTTTATTTTTCAAAATCTATTTTTTTTATTCAAACATTATTAAAAATTTTAAACTTTGAAATATTCTTTTTCATGTGATATTGGAATCATTTAAATATTAGTTTTAATTAAAAAATGAAAATAAAAATTGCTCATTTGATATAAAAATAAAATGAATTTGAATTTTGTAGATATTCACTAGAACCTAAAAGAGAGTAAAACATCTACAATATCCTAAAGTTGTTAACCTGCATCTCAATATAAATAATCATTACAATAAGCCCCATGAAATATATTGAAAAACATTTATTAGACTAAAGAAGAAAACTTAATTTTCCACCATATTCAAAAAATGAAAAAAAAAGGGGCTCACTAAATTTTATACCACAAGGAAAAACAAATGTTGAAGATGATAAATATCTATTTTTTCAATGTATTTATGTCCAAACACATTCCACACAAATTACTTAACATTTTATAGAAAAGTACATGTGAATTCAGAAAGCGACTACTCATTGCAAATTCTCTCTAATTTGCACCAAATTACGGACTTTTTGAGTTATCGACGGATTAAACTGTTGTATGACTAATAATTTTAGCGACAGAAAAGTTATGAACTTATGCAAATTGACCTTTTTTTAGTGTAGTCCCATCGACTAGAATCCATAAATCGATAGTAGAAATCAATACCATTTTATATTGTTCTAATTTTGATTTTAATCATCCAACCCTTATATTTAATTTTAACAAATACTTTTTAAATTATGATTGAAGTATCTTAATGAATTCATTATATATATTCATATCCATTCCATGTACACACAATAACAATGAGTAATAAACAAAGTATTAATGAAGAAAAAAAATATATTTTATTAGACTAAAAGTGCATACATTATAAATGTTATGATTTTAAAGAGTCACATTTGTTAGGCAATCTTAACGATCCCTACATGGCTATTGAAAAAAAAAAAAAAAAAATCAATGATGGATTAGATCATTTGATTTTTATTTTAGTTAAAATATTCTTAATTAGATAAATTATGAAAATTCACTTGGACAATCTTGCAAATAGATATAGATATGATAATGTAGAAGACCTGCTTAAAAGTTAGGCGATGTGATAAGCAAATTAGATATGATAATATTAGTGTCCCATTTCTGTAGAAGTGGAGTGATCTATAAAATCTCACATCGCAATCCAAATTTCTCTCGAGTCAGACATGTCAGGCTAATAGACATCCATTGTCAACCATATTCATGGTACAAAAGTTTAATCATTCCATGAAGAGATAGGGTTCAGCCGCTAATACATGGTTAGATGACATACAAAAAATTATGGCAGACGAATAACTGGACTTGAAGAAATGGATGGATAACATGAATGGAATCAATCCATGAAGCCATTTATAGAATAAGCTTCTACATGGAACTTTAGAGACGTTGGAGAATACATTATTAATAATAATAGAGATCCATTCACCATGTTTGGTTAAGCTATGAAAAGTGAAAATTTATTTTTCTTAATTTATATTTTAACTGAAAAAGCCTAAAAAGGGTTTTTTCAATCCCTAATGGTAGTTTTTTCTTTTAACCACTTTAACCTCTCTCTTTGTTTGGTTTTTATTTAAATAGTGAATCAGGCTGGACAAATACCTTGGGGGACAATTTGAAATATCGTAGGCCCTACCCCAATTGGAATACAAAGAACTGAACTCAGAATGCATGCAACCACATATTCACTCGAACCTAAAGTAAACCTTTCCTACTACAATGCCACATGTTGTAGGGCATCTCAATATAAATAATCAGTAGCCCCATGAAATATCACACTTTGCAAAAAGAAGCCTAATTTGATATTCAGTAAATGGGCTATAAAAGCGGACCCGATGGGGGTACCCAAGGAAAAACAAATGTTGAAGATGATAAATATCTATTTTTTCAATGTATTTATGTCCAAACACATTCCACACAAATTACTTAACATTTTATAGAAAAGTACATGTGAATTACAAAAGTACTACTCATTGCAACCATTCTCTCTAATTTGCACCAAATTACATTGAGCCATCGTAAACTGTTGTATGACTAATAACAACTACAGAAAAAATTATGAACTTATGCAAGACGTTCCTCCCATGATCCATAAATTCTAGTAGAAATCTACCATTTTATATCCACATGATTTTAATCATCCAACCCATTTTAAACATATTTTAAATTATGATTGAAGTATCTTAATGAATTCATTATATATATTCATATCCATTCCATGTACACACAATAACAATGAGTAATAAACAAAGTATTAATGATACACCTCCTTGATATTTTTATTAGACTAAAACATACATTATAAATGTTTGATTTGAGTCACATTTGTTAGGCAATAGATCCCTACATCTATTGTTAAAAAAAAAAAAATCAATGATTTAGATCTTTATTTTTATTTTAGGTTAAAATATGTCATTGATAAATTTATGAAAATTCACTTGGACAATCTTGCAAATAGATATAGATATGATAATGTAGAAGACCTGCTTAAAAGTTAGGCGATGTGATAAGCAAATTAGATATGATAATATTAGTGTCCCATTTCTGTAGAAGTGGAGTGATCTATAATCTTTAACAAATTTTTCGAGTCAGACATTCCATTTGAATAGACATCCATTGTCAACCATATTCATGGTACAAAAGTGCTAATCATGTGAAGAGATATCTAAGCCGCTAATACATGGACATGCCAATTATGGCAGACGAATACTGGACTTGAAGAAATGGATGGATAACATGAATGGTCAATCCATGCCATTTATAGGTGGCAGAGACTGTTAGAATACTTATTAATAATAATAGAGATCCATTCATCAAGTGGGTCACACTTAGGGAAAGATAATGTAAAAAAAAAAGTCACTCACCTCTGTTAAACATACTTGCATATATAGCCCTTTTTTTTTTTTTTAATAGTGAATTAGGCTGGTTATTGGGGGACAACTTATATAGGGCCCTACCGCTATTACAAAGAACTACTCGTCTGCATGCAACCACACCACTACTCGTGGTAAAGTACCACCTTTCCTACTAAATGCCACATGTGTAGGGCATCTGTACCGTAAAATAGTAGCCCCACCTAGAAGATCACCGCTTTGGAAAATGAGCCTAATTCTCTCATTTATTGGGCCACGCCTGTATATTGGGTCAGATTGTTGGTTGTTGATTGATTTCGGCAGTGTGGCCCATCTTTTTCTTTTTACACACGTACTCACACCCCACACACCCACGCACTAGTCACACCATAATGGTTTTTCACCACAGTGGGCACTCGAACTCATAACCCATGTTGAAACTCTTGTGAGTCCACCACTGAGGGCGCATGAGTAACCAGACAGCGTGGCCCATCTAATGTGGAACCATGTATAATTTTTGTGCTAGTTGATCTTTGTGGTGGTACCTATAATTCATACAATATGGATGTCCTACGAGTGTGGTATTTTTTTATGGTAATTAGATGTGTCGTTGCTCGCCATTGATTAATTCTCTCTCGATTATCTCGCACTCAAGTCTATTAGTGCACTAATTTTTGCATCTGGTTTGTCAATCACGTGAGTCGTTGTATCATGTAGTCAGTTGAGCCTCTGGAAAGTGAAGACCAAAGACACAAACAAAGATGGAGCATCAAGGAAACAAAAAATATGTAAATGAGGTGCCATGACAACCCTAACCCTTGATCCAAAATAACCCATATACCTCTAAATGATCTTGACCTAATAGAAATATCTAATTGATCATCCCTTAACCTTAGAAAATTAAGAGAAACATGATAAATAAGGCTAGAAGAGGTACGAAGCTGCTGTGTAAAAGTCAGCCTAAAACAACAATCTTCGATGAGTCTTCGATGGCATCGAGCTGCCATCAAAGTGTCTTTGATGGCATTGAAGGCCTTCTCGATGGCATCGATCGAGAGTCAGAACTGTTCAGCAAGATTTGGTATTTTGTTCTGATTATTTCAATGACATCGAGGTACCTTTGATGACATCGAAGTACCCCTCGATGACATCGACTGAGAGACAAATAGTTAAGCAAGAAATCGAATTTATTTCTAACTTTCTCGATGGCATCCAGGACACCTTCAATGACATGAAAGGGTAAGTTCGATGACATTGAAGAACGTTTGATGCTATCAAAAATTACTCAGATATGTCCAGCGACAAATCAACAAAAATGTCTAGATTCATCGATGGCATCAAGGAAACCTTCGATGTCTTCGAAGGTCCTTTTTACCGTTGGAGCTCAAACTTTTTATAAAGGGCAATCGGTTCATGGGCATTTCGATGAATTTTTGGAGCAACAAAAGGTAAGGTGATGCCATATTCATATCCTCATCCCTATCGTCTATTCCATGGTGTTCTAAGCACTCTTCCATATTCATATCCTCATCCCTATCGTCTATTCCATGGTAAGGCATCGAGGACACCTTCAATGACATCAAAGGGTAAGTTCGATGACATTGAAGAACGTTTGATGCTATCAGAAATTACTCAGATATGTCTAGCGACAAATCAATAAAAATGTCTAGATTCATCGATGGCATCGAGGAAACCTTCGATGTCTTCGAAAGTCCTTTTTACCGTTGGAGCTCAAACTTTTTATAAAGGACAATCGGTTCATGGGCATTTCGATGGATTTTTGGAGCAACAAAAGTTAAGGTGATTCCATATTCATATCATCATCCCTATCATCTATTCCATGGTGTTCTAAGCACTCTTCCTTGAGATTCATGCTCATATGAGGATTCCAACCTCTACATTGAAGATGTGCTTGAACCCTTCCATTTTTTACAGATTGGACTTAAGCAATCTTAGTATACCATTGTCCCAATCGTCTAGAAGACCCATCTAGTTGAATCCTTCAGGAAAAACTACTTCCCATTAGTTGTAAGAGATTTAACTAACTTTTCATCACCTTGGTCACCTCGGAGGAGCATCACATGCAAGGTGCTTGATCTTGGAGCTGAAACCTTGGCAAAGTAGCGGCATCCTGATTGGGGGAGCATTGGGGAGCTGATTGAAGTACGGTTGAGCGGAGATCAAGCAACCCAGAAGGTACGACAAAAGCGGCTCAATTCGATAAGTAAGTTGTCAATTATAAGGGTCCAAGTTTACTCTCTTTCCTTGTGTAGGATTGAGGGTAAGAGTTTGAAAAACCGAACTCGACTAAACTCGACTAGGTTCTTGTGTAAGACCTTGGCTCTTATATAGGGCATAAATCTCAAGGTTCTTGTGTAGGACCTTGGCTCTTGTGTAAGGCTTAAACCTTTGAGTTCTTGTGTAGGACCTTAGCTCGAGAGTAGAGACTAAATTTCAATGTTCTTATGTAGGACCTTAACTCAAGAGTATAACCTAAATTTAGAATCCTTGTATAGGACTGTAAAGGCTAGAGGTGAACCTGATATAAAATCTCCGATAGTGAAATTCGGTACACTCATGGGTTGAGTGCATCTGCCGGGAGTGAAGTAGGCAAGTAGCCAAACCACTATATATGATTGTATTTGAGATTTTCATTTACGCACTTGTTTAATTATGCTATGAATTTGAATGTTTACATTATACATGCATAATTAGATGAATTCTTAGTGAGTGATAAGTAGCACGTCCCACACACATATATACACTATTTTGATATAGACTAGTTGCTTATTTCAACATCAATTGTAGTATATGTGATTGGAACCTCTATTGGCTTGAAAGCCTTAGAGTTATATTGCCTTAATTTAAATTTTAATTAGTTTAAGTTAGGCAATTATTGTTTTAAATAGGAATAATTTTTAAATAGGTCCTAATCACCCCATCTAGGACATAAACTTCATTCTTTAGCTCCACCAAACTTCCGCAAGCACAACAGTGGTAATTCCATTACGCCACATGCACAATTTTAAAGTCATCAACACATGAGGATATGTCTACCATTTTCCTCTATCATTTTATTCTTCCACCAAACCCTCATTCTGATTGGCCAATAGTGTTGGGCCCCCATCTGATGGGTGGCCTAGATCCAACACATGCATGAGAAGTAGTATACATTCATGAAAGAATCTCTATCTTGTAAAGAGTAATATGCTTATAGGAGAAGAGAGGGAAAGAAGGAGAGGGGGGAGAGGGAGAGGGAGAGGGAGAGGGAGAGAGAGATAGATAGATAGATAGATAGATAAATAGATAGATAGATAGAGAGTCAATTTTGGGTGATGTCGGTAACATATTTGGGTGAGGTTGATGCCAGATTTGGGATAGGTCATAGAAAATCTTGACAGAGAGTAGAGAGAGAAAATTGGAGAGAGAGAGGGGCGTAATTTCGATGGCATCTTAAAAGGGATTCCTCCCTAATATTTGATTTTCTAACCACTGGGAAGGAATCATAGCATCTTAGTTTCGATTCATGCATTTTCCCCATGATTTCAAAATGAGTTTTTTTTTTTTTTTTTAAATTTTTAAAAGGATTTTGAATATCATCGATTCAAATACTCTACAAAATAAAAAACCATGCTGCCAAATCCAACAATGATTCCTAATCCCCTTAAATAGCCTAAAATGGTGTTGCCAAATGACCCCTTAAATACACAAATTAAGATGGTAATGGATTGGATTTGGGCTAGACCTAGCTAAGCTCGACACTTGATGATACAGGGAAGGGCGTGAAACAATGAGAAGAAGATCACCACCTTCCTTAACTAGGCAAAATCTTGAGTTCACTAGGTAGTTCTTGAATCCGCAAAACAAAAAAGGAAAAATTCAAAATTGTATTTAGATATATCCTAATACTTTCTAATTACATCACTTATAAAGAAAAAAGCAAAACCCTAATTCGTTTAGTAGTTATTAGAAAGTGCAAAACTCTTCTAAAGACTAATTTATCAAAATAGTATTTTTTTTTTTCTAAATTCATAGCGTTGAATAAGAGGAGTGCATTTTCTAGTGAAATAAATGAATTCGGTTGGCATAGCTGGCTGGTTGACCCCAGTAACATTGTTATATATAGATTGATGGGTCAAGTGTTTCGTGATGCTACTTGGATTAAAAGTGACAGCTAGCTTAGTGTCCAGAATTTGAACAACATTTTCTCTAATTCTAGAATGAATTTCTTCGAACCGAACGTGCCTCTGACCCACTTATGTGATGCCTTAAGTAAGACTAAGCCCATATCTAACAAACTGCTTTTGCTTCCGTTCAAGCTTCTTTTGGTCTAGTTGTGCTAAGAATGTATCTATGACCCACTCTACATCACTTAAGGCCCTACGCCCAAGCCCAAAATTGGCCTAGCATAGCAGGCCTAAACCTAAACCCAACCATGCTTGGTCAGATAATGGAAAAAAAAATAAATCCTTATTTCCTACCCGAATGTTCTTAGCCTACCCATTAATCAAGTGGTCCATGCATAAAACATGGAATGCTTAATGGTCTGCATTCAATGTGCATAGGTTCCTTATCCGAGGATTAAAATGATAATTTGTAAGATACAAGAATACATATGAAATTAGGTCGAACTAGGCAAGGCTAGAGTCATTTTAGCCCACAAAAAATTGTTTAGGCCATGCATGTCAAGCCTAAGCATGTTACATGGGCTAGGCTAAAAGGTCTAAGCCTAGTCCAAAGTTGAGTAGGTGTTGTTGGGTTGCCTGGTTTATTGCCACCATGATGCAGGGATGAACGTGATGAGGTCGATCACCGTCTTCCTCAAGTATAACTACTTTGAATTCATGGAGTTTCTCTGGATTCCTCGTAGAGACTTCTCGAATCCACGAGGAAAAGCACGAAAAATAGAAAATAGATTCTCTAAAATTTGAAATTTGATTGATGAATGAAATAAATGAGTTCACAACCCTTTAAATAGGGAAACTAGGCAATGAGAGAGATTTCATAATCAAACTACAACTAAAACTCCTAGAATTTGCAATTTACTATAAATGGTAAGCTTACTCTTTTATAGACGTGATGTCTACTAGTGCATAAGGTTTTTAGCCAAAAATAGTGAGTGTCCTATTTGGGTTCACCATGTAGTTCTCCTAATTATTCTAAGCACTTTTCGCATTGGGCGCAACTCCTAACGCCCAACGGATGAAGAGTTATAATCAAACTAAAACTAACTATTTATAATAAAAATGGATTTAAAATAGGAAAACGACTATCGATCTGATGGTATTTTGTAAATCCAAATTGTGTAACCCGGCGTAGCAGGGTTGGCTGGCTAAAGTAGCTCATTCTACCCCAAAATCATATATTTTACGTCCGATAACTCATTCCAGATTGTGAGATACGCCCGATTTAAGGTCCCACGGTCCGGATCACTTCTGTCATCGACTGGGCCTTTTCTGATCCATCTTGGCCATGAAACTGTCGGCAACCCGCTCTATATCACACCCTTATCTACGATCGCATGATATGTAACCTAAAATAAATGGTCCAAACTTTGAAGGGTTCATGAACCAATATAAAATAGTAAAATGATATTTTAGTTGTTATATTCAGATATGCTTGACGGTACCTCATATATTTTATTTTAGTTTTATAGCATCTTATTTTTAAAATAGAGTTCAAAAGTTGTTCCATATTAATATAACCATTTACCAAACTGGGATTAAAAAAACTGTTGAGAGGCAAAAATAACTATTATTTTTAGTTCCATTCTTTTTTAAGCATAAACAAAGGTATGGGGAGCTGGCCTTGTGAAGGGAAATGCCACTTCTATCCTAAAAGATACCAAATTAATGATATTGTTTTTACGCTGGGAGTCAATTCATACTCCTGAGTATGACACTTGATACATAACCACTTAGAAAATTATATGCTAGACGTATATTAAAATTAAACTGACTAAATTGTAGAACTTGTCATCCCTAAGTCAAAAGTCCAAAAAATCAGATTTGGTGAACATTCGTAACTCTAATTTGTGGACATTTATTTGTTGAACTGGGACCATTGTTTACTTTCATTTTTAAACATCTAATGACTGATTAGCAATCCAATACTCATAAAATGAAATAAGTATAAATTTTAGATCATGATAAATCTAAGTGCAACTTATGATTGGGATAGTTTAAACTGAATGAGTTTTATACTTGTACTCCAAGTATGCAATTTCTAATTAAGTGCCTGCGTATCATCATCACATTCAGCCAGAGTCTCAAAGTTTTTCAATTTTAAGAATTTTATAAGAATATTATGTTTTTTTTTTTCTACAGATAGTAACCATATCTTTATTACTGTTATTATTGAATATCAATTGCTGCTCATGATGGTTTTACCTTTACGTGCACGCGGGGTAATTTGTAGGTCACACTGATTTTCATGATGAGGGATCATGTGATAGGTAGCCCGTATCTTTGGGCTGTATATATGCATTTTCAATCTGATAAGTGGGCCGATAGATGTTTAATCCAGACCGTTAATCCGTTGCATCCCTTTATTGGTTAGACTATTCCCTAAAAAGACATCAATGGGACCCTCTTAGAATTTAAACTTATTTCCTAGATATAAACAGATAAGAAGTGAAATACATAAACGTTAATACATTCAAATGAAGAGGTTCATAATATTGGTCCTTAATATTTGTCAATCTCGAAGATTTTTGGACCCTGGTCTATACACGGTGCAACCCTAAAGGCCAATGGTTTGGATTACGGAATGGTGGGGCCCACTTGTCAGAATTGACAACGCACGTGTACTGTCCGGAGACACAGGACATGAATGATGTGGTTCCTCTTCCATAAATAGCACGTGATGATGGCGATGATGGCCATGAGGATGGTTGCTTTGGATTTGCATTGCCTGCAATCGGCGCGAGTGTCATGGGTTCAGGTGTTCATTATCTTATTCTTTATATAAATACTCTGATACTTTGGCATTGTGTGATAAATGATACACAGGCAGTTAGAAATGATTGCATACATGGCATATAAGTAAGGCAAACTAAAGCAGTTAAAATTATGGGCAACAGATTAGATATTTTCATGAACCAAGAACTACTCTTATTTTGTAATTTAACTATTATATTTTTGGACATTTATTGGACGGTTAAGAATGAGAAATCCAATGGTCTTACTTACGTAAACAAGTGTCCATAAATCAGGGGTTGGGATTGTTCAATTAATCTGATTTTTTTACTGTAACTTAGAAACAGTGAGTTCCATATTTTAATGGGTTTAATATGACTAAATATATGCTGCGCGTACCATTTGTTAATGCCGGTGTATCAAGTTTCATACGACAGCCAGAGTATCAAATAATTCCAATATTCTTTGATATTTTTAGGGTGGTTGATGGATATCATATTTGCCCAAGCTCATGCGTCAGATACACGGCTCTGTCTCTCTCTCTCTCTCCCCCCGGATCATTGCCACCGACAGTGTGGCTCACATTATTTAGTTAGAGCATATCCACGCCGTTCATCCGTTTTTCCATCTCATTTTAAGTGATGAACCCAAAAATGAAGCAGATACAAATCCCAGGTGGACCACTTTATAGGAAATAGTGGTGATTGAATGCCCACTATTAAAAACTTCCTAGGAACCACCATAGTGGTTATTTGTCATCCAACTTGTTAATAAGGTAACAAAGACATGAATGAAGGAAAAAAAAAAATGAGGTTGATCCAAATTGTTTTTAGCCGCAAGTAGTTTCTAATGGTCAATCACCACTGTTTCCTGTAGTGTGGTCCACCAGAGATTTCGATCTGCTTCATTTTCGGTCTCATGCCCTAAAATTATTTGAAAAAACGGATGGACAGCTTTGATATTCTACATACACGTCAAGGTGCCGCACGTTCGGCCGCACCATGTTGGTCGAGGCCAGGGATTCACCTAACCTGTTCCGGCACGCGCGTGTACAAGTCAGCTAATGCACACGCCACTACAATTGGCAGCATCGCAAACGGGTGGAATATCCAAGCCATCCATAAAAAAGATACCACTATCTAGATTTCCTACCCTGAGAATTAGGTCTGTCCACCTGTCATGTGGGCCACATTTAACTGAACAAATTTAGGGTTGCAAAAAATTCAGTCGATGTTTCTTAACTGGTCAACTTATTTCTAATAGCAATGAACACCTACTGCGTGGAGCACCTTTATCTTAGGGCACTAACAGTTATACGGTGAGGTCCAACTGATGTACGGCTAATCGAGTGGAGCCGAACCGAGCTGAGCACATCTTAGCCTGTCCCTCCTCTAAACCCAGCTCGAGCTCAGATCAGCTCGTCGAACTCAACACGTTAGCTCCCCTGGGTGGTTGAGTCGAGCTGAGTCGAGGCGAATGAGCTGGTCGAGTGAGATGAGTCAAGTCCAGCTATCTTTAATAACAACTACAAATCTAAAAATAAGATAGGAACAGTGCATGTTATTTAAAGAATAATAAATTTAAAAGTGTAATCCATTCAATACCATCAATATTTTAAAAATATTTGTTCAACAAAAACATAACAAATGTTAAACCAATAATTTAAATAAGAATAGAGAGAGATGAGAGAGAGAGAGAGAGAGAGAGAGAGAGAGAGAGAGAGAGAGCATACCTTGAGATGGATAGAGATTGAGGTTGTTGTTGGTGCACAAAAAATGTACAAAGTCCTCACTGTCGTTGTTGGGAAGAACAAGTGATGAAGAAAAAATTTCGAGAGAAAAGAAGAAATCAAAGACAAAGGAGAAAGCAAAAGAAGAGTTGAGTTGCGCAGGTCCTCGCAACATGGAGTTGTTGCACGGGTCCGTGCAACATAGAAGATGTGTGTGTGTGAGAATTGAGTTGCACGGGACTACGCAACACAGAACAAAGGTGGTCGCGCAACAGGAGAGATGAGTGCAGTGGGACCTATGGCACAACATTCGAGGTCTTACACATGTGGAAGCCTATAAATACCTCATCCCTTCCTCATTTGAAAGAGGAAGTCCTAGAGAAATGCGAGAAACAAGGAGAGAGCGAGAAGAAGAAAGAAGAGTGGAGCGTGTTGCGCGCATCCCCGCGCAATAGGAGCGTGTTGCACTCATCCCTACGCAACATAAATATGTTGCGCGCCCCCGCACAACTGAAGTGTGTTGCGTTGTCGTGCAACAAGGATGCAGAGTTCCCCTTCATATTTCAGCTTCCGATACATATGTTTTCTCACACGTTGGCTTGAAGCAAGGATCTTAGACCCGCGCAACCCTTCTGTCGCCTCGACGGATGCAAAACACGCCAAAATGCTGCCGAAATTGCTACTGAACTACCTCTCTATGCTAATTCATAGTATTTTCTTTCGGAATCAAAGGAAATAAGAGGATGTAAACGAACTCAGAATAAATAAAAAATTTGATGATGAATGTTCTCTTCTATTATTTGTTATCATTGAATGATAATTCCCCTATAAAAACATATTTGTTTTTTGTTGAAACAGTTGTCACGTCCTAAACCCAGTTTTCGACGCCTATTCGTCATAGCTTGAATCCGGTGCCGACAACCTCCGTAGTATTCTAATTTCGACTCCTAGCTTATACCAAGTTCTGAAAGCGGAATCTCACAAGGATTTAAGAAAAACTATGAAATTGAGCATAATTAAAGGAACTCCACAAATATCTTACATGTCTCAGATTCATTGAACACTTCATCACATCAAGTGTATGGGTTAACACATGAATTTTGGTACTTACCCAAAACGAGCTTCCACTCATCCAAAAGAATCATTGCGATACATTAACTCTACTTTAGTAGCTCTAAGTTGAATGATGATTTCATCACATCACGATGAAGTAGAAAACAAATGGAAGCCTCTGCACCCCGTGTAGAGATCCTTGTTCTAATAAACTACCAAAGCAAGAGTTGATTCTCACAACTCCATGCACTGGGAAAATTGGGCTGCACGCTTATAAATACTCCCTTAGGCACTCATTTTAAGAGATTGCGTGAGAAATAGAGAGGAGAAGAAAAAGAATAAAACTAGAAAAGAAGTACAAGAGGGATTTGGACTTTGGAGTTTTAAGCTCAAATGGTCATAAGGCGAGCCTCACTTACCTAAATATTCCACCCCTTTCATTGAGAGGACTTGTGTCATGCGTTAGGGACTTAGTGAAGGGAGAGGTCTTGCACTATGCGCTTGAGCCTCACGAATGCAAGCTTCAATGCCATGCTCCATGTCCTATTGGTTCAAGCTCTGCACTTAGGCATATATAGACCCATCATTAGTACCCATGCCTAGACATGATATTCTCCTTTAGCCTTACAAAGGGGGAGCAATAACCCCTAATGGACCTCTCACACAACCATGACCTAACTTGGGCACGCTCTCCTTTATGGTAGGCGCCCGATGTAGAGGGTCTCATCACCCGATGATGGAAGTTAGAGAATCGTCTTCCACCCATCTCTAGCATGTAAGCCCACACGACATTGTCGGGACAATTGTTCATTTCTACCACAATCATCATAAGCCTCTTGGTTCTAGACACTCTAAAGACGACGAACCAAAGACTAAAACATGTTTTGTGGCTATGCAACTGAATACCTACTCTAGTTTTTTACATTTTAATCAAGAAAATTTCCCTATATATGTAATTAAGGGCATGTGCTAGGCCACAACCTAGAATATAAGAACCCCCAAATATTAATGAAAGCTACTCAACCTAACTTTTTTTAGGCATACAATGTTTAAGCATTCATAATTATTCATAGACAGAGCTCAAAATACTTGACAACTCTCTAATAGAAGTAACGATTACGTAATACAATAAGAAAACTGTGAGTCTCCATCATAATAAGTCATCCATTTCTCATGCCTCATTGGCTAATCAGCTATCTAAGGCCACTACCTCTCATGGTCAAAACCATGATGCCAACCATGGCTATATTAGATGCCTAACACCCGACGGCTAAAGGAAAAGTCATAACACTTTTTTCAAACCCCCAATTATCACACGTTTTGTCTTAAACAAAAATATTGAATTTGGATCATATTCTATAGTCCAAACCTGAAGAATGGTTCTTACAGTGGATAGGGATATATACTCAATAATGAATATAATCTTATATTAGAATACTTTAACACTTTGGTCACTTAATTATTTTCCTTTAAACATGGTAAAAGTTTTTTCACATGGAGAAAGTGAAACAAATAAAATTGGATATACTTCTAGGCACACATGAATTAATCAATTTAAAACTAACCATACATTGTTATAAAGAATAGACGATGATTTACTCTTGCTATCTCTTTTCTTCTTTTCTTGAATTGGCCACCCTGGAGCTTCTACTTTATTTATTAAGGAAACTTTTTAGGAAAATAGAACTCTGTGTGGGGCTTCTTAGGATGCTCTCATGTATTTATAAACTTGTAAACCTTGGCCATCAAGTTTTTCTTGTAAAAAAGGGATCTCAAAATTTTTAAAGTTACTTAAACTGCGAGCAATATTCTTACCCAACAACATAAAGAGTTTTGATTGAGTTAACCTTGTCTAGGTTTGGATGTTTTCATGTATATACTATATGGATGTACATAATTATCCTATCTATATTATCATACATATATTCTTTTATGTATTGTCTTAAAATCTATTATTATATGCCCACCATATCCCACAACCATGATTGATCATTCAAAAATAAATCCAAACCATTGGATTTAAAAAACAATGCACATGATGATTTCAAAATTATTTTTTTAATCAAAAGAATTTATAAAACTAGTTTAATTGAATATGTTGATCAATCATTCTCATTTCTAATATAAAGCTAAAGATATAAGGGTTGTAGATTATTTGTGGAGAATCCTAATCCCCTTGAGAACATAATCAACCACCTAACTCACAAAAATCCAAATAATTGGTTCACATATCGGTGGCTCAAAGCAATAAATGAAAATTTCATTGAGACCTAGGTACTCTCAAGTATAAAGATAAACACTACAAGCATGGGAAGCATAAACTAATACTAGATAATTAAATCCTTCTTAACTTCCTAAATTTGGTTAATGTGCACACCTTTTTCTTTCTTTTAACATACACACCACATGGACACTCAAACCCATGACCTCAGTGTTGAAACACACTCTGTTTACCATTGATCCATGGGTTGGAACCCATGTGTGGACACACCTACATGTATAGAGACACTGCTTTATTGTAGAGACTTATCAGACGTACAATAGTCATGCAATATATGATGGACACATGGATTAAGTTATCTTGACTTATTTAACAACCATGACAATATTATAGGTTTATAGAGAATTGAACAAGTTAGGTCTCACAATGTATTTAATATCAAACTTGACATACTTCATTCTTAGGAATATCCCTCCCAACCATATCCATTCCATGCATACGCAATAACAATGAGTAAGAAGCAAAGTAGTAATGTAGAATAGATATATATATATATATATATATATATATATATATATATATATATATATATATATATATATATATATATATATATATATATGGGAAAAGGTACTATGCGCTCGAGCTCACGATAAGCTCCCATGAGGTCGAGCTGTGTGGGCCCCACCGTGATGCGTGTCAACCATCAACACCGTGCATTTGATGGGTCCCCTTTAAATTATGGGATATCCCAAAAATTAGCTGTATACGGAACTCAGGTGGGCCATACCATCTAAAATCATGTGAAGACATGCCAAAAACATATAAAAGCACTTGGTGGGGCCCACCTGAAATTTGCATGAGTCTAAAACTTGGTTTGAACCCTCATCCAAGTGGGACACACATAATGGATGGGCTAGATTTGCAAACCACATCTCGGTGGGCCCAAAAAATTATTATGAATGTTTTAATGGTGCACGGCCCCTCTCAACTTCTGTATATGGTGTGGCCCACACAAATAACGTATTGACTTGATTTTTGAGACCTAGGCCCACGATGGAATGGTGCATCTGACTGATGGGGTAGATGTTCGAAACGCATCACGGTGGGGCCCACACAGCTCGACCTCATGGGACGTTCCCATCGGCTCGAGCACATAGTACCTTTTCCCTATATATATATATATATATATATATATATATATATATATATATATATATATATATATATATATATATATATATATATATATATATATATAAGAAATGCTCTCACACAACTAGTTAGAGTGTGGGGCCCTTCATGGTGTTTGTATGACATCTTACTGGTCTAGCATGGTTGTCCTACCATGAAAATGTGATGCCCTAAAAATCAGGTCCATACAACCATTAGATGCACCTCATATGAATATAGAGTTTTTTGAGTGGTTGTTTATAGTTTTCTATGATTTTCCCCACCAAATAGTTGGATTGACCTGATTTTTGGAGCATTTCATTTTCATGGTGGGACAACCATGCTAAATGGGCAAGATGTCATACAAACACCATGGTGGGCCCTACATGGCAACTAATTGGACGCACGTGAGCATTTCTCTCTCTCTCTCTCTCTCTATATATATATATATATATATATATATATATATATATATATATATATATGGAAATGATACTATATGGTCGACCTCATGGGAACTTCCCATGAGGTTGAGTTATGTGGGCCCCACCGCAATGTATGTTGAACATCAACACCGTGCAATTGATGGGTCCCCTTTAAGTTATGGGATATCCCAAAAATTAGCCGTATACAGAACTCAGATGGGCCATACCATCTAAAACCATGTGATGACATGCTTAAAATTTTAAAAGCACTTAGTTGGGGCCACCTGAGTTTTGGATGCAGCTGAAACTTGGTATGACCCCTCATCCAAGTGGGACACACACAATGGATGGGCTGGATTTGTGAACCACAGCTCAGTGGGCCCAATAAATGATTATGAATGTTTTAATGGGAGGGTAGCCCCTCTCAACTGTTATATGTGGTGTGGCCCACCCAAGTCATGGATTAACTTGATTTTTAAGCCTGTGGCCCACCATGGAATGGTACATCTGACTGATGGGGTAGATGTTAGAGAGATATCACGATGGGGCCCACATAGCTCGACCTCATGGGAAGTTCCCATTAGGTTGACCTCATAGTACCATTTAAAAATAACTTTGAACTATAAAGATTGAAGATGAAAGTGCCCTCGTAGTTTAGCAAGGGCTGCAATATGCACTCGTTGGTAAAGTGCATCATCTGAAATTTGTGAAGAAAGAAGATTAGGATGAACTTGATCAAAGGGTAATTAGTACAATTCAATTGTCCTTGGTCGATGAAGTCATTTATAATGTCATAGATGAGACAACTACTGCAGGTTTATGGGTAAAGTTGGAGAGTATTTACATGATGAAATCTCTCACCAATCATCTATTTCTGAAGAGACAATTTTATACTCTGAAATTGATGGAATTGATGGATCAATCTGAACATATCAACATGTTCAACAAAATAGTTCATAAATTGATAAGTGTTGAAGTAAAGATCGAGGAGGAAGACACAACTCTAATTTTATTGACATCTCTCCCCAAGTCGTTTGAATATTTAGTTGATACTCTTTGCCATAGTAAGAATAATTTAGACATCAAGATCGTTATCGCAACCCTTTAGTCGAAGTAGTTGCGACAATAGACGACGGCGAAGGTATCTCTATAAATGTGTTGTTTACTCGGGAAGACCGTTTGAGCGAGATAAAGGAAAATCGCGATCTAGATCCAAGTTAAGAGATAGGGAAAGTTGAAGTGTTGGAATGGTCAAAGGATAGTATATTTAAAAAAGGACTATTGATTTTCTAAAACCTGAAAGGATGAGAAGTTAGATGATTTGTCGAAGAAAACTAATTCAGTTGAATTTGGTGAAGGCTTAGATGGTTGTGATGTATCGTTGGTGACCAAGACTCGTAATTTTTATGAAGAATGAATCTTGGTTACGAGGGCATCATACCATGTGTCTTTATTGGAGTTGGTTTACCATGTATGGTGAGTATTGTTCACACCCCAAGTATAGGGTTGTGGTGTAGTAATAATCTCGGTAAGACCGATGTCGAATCCATAGGGACTGAACCTTGTATGTAATCTGAAAGTAACCAGAACTAGGACTAGGCAAAGATGTAATCTATACCAGGGAAGATTTTGAGGGAATAATTGTGAATTTTATTAACTAAAACTTGTGAAATTCGAAGGTGGGAAACTAGGGTGCCAAGGATCCACTTGTAGCAATCAGGGAGATATATGCTTGATTCACAAACACAATTGGATTCAATGTCCCATCCTCATCCAGATGGAAGATACTTCATTAAAAACAATTATGATCGTCCTTTGAGCTATTCATCAATGGATAAGAGGTATGAGAATTAGACTTGATTCCATCATAAGGCCATGCCCATGAGACAAAGCAAACAATAGAATCTAACCAATCCACATCCATCTGAGAGAGTTATGAACCGTAGGAAGGGGTTTTGTCATCTAACCATGTCTAAGGGGTGATGGTAAACAACAGGGTTCCTAATTTCATAATCATAATAAAGTAAAGAACATGCTCTAAGCTATCGCTGATCCATTGTAATTTAAGTCACAACAAACCATTAAAAACTAAAGGCATTCCTTATAATCAAACTATAATCAAAAGCAGTTCAGGTTAAACATGAATCAAAAGGCATAAAGAAAAGTCTCTCATCTCACTACAAGCTTCACCTCTTAGCCCTAACTAAGTGGTTTAGCCCATCATAGACATGGTGAGGCTAAAAATCTTAAAAAGCATCAAAACAGAAATAATCTAAAAGGGAAGAAAGAAAAACTCTTGAGAAGGCCGGCCCACGCTCCACGATCTCTCTCCTTTACTCCCACATCCCAAAGATTACCTTTCTCTATGTCCTCCCTCTCCTTTTATAGAGTAGGAAGGTCGGTTGGCTATGTTTCACACACAAAAGGCGTGCGTAAAGCTTTTGCAGCGTGTAAACGTAATTCACTTACATTTGGAAGTTTGTTTTGGACAAAAGACGTCTAAGAAGCTCTTTTTTTTCTCCATGGCTGGGTAAAGACCCCCTACCCAATCTTTTGAACGGTTCAGATCACCTATCCGGCCATAAACGGTGGCCACAACTCCCCGCAACGTTTGGAAAAATTGGACGTGCATTTCTTACGAAAATTCTTGCGCTGACGTGTTCGGTGGGCCCTATAGTGATGTTTTTAGCAAATCCACCTCGTTCATTGGATTCCTAGCGAAGTTTCAGTAGAAAAGGAGTGATTTTGGTCGAGTTTTGGTGCAGTCTACTATATCAAATCAACTCGCCATCCATCATGCGATTTCTAGCTATCCACGTGTGTATGTGCACATGGGGCCAAAAGGCCACCATGGCGAGGGTCATGCCCCCCTCTGGAGTGAATGGACGGTCCAGATTGTCCATATGGGAGATGGGTGGGGCCTACTAAGTAAAACTGGTCGGACGCCGTCCGGCCGCTTTATTTTTTACACAGAGAGAGCTGTAAGGAGACGGATCTTGCGTGTTTGACCGGACCGGACGGTTCGGTGCAGTGCACGAGGCGCATGTGGGTTCCACAGAGATGTACATGTGAAATCTACTTCGTCCATCCGCTTTGTCTTCCTATTTAAGGGGTTGAAATTGAAATTGAAGTATATCCAGATATCAGGTGGGCCCCAGATTGATGATTTATGGGCTGATCTGTCCGTTGGGCCACTTCGACAAGGATCCCATGGCTGAAATTTGACGTGTGCGGTTAATTAATGGTCTTCGGGCCAGATATAAAGTTTCGAGCTGAACGGATGGTGGGAACCCTGTAATCTTCATTCTGGATGATTTTCAGGCCTCTTGGACTTAAATTACTTGATTTTCTTAGATCTTTGGCATGTAAATTCATCGATCTTGGTCCCCTGGGATCCGTCCCTTGCCTTGGTGACTTTGGAGCATTAAATCTATGCTTTTAGTACCCATTTTCAGTCCAGGCTCCTAAATTCACCTTGCAACACAAACACGATTAAAATAGAGCGTTAAGCATTATAATGTACGTAAAACCAGGTAATAAATGGGGTGGTCTAATATGCTATATTTGACCCTCAAAACAATCCCCAACCAGCATTTTGCTAGTCCCGAGCCAAGTATGTGAAAAATAAGTTGAGAACTACAGGATAATTATATAAACTCAAGCGATTTTTGAAAAGAAGTAAAATTCGATATACATCAATGTTGGGCATTACCTTCTCCTAAACTCAAGCGCATGGTAAATTTCATAGTCTAATTCAAAAGTATTAATCCATCAATTAGAATAATTCTAAACATTGAGTTCCATGGGTGTGTAGTGAAACCTAAACTTATCACAATCAAAGGCTTAATTTTTTATTTTCATGATAACATTGATAATCACAAGAGCATTCAGGATAACTGTAACAGCCCAGATTTTTGCCAACCTGGAATTAGACGTCCTTAGGCAATGGGCCGCTCCTAACACCTTATTAACTTGTCAGAACTGAATCCCACAGTCTAAAATCGCTTCCGAACCCATTTCCTTCACAAATTCAGCCCTTCACCCCCTTGTTCTTTCAATTTTCCTAAGTACTTTCACCCTAGACACTATCTTAAACTAGTTAAGTATTATAACTTGGATCACCTTATATACAAACTACAAAGGCCTGAGTATCACCTCGACCAGAAATCACTTAAGATTAAATCCTTTAGAAATGAGATAAAGTAACTAAGTGTTAAACTAGATTAGCTACGAAATCCATTTGAATCGCTTTAAATACGATCTGCAAGACCCAAAACTTGTGGAATCATTGACGCTAGGTTACCCTAAAATCTAGGATCAATCTCATTACTCGACTGCTCTTGGGAGCACGTTGAAACTCCATATCAGATCTGGACCGCACATCGGGAGTCCAAATAATACGAGGTTAAGGACTTAGGACTGCCTCACTGGGCTTGACAACTATCTCAGAAATCAAATCCAGATAGTGTCCCAGCACTATTCACTTGAGCTCGGAGTGAAGAGTGTGAGAAATGTGAAATTAATTCAA
Organism: Magnolia changhungtana; assembly: GCA_030180095.1. Classification (NCBI taxonomy): domain Eukaryota; kingdom Viridiplantae; phylum Streptophyta; class Magnoliopsida; order Magnoliales; family Magnoliaceae; genus Magnolia; species Magnolia changhungtana. The sequence continues at coordinate 940,758 of JASAUF010000646.1, forward strand.
AATAAAATATCTCAAATAGTAATCTGGCACCTCTTTCTTGCGAATCAGTTTTAAGCAACCAGACCGTCAGAATCAGACCAAATTACACCCTCGGATCAGGAGAAATTTCATACACATATCCATGTACTTGGAATCTCCGATCGAGATCCGCTGACCGTTGAACTGAAACTAGTCCGCCATGCGTGATCTGAGAACCCTACTAGAACGAAAACTTAATAGAACCTAGATCCATAGTTTGTGAGCTTAAGTCTGACCTTTGGTTCAAGGAGGCCCGCCAGAAGTCCTCCGTTGAGCTGAAACAGGTCCGATTTGGGTACAACCTAAGTATACCTTGACCTGGAGTCTATTTCGATAAAGTTTTAGGCTATATAAGGACCTTAGAACCTTCTCTCTCATAGCCATACGAATTTGGGAGAAAACTTAGGAGAGAGAAGAGAGAAAAGAGAGAGAAGGTGAGAGAGTTGTGGGAGATCTTTCCTACCTTTCTTCCTTGCTGCCTTAGGTGCTTAACCACCTCATTCTTATCGCTTTCCTGGCGATTTCAGTGACGTTTCTAGGTAAGAAACCCTAACCCTAATCTGTTTTGGGGTTGTATAGGTTGTAGGTTATGAAATAGCTAACCTATTTCATTCTATAGGTTACCAAACTGCCGTATTCAGAAACTTAGCAATTCTATCGACTCCGTTTCGATTCTACGATAAAAGGTGCGGACTTTAGATATATAGGTTACGGTTTTCAATACTTTCAATGTCAGATAATGATAGATTCATGATCTGCATGTAATTGCACATGTACAAAGTGCTTTCTGTTTTCTGTTTCGATTAAAGACGTAGAATATGGAATTTTACATATTTTAGATATTCGTAGAAAATACCGTATACATATATATTTTGGAAATGTGTTTGACATGATTATTTGTTGTATGAATATATGATATATGGATAAAATACTTATTTGGCGAAAGGATTCGCCCTAATGCATGTTTTCCTTATATACACTATGTATGTAGAAATACTGTATTGTAGAAAGTACCGTATACATATATATTTTAGAGATGTGTTTGCCATGATTATTTGTTGTATAAATATATTATATATGCGTAAAATACTTGCTTGGTGAAAGGACTCGCCCTAATACATGTTTGCTAACATACACTAAGTATGTTGAAATAGTGTATGTTAAGTGTTTGTGAAAATGCTTGTGTGAGTAAGTGTTTGGATGTTGATGCCTTAGGAGGGTGTTGAGATGGGATTCTCAACTACCTTAGAGACATGTATGATTTCCTCCATGAGGTTGTTTACTTAAATCGCTTACTTGTGCAATATATGTGTTGGTATTCCTATTTATGTAGTGCTTTATAACATGCTTTATGACATGCTTACTAACATGCTTGAATTACTTTGTTTATCATGCTTTACTCCACATGCTACGAATAAGGTTTGATTGAGCTTGGGACTATGTCTATAGTCCAGACAGTTGGTACTAGACTTGAGATCGTGGTTGAGTTTCATGTCGCCACGTAAGATGTGTTTGACGAACCCGAGTCGTACGTCAGTTAGCGACAGTGGTTAGGCCACGCGAAGTGCTTATGCACTTCATATCGTCCAATTGATTGTGCGCTCGAGCTAGTCAGGCTTGTCAAGTAACCCGATATGTCTTATGTATGTTCACCATGTTTGGACGCCTCTGTTTGAACCTAGGGTACCAAACTTACCAGTGGAATCCCGTTAACCATGGTACCTCGATCCGCTAAAACTCATGAGCCGGGCATGGTGGTATGGGACACCGTGGTCGAGCTGTCGGCCTACGCTGGGGCCATGTGCCTCCCCGTAGTGACCATTGAGCAACCAGACTCGTGAGCCGATTATGGTGGTATAGGACACTATATTTGAGCTGTCGGCCTACACTGGCATAGCTTGGCTGTGGTCCCCAGTCGGGTTGCATCCGGGTCCCATTGTCAATAAGTGGACTGGTCGAGCTTCGAAAATAGACTGCCAGTTGGTAGGACGTTAGTGGAGTGACCTCGAGCATACTCTAAATTTGCGATGAGGCGACGAGTTTTTCCGCAGTGCAGAGAGTATGAACTAGGCCTGTTTCTGTATAGTGATGAATCGTTAAAGAGGTGATGGGAGAGTGGTGTAACCTTTGTGCGTAACAGCCCTGGCAGCCTTTGCGGTGACCTAGAAAACACACCATCGTCTGAGATTAACTAGGACTGACGACCCTAGAATGGATCATGTTTGGGAATGATACAAGGGAGGTACCTTAGTTTCCCAATCCTGCTGTTTGAAATGGACTAATAACAACTCGGTAATCATGCTCATCATGCATTGCATGTGCTTGGAAGATGTGGAGCACTGAGGGATGAAAGCATGCCGCGAATGTAAGATGATGTCGCACGAGGGAGGGTGTGGTAAGGGCATCCATCATGACTGCATTCATACTTGCATTAATAAGAGTAGTTAGGAGTGTTTGATTTTACTACTTTATCATTACTACTTGATTGCATTGATAACATGTTAACCTATGCTTTATTGTTCCACTGAGTTGATCACTCACTCCCACGTTACGGGACGGTGTTTGTAACACTAACCAGATTTGTCGAGTTTCAGATGAAGGCGATGCTTATGAAGCAGAGCCGGACTACTACTATGATGTTGAGGAGGAGTTCTCCTACATATAACCCTCTGACAGGTCTATGAAGACCTGGTAATGTATTGACGGGGCTATGGTACTTGGGATAGAAGACATTACACTTCCTCATATTTGGTAAATTTTAGAATTGTACTTGTAATTATTTAACCTAGTGACTTTATCACACTCTAGAGACTCACCACAGTTTTTTATATATATATTTTATATGTCTATCACAGTCTTCCGCTTACAATTTAACTGTCTCTGGAGTATGATATGCTGTTTTGGTTTAATCTCACTCATGTTCAATGCACGAATATAGTCAACATTCAATCATCATTCATTTTGTTGCATAAGTGATGTTCTGGAACTCGGGAGTTAAGTTATTACTCGACCCCCGATTTTCGAGATATTACAATAACCATAAACCAAAACTTGCCTTACAGTTCAACTTTTCATTCTTTTAGCTTTTGATTTTTCCATCGATGACTTTCACGCTATGTCAACCTTTTAAAGGTAAAGCCAAAGAGGGGAATCGAACCCTCACCTATAGGGAGCAAACTCATGGTGAAGACCATTTGCCCAACCCCTTCTGAAGACAACTATTTTTTAGCAAGGTAATATTTTTTCCTTTGAACATGATGGACAAATTTCCCAGGTTGGCTCCTTCCATGTTTAGTGACTACCAGGTTAATAATTCAATATCGAACTGAAGTCTTAATGTGTAAGCTAGGTGTGACATGTGAAATTATGACTCAATCAATGTTTAAACTTCTAATCATGGATTAATAATTCGAACTTAACTGTGAAATCTAAAATTAGCTGAATCCAAGAGTCATAAATTACCAACATTATGTATCTTATACATCTAAATCAAAGATGGCAGTCGAAATCACTTCGAATTCACAAAAATTTTTAAAAAAATTTCACAAATTTTGCTCAAGACTGAGAAAACACTGATTAGGTAACTTAATTAATCTCCCATCCCCAACCTAAAATCTACATTGTCCTCAATGTAAAAGATATACGCATGCAATGCATGAGAGACAATGAAAATAAAGGAGAAGTGGTGGAAAGATAGTACCTGATGACGAAGTTAGGCGACTTTTTCCTAAAGAGATTTTAGTATGAAGGCAGCTCGGCACAAGAGTTATCCAACAAAAGTAAACTATCCTAAAACAAAGAGAAAGCAATAAATATACCTATACCTCCATCAGACTAGGAGATCAATCCTGGTAAACAGGATCATTCAGAGGCATGGACATATCCTCTAAATCAAATTTCTCAACTAATGGCTTTAATCGATGTCCATTTACTTTAAACTTATTGTCATTGTCTGGATTCCGAATCTCGACAACCCCATGAGGATAAACATTGACAACATTGAAAGAGATGATCCAACAAGATCGGAGCTTACTCGGAAAGAGATGTAACCGAGAATCATACAAAAGGACTTTCTGACCTGGCGTGAATGATTTTTGATGAATATGTTAGTCATAAAACGCTTTCATCTTGTCCTTGTAAATTCTCAAGCTCTCATACGCATCGTTCCAGATTTCTTCAAGTTCATTTAACCGAAGTTTGCGCAACGAACCAACGTTGTCCAGATTGAAATTCAGATTTTTGATCGCCTAGTAGGCTCTATGTTCCAACTCCACAGGCAAGTGACAAGCCTTTCCATAGACAAGTCTAAAGGGAGACATTCTAATTGGGGTCTTAAATGCAGTACGGCAAGCCCATAAGGCATCGGTTAATTGGATTGACCAATCCTTACTGTCAGGGTTAATTATTTTTTCCAGGATGTGTTTGATCTCCCTATTAGAAATCTCAGCTTGCCCACTTGTCTGTGGGTGGTATGGGGTGCTCATCTTATAAGAGATACCATATTTTTTCATTAAACTCTCGAATGGCCTATTACAAAAGTGTGAGCCCCCATCACTAATGATGGCTCAAGGCGTTCCGAACCGGGAAAGGATGTTCTCTTTTAAGAATTTAATGACCGTATGATGGTCATTATTCTGATACAGAATCGCTTCAACCCATTTAGTGACATAGTATACGGTGAGCAAAATATGTAGGTTTCCAAAGGATTGGGGGAATGGTCCCATGAAATCGATGCCCCAACAATCAAATGCCTCGATAATAAGAATGGGGTTCAAGGGCATCATATTTCGACGGGACATTGCCCTCAATTTCTGACAACACTCACAAGCTTTGCAAAACTCATGAGTATCCCTTAACATAGTGGGCCAGTAAAAGACACACTGAAGAATCTTGGTCTTGGTCTTTTTAGCAGAAAAGTGACCACCACAGGCCTGTGAGTGATAGAAGGAGATGACGCTCTGATGCTCATTGTCTGACACACATGTCCTTAAGATTTGGTCTGGGCAATATTTAAACAAATATGGATCGTCCCAGAAAAAGTTACGCACCTCGGTGAAAAATTTCTTCATATCTTGCGCAGTCCAATGTGTCGGTATGAAACCTGTGGCAAGATAATTAGCAATATCAGCGAACCAAGGTGAATGGGAGACTCTGAACAATTATTCGTCAGGGAACATGTCATTGATATGTGCCGTCTCAAGGGAATCAGAGGGATTAAGGAGGGAAATATGGTCAATCACTACATTCTTCACTCCCTTTTTATCTTTAATTTCTAAATCAAATTCTTGGAGTAGAAGGATCCATCTTATCAGGCGGGGCTTAGCATCATTCTTAAAAAGAAGATACTTGAGCGTCGCATGATCTGTGTAAATGATGATCTTGGATCCGATAAGTAGGACTTAAATTTGTCCAAAGCGAACACTACGGCTAAGAGTTTCTTTTCTTTAGTAAAGTAGTTCACTTGGGCAGGATTTAGAGTCTTACTTGCATAATGAATAATGTAGGGCTTCTTTTCTTTTCTCTGGCCTAAAACCGCCCCAAGAGCATAATCAGACTCGTCATACATAAGTTTAAAAGGAAGGATCCAGTCAGGTGGCTGGATGATAGGTACAGTAGTTAGCATACCCTTAAGCTTAGTGAAAGCTTCCTGGCATGGCTCAGTCCACTTGTATGGTGCATCCTTTTGAAGTAGATTACATAGAGGACGAGAGATAAGACTAAAGTCCTTTATGAATCGTCTGTAAAACCCGATGTGTCCTAAGAAGGATCGCATGTCTCGTATGTTCTTGGGTGGAGGTAGGTTAGAGATAAGATCAATTTTAGCTTTATCAATCTCGATTCCTTTGGACGAGATGATATGTCCAAAGACAATTCCCTTATGAACCATGAAATGACACTTCTCCCAATTAAGTACTAAGTTCTTTTCTTCACATCTTTTCAACACACATTTAAGACTCTCTAAGCACTCGATGAAAGATGGACCAAAGACATAGAAATCATCCATGAAGACCTCTAGATATTTCTTCGCCATATCAGAAAAGATATTAATCATATAGCGCTAAAAAGTGGCAGGGGCATTACATAGTCCGAATGGCATCCTTCGGTAAGTAAAGGTGCCATAAGGACATGTAAATGTAGTCTTTTCCTGATCTTCAGGGGCTATCTCTATCTGATTATATCCCGAATACCCATCAAGGAAATAGTAATAGGAATGACCAACTAACCTTTTCAAGATCTTATCAATGAAGGGTAAAGGAAATTGGTCCTTTCTCCTGGCGGTATTCAACTCCTGTAATCAATGCACATTCTCCAACCAATAGTAACTCTAGTTGGCACGAGTTCATTATTGGCATTGGCTACAATGGTGATTCCGGACTTCTTAGGAACCACTTGAGTTGGACTCACCCACTGACTATCGGATATAGGGTATATGATACCCACATCCAACAGTTTAAGAATCTCGGCCTTAACCCCTTCCTTCATGTTTGGATTTAGTCTACGTTGTAGTTGTCGAGAAGTCTGTGCATTATCCTCAAAATAAATGCGTTGAGTACAAATCGAAAGGTTGATTCCCTTGAGGTATGCAATCGTCCATCCAAGGGCTCCCATATGCTCAATGAGAGTGGATATGAGCATACTCTCCTATTCTTTCTCCAGGTGGGCAGAGATCACTACCGGGTATGTCTCATCTTGACCTAAATAGACATATTTCAAATCAGAGGGCAAATATTTTAGGTCAAGCTTTGGTGCCTTGAGGTTAGACGGCAAAGACACTTCTTCGGTTTAGGATAATTTTTCAAATTGTGGCCTCCACCGGTTAACTTCAAGTACCGGCACAGTATCAAGCATGGTAACCATCTCCCTAATCATGTCATCATCGAAATCATGGGAGTGGGCTAGGCACGTCTCTAGAGGGTCAGAGGATAAGGTCAAAGGTGTCCTATCTTCCACGAAAGAGTCAATCATATTAATGTTGTGGAAATCGTCATCATCCTCTAACCATCTGCCCGTGTTAAAAAAGATATTCAACTCCAATGTCATATTCCTAAAAGAAATACTCACAATACCATTCTTGCAATTGATGATTGCGTTTAAGGTGACAAGGAATGGGTGACCAAGAATGATGAGAATCTGAGTGCTCATGTTACTGATGGGTTCAGTATCCAGGACGATAAAATCTATGGGGTAGTAGAATTTGTCAACCTGGACCAACACATCCTCAATTATCCCTCTCGGTACACGAATTGATCGATCAACAAGTTGTAGTGTGGTTAAGGTGGGTTTTAATTCACCCAATTCTAACTGCTTGTACACCAAGTAGGGAATCAGATTGATGCTCGCTCCTATGTCAAGAAGTACATGCTCAATTCAATAGTTCCCAATTACACATGATACGGTTGGGCTACCGGGATCTTTGAATTTCAGGGGCACATCTTACTTTAGGATGACACTCACTTTCTCAGTTAAGAAGATTTTATTTTGAATATTTTACTATTTTTTGGTCGTACACAAGTCTTTCAGGAATTTGGCATATGAAGGTATTTGTTTCATGGCATCAAGTAGAGGAATGTTGACTTTCACTTGTTTCAATACCTCTAGAATATCCTGAGAGTTAGAGAGAGGTTTTGGTGCAACCAACCGTTGGAGAAATGGAGCAACTAGCTTCCCTTGAGGTTCCGGTTCTAATTCTTGTGGAGCCTGGCTAGGCCTATCGTCGTTATCCTCTTCCAGGTCCTTAGGCTTTTCAGCCCTTACCGGAATAGATTTGTCAATTATCTTCCCACTCCTAAGAGTGGTGATAGACTTAACTTGCTCTAACTGATTTAAAGAGCTTAGATCACTTATCTCATATTGCGGTTTAGGATTAGGGAGAGGTTGAGCAAGAAGCATCCCCTTTCCCCCAATTGTTAATTGTGACTCTATTCTTTGAATAGATGTCGTAAGTGATCCCAAAGACGCTCTGATGTCCTGGTTGAGTAGCTCTTGGTCTCGAATATGTTTTTGAACCGGATCCTCTTTAGGTTTCACTTAATTTGAAATTTAATTGAAGAAACCTTGAGGGGTTGTCGTTTGTCCATTCCTCCAATTGAAGTTTGGATGTTTCTCCAACTAGGATTGTATGTATTAGAGGTAGGTCCATTGAAAGGTCTTTAATAATGTTCACGGCATTGGATTCCTCATTTAGCAACCCTTGGAAGGCAGGTATTGTTGGACAATTTTCAGTTGTGTGAATGTTGTCATCACAAATACTGCAAACAGTTTCATTAACCTTATCCTTCTTTAATTTCATGGCCTCGAATTTCCTTATGAGATTAGTCACTTTAGAATTGATGTCATCGTCCTCTTTCAGGAGATACATTCCACCCCTCTCCTTAGGTTAAGTCAGCCTAGACATGGTGCTTGATTTGGGGTATATGTTCCATGATTGTACATTTTCAACAAGTCTATCTAAGTAGTCCCACACATCATCAGCATTTTTATTCATGAATTCCCATTGCACATCATCTCAATTAATTGGCACATAAAAGATGTTAGTCTATCATTGAAAAAGTGTGTAATGCGCCACGTTTCAAAATCATGTTGTGGGCATGAACTGACAAGATCCTTGAACCTTTCCCAACATTGGAAGAATGTTTCATCCTCCTTTTGGGCAAAATTCATAATTGATTTTCTAAGGGTGTTCATTTTATGATGTGGAAAAAATTTCTTTATGAACTCCATTTACATATCATTCCATGTGCCAATAGATCTAGGACGTAGTGAATGCAACCACGTCTTAGTTTTCTCTTTCAAAGAAAAGGGAAAGAGTTTCAGCCTGACTGTGTCCTCAGATACGTTTGGAAAATATAAAGTGGTTATGATCTCATCAAACTCTTTCAGGTGTAAATATGGATTTTCTGACTCAAGCCCATGAAATTTAGGAAGGAGTTAGATCACCCCTAGCTTGATATCCATGTGTCCCGTATTTTTAGAAAAAACCGTGCATGAGGGCGTGCTCACCCCCGCCAGTTGTAAATAATCTCGTAAAGTACGAGGTGAGGGTGCTTAATGCACCTCATTCTCATCCTTGATGTCCTCCACCCTAGGTTGGGGTAGAAGAGGTTGGTTTGCAACCATTACTTCAATTAACTCTATGGATCTCGAGCGATGTCTAGTCCTGCTATGGATAGTCACTCCTCAACCAATCCTCCTTCAGTCAAGAAACGTCGAGTGTTGTCACGGACCCACTTGGGCATGAAACACTCGCAACCCTCAATTTGGATTCTAAACCTAACCTAAAAGAAAGGATATAGAAATCTAGGAATAAAGAAAAAAGAGTTGGAAGGAAGTTACCAAATTCGAAGTTCCTAAGTTAGATCCTATAAAATAAAACAAACCAAGTTAGTTTCTAAAGATAGAAAGTCTAGAAATAGCAAGAGATCCTAAAATAGAAAGTAAACTAGTTTCTAAAAAGGGAAAAATTCCTAAAAGGAAATAGAAATTTTCTAAAACAAGTTAGGAAAGTTCTAAACCTAAATTAGAGGGTAAGTTAGTTTCTAAAAAAAAAAAGTTCTAAAATAAGAAAGTTTCTAAAAATTAAAAATTAAAAAGATGAGTTAGTTTTTAAGACTAGAAAAAGTTCTAAAATTAAAAGAAAGCTTATAATTAAAATTAGAAAATAAAACCTAATCCTAAAGTTAGAAAAGGAAGAAAAATAGAAAGAGATTACCAATTTAGAAAGCCTAGATCAAAATCCTACAAAACAAGAAAGTTAGGTTAGTTTCTAAAAATCAAATAGAAAAACCTAAACATAGAAAACAAAAAAAAAAAAAATCCTAATCTTAACCTAATCCTGAAACTAGTTAATCTCATAAAAACGTAACCGTCAATCCTTGGCAATGGCGCCAAAAACTTGTTCACACCCCAAGTTTAGGGTTGTGATGTAGTAATAATCTCGGTAAGATCGAGGTCGAATCCACAAGGACTGAACCTTGTACGTAATCTGAAAGTAACCAGAACTAGGACTAGGCGAATATGTAATCTAAACCAGGGAAGATTTTGAGGGAATAATTGTAAATTTAACTAAAACTTGTGAAATTCAAAGGTGGGAAACTAGGGTGCTAAGGATCCACTTATAGCAATCAAGGAGATTTATGCTTGATTCACAAACACAACTAGATTCAGAGTCCTATCCTCATCCAGATGGAAGATACTTCATTAAAAAAATTATGATAGTCCTTTGATCTAGTCATTAATGGATAAGAGGTATGAAAATCAGACTTGATTCCATCACAAGGCCATGCCCATGAGACAAAGCAAACAACAGAATCTAACCAATCCACATCCATCTGAGAGAGTTATGAACCTTAGGAAGGGTTCCGTCATCCAACCATGTTCAAGGGGTGATGGTAAACAACAGGGTTCCTAATTTCATAATCATGATAAAGCAAAGAACATGCTCTAAGCTATCGCTGATCCATTGTAATTTAAGTCACAAAAAACCATTAAAAACTAAAGGCATTCCTTATAATCAAACTAGAATCAAAAGTAGTTCAAATTAAACATGAATCAAAAGGCATAAAGAAAAGTCTCCCATCTCACTACAAGCTTCACCTCTTAGCCCTAACTAAGTGGTTTAGCCCATCATAGACATGGTGAGGCTAAAAATCTTAAAAAGCATTAAAATAGAAATAATCTAAAAGGGAAGAAAGAAAAACTCTTGAGATGGCCGGTCCACGCTCCACGATATCTCTCCTTTGCTCCCATGTCCTAAAGATTGCCTTTCACCATGTCCTCCCTCTCCTTTTATAGAGTAGGAAGGTCGGTTGGCTGTGTTTCACGCACAAAAGGCGTGCGTAAAGCTTTCGCAGCGTGTAAATGCAATTCACTTGCATTTGGAAGTTTGTTTCAGATAAAAGACATCCAATAATCTCTTTTTATCTCCATGCCTGGGTTAAAGACCCCTTACTCAAATTTTAGACGATTCAGATCACCCATTCGACCACAAACAGTGGCCCACAACTCCCCGCAACGTTCGAAAAAATCGGACGTGTGTTTCCTACGAAAATTCTTGTGCTGACATGTTCGATGGGCCCTACAGTAATGTTTTTACTGAAATCCACCCCGTTCATTAGATTCCTGGCAAAGTTTTAGTAAAAAATGAGTGGTTTTGGTCGAGTTTTGGTGTGGTCCACTGTATCAAATCAACTTATCGTCTATCCTGCATTTTCAGGCGATTCACATGTGTACATGCAAATGGGGCCAAAAGGCCACCATGGCGAGGGTCGTGTCCCCCTCTGAAGCGAATGGACGGTCCAGATTGTCCATATGGGAGATGGGTGAGGCCTACTGAGTAAAATCAACCAGACAGTGTCTAGCCGCTTTGTTTTTATGCAGAGAGAGAGAGAGAGAGAGAGAGAGCTGGAAGGAGACGGGTCTTGCGCATTTGACCGGACCGGATGGTCCGATGCGGCGCGTGTTGTCCCACCATGGTGCACATGCACCACGCATGTGGGTTCCACAAAGAAGTACATGTGAAATTCGCTTCGTCCATCCACTTTGTCATCCCATTTAAGGGGTTGAAACCGAAATTAAAGCATATACAGATATCAGGTGGGCCCCAGATTGACGATTTATTGGCTGATCTGTCCGTTGGGCCACTCCACAAGGATCCAATGACTGAAATTTGACGTGTACGATTAATTTATGGTCCTCAGGCCAGATATAAAGTTTCGAGCCGAATGGATGGTGGGAACCATGTAATCTTGCATTCTGGACGATTTTCAGGCCTCTTGGACTTCAATTACTTAATTTTCTCAAATCTTTGGCATGTAAATTCCTCGATCTTGGTCCCCTGGGGTCTGTCCCTTGCCTTCGTGACTTTGAAGCATTAAATCCATACTTTTAGTCCCATTTTTCAGTCCAAACTCCTAAATTCACCTTGCGACACAAACACGATGAAAATAGAGCGTTAAGCATTATCATGTATGTAAAACTAGGTAATAATTGGGGTCTAATATGTAATATTTGACCCTCAACACATATAATGTTGGGTTGGTTCCTATAAGCACTGATCATACCGACAAGATGATTGGAATTGGTTCAGTTCACCTGAGGATGTTTGATGGGGTGGAGTGTACTTTGATAAATGTGAGGGTCGTTGTAGAGTTGAAAAAGAATCTAATATCTCCGGGTGCTCTAGATGCAATTGGTTGTAAGTTTGCCGATTATGATTGTGTCTTTAAGGCTTCAAAAGGGGCTCTTATAGTAATGAAGATACAATGGAGTGGTACTATTTATCGGTTGATTGAAAATACTATATCTGGTGGAGTTAAAGCATCTAGAACAGATTCTACAACGGCATGTTTGTGGCATGCGCGCCCAGGCCACATGAGCGAACGGGGTATGAAGGTACTTCTCAATTGTAAGTTAATTCATAGTTTTAAAAACTTTAATTTGGATGTATGTGAGCATTAATATATGGAAAACCATTAAGGCTGCATTTAAAAACTAGGAAACTGGTACATTTTGATGTGTGGAGTATATCACCCATTGTTTTTAGAGGAGGATCATCTTATTTTGTCACATTTATAGACGAATTCTTAGTATGGTTTGAGTTTATATTTTGAAACATAAATCCAATGTGTTTACTACTTTCAAGATGCAAAAAGAGATAGTTCAAAACAGACATGGTGGGAAGTGAAAGTTCTAAGGACAGATAACGATGTTTACTTCAAGAGAATTTAATTAGTATTGTAAGAATGAGAGAATAGTCAAGCACAACACAGTGATGTATATGCTGGAGTAGAATGGTGAGGTAGAATGTATGAACTAGACTCTTTTGGAAAGGGATCGAAGTATGTTGAGAAATTCTAGGTTGGGTAAAGAGCTTTGGGCTAAAGCTGTTTCTACAACTTGTTATACGGTGAATGGGTCTTTCTCTACAAGTATTAATTGCAAAATTCTTGAGGAAGTGTGGAGTGGTCAAGTAGTTGATTACTTGGATTTGAGGATTTTTTGTTATGATGCTTACTCCCATGTACCGTCTGTTGAGAGAGATGAGCTAGAAAAAATGGCAAGAAAGTGCACATTTGTTAGTTATGGTGATGGGGTGAAAGCTTACAGATTATTGACAGTGCTTCATGAAATATCATTATTAGTTAGGACGTTAAATTTGATGAGGGTTCCTTGTTTCGGAAAGATGAGTAAAAAGAAACAGAAAAGTCAGTTATTAATGTGGAATTAGACAACATTAAGAAACTTGAGCTGTAAGTTGAGGTACATGAAGAGGTGGAGCTGCCACATGTCAGGAGAAATCCAACGAGGGATCGCAGATTACCATTGAGATACAAGGATGATTATGATTTTGCATTTTCTTTTATTACAGATGAGTGAGATCTATATTCTTTCTAAGAAGCTTTACAAGATAAAGATGTAGAAAAGTGGATGATAGCTATATATATATATATATATATATATATATATATATATATATGGGGGAAAAGGTACTATGCGCTCAAGCGTAAAGCGGTCTCCATGAGGTCGAGCTGGGGTGGGCCCCACCGTGATGCCGTTCGAACATCTATCCCCTTAGTCAGATGCACCATCCCTGGACGGGCCCACACGGTTGAAAATCACGTCCATCCGAGACTTTTGTGGGCCACACCAAGTCCAGAAGTGGAGAGGGGCCGTGCACCATTCAAACATTCAAAACCACTTGTGGCCCCCTTTTGAGACATTTTTTTATGATCAACACCGTCCATCATGTGTGTCCCACTTGGATGTAATTTTAGACCAATTTTAGGTGGTATCCACATCTCAGGTGGGCCCCACCTAGTGATTTTACATGTTTTCACGTGTATACTTATGTTTTCAGAAGGTATGGCCCACCTGAGTTCTGTGGATGGTCGATTTCCAGCCATGTGGGTCGCACTTGGAGCGGTACATCTTGTGGACGGTGTGGATCTTCGAAAGGAATCACGGTGGGGCCCACCCTAGTTCGACCTCATGGACGACCGCTTTACGCTCGAGCGCATAGTACCTTTTCCCTATATATATATATATATATATATATATATATAGGGAAAAGGTTCTATGTGGTCGAGCTCATGGGAACATCCCATGAGGTCGAGTTGTGTGGGCCCCACCGTGATGTGTGTTGACCATCAACATCGCGCATTTGATGGGTCCCCTTTAAATTATGGGACATCCCAAAAATCAGTCGTATACGGAACTCAGGTGGGCCATACCATCTAAAATCATGTGAAGACACACCTAAAACATATAAAAGCACTTGGTGGGGCCCACCTGAAATTTGGATGCATATGAAAATTGGTCTGACCCCTCATCCAAGTGGGACACACATAATGGATGGGCTAGATTTGTGAACCATATCTCGGTGGGCCTAACAAATGATTACGAATGTTTTAATGGAGTGTAACCTCTCTCAACTTTTGTATGTGGTGTGGCCCACACAAGTCACAGATTGACTTGATTTTTAAGCCACAGGCCCACAATGGAATGTTACATCTGACTGATGGGGTAGATGTTCAACACGCATCACGGTGGGGCCCACACAGCTCGACTGAGCTCGACCGCATAGAACCTTTTCCCATATATATATATATATATATATATATATATATATATAGAGAGAGAGAGAGAGAGAGAGTAATGGTCTCCTGTGAACCATCCCGTAGGATACCTTGGTGCGGTCCAATTCCCACCGCAAGAGGGACGCAGATTTCTTGCCAAAGCCTTTTGCAGGAAGTTCATGTGCAAGGATGGTAGGTGGGACCCACCGCTATGTTTGTGAGAAATCCACTCCGTTCATCCATTTTTCGAGCTAATTTAATGACACGCAACAAAAAATTAGGAGGATTCAAAACTCAAGTGGGTCACACGAGAGGAAACAGTGGGTTTTCAGCAAGCACCGTTGAAACATTCTACTAGCCATAAAAGTATTTTATTAGCCTAAATTTACTATGTTTTTACTTCATCCAAGTGGGAATAACCTTATAAGCGGTTTAGATGACATATAAACATCAAGGTGGAGCCCAAAAAGGTTTCAACGGTAGGAATTTCTTTCCATAATTTTCCATCTTGTGAGACCCACTTAAGTTTTTAATTCTCCTGATTTTTGGTTGCATGTCATGAAATGAGCTCGAAAAATGGATGGATGGAGGGGATTTCTCACAAACATAACGGTGAGTCCCACCCACCATCTTTGCGCAGGAACTTCCTGTGAAAAGCTTTTGCAGTAAATTCGCATCCCCGCAAGAGACCTTTGTGCGAGCGCGGATTGGCTATTGATAGTGAGACTGCTACTGAAGTGACATCACCAAATTCTATGGCCCCACCATGATATATGTTTTGTATCCACGTCGTCCATCCATCCGGATATATCATTTTAGGGTAATATCCAAATAATGAGTCACATCCAAAGCTCTAGTGAACCCCACCACAGAAAACATTGGGGAGAGTGACGCCATTGTTAAAAACTTCTAAAGGCCACAAAAGTTTTCGAACAAGCTTATATTTGTATTTTCCCTTTTTTAATGTCTTTGTTAACTTTTAAACAGGTTGGATTTCGAAAAAACATCATGGTGGACCTTAGAAAGGTTTCAACGATGGGCATCAATCTTTAGATATTATATTTGTATTTTCCAGATGGTGGGCCTTAGAAAGGTTTCAACGCCGTCCATCCATCTGGAGAGATCAAGGTTATATTTGTATTTTCCAGATGTAAATACTCCATTGATGTGGCCCCACCATGGCCCCACCAAGAGGATAGGGAGGTGGAGTGCACAAAGGGGACGTGGATTAGATACAGTTGAGTAGCGGGACTCACTGCGGAAGTGACGTCACCAAGTTCTGTGGACCCTACTATGATGTATGTGTTGTATCCACAACATTCATCCATTTGGAGATGCTATTTTAAGCCATGAGCTAGAGAATGAGGGAGATCCAAAGCTTTAGTGGACCCCCACCACAGAAAACAATGGGAAGAATGATGCCCACCGTTGAAACCTTTCTAAGGCCCACCATGATGTTTTTTCAAAATCCAACCTGTTCAAAAGCTAACAAAGATATCAAAGAAGGGAAAATACAAATATAAGCTTGATAAAAAACTTTTGTGGCCCTTGGAAGTTTTTAATGGTGGCGTCACTTTCCCCATTATTTTCTGTGGTGGGGTCCATTGGAGCTTTGGATGTGACTCATTCTTTGGATATTACCCTAAAATGATCTCTCCAAATGGATGGACCGCATGGATACAAAACATATATCATGGTGGGGCCACAAAATCTGGTGACATCACTTCAGTAGCAGTCTCGCTATTAGAGGTGTACACGAGTCGAGCCTAGTCGAGCTTTGCCTAGCTCGTGCTCGACTCGGACTGCTCAAATCCCAGCTCATGCTCGGCTCGGCTTAGCCTTCGAGCTCAAAACAGCAGCTCGTGCTGGGCTCGGCTAAGTTCGAGCTGAGTTTTTGAGTCCAGTTCGAGTTCGAGTCTTCGAGCCTGTTTCGAGTTCGAGTTTTCGAGCTGAGTTTCGACTTCGAGTCTTCGAGTTGAGTTTCGAGTTCGAGTCTTCGAGCCTCTTTCAAGTTCAAGTTTTCGAGCTGAGTTTCGAGTTCTGAGTTCGAGCTTTGATCCGGGTTCGAGTTATAAGTTGAGATTCATTTGAATTTGAATTCGATTATCAAATTGGAATTCGAAGTTGAACAAAGCAATAAAATATATAAAATACATAATTTATGATTAAAAAACTTCAATAATTACATATTTACATTGTTCAAAATTACAATTTACAACTAATGTAAGACCCGTATCTTAGCTCGTACTGTTCCGTAGGCTTCAGCGGTCATCCTGGTCGAATTCTGGCAACCCGTGATCGGTTATCGGCATTTGCGTGCGACCCTTAGACGTGTCCCGTATATCTGTGTCGGGTCGACCCGAAACTTGTACTAGTGGGACTGCGCCATCACCGCGGTTCCGATGCCGTGTCATGTGTCACACCCCGAACTTGGAGACCGGGCTCACAAAATTCCTGATCGCCGAATTCGGTGCCGACAGCCTCCGTAGTACCCCATTCTCAGCTCCTGGCACCCATATACCAGGTTCCGATCCTGGGATGCTATCAGGAGGATCAATTTGATTCGTAACGAGCATAACCACAAGCATAACCCACCAACAATAACTACGAGAACACCATCACAATATCCACTATGATCAAAAACTTTTGAGTACAGTGCGTATGAAGGAAAATACAAGATAATGATAATAGTAGAAACTCCAAAAGCTCGGCTGCACGCTCCAACTGCGGCAAGACTATAGCTGCGTCCTGGCGTCACCTGCACGCATCAATCATGCATAAGTTTATAGAAAGCTTAGAGGGTGGTGTAAGTGTGTGCGCAATATGAGCGTGCTCAGAATGCAAGGTCAGAGTAATGCGGAAACATGTTGATGAGTACATGAATGCAGTCAGTCGTACCAAGATTATGTGGTGCAAGATATAAATACTATAGGCCATGTCAAGGCCATGCGATGCATAATGCAAGTCAAGCATGTCAATCCACCTCCACATATCAATGCAGCTCCTCACAAGAGCATCAAATTAGTACGGTTGTCAGTCTAGATAATCACTGGGGTCTAGTACACTCTACGCCATCTTACTGTCCCTATCCGAACGCACAACTGGGAGAGCGGAAGAGACCTCACTATCTACCTGCTAATATCGGGTCCGGCTTGTCGATAGCGGACCTATTCCTCAAGCTGGTCAAACTCAACCTAGAAATTGTCCCCTCACTCAGGCGGGTAAGGTCACACCCCTTTTCAACCGACCACGACACAGTGAGAGACGTGGCCTACTAGTATACGGCCCTCGCGCGCTCGTGTATCCACTCGGTCTCAACGTTGGAGTCATCCTCTGGTACCATTGGGTTTAGGAATTTTCACCCAGGGACATCTATGGCGCCCGTATGCTAGAACCAAACATTTTCGGTATCCAATCTAGCCACCCATGATGTGTCTGTGGAGGCTATGGCCCTGGTGTCACTAGGGCATACAATAACTACAATCACACAATGCAAGTGCATGAGTCACACTACCAGGCATGCAATCATCCTGCGTGAAGTACGCACTCATGTAGGGCAACTCCCCCTATCAGGGAGCTCGTAACAGTCTGTCCGAAGGCATATGCTATGATCAGTCACCCCTCATCTCAAGCATGCATATGATGCGTATGATCATGAATCATGGGGCAGCACTATACTTATGGTATGATAATGGGCGTTGCTCAAGGTGAAGATGGGCCTAAACGGACTGCAGAGTACAAGTATGGGCTTATCAGTGGGCTTTAGGAAGAATGACAATGCGGACATTTAACCGTCGTCACCTACAATGTGGACGTCAAACCAACATTGTCCCCAAGGCCCGGCTCACCTTAAATACCATTAAATAAATCATGGAGGAATCACACATTGCAATGTGCCTTAGGCACATCCCACTAGGCCTTAAATGCATCAAATAGGGCCACCTCAATGAGCCTCATCAATGGGTCTTAGGTACATTGCAATGGGCCATCACCCATGGGCCTTAGAATGCATTAAAATGAGCCCAATCACATAAGCTTTAGGTGTATCAAATGGGCCTAATCACATAGGCCTTTTACATATATCAAAGCGGGCCTCAACAATGGACCACAAATACCTCTGATGGGCCTCATGACGTGGGCCTATACATTTCAAGGTAGGCCCCAACAACGGGCCCATAAACACATCAAGATGGCCTACATACATGGGCCCATATATATACCAAAGTGGGCCTTAATAATAGGCCTATAAATATCCAAGTGGGCCTTAATAATGGGCCTAAAAAAATACATTAAGATAGGCCTAAGTACATGAGCCCATATGCATCCAAGTGGGCCACATGTGAAGCCCACCATAATTGTTTATTTTACTATCCAATCTATTGATAAGGCCACATGAACAGGGGCCCCACCAAAATGTCTATTTTTCGGCCAACCTATTGATATGGTCACATGGACTAAGGGGCCCACTGGAACGTTCATTTGCCACCCATCCTATTCATAAGGTCATGCAGACCAGGGAGGGAGACCCACCGTAATGTTTATTTGAAATCCAACCTATTCACGAGGTCACGTGGACCTTGGGCAGGGCCCACTGTAATGTTTATTTGAAATCCAGGCTATTCATGAGGTCACGTGGGCAGGGCCCACTGTAATGTTTATTTGCCGTCTAACCTATTCACGTGGTTACGTGGACCTGGGTGGGTGGGGCCCACCGAAATGTGGTTCACAAATCCAGTCCACCCAATGTGTGTGTCCCACCTGGCTGAGGGTTTAGACCAAGTTTCAACCGTGTCCAAATCTCAGGTAGGCCCCACCAGGTGGTTTTATATGTTTAGGCATGTCTTCACATGACTTTAGATGGTATGGCCCACCTGAGTTCCGTATACGGCTGATTTTTGGGACAGACGCTTGTTAGAAGGAGGGCCCCATGATGGACGGTACCGATGTTCGAAATGCATCACGATGGGGTACACAACTGGGCCGTGAGGGCCCAGCCCGTCCGCCCGCCACCCATGCAGCACAGTGCTGACACCTTTTTTATTTTTTTTTTCTCTTTTTTTTTAAAAATTTCGTGGGGCTCGTATCAGCAAGATCCAACCCGTTCATTGCATGAGCTCCACAAAGTTAAGGGTCTATATCAAGTTTCAGGCAGGTCCAAGCACCTGGTGGACCCCAACAATCCTTTTTTCGAGTTTTAACGGAAACACTAGTCTTCTTAATCCCACGGCCTGCCAGAAAATCAGATCAGCCTCATTTTTCGACTCAACGCCTAAAATGGGCTGGAGAATATATTGGACAGCGTGGATCACATACATACATCAAGGTGGGGCCTGCATGAGCAACCCACCCTAAAAAGTAATTTTTTTTAGGTTAGCTTGCAAGTACACACCCATGCAGTACACACACTCCATTTTAGTGACGCCCGTCCAGCGTCCTGAGACGCTGGACGGTATATGGAAAAACATGCATGGTTGTGGGTCCCACATGGTCGTGGCCCACCCATCAAGGTGGGTCCCACATGGACGTGGTCCACCTGATATTTATGGTTTCCTCCATCTTGGCCTGTTAATGGACTGGATGGTGTAGATTCAACCCATTCATCCAATGGGTCCCACATGAACTATATGATTCATGGTGGGCCTCATCATTCTTCATCATCATCATCATTCATAAAGAGAGAGAGAGAGAGAGAGAGAGACGGTGATAGAGGGGAGGGACCCCGCCACTATTGGG
Organism: Magnolia changhungtana; assembly: GCA_030180095.1. Lineage (NCBI taxonomy): Eukaryota > Viridiplantae > Streptophyta > Magnoliopsida > Magnoliales > Magnoliaceae > Magnolia > Magnolia changhungtana. The sequence goes on from JASAUF010000646.1 coordinate 961,082, forward strand.
CCCTCCCAAATACAATGCATTCATCAAGTGGGTCCCACACAAGTGGGCCTACAAATTGAGATTAATGGTGAATCACCCACCTTGTTGGCCTCCTCCTTGCTCCCTTAGGCTCCTTAGCTCCTAGCCTCGTCTTTCAATGGTGGTTGATGATGATCCAACGGTTGAGATGGGAGATGTGAGAGTAGGGAAAAGTGGGCCACACTTGGAGAGGGAGAAAGCTTGGAATGTATGGAATTTTTTGTTGCTTGGAGAGGTTTGAGAAAAATGAGGGAGGGAGAGAATGAGATATGGATGAGATGATAATGTAAGGAAGATGGGGTGGCATGGGAGAGTTTGAAATGTTGTAAGAAGTGGTATGGTTTAGTTTGAAAATTGTAAAAGGTGGTATGGTGAGGAGAGGGAGAGGTTTGACTTGTGGGAAAAGGGAGAGAGGCTACTTGTACTTGTTGTTGGGTGAGGTGGCATGGAGGCATGGTGGTGTACTTGACTTGATTGATGAGACATCTTGTAGAGATTCCCTCATAATTCACAATGTGCGGTGTTTCTTCAGAATGAACGCAGACTGACATCTTCCCACCTAGGTATCGGTTCGGTGCGCGAGTCGCGGCGTTGGAACCGCGACGACGGCGTGATCACTAGGATACAAGTTTCAGTTTGAGCCAACTTTGGTATGCAGGACTCGGCTTAGGATCACGCACAACATTGGAAATGGGTCGAGGATTGTCGGAATTCGACCGGTAAGATCGCGGAAGCCTACGGAACAGTACGGACTAGGGTACGAGTCTTACAACTCTCCCCTTCAAATAAAAATTTCATCCTCGAAATTTGCACAATCATTACAACTAGTCATAACTCATAATAGAAGAGGAAACAAAGCATCATCAGATAAAATCAAATGCAGCATACAAGATATAGTATATGATCAATCATCAAAGAGATGAGGATAGCGCTCTCGAATCTCGGCCTCGTGCTCCTAAGACGCCTCATCAACAGAATGGTGACCCCACTGAACCTTCACCAAGGGTATGACCTTGGTCCGGAGGACCTGCTCCTTCCGATCAAGAATACGAACTGGCTGCTCAATGTAAAAAGCGTCATCACGAACCTCTAACGGCTGCCAATCAATAACAGGAACGATGTCTGACCCACACTTCCTCAACATAGAGACGTGGAAAATGTTATGGACACCAGACAACTGCAGTGGTAAGGTAAGCCGATAGGCCATAGCGCAATGCGCTTAGTGATCTCGAAAGGTCCTATAAATCTTGGGGCAAGCTTGCCCTTCACTCCAAATCGAACCACGCCCTTCATGGGCGAGACTTTGAGATACACATAGTCCTCTACATCAAACTCCAAGGGACGACGTCGGTGATCAGCAAAACTCTTCTGCCGGCTTTGAGCTGTGCGTATCCTCTGCCTGATGATATCAATAGCCTCTGAAGTCTCCTGCAAAAGCTCGGGACCTAGGAAACGCCGCTCTCCAATCTCGGTCCAACAACTCGAAGATCTGCACGGTCTGCCATACAATGCCTCAAAAGGAGCTATGTCAATGGTCGCTTGATAGCTGTTATTGTATACGAACTCAGCCAATCGCAGATGCTCGTCCCAGCTACCCCCGAAGTCAATCACGCAGGCCCGAAGCATATCCTCAAGGATCTGGTTGACCCTCTCGGTCTAACCATCGGTCCGCAGATGGTACGCGGTGCTGAGCTGTAAATCAGTCCTCATTGCTCTCTGGAAGCTCCCCCAAAACTGAGACGTAAACCTCGAATCTCAGTCAGAAATGATCGAGACTGGAACGCCATGCAGTCTCACAACCTCCTCGATAAATAACCTCGCAAGCCGGTCCATAGACCAGGTTGCACGCATTGCGAGAAAATGTGCCGACTTCTTCAGACGATCCACAACAACCTAAATGGCGTCATGACCGCGCTGAGTCCTCGGCAAGCCAATAATGAAATCTGTCGATACGTGCTCCCACTTCCACATCGGAACGCTCAATGGTTGCAATATACCAGGAGGTCTCTGATGATCGGCCTTGACACGCTGGCACGTGTCACACTCGGCCATAAAACTGGCAATCTGGCGCTTCATCCCCGCCCAGAAATACTGTCTCCTCATATCACAATACATCTTCGTCGAGCTAGGGTGGATAGAAAACCGCGATCAATGTGCCTCGGTCATAAGATCTCTACGCAACCTTAGAATATCCAGGACACATAATCGGCCTCTGAAGCGAAGTCCACCATCAGAACCAATCTGCCAATCTATCTGACTCTCAGATGCTACCTCTGCTCCGTAATCCTGTAACGACTCATCTGTCTGCTGAGCCTTGATCACCCTTACGACAAGAGAGGGTTGAATCGATAGGCTCGATAGCTGAACGATAGAAGACTGCAGACCAAAATCAAAGTCGTACTCTGCTATATCCTCGAGCATCCTCCACTCCTGAATCATCATGTGTGCTACTAGGCCTCGCGGCTGACGGCTGAGGGCATCCATCACCACGTTTGTCTTGCCTGGGTGGTACTGGAGGTCAAAATCATAGTCTTTCAGAAGCTCCATCCAGCATCTCTGCCTCATGTTCAGCTCGGACTGAGAGAATAGATACTTCAAGCTCTTGTGGTCAGAGAAGAGCTCGAACCTGACCCCATAGAGATAGTGTCTCCACACCTTCAGTATGAAGACGACTACTGTCAGCTCCAGATCATGCGTGGGGTAATTCAGCTCATGGACCTTGAGCTGACGAGATGTGAAGTCTACAGGTTTGCCGTGCTGCATCACGACAGCACCTAAACCAATACGTGAGGCATCGGTAAATATAACAAATCCATCACTCTCAGAGGGAAGAGTGAGGACAGGAGCGGACGTCAGACAGTCCTTCAGCTCCACGAATGCCCGCTCACATGTGACAGTCCAAACAAAATCTACGCCCTTCCGAGTCAACCTGGTCATCGGGGCCGCGATACGGGAGAAGCCCTCTATAAAACGTCGATAATATCCCGCTAAACCAAGGAAACTGCGGATCTCGGGCGCAGTCGTGGGCTAGTTTCACTGGCGCACTGCCTCAACCTTCGAGGGGTCCACCGCGACTCCCTCCCTCGTCACCACGTGACCTAGGAACTTCACTTCCTCCTGCCAGAACTCGCACTTCTCCAGCTTCGCATACAGCTGGTGGGCACGGAGGGTCTGCAATGCGATCTCCAGATGCTGCATATGATCCTCACGAGTCCTCGAATATATCAGAATGTCGTCGATGAAGACCACAACAAACTGATCGAGATATGGACGGAAGACCTCGTTCATCAACTGCATGAAGACCGCGGGTGCATTGGTCAGTCCAAAAGACATGACCTGAAACTCAAAATGACCGTAACGCGTCCTGAAAGCCGTCTTCGGGATGTCCTCCTCTCGGACACGAATCTGATGATAACCGGAACGCAGGTCAATCTTCGAAAAGAACTGTGCACCCTGCAGCTGATCAAATAAATCATCTATCCTCGGGAGTGGGTACTTATTCTTAATCGTGACCCGGTTGAGCTCGCGGTAGTCGACACAGAGCCTCAACGAGCCATCCTTCTTCCTGACGAAGAGTACCGATGCTCCCCAAGGTGAACTGCTCGGATGTATGAATCCCAACTCGCATAACTCGTCCAACTGCCGTTACAGCTCATGCAACTCCATCGGTGCCATACGGTACAGGGCCTTTGAGATAGGCGCGGCACCGGGCACAAGGTCAATCTGGAACTCAATATGACGGCACAACGGCAACCCTGAAATCTCCTGGAACACGTCGGGGAAATCACAGACCACCGGCAACTGATCGATACACAAGGCAACGGGCTCCTCGACTGCGCAGGTCATCAAACGAGACAATGGCTCTCCTCGGGGCTCTGCAACGAACTGAAACTAGGGTTAGCCGGGTATACAGAACATGACTATCCTCGCGGAACAGTCTAAGATGGCGTGGTACTCGATAAGCCAATCTATGCCTAAGATAACATCGAAGTCCGTCATCAGCAGCACAAATAAGTTAGCGGGCAAAAAAATATTACCGACTAGAACGGGGCAAGACGAACAGAAACGGCCCAATACTGTAGTCTTTCCCAATGGCGTCGATACGGTCAATCTCTCGCTAGCAGACTGGGTTAGCAATCCAGTCGATCGGTAAAAACCCTCAGACATGAATGAGTGCGATGCACCGGAATCAAATAGTACTTGTGCGATGCATGAAGAGACAGGAAGTATACCCTCAACGACTCCTCCTGAGGTCTGTGGGTCCTGCTGAGCTGCATAAAACCTAGCTGGGTGGGGTTGGGGAGGTGCCTGTCTCCTCTGAGGTCCCTGGTGCTGCTGTTGATGTCGCTTAAGCGCGCCAAAGCCGCTTGCGCCACTTCTTCTTCTACGGCCTCGGAGGCCGGTCAATCTACCGCCGAGGGGTCTCGGTGGTGGAATCTCTCTTGTCCGCCGCTGTCGCAGAGGCTGCTGCGGTGCTCTTGGCTGCTGTGGAGGCTGCTGTGGTGCTCTCAGCTGCTGCTGCTGAGGTCGAGGACACTCCCACCTACGATATCCTATCCCACCTCAATAATAGCAGGTATCAGATAGCTGCCTCTGAGGTGGTGCTGCTGGGGGTGCCGATGGTGCTGCTGGTGCTCTGACAGATGGGTGGCTCCTAAATCTCTGCGGTCGTCGATGCTGATGTGAGCTACTGGAGGGGGCCTGCCTCTTCTGACCCCTCCTCTGATCTCGATCGCTCTGTCCACCGGCCACTCGGTCTCATAGATCTGAGCCCTCCGCACTACCGCCTGGAAGGTCGGGAGCTCATGTCCAATAACACGGCCTTGAAGACCGTAACGTAAGCCGTTCTCGAAACGGCGGGCCTTCCGCCCCTCATCATCAACCATATATGGCGCAAACCTCGATAGTGCCACAAAACGGGCCGCATACTGTGCCACGGTCATGTCCCCCTGCACCAGAGTCTCGAACTCCAGTGCTCTCTGATGACGGATATGTTCGGGAAAGTACTGCTCCTCAAATCGGCCAATAAAGTCATCCCATGTCCAGACATGATCAGGTCCTGCGACACGGGTAACAGAGGTCCACCAATGCTCTGCCTCACCTTGGAAAAGGAACACAGCCAACCGGACTCGTTGCTCGGTTGTACACGACATAGTATCGAAGATCTTCTCCACATCGGAGCACCATCTCTCAGCTGCAGTCAGATCTGACTCGCCCTGGAAACGCGGAGGGTCAAGCTGTCTGAACTCTCGAAGAAGAGCGCTCACGCGCTCCTTCTCTACCTGAGCTGTAGAAACAACTGGGCGCCTGCCCTGCCCCTGAAGCGCAGCAGTCACAGTCTGCAACATCTGCTGTAACTGTGAGGCACTCACAGGCACGGATGGATCCGCACCGGCATCAGGTGGAGGAACATCATCCTCAGGAAAGGGAGCAGGGATCTCTGGTGGTAGAACGGGAGGCACAGGTAGTAAAGCTGGAGCCTCAGGTGGTGGATCAGGGTGCGCTCGGGTCGCTCTCCTAGGCGGCATGTCCTATGAAAAAGATAAGGCGCCAATCAATCTTGAGAATCACGTGTTAAGGAATTCAATTGAAAGGTTATGCACTCGGAACCTAATCGTCCTAACTCATAGCAAACATGTGATGTTGTTCTCGGTTATTCCCAAGTTATGCTCTGATACCAACTTCTGTCACGCCCCGAACTCGGAGACCGGGCTCACAAAATTCCTAATCACCGAATCCGGCGTTGACAGCCTCCGTAGTACCCCATTCTCGGTTCCCGGCACCCATATACCAGGTTCCGATCCTGAGATGCTACCAGGAGGATCAATTTGATTCGTAATGAGCATAACCACAAGCATAACCCACGAACAATAATCACAAGAACACCATCACAATATCCACTATGATCAAAAACTTTTGAGTACAGTGCGTATGAAGGAAAATACAAGATAATGATAATAGCAGAAACTCCAAAAGCTCGGCTGCACGCTCCAACTGCGGCGAGACTACAGTTGCATCCTGGCGTCACCTACATGCATCAATCGTGCATAAGCTTATAGAAAGCTTAGAGAGTGGTGTAAGTGTGTGCGCAATATGAGCGTGCTCAGAATGCAAGGTCAGAGTAATGTGGAAACATGCTGATGAGTACATGAATGCAGTCAGCCATACCAAGACTATGCGGTGCAAGATATAAATACTATCGGCCATATTAAGACCATGCGATGCACAATGCAAGTCAAGCATGTCAATCCACCTCCACATATCAATGCAGCTCCTCACAAGAGCATCAAATCAGTCCGGTTCTCAGTCTGGATAATCACCGGAGTCTAGTACACTCTACGACAACTTGCCGTCCCTATCCGAATGCACAACTGGGAGAGCGGAAGAGACCTCACTATCCGCCTGCCAATATCGGGCCCGGCTCGTCGATAGCGGACCTATTCCTCAAGCTGGTCAAACTCAACCTAGAAATTGCCCCCTCACTCAGGCGGATAAGGTCACACCCTTTTCCAACCGACCATGACACAGTGGGAGACGCAGCCTACTAGTATACGGCCCTCGCGCGCTCGTGTATCCACTAGGTCTTGATGTTGGAGTCATCCTCTGGTACCATCGGGTTTAGGGATTTTCACCCAGGGACATTTATGGCGCCCGTATGCTAGAACCAAACATTTCCAGTATCCAATCCAGCCACCCACGATGTGTCTGTGGAGGCTATGGCTCTGGTGTCGCTAGGGCATACAGTAACTACAATCACACAATGCAAGTGCATGAGTCACACTACCAGGCATGCAATCATCCTGCGTGAAGTACGCACTCATGTAGGACAACTTCGCCTATCAGGAAGCCCGTAACAGTCTGTTCGAAGGCATATGCTATGATCAGTCACCCCTCATCTCAAGCATGCATATGATGCGTATGATCATGAATCATGGGGCAGCACTATACTTATGGTATGATAATGGGCGTTGCTCAAGGTGAAGATGGGCCTAAACGGACTGCAGAGTACAAGTATGGGCTTATCAGTGGGCTTTAGGAAGAATGACAATGCAGACATTTAACCGTCATTACCTACAATGTGGACGTCAAACCAACATTGTCCCCAAGGCCCGTCTCGCCGTAAATACCATTAAATAAATCATGGAGGAATCACACATTGCAATGTGCCTTAGGCACATCCCACTGGGCCTTAAATGCATCAAATGGGCCGTATCTCATGGGCCTTATATTCATCAAGGGGGCCACCTCAATGAGCCTCACCAATGGGTCTTAGGTACATTGCAATGGGCCATCACCCATGGGCCTTAGAATGCATTAAAATGAGCCCAATCACATAAGTTTTAGGTGTATTAAATGGGCCTAATCACATAGGCCTTTTACATATATCAAATTAGGCCTCAACAATGGACCACAAATACCTCTGATGGGACTCATGACGTGGACCTATACATATCAAGGTAGGCCCCAACAACGGGCCCATAAACACATCAAGATGGCATATATACATGGGCCCATATATATACCAAAGTGGGCCTTAATAATAGGCCTATAAATATCCAAGTGGGCCTTAATAATGGGCCCAAAAAAATACATTAAGATGGGCCTAAGTACATGAGCCCATATGCATCCAAGTGGGCCACATGTGAAGCCCACCATAATTGTTTATTTTACTATCCAATCTGTTGATAAGGCCACATGAATAGGGCCCCACCAAAATGTCTATTTTTCGGCCAACCTATTGATATGGTCACATGGACTAAGGGGCCCACTGGAACGTTCATTTGCCACCCATCCTATTCATAAGGTCATGCAGACCAGGGAGGGAGACCCACCGTAATGTTTAGTTAAAATCCAACCTATTCACGAGGTCACGTGGACCTTGGGCAGGGCCCACTATGATGTTTATTTGAAATCCAGCCTATTCACAAGGTCACGTGGGCAGGGCCCACTGTAATGTTTATTTGCCGTCTAACCTATTCACGTGGTCACGTGGACCTGGGTGGGTGCGGCCCACCGAAATGTGGTTCACAAATCCAGTCCACCCAATGTGTGTGTCCCACCTGACTGAGGGTTTAGACCAAGTTTTAGCCGTGTCCAAATCTCAGGTAGGCCCCACCAGGTGGTTTTATATGTTTAGGCATGTCTTCACATGACTTTAGATGGTATGGCCCACCTGAGTTCCGTATACGGCTGATTTTTGGGACAGACGCTTGTTAGAAGGAGGGTCCCATGATGGACTGTACCGATGTTCCAAACGCATCATGGTGGGGTCCACAATTTGGCCGTGAGGGCCCAGCCCGTCCGCCCGCCACCCATGCAGCAGCAGCGCTGCCACCTTTTTTGTTTTTTTTTTTCTCTTTTTTTTTTTAATTTCGTGGGGCTCGTATCAGCAAGATCCAACCCGTTCATTGCATGAGCTCCACAAAGTTAAGGGTCTATATCAAGTTTCAGGCAGGTCCAAGCTCCTGATGGACCCCAACAATCCTTTTTCCGAGTTTTAACGGAAACACTAATCTTCTTAATCCCACGGCCCGCCAGAAAATCAGATCAGCCTCATTTTTCGGCTCAACGCCTAAAATGGGCTGGAGAATATATTAGACGGCGTGGATCACATACATACATCAAGGTGGGGCCTGCATGAGCAACCCACCCTAAAAAGTAAATTTTTTTTTTGGGTTAACTTGCAAGTACACACCTATGCAGTACACACACTCCATTGTAGTGACGCCCGTCTAGCGTCCTGAGACGCTGGACGGTATATGGAAACACATGCATGGTTGTGGGTCCCACATGGTTGTGGCCCACCCATCAAGGTGGGTCCCACATGGACCTGGTCCACCTGATACTTATGGTTTCCCCCATCTTGGCCTGCTAATGGACTGGATGGTGTAGATTCAACCCATTCATCCAATGGGTCCCACATGAACTATATGATTCATGGTGGGCCTCATCATCCTTCATCATCATCATCATTCATAAAGAGAGAGAGAGAGAGAGACGATGATAGAGGGGAGGGACCCCGCCACTATTGGGCTCTCCTAAATACAATGCATTCATCAAGTGGGTCCCACACAAGTGGCCCTACAAATTGAGATTAATGGTGAATCACCCACCTTGTTGGCCTTCTCCTTGCTCCCTTAGGCTCCTTGGCTCCTAGCCTCCTCTTTCAATGGTGGTTGATGATGATCCAACAGTTGAGATGGGAGATGTGAGAGTAGGGGAAAGTGGGCCACACTTGGAGAGGGGGAGAGCTTGGAACGTATGGAATTTTTTGTTGCTTGGAGAGGTTTGAGAAAAATGAGGGAGGGAGAGAATGAGATATGGATGGGATGATGATGTAAGGAAGATGGGGTGGCATGAGAGAGTTTGAAATGTTGTAAGAAGTGGTATGGTTTAGTTTGAAAATTGTAAAAGGTGGTATGGTGAGGGGAGGGAGAGGTTTAACTTGTGGGAAAAGGGAGAGAGGCCACTTGTACTTGTTGTTGGGTGAGGTGGCATGGAGGCATGGTGGTGTACTTGACTTGATTGATGAGATATCTCGTAGAGATTCTCTCGTAATTCACAATGTGCGGTGTTTCTTCGGAATGAACGCAGACTGACATCTTCCCACCTAGGTATCGGTTCGGTGCGCGAGTTACGGCGTTGGAACCACAACAATGACGGGATCGCTAGGATACAAGTTTCAGTTCGAGCCGACTTTGGTATGCAGGACTCGGCTTAGGATCGCGCGCAACATTGAAAATGGGTCGAGGATTGCCAGAATTCGACTGGTAAGATCGCGGAAGCCTACGGAATGGTACGGACTAGGGTACGGGTCTTACATCATGCACGCCGATGCGGTACCCTGGCCAGGAGATGTGGGCCAGCGTTCAATTCAAGAAAAATGTCGCGTGTTACAATCTTGAGAGAACCCATCCCATCAATCAAAGTACACATCACTCTCCATCACTCACCCATTCCTAAGTACAACCACCCCTTCCCTAAAGCCAACTCTCTCTTACACAAGTACACATCACACCCATCACACCCATCTCTCTCTCTTACACCTCTCTCTCTCATCTCTCTCATTCTCCAAGCAAGCATCCCACGTCCAAGCAAGCTTCCATGGGAAAGCTTGTGTGGCTCACCTTCCTACCACACAATCCAACCCTTGAATCATCATCTCAACCGTCGAAATCATCCCCTTGGAGTTCTAGATTGCTAGGCTAAGTTTGACCAGCTTATGAATGGGTCCGCTATCGACGTGTTGGGTAGATATTGGCTGACTACTGGCCAGGCAGATAATGAGGTCTCTTCCACTTGCATGGTTGCGCGTTTAGTGGGCGGCGATTGCATGTAGAGTGTACTAGACCCCGATGATGATCCCAGAGATGAATCATACTGATTTGTGGACTTATTGAGCAGGAGTTGCATACTCATTCATTCATTCATTTACTATCCACTCGGGCCAGTGGTGCGCAACTATTTATTACGTGTACCTTCGCATGGCCAGGATTTCGATCGGGCGCGCGACTAACCTGAGATCAGGAGTTTACCACATCGAGTTTTACTATCTAAATTTAGGTATGGGACTAGTTTGGATAGAAGTCCCTTGTGATTGATCCCATAGCCTGTGATACTACGTACTATAATCCCGACTTCACACTCCAGCATGGTCATTCCATTGTACCGCATATTACATTACATCCACGACATATGGTATTTTGGGTTACTGTGTTTCTGCATTTATATGGTCTAGATACGATTGACGCTATTTGTGGACTCATCAGGAATTACATACTGCACTACATCCTCGGCATTTGATATTTAGTTCTTTATGACTCCTCATTTGTATAGTTGTTCTATATTGCGTATTCTAATGTTGATTGACTCATGGACTTGTCCGTACTTCCGCTTACTTTGTTATCGTATAATTTATGATCTTGCCAGTATTTCTGTTTACTCTGATAATTCCTGCTCTTGTCAGTATTTCTGCTTACTCTGGTAATTCATGATCTTGTTAGTAATTCTGCTTATTCCGATATTGTACGATTTATGGATTACCAGTATTTTCGGTACTGTATGATGATGGCATTGTATTGAATACTTGACACTTACCTTGTGCACACACTTACACCACCCTCTAAGCTTTCTATAAGCTTATGCACGATAGATGCGTGCAGGTGATGTTAGGTTGCAGCAGTGTTGAGCTTGGAGCATGCAGCGGTCTTCTGGAGCTTGATTTTCGATTTATGTATTTCCCTTCAGTATTGTAATCAAATGATTATATTAGTGGATATGTGATGATGATGTTGCCTTTGTGATTTGGGTATACTTGTGGTTATGCTTATTATGAGTTAAATGTACACAAAAAAAATCCTCATTGTAGGATCCCAGGATTGGAATCTGGTGTATGGATGCTAGGAGCAGAGAATAGGGTACTACGGAGGCTGTCGGCACTAGATTCGGGAATTGGGATTCGTGTGAATCCGATTTATGGGTTTGGGGCGTGATAACTAATAACTTCCATGAGAGGAAAGCCTTCCTGTATTGTCATCTGATCTGTCCGAACTATTATCTATTTTTTCATATACATATTGGTTCACTTCCTCTGAGTCAGAAGGCAAAGAGATGTTTCATTCATGCTCTTTTACACTTTGAACTAGATATTTCAAACTTTCTTTATGTGACATCCAATGCCTTATAAAATTCACCGAGACGGGTGAGAAATTTTAATTTGTTACTCTTATTCTTCTTCTTGCTTGTCGTACTCGATCTTGTCTAGAAACTTCTTTCATACTGCATTTTAAGGCGAGTTGGAATTGTTCTTCCTCCAAATCTTTTAATCTGGCTTCCTCCTCTACATATTTTGTGGAAGTCATTCGTGTACTAGATCCAGAACCAGAAGGTTTGGATGGAGTGAAAGGTTTTCTATTCAAATATAAAAGAGCCTGAAAAAGAATTTAGACATCCTTAGGGGCATTGGGGCATGGTTTTGCATCACCACCTTCACATGACAAGTGTAACCGAAACTGATTAGTCTTATTTACAAACTTTGCGACACACAAACCACACATAATCTTTGTTCTTCCATATCTTGGTGACCATTCAATTAGGGAAGCGTAGTCCCAAATGTTTGTCGATGGGTCAGATAACGACATATCTACACTCAATTTTTAATAAAAAAATTAAAATATTGATGAATAATTTGAACTTGATATAAGAACAAAATAAAGGCAATAAAAATGTATTAAAAATAAAAGCAAATGAATAGTAGTGAGTAAATAAATATCAAAGTCTTACAAACCATATTCCACCACTTTCATATTTCAAGTTAAATAATATTACAGATCATTCAAGTTTTAACTAAAAAGAATTGAAAAACTGAAAATAATTACAGATCTGCAAGTAGAGACTCATCATGAATCTCAATCTCTTCTTCTTCATCATCATTCATATCATCTCCTCCCCATATCGGGCGCAACCTATCTTCTGTACAAATCAACACTTCAACTGTATTTGGTAAAAGTGAGCTTCGATACTTGCTCACAACCCTGCTTCCTGTGCTGAATGCGGATTCTGATGCCACTATTGAAATTAGTATTGATAATATGTCTCGTGCCATCACAAATAATGTAGGGTATTTTGATTCACTAACCCTCATCTTCCACCATTCCAACACATCAAATTCGGATCGCACTATAATTGGCTCATTGAGGTACATTTCTAGCTCTGATTCCTTAGTCTCAACTCCTATTCATTTTTGTGTCAAGTATGATATGGATTCATTTAGCACACCATCATTATCAGGTATAGAAACATCTGTATCTCTACTTTCTTCAACACCTGTTGCAGGTAAAGTATAGTAGCATATGAATTGTACAAATCTTCAAGGGCTTGACGAACCTTGAACATCTTTATTGTCGCTCTTTCAATAGGATAAATCTTCATGAAAATAAACTTAACCAACCCCATATTACAACGAGGATAAAAAACAACTGCTAAGGACATCAACAGATGACATTCATCCCGGTATTTATCAAACTTCATTTTCATACCAACTGTCATCTGGCATATGAAATCTGAACCCGCACTAGCATTTTTCTGTTGAGCATCCTTAATCTTCGAAAGAGACGGAAGAAATAGATTCGCGATTGGATACTGATTCCTGGAAAAAATCTTCATGCAATTGTAGAAAACTATGAGAAAGGTATGAACTTGTTTTGCTTTGGCCTAATCATTTGTGTTCGGCAACCAAGAATGCATTTTATCACGTGCCGCATATTTAGAAAATGCAAGTTGTAATTCCATTACCGTATCTAACATTTCATAAGTCGACTTCCAACATGTACACACATCCAACTTCAATGTTTTTTTAGATGACACATTCAAACGTGGATGATGTCATGCCATACACTCAATCTCGATGGCGACCCCCTTATATATTTCACACTTTCTCTTATGTTCTCTATAGTGTGGTTAATTTCTTTTAGCCCTTCTTGTACAATCAAATTTAGAATATGGGCACAACATCTGACTTGGAATATTTTTCCATCAAAAAATAAATTTTCTGTAGCCCTGAACTGGTTACGTAAGCATGAAATGACACTGTCATTTGTTAAAGCATTATCTAAAGTTATTGCTGAAATTCTCTTCTCAATGCCCCAGTCTTGTAGATAAATGTAGATGTAATCTAAAATAAGTAAATCAGTATGTGAAGGAGGAAGGTTACGGAAGTTCAAAATTCTCTTGCAGAGTTTTCAATCCTTATTTACATAGTGAGCGGTTAAGGAAATGTATCATTTTCTTTAATCGGATGTTGTCTATAAATCAGACGTCAAACCTATTCTGAACACTGAAGCCAAAACTTCTTTCAGTTTCATCTTCTCCTTTGTGTACATCTTCATGCATTCTCTTAACACTGTGACGCGGGAGACATTCTCAGCTCGAGGGTTAAGGAATTGACAGAAAGACCTAAACCTTTTACTTTCTATCATTCTCAATATTTTTCTTCGAGAATCACTAATCTAACATACCAATCTTTCAGCTTCTCTTTATCAAACTTATGAGTGGGCACTATGCCTTGTGAATCATCCCCTTCTGACTTCGTAAATGACAGCAACTATTGGGTGGGAGGAGGGATTTTTGGTCTCTTAGGACACGTCTTCAAATGTCTGTTTATATTTGTTGTAGATCCTCGTGGAATCTTCCTGTATAACCATTTTCATTGATTATACTTTATCTTCGTCACACTGTTAACTGTGACTTCTTCAAAGTCATCCCACTGCTGATCTCTTCTTCTTTCCTTTGCATGTAGTTGACATGTCTCCCTCCACGATTAGAGGAGATGTGGCTAATACACCCCTTCCGGGGTTATTTGGGCTTTCGTCTTGACCAGTCATCTATAAAATAAAGTTTTTGATATGTTATACGGCTATACTTAGACCATTAGACGGGGCATACTTAACTGTCTAAATCAGTCACCTATTTAAGGTTGAATATATTGTAATGTCTTCATTTTCCAATTTAAATACTACGCCGAAATTTTGGCAACATCTCCCATTATCTCTCCAGAATATTTTAATCCTGTATTTGATTCTCATGTCAATCATCAACACAAAGTGTGGACATTTAACAATAGAAATAAATACAAGAAATATATCTATAGAGAAAAAGGAGAGACGAAACTAGAAAAGACATGCATTTAAATTGGAATAAATGAAGACATTATAATCTATCTAACCTTGATCTGTCCAAAAATAGATAATTTGAGAATTTCTATGCATCTAAGAACACACTAAATCTATGTCTGGCAACATAAAAATCCTCAAATGGGCAACTGATTATCCTATACTACAACTAAAACAATAAAAATAATTAATATATATACAAACAAAAGGGCAGGCTGAAAGAATAACTATTAAAAACATTTATAAAAATAAAAGATATTTAATAGCCAATAGGTATAAACATAAATTAAAACAAGCTAACAAAAACAAAAAAATATTATGTCTCTCTTTTAGACTCAACAGGCAGATCTGGTAGTTCCACGCTAAGACCCTTGGGTCGACGTGAGAGCATGGGTAGAGGTGTTACCTCTTCTACCAAACGGGCTGTTGAGAGCTTGGAATTGAATGAGAATATAATGGACCCTATTGTTTCCACATATCTAATCAACTCGTTCTAGCATTTGTGTTTTATGCTTGCATTGTATGACATTTGAATGATATGAACTTATTTTAGATATAATTGCATCACTTGTGGCCTATAAGGTAAAATATTTTCTTCTAAACAATGGAAAACTATAATGCATTTTTTCTTATAATGTTTTGAGTTCTAAGTGGGTAATGTGTTTTTAACAAAGTTTCAACAAAAAATTCCAACATTTTCCTAATTTTCCCCAATCCTTCCCTCAAACTACAATAAATTATGCCATAGCTATGATATTTCCTGACTACACCACAATATTTCCTAAATTTTCTATGAACTGTTGTGCCAACTACCAAACACTCACAGCTAACATCATATTAAGAGAAAACACAATGCACAAGCTACCATAGGAAGATGTTATAACTTGCCCAATATTAAATTATTGATATAGCTAGTTGAAACAATAAAATATAGATTTCTTTAACATAAATCAATTCATAAACCAACAACATGTTCTTAACAATAAAATATGCCCAAATCATATAGATTTCTTTAACATAAATCAAATAAATCAATTCATACATGATACAACAAAAGGGCAAGGGCTTACCGGACTGGCTTAGGGCGATCAGACTGACAGAGCAGTGGCAGGGCCACAGGGGCGACCGTACTGGACGAGCTGCAGTGGTAGGGCCTCTGAGGCAACCAGACTGACAGAGAGGAAGAGAGGGAGGAAGACGGGTTGTGCGTCGGTGCAGCCATGCGGGTAAGGGAGGATGAGGGAGAGAGTAAAGAGAGAGAGAGAGAGAGAGAGAGAGAGAGAGAGAGAGAGAGGAGCTTCGCTGGCCGGACCGACAGAGAGGGAGGAAGAGGGGAAGGAAGATGGCCATGCATTGGTGCAGCTGTGCGGGTAAGGGAGGATGAGGGAGAATCGTAGAGAGAGAGAGAGAGAGAGAGAGAGAGAGAGAGAGAGAGAGAGAGGAGAGGGAGGGGGAGGGAGGAGCTTTGCACGGACCGACGAGAGAGGGAGGAAGAGAGGGTTAGGGTCTAGGGTTCGTGGGGGTGCCGGGTGGGTTGTTTTTTGAAAAGGGGTGGGGTAGGGTTCCTTTTTAAGGGTATACATACCCTATACCGAGTCGAGCCGAGTTTGAGCAGTATTCGAGTCGAGTCGAGCTGGGGCAAGATCGAACTCGGCTCGAACTCGTTTCGAGCTCCAAAAATTAGCTCGACTCGGTTCAAACTCAACTTCAATCTGAGTCGAGTCGAGCAAGCTACCGAGCTAACTCTGCTCGTGTACAACTCTACTTGCTATCAATAGCCAATCCACATTTGCACAAAGGTGAAATCAAATTGACTCAGTACGCTCTTATCGTATTGAGTAAACTCAGTTGGGTCCACCCTGAATGTATGTAGTCTATCCACGCCGTCCATTCCTTTTTCCATCTAATTTAAGGGGTTGAGCCCAAAATTGAAGCATATCAAAACTCAGTATGCTCTTATCATACTGAGTAAACTTAGTTAGGTCTACCCTGAATGTATATAGTCTATCCACGCCGTCCATTCTTTTTTCCATCTAATTTAAGGGGTTGAGCCCAAAATTGAAGCATATCAAAAGATCAAGTGGATCATACCACAGGAAACAATGGGGATAATGATTTCCATCGTTGAAACCTTGCTATGCCCCATAGTGATGTTTATTTGTCATCCGCACTGTTCATATGATCATATAGCCATGGATGAAGGGAAAAAATAAATATAAACTGGGTCCAAAAATTCTGTGGCTCCCAAGAATTTTTCAATGGTAGACGTTCAATTCAACTATTTCCTGTGGCGTGGTCCATTTGAACATTGTATATGCTTCGTTTTTGGTCTCAAGCCCTAAAATTATCTACTAAAATGGATGAACGGAGTGGATAAAATACATAAATCATGGTGGACCTCACAGAGTTTACTCAGTAGGCTAAGCGTAGTGAGTTACTACGCAATCCGCTGCCCACAAAGGTCTATTGGGGTGGGAATTGGATCGCACCGAGGTATCCTGCGGGATGGTTCGCAAGAGACCGTTACTCTCTCTCTCTCTCTCTCTCTCTCTCTCTCTCTCTTTATATATATATATATATATATATATATATATATATATATATATATATATATATATATATAGTCATGCTCCCCTACGCACCTACGCACCTGCGCACCTTTGCACACGTGCCATGGGTGTCTAATCTGAACGGTCCATGTGATGCGGAATCCCATGAAACCTCATGTGACAAATTTTCACCCCTATCTAAAATTCTCATGCTCCCCTGCGCACCTACGCATGTGCGCACCTTTGCACATGTGCCATGGGTGTCTAATTTGAACGGTCCATGTGATGCGGAATCCCATGAAACCTCATGTGACAAATTTTCACCCCTATCTAAAATTCTGGTGGGCCATAGCAAAGAGAAATGCAAATCAAGGGAAGAAACTACTTTCATTTTCCATGGCCCATCAAAGTTTTAGATCAAAGTAAAACTTGGGCCCGGGGGATTTCATGAGGTGCTGTTTCACATGAACGGTTCAGATTTTGGATCCATATCAGGTATGATGGGTTCTCAAAAAAGTTCATACCTAGTACGCACGAACTGGTTCGTAGGTGAGATATATATATATATATATATATATATATATATATATATATATTTGCATACATTCCGATACATGAACCATCTCTTTAACTATTGTTTTTTGAGCAACTGATTCAAAATTTATCAATGATAACTATTTAAAGAGGCAACCACCTTGATCCATATAGTTCATAAACTCCAAAACTTTGTTTGGCTGGATACTCGGAAAGGTCTGGTTGACTTAGAGGACTAGTAGTTGCATTCGGACACCTAGACTAGTTCACTAAATGAACTGTTCATTAGATTCAACGCCCATTCCATGTACACCATCATGCCGATCTAACAAATATAAACCATTTGATTAATGGTCTTTAATATGAACGGTCAAGATAATTTACTAAAAAATAGATCCCATTTATGCCTTAAAATATGAATAGCTTTAGCAAATAAGGCCAAATCAAGGATGAATTTTTTAGTAAATTAGGAGGGATTAGCACTATTATTGCACAATGATTGCATGTCTGGAAATACTATGGTATTTTAGCCATTCAATCCCATATTTGGGATAAAAATTTTGCTATGAGAAAAACACTGGATTAAATCAATGAACCAAATCCACAATGGATGTCGGTCACTTGTATACGTATATAACCAGAATGTCATGTGTAAAGGGTGTATATGGATGGACAATATAGATAAAATACATGCATCAATGTTATCCCATGTGTAGTAAATTTCAAAATTCACAGAAATCCTACATGGAACCAAATACAATTCCATCCCACCTAATCTCAACCCTTCCCATGCATCCTCTCCAAATGCCGGATGGAATTTGCATAGGACCAAATGCAATTCCATCCCGCCTAATCCCATCTAATACCATGCACCGCAATGCCAAGTCAGAACCGAGTTGAGTCAAAATCTTGTCCATTGGAATAGACTGGCTGTGTTTAGAGTCGAGTCATCGAATTTCATAACCGTCCCTCGATCTAGCACCCCATCTGGAGTCGACTCACCGAGTTTTATAACTATTTCTTGATCTCTGTATCCCATCAGTCCTACAGGTAGGATGAACATGACCCTCTAGAAATAGCTAGCTAAGCTAGCAGCTGTTAAGAGTAGGAGCAGCAGCACTAGATGCAGTGGAAGTGATCTGTACATTGCCAGCAGTAGGATAGAAGTAGTAATAGCGGTAGTAGGGTGGTAGTTATTAGTCATAAAAACAACTACATGATGACACAAATCATGAAGATGGCCCACTTAATGTCGATGATATGGACGTGATAGTGATATCTCAACAAAAGTAGCACTAGTAAATACAAGGGCCGGGCCCACCTTCTGTGTCCAATCTTAACGGTTTGATGGGCAGCCAAGAAATGCGCTCTAACAGACAAAATAAGTAAATGTCACTGTCTCAATTTATTGGTATTTAAAAAAAAAAAAGATTTCTTAGAGGATTAGGAACCTTGGCAATGGTGCTATTTTTGAACTATAAACCATTTATTGTATGGCCTGCCTGATAAGCGGTCTCGATCTCCCACGTGCATGTCATGTGTGCTTGGCTTGGATGTTTCGGTACAGAAATATATATCCTTTGGTATAAGAGTAATGATTTAGTGGGCTCAGTGCAGGGTGACCGTACCATGCACATAGTTGCATTTGGACTCGGACTGTGTGGTACAAAAAGCGCTGACCTCGGTAAGTAATTTGTACACGTGGCAAAACTCCGTGGCACCATGTTTGTGTATTGATCTCAAATCATACTAGGACATTAGTGAAAAAATAAGGTAGAATGAAAGCTCAAGTGGATCACACCACTAGAAACAGATCATGGATTACTGTTAAAACCTTCCAGGGGCCGTTTTCGAGAACTCATCATATGATGTGATTCGAAAATTTGAACGGTACGGTCCACATGATGCAGAACCCCGTGAAACTCTCAGGCGTAACTTATACTTTGATTCAAAACTTGTTTGGCGATGGAAAAATAAAACAACTTCCTCCCTTGATATGCATCTTTCGTTGCTATGGCCCACCAGAGTCTTAAATTAGTGTGAAAATTAGTAATGTGCGGTTTCATGAGATGCCGGATCACATGGACCATTCGGATTAGACGCTGATGGCACGTGTGCAAAACTGTGCACGTGCGTAGGTGAGCATGCCTCTCTCTCTATATGAGATTGAGATCCGTCTCGTTTTTGGATTCATGCCTAAAATGATTTGGAAAAAATATATAACATACACGGATATAACACATACATCATGGTGGGGCCATAGAGTTTTGCCACGTATATACCGTACCGATGTTGGTGTTGTATTCTAGGCTATGCCATCTGCATCACATGTCTCTACCATCCATTAGGTCAGCACCTTCTTTTACTACTGTACAAAAGTCACAGCCATCAAATGGTGGCCTATACGTCCACGAAGGGACCTGTCTTCTAAGAGTGATCTTTTACATTCATTTTGGCCCATCGAATGCTCTGGATGGATTATTTTGGCCCATCGCATGCTGAGCTTTGGTTGGACTTTTTTCTAAAATGACCTTTTTTAAGTCCAATCCGTGGCTAAGATCAGCTGACCCATGTGCTTTTGGAGTATAGACCGTCAACGGTAGCACACAGTAGATGATTTGGTCTGAATTCTACGTGTGTGAACCACATGTACTTTGATAGATTGTTGATAGTAACCAATGTATAAGTGAGAGAAGTTGATCACCATCATCACAGCCGTGTCCTTGTCTCCTTTGGGTTGGCTTTGGTGATTAAGGAGTAACAAGATACTATGCTGTGTATGAACTTGATACACGGGCACTTGAAAGTTATAGCCTGAAACCAGATTGTTTGGACAATCCTAGCCTCTGATTCATGGACACTTGTTTATTGAAAAGAGGCCATTGGATAATTTTCATTATTTTTAAATCGTTGAATAAATTTCAAGCAATCTAATTATTAGATTACCAAATAAAAGTAATTTTTGGCCCCATGATACCTCCGTGTGTGCATTTGGATGTGTGGGAGCTGTTGCTTTCTTTGTTAAGTTCATGGATGACTTCTTTAGAAAGGCTTTTATTTATTTCATGAAATATAAATCTAATGTTTTCGATACGATGTGGAAGGCAATGGTTAAAAAATATATAGAGCGAAATGTAAAAATTCTGAAGACAAGCAACGATTAAGAATTTACTTCAAGGGAATTTAACTAATATCATAAGAATGGGGGGATAATGATGTACGGCACAATGAGGCACACACAGGAACATAATGGTGTAGTTGAATGTATGAATTAGATTCTTTTAAAAATGGCCCAAAGTATGTTAAGTAATGCTGGGTTGGGTAAAGAGGTATGGGTTAAGTCTGTTAATACGGGTTGTTATTTAGTGAATCGATCTCCGTCTACAATTATTGATTGTAAAATTTTAAAAGAAGTATGGAGTGGTCACGCAGTTGATTACTCAGGATTGCAGATATTTGGTTGTGATGCTTACTTTCATATGTTATCAATTGAGAGAGATAAGCTAAACAAAAGGGCTAAGAAGTGTACTTTTGTCGGTTATATTGATGGGGTGAAATGATATAAATTGTATGACCAGGTTTCATGAAAAATCATATTTAGTCGGGTTGTTAAGTTTGATGAAGGTTCCTTATTTCAAAAGGATGAATATAAGGAAATAAACAAATCAATTCTTGATGTTGAAACAGACAAATATGAAACACTTGAAGAAGCTAAGCCGCAGATAGAGGTATAGAAAGAGGTGGTGTAACAAGAGAAATCCATCAAGGGATCGCAGGTTACTGTTGAAATACATGGATGACTCAAATGTTGCATTTTCTCTTATTACAGATGAGGAGGTCCGTCTACTTTTCAGAAAGCTCTTGAAGACAGAGAAACATAGAAGTGAATGCAGCTGTGTATGATGAGATGAATTCTCTATACAAGAATGAAACGTGAGAGCTGGTCGAGTTGCCATTTGGGCATAAAGTGATCAGTTGCAAGCGGATTTATTAGAAGGAACTAGAAAGGTATAACTTCAGTGAGATATTCGCGCCAGTGTTCAAGAAAGTATCTATCAAATTTGTATTGTCTTTAATTGCCTAATATAATATGGAACTAGAATAGTGATATGTAATGATTGTGTTTCTACATGGGAAACTAGAAGAGCATATATACTTGAAGTACCCTAAAGGGTTCGATGTGCAGGGAGCGAAGTTAATGTTTACCAATTAAAGAATTCTTTGTACGACTTGAAATAGTCGCCTAGGTAGTAGTACAAGAAGTTTGATTATTTCATGTTGAGCTAACAGTTTATTAGAAGTACATTTGTTCATTGTGTCTATGTTAGAGTATTAAGTAATGGGGAATTTGTTATTTTGGTATTGCATGTTGATGATATGCTTCTCGCCAGCCATAACATGTCTGAAATCAACATATTAAAAGCTCACTTATCCAGGACATTCGAGATGAAAGATTTGGGAACTGCAAAAATGATTCTCAACATTAATATATATATATATATATATATATATATATATATAGAGAGAGAGAGAGAGAGAGAGACAAGGAAATGAGCAGGCTATGGTTGTTTAAAGAGTATCTTGAGGTCCTGGTCAAGTTTGGACTAAAAAAGGCTACATCAGTTAACACATACCATGTTGCTCACTTTCGACTTTATTCGGAGTAATGTCATATGTCAAATGAAGAAAAATATTATATGTCTCGTCTGCCATACTTGAGCATGGTTGGCAGTCTGATGTATGTTATGGTTTATATTAGACCAGATATTTTACATGCAGTGTGTGTTGTGATTGGATACATGTCAAACCTCAACAAGAAAAACTAGGAAGTAGTGAAATGGTTACTTCGTTGAATACTAGGTACGACAAACAATGTCTTGACATTCAAAAATTCTGAGTAAAAACTTATAGGTTACGTGGATGTGGATTATTTAGGGAATGTGGACAATAGAAGATCGACTTCCAGTTACTCATTTGTATTAGTGAGTGGAGCTTTCAATTGAAGGAAGAAGCTTTAGTCCGTGGTTGCTCTTTCCACAACCGAAGCTGAATATAAGGTAGTGACGGAAGCATTTAAAGAAGTTATTTTGTTGAAAATGATGATGAATAAGTTGGAGCTTCAACAGGAAGTTGTGCATGTGCATTATAACAATGAAAATGCTATCAATTTGGCAAAAAACTTGGTATACCACTCATGAACTAAATACATTGATGTGCAACATCATTTTATTTAGCAGATGCTAGATGAGGGTGGTGTCATTCTTGAGAAGATTTACACACGTGAGAATTTGATAGATATGCTTACGAAGGTTGTTCCTTAAGAGAAGTTCAAGTTTTGCTTAACTTCTCTAGTCTTAGAAAAAGAAGGAATGAAGATGGAGCGCTTACGAGAAGCGATGGTGTCGATATTTGAAGATGATTAGAGACGGTGATAGAAACTTGGAGCAATAGAGTTAGAGGATTAAAACCACGATGGAGATTATTGATCGAGTGCTTTAATCTGGTGCAGTGCAGTTGGGTCGACCGAATCATGCTATGATATTACTGATCGATCGAGATTTGTTTCGATTGGTGACAGACTCTATTGATATCTTGATTAACTGAAGGTGTGGTCGACGGAAAGTGTAAGCATTTTAAAAAGTGAAGGTTTTGTTTTTAATCTTATACGGGGTATATAAGTATGTCGTCTCTAAGCTCGATTAGGGTAGAACAAGGAGAGCCTACATGATTTCTAAGGTTTTGCAAAGGGAAAAGTTAGGATTATTATTATTATTTTTTAAGTTATTTCATCAGTTATTTCATCTCTTGTCATTCATTGTTGATAGTTAATTAATCAACACTTTTTGTGTTGTTTTTTTTTTTTTCTCATAAGAGTTTTTTCATGTAAAAACCTAAATGTTCTTTGTGGTTACTTACTCTTTTTTATTCGTTGTCATGTGTTTGATTTATTTTGAGGTTGTTTTATGACGCAGGGGAGGAAGTGAGATCGAGCACCATCTTCCTCAAGAGGATAATTATTCCGAATCCACAGAACTTCTCTGGACTCCTCACAGAGACTTCTCGAATCCATAAGGAAAGAAAGCAAGAAAATAGAAATAAATTCTAATAAATTCGAAATTGATTAATGAATGAAATAAAAATGAGTTCACAACCTTTTAAATAGGGATACCAAGCAATGGGAAAGATATTAGAATCAAACTACAACTAAAACTCCTAGAATTCGCGACTTACTATAAATAGTAAACTTACTATTTATAGAAGGTCGTGATGTCTACTAGTGCACAAGGTTTTCGGCCAAAAATAGCAAGTGTTCTATTTAGCTTCACCAAGCTGTTCTCCTAATTTTCCTAAGCTCTTTTTACGTTGAGCGTAACTCCTAAAGCCCAAAGGATGAAGAGTTATAATCAAACTAAAAATTACTATTTATAGTAAGAAAGGAATTAAAATAGGGAAACGATGGTTGATTTGGTGGTATTTCGCAAATCCGGCTTGGGCAACCCGACATAGCGGGGTTAGTTGGCTAAAGTAGCTCGTTCTATCCCAAAATCATATATTTTACATCCGATAACTCATTCCAAATTATGAGATACGCATGATTTAAGGTTCGATGATCCGGATCACTTCTGTCGACCAGGCTTTTTTTTTAATCTATCTTGGCCATATAACCGTCCACGAGCCTCTCTATATCAATCTCCTCCACTTCAAAAGAACACGTCCTCAAGTTCTCATTTTTCTTTGGTTCATGATACTCGTTCAGGCCCGCGATGTTGAAAGTTTGTGAGATTGCCAAGTCATCTGGAAAATTAAACAATGTAAGCGTTGTCATTGATCTTTTGGATGATTGGTATCGATCCAATCTTCTTATTTTTCAACTTGTAGTACGTGTTGGTTGTAATCTTTCTTTGCGCATATGAACCATTACTTGGTCGCCCACCTCGAACCCTTTTTGTCGCCGATGCTTGTCCGCTTGCTATTTGTACTTTTCGTTTGAGGCATGTAGCTTGGTTTGTACCTCCGCATGCATGCCCATGATCCTATTTGTCATATGTTCTACTGCAATGCTTATGCTTGGGAGCTTGGGTAGAGGGACTAAGTCAAGTGTGTGGCGAGGTACTTATCTGTAAATAACCTGGAATGGGGATTTTCCTGTTGAGCGGTTCACCATATTGTTGAATGCAAAATCCGCTTGAGACAAAGCCAAATCCCACTGCTTCGATTTTTCTCCTGAAATACATCGAAGGAGGTTTCCCAATATGCGATTCACAACTTCGATCTGTCCGTCAGTCTGTGGGTGGTAGGTGCTGCTGAACTGAAGTCGTGTATCAAATCGTGTCCACAAAGTTCGTCAAAAGTGGCTAATGAACTTCTTGTCACGATTAGAAGTAATAGTCTTGGGAACCCCGTATAGCCGGACAACTTCTCCGAAGAATAGATTCGCTACGTGTGTTGCATCAAAAGTTTTCTTGCATGGAATAAAGTGCGTCATCTTGGAAAAATGATCTACTATCACGAACACTGAATCAATGCGTGTTGTGTTCGTGTGAGACCAAGCACGAAGTCCATACATCCTCTCAAGGGCCGTCAGACATAGGTAATGGGGTGTGAGGCCTGTATTATGAGATTTTTCCTTAGAAGTCTGACAAATAGAACAACGTTGGACTGCCTTTCCCACGTCACACACCAATTGCGGTCAGTAATACCGCTCTTCCACAAGAGCTCGCGTCTTATCTCATCCAAGGTGTCCAATAAGGCCACCTCCATGTAGCTCTTGGATTATCTGTTCCCTTAACGAACTTTTGGGGATGCACAATCGATTCCCTTTGAAAATGAACCCGTCTTGCATGTGTAAGTTGTCGGGGTGACCTTTTTGGCATTTAACCCATGTGTCCTTGAAGTCGTCGTCGGTGGCATATATGTCCTTGAGGCGCTCGAACCCGACAACTTTATTGCTCATAATGACTAATAAAGTTGCACGACGACTCAACACATTGGCTACTTTATTCTATTGCCCAGACTTATATTTTAGTACGAACGTGAATTCCTGCAAAAATGAGATCCATCTAGCATGCACACTGTTAATGTTAGCTTGACTATTAATGAATTTGAGAGTTTGATGGTCTGCGTAAAGTATGAATTTCCTTTAAATCAAATATTATTACCAGTGTCGTAGTGCCTGAACCACTGCGTATAACTCAATCTCATATGTAGACCACTTCTTGCGTGCATCGCTAAGTTTCTCACTGTAGAAGGCTACCCGACTTACCTTCTTAATACAAAACTCCCCCAATATTGACATATGAGGCATCACATTTGACTTCAAAAAGTTTGTCTAAGTTGAGAAGTACAAGAACCAGGGTCATGGATAACCTGCGCTTAATTTCAGCAAAGCTCCTGTTGGCTTCGTCAGTCCACTGAAACTTCCCTTTCTTCATGCAATTTGTGATTGGTGACACAATGGTACTGAAAATTTTCACGAACCGATAATAAAATGTCATCAGTCCATGAAAACTTCGCACTACGTGAATATTTATGAGAACCGGCCATCTCTGATTGCCTTCACCTTCTCTTCATCCACCCGAATGCCCATGGGTGTTACTATAAAACCCAGAAACAACAGGTTATTAGTCATGAAGCTGTACTTTTTAAAATTGAGATACAATTTATTTTCGGTGAGCACTTGAAGGACCTTTTTGAGGTGTTCCATATGGTTGGTTTCGTCTTAAATATATATCAAAATATCATCATAATAAACCACAATGAACCGCCCAATAAAAGGTTTTAGAACTTGGTTCATCAATCTCATGAATGTGCTAGGCGCATTCGAAAGACTGAAGGGCATGATTATCCATTTGTACAATCCTTCTTTAGTTTTAAAGATCATTTTCCACTCATCACCCAGCCATATTCAAATCTGATGGTAGTCGGTCCTTAGGTCCAATTTAGAAAATATTTTTGCGCCCTCCAGTATGTCCAACATATTATCCAACCGTGGTATAAGAAACTTGTACTTTATGATAATTTTGTTGATGGCCCGGCTGTCGATACACATGCCCCAACTCCCATCTTTTTTTGAGAGTTAATAAAGCTGGTACGGCACATGGGCTCATGTTTTTTCGAATAAGATCCTTATGGATCAATTTCTCCACTTGCCCCTGCAGAATCTCGCACTCATTCGAACTCATCCGATAGTGAGGACGATTGGGTAAACTGGACTCAGGGACAAAGTCGATACGGTGCTGGATATCCCGCATGTGGGGTAACCCATCGGGAAGGTTATCAGGTCAAATTTCTTTGAATTCATGTAACAAGGGCCTTAGTCTTTCAGGGATGATGGTAGGCTCGAGTTCTTCACCTTTTACAATTAATGCATAAGCCTGTCTTATTTCTTTGAATTCTTCCACAAAGTCTTGTATGGTTAAGATAAAATGATCATCCACTTTAGAAGTTTCAGGTGTTCCCTCTGGATCCATAAGGGCCAATATGGTCTTCCGGCCGTCCTTAACGAAAATATATATGTTATTTCGCCCTTTATGAGTGGCGTCACGGTCAGATTGTCAGGTTGACCGAGTATATGTGACATGCTTCCTTGTTAACCACATTGCATACTACTTCATCCTTATATTGCCAATTAAAAATGATATAGTGCACCTTTCAGTTACCTTTGTTTCGCTGACCTTCTTGATCCAATGGATTGTATATTGGGATGGATGACGCTCCGTTTTCAATTGTAATTTTTTCACCATGACCTTGAAGACGATGTTCTTACTACTCCCATGTCAATGATCACGTCATAAACCTTTCAATTCACTGTACACCTAGTTTGGAAGATATTATGCTGTTGTAGATGCACTTCTTTTCTTGGCGCATATAATAACCGTCTCACGATGAGCGACTCGCCACGATCTTGCTGAACCTAACTTGACTCATCTGCCTCGTCTTTGGTAGTGTGCTCTTGTTCTTCAACATCTAGATCTTCATAGGTGTTATCAGCACTACCATCATTGGTGGCGAGGTTCGCCACTTTTTGAAGGGGACAAGTATTTGATAAGTGGCCTGGTTGGCCACAATAATAGCAGTTATCAGGCCTTGGCCGAGCATAGGGATTTGGGATTCTACTTGGACTAGTAGTAGGCGATATGCCCCTTTGGGGTCTAACTTGCCCGCTTTCCCGATCTCAACTCTCAGACGTAGGAGGTTGAGTGCGTGCTTTTACGGGTTTCTTCCCCTTGGGCTGTGAAGCTCCGGACCTGCTGCCGCGACCCTTGTAGAAGGATAGGTACGTGTGTTAGGACGTTCAAGTTGTGCTTCTGCCCGGGTAGCCAACTTGATTGCATCATTCATCGTCCAGACTGACTGCATCTGGACCCGATCCTGTATCGCCATACGCAATCCACTGTTGAATCGGACGACTTGCTGCGATTTAGTCTCGACCAAATCATTACGTGCCACCTGGCGGTAAAATTCTTCTGCGTATTCTCTCATTGACTGACTACCCTGTCAACAATTTCGGTATTGTTAGAATAATACCTGATCGTAATAGATATGGAGGAATCAGGCACGTAGTAGTTGATTCATCTGCTGCCATGTGCGGATTGATGCTTTCATCTGCCTGGTTCGTGTAAGTTGCAGTTGTTTCCACCAAGCTGAAGCTCCGCCCTTCAACTTGTAGGCCACAAGCTTAACCTTCTTTGCTTCAGGGATGTCCATATAGTCGAAGAATCGCTCAACTTCAGAAAGCCAATCAAGGAAATCCTCAATGTGTAGTTGGCCATTGAAGATAGGAATATCAACCCGTATCTTGAATTCCCAATCTGTTCGATATACTCGATCGCCTCATTGTCTGGGGTGTTGGAAGATTATATCGTCGATCCTTTTCTTACTGGATCCCCCTTCCTCAAGAATAACTCTTGGATGCACTGTCAGTACTATCTTGCGATCAGGGAGATTAAGAGTTCAGTAATTTGCGATGGAGGAGTACAACCAGGAACAAGGAGTTGCCCTAGGATTTCCTCCAAGAGATCTACCATGCGATCGATGGAAGCCTACAACCTTTGCATGACTTGTCGATTCTCTCGCTGCGCTGCTTCGAAAACTGCCCCGTTAAAGGTAAATTTTCTGGATTACCGCTCACGGGATTGTTGCTTGACTCGTCGTTAGAAGCCATCGATCCGAGGAAAAATCTCGCTTTGATACCAAACTGATACAGGGGAGGAGGTCGAGCACCATCTTCCTCAAGAGGATAATTATTCCGAATCCACGAAACTTCTCTGGACTCTGCACAGAGACTTCTCGAATCTATAAGGAAATAAAGTAAGAAAATAGAAATAAATTCTAATAAATTTGAATTTGATTAATGAATGAAATAAAAACGAGTTCGTAACCCTTTAAATAGGGATACCAAGTAATGAGAAAGAAATCAGAATCAAACTACAACTAAAACTCATAGAATTCGCAACTTAGTATAAATAGTAAACTTACTATTTATAAACTGTTGTGATGTCTACAGTGCGCGAGGTTTTTAGCCAAAAATAGTAAGTGTCCTATTTGGCTTCGTCAAGCTGTTCTCCTAATTTTTTAAAGCTCTTTTCACGTTGAGCACAACTCCTAAAGCCCAATGGATGAAGAGTTATAATCAAACTAAAACTTATTATTTACATCAAAAACTGAATTAAAATAAGAAAATGATCGTTGATCTGGCAGTGTTTCACAAATCCGGCTTCGACAACCTGACATAGCAAGGTTGGTTGACTAAAATAACTCGTCCTACCGCACAATAATATATTTTATCTCCGATAACTTATTTTAGATTCGAGATACGTGTGGTTTAAAGTCTGAGGATTCAGATCACTTCTGTCAATGACCCGGACCTTTTCTGATCCAGCCTGGCCACGTAAATGTCCACCACGCTCCCTGCATCACTTCAGTAGGCATTAAATGGTTTCAGCGCCTCCTTTCGGTACACATTAAAGGGTTTCAGGGCCCAACAAGTATCCGCAAGTACCTTCCGAAACAACGACAATGACTGCAACAATAGGATGTGCTGTTTGTTGGCTAATCAGGAACTTTTTTACTGTTCACTAATTTCGTACATCCAGATCGTACAGTTGGTTTTATCAAACCATTAATCTGGTTAGCCATCATGAATGGACCATGATTCCCCGAATCTTTCGAACGGGAGAAACCAATCTCTTTTATTTATTTATTTATTTATTATTTAGTTTTCTCTTTATTTATTTATTTATTTTTTTCTGTTGGATGTCAACCATTGGTGCATTTCTTCTTAACCATGAATATAAATGCAAGCGATGGAAACGTTGAGAGTCAGAAGCTAAATATTTTAGACATGGTCCATCCACGGTGAGAGTCAGAAGCTCAATGGTCTGGATCACTAAACCATGGATGCCAATCCACCTAGTCCTAATTGGCCTCTAAAATTTTAATGCGCCTGACATCCAAACGGTTCAATGGATTGACCCCACCCAAAGGATCATCGTGTGTAACAATCAGCCCCATCAACTCATCAGGTGGACAACACCTGTATTGGTCCGCTGATGAGTGGTTGGGGGTCATCCTCATGGTGAGGCCATGCTTATTAGATGGGATGGATGTCGCATACACATAGTATAGAGGAAGTTATGTACAGTAGCTTGCCATCCAATTAGATGGATGCTAGCATTTCCATCAATCATAATGAGGTCTATGTGCATGTAACATCCAAACCATTCAATAGGTTGGCCCTCTCATGAGGATCATCTTATGGAAAAATTAGCAACGTCCCCTCATTGAGTGGATAAAGCTTTTATTTTACTATTTATCAATTGTTAAACATTATTTTCAAATGTGGCCCACCTATTATCATGCTGGCCCAATATAATAGAGTATGTTTCACGTCCAACTGGTTGGACCATAATTTACCGTCCACCCAGCAGATGACTTCCAATATACTATACGTGTGCAACATCCAACCCATTCATTAGATTGGCCCCACCAGAGGATCAACTTGTGCAAAAATTGGTAACATCCTCTCATCTAGTATACAGCAATTATTATTATTATTTTTGTTATTTATCAATGAGTGAATATTGTTCTTGTCATGGTATGTAGTAGGTGTGGTCTACCTGATTAGTTCATGGGTCTGATTTTTATTTTTTATTTTTTTAATCTCATTGGGAGAATAATAAATGTTTCAACCCTACAGATAGGTTGGCCCCACAATTAGGATCATTTCGTCTAAAAATTAACATTGACTCATTAGGTGGGCCACACCATAAAAATTAAAGTTGACATTGATAAATAGTAAAACACAAGGGTAGTCCACCCATTAACCGACTTGGCTGATTTGATTGCAGTTGGGACCTTCTAATAATAATTATAATAATTATAACATCAACAGCAACAAAACCACAATAATAATAATAATAATAATAATTATTATTATTATTATTATTATATTATTATAAAAACAATGTCAGCAGCAACAACAACAGTAATATCAGCGGCTGCAGGAGTACTTACGGTGGTACTGTTAGACAGCAGTGGTATTTCTAAAAGTAGCTGTGTAGAGTAGGTGTTGGTGAATTGAAGTGCAGTTATGGTGAGTAGGTCTACATCTATCTCTCTCTGTCTCATGGTCAATGCTACGGCAACTTGCAGTTTTGAAAAACTCGATTGTTTTTCTTACTTTATTATTATTATTATTATTTTTCAATCAATGGTTCTGATAGGAGGATTTTCTCTGTATACATACCACAATTCTTTCTTCTTACGCAACCTTCTCATCCCTTCATCCTTTCTTAAATGTGTTGGCATTAAATGACATGTGGCCCACATCTTTGCAAACTGCACATGGATAATCCTGACCGCTGATCTGTTGAGACCCCGACGTGGATGGATATGTGCCGAAAATCTCCCACATTGAAAGATGGTAGCGACCTATAATGTGTATCATTGTTTTAATAACCGCATGTCTATATGTAAAAGAATGAATGGTTAAGATTGTCGTATCAATGAGATTTTTGAGGTTTGCTGTTAGGAGGGTAGGACACTGCTGGCTAATGATCTGGATTATACAGAATCATGGGCCCGAGTTGTCATAATTGAAAAGTATATATAATGTGAAAAGATGCAGCGCGATGTATCATATAACTGATACTTTTAACGAGTGTGAATTACCACAGTTCTGGTTGGTATTTGGTCTTTATCACTCGTTTGGAAGAGATAAAGGGTGTATTGAGTTTATGCGTTGGATTGCACGTTGTAATTATACTCGCCTCGCACGTGGACCCGAGGCACACATGCTCAAGATCTGAACCGCTCATAGGAAGATGCCTACTCTGTAATAGTTTTGTCCCCCATGTGCATAGAACTTTGATGTTTTTGAGTGTCTCCTTATAGTTCATGTATTGTGCACTCGTGTGGCCCACTTAATATCTTACAACGTATTTCTGAGACGTCACGCGATCATGTGATGGATGGTTTCGATCCTACACGCGTGGCCCTCAATCAACGGTTTTCATCATTTGTCAACTGAATCACATGGACTTTTGCATACACACGCACGTATATAGCCTCCATCCAGGTTGCTGATAATTATCTCAATCCAGACCATCTGATTGGTGGGACCCGTTTTAAGTGAATACTTTACTGAAAATCTAATAGGTTAGATGATCTTAAAATCTTATTAGTGGACATTGTTTCATTGAACCAATTCCAACCGTTGATTGCATCTCTTTAAAAGTATTTTGCTGTCACAATTTGAGAATATAAAATCATATCTCTATTGAAATTTTTGGGTCGACGGCATCCATCATGTGGCCCACAATTTCGACCGTTTGAGGGATGTACGTCGTCGCTCACGTGCAATGGCTGTCTGCATGCATATGGCCGGGCCAGCTAGCCATCGTACCAAAATCTCTCTTGTGGAGACCACCGACACCACGTTGGGTCCTTTAATCAACTGGAGGTAATGGACCGGGCCTGCTAGTCTAGACCAGGCCTGCCCGCCCAACACATAAGATCCATTGCCCGAGCCCAGCCCAAGCTCGAGCCCAGAAAACTGATTGAGCCCAGGCCCAACCCGATGTGAATGGTACTCCCTACATGTATGTGATCCGGACTGTTCATCTAGAGGTTGTGAATGATAGAAATCAGATCCAATGAATTCATCCTAACCAACAACTGTAGTACGTTTCCTAATTGATGGCTGACCTTGTAAGGACTATTGTCTACGAATCAATGTTTTAAAACACAAGCATCCAGATCAACGGATGGATGGGGGCTGAAGAAAGATAAATCACTGATTTTTTAATTTTTAAAATTTTTTTTTTCACTAGATCCTGACATGGGGAACCGTGTAATGGACTGTGTGATGAGTCTGGATAGGAACAAGAACATGTGATGATGTGTTCTGAAGTTCTAACTCTACACGGGTTGAAGTGTCCAATATGTGAGAACATTTTGAAGAGTGTTCAGTCATCAATATCACTTTGATGGAATGATTCTTGACCTTTTGAGCCATGGCCGTGAATTTTGGGAACGCACCATTTCAATTTATTGATAGGTAATAACCAATTACAATCATGCAAAGCAATTCCCTTCAACTTGAATTCTATGGCAAATAATAGACTATACACTGCCTGGGCAAAAAAATCTGACCACAGACAATATGAAGTCCAAAACACAATCTACTAGTTAATTAAGTTTTAAAGGGTTACAGCAAATCTACCTCTATAATATAATAAGTCTCCTTTTATTTATTTATTTTAAAATTTTTTATTTTTTTTTTAATTGAAAAAGTATTGGCTTTTGCCTACAAAACTTTAAAATACACTTTAAACATACTTTTGTTGCATATACCCTGACTTTTTATTTCATACAATTTATTTCTTAACTTTTTTTTTTTTTTTTTGGGTTAGCTTGTTAGTACACACCCATGTACACTCCATGTTAAGGATCGATACCAAGACCTGTGCTGCCAGTTGAGCTATGGATCTAGGTGTAATTTATTTCTTAACTTGTTAAATTGTGGCTCCCTTTAAAATTTACAACTTTTCAAACAATACAAAATAAAAGAAATGCGGAGAATAAGATGGAGAGGAGATTGTCAGTAATATGTGATCTGAAATAATCCAAAGGTTATAAGTTTTTATAAAGTAACAAGGGTCACTTACCCCCTTATAGGACCAAGAACACATCATGATGTGTTCTGAAGTTCTAACTCTATATAATGGGCTGAAGTGTTCCATATGAGAGAACATTTTGAAGCGTGTTCAATCATTAATATTGCTTTTATTGAATGATTCCTGACCTTTTGAGCCATGACCGTGAATTTTGGGAACACGACCTCAATTTATTGATTGGTAGTAACCAATTACAATCAAGAAAAGAATAGACTATACAAGAGGCTAAAAGCACTTTGTTGCTTGGGCAACAAATCTAACTATATCTAATATCTCTTATTTAAATAAGTTTGCAAGAGAGTTATAACAAATTTACATCTAGGATACAATAAGTCTCCTCTTTTTTTACCTGAAAAAAGTTGGCCTTTGCCTACAAAACTGAAAAAATACCCTAAACGTATCTCTATTGTGTATACCCTAACTTTTTATTCACAACTTATTTCTTGACTTCTTAATTTGTAGTTTATCTCTCTAAAATTTTTACAACTTTTCAAACAATACAAAATAAAAGAATTGCAGAGAATAAGATGGAGAGGAGATTGTTAGAAATATGTGATCCAAAATGATCCAAAGGTAGGTTTTCATAAAGTAACAAGGGTCACTTAAGAGTCTTTTTCATGAAAAGGCATATGCTTTTTTTTTTCTTTTTGTCAAAATTATATGACAAGGATCTTTTTGTATCATTTATTGCTTCTAAACGTATGCTAAAGATGAACATATAATTTACCTTCATTATCAGATAATTTTGAATGCCCACATTTATTAGATTTATTGATTTTAAAGCCACACAAGGTAATAATATTATCAAAATTTTCATGCGATTATTTAGTTGTTTATTTAAGTTATTAGAGTGACTTGATAAAATTATAAACTTGATTTTCTTATCTTGGAATTATAAAACCTTCTAATTGCTTCGTATATACCTTTTCATTGATGTCACCCTTTAAAAAAGCTATCTTTACACCCACCTGATGCATTTTCTATTTATAAATGGGTGCCAAAGCAACTAAAACTAACATAATTAATATCCTGGTTATTGAAGTATAAGTGTCGACTTTTGTGTAAATCCTCTAGTCACTAGTCTTTCCTTAAACATTTTTATGGTCCCATCTAGTCTTAATTTTTTTAAAATATCTATTTACAAACTTATTGGTTTTAACCTTGGTTGTAGATCCACTAGTTTCCATGTCATATTTTATATTATAAAAATAATCTCATCATTTAAAGCTTCTAAAAGAAGCATTTTACGATCTAAGGGAATCATCTAGAGTTAGAGAATCATTTCTATATTACATACATAATCTTTTCATTATTATTATTTTTATATTATTCTATTAGCATAAGGTAGAATTAGGTCTAAAGGAAGTACCCGTTCTAATCCTCTTAGTTATTTTTAGTTTTTGTGTTCTCTTTATTGGGATCAGTGTTGTCTTAAGGTATTTGAATGTCATTATTAATACTATAATTTTGAGATCTTGAATCCTTTCTACTTATAAAAGAGAATAATTTTTTTATAGAACTCGACAACTCTAGATGTTATTATTGTGTTTACTAGGATAACATTATTAGATTTTACAACTAGAAATTTATAAGCCTTACTATCTTGCTCATATCCTATGAAATTGTATTCAAGGGATCTTAACTCTATCTTGGATATTTTAGAGTTAGTAAGTCTAACTAAGGCTCTATAGCCTTGTACCTTGAAGTACGAGAGATTTGGAGTCCCACTCTTTTGTAATTCAAATGAAATCTTATTGATCTTAGAACGAGGTACCCAATTCAGAATATGACAGCAGTTAATAGGGCTTATCTTCAAACCTTAAACTTGGATTTATATTGTTAAATTTTACCTTATCTATAATAGTCATATGTTTGTGTTATGTTACCCTATTTTATTGGGTTAAATAAGGAGTAGTGACTTGGTGTTATTGCCACATGTTTTTAAAATCATGATAATTTTAAGAATAAATATTCTTATTCCTCTTCTAACCTTAGGATGTTAATCTTTTGGTCAATTGGTTATCTACTTCTGCTTTATATATCTTGAACTTTTCTAATGACTTGTCTTTATTCTTTAATAAATGTTATAGGGTATATAAGGAGTAATTAATCATCAATAAAATTTATGAAATATCTATTTTCCGTTTGTTATTATACCATTTATCTTCTGTATGTACTGTGACTTAAGTTTGGGATTTATGATTTTCTTTCTACCTTAGGAAAATTATTCCTAGTTTTTTTTGGATCGTAAGCATAAGTTGCATTTATTATTAAGTTTTGTGTACCTAGGGATTAGATTAAGAATGGATATTTTATTCTTACCATACTAATTAATATGCCATAATCTAGCATGTCAAATATCATATAAATCAAGCATATACACCAAAAAGAAATTTATTTCTAAGATATAGCTTGAACATTCTATTGGATACATAGCCATTCCTTACATATCCTCAAATTTCCTCAAATTTTAGACAAAATCAACTTATCATATTCAAAGAGGAGTCTGAAGCCAAACTTAGCTAGTAGACTGGTGGAAATAATAATCCTCTTGATATTTGGTATATGCAACACATTGTTCAAAGTAAGAACTTTTTCAGAAGTTAACTTAAACAAAAATTTTCATTTTCGTACAACTTTGCTAGTGGAGTCATTTTCATGTATAGTTCTTTATCATCTCCCACTATCTTGTACAAAGTGAACACGTTTCAATTTCTGTAAACATGTTTGGTAGCAGTAGAGTCTACCTGTCACGTCCTAAACTCAGGAACCGAGCTCATAAAATTCTCGATCACTGATGCTGACAGCCTCCGTAGTACCCTATTCTCGGCTCCTAGCGCCCATATGCCAGATTCCGATCTTGGGATCATACAAGGAGAATTTTCAGTATGAATTTCTTTGTAAAGAAGTATAACCACAAGTATACCCAAATCACAAGAACAACATCATCACCACATATCCACTAATATAAACATTCGAGTACAATGCTGAAAGAGAAATACATAAATAACAAAATCTCGAAAGTGATCTGCCACAAGCTACTGCCTCAATGCTGCTGCAACCTAACGTTACCTGTACGCAACGGTTGTGCATAAGTTTATAAAAAGCTTAGAGGGTGGTGTAAGTGTGTGCACTACATATGCCAAACATATTAATATCAAAGTAAGCAGAAATACTTGCAAATCCATAAATACCATCAGCCTTATCTAGGTTATGTGACGTAAAGACATAATAAGACAATATCATATACTGAGGAAGCAATGCAATATACAAATCCTGACGAGTCCATGAATACCTTCAGCCGTATCTAAGCTATGCAATGCAGAAATATTGTAAACTAAATGTCATATGCAGAGGATGCAATGCAGTATGCAATGCAAAAGAGATGACAAAACTAGAGTGTGTAGTCGGGATGATAGTATGTAGTATCGCAAGTTGTGGGGTCCATCACAAAGAACTTCTATCCAAACTAGTCCCATAACTAAATTTGGATAGCTAGACTCAATGTGGTAAACTCCTGATCTCAGGTTGGCCGCGCGCCCCAACCAAAATTCTGGCCATTACGAAGGTACACAACGAATTTATTGCGCACCACCAGCCCAAGTGGATAGTGAATGAATGAAAGAATCAAATACTGAGTACGCAACTCCTGCTCAGTAAGTCCACATATAAGTACCCTACATCTCTGGGATCATCACCGGGGTCTAGTATACTCTATGCTAGCTTGCCGCCCCATCAAGCTTACAACTGTGTAAGTGGAAGAGACTTCACGATCCGCCTGCCAATATCGGTCCGACTCGTCGATAGCGGACCCATTCCTCAAGCTGGGTCAGACTCATCGTAGTCATTGCCTACTCTCTCAGGCGAGTAAGGCCACACCACCTTCCAACCGACTATGACATAGTGGGAAATGCGACCTCCTAGTATTTGACACTCGATGTTCATGCATCTAATCGATCTAGACATTGGAGTGTCCCTAGTACCAAAGGGTTTAGGGGCTTTTACCCATAGACATATTAGATGCCCATATACTAGAACCAAACATTTCCGGTGTCCCAACTGGCCATCCACAATATACTTGTGGAGATCATGACCCTAATGTCGTTAAGGTGCTCCATGATCATATGACATAAGATGTGTGATGCATGAGTCATACTATCCAATCATGCATCAAACCTACGCATACCGCACATTCATGTGGGGCAACTCCTCTCAGGGAGTTCCATAAATAATCAGCCCAATGGCACATGCTATGATCAATCACTCATAACAAGCATTCAAATGATGCGCATGGGCATATATCATGACGTAATAAAGTACATAAGCATGATTATCTGATAAGACAGACAACAATAATCCACAATTGACCATCACCAACATGTCACATATTAAGGGCGTAAACTGAATGATGTGATACTTCTATAACTATAGGAGCCCATGCGGTATGTCTTACATTAGCCTTGTAAGGTTCTGCATGATCTAAGACGAGGACGACAGGTCTAGTTCATACGTCGAGATAGGTTCTACATAGTGGATATACCAAACTTGATACTGCGTGTTCTTCCATCTACAACAAGGGAGGTGATGATGATGTACTAATGTCAAAGATAGCCCTCACACTCGTCCTAAGAAGGTAAATGGACAATGTGGATGATACATACATAACACAAGATCCTAATAATTGATTACAAGGTAGGATATATCTCACGAGGTAAGTCAAGCAGGTATGCAACAAGTGGGCTTCCTCACTCCCTTTATCATGAACAAATGGGCTCTCCTATGAGGGCGTTGATACGAATACAAGGTGGGCCTTGGTAGGATCCACACATCCAGGACTATGTAACCCTACAAACGGTCCTGCTCATCATCTAAGTGGGCCTTAAGTTTGGGTTACTAAGCTTGGACAAACACATGCATTTAGGTGGGCCACATTCTCTATGGAAGGCCCGGTACGAACACAAGATGGGTTCCAAGGCTTGGGTGGTCCTACAGGATATGATGGAAAGCATCATTATTAAATGGGGGCCCAACGGATTGGAATAACCCAATAGGGGAAAGATGGGTATTACTGGCATCAATGAGGGCCAAATGGTTTGGGATAACCCAACAAGAGAAAATGGGTATCACTAACATTAATGGGGCCCAAGGGTTTGGGTTAGCCCAGTAGGGTGAGAAGGGTATCATCAATGGAGGTCCAATAGTTTGGGGTAACCTAATAGGGGAAGGTGGGTAATATAATTATCAATGGGGACCTAACAGTTTGGGGTAAGCCTAATAAGAGGAGATGAGAATGGGCCTAATAATAGGCCTTAGGGAGATTACAATGGACATTTAACCATCATTGCTCCCAAGGTAATGGGCTTAATAATGGGCCCTAAGGAGGATTTCAACGGTGGGCATTTAACCACTATTGTCTCCTAGTGTGCGGTCCACTTGGGATTTGAATCTAACTCTCTATGGGGCCCACGACCCTTATATAAATCGGGGAAATGGATCGACATTGTGTATGTAACACATACATCATGATGGGCCTCATAAGGCAGCCCCATGGTGGGCATATAATCCATAAATCGGTGTGGGCCTCTCAAGGCAATGGGGCCCATGGCCTTAGAGAAATGGATGAACGGTGTGAATATAACACATAAATCATGGTGGGCTTTACACATCACAATTGAGCCTCACATATACAATGGGCCTCACACATATAATGGGCCTTATATCATCACGATGGGCCTCACACAAGGGCCTCATGTACATCTCAATGGGCCTCATATACATAACGACAGGCCTCATCACATGAGTCTCACATACATCACGACGGGCCTCATCACATGGGCTGATGTACATCATAATGGGCCGCATCTCATGGGCCTCATATACATCATAATGGGTCGTATCTTATGGGCTTATATACATCATAATGGGCCGTATCTCATGGGCTTATATACATCACAATGGGCCACATCTCATGGGCTTAATGGGCCTTTTGAGACAGCCCATGATCTAGTAAAATGGATGTGCAACATGAATATGCAACAGGATGGGCCTTGCACGTTCGGCAAGCGGACGGACGACGTGGACATGAAACACATACATCATGTGGGTCCACCGTCCACGTGCAGGCGATGGACAGAGTGGATAAAACACTTACATAATGGTGCATCCACCACCGTCCCAAAACAACTGGACGGTGTGGATGCACAAAAACACATATATCATGTGGGCCCCATAGTTGCTGGATGGCGTGGGCATGAAACACATACATCACAATAGGCCCCATCGTCCAGCCTATCTGGACGATGTGGATACAATAGATGCATCAGGTGGGTCCACACGTGTGGCCGTGTGGACCCACCAATCCAGCAACTTGGACGGACGGTGTGATTACAACACCTACATCATGCGGGGTCCACACAGATGGACGGTGCTGGAATACAACACATATATTATAGCAGGCCCCACCATCTAGGACATCTGGACCGCAAGGATAAAACGCATATATTAAAGTAGGCTCCACCATCCATGGTTAGATGGTGGATGGCATGGTGGATGGCATGGATGAAACGCATACATCTGGTGGTCCACATGTGTGGCCCACCAGCTTGTATCAAGCTGATATTTATATTTCACTTCGTCTAGGGTGCTGGACGGCTAGCAGACGGATGGTGTGGAT
Source organism: Magnolia changhungtana (assembly GCA_030180095.1). NCBI lineage: Eukaryota > Viridiplantae > Streptophyta > Magnoliopsida > Magnoliales > Magnoliaceae > Magnolia > Magnolia changhungtana. The sequence continues at coordinate 1,001,703 of JASAUF010000646.1, forward strand.
AGTACATCGTGGTGGGCCTCACGTCCTAAGGTGGATGACCTGGATATACAACACATCATCAGGTGGTCCCACGTGGACGGTGAGTATGGACGGTTTGGATATAATACATACCTCATGATTAGACCCACAGAACTTGTTGACGTCAATATAGCAGCTGTATATCTGGTGGTCCCCACTGTCCATCTGACGTCAATACAGCAGCTATATATCTGGTGGTCCCCGACGGTGGGATAAAATACATATATCACGGTGGTCCCCATCGATGGACGGTGTGGATGCATCATGCATCAAGGTGGGGTCTATGTCAGCATGGCCCACCTGTTGGATAAAGCTCATATTTGTGTTTGCCTTCACGCCAGGGCCTGCTGCTGGACAACAGGCTGTCCAGTGGCCCTGACCTATCTGGCTTAGGCCTTGAAAGTTAGACAGTGTGGGTACAGCACACGTGCAGCAAGTGAGGTCCACGCGGGGTCCACACAGCTAAAGATCAAACCGATATTGGTGTTTTCCCATCATCCAAATGGCCCAACGGGACCGACAGTCCAACAGGGTGGACAGCAAGGCTGTCCCACTGTTGGACGATCTGGATTGTCCATACATGTCTAATGGGTGGTCCAGCAAACTAGGAATAAGAGAGATAGATAGATAGAGAGAGAGAGAGAGAGAGAGAGAGAGAGAGACGTGCGGTGGAGGAACTTCGTCACTATGAGCTCTCCTAGGTGGGCCATGCAAATACGATACATACATAAAAAAATGGTTCCCAAATCATGTGGGTCCTCAAATCATAAAATCAACGTTGGGAATCCCTTTCCCACCCAAAGATCAAGGTCTAAATGACCTTCTTACAATAGAAAAATAAACATCATGATGGGGTCCATAGAGAATGGCCCCATCATGGGATGAACATATGAATCATGGTGGGCCATCGGCCACACCTAGGGTCCAAAGTGAGATCCATACCATCAATCGGTAGGCCCCACTTGGCCTATCATCAAAATCACAAATCTAGTCCTATAAACACCCACTTATGGTTCTCTTCTTTAGCTCCTAAGCTCTCTCTTTGATGGAGGATGATGAAGATTGAAGAGTTAGATGGTGAGATTTGGTGTTAGGGAGATGGGTCCCCTCTTGGCTTTTTCTTTCCTCTCCTTAGTTGCTTGGGATTTGGGTAGAGAATGAGGTGGAATGAGTGAGAGATGGGTGTGTAAGGAGAGAGGGATGGGTGTTGTAAAGAGAGGGATGGGTGGGAGAGGTGATATGGAGGGTATGGGCTTAGTTAACTTTCAGATGAGAGAGGGATGAGTGTCATGCCTTGTTGGTAAGAGACGAATGGGCTAGGTATGGGTTGTGATAGCTTGTACTTGATCAATTGATGTGATAGATTGGGTAGAGATTCTTCTCTTAGGATTCGCAACATGCGGTGTTTCCTCAAAATATATGTGGCCCACAACTCCTATCTTAGGTATCACATTGATGCATAAGACGCAGCGTTGGAACCGCGACAACGGTGCGGTTGTTAGGGTACAAGTCTCGGGTCAACTCTACTCAGATCTTTGGGATGCAACTTAGGGTTGGGCGTAAATGCTGTCTACAGGTCGCAGGATGCCAAAATTCGAAAGGGAGGATCGCGGGAGTCTAAGGAATGGTACGGACTAGGATACAGGCCTTACACTACCCGCCAGTCAACATACTTACTTATTATATTTGCTTCAGCGATGACAGTTGTCATATTCATGTCTCTTGACATATTAACTTGTTATTTTCTTTTATTGCATTTAATTTTTGTACTTTTAATAATCTTTCTTAAAGTGGTACATAATTTTGTAGAAGAAGCATGGACATGTCTTAAAATTTTACTTTTTGAACCCTTAGTTATTGAGTTTAAGTTGATCATCCTTGTTTAAAAGTGTCTTTTCTAATTAACGATTCACATCATTCTTGATTAGTTTAGCCTTTAAAAAAAATAATAATAAAAATTCTTGACTAGGTTAGCATTATCAAGGCCTCATGTTATTTTTCCTATTTTTTTTTTCCTAAAGCCTAAATTCGTCTTAAAATTATTATTAATTATTTTTTAAAAACATCAAGGGATCCTCTAAAGACATTTTTTTTCCTCTTTAATTAAAAAATAAAATAAAATCAAGAGATCCTCTAAAGACATTTTTCCTTAAAAAAAATATTTTATATATTTTTAAATATATTTTCATATATGAAAGGGCGAGCTTAACAGTCCTAAGTAAGAGGGGGGGTGGAGGGGAGAATAGGAATATGCCAAATAAAAATTAACTTGTTGAAATAATAAATAAAATAGGAAATATACTCTCACTAGTATTGAAAAATTGATTCAAACTTAGTTTGTAGGACAACCTACACCCAAAATAAAGTTTAGGCAGGACAACCTTATTTCACGAACAATCATAAGGATCAAGATCTTAAACTAAAGCAAGATCCAATAGATCTATCTATTATAAGCATTCACCACATTTGCATAAATAAAATTACAACCATTTTTCACATATGCAAAAAGTGAACATTCACCGCAAACACCAAGAATTATAGTAGTTTAGTGTGTACACCAACTGTTCTCAAACAGCCACACCTACTCCACTCCTAATAATCACAATCCACGTGATATTGACTTTCACTATAAACAAGATTTTCACAGGGTCACCTTAAAACCTGATACAGTTGTAATTTTAAAGGGCTTATTACAAACAAAAACCCTACAATGAGATTTTCTGGCCATCTCAGACAAACCAACTAAAAGAGATTTTATGGCTATCTCGATAAAACCAAAATACAAAAGATAGAAATATACTTATCTTCACCTTGAAGATGTATCTCTTGATGTAGCCTATAGAACTGTTTCTCTTGAAGCAAAATGTTCAATTTCCAGTCACATAAACAAGGGTTATAGGTTCTAGATTGATTTTAAATTGATTCAAACTAAAGACTACTTGTTTGAATTCCTCAAGATCTTAAAGAAGAGTAACTACTCTCTTTAAAGAATAAGATTCATAAAAAGGAGATCGAAGAATTAAAATAAAAAAGCTCTTTAATAAAATATTAAAAATACCATGCAATAGCTTGAGGATAATGGGGACTTCTTTCTCTCTTGATGAAGGTTTTTTCTAGCTTGGATTGGTAATTTCGGATTGAGAGAATGTCTCTATTTATATGATGAAAAATTATTACTTTGATTCATCTAAGGTCTCCTTCGACTTGTCTAAGATTTAACAAATTTTCAAATTTTAAGCGCGATTGGATAAAATCATTTTTCGATTGGTCGAGGGCCCTGTTCGATTGGTCGAGGGTGTCAAATTTTAGTTGCTGGACTACGAGTCGAGCAACCCTTGATTGGTCGAAGGCCCTTCTTCAACTGGTCGAGCAGTCTGCTTAACTGGTCGAGGAAGCAACAGAAAAATTTAAATTTTGGAATTTAAACGTGGACTGGCCGAAGATTTTCTTAGAGTGGTCAAGCCATAGCATAGACTAATCGAACCTAAGCCTAGACTAATTGAACGTAAGCCTAACAAAAGTATAAAAACCTATATAAGTTTGTCATTTGAAAGCACCTAAGTCTAAGGTCTTTCTAGGGTCTGTTATACCTGAAAAGACTAAACATTAAAGTTTGAAACTTGTTCTTATACTTAATTCTTCAATAAAATGTGTAGTTGAAGATGGAGCTTGATCTTCTGCTAGAAGTGTAGTAGAACCTGAACTCGGTAAAGATTGAACTTTCCATCTTGATCTACTTCATGACTTGTACTTCATTAAGGTTTTGAACCATAGTTGAATTTGCTTGACTTGAGACTTGATCCACATTAGATGGACCACATCATAAGCTGTTTTGTCTAAATGAAATTTGACAAACAAAAATGTGCTTTGCTTTATACAACATAGCACTTACAATCTCCCCCTTTGTCAAATTCGTGACAAAACACTTAGTACAACAACTACAATAGTATCTTGAATTCCATGTTATAGTAGAAGGTGAATATGCAATGAAGTTATTGCTACTCCCCCTCAATGTGAGCTTCTCCCTGCTTTATACTTCCCCTGTATTATAACATATACCTGAAAGTACCCTGGTTTGTCACGTTAAGTGAGGGTTGAGTCGATTGACTACTCCGATAGGAAGATCAATTCAAGCGTTTTCAACCGGATGTGTGCAAGCTCGCCCGTAAATTGAAACCTACATCCCATGTCCCAAAACACTAGGTGAATAAAACCCTTAAAAATAAGTTAGAAAATCATAGGGTTTTATGAGAAAACTTTTTATAACAGAAAAACTAAGTTTTTTTCCTTTCGATTATATCGAAACACCCTTGATATGATCATTCACTTTCAACATACAGTCCTCGATGCTTCATCGATACCATCGGAAAGAGGACCAAATATGTCCAGTAACCTCATAACATATCTGGATGAATTATTGATGTATCGATACACCTATCGATATTATCGATACTCAAATCTTGAGCTCATCGAAAGTGGCTCGATAAGATCAACAGACAGATTTCCAGCGCCCCTGTTTTTAAAGAAAAATCTCAAATTCCTTTGATATATCGATGCTCTTCCCGATATGATTTTAAATCAAATATCGATAAATTAAAATAAGAACTATATCGAAATGCATGCATTTCTTCCAAAATATTTTAGGTTATTTTTAACTTTGAAGGAAATCAATATTCATATGTCGATGATATCAAGGCCGAGTCGATTGTATTGAAACCGGACACAAATTGTCCAGCGAGCTTACTGGTAAATCTATAGGATTTATCAATGCATCGACACTGCATTCGATATCATCGATATACAAATTCTGATGACATCGGCTGACCCTCAATTATATCATAAAAACCCGAAATATTTCATGTCAAGTCTCTCTCATTTTTCAAGTGTCGATGGATCGATCCTACCATCGATGGAATTGGAGTTCAAAATCTGATGACATCGACAGTGGTTTCGATTCATCGACCAACTGGCAAAAGGTTTTAAAAGTGTATGACTTTGAGTTTGAGTCATCGAGCAGACCATCGATGCTATTGAGAGTATACACTCGATGATATCGAACCTGCTCGATGATATCGAACTTGCTCGATGATATCGAACTCAGTCATAAATGTGACCGTTTTATATCTGTTGGAACCTTTTGCCTATATATAGAGGACTTGTCTATTGTTGATGGGAGAGAAAGTAGAGAGAGCTTTTGATTGTTTAACCTTAGATCATATACCCATAGCCCTTTCTCTCAAGAAGTTCATCCTCCAATCCACCCTCACCATTGATATTAAATAGAGTGGATTGGGGAATGAACTTCCGCTTTCAAGGATCCTCCAGCTACTACTTTAATGGCAAATCATTAAGCTGGGATGCCCTGAATGCCTAGATGATTGGAACTACTCTATCTTCCTTATAGGAAAACCTTTAGAGAGTAGGATTTCATCATAACCTTGACCCAACTCGAAGCCAAGTATTGATACATTATTTTGTTGCAGATAAGGGAGCAGAAGACTCTTCGTCAACAAGGAGGAGGAGATCTTCGACATTGTGCTAAATGGGACTCATTAATTTATTTGTAAGTATCTAGAGTCCAAGAGGTCCCTTGTGATCATTCCTTTATAGGATTGGGTCTTAAGTGGTTCTCACCCTTAAAGCCCTCGTAGGAGGCCTCCGGTGGGAGTGTACATGGTGGGTGCGTTGTGTGGACCCTTATTCTGTGGAGAGCATAATCATCTGGTTGGAGTGAACCAGTAAAACTCTCGGTTGAGGTAAACCGTGTAAAACCTTGGGTTTGAGGTAAACCGTGTAAAACCTCGGGTTTGAGGTGAACCATGTAGAAACCTCCAGTAGGGTCTTATGGAAGATCCTTGGCCAGTGTGCCTAAAAGTGGGTGCGTTTTGTTGACCCTTGCTCATGAGAGCATAAATAGTCAGCCTCAGTGTAGGTTGTAAAGGTTGAAGGTGAACCTGATTTAAAACCTTAGGTTTAAGGTGAACCGCCGTGAAACCTCCTTAGTGAAATGCACACCAAGGGTCATTGCATTCTGGGAGTGGCATGACAAGTAGTCGAACTACTATAAAAATGATTGTGTTTATGATTGCACTTCTTCTGTGTGCGTGATTTATGTCAATGCATTCATACTTATATATCTGATCACACCCCACACACATACACAGTTACATCCATCATAAACTAACTTATATATTGCTATCTCTTGAATAGTTTGTGATTGGATCCTCTACCAGGCTTGGAAGCCAGTAGAGTTACATTTGAGTAATCCTGATATATTGCATATTCAAAGGATTAGTGAAATAAGATTTCTAAGTAAATCTGTAAAAATTTTAAAAAGTCTTATTCACCCCCCTCTAGGACATATTGGCAGATTCCTTCTTCAACTACTGCGGTCTTCACCGCCATTTCAATACCATTCCAATGCACAACTCTAATAACCATATAACAACATTTTTCATTCTAATCAGATATCATCATTCACTTTCAACATACATTCATCATATTCTACTTATAAATTAGCAAATTCTCTCCCCCTTTTTGTCACAAATTGACAAAGGAAAGAGCATGTGCATGTGAACATAATTAAACCATAACTGAATCAGTAAAATAAGAACTATAAAATGTATAAAAATATGTTAATGAAGGGAGTTATCACAAAAGTTATCAAGGAGCATAAAGACAGTATAGTTTGAGAGTTAACGACCAAACTCACACATATGTAAAGTTTATATAACCCAACATGAAAGAAAATCAAGTTAATTGGATCCAGAGGAAGATAGAGGAGGTATAGAAGGATCAATCTGGTAAAGTCCTTTGGTAATGCGATGAAAATATTTTTGCATATACTTCATGGAAGCTTTGTGACTTTCATCCAGAGTATCTTGTGATACCTTCAACTCAACAACTTTCTCTTCTAATGACTTAAGTCGATCATCAACCTGGGAAGGCTGATAATCTGGATTGGCTGCATCATCCTATTCAAGTTTCACAAAGATGTCATCTGGTTCACCCTCGCGCCAAAGGACCCTCCGATGTTAAAGTTAGCCTAGGAATCTGGGTCTAAGTAATATAGCTAGGCTTAGGGTGAGAGATATTGCGTACCTGTTCAAATGGATTCATCCCTTGTTTATAGTTGTTGATGGGGGTAACCGTGCCGGTCATTCTCTGCAAGATCTCAGCCATTAAGGGCGTGTTTGGCCGGACCAATTCCATGGGATTAGGTGGGATGGAATGGATTTTAAGGTAATGATGGTGGTGTCAGTGTTTGTCCCTTGATCCCATAGGTTTGGGATAGCCCATGGGATATACAGCAGCCTGTTTGGACCGTCCCAAATGGATGGGTTTGCATCTACACTGCTTCTTGTGGTGTGCCCCACTCACTGTTTTATATTTACCCTAAAACAAATTTATGGCTAAATGTAGGCCGGTGAAAATGGATGGAGTGGATATCTCATTGATATCTTGGTGGGCCCCACATAGAGGTGAAAAATTACATCCTGAGATTAGCGGAATCCATGTTAGCCAAAGGGCAGTGTTTACGAGGCAAGGTACATCCCGCCATCCCAAACGGGGGATGGGATGAGATGGTGCAGGATAACCCTCCTAATCACAGGATAGCCCACATCCAGCGCCCGGCCAAACACGCCCTAAGCGGGATGAATGCAGTCGGTAATGTTATCAGTTACCCTATGATTGTGCACCGGGCATTACTCTTTTTGTGCGCTACTTGATTTGGCCCCTTAATGCTATTGCTGACCAAGCTCTCATTCGAGCCTACCTCAAGGTTTAGGTCTTACTTAGCGATCCAAGCCCACAAATGAGCTGATCCCTGATGCACTTGGTAAGGAGGATTAGGTTGGAGGTGATCTAGTCGGACGTGTAATGTCTTCTTTCGGGTTCCAGGCTGACGTGAAAGCTCTAAAAAAGAACTTGGAAGCGGGTCAATTTGGATGGTACTGCTTCCATTCCAAGGCCCTGCTCGTCGATTTCCCTAAGCTGGCCTCTGTCAAGTTCTGCTTAGATTTTCCTATAACAGAAGCCCCCTATTCTCTGAGTCCGAGGTCGGACTTAGGGAGTAAATGTCTGGGAAAATGAATTGTCGCTCTTCTCATGATGACGAGTTAGCTAAATTGAAATGAATCATCATGATGATGGTACTTTGAGATCTGTGCACTATACGACGGCTGTAACTTTTCAAGTACTGGTCGTTGGACTGTGAACACGTGGCAATGGTTGAGGATTCGAATCGGTTGGATGAGTAGGATACCACCGTGTGGACGTTGAGAGGTGAAGAGTCATCAGCGCATTGAATGCTGTTCAGCACTGGCAGTGCACGACTTGAGGGAGTTCAGACGAATAACTTATTGTTACATACACATCCAAGTTCGGAACCGAGCCGTTTCAGCTTCGGAGACAGTTGTCCGTCATGATTGCATCCAACTGGTAGTGGCTATACAAGTCCTTCCCTATTTTCATTTAGACTCTCCTGCATTCTCATTCGCGTTCCTTGTGCTTCTCTTTCTGTGAGTACTTGCGCAACGAGAAGTCTTCCGGAGAGCGGTTCTCTGTGAGTCCTTCCCAAACTTCTTTTCAATTTCCTTTTAGAGCATTATGTCAAACGATTCAGATGAAGTCCAAGAGGTTCAAGCAATGAATGAGGAATCCGAATCGGAGACCACAGACTCGGGGCACGGGGACTCTAAAGGTCCCTTTGAAGCAATACCGCTCCATCCTCCGATCAAGAAGACTGCGAGCCCAAAGGCCAAAAGCAGCGCCATGAGATCAAGGAGGGTACTTCGGGATCCGGCGGGAAGGGCTAAGATCGGGCCTTCGGGAGGCTGATCCGAAGTGGTAATTCCTGAGGGCTCGGTTCTGATTGAGTCTCAAATGGCTCGACTCCGCACCGAGTACCAGATCCCCGACTCGGTGCATATCAGAGCTTCTTCTCCCCTTGACGCTCCATGAGACTCGGCCGATGGGGACATCGCCATATTTGTCTGTGCCCTTCAATGCGAGGCTTCAATTTTCCATAATAGAAGCCCCCTACTCTCTGAGTCCGAGCTCGGACTTAAGGAGTAAAAGACTTGGAATAATGAACCACCGTCCTTCAACGCTTGCTTGGGTGATGTCAGAGAACTCTATCCAGATCTCGACCTCGATTGCCTGGCTACCGACGACGCCGAGGACGCCCCTGCTGCTGAGGCTGAGAACACTCCCATCACCGTTGAGGCCGAAAAGATTCCTGAGGCTCAACCTCCCAACTCTACTATCAACCCTCCTACTCGGAGAGAATAAATTTTATATCTTTTTCTTTTTGTAGAAACTTGTAGTAAAACAATGAGATCTTTATAATTTTTTCTTATCCTTTTGGAATGATGATTTAACTTGTCGTGTATGCATTGTTAGATCTGTCTAATTGTCGAGTGACGAGCTGACCTCTTCTATAAGGGGTCGGATTGTTGAAGGACTTCATTTCTTCACATGAGAAATGGTCCCTCGTAGCCTACTCAGATGACGAGGTGAACATTTTATAGATTAACTTCAAGTAGAAAATGACATTCTTTATTAAAAAGTTGTTATGACAACTGGACTTGGCTCGTACATTGCTTTCCTTCTATGGGAAGTAGATCTTCAGGTGTTCGCATTCTAGGGGTGTGGTAATGGTCATCCTTCTAAATCTTCCAGGCGGTAAGACCCTGGCTTAGCCGAGCCAACTACTCGGTAGGGTCCTTCCCAGTTCGGGCCAAGGGACCCCACCCAGGCTCTGTAGTATTCTGGAATACACGGTGAAGGACCAGATCTCCCTGTCGGAATCGCCTCGTTTTAACTGCAGAGTTGTAGAAACAGGCGACTTGCTAATGCCGAGCTGCAACTCAAAGTTTAGTAGTGTTTTGCAGTTCTTCGAGCAAATAAAGGTTTGCCGTGATCAGCTCGGTATTCTGCTCATCTTGATAGTTTCGTACCCGTGCTGTGGGTAGTCCTATCTTGACTAGGATGACAGCCTCCGAGCTATAGGATAGAGAGAAAGGAGTTTCTCCTGTAGTCGACTGAGCCGTTGTTCTGTACGCCCAGAGAACAAACAGAAGCTTGTCAGCCCAATTACCCTTAGCTTTTTCCAGCTTCATCTTGAGATGATGCTTGATGATTTTATTCACAGCTTCCACTTGTCCGTTGGACTGGGGATGACGAGGTGACGAGTACGCGTTGACAATGCCAAGCCTTCGACACATGTCCTTAAACCTATCATTGTCGAATTGTTTCTCATTATCGGACATGATGGTGTGTCGAATGTCGAATCGACAGATGACATTCTTCTAGACGAAGTCCGTTACTTTTTGCTCGGTTATCTTTATCATGGGTTCAGCCTCTGCGCACTTGGTGAAATAATCAACTACCATGATCATATACACTTGCGGTAGAGGCCCAATGATGTCGATCCCCTATTAGGCAAACGACCACGGTCCACTCATAGGCGTCAGCTCTTCCACTGGCCACCTTGGGACAATGGCAAATCTTTGATGTTTATTGCACCTTTGGATGAAGCTTTTAGAGTCTTCCTAAATCATTGGCCAGAAGTACCCTTGGCGGAGTATCTTCTGAGCCAAAGTGTGACCCCCGGAGTGATTTTCGCAGATTCCTTCATGAACTTCTCGGATCATGTATTCCGCTTCGTTTGGTAAGAGACATCTGAGGTACGGTTGGGAGTATCCCTTTTTGTATAGTGTGTCATTCATGATCATGTACCATGCTGCCCTGACCTTTAGACGCCGAGCCTCCAACCTATCTTGGGGGACCTCACCAGCAGTAAGGTATCTGACGATAGGATCCATTCAACTTGTAGCTACTTGTATTGGGTTAATGGTTTCTTGGTCGGCTCGGTTGATACTCGGACTATCCAGGAACTCTATAGGGATGATCCTCGAGTTGTTCCCCTCAATTGCTGAGGCTAACTTTGCAAGGGCATCAGCTCAAGAGTTTTTAGCCCTAAGTATCTGACTGATGATGAAGTCTCTAAAATTTTGGGCTTTGGCCAAGTAAGCTATCATCCTTGCTTCCTTTCCCTCGTACTCCATTGATACTTGATTCACAACTAGCTGGGAATCACATCGCACATCAAGGAGCTGGACTCCCAGACTAACAGCTAGTCTGAGTCCGGCTAATAGGGTTTCATATTCTGCCTCATTATTAGATGCTTTGAAACCGAGCCTGATTGCGTAATGAATGGTGGTCGCATCGGGCGTGACCAAGACGATCCCTGCTCCTCCTCGCTTCGAATTGGATGACCCATCTATAAATAGGGTCGATCTATCAGATACTGCTTCTACCTCAGAGCTCTCAAGGAGAGAAGAGGCTGGGGGGATGACAGGGCTCGCCCCCAAATTTGGTGATGCCTCTGGACCGATGCCTCCAAGTTCACAATTCAGAGAAGTGAATTCGGCCATAAAGTCAGCCATAGCTTGGCCTTTGATCACAATCCTCGGCTGATACTTTATATCGAATTCTCCGAGTTCCATGCCCACTTGGTCAAACGTCTGGACAGTTCCGGCTTTTGGAGCACTTGCCAGAGCGGTGAATCCATAACGACGATGATGAAATGTGCTTGGAAGCATGGGCGAAGCCTTCGGGAGGAGACGACCAGACTTAAGGCCAGTTTCTCCATACTCAGATATCTGGTCTCTGCTGGAACCAAAGCCTTGCTAATGTAGTAGACAGGGCGTTGCTTACCTTGACTTTTCTCGATAAGAGCCGAGCGACAATATGAGGTGGAAAGCGCAAGTAAAGAAATAAGGGCTCCCCCTCTTATGGCTTGGATAATAATGGTGGTTGTCACGCCTTAGACTCGGAGACCGGGCTCACCTGGTTCCCAATCACCGATTTCGGCATTGACAGCCTCCGTAATACCCCATTCTCGGCTCCTGGAGCCCATTCACCAAGTTCCGATCCTGGGATCCTACAAGGAGAATTTCTATAACATAAGTATGATTTCTAATGAGCATACCCAAGATCATAATATCATAACCACAGATAAATAACCATAGGAACATCATTACAAATCCACTAAGAATTTAAACTTTTACAAGTATAAGGCTTAAAGTGGGAAAGATACAAGATCTATATAGAGAAAACTCCAAAAGGATCAACGGCATGCTCCAGCTCTTACTCTGCTCTCTGGCCTCGAATCACCTGCACGCATCAATTGTGCTTAAGCTTATGGAAAGCTTAGAGGGTGGTGTAAGTGTGTGTAAGACCAATGTCATGAATGCAATATCAGGGAATGCAGAATATGTGGCAAGGACCATGAACACCACCAGCTATAACAAGCTATGAAAAGCAATACATGTACTAACAGCCATCCCAAGGCTAAACAATACAATGATGGGCTTATGGAGCCAATGCCACGTGCAATATGCAATATGATCAAGCTTATCCTCATATCAATCCAATGTATCAGTACAGTTCCTCTATGGGGAATCACCGGGGTCAAATAAACTACTTGCTGACTGTCGTTCTCCTAGCCACATAGCCTAGCAAGCATAAGAGACCTCACTATTCTCTTATGGACAACCAACTACAATAAGGCACGATGGTAGCGAACCCATTTATGAGCTGGTCAGACTCAACCTAACTATTGCCCCCTCACTCAGGTAGCTAAGGCCACACCCCCTCCCAACCGACCATGATACAGTGGGAGACGCAACCTAATGGTAAAGGCACCGACGCTCGTGTTTTCCACTCGTTCTCGGCATTGGGGCATCTCCTGGTACCATGAAGGTTCTGGGACTTTCACCTAAGAACATCCTAAGTGCCGACAGTGCTTAAGATAATATTTTCGGTGTCCAAATCTAGCCATCCACATTACCCTGTGGAGATTATGGCCCTGATGAAGTTAGGGCGAATCATCTATGCCATACGAGAATGCAGGATGCATGAAAACATGCCAGTCAACCATGCATCAGTCCTGTGCATATAACGCTCATGTAGGGCAACTCCATATCTCTGGGAGTCCAGTAAACAATCTGCCCAACGGCATAAGTCATGATCAGTCAATCCATACTCCAAGCACACATATGCTGCACATGGATGAATCATGAAAGGTAACTACGTATGACATGAGATAATGTTGTACTCTCCTCTCACCAAGGTTAAGTCTAGGTACTTAAACAAAATCCTTAAAGGAAAGATATATACTACTAGTGGGGGGCCTAATGGTTTGGGGTAGCCCACAAGGTCTAAGCAAGCAATTCTATGGCCTAAGGGATAGGAACGGGTCCAAACAAGGTCTAAGGTAGACATTCAACCACCAATGGGCCTAGAGGGGTCCACAATGGGGACTTTTAACCACCATTATCCCTAAGAAAGCAGCCTAATCAAGATAGTTAACTAAACCAAGTCCCAAGGCCCGAATACCATTGTGAAAACAAGATGGGTAGCCATACATCCACATCTCAACACATAATGGGCCCCAAGAGAATGGCCCAAGGTCCTCATGAATATCATGGACTCAACAAGGGCATAACATGGCCCAAGTACATATCATTATGGGCCAATGAAGCATTTATGGCCAAACCCTCAATTGTGACCGGATCCATGCATTAAATGGATCAAATGGACAGCCCACATGCCCAAGGTGTGAGCCTTACAACATCAGCCCATGACTTGACAAGGTCTATCCAACAAGTTTCAAGGTGGTCCTTGTAAGTTAGCCCATACTAGGGGTTTAAATGTAGTATTCAAGGTTTATTTACTCAAGTTGGGCACATAGATAATTCATTGGGCCCATAATATAAAAGGGTCAGCCCTTGAATAATACTGGGCTCCAATGGAGAACTTCCAGTCCAACTGGGCCTAATGGACCATAAAAATCTGGTTTATAGATGGTCCACAATATATACAAGGATGGGCCTTATAAAGCATCAATTTAAGCCCAAAAATATCCCAGAATTAATCTGATCGTGTGTGTACTCCACACTCTTCATTTGGTGGGCCTCACATCCCTTACAATACGTACAACTTGAATCATACTCCTTATAGTACATTGCTGGACTTTTAGCCCACTCAGCTTCCTAGGCATGCTAAGGTCCAACAGATGGGATTTATAAAAGAAAATAAATCTGGTAATGGTCCTTAATACTTATAGTGGGCTCCATCAGATAGAGAGTGTGAGTACAACACCAGAAATGAGGTGAGCCTACTGTTAGACTGCAAGTCTAGTAGCACCGCCAAATAGGCTAGACATCCAGGTGGGCCTGGGCGTACCAAGGGCCTGGATGGCCTAACATACATACATCAAGGTGGGTTCCAATGGTGGGCGTCCCCCCAGGGAGTGGTCCACACATCAGTGGGCCACCTTAGGGAGGACAGCCAAGGATAAAACACATACATCAAGTGGGCCAAAAGGTGGGACCGCTAGCCCACCCCTTGGGCATCCCAAGGGTGAGACGGCTGGCCCATTCCAAGGTCTAGGTGGGCCCCACTCCAGGATGTCCCACCAGGGACTGGTCCTCATCTAAGTGGGCCACACTATCACTGTGGTCACATGTGGGCGGGCCCCAAGATGGCTGGCAGGCTACTATGCACACAGTGAAGGTGAAACTTTGTCCCATATCGGAAATGTCGTCTGAAGTTGTGGTGGTTATATGTGGAGTTGTCACCCTATACTGAATGAGGCCTTTTGGGAGCGAACCACGAGAACAAAATCGTGAGAGCTGTGCCCAGAGCGGACAATATCATACAGTGTGGGTGTGGGCTGTTACAAATGGTATCAGAGCCGAGGATGACTCTGCCCTCGGTGGGGGATATTGTGATACCTTGTCACTGTGGTCACACGTGGGCGGGCCCCAAGATGGCTGACAGGCTACTGTGTGGCTGGCAGGCTACTATACTGGCAGGCTACTATACTGGCAGGCTACTGTGCACACAGTGAAGGTAAAACTTTGTCCCACATCGAAAGTGTCGTCTGAAGTTGTGGTGGTTATATGTGGAGTTGTCACCCTATACTGTATGAGGCTTTTTGGGGGTGACCCCGAGAATAAAACCATGCGGGCTGTGCCCAGAATGGACAATATCATACAGTGTGGGCGTGGGCTATTACATCAATGGTGGACGGCTGGGCAAAACATGCACATAGGTGGGTCTGAGGTGGGGTGGACGACCAGCCCATTGTTGGACATTCAACCTAGCTGGATGTCCAGCAAGGTGCTACTGTCCCAACCTCTCTAACCCCAAAATCCGATCAAATATGTGGCCCACAAGCACCTGGGGTTGGCCTCTACAAGGTGGGCCACAAGATGGGTGAAGGGGATGGCCACCACTACACAAAAACCTTGGATAACGACAATGGACAACAAGGTCTAAAAGAATACAACAGAAAAAAAATGTTGTTGCCCCTGTTTTGAGCATCCCAAAAGGGTGGGCCCAAGTCCTCCAAAAATTGGGGAAAGATATTTCTAACCTCCCCATACAAGTGTACTTCAAGGTGGGGTCCACAAAAGTGGCCCACCATTTCAAATACAATTTTATATTTATGGTTTTTCAAACTGCAATGTTGTTAGACAGTCCAGAAAATCTGGACTATCCACCCTACTTGGGCCCCTCTTTAGGTCCTCAAACAAGGTTAGATGAAGGTGAAATTTGGTACACATCTAGGTGGGGTCCACACCTCTAGGAATAGTCTATCAAAGAGGTGAAAACAACCCCCCAAACAATCCAAAAATCTGACCCAAAGTTATTCAGAAATTGTCCAGAAAATTTCTGGACAGCAACATATGCATGAAGTAAACTGAGCATATGTACTAAAATAAGGGGAGATCACCCCATAAAACCTATGTTGTGGTCCACCTCAGTGGGCCCCACAAAAATTTAGACCTAATCCACCCCTTAAAATCTATTACATGTGCCCATAGAAGAGCAAATAGGACATCAACGTCCATAGAGTGGATAGCCATGGGCGTCCATTCTCCTTGGACAGTCTGGATGCTTCAAGGCTACAAGGTGGGCCACACACATCAAAGAATAAGAGATCAACAAAAGAAAAACAAGGATCGACCACAAGGGAAGGGGCTCTGCCACAATGAGGCCCTTCCCTTCATCACAAACCACACATTCACTATTATTGATGAAGATACAAGGATCTACACATGCATGCATCTTTCTAATCAAGATTCAATGGTGGAGATGCCATCTCCACCAAGGATCAAGGGTTTAGATGACCCAAGAATCCTTCTAACTAAGAGAAAAGACCATGGTGGGGTCCATGGAGAATGGCCCCACCATGGATTATGCATGCAAGAAGGGATGGGCCAATGGCCACACCCAAGAAGATAGGGGGCCTCCATCATCATTTGGTGGGCCCCACATACTTCAAAATATGAGATGAAGAAGAAGAACAACTAAAGAAAGTAAAAATCTGAGATCCTAGTTTACAAGAGTACCCACCTTACTAATCTTCAAGGTACCACTACTAAGATATTCTCCAAGCTCCCAAGTCCAAGATTCAAAGGCTAAGATTTAGTGTTAAGGGCTGGATGATGAAGTTTTTGGGTGGATGGAGGGCTGGATTCCATCTAAAGGGTGGGACATCCAAGGTTGCAAGAGAGGGAGAGAGAGAGAGAGAGAGAGAGAGAGAGGGAAAGAGAGAGATGAGGAAGAGAGGATGGAAGGCATGAATGAAAAATTGCTAGAGAAAAGGGTTTTTACCAAAACCCATCATTGGGTTGATAGGATAGAGGGAGGAATGATTTCTTCTCTCCCTAGAGAAGAGGGAGAGGTCAGAATTTCAGACCTCGGTTAAAACAAAAGAAGGCTAGCTTGCATGGGAGAAGTAAAAAGGAGCTACCATGGTAAGAAAACCAATGATGAATTGCTAGCTAGGGACCTAGCTACCTAGGGATTTCCTAGCCTAGCCTAGCTAGTATACTAATGACTTCTAGGATGATGCAAGTAAGCCTAGGGATTCGTGCAACCCTAGATGAGCCCCACGAATTGAGATATACGGTCCAAAATAAGGACGACCTATATCTTTTGATGTATAACTCGGATTGCCGCATGAGACACGGCATTGGAACCTCGGCGACGATGCGGTCGCTAAGACACTAGTTTTGGATCGATTCGGGTCAGATTTATATGATGGAACTTAAGGGTCATTGTAAACGTAATCCGTAGGTCAGGTGTAACGCCCCGACTTTTCAGGACCCGAGTATACGACCCGTTTCCCAAAAACTCGAGTGTTAATCTTAAAGGATGGTCAAATTCGAGTATATATTTTTTTTTCATTCATTCAAAGTAAGCAGATGAGTGTAGAATAGACAAGTAAGCATAAAGAAAAATTTGTAATTTCATTTAGGATATACAAGAGATTGCCCATAATGACTTATACAAACAAATGTCTACGAAATAACAAATATATGAATTTCGCAATTATATAAATGAGATAATCAAATGCATATAAAATCTAAGTAGCAAGGTCACGTAGCTCCTCCTGGCAATATAGTCATGCGTACATGGAACTTATGCATTGTTCCTCATCAAGTCTAAACATGTACATCATCTGGGCCACCTGTGCTACCTGTATAGTTATAGAATTGATGGATGAGTGGCCAATTCAGTGTGAATTCTCCTTAAGATTACACACCACCGCATTAGGTAAGCATAGTTATAAAACTAAGCATACGAAATAATACATGATGAATGTCTTATTAGATGCATGGGTGCATGAATGCGATCATCGCCCCGGGGATGCTCATCGATGCGGATAGTGGGCTCATCACCCATGCAATCATTGACCCGGGAAAGACATCCAGATGGTCTGTGCCCTAGGAAAAATATCTAGTTAGGCAAATACGTACATCACATACGATAGCAATAGATGCTGGTTTGTATCATGTATACATGATTAGCCAACCCGTTATTAGTCCAATTACAACCAGCCATTTTAGATAAGCTTAAAGGTCACTATGGGGGCTTGTTACTAGCATAGGCCGACAGCTCGGGCATAGGTCTCATACCACCATCCCCGGCTCATGAGGCTGCCATCTTAGGATGTATAATGGAAACCCGTCGACTAATGGCCAATCATATTATAGTATATGGGGCTTACCATCGCATGGTTGCACAGTACAAAACATCAAACCCATATAGGAAAAATACCAAAACAAAGCCGCGTAGGGCTAATATAAAAACAAACCACATAGGGCAAATATCAAAATAAGCCACATAGGGTGAGTATCAAAACCATGCGATAAAGGACCATCCTTGAAAACCACCTAGACACATCGACCCTGGATGGTAGGCTCGCATCAATGATCCATGTAGAGCACTACTCAATAACCACTAGATCGAAGGTCTATTGCAATCACCGTCAATCGAGTTACATCCCAAGTATGGGTGTACATTCATAAGTGGGGGTTTCCCACTAATGTACTAGTTTAAAATCTCAGAAACAATCTATAAGTAATCCAATAGCAAAAATTAAATATACAGGATAAACATTAAGCATGTGATGTAGCAACTCAATTCCAACAATTAACACATGTGGTTATAGAATGGAGATATCATTTATAAATTAAAATAAAATTATAACTTACGCTAATGGGAAAATGGAAAGCTCAAGGGGAAGAAATCATCACCTTATTTGTCGACTTGCCTTCTAATGTCATTAGGAAGTGCGCGTGCCCTTAGACTTGGACCCTACCACAAATTATGAATTTGTATGGTTAAATCAAGGTTCTACAAGACTATCTATGGTCTAGAGTTATATAACCTAGGGTTTGGATTACTTTTAAGCTTTTAATATAGGATTAGGGATTCATCCTAGGGTTTAATCCTAACCTTAGATTTTAGGATTTAGATCCGAAATTATCCTTAATATTATTATTATTAATATTGTACAATAGATTGAATAATATTCATAGTAGGAGTACCAATCCATTATTAATGATGGTTCCTAGGTTCCTATTTAAATGTATCGACATTTTCTAGTATTCCTAAAATGACTAAAAATCTCCTAAATAATGTAAGTAATAGTGATAGACTCTTTACTAACGATAATAATAAGGGCTAATACTACTAGTTATATTAACAAGTATTTTACAAATCCCATAAAGAAAAACGATAATACTTCTCAACGCTAGTAGCCATGACTATCATTAATAAATCTAGTCATGATAATAGATACTAGGAGCAACCATGAATTTTGAAGGTCTATCGTTAGATCCAGTCCTAACACATTATTTAGGGTTAAGGTCTTAACGTCAGATTTAGATGGCCTAAGTTTTTGGGTTTCATCCTTAAGTTTAGGTCTAGGGTAAAATTTTAAGATTCAATTTTTAATGGATGTAACAACGGTATTAATAACGTTACTAATAGTAATACAATAATGGCCAATGATGTATAGTTGATCGTAAATGCTAATAATACTAATAATTTCAAAATGATCATTAATATACTTAATATTAGCTGACAGGGCGCTAATAGTTATTGTAATGAAGTAAATAGTATGCTCTGATCATCAATGATAATTTTTAAGGTTGACAAAATAAAACTCTATTATTTAATAATGATAATTTTTGTATGTAATGGCTAATATTAATATAGATAATCTACTAATGGCCATACATATATAATATTAATCAATCCTAACGATGATTGTACTGGTAACAATAATATTTATAATTGAAATAATTTCAATATGGAGAGAAATTGTGGGCTCACCTAGGTCGACTCAGTTGAGTCAACTCGACTCATCATTGCTTGCCTCTCACTTCTTTCTCTTCTTCTCCTTTCCCCCCTTCTATTGCTTTCTTCATGTTGGAAATCCAGCAATGTATGGACCAGGTCTAAACCCAACTTGACCGAGTCAAACTTGGTTTTAGCTAAGTTGACTCGGCATCAACCCTGTCTCAATCTCCCTCTCTTTTGTTTCTATCTTCTTTCTTTTTATACTTCAAACAGGCCTACACACCAGCAAGTTCCCTGGGTTAAACCAGACCCAACCCGACATGACCAAGTCAAACTCGGTTTTAGCCGAGTTGAGTTCAATGCAACTCTCCTCTCTCCTTTCCTCCTTCTTGCTACTGCTTTCTCCCTACTTTTCTTTTCTTTTTCTTCCTCTCCTCATCTTCTTTCTTTCATAAACTAGCAACCCAATGCCTAACGACCAAACTCAGCTCGAACTCGGTTCAGTTTGATCGGTTGCCGCAGAGTTCAGTCACACCACCCGCACTCTCTCTTCCCTTCTCCATTCTTCCTCTGTTCATTTCTTTCTCTTCTTCCCCTGGTGTGACAAACATGATTGTCGGGCCTAAAAACTTCCACCAGCACTCGCGCCAGCGACTCAGACTCGGTAGCGAGTCGTGGTGCCGGACGATGGCAACAGTCCGCGCTCCTACTCCTTGTTTTCTTCTTCTTCCTTTTCTCATTTTCTCTTTATGCTTCTCTATCTCTCTTTCTCTTTCTTCTAGCTGGGAACGTCCAACCATGGACATCTGGCTCGGACAGACCAGGTCCGATCGCACCCCCTTGTTCACTCTCTCTCTCTCTCTCTCTCTCTGTTTTTCTCAAATGCGGCAGGCGTTTCGAGTGCGGCCGCAGAAATAGGGGGAAGAGATGCTATCCCTCCCCTTTTGTAGGGATTCCAACGCCCCAAGGGCCGTTGGATGCGAATGGGAGGCCAGGATTCAATCCCGATTTCTGGTTTCTTAGAAAATAGCCAGCGGGAGGGAGGTTTTGGGCGTCGGTTTTACACAGAGGATCCTAGCTCACGTGAACGGAGAATGAGTGGTTGAGATTGCTCCATTGGGACAGTCGAGATGAGCCCTTGCTGGCTCAAGCAGATCGCCAAGCTGATGCATGAAAAATAGTTTCCATTTTCAGAAACTTAGTTTTTTACAGTCCATTTGCGACTGGATTTGTGGCCACACACGTGTACATCTCCATGTGAAATGGCCATGGTTTTGGTCAGCCTTTAGTTGTGCACACGATGGATGGTTCTGATCGCCCAAGCGGGTCTTGATGGTGGGCCACCGATCAACACGTGGATGGTGTCCATTTCAAATGAAATCGAGCAGGAGAGAGAGGGAATGCCTCTCTGTTTATGGAAATCGCGGGTCAGCGCTGGTCAAACCAGCTGCTTGGTTCCGTGCACTTCATGCACAGTGCATTCAGTGCACTTGCACTTCATGTGGGGGCCCACCATGATGTGTGTGACTAATCCATACCGTCCATTCATCTTGGGAAGTCTTATAAGGGACTTTAGACAAAGATTTAAGTAGGCCCAAGGCTTAGGTGGACCATACTAGTTGAATTACTTCTTTTATTATAGAATGTGTCAACCCAATGGTCGGATTAGTTCCATTTTGACCATCAATGGTCAAAATGTCCTAAGGGATTACTTATGTGTCTAAGCACACAATCATGTGCTACTGTTCAAATAATATGTTAATTTTCATATTAATATACTATCATATACATGCTATGGATCACATGTTTATTAGTATATAATTCATAATATATAATATTATATTATACATATGAATGAATTTAAGACTGTACAATATATATATATATATATATTTAATTAAAATCATATTTATATTCTATAATATTGTTAAATAATATAAAATCTTATTAAAATATCTAATAAACCTTGTACACATATTTTATAGAAGATTTTTAGTACCACATCAGTATTTATAGTTTAATTGTACATTATAAAATTATTACTCATTTTAATATTATTTTCATAATATTTTATATTTGTTAGTTATATACATATCACTCTGCTACAACATGTTTTCATACATTATTTATTTGATACACAAATTATCAAATACATCCATAATTCCTTTGATTTATGCTTGTGTAAAACTTATAATATATATATATATATATATATATACTTATTAAATATTACTGGATGGTTTGATTCTTCTATCAAAGTGACTAAAGTCCTAACAACAGGTTGTGTTGATGATGTGATGGTTCATCTCAAAAAATAATGGATGGATAGCCTGATATATGGATGAGAACCATTCTTCAATGGTCGGATTTTGACCGGTATGCATGTGGATGTTCGCTCGAACTAGGTTTGTACTTATACTAAATAGGGTTACTCGGTAGCACCCGAGTACCAAAAGTATGGGGTGTTACAATCTGCCCCCTTAAAGAGAATTTTGCCCCCGAAATTCCGTACTCCTACCATGGATATGACAATCTAATTTACAACGCATCTAGGCAATCACTATTTTCTCATAAAGGTTGTGTGTTTGTACAAATTTATACAACTAATTATAAAAACTAAGGTTATTACGATCTACCCCCCTTAAAGAAGACCTCATTCTCAAAATTTAATAACTCTCATCGTAATCCTTGCTTATCCTAGTAGTATAATCCTAAGGGTGTATTCTATTTCAAACATGTTTGGGTGTGAGATTTCATCATACACATCCTTAACAAGTTATATCTAAGCTAACCACGACCCTCGAAATTCTAGTAAATATTATCCACTAATGTGTTTACATACCGCTAAAGGGTAGAAAATCATTCCAGTGCTAACCAAAACTAGGAAATTATATATATATATATATATATATATATATATATATTGTTTGCCAACATTTAAAATTTTCTATAGTATTTTCTAGGATTACAAGTTCCTTTAGGTGGTTTAAAAATTTCATACCTTCTTCTTTATTTTCTTTGACTATTAACGATAGTTCCTAGTTATCTAAAGTATGTTACAAATTCTATTTTTCAGGGTTCAGGTTAACACGAATAGGTGATTGTAGTAGGTTTAAGCCCAATACCTCGATCATCTGCCTACAGAACAGAGGACTTTGGTATCAATTTGTAATCCTGTTGAATCTCGATCCTTTGCTTGATCAGGGCAAAGAGACCGTTGAGATTTGCTAGGACCTAGAACTTGAGCCAAACCATGTGAACTTCTTTCAAGTGTGGTTCCATCATCTCGTAATCCCGATTATTCTAGACTCATGGGGAATATCATGTAATCTTATAAGTCTACTTGGTCCATTATACTTCTACTGCGTACTTTAGTCATCTAAGCATTACTTGGAATTTCAAGATTGGGACCCCTACACGAAACGTGAGTATGAAATTTTGCTAAGTCTATCTAGGACTCCAAATCTAGCCCCTATGTGTGTGGCTTGTAAGACCCGTATCCTAGTTTGTACTGTTCCATCGAAGTCCGGCGATACGCGACCGATAACCGATGTTTACGATCGACCCTAAGTCGTATCCTATAGAATTGAGTCGGCTTAAGCCGAGACCTGTATCATTGCGACCATACCGTCGCCGCAGTTCCAATGCCGCGACTCGCGCACCGATCCGATTCCCAAGCTGGAAGATGTGGGCCGGTGTTTATTTCGAATAAACGTCGCGCTTTTACGATCCCGAGAGAATCTCTACAACATGTCAAATCAATCCCATCAATCACCCCTCATGTCAAGTACAAAGCACCCCCATGCCTCCTTTCTTCACAAGTAAAGCAACCACAAAAGTCAACCAATCCATCACCTCACCCATCACTCACATCCATCACCTATCTCCCATCAGCTCTCCTTACAACCTCTCTCTTTTCCTCCACATTTTCTAAGCAACCATTATAAGCAAGAGCACCACACGTCCATGGCTTTTCAAGTGAGAGAAAAGTGATTTTTGTGGCCCACTTTTCCATCCCAAGATCTTCCATCCTAGCCATCCACTTCTCATCTTCCACCATCAAAGAGGAGCATAAGAAGATAGGCATTCCAATGGACCGATTAGATTGAAAGGTGGGTGTTGTCCATAGGCCCAGATTTCATTTTTTTATGATGAAGGGCAAAGTGAGGCTTACCGATTGATGGTACGGATCTCACTTAGGACCCTATATGTGGCCGATGGCCCACCTTGATGCTCATAATCATTCCAGGATGGGGCCATTCTCCATGGACCCCATAATGATGTTCATTTTTCCTTGTATGCATAGGGTCATCTAGACCGTCTATTTTAGTGGAGAAGGGATCTCCAACGTTGGATTTTTAATTTAATGGGCCCACATATATTGGGACCCATTTGATGTACGATTGATCGCAAGGGAGAGCCCATAGTGTCGGGGCCCCTCCATAACACGTGTGTTTCACTCCCTTTCTTTCTCTCTCTCTCTCCCTCTTTTTTTCATTTTTGTTATATGATGATGTGGCCATGTGACCCACTCGGATCGACCCCACCTTGATGTTCACCTTATCCACACCATCCAAACATTTGGTGGCCCACCATGATAGTACGTGGGTGGGGCCCACCTTAAATGTGTTCCATTCAAACCGTCCAGCGTCCAGTGATGCTGGACGTCCAGTGAAGAGTGAGCAGGGGTGTAATACAGGCAACAAAAAAGACAAAAAAAATTATATATATATAAATATTATATGTACACTTTTAGGTTGGTTTCGGGTGGGCCACTTATATAAGCTCCACCCTGATGTATGTTTTTGATCCACGCCGTCTACCCTATTTACCCAATCATTTTAGGCGTTGAACCAAAAAATGAAGTAGATCCAACTTTCAGGCGGGCCATACCCTAGAAAATAATGATTTTCACCGTTTAAACACACTTAAATTTATCTTCACTTCGAAAGATGCCCAATATTAGGCTTGATGGAATGTTTATGGAGTATAGAGTCCATTGGGTGGGGCGGATGCTTTCGACGCCAGTCCCACACGCGAAAAAACTTTTGGGGACTTGGTTTTCAAAAAAAAAAAAAATAACAAACAAGAACATCTTCTTCCGCTTTGTCGAAAGGAGGAGGACGTCCGACGGCCCCCAAGCGGACGGGCGAGCCACCAGGCTCCAGCCATGGCCCCCACCTTGATGTTTATTTGACATCCAATCCGTTCATGTGGTGGGCCACTCCCTGAAGTGGGCCCCCTCCAAATTCCAGCCACATCTAACGCTCAGGTGGCCCACATCATAGGAAACAATGTATTTGAATGTTTGCCTTTGAAACCTTTTTTGGGTGTTCTAGAAGTCTTGGATTGATATGAAATTTGTTTTTCCTCTTCATATGGGTCTGTTTGACCTTACCAACGGTTTGGATGAAAGATAAACATTACAGTGGGCCCCACGTGGACCTACCAGTGATGTATTTATTTCATTCACACCGTCCAGGTAGACGGTGGAACCCACCTTAGTGTACGTGTTCTATCCACCGTCCAGGCGGACGGTGGGACCCATCCGTCCAGGCCTTTGCTGGACGGCCAGTGGGCCCCACCCTTGATGTTTATGTTATATCTAAACCACCTATTTAATTGGTGTGCCGTGTGTGTGGACCCCACCATGATGCAAGTGTGCATCCAAATCGTCCATCCCATTTAAGAGTTCATTTTTGTGGCATGAGCTAAAGAATGAGTCAGATCCATGGTTCAAGTGGGTCCCACCGCTATTATTTGAAGTAAGGATCGGTTGATCCTTTGACATGATTCATATATATGTATGTATGTATTTGTGGCCACTTTTAAGGCCCACCTTGGTGTATATATAAGGCCCATGAGATTAGGCCCTTTTGATGTATTTTAAGGCCCGCGGGTTAAGGCCCATTATGATGCATTAGGGCCCATGAGTTGAGGCTCATTGTGAGGTAATCAAGGCCCATGGGTTATAGCCCATTGTAATGCACTTAAGGCACATTAGTAAGGCCCAATTGGTGTGGCCCATCTGATGTACATAAGGCCCGTGTGATCAAGCCCATTTGATGTACTTGTGGCCCGTTGTTGAGGCCCACTTTGATATATATGAGACTCATGTTACGAGACCCATTGTGAAGTTTTCAAAGGCCCATGGGATATGTCTCATTACAATGTACACAAGGCCCATTGATGCAGCCCACTTGATTTATATAAAGCCCATATGAGGCGGCCCATTTGATGTATCTAAGGCCTATGGGTTGAGGCCCAATGAGATGTATATAGGTTCATTGCAATGTGTGATTCCCTATGGTTTGTGTAATGATATTTTATGGCGGGCCATGCCTTGGGAGCAATGTTGGTTGGACGTCCACATTATAAGAATAACATTGGTTTAATGTCCGCATTATAAATCTCCCTAGGGCCCATTGATAGGCCCATACTGGTTATGTGTAGATCGTCTAGGCCCATCTTCGGTGTAAGGATAGTTCATTACTTTATAACATGCTTAGTACACTTCCATGATTCATGCACATACGCATCATATGTATGCTTGATATGAGAAATGTTTGACCATAGCATAAGCCGTTGGGCTGAGACATTTACGGGACTCCTTATGAGACGGAGTGCCCCACATGGGCGCATGGTACACGCGAGATTGCTACATGACTGACGGTGTGACTCATGCATTTCGCATTGTGTGTTGTGATTCAGTGCACGCCCTAGTGACATCAGGGCTGTGGCCTCCACAGATACATCATGGATGGTTATATCGGATACCAGAAATATTGGCTCTAACATTGTGGGCACTTAGAATGTCCTTGAGTGAAAATCTCAGAACCTTTTTGGTATCAGGGGATGCTCTAACGTCTAGACTAAGTGGATACACGAGCGCCCGAGTGCCAAATACCAGTAGGCCGCGTCTCCCACTGTGTCGTGGTCGGTTGGAAGGGGGTGTGACCTTATCCGCCTGAGTGAGGGGGTTATGAGCTAGGCTGAGTTTGACCAGCTCACAAATGTGTCTGCTATCGATTAGCCGGGTAGGTATTGGTAGACTACTGGTCAGGCAGATAGTATGGTCTCTTCCACTTGCTTGACTGTGCAGCTAGGGAGGAGGTAATCAGTGTGAGGTATATTAGACCCCAGTGATATCCAGAGAGGAACTGTACTGATATGTGTACTTGATGAGTACTGACATGCTTGTATTGCATCTCACATATGACATTTGGCTATATAGGCCTCGCATCACATGGCCTTGGTATGGCCAATAGCATTCATGCCTTACATAACATAGCTTTGGTATAGCTGATAGCATTCACGGACTTACCGTATATTTTCGCATTACTCTGGTATTGTACACTTGGCACTTGCCTTACACTTTCACCACCCTCTAAGCTTTTGTTAGCTTATGCACGATAGATGCGTGCAGGTGGCATTAGGTTGCAGCAGTGTTGAGCTTGGAGCGTGCAGTCGAGCATCTGGAGATTTTGTTACTTTCATTATATTGTATTTTCCTTTCATACGCATTGTATTTAAAGTTTTTGATATAGTGGATATGTGGTGTTGTTGTTTTGTGACTTGGTTATGCTTGTGGCTATGCTCCATTACAAAAAAATTTATACTGAAAATCCTCCTTGTAGGATCCTAGGATCGGAATCTGGCGTATGGACGCTGGGAGTCGAGAATGGGGTACTACGGAGGCTGTTGGCGCCGGATTCGGCGATTGGAAATTTTGTGAGCCCGGTTTCCGAGTTTGGGGCGTGACACGGCTTAGGGTTGAAAATCTACCCAAAGTTCCATAACTTCTTCTCTAATTAACTTCACGTACCAGAATTTGCAGAGAATATTAGTTATAAGTAAGGAGATGTTTTAGGGAGTTAAAGTTATAATTCTTAGTACAATTTCTCGGGTTGAGGAGTGCCCATGTGAAATCTAATGGCAACCATGGTAGTTAAGAAAAATTACTATAATGCCTAAGTCTCATTTGCTTGTCAAGTGTTATGACAATGCTGATTAGGAAGATTCAAATTCTAGATTTCTAAGGGTTGTTCATCGAGTGCCAGGTTCAAGGGATGTTCTTACTTGGCCTCGAATAAATCGTAGTGGGTATTTGTCCTCCTATGATACCTGAGTTTAATCGCTAAGTTCAATTAGCTTTATCGGTTTTCAAGGGAACTGAGTCTCTATTTCTAAGTTCGAATAACTAAACTTAAGATGTCTTAGGGACTTAAGTTTAGTTCGTGATTTTTAAGATTATCCATCAATTCTCTAAGGAACCTAACACCTTTGGTATCTATACTTTCAACCTTCATTAATTCTAAAGGAATTTCACTTAATTTCCAAATGGCTATGCTAATCATGTCTAAGGAATTTCCACAAGTTTAAAGTCTAACGGTCTAACTTAAAATTTTCAATGGAGTCTAAAGTTTGAAATGTCTACGTTTTAAATTTTCTCTTATTCTGAGGGAATTCCACATACATCCAAATGACTAATCCTTTAATTCTAAGGTAACCTAAGTTCACTTCTAAGTTCTAAAATTATCCAAACAAATTTTATTTTATTTTATTCTAGGGAGCCTAGAATTTTTGAGTTTCTATCTTCTCAATTTCTCCGAACTAGAGGGGAAATTTTCATAAGTTCAAACGGTCATTCCTGATAAATTTCTAAGGGAGACTAAGTTTGAGTTTCTACATTCTCAACTATTCTTCTAAGTCTAAGGGAATTTCACCTAAGTTCAAATTTTAAATTTCAAATTTCCTAACTTGAGACATTCAAGGTATGTATAAGATCATTTTCCAGGGCCAAGTTTGTCCAAACTATGCTCTGATACCAACTGTAATGCCCTGACTTTTGACCCGAGTATACAACTCATTTCCCAAAAACCCGAGTGTTGACCTTAAAGGATAGTTAAATTTGAGTATATATTTTTTTCATTCATTCAGAGTAAGTAGATGAGCGTAGAATGGATAAGTAAGCATAAAGGAAAATTTGTAATTTCATTTAGGATATACAAGGGATTGCCCATAATGACTTATACAAACAAATGTCTGCAAAATAACAAATACATGAATTTCACAATTATACAAATGAGATAACCAAATGCATATAAAATCTAAGCCGCAAGGTCGCGTAGCTCCTCCTGGTAATACAGTCATGCGTCCATGGCACCTATGCACAGTTTCTCATCAAGTCTGAACATATATATCATCTGGGCCACCTGTGCTACCTATATGGTTATATAATTAATGGATGAGTGGCCAACTCAGTGTAAATTCCCCTCAAGATTACACACTGCCGCATTAGATAAGCATAGTTATAAAACCAAGCATACGAAATAATACATGATGTAGGTCTTATTAGATGCATGGGTGCGTGAATGTAATCATCACCCCGGGGATGCTCATCGATACGGACAGTGGGCTCGTCACCCATGCAATCATCGACTCGGGAAAGACATCCAGATAGTCTGTGCCCCTGGAAAAACATTCAGTCAGGCAAATACATACATTACGTAAGATAGCAATAGATGTTGGTTTGTGCCATGTATGCACGATTAGCCAACCCATTATTAGTTCAATTACAACCAGCCATTTTAGATAAGCTTAAAGGTCACTACGGGGGCTTGTCACCAGCATAGGTCGACAACTCGGGCATAGGTCGCATACCACCATCCCCAACTCATGAGGCTACTATCTTAGGATGTATAATGGAAACCCGTCGACTAGTGACCATTTATATTACAATATATGGGGCTTACCATCGCATGGTTGCATAGTAGAAAACGTCGAACCCATATAGGGAAAATACCAAAACAAAGCCGTGTAAGACCAATATAAAAACAAACAACATAGGGCAAATATTAAAATAAGCCACATAGGGCGAGTATCAAAACCATGCGATAAAGGACCATCCTTGAAAATCACTTAGACACATTAACCCTGGATGGTAGGCCCCCATCAATGATCCATGTAGACCACCACTCAATAACCACTAGATCGAAGGTCCATTACAATCACCATCAATCGAGTTACATCCCAAGTATGGGTGCACATTCATATGTGGGGGTTTCCCACTAATGTGCCGGTTTAAAATCCCAGAAGCAATCCACAAGTAATCCAATAACATAAATTAAATATATAGGTAAACATTAAGCATGTGATATAGCAATTTATTTCCAACAATTAACACATGTGGTTATAAAATGGAGATATCATTTATAAATTAAAATAAAACTATAACTTAAGCTAATTGGAAAATGGAAAGCTCAAGTGGAAGAAATCTTCACCTTATTTATCGACTCGCCTTCTAATGTCATTAGGAAGTGCACACGCCCTTAGACTTGGACCCCACCACAGATTATGAATTTATATGGTTAAATCAAGGTTCTACAAGACTATCTATAGTCTAGAGTTATACAACCTAGGGTTTGGATTACTTTTAGTGTTTTAATATAAGATTAGGGTTTCATTCTAGGGTTTAATCCTAATCTTAGATTCTAAGATTTGGATTCTAAATTATCCTTAATATTATTATCATTAATATTCTATGATAGATCGAATAATATTTATAATAGGAGTACCAATCCATTATAAATTATGGTTCTTAGGTAATATTTAAATGTACCGACATTATCTAGTATTCCTAAAACGACTAAAAAATCTCCTAAATAATGTAAGTAATAATGATAGACTCTTTACTAATAATAATAATAAGGGTTAATACTACTAGTTATATTAACAAGTATTTTACTAATCCCATAAAGAAAAGTGATAATACTTCTCAATGCTAGTACCCATGACTATCATTAATAAATCTAGTCATGATAATAGATACTAGGAGCTGCCATGAATTTTGAAGTTCTATCATTAGATCCAATCCTAACACATTATTTAGGGTTAAGGTCTTAACTTCGTATTTAGATGGCCTAAGTTTTTGGGTTTCATCCTTAAGTTTAGGTCTAGGGTAAATTTTTAGATTCAATTTCTAATGGATGTAACAATGGTATTAATAACGTTACTAATAGTAATACAAAAATGGCCAATGATGTACAATTGATCATAAATGCTAATAATACTAATAATTTCGCAATGATCATTAACATACTTAATATTAGCTGACGGGGCACTAATAGTTATTATAATGAAGTAAATAGAATGCACTGATCATCAATGATAATTTTTAAGGTTGACAAAATAAAACTCTATTATTTAATAATGATAATTTTTATATGTAATGGCTAATATTAATATAGATAATCTACTAATGGCCATACATATATAATATTAATCAATCCTAATAATGATTGTAATGGTAACAATAATATTTATAATTGAAATAATTTCAATATAGAGAGAAATTGTTGGCTCACCTAGGTCGACTTAGTTGAGTCAACTCGACTCACCATTGCTTGCCTCTCACTTCTTTCTCTTCTTCTCCTTTTTCCCTCTCTTTTCTTCTCATTTTATTGCTTTCTTCATGTTGGAAATCCAACAATGTATGGACTAGGCCCAAACCCAACTTGACTGGGTCAAACTCGGATTTAGCCGAGTTGACTCAGCAGCAACCCTGTCTCAACCTCTCCCTCTCTCTTTTGTTTCTATCTTCTTTCATTTTCTACTTTACTCAGGCCTGCACACCAACAAGTTTGCTAGGTTAAACCAGACCCAACCTGACCTAACTGAGTCAAACTCGGTTTTAGCCAAGTTGAGTTCAATGCAACTCTCCTCTCTCCTTTCCTCCTTCCTGCTACTGCTTTCTCCCTACTTTTCTTTTCTTTTTCTTCCTCTCGTCATCTTCTTTCTTTCATAAACTAGCAACCCAACCCCTAACGACCAGCAATGGGGCTAAGCTTGGCCTGACTCGGCCCAAACTCAGTTCGTTTTGAGCGGTTGCCGCTGAGTTCAGCCACACCACCGGCACTCTCTCTTCCCTTCTTCCTTCTTCCTCCGTTCATTTCTTTCTCTTCCTCCCCTGGCGTGACGAACATGATTGTTGGGCCCAAAAACATCCATAAGTACTCGCGCCAGCGACTCAGACTAGGCAGCAAGTCGTGGTGTAGGACGATGGCAGCAGTCTGCACTCCTACTCCTTGTTTTCTTCTTCTTCCTTTTCTCATTTTCTCTTTATGCTTCTCTATCTATCTTTCTTCTAGCTGGCAACGTCCAGCGATAGACGTCCGGCTCCGACAGACCCGGTCCGATCGCACCCCCCTATTCACTCTCTCTCTCTCTCTATTTTTCTCAAATGCGGCAGGCATTTCGAGTGCGGCCGCAGAAATAGGGAGAAGGGATGTTATCCCTCCCCTTTTGTAGGGATTCCAATGCCTCAAGGGTTATTGGATGTGAATGGGAGGCTAAAATTCAATCCTGGTTTCTAGTTTCCTGGAAAACAGCCAGCGGGAAGGGGGTTTTGGGCATCGGTTTTACACAGAGGATCCTAGCTCACGTGAACGAAGAATGAGTGGTTGAGATTGCTCCATTGGGACGGTCGAGATGAGCCCTTGCTGGCTCATGTGGATAGCCAAGCTGGCGCATGGAAAACAGTTCCTTTTTCAAAAACTTGGTTTTCAATAGTCCATTTGTAACTGGATTTGTGGCCACACACGTGTACATCTCCGTGTGAAATGGCCAGGGTTTTGGTTAGCCTTTAGTCGTGCACACGATGGATGGTTCTGATCGCCCAAGTGGGTCTTGATGGTGGGCCACCAATCAACACACAGATGGTGTCCGTTTCAAATGAAATCGAGCGGGAGAGAGAGGGAATGCCTCTCTGTTTATGGAAACTGTGGGTCAGCGCTGGTCAAACCAGCTGCCCAGTTACGTGCACTTTGTGCACAATGCATTTAGTGCACTCGCACTTCGTGTGGGGGCCCACCGTGATGTGTGTGACTAATCCATACCGTCCATTCATCTTGGGAAGCCTTGTAAGGGACTTTAGACAAAGATTTAGGTGGGCCCAAGGCTTAGGTGGACCATACTAGTTGAATTACGTCTTTTATCATAGAATGTGTCAACCCAATGGTCGGATTAATTCCATTTTGACCATCAATGGTCAAAATGTCCTAAGGGATTACTTTTGTGTCTAAGCACACCATCATGTGCTACTATTCAAATAATATGTTAATTTTAATATTAATATACTATCATATACATGCTATGGATCACATGTTAATTAGTCTATAATTCATAATATATAATATTATATTATACATATGAATGAATTTAAGACTGTACAATATATATTTAATTAAAATCACATTTATATTCCATAATATTGTTAAATAATATAAAATCTTATTAAAATATCTAATAAATCTTGTACACATTTTATAGAAGATTTTCATTACCAGATCAGTATTTATAGTTTAATTATACATTGTAAAATTATTACTCATTTTAATAATATTTTATATACGTTAGTTATATACATATCACTCTACTACAACACATTTTCATACATTATTTATACGATACACAAATGATCAAATACATCCATAATTCCTTTGATCTATGCTTGTGTAAAACTTATAATATAACAATTATATATATATACTTATTAAATATTACTGGGTGGTTTGATTCTTCTATCAAAGTGACTAAAGTCCTAACAATGGGTTGTGCTAATGATGTGATGGTCCGTCTCAAAAAACAACGGATGGATAGATTGATATATGGATGGGAACCGTTCTTCAACGGTCGAATTTTGACTGGAATGCATGTGGATGTTCGCTCGATCTAGGTTTGTACTTATACTAAATAGGGTTACTTGGTAGCACCTGAGTACTGAAAGTACGGGGTGTTACATCGCAGGTCACCGGAATTCGACCGGTAGGACCGCGGGACCCGACGGAGCAAAATGGATACTATGGTTAAGGGTTTTACAGTGGCGACCCCAAATACTGCTTCAGCCATTGAAAGGCTTGCTCGTAGTCCAAGGTCCAATCCGCCTTCTCGTGACCCTTCAACTACTAGAAGAAGGGAAGACACTTATCGGTGGCTCTGGATATGAATCGGCTGAGTGCAGTGACTCTTCTAGTGAGGCACTGGATTTCCTTTATCGTCTGAGGCGAGCTCATATCGAGCAAGGCCCTAATCTTGTCGGGATTTGCTTCAATACCTCTCTGACTAACTTGGAAGTAAGAAATTTACCTGGCCCCACACTAAAAGCACACTTGGCTGGGTTCAGTTTCATTCGATACTCCCACAGAATTGAGAAAGTCTCTCCGAGGTCTGAGATGTGATTCAATGCTTTAACGCTCTTCACGAGCATGTCATCGACGTAGACTTCCATTGTCCGACCGATCTGTTGGGCGAACATATGGTTTACCAGCCTTTGATATGTCGCACCAGTGTTCTTCAGGCCAAAGGGTATGACCCGGTAACAATAGAGCCCCTTGTCGGTGACAAAGCTTGTCTTCTATCTATCCAGAGGATACATTGCTATCTGATCATAGCCAGAGTATGCGTCCATGAAAGTGAGGAGCTCGTGCTCGGTTATATTGTTTACCAATTGGTCGATAAGAGGTAGGGGAAGCTGTCCTTGGGGCATGCTTTGTTCAGGTCTGAGTAATCTACACAGACCTGCCATTTCCCATTAGCCTTCTTTACAAGTACTACATTCATGATCCAATCTGGGTAATGGATTTCTTCGATGAAGCTAGCGTCGAGGAGTTAAAAAACCTCATCAGTAATTTTCGGGGACCTCTCAGGCTCAAAAGCTCTCCTTTTCTTCTTTATTGGCTTATGCTTTAGGTCCACATTTAGCTTGTGAACCATGACCTCTAGAGAGATGTCTGGCATGTCCCGGTGGGACCATGCGAAGACATCTTTGTACTGTCGTAGGAAAATCAGCATCTAGTCTCGCTACTCGGCACTCAACGATGAGCCGAGTTGAACTGTTCTGCTCAGGTCTGCATCATCGAGTGGTACGGTCACGAGATCCTCAGTGGGGGAGCCCTCCGTAGAGGTGTCTCCCCTGGGGTAATGCATACCTATTGTGAGGGCCTGCTTCACTGAACCCTTTCTGATTGCTATTGAATAGCACCTTCGAGCTTCTCGCTGATCTCCTCGAACATTGCTGACACCTCTGTCGGCAGGAAACTTAATCATCAAGGGGTAAGTGGACACAACTGCCCTCATGGCGTTATGAGACGGTCACCCTATGATAACATTGTAAGTTGACGGTACATTTATCACTAAGAAGTCTACTAACAGAGTGTCACTCCCCAGACTCGGTAACCGAACTCATAAGGAACCCGATAGCCAGTTATGACCACAGTAGCCTCTGTAGTACCCCATTCTCGGCTCCTAAGGTAGGTTCTGATCCTAGGATCCCACAAGGACGATTTTCATAACCGAATAACTAGTTCCAATACGAGCATACCCAAGATCACAACAAGTAACATCTCGAGAATAACATAGGGACACATTACAAAATCTACTATAAATTTAAACTTTTACAAGTTATAAAAGGTCCAAAAGGACATACATAAGTTAAAAGAAAGAGGGATGGGAAAAGTCTACAACTCTGGAGTTCTCAGCTCAACTCTAATCTAAGCTTTGCCGCTACGTCACCTGCCTAGGATCTCCTGCACGCATCAATTATACATAAGCTTATAGAAAGCTTAGAGGGTGGTGGAAGTGTGTGACAATAGTGTGCAGAAGAATAATAGGAACTACAGGAAGGGAAACATGATCAATGACAATTTCACTAGCCTTGCCGAGGCTTATCATGAATACAATGCAATGAGTACTGGGCGTCATTACAAGGCGATGCATAAAGGGGCTTATAGAGCCAACGCGAATGCAAATACGAAGTGATGCTAGTGCTCATATCTAAATTCACATATCAAGTACATTTCTAATCATAAGAAAATCACCGGGGTCTAGTACACTGCTGAATGACTGTCGCTCTACAGACCCGCACAGTTAAACCAATGTAAGAGACCTCACTACCCGCCTGTCGGCAGCCAATCACCAGCTTGGCCTAATGGTAGCGGACCCATTTACAAGCTGGTCAGACTTAGCCTAGCCATTGCTAGCGGACCCATTTACAAGCTGGTCAGACTTAACCTAGCCATTGCCCTCTTTCTCTCAGGTAGGTAAGGCCACACCCCTACCCAACCGACTACACGACAGTGGGAGTCACGACCTAACGGTATGAGGCCCTCATACACTCATAGTTTTCACTCGGTCACGGCGTTGGGGCAGATCCTTGGTATCATGGAAGTTTTGAGAATTTCACCCATGGGCATCCTATGCATCTGATATGCTCAAGTAACATTTTTGGTGTCCACACATACGACCATCCATGAATGTCCCTGTGGAGGCAAGGCCCTGATGAAGCAAGGGCGGTATCATCATGAAATGTGATGCCAATGCATGAGTCACACATACAGATCATACACTAGCTTTAGGTACTCAATGTACACAAGGGAGAAACTTCATCCCTCTATTACCACACGCAATGCAATCCATTCACGCAGATGATGCATATGGGTCATAATGGTGTAAGTGCGCTACTCGGCAATATCAACGTGGAACGTACTCCTCCTTCCCAAGGAGGGGCAAGGTCTAGATACATAGATATGTACTCTAAGGAAAAACTCCTCTAGTGGGGGCCCAATATTTGGGATAGCCTACGAGCTAAGAGGGTCATAAAGGCCCAAGGAAGAAGCAGTCCTAATAAGGTCCAAGGAAGCCCTGCAACCACCTGTAAGGGCCCTATGGGCCTACCTTAAGGCCACTAAGGAGGGCATCCAACCTCAATTGGGTCCCAAAAGGTAGCCTGCTAACTACACACATGTAAGGCAAGGTCCAAGGCCTAGGCAATCTATGACCTAGTGGGCTATACTTAAGGCCTAACACTTAGGTAACATGGTGGACCCTCAAGCAAGGTTTGGGCCCAACCAAAAAAAAAAAGATCATGAGTCCACTCATTGTGGTGGGCCTAATGGGCAGCCCATTATTCCAACCACATGGGCAATTCGTTTGTTTTAAAATAAGTGAGTTGGGCCTCGCTTGTTAGCCCAAGTATGGAGTTAATTTAATGGGCAACCAAAGGCCCTACTACTTAAGTATTTTGGCCTATAAAACCCATCACAATAGTATGTTAAACATAGGCCCAGAGGTCAGGGGCCTATCAAGAAGGTTCTAGGACAATGGTCCTAGGAAACACAACAAATAACTATGAATATTATTGCAATAAAAACCCATTTAAAGTGGGCCTTAAGAGTGCACTAATTAAGCCCATAAAAAATCTAATCAAAATAGGGCAAGATATGTGTAATAATGTCCCCAAATCTGGTGGGCCATGCTGCCCCAAAACATACATTTGTGGGTAGCACCCTTGGGCCTAATGCTGAAATTCCAGCCCACCCACTATCTGGGCTTGCTGGAAATTCAATAAAAATTTATTTACACAATTATTTTAATCTCTAGTGGCCCATACAATTCACAAAGGGTCTTAATATATGGAGTAAATAAAATATATAAATCAGGTGGGCCATGTTGCTAGACTGGACGTCCAGCAGCAGCCCAATGGGCTGGGCGTCCCATGGTGGGCGATCCAAGGGGCTGGGACGTCCCACCCCTTAAGCACATCAAGTGGGTACCACATGTGGACATTTCACAAGGGAGATGGGCCACACATATGAGGTCTACAATGGATAGGATGGTGTGGATAAAACACTCATCATAGTGGGCCTTATGAGGGTGGATGGTCAGCCCATGGCTGGACGCCAACCCTGCTGAAACGTCTAGCTATAGGCTACTATTCCAGCAGCCATACTCCATTTTTCTGAGGTGGAATTAGTGGCCCACACCCCCAAGATGGGTCCCAACATGAAGGGCCAGAAGATGGGCCAAAAGGGAGGCCATAAGCTCAAGCAAATCATGGAAAAACTTCATGGACAACAAAGTTGGGAATTAAAAATTCTGCTGTACATATGTTCCTGTCCATGCAATGTGCACTCTAAAAAGTGGGCCCAAGCTTCACTTAGGAGGGAGGGATGAGTGTTTAATATTTTTTCCATAAAATACAGTAAGGTGGGGTCCATAAAAGTGGCCCACCCCTCAAAAAATCAAGCTAGAAAATGTGTTTTCCCCTCATTCCATAGGGCTGAATGGTCCAACAAGGTGGACCGCCCACCCCCTTTGGGCCTCATTTTTGGGTATTGTTGCATGGACAATCTGAGGTATGATCCATCACACTTCAAGGTGGGGTTTACACCTTCAAAATACACCCCACAACGTGAAGGAAAATAGTGAAAACTATATCAAATCCATGCCAAACATCAACCATAACAGTCTAAGCAAACAGTCCAGATTTTTGGACAGCTATATATGGCTGGACATATCAGCCTATATCTAGATATATACAACAAATAAAAGGATGTGAGGCCTTCCTTAGTAGGCCCCACACATGTCCAGATCAAGAACTAAGGTCAGGACACTTGCATGCATTGATTAAAGTATCCAAAATCATGGAATAAGGGTGGTAGGGGCGTCCCACCCTTGCTGGATTTTTTGGACGTCCCAGGCCCACCAAGTGGGCCACACACATCATCATCCACAAAAAAGGTAAAAGAGAAGAAGAAATGCAATCCGGCCATGGGGATAAGGTCCCACCACTAATGGCCCTCCTAAGAATCAATCATACCCATACAACTACATTGATTGTACATGCAATATGAAACTAATGCATGCATGATCCATAACTATAATGGATGGTTGGGATGCCATCCCAACATGATATTTAAGGTCTAGATGACCTTGGAATGGAGTAGATCATGAGATACATCATGATGGGATCTATGGAGAATGGCCCCATCATGGATCATGACATGCATGTAGGATGGGCCAAAGGGCCTCATCTATGGGATCAAATGGGATCCCTACCATGGATTAGTGGGTCCCATATGATCCATTAATGAAGAAAAAAATATTAAAGGATAGAAAAGAAATCAGAAATTAATAATCACCCACATGCAAAGCAAGCCTTCAAACTTCCACACTATGAAGACCTTGGACCAATGGAGAGGTTTTAAAGGTTGAGATTTATTTTTAATGGTGGGATTGGAAGGATTTTGGGGTTTTGAGGGCTAGAGAGATGGGAAATTTTAGGACGTTAGGGAGAAAGGTTGCTAGCAATGGAGAGAAATGAGAAGGAGGGAGAGAGAGAGAGAGAGAGAGAGAGAGAGAGAGAGAGAGAGAGAGAGAGAGAGAGAGAGAGAGAGATCATGATTGTTTGGTAAGAAAGGCCATCATTGCCTATGGGAGGAGAAAACAATGTTTAGCATAGGGTAGGCTTCTTGGTGGTGTGTGGGGTTGGGTGGTGTTAGTTATGGAACTTTTGTGTGGTGTGTGTAGTGTGCTTTGGGACTTGTGCTAAGGGTGGTGGTCCACATACATTCTACCTAAGTGGGCCACATGATTAAGGGTCATACAATGAAATGTTCATAACTTTTGATCCATATATCGGATGGACACACAAGACACATCGTTGGAACCACAACGATGATGTGAATAAGATGGCATAGGTCTCGGGTCGGTCCGAGTCGGGTCTACGTGACTGGACTCCAGGATGACCGTAAACACTATTCGAGGGTTGCGTGTCGTCGGGATTCGACCGGTAGGACCGCGGGACCAAGATAAATGAAATGCATACCTACACGCACATGCACATACAGGAACTTAGGTCAGGTCTTATATAGAGTGACCTGATTCTGCCCTTCTCTTGCTGTGACCGAGAAAGAAATTGCACTATCCGAGATCACCTTATCACATGTGAATCCGTGTAACGGAGTCTTCACATGTCGAAGGCATGACCTATCTATCCCCATTTTATCGAACGCCTCTGAGTACAATATGTCGATTGAGCTTCCAGTGTCGACTAAGATGCGATACACCTTGTGATTGGCTATTGTCATCATGACTACCAAGGTATCATCATGGGGATGCTGAATACCCCATGCGTCGTCCTCTGTTAATGTAAGGTTGTGTTCAATACCCCAAGTGTAGAGTCGCGATGTAATAATAATCTCGGTAAGACCGAGGTCGAATCCACAGGGACTGAACCTTCTACGTATTCTGAAAGTAACTAGAACTAGAACTAGAAGAAGATGTAATCTAAATCAAAAGTATTTAAGAGAATAATTGTAAATTATGTAACTAAAACTTATAAAATTCAAAGGTGGGAAACTAGGGTTTCCAAGGATCCACTTGTAGAGATCAGGGAGATCTATGCTTGATTCACGAACACAACTGGAATCAGAGTCCTATCTTCATCCAATTGGAATATATTTGATTAAAAACCAATTCTGAACTTCCTTTGATCTAGTTTTCAAGAGATGAGAGGTATGAGAACTAGAATTGATTCCATCACAAGACCACGCCCATGAGACAAAAAAACAACATAATTTACCAATCCACAAACACTCTGAGATAATTATGAAGATTAGAAGGATTTCATCACAAAACCATGTCTAAGGGGCGATGGTGAACAATAGGTTCCCTAATTTTATAATTACAATAATGCAAAGAACATGCTCAAAGCTATCATAGATCCATTGTAATTTAAGTCACAATAAACTATGAAAAACTAAAAGCATTCCTTATAATCGAACTAGAAGCAAAGATAGTTCCACTTAAACATCAATCAAAACCATAGAAAGCATCCCATCACGCTACATGCTTCACCTCTTATCCCTAGCTAAGAGGTTTAGCCGATCATAGACATGATCAAACTAAAATCTCTTAAGGAAATTAAAGGAGAAATGAAAAACTAAAGAAGAAGAAGGAGAACACTTAGCCGATCGTCCACGCTTCTTCCTCTCCCTCTCTCTCTCTCTCTCTCTCTCTCTCTCTCTCTCGCTCCTTGCTTCTCCACGTCTCAAGATGGCTCTCTCTCTTTCTCTCTCCCTTTTATAAAGGCCGGAAGTTGACTAGGGTGGTGTGAAGTCGGTAGGAACGTGCGCAAGCTCTTTACACAGTAACAGCTGCGAGAAACGTACCGAGTCACGTTTGGATTAAGTTTGGGACGGCTGACTGTCCCAAAACCTGATTCTAGCTCCATGGTTGGGGTCGTGGCCACCCTCTGGACACATTAGAGTGTCCGGATCAGAAATCCAACCTTGTCCACGTTCATATAGTGGCCTACGGAGGGCCGGACGTGTTTTGCACACGTACCTGTGCTGGAATGATCGGTGGGCCCCAAAGTGATGTTTTTGAAGAAATTTACCCCGTCCATTAGATTCGTAGTGAAATTTTAGTTAGGAATAGATGATTTTGCTTAAGTCTGGTGCGGTCCAAGGGATCAAATCTTCCTATCTTTCATCCTGCGTTTGACGGTGATCTTTGTGCGATTGCTTGTATGGATGCAAAAGGACTCCATGGCTATGGTTGGCCCCACCT
The DNA here is from genome assembly GCA_030180095.1 of Magnolia changhungtana. Taxonomy (NCBI): domain Eukaryota; kingdom Viridiplantae; phylum Streptophyta; class Magnoliopsida; order Magnoliales; family Magnoliaceae; genus Magnolia; species Magnolia changhungtana. The sequence continues at coordinate 1,042,803 of JASAUF010000646.1, forward strand.
CCTAGTTCGAATGGGCAGTTCAGATTGTCCATCAGGACGATGGTGGTGGCCCACTACTTCTCACAGTGAACTCACGTTCGTTTCTGCATAAAAGGAACACTGGGAGTCAGGTCAGTGCACACTGACCAACTCTTATGATTTGGTGCACCTCCAATGCATGTGTGCTAGGCACATGCACACCATGTAAAGTGGGTCCCACCTTGATGTTTTGAGAAATCCATTTCATCCATCCACTTTCTCATCTAATTTAAGTGGTTGAGACCAAAATTAAAGTATATCCCAATATCAGGTGGGCCCCAAATCAGTGATTTAGTGGCTGATCTGCCCGTTGGATTACTTTCACGAAGATCCAATGGCTGAAATTTTACGTGTACAGTTACTTTACGATCCTCAGGCTAGATATAAAGTTTCGAGTTAAACGGATGGTGAGAACCTTGTGATCTTGCATTTAGGTAAATTTCCAGGCCTCTTTATCTTCAATCACTGGGTGTTTTCTCGGATATTTGGCATGTAAATTCTTAAATCTTTGTCCCTTAAGATCCGTCCATTGCCTTGGTGATTCTTGAGCATTAAATCCATGCATTTAGTATCCTTTTTCAATCCAAGCTCTTGAATTCACCTTGCAACAAAAACATGATTAAAATAGAACGTTAAACATTATCATGTTCATAAAATCAGGTAATAACTGGGGTTTAATATGCAATTTTAACCCTTAACACAATCCCCGACCAGCATTTTTCTAGTCCTGAGTAAAGTATGCAAAAAATATTTTAAGAATTACGGGACAATTGCTATAAACCCAAGTGATTTTTGAAAAAACAAACTAGATACTAGAATTCTAAGATGCATTAATGTTGAGCATTAGTTTCTTCTAAACTCAAGCGCACGGTAAACTTCATAGTCAAGTTCAAAGTATTAATTGATCAATTAGAACAATTTTAAATATTAAGTTCTATAGGTGTATAATGCAACCTTGACTTATCACAATTAAAAGTCCAATTGTCAATTTTCATGATAACATTGATAATCAAAAGGAGCATTCCGAATAACCAAACCTAAACCAAAACTTGCCATACAGTTCAGACTTTTTATTATTCCAGCTCTTGATTTTTCCATCGATGGCTTCACGCTGTGTCAACCTTTCTAAAGATCTTTAATAGGTAGCCATTTTTTACGACAACTGTTTTCTACCTGGGTATTCTTTTTTTTTTTTTTAAACGTGATAAACAAATTCCCCAGGCTGGTTCCTTCCATGCTTAGTGATTACCAACATAACAATTCAATATCGAATTAAAACCTTAATGTGTAAGCTAGGTGTGATATGTGAAATCATGACTCAATCAATGTTTAAAATTTCTAATCATGGATTAACAATTCGAATTTAACTGTGAAATCTAATAGGTAACTAAATCCAAGAGTCATAAATCACCAACATTAAGTGTCTTATACTTATAAAATCAAGATGGCACTCAAAATCACTTCAAATTTACAAGAATTTCGAGAATTTAAAAAAAAAAAATATTTTCACAAATTTTGCTCAAGACCAAGAAAATACTGATTAGGTAACCTAATCTCCCATCCCCAGCCTAAAATCTACATTATCCTCAATGTAAAAGATATAAGCATGCAATGCACGTGAGACAAGGAATTGAAGGAGAAGTGATGGAAAGATAGTACCTGATGAAGGAGTTAAGAGGCTGTTTCCAAAGAGATCTCAGCGTGAAGGTGGGTCAACACAAGAGTTAAACCACAAGAAGCAACTATCCTAAAACAAATGAAAAACAAACTATCCTAACGGCATAAAGTCGACTATCCTAAAACGAAAAAAAGCAAACTACCCTAGTCCTATGAAAGCAGTAAAACTAACTATACCTCCATCAGACTAGGAGATTAATCCCGATAAACAGGATCATTCAGAGACGCAGACATGTCATCTGAATCAAATTTCTCAACAAATGGCTTTAATCGATATCCATTTACTTTAAACTCATTGCCATTGTTTGGATTTAGAATCTTGACAGCTCCATGAGGATAAACATTGATAATCGTGAAAGGACCGGTCCAAAGAGATCGAAGCTTACTTGGAAAGAGATGTAACCGAGATTATAGAATATGACTTTCTGACCTGGTGCGAATGATTTTTAAAGAATGTGTTGGTCATGAAATGCCTTCATCCTGTCCTTGTAAATTCTCGAGTTCTCGTACACATCATTCCAGATTTCTTTAAGTTCATTCAACTAAAGTTTGCGTTCCGAGCCAGCGTTGTCCAAGTTGAAATTCAGATTTTTGATCGCCCAGTAGGCTTTATGTTCTAAATCCACAGGCAAGTGGCAAGCTTTCCCATAGACAAGTCTAAAGGGAGACATTTCAATAGGGGGTTTAAATGCAATATGGTAAGCCCATAAAGCATCGGTCAATCGGATTGAACAATCCTTTCGATCAGGGTTAAATGTTTTCTTCAAAATGTGTTTAATCTCCCTATTAGAAATCTTAGCTTGCCCACTTGTTTGTGGCTGGTATGGAGTGCTCACCTTATGAGAGATGCTATATTTCTTCATTAAATTCACAAATGGCCTACTATAAAATGTGAACCCCCATCACTAATGATGACTCAAGGCGTTTCAAACCAGGAAAGAATGTTCTCTTTTAATAATTTAATGACCATTTAGTGGTCATTATTCTGGCATGGAATCGCTTCGACCTATTTAGTGACATAGTCTACTGCAAGCAAAATATATAAATGTCCAAAGGATTGGGGGAATGGACCCATAAAATCGATGCCCCAGCAATCAAATGCTTCTATGATAAGGATGGGATTCAAGGGCATTATATTTTGATGGTGTTTCGACAAAAGATAAATGCATTTGATTTGGGGGTGTTATCTTATCCAAATATAACAGAGAGTGTATGAAGAACAATCATCATATTATTAATATTAAGTTCATTTACATCCTCAAATATCCCTTGATTCTGAGATAGATTATTTAAAATACAGAACTTGATAGAGTTCGAATGTTGAATCAGATCATCTCTTTAAGAGGAATATTGTGCAGATTCAATCGTCTGATCTCTCTTTTTTGAAGCTCATATCCTTGTGTAAAAGGTGAATTGGAGATTGTGAAAACCAAGATCAACAATTTCATCAACATTTCAGCTCTTAACCTTTATTGGCTATACAACAGCCCCGTTGCATGGCCCACGCAACCGATATGGGTTGCGCGGACCCGCGCAAACCCTTGCATCACTTTTCTCTTACCTTCAGTCTTCTTTGGAGCTCTGATCTTCTTCCAAAATCTTTGATCCTCCCAAATGAGAGTGGGAGTGGGGGTATTTATAAACTTTCACACGTGTGAACCCTTGATCTCTATGCCATGGGGCCCACCTTTCATCAGATCTAACTGTCCATATAAAATAATACCTTCATCCCTTTGGGCGGCTCGCGCAATAAATAGAATCATTTGTGCGGCTCGCACAACTAATACAACACCTTCATCCTTTTTTGTGACTCGTGTAATTAATAAGATCATTCGTGCGGCGGGCGCAACCCATATGGGTTGCGCGGACCTGCGCAATCACATAAAATGACACTCTTTATTCATATTTTTCTTCTGAACTTCTGCTTTCTTGATCCTTTCCATCTTCATTCTTTTTTATGCCTTAACAGATGCCCCCTTGATCCTTTCTTTGTTCTTCTGAATCAAAGAATCAGGATCACTGACCCATTCTTCAATTCTTACAATAGTTTGCACTGCTTGCCCAACGGGCACTCGAGTACCGTACTCGGGTCATATTCTCTATAAATACTGGGAGTCTTCCTTCATTCCTCACTTTCCATATACTTCTAACGAAGCTCTGCCTTTTCGCTATCTCCCTGTGCAATCGGTTTTGTTTGCGCGACTCGCGCAACAGGATCCCTATTCGCGCAAGTTCTTTAAACGTTGTGCTACTCCGCGCAATCAATTTTTTTTGCTCGACCCGTGGAAACCTCCCTCTGGCAGAATTTCTTCAGACTTAGCTTTTTTTCAGACTTTTTCTGGAACTTGAACTTTCTCACCATGACTTTCACCAAGAGGACTTTCTGTCTTATTAAACCTTCCACCGCATAACCTTCTCATCAAGAACTGCCAAATCCCTCATCTTCCCAAGCCACTGAACCATCACCATCTCTGGCCCAACCACCACGCATACGTTTCAAAACCACCAATAAGTGTCCCGCCTATATAAAGGAGCCCATGCTTCCTACCTTCAATTTTGCTGATCAGATCGCCACACTACCCTCTCCTATTCACAGGGTGATCTCTATGGGTGAGATTGAATGACCACCAAAACAAGGCTAAGATTTTGATTGAGATGAGTGGCTAAAGACAATGACTCACTTTCCTACGATGAGTCAAAAGCTACCAACGAGAGAAGACACTCCTCCACCATCTAATTCAAAGAAAACTCACCGCAACAAAGCTGAGGAATTCCAGGAGAAGATTAGAGAGCATAATAAAAAGAAACTCTAGAACTCCTAGGAGATGGTTCAGGTGATCGAGGGTATTATGAAATTTAATAATCCTTATAAGCAAAGCATGGTAGTGATCCCGCTGAACCTTCACTGCCATTAGTCTATCCTCAGTTGTGAACTATCGAATCAAACAGACAGAGACAAACTGGCCTACACAGAATCCTAGTCATTGAGGGAACCCAGAATTCTGAAAGGTATCTTGCTATCAAAGAAGCTGAGGCAACAGATCGGCGACGTTCATCAGATGATCTTCCTCACCCCTTCTCATAATCCACACGATCCATTCTCGACTCATTTCTATGAGACGCTTCAGAGAACGTTAATCGATTTGGAGTCCGAAAGAATTCAGGACGAAAGGCCTCATGACTTCCTGCAACTATTATCCTGAATGGGTAGCAGCAATCTTGGCTAAGCATTTGAAGATCTTCATCAAGATAGATCTTTATAATGCGATAGAAGTTACATCACAACATTTCTACAAGGAGCCTTCTATTCTGAAAGGCTTCCTTAATTATTGGTGTCCCTCAACCAATTCCTTCCATCTTCCCGCGGGCGAAATGAGCATCACGCTCTGGGATCTTCATCGAATCATCGGTCTCCCAATAACAGGGAAGTTTTGATGAATTTGTACCAACAAACAAAGAACTGGCCTACATCTCTTCACCAGGCCGCATTGCTTCTATCTCAAAAATGACTGCATAACTTTTTAAAGAGATGTCCAAATTCCCAAATATTCACAAGATTTCACCCTTGCAATGGCTTGTGCATTTCAGTAGAGCCCTCTAGTAATTTCTCTCTCTTGTACCTCAATTTATACTTCTCATTATTTGTCTTTTCTTCTCTTTCCAAGTTTAGTGGCAACCATTCACGAGAATTGGTGGATTTGCATGAAAACATAAAAAGCATCCAGAGTATAGCCTTAATGAGGAGCTTGCGGCGTTTCTTGTGTATTGGCTGAGTGCTGTGATCCTGCCCAGCTCGAAATGGGCAGATGTTATTCGCCCTACGGTGTTTGTTGTCGCCGATGTAATGACTGAAGATAACAAATATTCTCTCGCCCTCCCAGTCCTATGCTCAATTTATTGGGCTCTTAGAGAGATTGCCTCACATGTTAAAAGTGCTTCTGTCGGCTCTTCCTCCACTTACACTCCATGACATTACATCACCAGCTGGCTCAGTGTATATTTTCCATAGACTTTTAAAGTTTCTGAGAAAGCTTACATCCATCCCTCCCATATTCCGCTCTGGTTTTTCCAAAAGAGAGCTATGGCGAAAAGATCGTATGATTGCGTTGTTGATACAATTTCTTCTGCTGATAACATCAACTACTTCCATTTCTTCTTATATCAGTACATGGAGGATACAGATAAAATAGATACTAGTCACTTACCTCCGGGGAGAGAGCGTTTTACCTCTCGACTGAGAGAGGGAGTAGAGTTTTAGAGGGAGCCATATTATCCGAGTGACTTTGCTCATCAATTCGGTTTTGACTAAGCCATTCTGGAAGATTGTGGGTTGGTAACCAGGCGGATGCGGAGCTACGGAACCGGTCCGTACAATTGGACAATGATATGGAAACAACTTCTAGACGGTCGAGTCAGATCCACTTTTATTATCCTGGGCAGCAATCGCATCCCTCGTGCTTCATATAGTCACATGAGATGGTGGGTTCATCAGTCATATTTAATTAATAAATGCTTACCTGTGACTGAACCTTTTTGGATTTCGCCGCCAAGACTCAAGGGCCATAAATTTGAAGAAGGAATAGGCTTCATGCTCGAGACGAGCCATGCCCCCTTTCCTAGACATCTCAGCGTCAAGATATTTGTGGACGATCCCATTCGCGAACGAAAACCCGATAACACTTTGGAAGGATGGATAGCTTATAGGGTCGTTAGGGACTTTGAAAAGGTCCTACGGGATCGTTCTGAGAGAGTGTTGAGGAAGTGATAGAAGCTTCTTCTCCTGCCCAAGCAAATGTTGTTGAACTTCAAGATCAGCCGGCCGCTTCTCCTACCCCTCGAACTACTCACCTTAACCATCTTCACCGTTGACAAGGTCTCGGACACCCTCTCAAGCCTCTCTTCCCTCTCCTCAAGAAGGGATCGTTACTCCAACTTCTTCGGTCCCAGTTAATAAAAATTTTCAGCCAGGAGGTAGCCGAGCTTCTCCCTCTGAAGGAAAGTAGGTTATGATCGAGGAAGTAGATGGAGAAGATTTAGAGGATAAAAGTTCAGCCTCTTCATCTGAAGGCACCAATTCTTTTGAGTATGAAGATGATGAAGATGATGAAAATGATGACTTCAAGGAGGGAGATGTTGACATCGATGGTGAGGAAGATGTTGTTGCAGAAGGTACTTTTATTGACGAAGAACATCTTTCGTCAACTTCTAAAGCTCTTCTTAATACCAATATTCCTGCGAAGACCCTGACAGCCATGGAGGAGGGGGAAGATGAACCTTTGGATTATGGAGAATATGGATATTCACCGAGTAAGGAATTTTTTTGCAATCTTATATATGTGTGTGTGTGTGTATTGCAATAGTTATCTCATTATTATTGTTATACTTTTTATTATTATTTTAGGTGCTCATATTGTCAATACTAAGATGGGTGATTACCCCCTGCAGATCTTCCTTCGGCTGCTCCAGTGGTCTCACCAAGGGTCTCTTTGACTCCTTTGGTAGCACCAAGGGTGGTAGCTCGGGGAATTGTCTTTCCAGTGGAGACCACTGATCTTCCAACTCCAATTACTAGGGATTCGAGCACGGAGGCTAGAGCGCCTTCCTTCGCTGATATGTTGGGAGTTAGCCCTTCTTCTGTTCAGGAAATTCCACCTCCTGTTGTCCATATTTATGCAACAAGTATGTCTATCACTTGCTTTATCAATATTTCCATATCTCTTAGCCTTATTATCAATATTCTAATTTCCTTCCTTTTTATCTTACAGGAACTCCTCCTCGCAGCGATACAACAAGCTCTGACTCTGTAGCTACTGTATCTGATATGTTATCTTTCGAAAAGGTTCTTACGCATAAATTGATTTTAATGAGAAATTTTGTATCAGCGATAGTTCACATTTTTAAAGATCCTGAGTGGTGGTTGCATCTAGATGTCGCTATTGAAATCCTGGAAAGTACTACAAAGATGACGGAGATTAATATCTCTATCCTATGTGATTCTCTTCTCAGATTCTGTGATTCAATAATTTCTTTGGCATCAGCAGAAAATGTCACCATCGCTCTTGAGATATAAGAATATGGAAAAGAGTTAGCTCTTTCCAAAGAGAAGGTTTCCCTCATCACTTCTACTATTTTTGAATTCAACCAAGAACAATTGACTTTTTAGGAATAGTTGAAGGCTTGTGCAGATAACAGAACAATTTTTCAAAGTCGTACTGCTCTCCTGAAGGAAGAAATATTGCAACTGGAGTTGAAAGATCATACAAAAGAATCAACTATGAAGGAGCTCGAAGAGAAGATGCAAATTAGTATTCAATCTGCCGACACTGAGAAGTCTAAATTAATGAAAAATGAAAAGATAATCACATCGTTGGAGAGCAAGTTAGCCAGAATTCCATATCAAGTAAAGATTATTCTTGAAGCAAAATCAAAACACCTCGCAGCTCAAGTTCAGTTAAAGGAAGATTTGTAGATATATTTGGGAGTATTGAGAGTTACAGATGAGCTATAAAGAATTTATTTTGTTTGTTTTCTTCTTTCTTTTCTTTTTTTACATGTAGTTTCTAATTTTCAGCATATATTAATGAAGACATCGTGATATTTTGAGATAATTTATCTCTTCATAAATTTCCAAATCATAATATATTTCAAGCATGCTTATTTATGTAATTGTCTAACATGATATTCAATATATTATGATTGTTAGTATGAGATTTCCTATATGATTTTTGTTTTGGTAGGTGGAACTAGATTTCAATTTAGTCAAGTAGCTACACAGTTTAAGCTCTTGAGTAGTGGAGCAACACAGTTTCTTAGACTCATGCAGGAGTCGGGTCTTATACAAACAGCCGTTGTAACTCTCAAGAGTTCATGGGACTTATCGCGGCCGGGGAGTTCACAAACCGCGATCCATCAGAGGGGCTCAATGAAACTACTGGGGTCGTGAACTCAGTGGGATTTACACATAGGGCTGGCCATAGTAACCTAGAGTTCATGGAGGGCACAGGTGTTACCTTTAGGTACCAAATCCAAGGTCACCTGTCCATCAATGAGTAGACTAAAATTCCTTTCTCATGAGTTACTACTGGAATCAAACCATGAATCTGGGGGGTATTACGCATGGTTGGCCTAGATCACACATTGTGGCCCACTTTTTCTTTGCCTGCAAGGTCGGACCCATACACGGGAGGGTATTTTCATCCTTCCCCGTGACACTATCAGAAGCTCTACAAGCAGCATTGGTCTCGTTCGTGACTGGCTGCTGGGGACTTTTAGTCACTGGCATTGTCCACTGCGCGCATGGGTATGCATATGATGTGGCCTATACGGGTTTTTTAGTGCCACTGGCTTCACACTGCTGCCCGAATAACATATATATAGCGCTGATGATGATAGGTCTTATGCATAGTTGGCCGTTGGGGGCTTCTCTAGGTTGCCTTATATGATAAGTTATCATCGATGTCGTCAACTTTATATGTGGTCGGCTATATAGTTTATTCCGTTGCAAAAAATGGTGAGTCAATAATTGATATTTCGCCACTACTGATAATGTTATGAGAATATTCATATTATGTTTAAAATAGTGTATCAGCTTAGCAATGATAGAAATTTTGATAAAATGAGTTTGTATAAGCGATTGATGAGGACAACCATAGTTGCTAATTTTGGCGATAATCATCGGCACTTGGCAAATTTGACAAAAATCATCGGTGTGTGGCAATACTTGACGAAATTCGTCAACGTTTCATGAATTCGATGACGACAAATGCTTGATAGCAATTATCAATTCTTTACAGCAATCATTAATGCTTGACAACAACCATCAATGCTTGACAGTAATTATTAACGTGCTCAATCTTGATATGCCTGATATGCTCTTTGCTTGAAAATTTGTGCCTTTTATTCATTTTCATGAAGGAGAGTACATGACTTTATCTTTTGCCTTCCTTTCATCCTTCCACTTGTCTTGCCCCCTTTTGATTAGTAAGCATTATTCTGATAATCTTCATAATTAAAATCATAATGTCGCGACCTTCAACAAATATACTGACGCTACATCACTTCATATTGATCGACCGAGATTAGCGTTGCCCCCATTCTTGCAATAATCTGGCCTGTGTACTCTTATTTCTTCTTTTATTTTATACACTTTCCTTATAACAATTTTACCTTTATCAATAATCTTCTATAATTTATTCTTCAAGCTAAAACAATTTTCCATTCGATGTCTGAGGAAACGATGGTAATAACAATAATCGCCTTCACTTATTTTCTTCATTTCCTTTGGACGTTTCGGCCATGACAATTTAATCTTTTCGGCTGCTAGCAATTTGTTCAGCATAGGAAGTATATCATCTTCCTCAAATGAATACTTCCTACAACCCTTAGGCATGCAAATTCTTTCTTCATTTTCTTGCCTGTATGTTCATTCATGTTTCTCGCATCTGAACCTCCTTGCTTATTTTGTCGATTCAGTTGGATTTCTCCTGAGATTCGGAACCAACTGGCCTATATAAAAGTCAGACACTTTTGTAATAATTCTTTCTAAGCTACAAGCCTCTTTAATCAGATCTTGAAATGTCTGTATATTTGAATCCACAAGACTTAACACAATACTCTGCCTTATGCATTCCAAGCATAACTTAACTTGTTCTTTTTCTTCTTTCACCAATCGCAAATGTGATGCCCCCAGGATTCTCCATCGATTAATGAATTCTCCAACCGGTTCATCCTCTCTCTGGCGAATAGAAGCTAAACCATGACATACTTCTTTAGAGGATGATTCAACAAATTGTGAATCATAAGAAGAATTTCTGAGCGAATCCATTGTTGCCGACCATTCTCTTGTCGCAACAGCCTTCCCTTTATCTTTTTCAATCTTCCGTGGATCTCCTGTAAATGTGGCATTCATAGTTACTTTCTTATCTCGTTTCTCATCCTCTTTCATTACTATCTCACCTTGCTTTATCATTCTCTGAACATATCTTTTAACGTAAAACAATTTTCTGTCGAATGTCCAACATAATGATGATAACAACAATAGCTCTTATCTTTAGTCATTTCAACTTCCTCTGGGCACCTGGGTGAGTTAACTGAATAGTTCCAGCCGCCAATAGTTGTTCCATCATTGGTATGATATCTTCTTTTTCAAAATCATACTCTTTATGATAGTCATTTGATCGGGTTCGCTTATCATTTACTCGATCTTTATACTGATCTGAATCTTCTCTCTTTCTTGCTTCTCGCTTATTATAAAAAGTATTTTTCTTTCTTTCTCAAACAATGGTATTTACCAGCAATTTATTCGATCCTCTCCTATCTGTTCTGATCTGAAATGCTGACATTTTCTTGGCCATTAGTTCCAATGTATTTGCTTTTGTCGCTAATTCTTGGAAAGTTTTTATACTAGCACTCGTGAGCCCGAAGTCAATTCCCGGCTCCATAGAATTCAAACACATGTTCACTTGATCCTTCTCTTTTGGCAACTATCTGCATAAAGCCCCCAAAGTTTTCCACCTATCAATGAATTTCTCCACAGGTTCGTTTTCTCTTTGCCTGACAGAAGCCAATTCTACAACACTGACATCGTGCTCTGATGAGAAGAAGTTTAATTGAATGCGTCCTACATCTGTTCCCAGGTCCGCATCGATCTTGCTGCTAGGCTGAAGTACCATCTAAATGCTTTACCAGTCAAAGAAGACCCAAACAGCCGAAGGCAATATAGCGGTACTGTAGAAAAATTCCCCATGCTTGTGATAAAGTGCATGAGATGTTCCTCTGACGATCCGTCTCCATTGAACTTTTGAAAATTAGGATTTTTAAAATTGACTAGAAAGGAAATATCCTAACCGCCTGTCTTATCTCCTCCTGGGTTATTGCTTTTGCTGCATGAGCAGACCCAAGTGACCCCACTCTTGGTGGCTGAGAACCTTCTGGCTACTATTCTTGGTCATTCATGGCAGCCATCCCTAGATGGGTTACAATCTGAGCCACATTATGTGCTAAAGTGGCTAAAGCTTCTCGAAGACTTTTACATTCTTCTATGAGATTTCTTTATGCTTCGGCCATTTTGGCAATGCGGTCTTCGGTTGTCGGTTGTGACCCTTGATTAGTTCTTTCCATGTATATAGTAACTTCAACATTGTCTGAGGAGACAATTGTAGGAGTAGAATCTCCAAACATGATAGGACTCATTGGGAGAGGGGTGTCATTCAAACTTTCTATACTTTTTTGAAATTCAACCGATTGAGGTGTTCTTTGTGGGGTGTATTTTGAGATGAAGTGGAAACTGAATCATACATCAGGGATTTACCCGTTTCTTTCCTTATCAATTGAGTTTTCACGATAGACAATGCTGAGAAATCTTGGGCTGTCAAAGAGGGAAGAGATCTCCCTGGGTACAGAGCCGGAGGAGCGAGTTCGGGGTTGTTTCTTGCCGTATTTCGTGTTATTGGTCCCCTAGCTTTCCTTGACAATGCATTCACTCTGGTGGTTGCTGTGTTCTGAACTCTTGTTCTTCGGGGCATGACAACGACCCAGTCTTGATCACTTTCTGGCACTATGGGCGAAGCAGATATAACTTCGTCCATCACCGGAGATTTATTATCCTTACTTACCAGAAATTGAACCTTATGATCTGATGATTGGTCCGCCGCATATTCCACTGTGAACCCAATCGCGGTGAACTTGAAATTCACTTTCTTCATTGAGTTTGCCATTGATTATAACTTGTAATAATACCTTCAATCAAAATATAAAATTACAAGTAGTATCCGAGTAATAAAGTATTCTATCTTAGAGATGAAGGGGAGGATGTTCCGTTGAGATTCACTATTTTGGCATCGGAAAGATGCCAAACTACAACGAAAGTTCCTGTTACTCTTTCAATGTTAATATTAAATAAGATAAAAATTCCCAGTAAAGTCGTCATTTTGTTTTGACAAGAAACAATTGCATTTGATTTGGGGGTGTTATCTTATTCAAATATAATAGAGAGAGTGTATGAAGAACAATCATCGTATTATTAATATTGAGTTCATTTACATCCTCAAATATCCCTTGATTTTGATATAGATTATTTAAAATACAAAAATTGACAAAGTTCGAATGTTGAATCTAAATATGAAAATTGGCAACATTTCGATTGGTGATTTGATCATCTCTTTAAGAGGAATATTGTGTGGATTCGATTGTTTGATCTCTCTTTCTGAAGCTCATATCCTTGTGCAAAAGGTGAACTGGAGATTGTGAAAACCAAGATCAACAATTTCGGTAGCATTTCAGCACTTAATCTTTACTGGCTGTACAACAGCCCTGTTGCGCGGCCTGCGCAATCGATATGGTTTGCACGGACCCGCGCAAACCCTTGCGTCCATCTTTTCCTACCTTCAGTCTTCTTTGGAGCTCTGATCTTCTTTCAAAATCTTCAATCCTCCCAAATGAGAGGGGGAGTGGGGTATATATAGACTTTCACACGTGCAAACCCTTGATCCCTGTGCCATGGGGCACACCTTTCATCAGATCTAACCGTCCATACAAAACGACACCTTCATTCCTTTACGCGGCTCATGCAATAAATAGAATCATTTGCGTGGCTCACGTAACCAATATGGGTTGTGCGGACCTGCACAATCGCATAAAATGACACTCTTTGTTCACATTTTTCTTCTGAACTTCTGCTTTCTTAATCCTTTCCATCTTCATTCTTTTTTATGCCTTAACAGACAGGACAATGCTCCTAATTTCTGACAACGTTCACAAGCTTTATAAAAGTCATGAGTGTCCCTGAACATAATGGGCTAGTAAAAGCCACATTACAGAATCTTGGCCGTGGTCTTTTTAACAGAAAAGTGACCACCACTGGACTATGAGTGACAAAAGGAGATGACACTTTGATGTTCATCATTTGGCACATATCTCCTTAAGATTTGGTCTGGGCAATATTTAAACAAATACGAATCATCCTAGAAGAATTTGTGTACCTCGATAAAAATTTTCTTCTTATCTTACGTAGTCCAATGTATCGGTGTAAAACCTTTTGGCAAGATAATTAGCAATATCAGTAAACTATGGTGAATGAGAGACTTTGAACAATTGTTCGTCAGAGAACATGTCATTGATATTTATCATCTCAGGGGAATTAGGGAGATCAAGGTGAGAAAGATGGTCAGCCACTACGTTCGCTACTCTCTTTCTATCTTTTATTTCCAAATCGAATTCTTGGAGTAGGAGGATCCATCTTATCAGGTGGGGCTTAGCATCATTCTTAGAAAGAAGATACTTGAGTACCGCATGATCTGTGTAAACAACGATCATAGATCCGATCAAGTAGGACTTAAATTTGTCCAAAATGAACACTACGACTAAGAGTTCCTTTTCCGTAATCGAGTAGTTCACTTGGGCAGGATTTAGAGTTCTACTAGCATAATGAATAACATAGGGCTTCTTTTCTTTTCTCTAGCCTAAAACTGCTCCAAGAGCATAGTCAGATGTGTCGCACATAAATTCAAAAGGAAGGCTCTAGTCGGGTGGCTGTATGATTGGTGCAGTGGTTAACATGCCCTTAAGCTTAATGAAAGCTTCCTGGCATTGCTCAGTCCACTTGTATGGTGCATCCTTTTGAAGTATATTACATACAGGACGAGAGAGGAGACTAAAGTCCTTTATGAATCTTCTGTAGAAGCTGGCGTGTCCTAAGAAGGATCGCACGTCTCACATGTTCTTGGGTGGAGGTAGGTTAGAGATAAGATCAATTTAGTTTTATCTAACTCAATTCCCTTGGATGAGATGATATGTCTAAGGACAATTCCCTTACGAACCATGAAATGACACTTCTCCTAATTGAGTACCAAATTCTTTTCTTCACATCTTTTCATCACACATTTAAGATTCTTTAAGCAATCGCTGAAAGATGGACCGAAGACAGAGAAGTCGTTCATGAAGACCTCTAGATATTGTCCCACCATATTTGAAAAAAATACTCATCATGCATCGCTAAAAAGTGGCAGGGGCATTACATAGTCCGAATCTCATCCTTCGGTAAGCAAAGGTGTCGTACTGACATGTAAATGTGGTCTTTTCTTTATCTTTAAGGGCTATCTCTATTTGGTTGTAGCTCGAATATCTGTAAAGGAAACAATAATATGAATGACTAGCTAGCCTTTCCAAGATTTGATCAATAAAGGTCAAAGGGAAGTGGTCCTTCCTCGTGACGGTATTCAACTTTCTGTAGTCAATGCACATTCTCTAACCAGTAGTAACTCTAGTTGGCACGAGTTCATTATCGGCATTGGCTATGACGGTGATTCCGGACTTCTTAGGAACCACTTGAATTGGACTCACCCATTGACTATTGGATATAGGGTATATGATACCCACATCCAATAGTTTAAGAACTTCGGCCTAAACCACTTCTTTCATGTTTGAATCTAGTTTACATTGTGATTGCCAAGAGGTTTTCATATTATCCTCAAGATAAATGCGGTGAGTACAAATCGAAGGGTCAATTCCCTTGAGGTTAGCAATCGTCCATCCAAGGGTTCCCTTATGCTCGATGAGAGTAGATATGAGCATACTCTCCTGTTCTTGCTCAAGGTGGGAAGAAATCACC
Organism: Magnolia changhungtana; assembly: GCA_030180095.1. Classification (NCBI taxonomy): domain Eukaryota; kingdom Viridiplantae; phylum Streptophyta; class Magnoliopsida; order Magnoliales; family Magnoliaceae; genus Magnolia; species Magnolia changhungtana. Next base: position 1,058,104 of record JASAUF010000646.1, read on the forward strand.
ACCGGGTATGTCTCATCTTGACCTAAATAGACATATTTCAAATCAGAGGGTAAAAGTTTCAGGTCAAGCTTCGGTGCCTTGAGGTTAGACGGAAGAGGCACTTCATCAGTTTGGGGCAACTCTTTAAATTGTGGCCTCCACCAGTTAACTTCAAGTACTGGCACAGTATCAAGCATGACACCCATCTCCCTAAGCATGTCATCATTAAAATCTGGGAGTGGGCCAGACACGTCTCTAAAGGATCAGAGGATAAGGTCAAAGGTATTCTATCTTTGACAAAAGAGTCAATCATGTTAATGTCGTGGAAATCATCATCATCCTCTAACCGTCTGCCTATATTAAAAAAGATATTTAACTCCAATGTCATATTTCTGAAAGACATACTCATGACTCCATTCCTTCAATTAATGATTGTGTTTGACGTGGCAATGAATGGGCGACCAAGAATGACGGGAATCTGAGTGCTCATATTACTGATGCGTTCCGTATCTAGGACGATAAAATCTACAGGGTAGTAAAATCTGTCAACCTAGACCAACACGTCCTCAATTATCCCTCTCGGTACACGAACTGAGCGATCAACAAGTTGTAATGTGGTTAAGGTGGGTTTTAATTCACTCAAACTTAACTGTTTGTATACAGAGTAGGGATCAGATTTATGCTCGCTCATAAGTCAAGAAGTGCATGCTCAATTTAGTAGTTCCCGATTACACACGGTATGGTTGGGCTACCGGGATCTTTGAATTTCTGTGGCACATCTTGCTTTAGGATGACACTCACTTTCTCAGTTAAGAAGATTTTCTTTTGAATATTTTGTCATCTTTTGGTCGTACTCAAGTCTTTCAGAAATTTGGCATATGAAGGTATCTATTTTACGGCATCAAGTAGAGGAATATTGACCTTCACTTGTTTCAACACCTCTAAAATGTCTTGAGAGTTAGAGAGAGGTTTTGGGGCAACCAACCGTTGGGGGAATAGGGCAACCGGCTTGACTTGAAGTTCCGGTTCTAATTCTTGTGGAGCAGTGCTAGGTCTATTATCATTATCCTCTTTTAGGTCCTTAGGCTTTTCAGCACTAATCGGAATAGTTTTGTCAATGGTCTTCCCACTCCTAAGAGTGGTGATAGATTTAGCTTGCTTCACCTGATTTAAAGAGCTTGGATCACTTATCTCGTATTACGGTTTAGGATTAGGGAGAGGTTTAATAGGAAGCATCTCCCTTTTTATAACTGTAGCACGTGAATCCATCTTTTGCATATATTTCGTAAGTTCTCATATTTCTTGAGTAAGCTCTTGACTTTGTGTGGAATTTTGAACCAGTTCTTCTTGAGGTTTCACTTGATTTGGAATTTAATTAAAGAAACCTTGAGGAGTAGCAGTTTGTCCATTCCTCCAACTAAAGTCTGGATGATTTCTCCAACTAGGATTGTATGTATTGGAGGTAGGTCCATTGAAAGGTCTTTGGTAATTGTTTACGGCATTGGATTGCTTATTCAACACCTCTTGAAAGGTAGGTATTGTTAGACAATTTTCAGTTGTGTGAACGTTGCAAGCACAAATACTACAAACAGTTTCTTAACCTTATCCTTCTTTAGTTCTATGGCCTCAAATTTTCTTATGAGATTAGACACTTTAGCATTGATATCATCATCCCCTTTCAAAAGGTATAATCCACCCCTCTCCTTTGATTGAGTGGGCCTAGAAGTGATGCTTGATTTTGGGTAAGTATCCCATGATTGTGCGTTTTCAGCAAGTCTATTCAAGTAGTCCCATACATCATCGACATTTTTATTCATGAATTTCCATTGCACATTGTCTCAACCAATTGGCACATGTAAGATATTAGACCATCATAGAAAAAGTGTGTAATGCGCCACATTTCAAAATCGTGTTTTGGGCATGAACTAACAAGATCCTTGAACCTTTCCCAACATTAGAAGAATGTTTCATCCTCCTTTTGGGCGAAGTTCATGATTGACTTTCTAAGGGTGTTCATTTTATCATCCTGGACTTCCCAACCTGAGGTTAAGGTTGTCTCTCTGGTTGATTGGCCAATTGATTTGTCACCATAACCTCAATTAACTTTGTGGGTCTCAACCGGTGTCTAATCCTGCGATGGATAGTTAACCCCACAATCAATCCTCCTTTAGTCAAGAGATGTCGAGTGTTGTCACGAACCCACTTGGGCATGAAACACTCACAGCCCTCAATCTCAGATTCTAATTTAAACCTAAAAAAAAAAAAGAGAAAGGAATAAAAATCTAGAAATAGAAAGAAAGAAGAGTTGGAAAGAAGTTACCAAATTAGAAGCTCCTGAGTTAAGGTCCTGCAAAACAAAACAAAACAAGTCAGTTTCTAAAAATAGAAATTCTAAAACTAGAAAGTTCCTAAAATAGAAAGCAAACTAGTTTCTAAAAAGGGAAAACTTCTAAAAACCGAAAAATAAAAAGTTTCTAAAAACTGATTAGGAAGGTTCTAAACCTAGAATTAGAAAGTATGTTAATTTCTAAAAATCAAAGAAATCCTAGAATTAGAAAGTTTCTAAAAATAAAAAATAAAACCCTAATCCTAAAAATAGAAAAAGTAGAAAAATTAGAAAGAGATTACCAATTTAGAAAGTCTATATCAAGGTCCTACAAAATAGGAAAGTTAAGTTAGTTTGTAAAAATCAAACAGAAAAACCTAAACCTAAAATTAGAAAACCTTAATCTTAATCTAATTCTAAAACTAGTCAATCTAAGAAAAATGCAACTGTCAATCCTCGGCAACGGCACCAAAAATTAGTTCACAACCCCAAGGTAGGGTCACGATGTAGTAATAATCTCGGTAAGACCGAGGTCGAATCTATAGGGACTGAACCTTATACGTATTTGTAACGTCTTGAAAAAATCCGTACAAAGACCCGAGTTCCACTTCAAGCAGAAATCACTAAGGGTTAAATTATGTAGAAATTAGATGAAAAATTAATTAAGTGTTAAACTAAATAATCAGTAGAATTAGCTTAAACCACTTTCTATACAAACTGCAAGACCCAAAACCATTAGAATCGTTAACCCAACATTACCTAGAAACCTAGGATCAGTCTCAAAACTCAGTTGCTCCCGGGAGCACATTAAAACTTCGTATCGAACCTAGACCGCGCGTCGAAAGTCCGATAAATGCGAAACTATACAGTTATGACCGCCTTACTGGGCTTGACAACCATTGCGAGAATCGAGCCCAAATAGTATCCAGAAATGTACAACTTGAGCCTTGAGCGAAGTGTGTGAGAAACGCGAATATCTTTAGAAAATGAACTCAGATTTAAGTGAATTAGACTGTTCGCTTGCAGGCCAAATTTAAGACTTCAGACCGTCAGATTCTGACCCAACTACACCCTTAGATCAGGGAAATTTTCCTGCACCCATTGGTATACTTGTGGCCCTGATCTAGTAACGATGACCGTTGAACGAAAACGGGTCCTCTACGATCGATCCACTTATCCGATCGGACCGAAACCTTAACTTGTCATAGATCTATTGTCAAGGAACTTGTTCCAGACCGTATGCGAGCAATGGACATCCAGATGAGTTCCGTTTGCCCGAAATAGACACCCTTTGGATATAACCTAAGTATACCATGGCCCTTGGGCCATTTACATCATTTCTGGGCCTATATAAGGGCCTTAACCCACCCCTCTCTCATTCCATACGAATTCTCTAACCCCAGGAGAGAGAAGAGAGAAAAGAGGAGGAAAGAGTGAGGAGAAAAGAGAGAGAGAGAGAGAGAGAGAGAGAGAGAGGAAGATGTTAATGGGATTCACTCCCACGCCTCTACATACTGAATCATCTCCCCTGTTTTGCTATACCGTTGATTCCAACTTCATTTTTGGGTAAGAAATCCTAACCCTAATCTATTTTAGGAATCCAAATAGAGAAATCGATGAAATATCTAATCTATATCAATGTTTAGGTAGCCGTTGTGCTGTAGACAAAGCGTAATGTACAAACCGAGTTTGTAACGAGCATACCAACGAAAGGTACAAACTATAAATGTTTAGGTTATGGTTTTTAAGGCTTTCAATGTCTACTAATGATTTATTTTTGACTTGATTGCTACCATATGATCTTAGTTACGATGTATTCGATAATCTATATATGTGTGTGAACTATGTGAATATATGATGCATTCCATGTGTTTGTTAAAATGTTCGAATGAATATGAAATCATGATTTGTGCTTGCCATGACTATTAACCTAGAATACATGATTTTTGTATGTATGACAACTCCTTTGTGAAAGGATTTGCTATAATATATTCTATAACTAATTTAGTTCATATATGTGGTAATGTGTAGTCTAAGTGTTTGATAAAATGTCTGAATGAGAAATTGTCCAATGAATTGTATTTATTAAGGGCGTTGAGATATGATTCTCAACTACCTTATCTAGATGTGTAATTTCCTTCATGTAGTCTTAATTTCAACTACGTGATTTATGTATAAAATGCATATGTATAATAATGTGTTCTATGTGTTTGATAAAATGTCTGAATGAGAAATTACTTGATGAATCGTATTTAATGAGGGTGTTGAGATAGGCTTCTCATCTACCTTATCAATATTGGTAGTTCCCTTCATGTAATCTAAATTGCTACTATGTGATTTATGGATGAAATGTATATGTATAATGACATGTTCAATGTGTTTGTTAAAATGCTCATATGGGATTTATATTTGGAGTAGTTGTTAAATGTTGTTTTGACTATCACATATGAATGCCTATTGTATTTCAGTATGATTGAGACTAATACGTAGTCCAGGAAATCGGTAACAGTTTCCAATCAAGTGGTTGAACTAATTTCGCCACAACGGACACGTTCGAGGAATCCAAGTTGGACGGTGATTGCTGACAGTGGTTAGGCCACACGGAGTGCTTACATGCTCTATGTCGACCAATTTAAAGTATGCTCGTACCAATCGAACTTGTCAACTAACCCGATTGGCCTATTGTGTGTTTACCATGTATGGACACTACTGTTTGAATCTAAGGTACCCCTTACCAATGTAAAACCCGTTTAACCATAGTACCACGATCCGCTAAGACTCATGAGCTGACCATGGTGGTATGGGACACCGTGGTCGAGCTGTCGGCCTACGCTGGGGTGACGAGCCTCCCCGTAGTGACCAGTGAGCAACATAAAACTCGTGAGCCGAATACGGTGGTATGAGACACTGTATTCGAGCCATCGGCCTATCTCGGCCCAGCCTGGTTGCGGTCCCACTGTGGGTTGGGGTGTACCGTTTGATTCGGATCTCCTTCGAAAATAGCGCTCTAGTTGGTAGAGCGTCGGTAGAGTCACCTCAAGTATAATCAATTAAACTCGCCTATCCACTGCCTTTATTAGGGGTGATGCCTTATAACTTGCCTATCGTATGCAATTAACTAGGATTGATGATCCTAGATGGATCATCATTTGGGTAAATGATATAAAGGGAGATACCTTAGCTTTCCAAATCTGCTGTATGAATAAGCCTAATCAAGAACTCGGCTAACACGACCATGCACTGCATTGCATGTGCCTTTGGTGTGGAAGAGCACAGTGGGAGTAACATGTGGAACCGTGAGATGGTGTCGCTGAGGGAGTACAGGTAAGGGCATGCATCATTATAGCATATCATTCCTACATTAACAAGAGTACTAAGGACATGAGTGTTGTGCTACTTTATCATTATTGCTTAACTAAATTAATAACATGTTAACCTTTGCTTTATAGTTCCACTAGATTAGTTACTCATTCCCACCTGGGATAGTGTTTTAAAACACCAACTAGACTCTATTGTAGATGTAGGTGGCGACGATGTCCACGTTGCTAATTGGGATTTCCTAGATGAGGAGGAAGAATTCTCATACGTTCAGCTATCAGACGGGTCTATGTAGACCATGTACTGATCGATGGGATTACAGGGATTATATGATTTAGTAGGACTTTCACATTTTGTATTTTGTAAATTTTGGATCAACACATGTATATATTCAGCCTAGTAACATACTCATACTCTGGGGATTGAGAAACACTTCTATACATTATATACCTATCTCAGTCTTTCGCTTGCTTAACTTAATTATCTCTGGAGTATGATATGTTGTTTTAGTATAATCCCACTCATGTTTAATGCACTAATATAGACAACATTTAAACATCATTATCTATGTTGCATAAGTGATGCGTTGGAACTCGGGAGTTGAGCTTCTGCTCGACCCCCGATTTTCAGGGCGTTATAGTATTCTGAAAGTAATTAGAACTAGAAGAAGATGTAATCTAAATCAAAGGAATTTAAGAGAATAATTGTAAATTATGTAACTAAAACTTGTAAAATTCAAAGGTGGGACACTACGGTTTCCAAGGATCCACTTGTAGAGATCAAGGAGATCTATGCTTTGATTCACGAACACAATTGGAATCAGAGTCCTATCTTTATCCAATTGGAATATATTTTATTAAAAACCAATTCTGAACTTCCTTTAATCCAGTTTTTGAGAGATGAGAGGTATGAGAACTAGAATTGATTCCATCGCAAGACCATACCCATGAGACAAAGCAAACAACAAAATTTGCCAATCACTAACACTCTGAGATAATTATGAAGATTAGAAGAATTCCATCACAAAACCATGTCCAAGGGGCAACAGTGAATAATAGGGCTCCTAATTTCATAATTACAATAATACAAAGAACATGCTCAAAGTGCAAATCCATTGTAATTTAAGTCACAACAAACCATTAAAAACTAAAAGCATTCCTTATAATCAAACTAGAAGCAAAGATAGTTCCACTTAGACATGAATCAAAACCATAGAAAGCATCTCATCACGCTACAAGCTTCACCTCTTAGCCCTAGCTAAGAGGTTTAGCCGATCATAGACATGATCAAACTAAAATCTCTTAAGGAAATTAAAGGAGAAACGAAAAACTAAAGAAGAAGAAGGACAACACTTAGCCGACCATCCACGCTTCTCTCTCTCTCTCTCTCTCTCTCTCTCTCTCTCCCTCTCGCTCTCACTCCTTGCTTCTCCACATCTTAGGATGGCTCTCTCTCTTTCTCTCTCCCTTTACGCACTGAGTCGAGGTTGGATTAAGTTTGGGATGGTTGACCATCCTAAAATCTGATTCTAGCTCCATGGTTAGAGTCGTGGCCACCTTCTAGACATAATGGACAGTTTGGATCATAGATTCGACCATGTCCATGTTCATACAGCAGCCCACGGAGGGCCAAACGTGTGTTGCACACGTACCTGTGCATGGACCTGCGCTGGAATGATCGATGGGCCCCATGGTGATATTTTCGAAGAAATCTACCCTGTCCATTAGTTTCATGGTGAAATTTCAGTCAGGAATGGATGGTTTTGCTTGAGTCTGGTGCGGCCCTAAGGATCAAATCTTCCTGCCATTCATCCTGCGTTTGACGGTGATCTTCATGCGATCACTTGCATGGATGTAGGACTCCATGGCTATGGTCGGCCCCACCTCTTGATTCGAATGAACAGTTCAGATCATCCATCGGGACGATGGTGGGGGCCTACTACATCTCACAGCAGACTCACGTTCGTTTCTGCATAAAAGGAACGCTGGGAGTCGGGGTAGCGCATGTTGATCGACTCCCATGATCCGGTGCACCTTCAGTGCACGTGTGCTATGCACACACACACACACACACACCATGTAAAGTGGGTCTCACCTTGATGTTTCCAGAAATTTATTCCATCCATCCACTTTCTCATATAATTTAAGGGGTTAAGACCAAAATTGAAGCATATACAGATATCAGGTGGGCCTCAAATCAGTGATTTAGTGGCTGATCTGTCCGTTGGCCATTTCCGCGAAGATCGAATGGCTGAAATTTTACAGTTACTTTATGATCCTCAACCCAAATATAAAGTTTCGAGTCAAACGGATGGTGAGAACCTTATGATTTTGCATTCAGGATGATTTTCAAGCCTCTTTATCTTCAATCACTGGGTTTTCTCGGATCTTTGGTGTGTGAATTCTTAAATCTTGGTCTCCTAAGATTCATCCCTTGCCTTGGTGATTCTTGAGCATTAAATCCATGCCTTTTGTATCCTTTTTCAATCCAAGCTCTTGAATTTACCTTGCAACAAAATATGATTAAAATATAACGTTAAACATTATCATGTTCATAAAATCAGGTAATAACTGGGGTCTAATATGCAATATTTGACCCTCAACAAGCTGCATGGGCTTACTCAGAGTTCCTTTCTTGGCCTGTAGGCTGATTAGATGTAGTGCTCGGGGTCGGTGCTCCGAGAATAGGCTTTACGAGCCTGGTTTGAGTCATCGCCTCCGGACAGACCGCTATAAATCATCCGGATCTCTGTACCCTCATTCGTAGCCCTGCCTGGTTGGTCATCTTTCTAGGTTTGTTTCTCTTCCTTCACATACTGAAGCTAATGACCCTTACAGATGAGGGTCTCGATTTCTTCTTTTGGGTCGATGCAATCGCTGGTGTTGTGCCCATGATCATGTTGGAAGCGGCAATACTTACATTTATCCCGCTGCTTGCCTCCGTCTCCATGCAACTCGACTAATGCAGTAATCACTTATCTCGAATATCTAACAATAAGCTCCAGAGACGTGTTGAGGTGAGTGTACGAACTGAATTTTCTTTCAGGCCTCCCGCTCAACTTTCTACTCGGGGGGCATTGTCGTCCGACCTACTTTTGTTCATTTGCGGCGGCACTTCATCCTTCCACCTATTCTTTTTAGATGAATGCTCTGACCTCTAGTTGCTCTTTCGCGAGCTAAAGAACTCTTCAACATTCATATATTTCTGTGCGTGATTGATGAGCTTACCAAGCATAGTCGGCGGGTTCTTCCCTATCGAGAAGAGGAACCTTCCTTCCTTAAGCCCGCTGATCATCGCACATAGTGCCATCTTGTCGGAGTAATCATCCACTTGCAGAGCCTCCTCGTTGAAGTGAGAGATGTAGTCTTTCAACGACTCTCCGCTCATTTGCTTGAGGGTGAGCAAGTGAGTCGATGGTTTTCGGCTCTTCTTTCCTATGATAAATTATGTCAAGAACGATCTGCTGAGCTTGGCGAATGTGTTGATTGACCTCGGCTTAAGTTGTCTATACCAATTTCTCGTGGCCCCCAGGAGAGTTATTAAGAACGCTCTGCACATCATCACCTTTGAAGCCGACTGAATTTGCATCCACGAGTGGTAGGATTCCATGTGCTCCATTGGATCCCCGAACCCTGAATACTGAGTAATGGGGGGCATTCTGAACCTTAGTGGCATTGTCGTGCCTATAATGTTACTGGTGAATGGTGGCTTGGTTTCTTCCATCATTGCTTCCACCGCAGTCTGGGTGGGAGCCTGCTGGTTCTGTTGCAGAGTCTTGATTAGTTCCGAAGCTCATCGAGCTAAGCTTCCCATGGATCTTGGTTCTCAGCAACAGTTTCTCCAGGAGCCTCGACCTCGGGTATTTTTCCCCTTCTCCTCCTTTCCAATTCATGGTGGAGGTCAATCGGGGCTAACGCTGAAGTCTCAGATACATAGGTTGGTGATTGAGTCGTTGTATTTCGAGTAGGATTCGGAGCTCGAAATGACAAGTTTTGGGATACTCCGGCTTGCGAGCTCACGAAAGCGGGCTCTTTCACCGCTTCCAATTAACACCTGCACCTAGTTCTGCAAGGCCCGATACTTGCCTCCTCAGCTTCAGGTCCGTTGAGAAGGCCCTGCCGGAGTCGATTCAGAATGAAGCAATGAGGATGAGCATGGTTGCCCGTTTGGATTAGGTTCTGTAGTTGCTACTGGGAGTGCTTTCTTCTTTCCTTTGACCATGTTTGGTAAAGCTACCAAGACTTTTTGTCATAAACTTCCCACAGAAGGCACTAAAATGTTGATGCGAAAATCTGGTTCACCCTCACCGAGCTCCGAGCACTCACGCTGAGCCCTGTAAGCCTGCATAGGAGAAGGACAAAGGAGACCCTGGCTAGAGCAGAGGACCCTCTGATGCCAAAGTTAGGCTATGAATCTGGGTCTAAGTAGTATAGCTGGGCTTAGGGTGAGAGATATTACATTCCTGTTCAAATGGATTCGTCCCCTATTTATACCTATTGATAAGGGTAATTGTGCCCGTCATTCTCGGCACGATCTCAACCATTAAGCGGGATGAACGCAGCTGGTAATGTAGTCAGTTACCCTATGATCATGCACTGGGCTTTACTCTTGTCGTGCGCTACTGGATTTGGCCCCTTAATGTTATTGCTGACTAAGCTCTCATCCGAGCCGACCTCGATGTTCAGGTCTTACTCGGCGATCCAAGCCCACAAATGAGCCGATCCCTGATGCACTTGGTAACGAGGATTGGGTCAAAGGCGATCTGGTCAGACATGTAATGGCTTCTTCTGGGTTCTAGGATGATGTGAAAGCCCTACAAAAGAACTTGGAAGCGGGTCTGTTTGGATGAACTGCTTCCATTCTGAGGCCCTGCTCGTCGATTTCCCTAAGCCGGCCTCTGTTGGGTTCTGCAATGATTTTCCCTTAACATCATCTATGGATGTATCTTTAGGTAAAGGTGCATCCTCTTCTTCTACTTTATCCTTATCTGTCTGGCTAGGTAGAAAATCCAGGTTCATCTTATGGATATTCATGTCATCAAATGGGAGGGCAGTCTTTGGTGCCTCAGTAGGTGGAATGACAACATTGCAATGAATAGCAAGGCTTGTCATGAGATAAGCAAAAGGGACCGACCCATGGCTAGGATGGATACGAAATTAGATAATTAAGTAACATATCAATGACGGAAGACAGATAGGAGTGCCAGACATGACAACATGTAGAACACGAGACATGAAGGGAGTAAATTCAGACTTATTCCCAAACTGAGGATAGACATTGGATGTGAAAATGCGATAAAGTACTCTATTTTTAGGTAACATCTTGTTGGCACAGAGGGCATTTTCAGAAATCCATTCGACATTAAACCGACATAATTTATGGGTAATTTCTCATCACTCAGATTTAATCATTCTTTCAGCAATGGCAATAATGGGTATGACTTCATCATTAACATTAATATCCATCAACCCTGAAATTAGGTGTCGATTAACAGGAAATGTCCTTTCTCTAAAACTAATAGAGAATGTAAGATCATCAATGGACAATGCAGCTATTGAAGCATACATCCCTTGCGCTATTCAGTGGTATGCCATTCCGCCCTGATTAAGAATGTTTTCCTAACCAACGGTAGTGAGAATAGGTAAGAGCTTGAATGGAGCAATGTGATCTACATTCACTGTCCTTTAAATGATAATCTCCCTAGAGTGGAAATCTCTAACATGCTTTAAATCTTCTTTGGGAGATCTTAGGGTTCTCACCCTAACTAGAGTTGACCTGGAGGAGGAGCCACTAGGGCCCTTGTGAGTAGCCTTCCTCTTAAAGCGATGCTCCATTTAGAGATTGCAATAGAGAGTATTATAGATGATGGATGGGTTTGGCTTAAATCAGATTTTTGCACAAAATACACTATAGAAAGGATGTGAATCTTAAAATAAATCACAAATGAAAGATTAACTAGCAAATAGGAACCCAAATCTAGAAGGAAATGTGAAATAAACCACTTATAATGAAGAAATGGAGATGGGTTCGATGAGTGGAGCAACGGCTAATCGAGGAAGAAAGGAAAAAATGAATTGGAAAAGTGTTTTTCCCTCTTTTAATGAGCAAACCCGCATACTTCGACTGGTCGAGTATGGTCTTTGACTCGTCGGAGGTCGATGGTCAAGGATGTGGTCAGACCGTTGAGCAGTTGACAAAAATCTCAAATTAGAAATTAGAAATTTAAATGTTTTATATTTTGTTAAAAAAATACATAATCAACATGATTTAATTAATTAGAAGTACAGATACTAATATCATGTTTTAATTTGGAATTTCTATTCCTATTAAGAGGTTTGATCATAATTTCTGCAAGCTGCTTTTCAGTCTGAATATATTCTAATGAAATGCTTTTGTCCTCAACTAATTCTCGAATATAATGATATCAAATGTCGATATGTTTCGTACGAGAATGTTGAATATGATTCTTTGAAATATTAATTGCGCTTAAGTTATTGCAATATAGTATCATTGTATCTTGTGCAATCCCGTAATTAGTTAGCATCGTTTTCATCCATATCAACTGGGTGCTAGCATTACCAGCTGCGATGTATTCAGCTTCAGCTATTGAGAGTGATACAAAATTCTGTTTCTTGTTGAGCTAGGAAACTAAACAATTTCCTACATAGAAATATCCACCACTAGTAAATTTTCTATCATCGATATTTCCTGCCCAATCTGCATCGGTATATCAGGCAAGTTGTATAGTTTTATCATGCGGATACCATAGACCGAAATTAGCAGTACTTGCAACATATCTGATTATGCGCTTAACAACGATTAGATGTGATTCCTTAGGATAGATTGATATCTAGCACAGATTCCAATGCTAAAGGCAATATCAGGTTGACTAGTAGTTAAGTATAGAAGACTACCAATCATGCTTCGATATAAACGTGAGTCTATACTTTGACCTGTTTCATCCTTAGAGAGTTTAAGAGTTGTACTATAACGCCCTGGTTTTTAAACCGGAGTATACAACTCATTTTCGAAAAACTCAAGTGTTAACCTTTAAAATTCAGTGTAAATTTGAATTGCTTATCATTAATCAGAGTTAGTAGTAAATGTTGGCGGAGTAAAACATGCATTATATAAAAACATTCTGATCATCACAAAATTTCAAATGTAGCACCCATACAGGACTTGTACAATCCCAAATAACAAAGTTCATTAAACAGAAACAAAAATATATCATCTAATGATGGAGCTCAATATGGGCCGTAGGGACCCCGTCTAGCTCCTCAGCTACCCGATCTGCTCTAGTGACCCAATGAACAGCATCGACTCACTCTATACCTACATCAACTGTTACGGTTTGATAGTGCCAATGACTATCACAGTGAGGAGTACCCTCTAAGAATGCACACTCATCATTCATAATCTAGCATAAATCATAATATATGAGGAGAGACATATTAAACAATGCAATTTAAAATCATGATCATATATTCAGAAAGAAGCTAGTCAACATAATTTCAACATTAAGGAAATGTAATAGAAATCGCAATGCAAGTGGACATGTCCAGATATCAAATAATCAATCATACAAACTCCGTAAAATGGTTAAAAAATTAAGCTTTAAACCTCTACTTCACCCGAAAATCATATCGTATGTGAACACCGCAAGATGGCTAGAAAATTAATAAGTGAACTCCCTCTCCACACAGAAATCACAGTATGACTGAACACCGCAAGATGAAGAGAGAACAATATATAAACATCTACTTCACCCTGAAATCATATCGTACCTAAAAACCGCAAGTTTTCTAGAAAATCGATAAGCAAACTCCCGCTCCACCCAGAAATGACAGTACGACTGAACAATACAAGATGAAGAGACAATCAACATGCAAACATCTACTTCACCCGAAAATCATATCGTACGTGAACACCGCAAGATGGCTAGAAAATCGATAAGAGAACTCCCGCTCCACCCGAAAATCACAGTACGATTGAACACCGCAAGATGAAGAGACAATCAACATACAAACTCTAGACCACCCAAAAATCTTATCGTACGTGAACACCGCAAGATGACTAGAAAATTAATAAGTGAACTCCCATTCTACCCGAAAATCACAGTACGACTGAACACCGCAAGATGGCTAGAAAACCAACATACAAAACTGTACTTCACCCGAAAATCATATCGTATGTGAACACCGTAAGATGAACTTCAGCTCTACCTAGAAATCACCATATGATTGAACACTATAAGTTGAAGAGAGAATAAACTAACCACAAAAGGGCACCAATGTTCCATCAAGGCCACAAAGGGCAAATAAATTATCCAAGTCATGTAAAGCAATGTGTGATCAAGACCATGTAAGTCAGATAGGGACGGCAAGATGGTAAGTCCTTAACATGTTCTATTCAGTCCATAAGATAATCACAAACGATAACATCTAATTTATTAGCATACTCTACAACTTGAGATAACATGTGGCAACCAAATCCTTCATGTTTGCTAACATTAAAGAGACATAGCAATTATATGTTACATGAGTCAATTGCGCAACATATTGGCATATTCATATAATGAGATAAGTAAACTATGAAATAACTTAGAGCTACTAACTGCATGGAATTAAAGCATCATTTATGTTCAGATTGATGAATTTAAGTGGGAAGCTCAAAGGGTGAGTCAAGTCCACTACCCTAATCAAAGCTACCTGAAGAACCATAACACATGAGAGTTGAACCATCAGCTAAGATCCAACCCCGATATAACCTACAACTAGAGATAAGATGTAGCCATTAAGTTGGCTCACTAGAGACCCAATTTGAACCCAACTTGGCTACAAACCAATCTTAACCAACTCGAGCTAGGCGAGGGATTTAACCCAGCCTGATCTAGCTACTGAAAAAACTCGTACAAGCCAAGGAAAATAATCTAAACTATCAGATTTCTAAACTGCTTATACCCAGCAAATCACTAAGTTAACTAGGTAATGACAAGCTTAAGTAGCGGGTTGGAGTTAACTCAGCAGCAACCAAGTTACTCAACCATAGGTTTATGGTTGGAACCATACCTTTGTTGGAGCTAATTTCTCTGTTCACAGCTAACTAGGTGGAGGAATTCTTAACCCAATATTCAGCTAGCTCTGACTCAGCGAGGAAATCGCCTGACTGAACTAGCAACGAGGCATGCTCACATGGCGACTCAGGTCACTCATGCCAATAGTGAGACACGCATGCACATCCCCACTCCACTCCACTTCCCTTCTCTTTTTCTTTATTCTTCTTCTGATTATCTTTTTCTTCCTTCCTACTGGAATTCTATAAATGGGCATGGACGGACCAGACCCAAACTAGGTCCAAGCCTAACTCGTCCTAGATGAACTCGATTTTGGCTAGGCTGACTTGACAATAGCTCTCCATCTCTCTCATTTTCTTTCTTTTCTCCCTTTGCCTATCTTTCTCTCCTTCTACTTAGACAGGTCCAACAGTGTCTAGACTTAGGCAACGTTCGAGCAGACAGTGTTGGGGCAGCAACTCAGCCCGAGTCGCCCCACTGGACGCTACAACAACCTGAGGAAGGGATCAATGTCCCTTCTCCTTCCTCCTTCTTCCTTCTTCTTTCGTCTCTCTCTGTTACTTCCAGCAGTGTGTGGACCTAACTTGGCCTGACTCGAGCTGGTGTGGCAGCAGCAGTAAGGAGGACAATGTCCTCACTCTCCCTCTCTCTTTCTCTCTTACTCCTCCTTCTTCTCTGTCAGGCTCGTATCCTAGACCGTACAGTTCCGTAGGCTCCCGTGATCCTCCTAGTCGAATTCCGGTGACCCGCGATCGGTTATCGGCATTTGTGCTTGACCCTGAGTTATATCCCATAGATTTGAGTCAGCTTAATTTGAGACTTGTACCATTACGACCACATCGTCGTCATAGTTCCAACGCCGCATCTTGCATACCGATCTGGTACTCTAGCAAGGGGATGTGGACCCGCGTTCAGTTCAAGGAAAAATTTCGCGAGTTGCAATCTCAAGAGAATGTCCCATCAATCATATCAAGAGTCAAGTACTCCATCCCATCAAGTTAAGTACAAGCAACCATCCCCCTCTTACATCACCCTTACCTAAAGTCAACTTTCCCATCACCTCACCATATCTCTCCCATCACTTCTCTTACATCACTTCCTCTCTCATCTCTTTTTCTCCAAGAAATCCCTCCATGGAGCAACCCACGTCCATGGCTCCCATGAGAGAGCTAGTGTGGCCCACCTCCCTATCTCCCATCTCCACCATCCAATGATCATCTCCATTGTTGAAATTGTCTCTTTGGGACTCTATCACGCATTGGCGAAAAAAGGAAGAAGAGATCTCGAGGAGGGTGATTTTCTTTTGTGTAGATCTTGACCTTTGGATCATGGTGGGTGCTTCTCTCTCTCTCCCTCTCTTTTTCTTTTTTCATTTGTTTTGTGTGTGAAGATGTGATTGTATGGACCACTTAATGAGTTGTGAGATGTCCAAACCATTCATCAAATAGACCTCACTTTGATGTGTGTCTCATGTACACCATCTAACCATTTGGTGGCCCACCCTGGTAGCATGTATGGGGGTGGGGCCCACCTTAAATAGATGTGTTGTTTGCAACCGTCCAGCATCCAGGGACGCTGGACGTTGCTAACAGGTGAAGTATGAGCTGACGGTGGGTGTACTGATGTCAGTGGCAAAGAAAAAGAAAATGATTTGGGAAGGGCTGTCCATGCAAGCCCCACCTTAATGCATTGATTAAATCCACACCGTCCATCTCATTCCCTGTCTCATTTTAGACATTGAGCCAAAAAATGACGCCAATCCGACTTTCTGGCGGGCCATAGCATAGCAAATGGTGGTTTTCACCGTTAAAATCTTCCCTAACATTTCCATACACTGAAAAATACTCAATATTGGGCTTGTTTGGCTTGTCTTGAGCCATGGGACGCAATGGCTGGGTTGGATTCACTTGGAGCGGGCCCCGCTTAGGAAAAACCCCGAAATTTCAAGATTTTCAGAAAAAATAAATATAAAACAACAGCAACATTGCTGCTGCTGCTGCTGACAAAGAGAGAGAGAGAGGATGCGCAAGCATCCTGTGTGTGGGCGAACGGGCCCGGGACCCACGATCCCAGCCATGGGCCCCATCGTGATGTGTTTTAATATCCACACCATCCATTTTGTAGCCCCTCTCAGGGCAGTGGTTCCCCCTCAATGTCAGCCTGATCTGAAGCTCGGGTGGCCCACATCATAGGAAACAGTATGGATTAAATGTCTGCCATTGAGACCCTTTCTAGGTCATAGAAGTTTTGGAATCAATATGAAATTTGTTTTTTGACCCTTCATCCAAGTATGCGTGACCTTGTGAACGGGTTGGATGACATATAAACATTATGGTGGGTCCCACATGGGACCCACAGTGATGTATGTATTTCATTCCCACCGTCCAAGCGGACGGTGGAGCCCACTGTCATGTATGTGTTCTATCCCATTGTCCACAGTGTGGGACGATGGAACCCACCATGGTGCATGTGTTCTGTCTGCACTGTCCACATCACTGGATGGTGGGACCCCAACAATGTATGTGTCCCTCCATGCCGTCCATCTATATGGGACCCACCATGATGCATGTGCTGCATCCAATCGTTCAACCATCTTGAGAGCTTGCCTTGATAAGCTTGAGACTAAAAAAATGAGGTAGATCTAGGATTAAGTCGATCACATAGGAAAAAGTAGTGGGAAGTGAGTGTTTGCCATTGAAACCTTCTGATTTACATAAGTTTTGGATCATTAGGAAGTTTGTTTCCTCTTAATCTAGGTCCGTGTGACCCTATGGTCAGATTGGATAGAAAATAAATGTTACAGTGGGCCTTGAGAATTTTAATGGCAGAAATCATTATCACCACTTGTATTTGGGTGTGGCCCATTTGATATGCATGGGGCCCAAGTGGTGTGGCCCATTTGATATATATATGGTCCATGTGATTTGTCCCATCTTGGTACATTTGTGTCCCGTTGTTAAGGCCAGCTGAGTATATATGAGGCCCATGTGACTAGGCCCATCGTGGTGTATTTATGGCCCATCCAGTGGGGCCCACCTTAATATATAGGAGGCCCATGTTATGAGGCCCACTTTGATGTATTCTGTAGCCCATTTGTCGGGCCCACTTTGATGTATTTTGTGGTCCATTCAAGGTGCCCACCTTAATGCATGCATTTTATATTCACATCGTCCAGCAGCTACTGGATGGTGGGGCCCTCCTTATTATATGTTATTATATGTGTTGAATAAGCATACCATCCATATGCAGTGTGTGCTAGCATGATGTATTTATCCACTGCCCAATCTCTGGCCGTGGGATGTGGAACCCGTGTGACATATGTATTTCATTCCATGCAGTCCATCTGTGTGAGGCCCACCTTGATGCATCCGTTGTACACATGGGTCCCACGTAATATATATGTTTTCATATCCATACTGTCCAACTATTTAGATGGGATGCACCATGATGTATTATTATCCACGCCATCCAGGGCAGGCACCCCATTATGACATATATCAGGGCTCATGGGTTGAGGCCCATTGAGATGTATTTAAAACCCTTGGGTTAAGGCCCATTATAATGTATTTGAAACCCATGAGCAGAGCCCGCCTCATATGTTCCATCCTAATCGTTCAGGTCATATAGGGCTAGCCTCGATGTATTTTTTATTCACATCGTCCATGGGATTGTGACCCACTAGATGTATGCATTCTATATCCACACTAACCATCTAGTGGGGCCCATCTACTGCATGTGCAGGGCCTACCTATTATGCATTTGTGCAGCTCATTGATGCAGCCCACTTGTTGGATATGAGGCCCATTAGTGTGACCCAATGATGTGACCCACTGTGATGTGTATATTAGGCTAATGGTGTGGCCCAATGTATCGACCGATTGTGATGTGTAGGCCACGTGCTGCATGTGTAAGGCCCACCGGTGATGACTATTTGAGGCCACTTGTTAGATAATTGGGCCCACCTTATGTTTGACTCTATGTGGACCACTGCTTGGGAGCAATGTTGGTTGAATGTCCACATTTTTGGGTAATGATGGTTAAACGCCTGCATGGTGACCTTCCCTTAGGCCTAGTTAGGCCTATTCTCATCGATACCGATTGTATAGACCGATAACCGATCGAGGCCGATTATCGTGACTGATTACCGATCGTGGCCGAATGCCAATTCTGCTTGTCGTGGCCAATTGACCAATTACCGATCGAGGCCGATTATCGTGACTAATTACCGATCGTGGCTGAATACCGATTTTGTTTGTCGTGGCCAATTGACTGATAATCATCGAGGCCGATTATCGTGACTGATTACTGATCGTGGACGAATGCCGATTCTGCTTGTCGTGGCCAATCAACTGATTACCAATCGAGGCCAATTATCATGACTGATTACCGATCGTGGCTGAATGTTGATTCTGCTTGTCATGGCCAATTGACCGATTACCGATCGAGGCCGATTATCATGACTGATTACCGATTGTGGCCGAATGCTGATTCTGCTTGTCGTGGCTAATTGACCGATTATCGATCGGACCGATTATTGTGACCGATTACTGATTGTGGCCGATTGTCAATTCCGATTCGTCGAGGCCGATTTCTGAATTGTCGAGGTCGATTGTCGAGACCTATATCATGTATATTGAACTCGTACTTGAGGCCCATTGTGGTGTGTATTCGGCCTGTGTGATGTATGTACGACCCGTATTTGAGGCCCATTGCGATGTGTATTCAGTCCGTGTGTAAGGCCCAACATGATATATATTAAGCCCATGTGAGAGGCCCATCGTGATGTGTAGTAAGCTCTTGAGAGAGGCCCATGGTGTTGTATAATTGGCCCTTGTGTGAGGTCATGGGTGAGGTCATGGGTTCACTATATGTTAGGATCTATGAGGGCCATTCCTTGGGGGCAATGTTGGTTAAATGTCTACATTGTAGAGGTCAATTGTTGATGCCGGTTATTGATACCGATTATGAGTATGTGACAGCATAACATCATGATACGTGCACATACGCATCATCTGCATGTTTGTTATGAGACGTGGTTGATCATTGCATATGTTATTGAGCGTGTTGTTATGAGACTCCCTGATAGGCGGAGGTTATCTCACATGAGCACACGGTATGCGCAGGATTGATGCATGATTAGATTGTATGACTCATTCATCTTGCATTGTGTGTTGTGATTACTGTACGCCCTAGCGACATCAGGGCCATAACCTCCACAGGCATGTTGTGGATGGCCTGATGGGACACCAAAAATATTTGGTTCTAACATACAAGCGCCATAGATGTCCCTTAAATGAGGCCAGGAGATGCCCCAACGTCGAGACCAAGTGGATATATATGAGCGCATGAGGGCCGTATACTAGTAGATCGTGTCTCCCACTGTGTCGTGGTCGGTTGGGAGGGGGTGTGACCTTACCTGCCTGAGTGAGGGGGTAATATCTAGGTTAAGTCTGACCGGCTTGAGGAATGGGTCCGCTATCGACGAGCCGGGCCCGATATTGGTAAGTAGATAGTGAGGTCTCTTCTACTTACCCAGTTGTGTGCTCGGATAGGGGCGACAAGCTGGAGTAGAGTGTAATAGACACCGGTGATGATTCAAGAGATGAACTGTAGTAATATGGGGACTTATTGAGCAGGAGTTGCATACTCATTCATTCATTCATTCACTATCCACTTGGGCTGGTGGTGCGCAACTATTTGTTACGTGTACCTTTGCATGACAAGAATTTCGGTTGGGTGTACGACTAACCTGAGATCAGGAGTTTACCACATTGAGTCTGACTATCCAAATTTAAGTATGGGACTGGTTTGGATGAAAGTCCATTGTGATGGACCCCATAGTCTGCGATACTACGTACTATCATCCCAACTTCATGCTCCAGCATGATCATTCCATTCGCACCGCATATTGCATTACATCCATGGCATATGGTATTTTAGGTTACTATGTTTCTGCATTTATATGGTCTAAATACAATTGACGCTATTCGTGGACTCATTAGGAATTACATACTGCATCGCATCTTCGGCATTTGATATTTGGCCCTTTATGACTCCTCATTTGCATAATTGTTCTATATTACGTATTCTGATATTGATTGACTCATGGACTTGTCCGTATTTCCCCTTACTCTGTTATCGTATAATTTATGATCTTGCTAGTATTTCTGTTTACTCTGATAATTCCTGCTCTTGTCAGTATTTATGCTTACTCTGGTAATTCATGATCTTGTTAGTAATTCTTCTTATTCCGATATTGTACGATTTATGGATTACCAACATTTTCGGTACTGTATGTTGATGGTATTGTATTAAATACTTGACACTTACCTTGTGCACACACTTACACCACCCTCCAAGCTTTCTATAAGCTTATGCATGATAAATGCGTGAAGGTGATGTTAGGTTGCAGCAGTGTTGAGCTTGGAGTGTACAGCCGTCTTTTGGAGCTTGATTCTCGATTTATGTATTTTCCTTCAGCATTTTACTCAAATGATTATATTAGTAGATATATGATGATGATGTTGCCTTTATGATTTGGGTATACTTGTGGTTATGCTTATTATGAGTTAAATATACACAAAAAAATCCTCCTTGTAGGATCCCAGGATCGGAATCTGGCGTATGGGTGCTAGGAGCTGAGAATGAGGTACTACGGAGGCTGTCGGCACCAGATTCGACGATCGGGATTCCTGTGAATCCGATTTTTAGGTTTGGAGCATGACATTCTCCCTTCCCTCTTTACCTTGCTAGCAAACTTGCGCCCAACGAGTAGTTGTGAAACACGGCATGACAGCGTGCTGACTGCAAGAAATAAGGAAATGACGCCTACTCTCTCTCATTTATTTTCAAAATAGTTGCCCTAAAAGAAGCTATTTATAGCCCTTCCTCGTTCTTAAACACTGTCTGAATCTAATCTCTGGATTAGTTACAACACTAGCCCTAATTTGCTCATAAACTCAATGTTGTTATTGCTCATCAAACGCTTATTACCACTATACTCTTGCATGGCTTCAATCGAAGCCCGAGGATGGATTCCTGGCATAAAGATCCACTTGATGGACGTTCATGATCAGAAAAATAGGACCCATTAAAAGGTGGTGGGTATTTCAACTAACGGAGAAGATGACCTGGCCATTAATGGCAGGTCATCATTGGAGGCTGATCTGACGATCAACAGTGAATGGACAATGTGGATAGGACTAAATAACATTATGGGACCCATCAAATGAATGACCATTAGCATTTTCACTTAATGTGTTTAGGTTCTACACGCAGCGGCGATAGAATGTTTTAGCTGATAGCTACGGGTGCCCTAGGGCTAGCTCGGACTAAACGGTTGAGATTCGCTGAGGTGGAGGGCTAGGATCTCAGGATGCCGACACACACGAATTTTCGGCATGGAAAGGAGTGAGAAAAATGGCTTTTTCCATTTTCGGCAAAATAATTGCACACACAGCCTTCTTGCATTGGTGTTTGTTGTCACATGTGTATGAGCCATCATGTGAAAATAGGCAAGGATTGGTCGTCCCTGTGTCCTTTACGAGATGAACGGGTCAAATCGCCCTGATGACTGATCATAGTGGGCCACAACGCTCGCAGATGGGTGATGTGGGTTTGAATCTTGTTCGAGCGGCAAAAATAAAGGAAGAAGAATCCTTCCTTATTTTGGTTGCTAGTGGGTCACAGCCAACTTGATCGAAAATAATGTTCAGTGCATAGCGATTGTGCACACAGAGTTCAAATACGGGCTCCATAAGAGGTTCAGGGTAAATCTACTCTGTTCATTCGTTTTATCATCCCACATTAGGGCACAACCCAATGAATGAGGCGGATCCATGGCTTAAGTGGGCCATACACGCCAATTTCGTGTTTGATTAGTGGTTTGCATGGCCCATAGTAGCGTTAAGTGAAATCTAGCCCGTCCATCAAATCCCATGGGTTTAAATATGACCCCTGACCAAAGAGCAGGTTGATCCAAAACTCAAGTGGGCCATACTTTAAAATCTCGACTTTAATCATGGATTCTCGCTAATTTGATAGTCAGATCCTTCCAAATCAGTTTGCCACTAGACCTAATGGTTTATAATCAGATTTAGGGTAAATTTGACAGCCATTTTCATACTTAGATGGTCTTACACTTCGATTAATCTCACGATTATGAATCTCGACACCTTTATCACTTCAGAACAGATTATCAATGGTCCTAAGAGTTAATTGAAATGTCTAGGTGATATCTAATGGTCACTTTGGATGATTAGAACCCCAGATAGATGATGAGAGGTCTTAATCTAATGATCAACCTTATATCTAACCATTGATCCTCAATTTTCTTGAGATCCAACGACATAGATGTTCTAGATTCACTTTTCACTAGTTTTAGATATCCCTAAGCTTGTATAAGTGAAAAACTAACCATTGATCCAATGATTGGAAAGTTAAATGGCTCAATCTATGGATGTAGATTACCCCTAATGGTTAAGTTTAGGCTAGAGTGCGTGAATGTTCACTTAAATTGGGATTGAGTTTATACGAAATCAGGTTCTCATGGTAACACCCGAGTACTGAAAAGTACAAGGTGTTACATGTACTCATATGAGTATCAAACTTTTTACCATTCTCGAATCCAAATTTCTTTACCAAATTTAAAGCATATTTGGTTTGAGAAATAAAAATACCATCTTCTTGTTGTTTTACTTGTAATCCAAGAAAGTAATTCAATTTTCCAACCATACTCATTTCAAACTTGGATTTCATCAGATCTGCAAACTCAATGGATAGGTTAGTGCTTGTAGATCCATAAATAATATCATCAATGTAGATTTGTACAATAAATATATGTTCATTATATTTTTTGACAAATAATACTTTATTAACACTTCTAATAATAAAGTTGTGACAAAGTAAGAATTTAGTCAACTTTTCATACCATGCTGTGGGAGCTTGGTTTAAGCCATAAAGTGCCTTTTTAAGACGATATACATGATCTGGAAGTTTAGTGTCTTCAAAACTTGTGGGTTGTTCAACATATATTTTTTCATGTAAATCACTGTTTAAAAATGCACTTTTAACATCCATTTGATATATTTTGAATTTCTTATAGCAAACAAATGAAATAAACAATCTAATGGATTCAAGGTGTGCAACTAGTGCGGAGGTTTCATCATAATTAATCCCTTCTATCTGAGTGTAGCCTTGTACAACCAGTTGTGCCTTGTTTCTAATGATATTTCCAATTTCATTAGATTTGTTTTTAAAAATCTATTTCGTTCTGATTATATGTTTATTAAAAGGTCTAGGAACCAAATACTAAACATTATTTATGACGAATTGATTTAACTCTTCTTGCATGGTCAATATCCAATTTTCATCGGCAAGTGCTTCTTTTACATCCAGTTCAATTTGAGAAGTAAAGCAAACATAATTACAAATGTTCTCTAATTGTTTTCTTTACCTAATATCTGATCAGTTGGATGGTCTTTGACTAATCTTAATTCAGTATCATCTGATTTAGATGAAGAATCAAGTTTATCGATAATATTGACTTCATCATCATCTTGACTTAGTGAGGGTGTGATCAGGTGATCATTAATTACAACATTAATACATTCTTGAATCACTCCCATTCTTTTGTTAAGAACATGATATGCTCTACTATTCAGAGCATAACCCAAGAATATTCCCTCACCACTCTTGGCTTCAAATTTCCCCAAATTTTCCTAGTCACCTAAAATGAAACATTTACACCCAAAAATTTGAAAGTATTTGACTGTTGGCCTC
The DNA here is from genome assembly GCA_030180095.1 of Magnolia changhungtana. Classification (NCBI taxonomy): domain Eukaryota; kingdom Viridiplantae; phylum Streptophyta; class Magnoliopsida; order Magnoliales; family Magnoliaceae; genus Magnolia; species Magnolia changhungtana. Next base: position 1,082,583 of record JASAUF010000646.1, read on the forward strand.
TTATTGAACCATAACTCATAGGCTGTTTTATCTTTTAATTTTCTAACATATACACTATTTATAATATAGCACGTAGTATTAATAGCTTAAGCCCATAAGTTTTTTTGGCAAGTTCATGCTATTTTCCATAACATGGGCTATTTCATGTAACACCTTGCTCTTTCTTTCAACAACCCCATTCTATTGAGGTGTTTTAGGAGCAGAGAACTCATGTGATATACCATGGTTTGTACAATACTTCTCAAAATTATTATTTTCAAACTCAGTACCATGATCACTTCTGATTTTGATCACATGTACTTCTTTTTCAGTTTAAATTCGTTTTAGAATTCTTCTAACTTTATTGAGAGTCTCTGATTTTTCTCTTAAGAAAGCTACCCATGTATATCTGGTAAAATCATCAACGATAACCAAAAATACTTCTTTCCACCTCTATTCTCCATTCTCGTTGATCCAACCAAATCCATATGGAGCAGTTCAAGAGGTTTGGTTGTGGCTAAGGAGTTAACTTTCTTTTGACAACTCCTAGTTTGCTTGCCAATCTGACATGCACCACAAATCTTTTCTATCTTTTTCAATTTGGGTAAGCCGCGAATATGATCTCTTTTGCTTAATCTAGAAAGATTTCTAAAGTTAACACGTCCAAGACGTTTATGTCATACTTCTATTTCATCTGTTTGGACCATTAACTGTAGACACCCCACCCAGGTGTTCACAACCCCAAGTGTAGGGCGCGATGTAGTAATAATCTCAGTGAGACCGATGTCGAATCCACAGGGACTAATCTCGTGTGTTTTCTAAGAGCAACTAGAACTAGAACTAGAAGAAGATGAAAACTTAAATCTGGAATAAGTGAGATAATAATTTTGAAAAACTTAATAAAAAACTTGTGAAATTCAAAAGTGGTAAACTAGGGTTTCTAAGGATCCACTTGTAGAGATCAGGGAGATCTATGCTTGATTTATGAACATAACTAGAATCAGAGTCCCATCTTTGTCCAATTGGAAGATATCTCTTTAAAAATCAAATATGAACTTCCTTTGATCTAGTTCTCAATGGATAGAGGTATGAGAACTAGAAGTGATTCCATCATAAAACCATGCCTATGAGACAAAGCAAACAACAGAATTTACCAATCCACAACCAATCTGAGAGAATTGTGAGAGTTAGTGAGGATTCCATCATCTAACCATGCCCAGGGGACGATGGTGAACAACAAGATTTCCTAAATTCACAATCTCAACAACGAAATAAACATACTCAAAGCTATTGCAATCCATTGTAATTCAAGTCACAACAAACCATTAAAAACTGAAAGTGTCCCTTATAATCAAACTAGAATCAAAGAGAGTTCAATATAAACATGAATCAAGGCCATAGAAAACATCCCATCATGCTACAAGCTTCATCTCTTAACCCTATCTAAGAGGTTTAGCCAACCATAGACATGATTAACTAGGATCTCTTAAGAAAACATAAAGGAATAAGTAAGGAAAGAAGGAAAAACTCTTTAGGCGATGGCTTCTCCAGGCTTGTGAGACCCATATCCTAGCCCGTATCATTTCATAGGCTTCCACGGTCCTCCTGGTCGAATTTCAGCAACCTTCAACCTTTATTCGATGTTTGTGTGCGATCCTAAGCCAAGTCCTGTTAACCTAAGTCAACTCAACCAGAGACTTGTACCCTAGCGACCGCGCTGTTGTCGTGGTTCCGATGCCGCGTCTCGCGTGCCGAGGCGATACCCTGGCCAAGAAATGTGGACCAGCGTTCAGTTCGAGAAAATGCCATGCATTTGCAATCCCAAGAGAATCTTTACATGTCCCATCAATCAAGTGCGCATCAATCACCTCATGTCAAGTACAAGAGAAACCCCAAAGTCAACTCTCTCTCTCTCTCTCTCTCTCTCTCTCTCTCTCTTACACACCCTTACATGTCAAGTACATACCCATCACCCATCACTCACTCACCCATCCCTCTCTCTCTTTACATCTCATCCTCTCTCTCTCTCTCTCATTCCTTCACTTTCATGCAAACCCCGTGAGAGTCCAAACCATCCAAGCAAGAGCTTCTATGAGAAAGAGCTTTGTGTGTGGCCCACCTTCTTGCCTCCCATCTCCACCATCCAAAGACCATCTCAACCATTGGAATTGTTTCCTTAGAGCTCCAGAACCTATAGGCGGAAGAAGGAAGATGAGATCTAACGGTGGATGTTTTATGATTTAATTTTTGTGATTTGAGGTCCCACATATGGTGGGACCCATCTTGATCTACGTATTGCAACCATGGAGGGCTCATAGTGGCGGGGTCCCTCCATCACCATCCGATCTCTCCTTTTTCTCTTTCTTTCTCTCTTTCCCTTCTTTGTATGTTAATGATGATGATAAGGTGTGCGGCCCACCATGATGTTTACACCTACGCCATTTACCGGTGGACCCCATCCATGTGAGACACACCATGATGTTTATATGACATCCCAACCGTCTATCTAGGATGTGGCCCACCCCATGCATGTGGGTGGGGCCCTCCTTGATGTATTTATCCACACCCAGATCTGTAGCTCTAGTGGCGGACAGAGTGAAAGATACCTCGTTTCTACAGTGAGGTGTGGACGGTCAGTGGGAGTGGCTACTTGTGAGGTGTGAACTGTCAGTGGGGGTGGCTAGCAGTGGGGTGTGACTGACGGTGGGGTGGGTGCTAACTGTGAGGTGTGAACGGATAGTGGAGTCCCTGGGACCCACCCACGTCGTCCACTCATCTTGATGGGCCACACCTTGATGCGTGTGGGGCATCCACCGTCCCTGAACGGTGGGACCCACCCCATGTGTGGGGCTATCCATGATGTATGTGTATGTCCAGGCTGTCCAAGGCCTGGACGTTGTATATTTATTAAATATAATATTATTATATTATATTATATTATATTAATATATGATATGATATATTATATATTATATTATAATGTAATATAATATTATATATTTAATACAAATGTTGTGGTGGGCCCTACGTGGGACCCACCTCTCCTTCTTTTAAAAAGCAGCAAAGGCTGCATGTTAGTATATAATATAATATTAATATATTATATTTCATATATATGTTATGGTGGGCCCTACGTGGAACCCACCTCTCTTTTCTTTAAGAGGCGTAATCTTTGTTGCAGCCAGTGACTATGTGTACCGCTCTCTCTTAAACGTCGATGAGTTCTCGGCAGTCCCACGTGATGTACGTGCACATCCAAGCTGTTCTGACGGTGGGACCCACTCCAGATGTATGTGATTCATCCCTGTGGCGTGAGCCCTAATGATGTTTGTGCTTTATCTACACCGTCCACTGTTTGGACGGTGGGGTCCACCATGATGCATGTGTTGTGTCCAACTGTCCAACCATTTGAGATATCATTTTATGGCATGAGTAAAAGAATGGGTCAGATCTAAACTTCAAGTGGACCCCACCATTTAAATAGTGGACAGCGACATCCACCGTTCAAACTTCTAAGGACCACAGTGGTTCCCACTCAAGCTGATATTTTGTTTTCACTTCATCTATCTCTATGTTAACCTATGAATTGGTCGGATCTCAAAAATACATAAGGGTGGGCCTGATTTGATACATATGAGGCCCATCGGTGGGACCTATTTGATATACATGAGGCATAATGGTGCGGCCCAAATAATGCGGCCCATGTGATGTGGCCCACTTGACATATGAGGCCAATGGGCGAGGCCATTGTGATGTATTCGAGGCCCATGGGCAAGCCCATTATGATAAATTCGACGCCCATGGGCGAAGCCCATTGTGATGTATTCGAGGCCCATGGGCGAGCCCATTGTGATGTATTCGAGGCCCATGGGCGAAGCCCATTGTGATGTATTTGAGGCCCATGGGCGAGGCCCATTGTGGTATATTCGAGGCCCATGGGCATGGCCCATTGTAATTCATTTGAGGCCTTTGTACAACGCCCAACGCAATATATGGGAGGCCCATAATGGGGCCCAACGTGATGTATGTGTGGCCGATACATTGTGTATGAATCCCTTATGTGGGCCACTCCTTGGGAGTAATGTTGGTTAGATGTCCACATTAATGGGCAATAATGGTTGAATGTCTACATTATGACCTTCCCTTAGGCCTTGTTAGGCCCATTCTCATCATTATCTTAGTAGTTTAACGCAAATAAGTGGGCCCCATTCACCATAAACGGATGGCTTCATGCCATCAGATTTGATATAACCATGGCTGAGGGTCCATCTTTATATTATGGTTTGATCGGCTCTTCATATATGGATCATGCCGTGTATCGAGGCCGATTGTATAGGTCGATTCTAATTTTTGAGGCTGAGTATCAAGGGCGATTCCGATTTGTCAAGGTCGATTGTATAGGCCGATTTTGATTGTCGACGCTGATTCCGAGTATCGAGGCCGATTCCGATTTGTCAAGGCCGATTGTATAGGCTGATTCTGATTGTCGAGGCCGATTGTTGAGGCTGATTCCGATTTCGATTATTGAGGCCGAGTATCGAGGCCGATTCTGATTGTCGAGGCTGAGTATTGAGGTCGATTCTGATTTGTCAAGGCCGATTGTATAGGCCGATTTCGATTGTCGAGGCCGATTCTGATTTGTCGAGGTCGATTCTGATTATTAAGGCCGATTATCGAGGCCGATTCTGATTGTTGAGGCTGATTCCAATTCTAATTCCGATTGTTGAGGCTAATTCTAATTGTCGAAGCCGATTGTTGAGGCCGATTCTGATTTTAATTGTCGAGGCTGATTATCGAGGTCGATACCGATTTTGATTGTTGAGGCCAAGTATCGACGCTGATTCCGATTTGTCGAGGTCGATTATATAGGCTGATTTTAATTGTCGAGGCGGAGTATTGAGGCCGATTCTAATTGTCGAGGCTGAGTGTTAAGGCCGATTCCGAGTGTCGATTCCGATTATTGAGGCCGATTTTGATTGTCAAGGCCGATTTTAATTGCCGAGGCCGATTGTCGAGACCTGTATGATGTATATGCGACCTGTAGTTGAGGCCCATTATGATCTGTATTCGGCCTGTGTAATGTATATGTGGCCCGTGTTTGAGGCCCAATGTGATGTATATGCGTCCCGTGTTTAAGGCCCAATGTGATGTATATGCGGCCCGTATTTGAGGCCCATTGTGATGTGTATTCAGTCCGTGTTTAAGGCCTTATGTGATATATATACAGCCGGTATTTGAGGCCTATTGTGATGTGTATTCAGCCCATGTTTAAGGCCCAATGTGATGTATATAAGGCCTATGTGATGAGGCCCATTGTGATGCATTGAGGGCCAGGTGATGGGGCCCATTGTGATGTATGTTAGGCTCATGTGAAAGGCCATCGTGATGTGTATTAAGCTCTTGAGTGAGGCCCATGGTGTTATATATCAGGCCCCTTGTGAGGCCATGAGTCCACTATATGTTAGGCCATATGTCGGTCATTCCTTGGGGGCAATGTTGGTTAAATGTCCACATTGTCGAGGTCGATTGTCGATGTCGGTTATTGATACTGATTTATGAGTAAGTGACAGTATAACATCATGATACATGCCCATAGGCATCATCTGCATGTTTGTTATGAGATGTGGTTGACCATTGCATATGTCATTGAGTCGGCTGTTATGAGACTCCCTGATAAGCGGAGGTTATCTCACATGAGCGCATGGTATGCGCAGGATTGTTGTATGACTGGATTGTATGACTCATGCACCTTGAATTGTGTATTGTGATTACTGTACGCCTTAGTGACATCAGAACCATAGCCTCCATAGCCATATCGTAAATGGCCAGATGAGACACCAAAAATCTGCCATAGATGGCCCTGGGTAAAAATTCCTAAACCCTCTTGGTACCAGACGACTCCCCAACGTCGAGACCGAGTGGATACATGAGTGCCCGAGTGCTGAATACCAGGAGGCCGCGTCTCCCACTATGTCGTGGTGGGTTGGGAGGGGGTGTGGCCTTACCGCCTGAGGGAGTAGGTGTAGCTAGGCTGAGTCTGACCAGTTTCTAAATGGGTCCACTATCGACGAACCGGGTAGGCATTGGTATACTACTGGCAGGCGGGTAGTGAGGTCTTTTCCACTCGCTGGGCTATGCAGCCTGCAGGGGCGGCAGCTAATTTAGAGTGTACTAGACCCTGGTGATAATCCAGAGATGAACAATACTGATATGTTGACTTATTGAGTAGGAGTTGCATACTCATACTTTCATTTCATTCACTATCCACTCAGGCTGGTGGTGTGCAACTAATTGTTGTGTACCTTCGCATGACCAAGATTTCGGTTGAGCGCGTGACTAACCTGAGACCAGGAGTTTACCACATTGAGTCTATCTATCCAAATTTAGGTATGAGACTAGTTTGGATAGAAGTCCCTTGTGATGGACCCCGTAGCCTGCGATACTACGTACTATCATCCCGACTTCACTCCAGCTTGGTCAATTCATTCGCAGCGCATATTGCATTACATCCACAGCATTTAGCATTTTGAGTTACTATATTTATGCATTTATATGACCTAGATAAGGCTGATGGTATTAGTAGCTCTTCCGAATTGCATATTGTATTCATCCTCGATATCTGATATTTAGTTCATTATGTTTTCGCATTACATAGTTGATTTACATTACTTTCTCAGTATATAACATTGACTTGCTATGTCTTTTCATCGCATATCCTGGATGAGGTTGATAATATTTTTATGAACATGTAGTATTTTCGCTTACTCTGATATCGTATGATTCATGCCAGTAATTTTGATATTGTATGATTAAGGCATTGTGTTGAATACTTGGCACTTATCTTGTGCACACACTTTCACCACCCTCTAAGCTTTTCTATAAGCTTATGCATGATGAATGCGTGCAGGTGACGATAGGATGCAATCGAGCTGGGGCAGGAGTGTGCGGTAGAGCTTCTGGAGATTTTATTATATGCATGTATTTCCTTTTCAGAATTTTACTCAAATGATTATATTAGTAGATATGTGGTGATGATGTTGTTCTTATGATTTGGGTATACTTGTGGTTATGCTTCTTATGAGACAAATTCATGTTGAAAATCCTCCTTGTAGGATCTCAGGATCAGAACCTAGCATATGGGCGCTGGGAGCGGAGAATGGGATACTACGAAGGCTGTCGGCACTGGATTTGGCGATCGGGATTCCTGTGAATCTGATTTTCGGGTTTGGGTGTGACAATGCTGTCCTCCCTTCTCCTGGTACATCTAGCAAGGAAAAGAAAAACCGGCCAAGTTGTTGTCTCTCTCTCTCTCTCTTCCTCGCCCTTGCTATGGTCGGCAAGGCCTATTTTATAGGTTGCCCGAACGCAACGGTCCTTCTGTGTAACCACATTTGTGCAGCGATAAGATGATGGTGGTGCGTAATGATCTTGCACAATCTGGAAAATAGAGAGATGGTTCTCTCTCTCCGTCCAATCAGTGTATTAGGGTGGATTCCCTTGGTACTGACCCATCAGATGGATGTCCTCGATCGTCCTCCGAATCCTCTTCTTGGTCCCATTGTTTGATGTTTAATCAGCTTGTTGGTCACCTGTTTTAGAGGCAAATTGGTCCCTACCCCTGGCTGCATTGGGTCTATCCTTTAAGCATCCCTGGTCATCGTTAGCTGATCCCTTGCCCACTAAATCGGTGGTCCGATCACGCTGATTACGCACAGCATTGCGAATGCATTATATGGATTATAGTGTGTTTAATGCAGCGGAACCGACTCCCTGATTTTCCACTTTTCTTCCGGTCTTCTTGGGTAAGATCGAACCTTCCATTGCTCCATTTTAAATGGCTCTGATCATCAAGCATTGCTGTGGTGAAGATTTGGAATATGGTCCAGATCAGCAAGGACTGCCGCAGTGGATTCTGGGAGGTTTTGATCTGGGCCATCATCCTTGTGCGGGCTCGAATTGGGTCAAATGGGACATTGATTTCTGATGTCCCCTAGTTGTCAAGTGATGAGTTTTTGGGACTTGGGTGAGGGCTGTGTCCTGCGAATGGTTTGGATCTATTCAATTCGTAGTGCTGGTGGGCCACATCAATTCTCAAATAGACATCGTCAGTTTGTATTGTGGTGTAAAGGGCTTCTTTCGGCCGAATATCTAGTCTACATTGGAGTACAACCTCACGTGCAATAACTAGGGTTTAGGACAGTTTCGTCCGGGCTACCTAATGAACGATGTGGATCAAGGATGTGGTCCATGATGGTGGGCCCACAATGTCCTTCAAACAGATGCTATCCAGCTATTGCGTGCGCAAGAGAAACGGAGAGAGCACTCTCTCCGTATTTGACGGGGAGACGGGTCAAACCGATTTTTGACTAGGATTCCCAGTCCCGTGTACTGCACGTAACCACTTGCTATGTATGCCGACTGCCTGAAGTGGGGCCCACCTTGATGAGTAAGGAGAATCTACTCCGTCAATCCAGTTTCCCACTTGATCTAAAGGGGTTAAATCCAAAATTGAAGCATATCCAGAGATCAGGTGGCCCTAAACTATTAGTGGTTGATCTGTTCACTAGCTTTGGTGATTCTGGAGTGTTAAATCCATGAGTTTAGCATCATTTTCAATGCAAGCTCTTGAATTCACCTTACAACACAAACATGATTAAAATAAAACATTAATCATTATCATGTGCATAAAACCAAGTAATAATTAGGTCTAATATGCAATATTTGACCCTCAACACCAGGCTAGCAACTTGATAAGGCATGATGACCCTAAACCTCAACTGCAGTCATTCTCTGAAATTAATCCAAACCCTAACCAAACTCGAACTATTACATTACCACAAACCTTAATTCAAGCCAGCATTCAAACCAGAACATGCCCAAAAGTCTATCCATTTTTCAGCCATTTTGAGCCAAACATCCGGAAAAAGGCTTCAGGCTGATCTCATGGCCCAAAATAGGCCCACCAGCCCAAACCACAGAGTAACCATGTCCGAGCACGGATTACCGCCCTCTCTCTACAGGTGTCTCCTCTAAGCACACAACTATCTCCCTTCTAAAAGTCAACTCTCCTACAGAATTACCTCCAAGTTTTCACCCTATTTACCATCCCACCAAAGCCCAAGAGCTTATAAAAGTATGTCATGTGGCATTACCCTTCTCTAAACCAATCACAAGCTGTCACATCAGCATTTACCATCCAAAAACTCTGGAATTCCCAAAATATCATCCCAAAAGGCTATAAATAGCCTTTATCTCTCTTCATTTCACACACCAACACACCAAGAAAAATCCAAGAAGCATATCAATATCAAGAGGAGAGTAAGAGTGAGAGAAAGTAAGTGAGTGAGAATGAGAGGGAGTATTTGAGTCCGATCTTTTAGCCTTCCCCTAGCCTCCTACAAGCCATCCTCAGCTCTTGCAATCCCACTTGGGTCAATCATTCCCAACTATGGTGCATCCAAACATCCAACCCATTTCAAGTGCAAGGCAAAGATCATGCAATCAGCATTACCATTTATATTTCATATCGCATCATTACTTCCCTTCTCAACCCCCCTGCTCCTATAGATTACCATTGAATGTATGGTCTGTGACTTGCCAGAACTTTAGAACCCGTCACATCAGAAACTCGTGGTAGCCTAGTCTGTTTTTAATAATATTCATCTTTATCATATCTGTTTAAAACTCTTATAGACATTCCTCGGACATATGCTCTACGGCTTGCCGAAATTTTGGATCTTGCCATATCAGAGATTTGGGTATGCCTAGTCCTATTTCAATATTATCATTATATCCCTTAAGACTATTTTACCACATGAAGTAAAGAATTTACATCTGCACGGGCAGAGAGGGTGCCTAACACCTTCCCTCTCCGTAACTGAGGTCCCTTACTCAGAATCTCAAACCGCAGTTCAGGAGTCTACTTAAGGCTAGAGGGTCCTCGGATTCTCTGGCCTTGTATATTCTCCAGGTTCTAACCAACTGCGGAATTTTGAATCAAGTGGCTAGTGGCGACTCCGGGACTATCACATCACATTCCAAATCAGCCCGATCACTCCATGTCATTCACCTAATCACCGAAACTAGCATGGGCACTGATTTCTCAACGTTCACAGAATGACGACTCCGCTAGAGACTTGCTAGAGCACACTAGCTGAGACCCGACTCGAAAACGTGTGGTACTCCAATCTTAAGGGATATTCTTCAAACATTTGCATCTAGAAAAAAAAAATCAATCTTTGGCTTACACTTGCTTGAGCATCAATCCCAGCTATGACGACCCGATCTTGCGCAGCAATGGCTAGCCAAGAAGAAGATCCAGCAGCCTTGCCAGATCCCGAAGTATCGACAGCAATACCAGCACCGGCACCTCCAGTGAATCCCACAGATTCACCAGCTACTGCGACCATGAACGAGATGGATCAAAATCTCAAGGTAATGTAGGAACTACCACTTCGCCTGGTACCAGGAATCATACCAAGCATGTAGGCACCACAACCTAGTGCTCAAAACAATTCATTCCACAACTTCCTCTCGCTTTCTCCCTTCATTTACCAGCAAATTCCATTTTATCTTTTCCTACTAAATCAGCACAAGATCACCAGTGTCCCCCCATAAAAGGGAAGGACCTTCTCGTACATATTCAAGCATCTCTTCTAGCACATTTTTTAGCACATCTACCCGAAAACGTGAATCTTAATCAGATCACAACACAAGCTCCCCCTAACGGGAGTCACAGACAAGAATTGGTGGATGCCCATGAAGGGAGCCAATTTCGAGTCCAACATGCTCCCCCTTATAGGAGTCACAATCAGGATTTAGCAGATACCCCAGGCGGGACCCATTTCCAAATATCACACCCTCCCCCAAAAGGGAGCAGAGTTCAATTCCAACTACCTCCCACAACCGAGAGTCCATCTTTTTTTCAACAACCCCCCATCCATGGAAATTATACGGTTGATGAAATTGACCCTTATGATGAAGAAGCAGCCCAAACTATGTAGCAAGGGGCAAGATACCCTCAAGCAAACTGATTAGAAATTGAGGAGCTACGTGAACAACTATAATTGATGCAAAATTAACTACAATGACAACAAGGAGTGGATCATGCATCCACCAAGTTTAGGGATATGTGTCCCTTTTCGGATGCTAGGGTGCCTCAAAAATTTAAGGTACCGAAGTTCAAGAGATATGATGGTAGTGGGTGCCCTATGGCGCACTTAAAAGCCTTTTGTAGGGAGCTCAATGCGATCACAACGAATGATGGAGCATTGATGCGGCTCTTCCAAAAATCCCTTAAGGTGACGCTTTGGATTGGTATACGTCACTTGATAGCCATTAGATTCGGACTTCGGAAAGACTTTCCCAGGCCTTCATTGATCGATTCTCGATACAATCTGAACATAGCTTCGAGAAGAGCAGACTTGGCTGCCTTGAGATAAAAAGTTTGAAAGGGGCCTAGCTATATGCCCTAGAGGGGGGGTGAATAGGGCAATGCCAAATAAAACTTAAAACATCGGAATAATAAAAGATATAAATAACAATGCTGAAATAATAACAATCTCAAAGCACATGAAATATGAGAATAGTACTAAATCATGTTATAAGGACAACCTTACACCAAAAACCAATGGCTTATGGTAGGACAACCTTATTTCTAGAACAATCTAGCAATCACAAATGATGTGGAAAATATATCAAGAATAACTTACAGAAATAAATCCTAAGTTATTACACCATTCAACCACACTTGCTAATGAAAATTACAACATTCATCCACAAAAGCAATCCACAATACTGAAGGAATAAATGAATAAAGAAATCAAGCACATCCACAACACAACGATATATAGTGGTTCGCCTGTTGTTCACCAACTGTTAGCCAACAGCCACACAGAATGCTACTCCACTCCTAATATCCTCACACAGGGGATATTAGCATGCACTCTCAAAATAGGTTTTCACAGGTTCACCAAAAACCTTCACAATTGTGTCTTTTATCTCGGCTTACACAATCCAAAATCCGCAAACTGAAGTTTTCGGCTCTCCTCAGATAACCAATACAATGAGATTTTTCTGACAAATCTCAAACAAAACTAGAGAAAGTAAATTATAAAGTAAAATACCTGGATCTCCTTTTTAAGTAGCCAAGTAGAACCAATCAGAGTAGATGTATGATACGTCGTTTAATGTCCAATACTCACTTAAAGAATGGTTTTATGTCTAATTAATTTTAAATTAAATCAAGAAGAGCAAGGTCTATTTGATTTTGATCCGAGAAGAAGGAATATCACAAGTTCCTCTTTTCTAAATGAGATTGGAATGTGGATCAAAATCACAATAGAATAATGCTATCAAAAGGAATATTAAATATGCACAATAGCTTAAAAAAATAATCACAACTTATCTCAGAGTATAGCCTTAAATCGCTTGAATTGAATGGAATGGAATTAATAAACTCTGAAATTCATGCATTATTTATAGCCTAAAAAATCCCATCTTCGACTAGTCTTAGGATCCCTAGGACCGGTCGTAGCATCAAAGATTTCAAAAGATTTTCGCGGGATTAGATTAGCTGTACTCACGACTGGTCTTAGGTAACCTACGACCGGTCGTGGGCCACCTACGACTGGTCATGAGTCACCTACGATTGGTCGTGGGACTCGAGATAGGTCGCTGGAGTTCGAGTCATAGGACTACAACTGGTCGAAGGATGAGTCGTTGGACTTCCCAGGATCGGTCGAAGCAAGTCCAGGACTGGTCGAAGGACAACCAGGAAAATTCGAAAATCTGTAACAACCTAGGACTGGTCTTAAGAAACCTAAGACTGGTCGAAGCAGACCTAGGACTAGTCTTAAGATTTCTAGGACTGGTCTTAGAACATTCATGGATTATGTATCCCGAATGACCTATCATACAAACCAACCTAAGGTCAATCTAAGGTCAAACAAACCTTGAAGTGAGATGGACATTGAAGTCTTGAAGGTCTGTATTCTCAGATGATCTTGAAGTAGAAGCTTGAATCGAGTTGACAGCTTTTTAGAGCTTGGTACATTCTTGACTTGTCTTGATGAAGTCTTCTAATCTTGAACTTGTTAGAAGCAAACTTGAAGTCTTCTATTCTTGTAGACTTCATCCATGACATGTCTTGCAAACATTCTTCATTTATGATCTTGTCTTGAAAAACATTCTTCATTCATGATCTTGTCTTGAAGCAGTGTGTAGTCACAAACAAGAAACACAAGAAGTACAAGACATATAGGTTTTGGCACTACAAAATTTAACAACCAAAGTAATATGAAATCATAGCACTAACAATCTCCCCCTTAGTCAAATTTGTGACAAAACACATTTATAAATATAAGAGTAAAATGAAGAAAGAATCATGAGCCATCAGAGCTATCAAAAATACTCTACTCCCCCTAAGTGAGTAGAAATAATCAACCATATTCAATTACTCACTCTCTCCCTTTCTCCCATTCTCCCCCTTTCCATACTACTCCCCCTTTTTGTCACAAAATGACAAGGGAAGGCCAAAGGAGAGAAGAGAACACCATATGAAGAGTCAAGATTAATTATCAAATTAGTACAACACTTCAATGTCATCAATCCAAAACATACAACCAAAGTCATCAATCGTAATAATAATACAGAATCCATCATATTCAAATAAAAAGGATAATCCACCTAATCAAATCTAGATGAAGGAGCAGGGATGGTTGGATCAATCTGAAGTAAGCCCCTATTAATGCGACGAAGATATTTTCGCATATATTTGAATTGCATATCATGGGCTACACTCAGGTTATCAACCTTCTCCTCCAATGCACTTAGTCGTGCATCATAGCAAGAAGAGGAATCATAATCAGGATCATTTTGAGAGTCAGTTTCAATGTCTTCAAATATATCATCCATATTTATATCCGCTTGTGGAGGAAGATCAGCTGCTTCCCCTTCATTTTCTACTTCAGCACCTTCACCACCACCTTCATAGAATTGACCAGGAAGCAAATCCAACTTCATCTTATTTAAATTAGTATTATTGAATGAAAGATGATGAATTGGTGCCTCATTCTCAGGTAAAGCAACAAGCATATTTGTGGCTAAACAAGTCATATCAAAGAAGATGAAACTGAATGATAAAATGACATATCAAAGAAGGTAAACAGACAACGATGCCGGACACAACAGAGTGTAAAACCCAAACCATGAAAGCAGTCAACTCGGTTTTATTGCCAGACTGAGGATACAAGTTTGAAATGAAGATTCGGTGCAAAACTCTGTATCTGGGTAATAAAAATTTTGAGGGGAGCGCATTTCCTTTGTGCGACCATTGTACTTCCATATTGCATAAATCTCTTGTCAACATTTTTTTTTTCCGATTCTGATGGTTTGTCATATAATGTATGGATCGGCATACCTTCATCCTTGACAGGTATATCCATAATACCTGATATCAAATGTCGATCTATTAGAAATTTCCCTTCTCTAGTAGCAATTGAGAACATTAAATTATCAAGAGAAAAATCAGAGATACATGCAACCATAGATTGTACAATGGATTGGTATGCAGGCCCACCCCAAAACAAAATGTTAGCCCAGCCAATAGATTCAAGGAGAGGGACAATCCCAAATTGTTCAATGTGATTGATACTTACAGGACGCTCAACAATAACTTTACGGCTACGTAAATCCCGTACATCATTGGGATCATCTTCGGGTGACCGAAGGTGCCGTTTTGTTATAGATGTAGATCTAGATGAAGATGGACCACGGGATGTTTTCTTTTTCCTTCTAACATCCATTTTCAACAAGATTTACCAAGGAGCAAGCACAAAGAATACTAGAAGTGGTGGGTTTCTTTATATCAGAATTTTAAAGAGAAAATCCAAAAGAAATCAACAAAAGACGAGATCTAGCTTATGGAATAAGCAAATCAAAGCATAAATCTTCAATAAAAATGAAGAAACACGACTTATCTTGAAGAAAATCATGAACTCTCAAGACTGGTCGAGCCACGACTCGTCGAAGGAAGAAGAGGAAATGAAGAACAAAGTGATTTTTCCCAAATAATAAGATGCTCACGATCTCCACGACTGGTCGAGTGCAGTCTATGACCAGTCGAGTCAGGACCGGTCATGTATGGCAAGGGCCGGTCGAGCATTGATAAAAAATAAATATTTTTATGCAAAAATTGAAATTTATATACATAAAAATTTAAAATATAGTACATTATGATACATGCAGACAAGTATATTTAATTTAAAATGCTCATACCAAGATCAAATTTCATTTTAGTAAACCTGCTTTTGTCGAGCGGTTTAGTAAATATATCAGCAAGTTGGAGATCGGTTGGAATATATTCTAAAGAGAGCTTTTTCTTCAACTAATTCATGAATGTAATGATACCTAATGTCAATATGCTTAGTACGCGAATGCTGAATTGGATTTTTGAAAATATTGATAGCACTGGAATTATCACAATGTAAGATCATTGAATCTTGATTAATTCCATAATCGCTTAACATGCGTTTCATCCATACGAGTTGAGTACATGCATATCCTGCTGCGATATACTTAGCCTCAGCAGTGGAAAGTGATATTGAACTTTGCTTCTTGCTAAACCAAGAAACCAAACAGTTTCCAATGTAAAAACAACCACCACTGGTTGATTTTCTATCATCAATATTACTAGCCCAATCAGCATCTGAATACTCAGCTAATTTAACATTAGTATCAAAAGAATACCAAAGACCCAACTCAGTTGTACTTGCAACATATCTAATAATCCGTTTGACAGCCGTGAGATGTGAATCTTTAGGATTAGACTGATATCTCGCACAAATACCAACGCTGAAAGCAATATCAGGTCTACTAGCAGTTAGATATAATAAACTACCAATCATACTACGATATAGCTTAGGATCTACATCTTTACATGTAGAGTCTTCTGAGAGTCTCAAGGTTGTACTCATAGGAGTATCAAATTTTATACCATTCTCAAATCCAAACCTTTTAACCAAGTTTGTAGCATACTTGGTTTGAGAAATGAAGATTCCATCAGGTTGTTGTTTTACTTGTAACCCTAGGAAGTAATTTAGTTCACCAACCATGCTCATTTCGAATCTTGATTTCATCAACTCTGCAAACTCAATAGACATGTTAGAACAAGTTAATCCATAAATAATATCGTCTACATAGATTTGAACCATTAAAATCTCATTATTATGTTTCTTAACAAATAGCATCTTATCGACACTTCCCACTTGAAAACTATGACTAAGTAAGAATTTAGTCAATTTTTCATACCATGCCCGGGCGCTTGTTTGCACCATGAGAGCCTTTTTGAGACGAAATACATGATCAGAAAGCTTAGGGTCTTCAAACCCAGAGGGTTGTTCTACATAAACTTCTTCATGTAAATCATCATTTAAGAAGGCACTCTTTACATCCATCTGATAAATTTTAAACTTTCTAAAGCAAGCGATGGAAATAAAAAGTCTGATAGATTCAAGGCGAGCGACTGGAGCAAAGGTTTCATCGTAATTGATGCCTTCAATCTGAGTGTACCCTTGTACAACCAGTCTAGCCTTGTTTCGTATAATATTTTTAAGTTTATCAGACTTGTTTTTAAAGATCCATTTTGTTCCAATAATGTGTTTATCTTTAGGTCTAGGAATAAGATACCAGACATCATTACGAACAAATTGATTAAGTTCATCCTGCATAGCTACTATCCAATTTTCGTCAGAAAGAGCTTCTTTTACATTGACCGGTTCTATTTGGGATGTAAAACAAACATAATTACATATGTTTTCAAGTTGTTTGCGTATACGAATTCCAGTGAGAGGGTTTCTAATGATTTGATTGGTTGGATGATCTTTGGCAGTCCTAGGTTCAGATTGAGATAAAGAGGTATCTTGATTGTCAATTATAAGAATTTCATCATCATCTGAACTCGGAGCAAGTGTATTTAAATGATCATCAATGACCACATTGATGGACTCTTGAATCACACCTGTTCTTTTATTTAGAACCCTATAGGCTCGACTGTTTAGGGAATATCCAAGAAAAATACCTTCATCACTCTTCGTATCAAATTTTCCCAAATTTTCACGATCTCATAAAATGTAACACTTACTGCCAAAAATTTGAAAGTATTTGACAGTAGGTTTCTTTTCGAACCATAACTCATAAGCAGTCTTATTTTCAGATTTACTAGTATAAACACGATTAATAATGTAGCAGGCAGTATTAATTGCTTCAGCCCAAAGATTTTTGGAGAGCTTCATACTATTTAACATGACATTAGCCATATCTTGAAGCACTCTATTTTTTCTCTCAACTTTACCATTTTGTTGAGGAGTTTTGGGTGCAGAGAATTCATGTGATATTTCCTGATCGCTACAGAATTTTTCAAAACTGATATTTTCGAATTCAGAACCATGATCACTACGGATCTTATAAACTTGAGAACCTTTTTCATTTTGGATTCGTTTGATGATCTTCTTTACTTCATCTAGGGTTTCAAATTTTTCTTTTAAGAATGATACCCATGTGAATCTAGTAAAGTCATCTACGATAACCAAGATGTATTTTTTGCCACCTCGACTTTCCGTTCTAGTTGGTCCAATGAGATCCATGTGGAGAAGCTCGAGAGGTCTAGATGTGGTATTGGAGTTCACTTTCTTGTGAGAGCTCCTAATCTGTTTGCCCACCTGGCATTCACCACATATTTTGTCTACTTTTTGTAATTTGGGTAGACCTCTTGTAAGTTCTCTCTTGCTCAATCTAAACAAGTTCCGGTAGTGTACATGTCCAAGGCATTTATGCCATAATTCAGTCTCATCAGTATGGACCGTGTAACACGATTGAGTAGATGAGCTAGCATCACTAACGATGTAGCAGTTTTCAGAAGTTCTGCGACCAGTTAATATAACATAGCCCTCTTTATCAATAATCTCACAACCTTGATTAGAAAACTTTACATTATAGTTGTTGTTGCATATCTGAGATATACTCAGTAGATTGTGTTTCAAGCCCTCAACATATAAAACATTTTTAAATAAGGGAAGGTTATAAAGCTGAACGTACCTTGGCCAATGATTTTGCAATTGCTTCCATCACCAAAAGTGACTGACCCATCAGTCCTATCTTTTAGATTGGTGAATAAAGCTTTGTCGTCGTCATATGCCTGGAGCAACCACTGTCAAGGTACCACTTTGAATGGCTTGTAGCTTTGAAAGCAGTGTGGGCAACCAAGCAGCCAACTTTAGGAACCCATTTCAAGATCTTGTTTTGGGTTTAGGAGTGTAGTTGGACTTTTTTTGTCTGTTGTTATATGAATGACCTATAGAGTTAAATTTCAATAGCTCCTTGAGAAGATCAATAATCTTTTCAACCAAAGGATTTTAGTTTTGAAGATTGAAGTTGGCATGACTATTTTTAGGTTTTTGAAAGGTTCTCGAATTTTTTGGAAAACCTTGATAAGTATTCTTTACTTTTGAGTTCGAAGACTCTCCTTTCACAAACTTAGGAGCAGTATTTTTAGGAGAAGTATTCTTATCATAGCCCAACCTGGATTGATCGCCACATTTTCTTGATCTGGATAACAATTTTTCTAATTTAGGATCACCTTGGGCATATCTCCAAGTGTCTTTCAAACTCAAGAAAGAAGCTACTTCATTTTTGAGTTTCTTTTTCTTGGTTTTCAAATCATCAACTTGGGAAGTTTTGATTTTTAAATCACATTTGGTCTTTTCAAAAAAATCAGAAATATGAGATTTTTCTAAAACAAGAGACTCATAATCTTCTTTAAGTTTAGAAAATTTTTTCTTTTGTAAATTAAGCTTGACAGCAATTTTACAACTCTCCTTATAAAGGGCATTGTATGCATCCTGAAGATCATCTTCACTGTCGCAATCACTATTCAGATTCTCTTTGCTAGTTACTTCATCATAATCTGAAAAAGTGACTTTGGCTAGAGTCATAAGGGCTTTAATATCATCTCCTGACTCATTTTCAGAATCTTCTGATTTCAAAGAGGATTCCGAATCAGATGATTCATCCCAAGTAGCCAACATACTCTTCCTTTTTAATTTGTCCTTTTTAGGACATTTGTTAGCCAAGTGCCCATACTCTTGACAGTTGTAACATTGACTATCTTTCAAAGATTTTCAAGCTCTAGGTTTAGATTGTCTCTTATCATTTGATTTTTGAAAATCTACTTTTTTCTTATTTTTGAAAATTTTATAAAACCTTTTTACAACAAGTGCCATATCATCTTCGGAATTTTCAAAGTCTGAAGTGCTCTCTTGTGGAATATTTTTAGATGATTTAAGAGCAATTAATTTTCTTTTTGGAGCTTTAAAGTTCAATTCGTAGGTCTGTAAAGAACCAACTAGTTCCTCAACCCTCATGTTATCCGTATCACGAAGTTCCTGAATCGCGGTTACTTTTGAATTGAACCGTTCAGGAAGTGAGCGTAGTATCTTTGCACACACTTTACTTTCTGGGATTCTATCACCAAGACCCCACATTGAGTTTACAATGTCATTCAATCTAGTGTAGAAGTCCATAAACATTTCATTCTCCTCCATATGAATTTCTTCAAATTTCGTTGTGAGGAGTTGGACTTTAGATTTCTTGACAATTGAAGTACCCTTGTGTGTCATTTCTAAAAGATCCCATGCTTGTTTAGCATTTTCACATGAGATGATTCTTTTGAATTCATCTGGTGATAATACACAAGTAATTGCATTTAGTGCTTTAGCATTGACATTACTCTCACTTTTCTGAAGTGTGGTCCAAAGGGCATAAGATATTACTTTCATTGATTTTGAACCATCTTCATCAGTTACTTCAGTGATAGGTAGTTTCCATTCATTCACTGTGGCCAGCCACACACTTTCATCCATGGATTTGAGAAAGATTCTCATCCTTGCTTTCCAATAGGCATAGTTTGTGCCATTAAAGGGTGGTGGCCTAGTGATAGATAGGCTATCAAAATTTGACATCTTAATATAGCTTAGATCGTTAGCTCAGGAAATAAATCCAATAAATAAGCAATAAGCACGAGCTATTTGGCTCGATACCACTTGAAAGGGCCTAGTCAGATGCCCTAGAGGAGGGGGGGGGGGGGGTGAATAGGCAATGCCAAATAAAACTTAAAACAGCGGAATAATAAAAGATATAAATAACAATGCTGAAATAATAACAATCTTAAAGCACATGAAATATGAGAATGATACTAAATCATGTTCTAAGGACAACCTTACACTAAAAACCAATGGCTTATGGTAAGACAACCTTATTTCTAGAATAATCTAGCAATCACAAATGATATGGAAAATAAATCAAGAATAACTTATAAAATAAATCCTAAGTTATTACACTATTCAACCACACTTGCTTGAAATGAAAATTACAACATTCATCCACAAAAGTAATCCACAATACTGAAGGAATAAATAAATAAAGAAATCAAGCACATCCACAACACAACGATATATAGTGGTTCGCCTGTGTGTTCACCAACTATTAGCCAACAGCCACACAGAATGCTACTCCACTCCTAATATCCTCACACAAGGGATATTAACATGCACCTCAAAATAGGTTTTCACAGGTTCACCAAAAACCTTCACAATTGTGTTTTTTTATCTCGGGCTTACACAATCTAAAAACCCGCACAATCTGAGTTTTCTGGCTCTCCTCAGATAACCAATACAATGAGATTTTTCTGGCAAATCTCAAACAAAACCAGAGAAAGTAAATTACAAAGTAAAATACCTGGATCTCCTTTTGAAGTAGCCCAGTAGAACCAAAAGGAGTAGTGTATGATACGTCGTTCAATGTCCAATACTCACTTAAAGAATGGTTTTATGTCTAATTGATTTTAGATTAAATCAAGAAGAGCAAGGTCTATTTGATTTTGATCCGAGAAGAAGGAATATCACAAGTTCCTCTTCTTTAAATGATATTGGAATGTGGATCAAAATCACAATAGAATAATGCTAACAAAAGGAATATTAAATATACACAATAGCTTAAAAAAATAATCACAACTTATCTCAGAGTATAGCTTTAAATCACTTGAATTGAATGGAATGGAATGAATAAACTCTGAAATTTTTGCATTATTTATAGCCTAAAAAATTCCATCTTCGACTGGTCTTAGGATCCCTAGGACAAGTCGTAGCATCAAAGATTTCGAAAGATTTTCGCGGGATTAGATTAGTTGTACTCACGACTGGTCTTAGGTAACCTACGACCGGTCATGGGCCACCTACGACTGGTCGTGAGTCACCTACGACTGGTCGTGGGACTCAAGATAGGTCACTGGAGTTCGAGTCGTAGGACTACGACTGGTCGAAGGATGAGTCGTAGGACTTCCCAGGACTGATCGAAGCAAGTCCAGGACTGGTCGAAGGACAACCAGGAAAATTTGAAAATCTGTAACAACCTAGGACTAGTCCTGAGAAACCTAAGACTGGTTGAAGCAGACCTAGGACTGGTCTTAAGATTTCTAGGACTGGTCTTAGAATAGTCATGGATTATGTATCCAGAATGACCTATCATACAAACCAACCTAAGGTCAATCTAAGGTCAAACAAACCTTGAAGTGAGATGGACATTGAAGTCTTGAAGGTCTGTATTCTCAGATGATCTTGAAGTAGAAGCTTGAATCGAGTTGACGGCTTTTTAGAGCTTAGTACATTCTTGACTTGTCTTGATGAAGTCTTCTAATCTTGAACTTGTTAAAAGCAAACTTGAAGTCTTCTATTCTTGTAGACTTCATCCATGACATGTCTTGCAAACATTCTTCATTTATGATCTTGTCTTGAAAAACATTCTTCATTCATGATCTTGTCTTGAAGCAGTGTGTAGTCACAAACAAGAAACACAAGAAGTACAAGACATATAGGTTTTGGCACTACAAAATTTGACAACCAAAGGAATATGAAATC
Source organism: Magnolia changhungtana (assembly GCA_030180095.1). Taxonomy (NCBI): domain Eukaryota; kingdom Viridiplantae; phylum Streptophyta; class Magnoliopsida; order Magnoliales; family Magnoliaceae; genus Magnolia; species Magnolia changhungtana. The sequence goes on from JASAUF010000646.1 coordinate 1,104,530, forward strand.
ATAGCACTAACAAAGTTGATGAATCATTGTCCGCATATGTGGGATGTTGGCAGGCCATGGCCACCAGAATGAGAAACCCCACCGATGATGAGGAATAGATTTCCATGATAGTCCATTTAGCGAATCTGAATATCTTCGAATACCTGATCTCGTACCCGTACGTAAACTTCTCTAAGCTTATCCTGGCTGGAGAACAGGTAGAGGCCGGGATAAGAGCCAGAACCATCTCCCCATGGCCACATCAGGCCTCCTCAATCAAGAGAAATAAAATTGAGTGGAAACCCATTGGATATAGGAATGGAAACAGCACTGCGCCTACATAACGAACCACTGAAGTGAACAACATTGTGGCAGCCACTCAAGGCAATCAATATGCTCCACAACAAGAGCAACATCAAAACTGACAATACCATCCACAACAAACTCAACAGGGATACCAAGCACAGCCGCCTTAATAGCAACAGCCCAGGGGGAATGCACAGTACTTGTACCAGAACAAACAAGAAATGTTGCCCTAGAAATTCACTCCATTAGCATAAACATACAGCAAAATCATGTCGATTTTAGTACAAAAATAACTTCTCACACCACTCTAACCTCGGCCTCCACTAAATCCCTTACTACCCAGTTATAATGAAAATGATTACTTTTCATATCACCAATCTCGAGGTCATCCAACGGACTACTGCTTCGCTTTGAAACACGTGGTCTAAGACTTGATCGAGAGTCAGAAGATCAAGATCACCCCTTAAGCTAATGCCACAGCTCAGGCCAACATTCTCTAAAATCCCTTATCATCATATCATGTCATGCCCCAAACTCGAAAACCTGGCTCACAAAATTTTTGATCACTAAATCCGGAGCCGACAGCCTCTGTAGTACCCCATGCTCGGCTCCTAACACCTATTTACCAGATTCCGATCCTGGGATCCTATAAGGAGGATTTTTTTTAGCATAACCACAAGCATAGTCAAGTCATAAAAATATCATCACCACATATCCACTAATAAAATCATTCGAGTACAATGCTAAAAGGGAAATACATATATGAAATAAAAACTCCAAAGCTCTAGCACATGCTCTTGTCTCAATGCTACTGCGACCTAATGTCACCTGCACGCAACAGTGGTGTATAAGCTTACAAGAAGCTTAGAAGGTGGTGTATGTGTGCACAATGCAGGTGCCAATCATATAAATATCAAAGTACGCTGAAAATACTGGCAAGTCCATAATCGTTCGACTACAAGGATATAATAAACCAAATATCATATGCTGAGGATGCAATGCAATATGTAAATCTTGACGAGTCCATGAATATGTGGGTGTAACGCCCTGAAAATTGGGGGTCGAGCATAAACTCAACTCTCGAGTTCCAACGCATCACTTATGCAACAAAATGAATGATGATTGAATGTTGTCTGTATTAGTGCATTGAACATGATTAAGATTAAGCCAAAACAGCATATCATACTCCAGAGACAATTAAATTACAAGCAAAAAACTGTGATAGATAGATAAAATATATAAACTGTGGTGAGTCTCCAGAGTGTGATAAGGTTACCAGGTTAATAAATTACAAGTACAATTCTAAAATATACCAAATGTGTAAGGTCCTCTAGTCAACATCCCTGTAACGCTGTCGATCTAGGCACGACTCACACAAAGCTGCCAGAAAACAACATATACGAGAAAGCATCCTCGTCGTCATAAAAGTTCGACTCCACCTCACAGCATCGCCATCATCTGAAACTCAAATAAGTCTGGTTGGTGTGTACAACACCGTCCCGTAACATGGGAGTGAGTGATCAACTCAGTGGAACAATAAAGCATAGGTTAACATATTATCAAAACAGTCAAGCAGTAATGATAAAGCAGTACAATCAACAATTCTAAATACTCTTATTAATGCAAGTATGAGCGCAGTCATGATGGATGCCCTCACCACACACTCCCTCATATGACACCATCTTACATTCGCAGCATGCTTACATTCCTCAATGCTCCACATCTTCCAGGCACATGCAATGCATGATGAGCATGATTACCGAGTTATTATTAGTCCATTTCAAACAGCAGTATTGGGAAACTAAGGTACCTCCCTTATATCATTCCCAAACATGATCCATTCTAGGGTCGTCAAACCTAGTTAATCTCATACGATATTATGGTTCGAGAGGCATCGCGAAGGCATCGCAAAGGGCTCGTCACCCATCAGCGCGGATACAGATCTCATCTTGATGCGACTCGGTCATTGTGGTCGTCACTCGAATACTGTGTCTCACCGTACTCGGCTCAATTGCGTCGTCACTCGAATACTGTGTCTCACCGTGCATTTGGCTCAACTCATGCTCTAGTTGCTGCGAAGGGCTCATCGCCAATCACAGATATAGAGTATACTCGAAGACACTACGAAGGGCTAATCGCCCGTCAGCACGAATACAGGTCTCACCGTATTCGGCTCTCGCCGTAGGTGTTGACAGCTCGAATACAGTGTCCCATACCACCGTATTCGGCTCACGAGTCTGGTTGCTCAATGGTCACTACGGGGAGGCACGTGGCCCCAGCGTAGGCCGACAGCTCGACCACGGTGTCCCATACCACCATGTCCGGCTCATGAGTCTTAGCGGATCGAGGTACCATAGTTAACGGGGTTTCCACTGGTAAGTTTAGTACCTTAGGTTCAAGCAGTAGCGTCCAAACATGGTGAACATACATAAGACAGATCGGGTTACTTGACGAGCTCGACTAGCATGAGTGCCCGTTGAGTTGTACGACATGAAGTGCATAAGCACTTCGTGTGGCCTAACCACTGCCGACAAGCAACGCACGACTCGGGTTCGTCAAACACGTCCTACGTGGCGAATGAATCTCAGCCACGAATTCGATCCCATTATCGACTGCCTGGACTATACAATAGCCCCAATCACATTCAATTGCAGATAGGTAAAACAGTAATGGATCAAGATTCAAATCATATAATCAAAGTCTGATAACATCCGCTTAGGGCTGCCAGGGCTGTTGCTCGGAAACGTTTCACCACTCCCCCATTACCCTTCACGGATTTATGGAATACAACTTAAACAGGTGAAGTAATCAGAGTGGAATTAAATAAACAAGTAATTCAAACATATTAACAAGCATGTTATAAAACACAATGCAAACAGGAAATCCAAACACATACGTTTCAAAAAATAGTAAGCGATTAAACTAAATAACTTACATGAAGGAAATCATACACGTCTCTAAGGTAGTTGAGAATCCCATCTCAACACCTTATTAATTTTAGTTCGTCACACAATTTCTCACACAAACATTTTATCAAACACTTAAACTACACCACTCTAACATACATGACGTATGTTGATTTCAACATAGATTAGGACAAATCCTTATAGCAAGGAGTTGTCGCATACACATCAATCATGTTCTTACATTCAATACATATGGCAAGCATAAATCATAAATTCATAATTATTTAGTCATTTCAACAAATACTTAGACTACACACATCAACATACATGACGTATGTTGATCACATAGGTATAAGGTCAAATCCTTTCACTAGGGAGTTGCCCCAATTATAACACGCGTGCACCCACGATGGATAGTCATGGCAAGCAGGAATCCAAGTTCCATGCTCATTCAGTCATTTCCACAAACACTTGGGCTACACGTTTTAACATATATAGTGTATATTGGTCGTGGCTTGATTTAGGGCAAATCCTTTTGTCAAAGGGGGTATCGCCTATACAACGATCATATATCCATGATGATTAGTCATGGCGAGCATGAATGTGAATTATATACTCATTTGGTCATTTTCATAAACACTTAGAATACACTATTTTAACATACATAGTGTATTCAAGCAAAACATGAATTAGGGCGAGTCCTTTCGCCAAGCAAGTATTTTACACATATATAGTATGTTCATACGGCAAATAATCATGGCAAACACATTTCCAAAATTTATACATATACGGTATTTTCTAGAATACACTAATTCTACATACATAGTGTATATTAGCAATACATGTATTAGGGCGAACCCTTTCGCCAAATAAGTATTTTATCCATATATAATATATTCATACAGCAAATAATCATGACAAACACATTTCCAAAATTTATACGTATACGGTACTTTCTACAAATACCTAGAGTATGTAAAATTTCATATTCTTCATCTTTAATCGAAATGGAAAACAGACAGCACATTGTACATGTACAATTGCATGCAGATCATGAATCTATCATTATCTGACATTGAAAGCATTGAAAACCATAACCTATACACCTAAAGTCCGCACTTTTTGTCGTTGAATCGTAACGGAGTCGATGGATTTACTAAGCTTTCATATACGGTAGTTTGGCAACCTATAGAACGAAATAGGTTAGCTATTTCATAACTTACAACTATCAACACCCCAAATCAGATTAGGGTTAGGGTTTCTTACCTAGAAACGGAGCTAGAATCATCGGAAAAGAGACAAGAACGAGGTGGTTAAACACGTATAGCAGCAAGGAAGCATGGCAGGGAGATCCTCCCACATCTCCCACACTTTCTCTCTCTTTTATCTCTTCTCTCACAAATTCGTATGGTTGAATGAGAGAGAGTTTTAAGGTCCTTATATAGCCTAAAAAGTCACCAAATTAGACTTCAGGTAAAGGGATACTTGGGTTATAACCAAAGCGACCATTTTTCAGCTTAGGACTTCTGGCGGCCCCTTTTCTGTGTGCGGTCGGACTTAAGCTCACTAACACTGGATCTAGGTTTAGTTAAGTTTTCATTCCGGTCGGATTCCCAGATCACGCGTGGCGAACTTGTTTCAGTTTAACGGTCAGTGGATTTCGATCGGAGATTCTAAGTACATGGATATGTTTATGAAATTTTTCCTGATCCGAGGGTGTATTTGGGTCAGATTCTGACGGTCAGTTGTATCTTGACGACCCGTAAGTAACAAGTCTCAGATTACTATTTGAGATATTTATTTTTAAAGAAAATCAAGCATTTTCACACTCCTCGCTCCGGACTCAAGTGAACAGCCGTGGGACACTGTCTGGATTTGATTTCCGAGATGGTTATCAAGCCCAGTGAGGCGGTCCTAATTTCTTAACTTGGTGTTAATCGAACTTCCGACATGTGGTCCAGATCTGATACAGAGTTTCGAGATGCTCTCGAGAGCAGCTGGGTAATGAGATTGATCCTAGGTTTTAGGGTAACCTAGCGTCAAGGATTCTACAAGTTTTAGGTCTTGTAGATCGTATTTAAAGTGGATTAAACGGATTTCGTACCTAATCTAGTTTAGCACTTAGTTACTTTGTCTCATTTCTAAAGGATTTAGTCCTATAAGATTTCTGTCTGAGGTGGTACTTAGGCCTTTGTAGTTTGTATATAAAGTGATTCAAGTTATACTACTTAGCTAGTTTAAGATAGTGTCTAGGGTGAAAGTACTTAGAAAAATTGAAAGAACAAGGTGGTGAAGGGTGGGATTTGTGAAGGGAATGGGTTCAAGAACAGTTTTAGACTTTGGGATTGAGTTCTGACAAGTTAATAAGGTGTTAGGATCGACCCATTGCCTAAGGATGTCTAATCCTAGGTTGGTAAAAATCTGGGATGTTACAGTGGGTCAAGGTTCTCCCTTCACTGTGTGCACAGGAGCCTGTCAACCACTGCTAGCTCGCCCAGTATCGCTTGGCCCTGCTCACATCAGTGTCCGCCTATGTATGCCCATCCACATATGACCACAGTGATGGGGCATCACAATATGTCATATGCAGAGGATGTAATACAGTTTGCAAAGCAAAAGAAATGATAAAGCTGGAGTGTGTAGCTGGGATAATGGTATGTGGTTTCGTAAGCTGTGGGGTTCATCACAAGAGACTTCTATCCAAACTAGTCCCATACTAAATTTGGATAGCTAGACTCAATGTAGTAAACTCCTGATCTCAGGTTGGTCGTGCGCCCAACCGAATCCTGGCCATTACGAAGGTACGCATAATGATTCGGTTGCGCACCACCAACCTGAGTGGATAGTGAATGAATAAATGAATGAGTCGAATGCTGAGTACGCAATTCCTTCTTAGTAAGTCCACATATCAGTACCATACATCTCTAGGATTATCATCTAGTATGCTCCAAACTAGCTGCTGCCCTTCCCGGCCGTGTAGCCCAGCGAGTGGAAAAGACCTCACTACCTGCCTGCCTATTAGTCTGCCAATATTTACCCGGCTCGTCGATAGCAGACCCATTTTTGAGCTGGTTAAACTCATCCTATCTTGTCCCCTAATCTTAGATGGATAAGGCCACATCCCCTTCCAATCGACCCCGACATAGTGGGAGATGTAGCCTACTGGTATTTGGCACCTGGACGCTCACGTATCCACTCGGTCTAGACATTGGAGCATCCCCTGGCCACAGGGGTTTAAGGACTTTCACCCAAGGATATCAAACATGCCCAAGTGCTAGAACCAAACATTTCCAGCGTCCCATCTGGCCATTCACAATATACCTGTGGAGGCCACATCCATGATGTCACTAGGGCACAAACTGATCATGTCAAACAAAACATGACTCATACCATCCAGTCATGCATCAAACCTGTGCATATCGTGCAATCATGTGGGGCAACTCCGTCTCACAAGGAGTCCTATAAACATCTCAGCCCAATGACATATGCTATAATCAGTCATCACTCATAACAAGTATACCAATGATGCTTATGAGCATGTATCATGATGTTATACTAAGCACGTTCTCAGTGTGTCGATCATGTCACACAAAATGTGAGATGCATGAGTCATACCATCTATTAAATCATATCTATCATTTCAACCAACAACTCACAATTATCATTATCATGTCACCATACATGTATCGTCATCTCACCCCATCACTAGGTGCGTCCTACCTTGTGTAACTTCCACACTAGACTTGAACTACATGCAAGGCATAAGGTTGTATAGGTCAAGTGTGAGTCCCACTTGGTGAATCAATAAGCCAACTCAAAGGTATAAACGTCCAACTGCAAAGCTTTCAATGGTGTGGATCTAATTTCATAATTAAGTGAGCCCCACACATCCCACCAACTAGAAACAATACACAATCTCAAATGTAAAGGACAACATGCTAATATCTTTCCTGTCATACATCATATTGGGCCCACTCGCCACATACACAACAAACCAAGAAAAAGCCCAATTATTCAGTTTATGCATTGTAAAATAGGCTCGTTAAGTGTGGTCCACTTGACTAGAGGTAGTGTGCAACACACGCTGCCTAGTAGGCAATGAGCTTGCCTAACGGGCTCAAGGAAGGTTACCATTATGGTTTCTCATTCCCCAATGATTTCTCTTAGTGTTGGGCCCACTTGGGCCTTAGGTTTTCATTATTTAGATGGGCCCAAGGCCACCTATATCGTAAGGGAATATTTGGATAGCAAGATCTGTCCACTGAATATTTTACAAGTTATACAACACCCATTTACAAAACATGTCAGGTGGACCTCATTACATGGAAGGTAAGGCCCATACAAGATAGCCCATACTAGATGGCCCATTTAAAGTTTTTAAGCCCAACGATATCTGAGAGTTATTTTTCAGAGTTTAGATGTTGCATTAAATGCCTTGTGAAGGTGGTGGACCATACCGATGTGGCCCCACAAATTCTATATAAAACAAACTTTTGACACAAGGTTGGTTTTGGGTCATTTTAGAGTTAGATTCATGATCACGTGGGGCCTACATATGGTGAAAGAAAATAACCATCTGGTAGCTCTATGCACGGGCATTACAAATTATAAGGCAGGCCTCATTGGTTGGGTGAGCACAATTTACGGTGATGGTCTAAACACAGGTACTAGGAGAAACCGTGCAGGAAATATAGTGCAGAATTAGTTTAGGCCCAATTTTAAGTATATCCCATGATCACAAGGGACCACATTTCAGTGTGCAGTCAGGTGCCCTTGGTTGTACTATATATACACTTAAAAAATTATAAGTTGGAACCAACTGGTTGTGCACACGTAATATTTGGTATAGGGCCAAACATAGGCACTTTAATTTTCTAGCCTCATTTTGGGATCCACTCCCTGATCATGTGAGGTCTGATTTAGTCCAATTAAAATATTATTTATCTATTCATTAGTGTAGGTTAGAGGTTCCAAGTGGTGGCCTACTCAAACCTCCAGCAAGTGGTCCACTACAGAGGCCTAAAGTTGGTACAAAACACAAATAATCAGACAGTTTTCAGAAATGAGGTCTGTCGCAACTTAGGGCCTAATTTCCAAACACTTAGGGAATCATTCCTAACAAAAAGGTGGGATATCCCAGCTCACTTATATAATGATTAAACATCCCCAAAGTGAGACCCTTAACTATAGAGTATGGGGTCCACTACAAGGTGTCAAAGAGGCCTACATGCAATATAGTTAAGTACTTAAAAATTTTCAGCAAACAGAAAGTGTAAAGGGAATGAAATAGATCGAATGGAAAGTAGGGTCCACATGCTAGTAACGTATAGATAAGGAACACACAACAATGTACATGGGTGTCCATTTTAAAACGCATAAATCACAAGTGATCCCACACCCAAGTGGGTCAATGAGAGGATAATTGCTACGTATAACATAGATCCAACATATTCCTCAAGTAGCACATGGAATATATTGATGAAATCTCTATGATCAGATTCTCTGTTAGAAGATATGATCCAATGGATGGTTTGAGAACAATCATTCAGGCCGTTTATAAGTTTCCAACCATACAGAGCCTTGGATCCATCTGGACCACATACAGAAATTCAAGATTTGTCCTTACAGAAGTTTCTATTGGTCTAGAATTTTCTAAATTTTAGAATGAAATAATCTAACCATAGGGACCATACATATAATTATTAACTTTATCAAGTAAGTTAAGGGAAAATATCAATTACATCTGACCGTTGGAATCATAGATATGGCCCAAACAAGAATGGTCATAATAAGCTCACAAATACATCTTTCGTATAAGGTGAAGATCTCAGCTGTCCGAACTTCGATTGAGGCTTATTATATACCATTGGAAAGCTAGTTTGATTTTCTACGAATCCAATGGAACATATATTTTTAATACATTTATTAAAGGGGTTAAAAATGGGTCTGTTTTAGGCAAATCGGAATTCTGCATGTACTACTGAACAACAGCCAAGTAAACTTGATGCTACGGATGATTGGACCGATGGATGGCTATGAAATTTGGTCCAGAGTTAGCTCATATTGTGGTTCATATCATTCCCAAGTTTCAACTCCGATCTTTGCATGATTGATTTTTTACGATTTTTAGAAGTTGTTATCCAGGTACAAAAATAGGATTAATGAAGGATGTGGGTATAATGTTCATCAGGGTGGGGTCCACGTGTGTGACTCACCAGCTTAGAATCAAGCTGACATTTGTGTTTATCCCAGGGCAGCAAGGTGGGCCACAAAAAAAAAATGGAAAGAGAGGGAGTGGGAGAGAGAATGGCTAGTGGTGGGAGGAGCTCCACCACTATGAGCTCATCTCATGTATCTACCACATATACTTTAAATGGGTCCCAAATAGGTGGGCCATACATCAAGAAATCAAGTGGGAAAAACCTATCCCCACCACAAAAAATTCAGGCCTACATGACCATAACAAGTTGCACAACAAAAAACATCATAGCGGGATCTATGGAGAATGACCCCATCATGGATACATGCATGCAAACCATGGTGGGCCATTGACCACACCTACGGTCCAAGATGGGATCCCTACCATTAATTGGTAGGTCCCACTTGTCCCATGCATGAAATGAGAAAAAACTAGCCTAAGAAGTACCCATCTCTATCTTCTTCTTACTTCCTTGCACTCCTAAGCTCCAAAGCTCCTTCTCCAATGGTGGATGATGGGGTTTTAAGGATTGGATAGGTGAGATCAATGGTAGAGAATGGGCCGAGCTATGGGGTTTCTTCTTCTCTTCTTTAGAGCTCTAATGGTTGCAAATGGTAGAGAATGGTAGAGAATGAGATAGAGAGAGAGAGAGGTAGTCATGAAGATGGAGGCATGATGGTGGTGTAATGATGAGGTATGAGAGGTCATGATGAGTTTGTAAGAGGCTTGGGAAGGGAGAGGGTAGCATGCTAGTAATGATGGGTTATAAGGCATGTGTGGGTCTAGGCATGATGTCATGATAGATGTAAGTTAGGCTAGGCTAGGTAGGCATGATGTCATGCAATGATGATTCTAGTTGTAGAGATCTTATCTTATCTAGAATTCCTCAGGCCCACAACACGCTGTGTTTGCCGAGATTATATTCGGCCACAACTCCTAGCCTAGCATCGCATTGGTGTGAAAGACGCGACGTTAGAGCCGCGGCGACGGTGCGTCGTAATGGTACAAGTTTCAAGTTGAGCTGACTTAGATATTTGGGATGCGACTTAAGGTCACGAACAAACACTGTCTACAGGCCGCAGGTCATCGGAATTTGATGGGGAGGATCGTGGGAGTCCAAGGAATGGTATGGTACTAGGATACGGGCCTTACACATTAAGCAGGGCCCAACACATTGGGCACTTCTACCATCAACAATATCGAGGAAGGACATCCTTCGTACTCTTTTCCTCATTAATCCATACATGTGATCATGCCCGACACAACAAATCGGTCATTGGGGGTATAGACAAACACCCCTACCTGAACTGCAAATACTTTTGGAGGATGCACCAGCAATAGAGCCTCTCATCCTCCAAGGGGCACCCCCATAATCAAATTCCACGCATCAAATCTCAAACAGGTCAAACTCTGAACCTCTCATTTTGCAAGGAGGACCCCTAGACCTTGCTCCGTTGGTCTTGAAAGGGGCACCCCTTGCCCGGGAACAATCCCCTGGCTTTCTCCTCTTACCCCATCAATTGACACATGCCTAAAGGATCCCTCCCCACACAACACACCCCAAAGAGGGGATGAGAATCCTATTCTGGAACAATCAAAACCCTAAGAAAATTCGGCTGTGTTACAAGGTAAGACATCGTATCCAGCACAGATCATATCAAAATCAACAACACCATCCCCGTCTCAAGATCATGTATTTTTAGAAAGGAGGTTAGTTCCTCCCTAAGACATGAAAGCAGTCCCATGACATTACCCTGAATGCGCTAAGGTCAGCAACATGAACCTCAATGGTAGGTGTTTATGGAGAGACAATCAAAATAGGAATGAAATTCGAGGAGCTTTATCAAGAATGGCCAACAAGACTAAAGCTGCGTAGATTTAGCATCTCAGCTTAAAACCATTCCAGCTCAAATCTCCATTCGGGAATTGTTGTACACATCAATGTCACACCGAGAAATATTTATAAAGACCTTAAACGATGCACACATCTCTCCAGACATATCACTCGAAATGATTGCACACATGATAGATAGCTCCTCGCACCACAGATAATCACATTTACTAATGACAAGCTGCCACCAAAAGGCCACAAGCATGGGCGTTCGCTCAACATAGTTGTCCGTTATAGGGACCTCAAGGTCCCCTTAGTCCTCATTGATAACGGATCAAGCTTGAATGTTTGCCCCATGAGGACTGCTGACCGTCTTGGGATCGAATCATCCTCCTTCAGGGCCAATAACATGAACGTTAGAGCCTTTGATAATTCCTGAAGGCAAGTAGAGGCAGAAATAGAGATAGAGATACAAATCGAACTAGATGTATCCATTGTCACTTTTCAACTCCTTGATATCTTTGTCTCGTTTAACCTCTTGTTAGGACGACCCTGGCTCCATGCTGTCGGGGCAATCCCATCAATTCTCTATTAAAGGGTTAAATTTCCTTCCGAGAATAGAATCATCTCTGTATTGGCCGAGCCTGAGATCATCCTACCGTCAGCGATTGCTACCCCAGAACCTGATATCCCGGTAATCAATATTCAACACGGGGAGGGTGACATATCATATCACAGTTTCGAGTTTGAAATTGTGAATTCTATTACCAATCCCCACCCATTTGCTTTAGAATATGTCATCCCTCCTACTGAACGTCAAATCCTTAACTACCATATTGAATTCCATGGAAAAGGTACGATAGTAAGGAAAGCCATGGCAAATGAACAAAGATAAGGACGGGTACTAACCCTCACCAGAGGAACAGGCCGCAAGGCCCAAAAAGAGACAACCATTCAAATGTACACCTATCCGGTTTGTCAGATCCGGGATGGTTTGCGGGGACACAATGTCTACCCTTAAAGAACAATTCCAAGGGCTGAGTCTATCCAAAAATCACTGCCAAGAATACATTTGGCCACCAATATGATGGGATAAGATCATTAAGACCCCAAAAGAACATCCAATGCAAGTGGCAAAACCACCCAACCCATCAAATGAAGCTAGGGCATGAGAGTGGGATCACCTGTAAAAGACCAAGGGCGGGAAGTGCCCTCTATAGGACCAACAGACAAGGACAGGGAGTCACCTACTCCCATCATCAGCCAACGAGAGAACCTCCCACCAGCCACTCAAAACAACAAAGGTCAAAAGCAGCCCATCCATTGGACCGAAAAAGGGAAACAGCCTTCCCTTGACTGGAAAGACATCAAGATTCCACAGGAATGTGTATCAGAAGAGTGGAAGAACTCCAACTCCTGAGCAAAGAAATTGGGTCAGACATAGACTTTGAACCCAATTTGGCGGACATCATGGTCATTGGGTCAGATGACCTGTTAATACGGTTGGACTAAGCCAACAAGATCAAGAGGGGGAAGGAACCAAACTGGTCAGCTATCCCCCTAATTATAGAATCAACTGGTAAGACATCCAAGGGTATCGGTCTAAAAAAATGCCATTGTAAATAATAATTGGCATCTCGAACTAGGTCATGATTAGTCATGGTTTGCAACACCGTCCTGTTCGGGATCCTTTGGATAAAAAAGAATAAAAAAATCCCCAAAATCTAAAAATAATAGATATTCTAGAAAAACCAAAAAAAATCAAATATTCGTCAAAATCCTAAAAAATCAAAAACTCTTCAAAAAAAAAAAAACAATAGAAAACCAATACACCACTCACAACACTAGAATTCAAGGTCGACTCGTACGATTTCGATCTAAAGCTAGACTTTGAACTCATGGGTTTAGATGAAGCCCAAGATGAGGGAAATGATGACCCAGCTCTCAAACTAGAGGATTCCCTCAAAAAGTTTGAAACAAAGGCCAACGTTGTTGTGGACGATTTCGAAATTGTAAACTTAAGATCACCAAAACTCCCTAGAGAAGTGCGGATCAATAGATTTTTGCCTCCAGCATACAAGTAGAGGATGATGGAATTCTTAAAGTTGAGATTATCCAACTTTTCTTTCTCTTACGAAGACATGCCTGGACTTAACGAAGAGCCGGTAGTACATCGCCAACTAACAAAGCCTGAAATGAAGCTGGTCAAGCAAAAGCTCTGATGGATGAAGCCAGAATGGGCCCTAAAAGTTTGTGATGAAGTCATCAAGCAATACAACGTGGGATTCTTGGTAGTTACCAACTACCTAGAATGGCTCGCAGATATCGTACTAGTTCCAAATAAAGATGGCAAAGTCAGGATGCACATCGATTTCCGAGATCTAAACAAAGTAAGTCCCAAAGACGATTTCCCTCTGCCCCACATCGACACATTGGTAGATAATACATCGGGGCACAAAATCTTCTCATTCATGGACGGTTTCTCCTGTCACAATCAAATCAAGATGGCCATGGAAGACCGCGAGAAGACATCCTTCATCACACTGTGGGAAACTTTCTACTATCGGGTCATGCCGTTCAGTTTAAAAAATGCAGGGGCTACATACCAGCGAGCCATGACTGCCTTATTCCATGATATAATAAATAAGGAATGGAAGTCTACGTGGATGACATGATCATTAAATCTTGCACAATCGAAGGACACTTTGAAGACCTCCAGAAGTGCTTTGATAGGCTAGAAAAGTTCAAGCTTCGCCTTAATCCACAAAAATGCGTCTTTGATGCAACTGGAGGCAAACTACTAAGCTTCATCGTCAGGGAAGATGGCATCAGGGTACACGAAACCAAGACAAAAGCAATCATCAAAATGCCGCCTCCAAGGACTGAGAAAGAAATTCAGGGCTTCGTTGGACAAATACAGTACATCAGTCGATTCATCGCTTAGCTCACCCCCAGTTGTGAGCCCATATTCAAGCTCCTAAGGAAAAACTCGCCAAAAGAGTGTAACGATGATTGTTAAGCGGCCTTCGACAAGATCAAGGGGTACTTACTGAAACCTTCAGTGCTAAACCAGGTAGACCATTGTTGTTATACATCTCTATAGCACCAGAGGCAATCGGGTGCGTCCTCGGCTAACAAGACGCTTCAGGAAGGAAAGAGCAAGTGATCTACTATTTAAGTCGGAGGTTCACTAGCTACGAATCCAAGTATTCTAGCTTAAAGAAAACATGCCTCACCTTGGTCTGGGCAATGCAACGGCTCCGACAATACATGTTCGCCTATCCAATCCTTCTGCTTGCTTCCATGGACCCATTAAAATATATGTTCGAAAAATTGGACTTAACGGGAAGGATCACAAAATGGCAATTGTTGCTCTCTGAGTTCGACATCACCTATGTCACTCAGAAAGTAATCAAGGGGCAAGCACTAGCTGACCACCTAGTAGCACACTCTCTGTCTGATTATCAACCATTGAAGACTTTCTTCCCCGACAAGGACATCCTCCTTATCGAGGGAGAAGAAGAAAGGAAGGCAGGAGAGTGGACACTCTTCTTTGACGGAGCCGCTAACTCAAAAAGAAGTGGAGTATGAGCGATACTTTATTCCCCTGACGATGTCCTGATCCCTATCTCTAGGCAATTGACATTCAATTACATCAACAATGTGGCTAAGTATGAAGCATTTATCGTCGGTCAGAGAGAAACCATCATCCTCAACGTGAAAAGGTTGCCGGTCTTCGGAGACTCACAACTCATCATTAACTAGACAAATGGCGAATGGAGGACCAAAGATGAAAAGCTGATCCCCTATCATGTCTATCTGGAAAATCTAACCGAGGAATTCGATGAAGTCACATTTTCATACATGCCCCAAGCCAAAAATCAGTTCGCAGATGCCCTTGCCACACTTGCCTCAATGTTAGAGATTCCTAAGGGAATTTCTGAGTGAGAACTCACCATAGATCTAAAAGAAGAGCCCACCTTTTGCATGTAAATTGATGAAGTAGAGACCTCCCCAAGAAACCATCCATGGTACGCAAACATTAGAGCATATCTCGAGCACCAAAAATACCCTGAAGGAGCTGAATCAACTGATCGTCGCACTATCCAACGACTAACAGCTCAGTTCACTATCATCGGGGGTATCCTCTACAAGCGATCCTTCAATTAAGTCCTCCTTCGCTGCATGGATGAAGCAGAAGCAGCCCAAATCATGTCGAAAATCTACGAAGAACTGTGTGGCCCACACATGGATGGTCATATGATGGCGAAAAAGATCCTATGGCTTGGCTATTATTGGTTAACGATGTAGACAGATTGCTGCAAACATGTCAAGAAATGCTTCAAATGTCAGGAACACGTGAATCAAATTCATGCGCATGCTTACAAACTATACAATCTGATAACACCATGGCCTTTCTCTATATGGGGCCTTGACATCATCAGGAAGGTCAACCCAAAAGCTTCAAATGGACATGAATACATCCTGGTAGTAGATTACTTCACAAAATGTATAGAAGCAACATCCTACACCACCATCACGGCATCTAATGTGATAAAGTTTATGAAAATTAACATCATCAGCCGATACAAAATTCCTCATTCCATCATTACAGACAACGGGTCACCATTCATAAATAAAAGGATGGGTGAGTTCCTCGAAAAAATTAAAATCCAGCACTATTGATAGAGTCCCTACCGCCCTCAAATGAATGGTGGGGTCGAAGTCCTAAATAAGAAAATCATCCAAATACTAGAGAAAATGGTCAAAACATATCGCGACTAGTCAGAAATGCTCCCCTACACACTTTGGGCTTACCGGACGTATGTACGGTCTGCTACAGGGGTAACTCCTTTTGAACTTACGGAATAAAGGCAGTACTACCAGTCAAAGTTGAAATCCCATTGCTCCGAGTATTATTGGAAAGCAAAATCGAGGAATGTGAGTGACAACAAGCAAGATACGATCAACTGCATTCGGCAGATGAAAAGCACATGCGCGCATTAAGCCACTCACAATGCTACCAAAGAAGGATTGCGTGAGCCTACAATAAGAGGGTCCGAAAGAGGAGCTTCAAAGTCGGCGAGATGGTTATGAAGTGCATTTTGCCACCACACTTGCCAGACCCCAGAGGAAAGTTTAAACCTTCATGGGATGGACCGCTGATCATTTGAGAAGTACTTCCAAGAGGTGCCCTTCGGCTTACCAACCTAAGAGGAGAAGATCTTTCAGAGCCCATCAACACTGACAACGTGAAATCTATCGTGAGTAACCATACCTAACTTCGTCAATGATTACAATCACAAAGCTGAGGCAAAAAAAATTCCTACTATTCCTTCCCCACACAAAGTCCAAAAAAAAGACAAAAATATAGGAAAAGCATACAATTTAAAAAAAAAAAGAAGAGAAAAATGGAAGTAGTTCAAAAAAAAGAGAAGAAAGTGAAAGTCCTACAAAGTCATCTCACTCCCCCCAAACCAGATAATCTGACTTAAACAACTTACGATTATAATCAGAGACAAAGGCAGGAAGGTAGCCAATTGGCCAAGAAGGAAATCTCCCCACCTCTCCTAGTACTAAAAAAAAAGAAGGAGATAACGTACCTAAGTAAGAAGGGCGTGTTGAAAACCCAAAAGGGCAGCTCGAGTAAAAATAGCGGGCATGTAGTGGACTTGGTGAAAACCTGAAAAGGCGCCAAGGGTAAAAAGAGCACAGCTGCCGAGGGGCAGGCAAGAGCAAAAATTTAGGACGTGATAAAAATATGAAAGGATGCCACAGGCAAAAAATGATAGAAAGCTGGTGGTAGCGAAAACTTGAAAAGGTGCTACGGGCAAAAATGGCAAGAAACAAAAAAAAGTGTAGGTATAAGAGAAGTCAAGGCAACGAAAAAAAAAAAAAAAGAAGCACAAAGAAAAGATAAATCCTAGATCAGAATTCTGTCAGACTCTACCTAAATCCACGGGGCATGATCCTAGTATAAGCTATTCTTAGGGAACCAAGATCCCTAGTAAACCACTCAAAATGACGAATTTGACTTAAGCTGAGTCCAATGTTCTGATCACATCATCTAACAGAACCAATCCAAATGTAGGTTAAATTCTGTTGCATGTAACTAACATGTGTAGATTAAGTGCACAACACGTTATATTGTTGAATTGCTGAAATTTGTGGAACCCCTAGTTAGAAATGTCCCTTATTTTGTTAAATTAGCACCATGGATTCGTGCATATGTCACACGCAGGCTTGAAATAGGTGAATTCGCTACCCACACCCCACCATATATGTTTAATTCTCTATATAACTAGCTGCGGGGCTCATTCCCCTTTCCATTGATCTCTTAAAACTTAGTCCCATGTACTAGTATAACTAGGAATTCTCTAAATTATGCACAATGATGGCTTATGGCCTGATTTCGAATGTGGACTATAATTACACTTACTTGATTTCCCTCACAACTATGAGTAGATCGACTTATACTTGTTAGTATTGTATTTACACATTGTGCCCTTTTTTTAGATCGGCTAACCAATTGAAACTTTCTTGGACAACCCTTTCGTTGGGTTAGCTCACGGGCAAGTTTAACCCAACTAGCCAAACTGTGAGTTGTTGGCTATAGTTAGACTACGTGAAACATTGCTCTCAGGCTGTACAACTATGGTTCATCTCATGGGGACAAATTATCCCTGGTTGGTCATCCTTGTACGTCAACCATGTTTGTACATGCCTGCTGGAACCTAAGGCACCTTGCACCCATTTACACCCATGACAACCATTAGTTGTGGCCCATAAGACTTATGAGCTGGGGATGGTGGAATAGGACACTATGGCTGAGCTGTCGGCCTACACTGGGGTGACGAGCCTCCCCATAGTGACCAGTAAGCAACTAAACTTGTGAGCCGAGGATGGTGAAATAGGACATTATGCCCGAGCTATCAGCTTACACTAGGGTGACGAGTCTCCCCGTTATAATCACGGGAAAGACTTTAATTATCTTAAGTGCCTTCGTATGATTCAAATTATGGGAATGAAGAACCCAAACAGGCTAAGGATAGCGAGAGCCATATGGCCATGGTCACCAGAGCCGCATGATCAGATTAGGGCATTCATCTGTCGGGGTATCTCGGTTTCCCCAAACTGATGGATGAATGGACATAATTAATCAACTTGGCTAAAATTTACATTACATTGCATTGGTTACTTTGGCGATTTAGCAGTCGTGGTCGCACTAAGAAAGTGTTGGTCATTCGCGACTGTTAGATGTTGTCGCTCAAGAGAGTGTTGTGGTGAGAGCATGAATCGTATCATTGACTCATGCATTTGCATTAACCAGAGTATTTAGGAGTATGTGAATGTATGCCTTTCACTAAATTTGTTCATGTGTATGCTAATTTGTGTAACTTATTGTTAATAGTATCACTAAGTTGATTACTCACTCCTACTCTGAGACTGTGTTTTAAAACACCAACCAAAAACTGTTATAGATGCAGGGATGATGGAGCTAGACGCGCTGGAGGATGCTAGCATGGACGATGAGAAGGAGTGGGCGTATTACCAGACCTTCGATAGTTCCTTCTAGCTTATGTATGGACGATCACAGGGTATGGGTCATGGACCTAGTCATTTTGGGACACTTGTATGAGTGGGACTAGTTCCATGTCTTAAATTTTCTTGGGATTGAATTTTGGATATTCTACATATTTAGTGGCACTTATTACTGTTTTATGACTTATTTATGCTTCATGGTTCACTAAACTCCCCATGGCTTATGAGATAATCTAAATGTAATTGAAATCTGCAGCCCATTTGGGCACACGTGACACCCGAGAATTTGGGAGCCGAGTTCTTACTCGGTCCCTAAAATTCAGGGCATTACAAAGCTACAATCCATAAAAAGAATGCAGTTTCTCTCATGGATTTAGCATCACTGCCTAATACTTCAGACATAGGAGGTTTCCATTTAGTTATAGTGGCTTGCCACATGCTTTCATCTAAGGATTTTAGAAAAATCTTCATTCTGGCTTTCCAGTATGCATAGTTAGAATCATCAAAAGGTGGTGGCCTGGTAATAGAAAAGCTATCAAAATTTGACATAATGAAATATCTAGATCTTTTAACTCAAGGAAATTAATACAAAAAATGAGCAACTTAGCTCTGATACCACTTGAAAAGAGTGAGTGAAGAGGGGGGGGGGGGGGGGGGGGGGTGAATAGGACTATGCCAAATAAAAATTAACTTGCTAAAATAATAAATAAATAAATAAATATACTCTCACTACTATTGAAAAATTGATTCAAACTCGTAGGACAACCTACACCAAAAATAAAATTTAGGTAGGACAACCTTATTTCACAAACAATTGTAAGGATCAAGATCTCAAACCAAAGCAAAATCCAATAGAGCTATCTATTACAAGCATTCACCACATTTGCATAAATAAAATTACAACCATTCTCCACATATGCAAAAAGTAAACATTCACCACAAACACCAAGAATTATAGTTGTTCGGTGTGTACACCAACTAATTTCAAACAACCACACCTACTCCACTCCCAATAATCACAATCCATGTGATATTGGCTTTCACTATAAACAAGGTTTTCACAGGGTCACCTTAAAACCTGATACAATTGTGATTTTAAAGGGCTTATCATAAACAAAAATCCCACATGAGATTTTCTGGCTATCTCAGACAAACCAACCAAAAGAGATTTTCTAGCTATCTCTACAAAACCAAAATACAAAAGATATAAATATACTTATCTTCACCTTGAAGATGTATCTCTTGATGTAGCCTGTAAAACCGCTTCTCTTGAAGTAGAATGTTCAATGTCCAGTCAAATAAACAAGGGTTCTAGGTTCTAGATTGATTTTAAATTGATTCAAACCAAATGCAACTTGTTTGAATTCCTCAAGATCTTAAAGAAGAGTAACTACTCTCTTTAAAGAACAAGATTCATAAAAAGGAGATCTAAGAATTAAAATAAAAAGCTATTTAATAAAATATTTAAAATACCATGTAATAACTTGATGATAATGGGGACTTCTCTCTCTCTCTCTCTCTCTCTCTCTCTCTCTCTTGATGAAGGCTTTTTCTAGCTTGGACTGGTAATTATGGATTGAGAGAAGGGCTCTATTTATAGGCTAAAAAGTTGTTGATTCGACTTGTCTAAGGTCTCCATCGATTAGTCTAAGATTTAACAACTTTTCAAAATTTGAACGTGATCGGATAAAATCGTTTTTTGACTGGTCGAAGGCCCTTCTTCGACTAGTCGAGCAATTTGCTCGACTGGTCGATGAAGCAACAGAAAAATCCAATTTTTGGAATTTAAACTTGGACTGGATAAAGATTTTCTTAAACTAGTCAAGCCACAACTTAGTCTAGTTGAACCTAAGCCTAGACTAGTCGAATTTAAGCCTAACAAAAGTATAAAAACCCATATAAGTTTGTCATTTGAACGCACCTAAGTCTAAGGTCTTTCTAGGGTCTGGTATACCTGAAAGGACTAAACATTGAAGTTTGAAACTTGTTCTTTCACTTGATTCTTCAATAGAACGTGTAGTCGAAGATGGAGCATGATCTTCTACTAAAAATGTAGTAGAACTTAAACTTAGTAAAGTTTGAACTTTCCATCTTGATTTACTTCATGACTTGTACTTCAGTAAGGTCTTGAACCACAGTTGAATTTGCTTGACTTGAGACTTGATCCACATTAGACGGACCACATCATAGGCTGCTTTATATAAACAAAATTTGACAAACAAAGGTGTGCTTTGCTTTATAAAACATATCACTTACAATATAGCTATAATGGTGGATACTTATAAGGATTCATTGAAATACATGTCATTGATAATAATATATTTGATGATGACTTGTAACTCATGAACTTGATTGAGGGTATGTCTTTCATATAATATTTTGAATTCTAAGAAGCAAACTTATAAGAATTTTTTGTTGCATTCCAATGTGTACTTAGCTAGCAACACTTACTATAATTCCTTAGTAGTCTTCCTTTGATAGTAGATGACATATAATGAGTTAAAAAGAGCATCGATGACATATAACGAGTTTAAACTTATTATATCGTATAATTGTTGGGTGGTGTTAGAGTGTCTTTAGTGACAACATAATCTAACTTGAGCGATGTGAATAAGAGACGTAGTCTCAATTACTGTCGAAAGAAATTTGAGTTGTCGAGTGGTGTTACTTGAATGTAGTTGGGTTGGCCTCGTAAAGGAGGAAATAATCATTGCCTTCAAATTAAAATAAGAGATGTATTGAAGAGATAAAAATAAAAGAAAATACATATAAAGACAGGCTTAAGGTGTGTTAAAATGTCATTATCTTTAAGGCGATATTTGCACCATCCTGTTATTAACATTTTCCATGATTTTTTTTTTGGATCATACATAATTTCATCGATCACAACAATTCAACTCTTTTTACCAGCTTAATGAATCTGTGGATCTAGAAATTCATTTTGGACAATTGAACCTTCTCAAATTGTTTCTTTTTAAAACTAAAACGATTAGTGCCAGAATACTAGATGCTAAGAAGAAGAACAAACCTTGGACACATTTAGTTTGCAAGAGGGTTATAATAAATCTGACTCCACGATACAATAAGCTTTTTCTCCTGAACCAGAAAAATGTGGGCTTTATCCTATAAAACTGAAAAACTGCACCTAGAACACACTTTTGCAGTGTCCACCCTTATGTCTTTACTCTTACAATTGACCCACTAACTTCCGTACTATTTATAGTTCACCTTCGAAAATTCTACAACTTTTCAAAACAACCTAAAACGGGAGAATGATGAAGAGAAGATGGAAAGATGAGATTACTGGGAACTATGTGACATGAAATAACCAAAATGTGGATTTCTATAAAGTAACAAGGGTTTTGTGAACGCTCCTATGTGAGTGGTGCCCTCACTTTCTTGATTTTCTACTCCATTAGTGCAATTGGAGTGTGGCATTAACTTAGGTGTAAAAATGCATTTAGTTTTGAGTCAGCATTAGCTAAATTAAGCTTAGAATTTACGACCAACTAGAAACTGTAGAATTGTACAAGGGTTAGGAATCGTGAGATTTCTCAACTCAAGTGACTATTGCAATTGGTCTACGATCGTAGATTTTGAACAAGATCCTTGATGATGAAAAATGAAGTGATTAGGCCCATTTCCACTTGCACAATATGATGAATCAATTTTATAGGATTGTGCAATGAAAAAAATTGACAGAATTTCTACACTTCTATATTTAATCGTGCTTCACGTAGTTCATAAGGGTCAAGCAGGCAAAAAAAAGAGAGAGCTATTTAGTCCTACTCTACATAACCAAGTGGCTTAGTTTGGAGTTGGAGTGTGGCATTGACTTAGGTGTAAAAATGCATTTAGTTTGGAGTCAGTATTAGCTAAATTAAGCTTAGAATCTATGACTAACTAGACACTATAGAATTGTGCAAGGGTTAGAAATTGTGAGATTTCTCAACTCAAGTGACTATTGTAGTTGGTCTGCAATCGTAAATTCTGAGCAAGGTCCTTGATGACGAAAAATGAAGGTGTTAGGCACCCATTTGCACTTGCACAACATGAGGAATCAAATTTATAGGATTTTACAATTTTTAAAAAAATTTAATAGAATTTTTGCACTTTTATATTTGATCATACTTTACGTAACTGATAAGGGTCAAGCATGCGAGAGAGAGAGAGGGAGAGAGAGAGAGAGAGAGAGAGAGAGAGAGAGAGAGAGAGAGAGAGCTATTTAGTCCTATTCCGCATAACCAAGTGTCTAAGGGTAGGCAAATAAAATGAAATATAGTAAATAAAATGAAATGTAACTTAGCCTTACTTCATAGAGCTAGAGGCCTCAGGTAGTTAAAAAGAAAATAAGCAACACCTAGCCTTGCTTTATAAGGTTTAATACCCTGGGAAAATAAAAAGAAAGTAAACAGAGCCAAGCCTTACTTCAGGGGGTTTAAAATATCAAGCATGCAAATAAAGTAAAAGAAAATAAATAAGAGAGAAAAAATATTAAATATGAAAATGTAAATGGGTGTAGTAGATGTGCTTGGAATTTCACTTAAATCAAGATGTAGGAGGAAAAAGGGGTGACTAGACACTTTTTCTATAAAAGGAATGGTCGGATATCCCCAATGTCAACCCAACTTTTGACTTTCGTTACTTCTTTAATGGGTTCTTTGGTCTCCTATGTCAAGCAACATATCGGCATGTCAGGAACTTAGGGCACCACAGTCAGATCCTTCACACGAACTCTAATTCTCTCAGACTCTTTCTGCACTCACCCTCCCCTTCCTTCTTTGTCTCTCTTTCATCTCTAGCTCCCTATTCTCTCTATTTTTTCTTTCTCCCTCTCCCTCTCTACTCACTCTCTCTGTCTCTCTTTCATTTCTCTGTCTCTCCTCTCCTTTTCCTCCCTTGCTTCCTTAGAATGCTTTGGTTAACATAGCTTATAAGAGGTAGTTGCAGAGGTGGTAAGATTGCAATCATTTAAGTCTTCTAAATAATATATTAGAAGACTTTAGGTTTTTATATTATAATAGTATATAATATAATTTTTAATATTAAAATAATATAAAATAAGAAAGTTCGTTGGTGATGCTTTATCATTAAAATTTTCTCATTTTCTACAACTATACAAATGACCATATCTTCGTCATTGTTAATTTTCTTTCAATAATCTTAGGCTTATTGGAAAGATGATTAGATAAGCTTCCTAACAAGATTAGAATCACTTCAATCAAATTTTAAAATATGTGACCACTCAGTATGAAAAATGTAACGTTTGAAGTTGACTAATTGCCCATATATCTTCATTATTACATGTTCGTTCTCGGTGATTTTGAGCTTGTTGAAAAGATTGTTTGGTAAGCTTTCCATCTAGGCTAGAATCACTTCAATTAGATATCATTTGATATATAAAAATGAGGCCACTAGATGTGTAAAATTGGCAACATGTGACGTTGACTAAACACAATATCCTCGTCATTTCATGTCCATTTTTTGTGATCTCACGCTCGTTGGAAAGGTAAATAATAAGCTTCTCAAGGAGACCAAAATCACTTCAATTGGATACCATTTGATCTTTCAAAAGTGTATCCAAAATTATTACAGTTTTTACCACTCGATGTATGAATTTGATAACGTGCAACTTTAATAATCGAGCTAGATCTTTCTCATCATAACTCGGATCGGAGCAAACTTAAGTTTGTTGAAAAAAATCATTTGATCACCTTTCCAATGAATCACAAATCACCTTGATCAAAGATCATTTGGTCTTAAAGTATGCTTTGTTAACATCATGCCCACTTTGTGAACAAGAGCAATTGTATTAAGATCTCAACATAACTTGAAAATGTAATCTTTCACACCTTAACACCACACTGGTTAAGGGATGATGTGTAGTAAGGAGAGTGATGCTTAGATGGAGAGAGTTTATTTTCTTATTTTCTGAAAGTGCCCTGTTTTGCCAATTAGCATGAGCATTGAGTCAGTTAGACAGAGGAGCCCCACAGGAAGACTGATCAAGCATCTGCCTCAACTGGATGTGTGTCCGAACTCGCCACTGGTAAAACTTAGTGTCACATCCCATGTCCCAAAACACCAGGTAATTAAATCTCTTTAAATTGAATAGAACAACTCTAGGTTTTTGGTTAGAAAACTTTTTAAACAGAACAAGAAAATCTTTAAGTTTTCTACCTTTGTTGATTTATCGACAAGTGGTTCGATGAAATCGAACCCCGTTGTCGATGTCCTCGAAAGCTCACTTGATCATATCGAAATGAGGACCAAAGATGTCCAGCAACCACAAAGATATCTGGACTGAATTATCGATGAATCGATGGACGTATCGATATCATCGAAGTTTGAATCTCGAGTCCATCGAGCTGACTCGATAAAATTAACATCTAGTTGTTTATGTCCTGAGAGCTACTAAGGCAAATCATGCAATCTCGATATATTGAAGGGCTCCTCGATATCCTCTAAATTCAAACTTCGATGATATCGGTTTGGGACACAAATCTATCCAACAAATTTGTCAGGTTATTTTTCTCAGATCGAGGGTTACTTGATAAAATTGATATTCAAATATCGATCATACCGAGGCATGGTCGATATCATCGAAAGTGGACAAAAACTGTCCAACAAGCTTATAGGAAAATTCCTTGGAATTATCGATAAATTGACACTGCCCTCAATATCATCGATAATCAAATTCCGATGATATAG
Organism: Magnolia changhungtana; assembly: GCA_030180095.1. Classification (NCBI taxonomy): domain Eukaryota; kingdom Viridiplantae; phylum Streptophyta; class Magnoliopsida; order Magnoliales; family Magnoliaceae; genus Magnolia; species Magnolia changhungtana. Next base: position 1,130,004 of record JASAUF010000646.1, read on the forward strand.
AGTGATGATCGATCATATCATACCTGAAATATTTCAAAGGCAAGTGCTCTCTCATTTTCAAATGCCGAGGAATCAAACCTCGTGTTAATGAAATTAGAGTTCAAAATTCGATGACATGACGCACGCTCGATCTCCTCGACTAGTTGGCAAAAGTTTTCGAAAGCGTTTGACAGTTATGTTCGTGTCATCGAGCGGCCAATCGATGCAATCGAGAGTATACGCTCGATGATATCAACCCTGCTCGATGACATCGAAGTCTGTCATAAATGTGATCATTTTATATCCATTGGAACCTTTTGCCTATTTAATGAGAACTTGCCCTTGGTTGTTTGTAGAGAAAATAGAGAGTGCTTTTGAGTGTTTAACCCTAGATCATATACCCAAAGCCTTTCCTCTCATAGGAGTTCATCTTCCAATCTACCCTCATCATTGACATTCAGTAGAGTGGATTGGGAAATGAACTTTCGCATTTAAGGATCCTGCAGCTACTACCTTAATGGCAAAACATTAAGCTGGGATGCCTTGAATGCTTAGATGATTGAAATCGCTCTATCTCTCTTATAGGAAAATATTTAATAGAATAAGATTCCATCTTATCCTTGACCCAACTCGTCGCCATGTATTGGTACATCTTCTGAGTTGCGGATCAAGGAAGTTGAAGAGTCTTCATCATCAAAGGAGGAGATCTTCAATAATGTGCTGAATGGGGCTCATCTACTTATCTGTAAGTCATTAGAGTCCAAAGGACCCTTGTGATCATTCCTTCTGTAGGATTGGGTCTAAGGTGTTTTTCACCCCTTGCAAGTCCTCACCGGAGGCCTCCGACGGGAGCATACATGGTGGGTGCTTTGTATTGACCCTTGCTGTGGAGAGCATAAACTAGTAAGGTTCCTTGTGTGGATCCTTGGCTTGTGTAGTCCAAAAGTCAAGTGTTGTGTGTTGACCCTTGCTCATGGGAGCATAAAGTATATCGTGTAAACACATTGTGTTAGCCTAAGTGTAGGTTGTACTGGTTGGAGGTGAACCTGATTTAAAACTTCCGGTTTGAGGTGAACCTGTTGTGAAACCTCCTTTAGTGAGATCAGGTACACTCAAGGGTTGAGTGCGTCTGCCAGAAGTGGAGTAGACAAGTAGTCGAACCACTATAAAAATGACTGTGTTTGTGATTGCTATTGTCTTCCATTACCTATGTGATTATCTGAGATCACTTCTCACACACAGTCAGCTTTCATAATTGATTATTTGAGATCACTTCTCACACATAGTCACATCCATCATAAACTAAGATTTGCATCTTGTGTATCATTCAAGTAGTGTTATGACTGGATCCTCTACTTGGCTTGGAAGCCATTAGAGTTACCTTGAAGTAATCCTGATACGTGCATATTCTTTCAGGATAAGATTGATAGGATTTTTGAATATAACATAAAATACTAAAAAGTCCTATTCACCCCCTCTAGGACATAATGGCATATTCCCACTTCAACTAAAGCGGTCATTACCACAATTTCAATTGGTATTAAAGTAGGTCTCTTTTAAGGGCTTCACCGCCTAGAGAGTAATCTTGACTGAAGTTGGAATCATGACCAAAGGTGTAATGAGGGTGTGAAAAAGCGAAACAATTGCCTAGTAATCCATACTGCTCTGAAAGTTGGCAATATTTCAAAGTGGTACCTTGACAGTGGATGCTCCAGACACATGATTGGAGATCAAACTCATTTTTGTGAGTATTCATACTTTGATGGTGGATTGGTCATATTTGGAGATAGTAGCTCTGCCAGAATTATTGGCCAAGGAATAATAGTTGTACCAAGTCTTCCAAAAATTAAACATGTTCTCTGTGTAGAAGGTTTAAAACATAATCTCCTTAGTATCTCCCAAATCCGTGACAAAGAACATTTGGCCACTTTCTCAAAGGATGTGTGTAGGATCTTAGATCATACAGGAAAATCTATCATAAAAGGCTTACGCACTAGTGATAACTGCTATGAAATAGCAGTGAAGACCGCTTTAGTTGAAGTAGGAATCTACCAATATGTCCTAGAGGGGGGTGAATAGGACTTTTTTAAGTTTTTATGGTTTATTTAAAATCCTATTATACTAATCCTAACAACAGGCACATATTAGGATTACTCAAAAGAAACTCTACTGGCTTTCAAGCCCAGTAGGGGATCCAATCATAAACTATTTAAGAAGTGAACAATATACAAACTAGTTTATGATGGATATGACTGTATATGTGTGTGAGGTGTGATCTCAGATATTTAGATATGAAAATATTAAAGTAAATCACACAAACAGAAGAATAACAATCTCGGACACAGTCATTTTTATAGTGGTTCGACTACTTGTCTACTCCACTCCAGGTAACCGCACTTAACCCTTAAGTGTACTTGATTTCACTAAGTAGGTTTCACAGCGGTTCACCTCAAACCTAAGGTTTTAAATCAAGTTCACCTTCAACCTTTACAACCTACACTAAGGCTGACTGTTTATACTCTCACGAGCAAGGGTCAATACAACGCACTCACTTTTAGTCACATTGGCCAAGGATCTTCCATAAGACCCTAACGGAGGTTTTACTCAGATCACCTCGAACCTAAGGTTTTAGACAGGTTCACCTTCAACTGGAAGTTTATGCTCTCCACAGAGCAAGGGTCAACACTACGTACCCACCGCATATACTCTCGTCGGAGGCCTCCTATGAGGGCTTACAAGGGTGAGAAATACCTAAGACCCAATCCTAAAAAGGAATGATCACAAGTGTCTTCTGGACTCTAATAACTTACAAATAAGTGGGTGAGTCCCATTCAACACGTTAACGAAGATCTCTTCCTTGTTGATGAAAAATCTTCGGCTTCCTTAATCCGCAACACAGATGATGTACTAATACGAGGCTTCAGGTTGGGTCAAGGTTAAAATAGAATCCTACTTTATAAAAAGGTTTTCCTATAAGGAAGATAGAGTGATTCCAATTATGTATTCAAGGCAGCCTAGCTTAATGATTTGTCATTAAGGTAGTAGCTGGAGGATCCTTAAATGCAGAAGTTCATTCCCCAATCCACTCTATTGAGTATCAATGATGAGTGTGGATTGGAAGATGAACTTCCCTGAGAGAAAGGGCTTTGGGTATATGATCTAAAGTAAAACACTCAAAAGTACTCTCTTCTTTCTCTACCAACAACAATAGACAAGTCCTCTTTATAGGCAAAGGTTCCAACAGATATAAAACGATCGCATTTAAGATAGAGTTCAATATCATCGAGCGTATACTCTCGATAGCATCGATGGTTTGCTCGATGACACAAACTCAAATGTCATACGCTTTTGAAACCTCTTCCCAGCTGGTCGATGGAATCGAAACAGGTGCCGATGTTATCAAATTTCAAACTCTGATTCTATCGATACTAGTGTCGATTCATCAACATTTGAAAATGAGAGGGACTTAACATAAAATATTTTAGGTTTACAAGAATGATTGAGGGACCTTCAAGATCATCGAAATTTGAATGTCGATGACATCGATCACTATGTCGAGGCATCGATAAATCCAACGGATTTATCATTAAGTTTACTGGATAGTTTCTGTCCTTGTTCGATGCCATCGAAACAATACCGATATCATCGATATTTGAATATCGATTCTATCGAGTGACCCCCGATCATAGATAAACAATCCTGAAATATTTTGCTGGAAGAACTTAGCACCCATGACCGATATCATCGAGAGCCTTTCGATATCATCGAGATTTGAATTTTGATGGTATCGAGGAGGCTTCGATATATCGATACATATATGATATTCTTAAGGAAAAATAGAGGCGCCGAAGATCTGCATATCGATATTATCGAGTCACCTTCGATGGACTCGAAATTTGAATAATGATGATATCGATAGTACATCAATGTATCGATAATTCTGTCTAGATGAGCATGTGGTTGCTGGATGTATTTTGTCCTCATATCGATGATATCGTTTAGGTATCGAGGACATCAACAACGCAGGTTGATTATATCAAGATGTGTATCGATAAAATCAACAAAGCAAGAAAACTTAGAGAATTTTCCTATTTTGAAAAAAGTTTTCTTAACTTAAAAACCCTATAATATTCTAACTTGTTTTAAGGGTTTTATATACCTAGTGTTTTGGGACAAGGGATGTGAGGCTTAGATTTACCTGTGACGAGCTTCCACGTATCCCGGTTGAGGTAGACGCTTGAGTTGATCTATGAGGCTCTGCAGGCTAACTAACTTAATACTCACGCTAATTGACAAATCGGGGCACTTTCAGATTTAGTGCAGGTGACCTCAGAGAAGATCAACATTATCAGGTATCGACTTCTTACAGCACAGAGTAGATAGAAGAGTTACGCCGATACTCGATGACGACAGCTGAAATTTGAGGTTGGGGACCATGTATTCCTTAAAGTTTTTCCAATGAAGGAGTCCTTCATTTTGGTAAGAAGGGGAAGCTTACGCCGAGATTCATTACCCTATTCCAGATACTAGACCAAGTGGGTGTGGTGACATATTGTCTCACTTTGCCTACACCACTCGTAGGAGTGTACAACGTATTTCATACGAATTTCTCTAACCCTAGGAGAGAGAAGAGAGAAAAGAGGAGAGAAGAGTGAGGAGAAGAGAGAGGGATCAGTAGATCGTTGCTAGGATTCACACTCACCACTCCACGTACCGAATCATCTCTCCCGTTTCGCTACACCGGCTATTACAACTCTAATTTGGGTAAGAAATCCTAACCCTAATCTTGTTTTAGAAATCCAAATAGAGGAATCGATGAAATAGCTAACCTATTTCATGATTTAGGTAGCCGTTATGCTATAGACGGAGACATAGTGTACGAACCGAGTTTGTAACGGGCGTACCGGTGAAAGGTGCGGACTATAAATATTTAGGTTATGGTTTTCAAGGCTTTCAATGTCAATTAATGATTTATGACTGACTTGATTGCTGCCACATGCCCCTAGATACGATGTTTTCCATATACCACACTTATATGAACTATGTTGAAATTAAAATGTATTCTATGTGTTTGTTGAAATGTTTGAATGAAAGTGAAATCATAATTTGTGCTTGCCATAATTATTAACCTATAATACGTGATTGTTATATGTATGATAACTCCTTATGAAAGGATTTGCCCTAATATATGTTATAACTAATTTATTTCATGTATATTGAAATGTGTAGTCTAAGTGTTTAATAAAATGTCTAAATGAGTAAGTGTTTAATGAATTGTACTTACTAAGAGTGTTGAGATAAGATTCTCAACTACCTTAGTTATATGTATAAATTCCTTCATGTAACTTAAATTCAACTATGTGATTTATGTATGAAATACATATGTATGATAATATGTTCGTTATGTGTTTTATAAAATGCTCAAATGATTGTAATGTCTGAATTATTTATTCAATACTATTATGACCATCACATGTGATTACCTATTGCATTCGAGTGTGATTGGGACTACTACATAGTCTAAGTAATAGGCAATGGTGTCCGATTGAGTGGCCGAACTAGTATCGCCACAACAGATACGTTCGATGAATCCGAGTCATACGGTGATTCTTGACAGTGGTTCGGCCACGAGGAGTGCGTATGCGCTCCATGTCGATTAATTTAGTGTACGCTCGTACCAATCGAACTTATCAAATACCCCGATTAGCCTATTGTATGTTTACCATATATGGATGCTCTTTGAATCTAAGGTACTGCTTACCAATGTAAAGCCCGTTTCAACCTTGGTACCATGATCTGCTAAGACTCATGAGCCGGGCATGGTGGTATGGGACACCGTGGTCGAACTGTCGGCCTATGCTGGGGTGACCAGCCTCCCCGTAGTAACCAACGAGCAACCTAAACTCGTGAGCCGAATACGGTGGTATAAGACACTGTATTCGAGTTGTCGGTCTACGATCAAGTGACGAGCCTCTCGTAGTGACCTCGAGTATAAATTAGGCCTACACTGAGGTGACGAACCTCTCGTAGTGACCTCGAGTGTAAACTCGTGAACTTACCTATCTACTGCTTTTAAATTAGGGGTGATGTTGCCCTATAACTTGCCTATTGTATGTGATTAACTAGGATTGACGACCTTAGATGGATCATCGTTTGAGTAAATGATATAAAGGGAGGTACCTTAACTTTCCAAATTTGCTGTATGAATAAGCATAATAAATTACTTGGCTAACACGACCATACACTGCATTGCATGTGCTTTGGCGAGGAAGCGCACGTTTAGGGAGTTTTCCATGCGTGATCGTGAGATGATGTTGCTGAGGGAGTGCATGCATCATTACAGCATACCATTCCTATATTAACAAGAGTACTTAGGACATGATTGTTTTATTGCTTTATCATTACTGCTTAACTAAATTGATAACATGTTAACCTTTGCCTTATAGTACCACTAAGTTGATCACTCACTCCCACTCTGGGACAGTGTTTTAAAACACTAACCAGACTCTGCTTTAGCTGCAGATGATGGCGAGGCTTATGTGACGGAGCTAAACTTTTATGATGAGGAGGAGGCGTTCTGCTGCATTGGAACTTGGGAGTTGAGCTTTGCTCGATCCCCGATTTTCAAGGCGTTACAAGTTGGTATCAAAGCATGATTTGAATTAAACTGGACCTAGGTTGTGGTAACAGGATACACACTGATGTACTTTGACTTAGGTGGGGCGATCAAATATATAAACAAATATAGAATTCTCAGTTTCATCGACGGGCAAAATTGATAGCGAAAATGCACCCCATATGCGTCTAAGATCATGTGAAATGATCTCAATCCCCTCTTAGACCGTCAATCGACAGGTTTGAGTTAGTTTTCAACGAATACCAAACTTAAACCACGCTAAAAGGTGTGAATATGTGCATGATGGGCTCTAAAACTGCCTCAAATAGACACAGGGGCCCAAACCACACGAAACGGGAGGAACCAGAGGGTCCCTTACATCATTTCGGCACCCCAGGAGGGGGAGGCCACCGCCCATGGTCCAGCGGACCACGGTACCACTGCACCGACCGCGGCACATCGCGCCCGCCTCCAGCGGGCTGGGGCAGGCCCGCGGGTCCGGTGGCCCGCCTCCCTTCCCACATGCGTGTGGGGCCTGTTTTCCTGTGGGACCACCCTATTTGGGTCACCTTTTGCTCCCTTTGTCCATTTCACCCCTAGCTCTCAAAACTCTCCAAACCTCTACAAATCCTCATTTTTCCTCTCAAACCTCCATACCCTTATCACCTAGCTTCATCTTCTTCAAAATCTTTCACCCACCTTCACTATTTTCTCAAACCCATCTCCTACAACCATTTATCTCCCTCATTTCTCCTCACTTGAGTACATAAACGCATCTTTGTGTCTCATAGAACCCAAAACCCACCAACCCGTCTCATCCTTCAAGTCTTCTTAACCCCATTGGTCTTTTTGAGCTAGTTGTTACAATCTTCTCGCTCTCCACGCTCCTTTCCCTCATGGGAAGGGTGTCTACGGATGAAGCCGAGCCTAGCCGCCCTACCCGTCCAAGGAAGCAGACAAGCGCCGAGGCTAGCGCTAGCATTGAGCGAGAGCAAAGGATGAGGCAGGATCTTAATCCCTAAATTTCACTCGAAAGATCTCCACTGCCGGCATCAGACATGGTAAGTTTTGTGGCCGTAAAGTTGTGTTTGGAGAACATGTTGATGAAAGGATATTTGGGCTATACCCGATGATGGACCTCCTGTTGGAATCCGGATGGGGTCCCATATTTGAAGGCAAGTCTCATGCGTGTGCAACCACTATCCGAATCTTCTATACCCACATACGGGATCCACCTCTAAAGTAATTGGATGGTTAGAAGCCTGATCAGGCAAACGGATTATTGTACGGTCAATTTTTTAAATGAACACACATAAAGTGGGTTTGTGGGGGTGATATACGTATATTGATAGGTTCAAGTTATTGTTCTCATGTACAGGTTAGTCAGATCATTGCTCTGATGGTAGGTTAATCATATTCGTAAGTGAAGAACAAGATGAATGGTTTTGAATCTTAAATTGATGTATAAGCAACCAGATATGGATATTTGGTAGTTGGTTTAATATGATCTGGTAGTCGAAAATCAATGTAAGTGGTTGGATATCTTCATTAATTAGTGGTGAGTAGTTGATTGAACGGTTGGTTTCTGATGAACGGATGAGAATACTAGGGTATGAAGGTCTAGAGTTGACCTTGATGTAGTTTTGACAAGTTGAGGGTATTACAATCTACCCCCTTATAAGAATCTCATCCTTGAGATTTAAATACACTTATCACCTAGTATCTACCATGTATTCTTATGTACCTAATCATGCGTTAAAAATCAAATAATTATATTAAGAAGAGGTAGACTAACACCAACGTTACAAATAAAACAATCCAGGTATTAAGTTTAAAATTTCAAAGTTTTCAAAACCAGGAACCCTTATTTAACTAAGTTCATAAGTTATAAATCTTAAGATCCTTCATTTCTACGTTCTTCAACTGGGGATCCTATTTTCAATTAGGTTGACAAATTGGGAATCCTCGTTTTTGTGTTTCTACATTCTCCAACTGGTAGTTACCCGAAGGAAGATTCCAAGTTCATGCTCTAATGCCATGTCCTATCATGCCCCAAATTTGGTTTCCAATACCCACTCACCATAGCCCGAATCAGTGTTGAAGCCTCTATAGTACCGTAATTTTGGCTCCTAGCTTACACCAAGTTCTGAAAGTAGAATCCCACAAGGAGAATTTAGGAGAAAATTATGAATCGAAGCATAATTTGAGGGTCTCCACAAGTAAAATACAAATCCATTAAACATTAGTATAAGGTATAATGCTGATAAATAAATATAGTATATCTCAAAACATAAAAAAGGAGTGATCTCTAGCATTGCTAACAGTTGCCTTCTACAGTAACCTACATGTTAAACAATATGCTAAGCTTTTTGAAGCTTAGTAGAGCATGTGTATATGTGAGTAATGCATGTGACATATATCTTGCATTAATATCAATATCAGAGTAAAATGAAGTGATGAAGGTCAATCATAAAACTAGTTGCACTCGGGGCTATACAATATATGCTACAAGATAATATGAGTGAGGCATATTATTAAATGTGATGCAAGAATAAAAGAGCGCGGGATGAATGATCGAGTCATGGTGCGTAGTAACACCCTGATCTATAGCTCAAGTGGTAGATTGAGTAAAAGATACCTCGTTTCAACACTGAGGTCTTGGTATCGATCCCTAGTGGGGGTGGCTAACAGTGAAGTGTGAACTAACAGTGGGGTGTACTAACAATCTAAAAAAAAAAAAAAGAGTCATGGTGCGTAGTATCATAAACTAGTAAGGGTCTCACATCTAGAGTTACAACATATGTTAGTCCCATACCTAGTATGTGAAATAAATCCAAGAACGCAGACTCCTAATATCGGATAGTCCCATACCTATTGGGGATCATGGTCCAAGGGGGGGGGGGGGGAGAGAGAGAGAGAGAGAGAGAGAGAGAGAGAGAGAGAGAGAGAGAGAGAGAGAGAGAGAGAGAGAGGGGAGGGGTGAATAAGACTATGCCAAATTAAAACTTTAACAACGGAATTTAAATGAATAAGATAGCCTTATAAACAATTGAATGAAAGATAGAACTTTTAAACAAATCACAGTACTGAAATGTAAAGCACTAAAATAGAGAGGTTGATACTAATGTTGTTCTAAGGACAACCTTGCACCATAAAAACCATGGGTTTATGGTAGGACAACCTTCCTAGAACAATTTGAATATCAAAACTCAAACTGAAAGGAAATAAAGGAAATAGCAAGAAATTAAATTCTAAACTATTACAACATTCCCCACAATGCTTAAAATGTAAAAGATTACAACATTAACATCCACATATACATTCCACAGATTTAAATGATAAAAGATAGAAATTAAATAAACATTCAAACCATAAAACACGAAGAATTATAGTGGTTCACCTGTGTGTACACCAATTGTTAAACAACAGCCACACAGATTGCTACTCCACTCCTAATATCCTCACACAAGGGATATCGGCGTTCACTATGAAAATAGGTTTCACAGGTTCACCTAAAACCTTCACAATTGTGTCTTTTAAATGGGCTTACACAATTCAAAAACTCCACTTTCTAAGTTTTCTGGCTCTCCTCAAATACCCACTAGATTGAGATTTTTCTGGCTTAATCTCAAACAAAAACCAAAAGCATAAAGGATTTACACAACTGTAAAATACCTGGATTTCTCCTTTTGTAGTAGCCCAGACGAACCAATCGGAGTAGAGTTCGAATATAAAAGTTCAATTGTCCAATACTCACTTTGATATGGTTCTAAGTTCTAGTTAATTTTAAATTGAACCAAATGGGCTAGCTATATTTGATTTTGATTCCAACAAGAAGGAATACAACAATTCGTCTTTTTAATTCAGATTGGAATGCAGAAACAGAATCAAATAAATAAAGCTAACAAAAGAGAATATTAAATATGCACAGCGTAGCTTAAATAACACAAACTTATCTCAGAGTAATGCCTTGATTTTACTTGAATTCAATTCTTGAATAACTCTGAAATTCGTGTACTATTTATAGTTGCAGAAATCACATCTTCGACTAGTCGTGTGGCTACCACAACTGGTCGTAGGTCGAACTGCATTTTAAAATTTTAAGCGTGATCGTATAAAATCGGTCTACGACTGGTCTTAGGATGTCCACAACTAGTCGTGAGGCATCCACGACTAGTCGTAACCATCCCACGACTGGTTGTGAAAAACCAGGAATGGTTGCTGGAGTTTGAGTCGTAGCTGCAGGATCGGTCGTGAATGAGTTGACATTATTCCTATGATTGGTCGAGCAGACTTTAGGACTGGTCGAAGCTCAACCAAAAAATTCTAAAAATTTGTAACAACTTAGGACTGGTCTTGAATTTTCTTGGACTAGTCGAGCCAGTTCTAGGACTAGTCGAACTGAGTTCAGGACTGGTCTTAGAACAGACCAAACACTTATAAAAATATTCTATATGAATTATGTATTTAAAATGACCTACCCTAAGGTCAAACTAAGGTCATGCAAACCTTAAATGTGAAGTATGGACATTGAGTCTTCACTTCTTATAAAGATGGTTGACCTTTGAAGATTGTGAAGCTTGAGATCTCTGATGTAGCTTGAACTTGAGATCTTCTTAAGCTTGGACTTCATCTTGTACTTTAGTCTTGAGTTGTACTTGAGACTTGAATAAGAACTTGTCTTCTGTTATAGATCTTGAAATATTCTGATCGTTGAAGCTTGTAGAAGTAGTCAAAGAACTTGAACTTTAAGTAGATCACCGTTCTCAGCTTGTAGCATTAATGCAGTAACTTGAATATACAAATCCACAAGCTACACAAGACATAAAATGTGTTTTTGGTACCACATAGATTGTGTATTTAGCACCACAAAATTTGACAACCAAAGGGGCAAATAACAATTACACTTACAATCTCCCCCTTTGTCAAATTTGTGATAAAACACACTTAACAAGAATATGATATGAACATTATAAATACAAAGAATCATGCACTAGTTAGTTATAACATGATTAACGAATCATGCACCAGTTGTCATTCACAAAATCTTCATTACTTACTCCCCCTGAGTAGCATACATAAATCCTTCATAAAAAATGATGCTAAAATGATGCTCTCCCCCACAATCCATCTTCATCTCCCCTATATAACTAGTAAATTATTCTCCCCCTTTTTGTCACAATATGACAAAGGAAGAAACGAGGAAATGGATGTGGAAGACCAATAAGAGAGTAAAGAAAGGAATAACGAGTTAAGATATGCAAGTAAAAATAAGCAAATTCAAAGTTCACATAGCATTAACTAGCTGAAGCAAACGTCATTCATACAAACTAAAGTAAAATCAAAGTCCACACACCAACACAAGTAGTATAAAAGTTATTACAGACCAAAGATTAAAATACTTAATTAGATATCGAGGAGGGAGCAGGTATGGTAGGATCAATTTGATGAAGGCCCTTGTTTAAATGCCTAAGATACTTGCGCATATATTTAAATTGAAAATTATGGGCAACATTCATGTTCTCTACCCTCTCCTCAAGAGCACGAAGACGAGCATCAAAATCTGATGGATCATAGTTAGGATCATTTCCAGAGTCTGATCCAATTTCATCAAATATATCATCCATATTTATGTCATGAGGAGGAAGATCGCCACCTTCTTCATTATCCCCTGCTTCAGCACCACCACCACCCACATCTCTTTGACCAAGTGCCAATTCCAATTTCATCTTATTTAAATTAGAATTGTTAAACAAAAGATGATGAATAGGAGCCTTCTGACAAGCATAACAACTAGCATATGAGACACTAACACAGTCATAAGATAAGCAAATGGAATATCACTATGTCCTGGATGGAGTCAAAATTGAATGATGAAATGACATATCAAAGAAGGCTGACAGACTTTAGTACCTGTCACTATAGAATGCAAAACTCGAACCATATAGGAAGTTAGTTCTGTTTTGTTACCAGAACGTGGATATAAATTTGAAGTAAAGATTCTGTGGAGAACCCTGTATCTGGGTAATAAATACTTTGCGAGGAGCGCATTCCCTTTATGTGTCCATTGAAAGTCCATATTGCATAAATCTCTATTTAACATCCATTTTTTCTGATTCTGAAGGTTTTTCCATTAGTATATGAATAGGGATGCCCTCATCATTAACAGGTATTTCCATTAGATCCGCAATCAGATGACGGTTTACTGTAAAATGACCTTCTCTAGTATCAATATTAAAAGTTAGATTATCAGATGAAAATTTAGAGATACATGCACACATAGCCTGTGCAATGGATTGGTATGCAGGTCCACCCCAATATCGGATGTTATCCCAACCTACAGATTGGAGAAGAGGAAGGATAACAAATGGAGCAATGTGCTCAATACACAACTTTTTCAACAATGACATTTTACATACACAAATCCCGTACATGTGCGGGATCATCTTCGGATGACCGAAGATGGCGTCGAGTAATAGGAGCTGATCTAGAGGATGAAGGACTATGGACAGTTTTCCTTTTCCCTCTAGCATCCATTTTCTTAAAGAAAACTAAAGAACTAAGAAATCACAAAGGAAGTAGAGATGGGTTTTCTAAGATCAGCAAATGGAGTAGAAAAACCCCAAAATCTCAACAGAGCTTGAAATCAAGTACTCAAATGACAAAAATGAAGAGAATAGAACTTGAATCAATAAGATTGACCAAAAAAATGCACTAACCTTGATGAATCAAACGGTTGGGTACGACCGGTCGTGCTTATGCCCGTTGGAGAAGAAATAAGAAATGAGGAAGATGAGTTTTTGTAATAGCCCGAATTTTTGCCAACCTGGAATTAGACGTCCTTAGGCAATGGGCCACTCCTAACACCTTATTAACCTGTCAGAACTGAATCCCACTGTCTATAATCGCTTCTGAACCCATTTCCTTCACAAATCCAACCCTTCACCACCTTGTTCTTTCAATTTTCCTAGGTACTTTCACCCTAGACACTATCTTAAACTAGTTAAGTGTTATAACTTGGATCACCTCATATACAAACTACAAAGGCATGAGTACTACCTCGACCAGAAATCACTTAGGATTAAATCCTTTAGAAATGAGACTAAGTAACTAAGTGCTAAACTAGATTAGCTATGAAATCCATTTGAATCGCTTTAAATACGATCTACAAGACCCAAAACTTGCAGAATCATTAACGCTAGGTTACCCTAAAATCTAGGATCAATCTCATTACCCGGCTGCTCTCGGGAGCACTTTGAAACTCCGTATCAGGTCTGGACCTCACATCGGGAGTCCGATTAACATGAAGTTAAGGATGTAGGACCGCCTCGCTGGGCTTGACAACCATCTCGGAAATCAAATCCAGCCAGTGTCCCACGGCTGTTCGCTTGAGTCCGGTGCGAGAGGTGTGAGAACACTTGTTTCTTTACAAAATAAATATCTTGAATAGTAATCTAAGACTCGTCATTTACAGATCAGCATTAAGCAACCAGAAAGTTAGAATTTGACCAAATTACACCCTCGGATCAGGAGAAATTTCATACACATTTACATGTACTCGGAATCTCCGATCGAGACCCACTGACCGTCGAACTGAAACTGGTCCGCCACGCGTGATCTGGATATCCGACTGAACCGAAAACTTAACTAAACGTAGATCCAATGTCTGTGAGCTTAAGTCTGACCTTTGGCTCAAGGGGGCCGCCAGAAGTCCTCCGTTGAGCTGAAACTGGATCACTTTGGTTATAACATAAGTATACCTTGACCTTAGGTCTATTTCGGTGAAGTTTTAGGTTATATAAGGACCTTAAACCCTCCCTCATTTCAGCCATCCGAATTTGAGATTGAGAAGAGAGAAAAGAGAGAGAAAGTGAGGGAGAAGTGGGAGAATCTCCCTACTATCGTTCCCTGCCACCACACAAGCTGCACCACCTGTTTCTCATCGCTTTCCCGGCGATACCGAATCCTTTTCTAGGTAAGAAACCCTAACCCTAATCTATTTTGGAGTTTAGACAGTTGTAGGTTATGAAATAGCTAACCTATTTCATTCTATAGGTTGCCAAACTGCCGAATACGGAAGCTTAGCAAACCTATCGACTCCGTTACGATTATACGACACGAGGTGCGGACTTTAGGTGTATAGGTTATGGTTTTCAATGCTTTCAATGTCAGATAATGATAGATTCATGATCTGCATGTATTTGCACATGTACAAAGTGCTGTCTGTTTTCTGTTTTGATTAAAAATGGAGAATATGAAATTTTACATATTCTAGGTATTCGTAGAAAATACCGTATACGTATATTTTTTAGAAATGTGTTTGACATGATTATTTGTTGTATGAATATATGATATATGGATAAAATACTTATTTGGCAAATGGATTCGCCCAAATACATGTTTTACTAATATACACTAGGTATGTAGAAATACTGTATTGTAGAAAGTACTGTATACATATATATTTTAGAGACGTGTTTGCCATGATTATTTGTTGTATAAATATATTATATGTGCATAAAATACTTGCTTAGCGAAAGGACTCGCCCTAGTACATGTTTGTTAACATACACTAAGTATGTTGAAATAGTGTATGTTAAGTGTTTGTGAAAATGCTTGTGTGAGTAAGTGCTTGGATGTTGATGCCTTAGGTAGGTGTTGAGATGGGATTCTCAACTACCTTAGAGACATGTATGATTTTTTCCATGTGGTTGTTCACTTTAACCATTTACTTATGAAATATATGTGATTGTAATCCTATTTATATAATGCTTCATAACATGCTTTATAACATGCTTTATAATATGCTTTATGATATGCTTGTTAACATGCTCAACTGATTGTATGATTTTATTTATGTAATGTGTATGTTTAAATTCATGTTTATGTTGTACGATCCGTCATGGGTGATGGGGGAGTGGTGTAATGATTCCATGCAATAGCCCTGGCAGCCCTAAACGGATAATACCAGACTTTGATTGTATGATTTGGATCTTGATCCACTACTGCTTTATTTATCTGCAATTGATTGTGTTTGGGGCTATGATTATAGTCCAGACAATCGGTACCAAAAATGAATTCGTGGTTGTGAATTATTTGTCACGTGAGATGTGTTCGACGAACTCGAGTCGTACTTCGGTTGACGATAGTGGTTGGCCACGCGAAGTGCTTATGCACTTCATGTCGTTCAACTTGTTGTGCGCTCGAGCTAGCCGAGCTCGTCAAGTAACCCGATCTGTCTAATGTATGTTCACCATGTTTGGCCGCTACTGCTTGAACCTAGGGTACCAAACTTACCAGTGAAATCCTTTTTAGCCATGGTACCTCGATCCGCTAAGACTCATGAGCCGGACATGGTGGTATGGGACACCGTGGTCGAGCTGTCGGCCTACGCTGGGGCCACGTGCCTCCCCATAGTGACCAGTAAGCAACTAGACTCATGAGCCGATTATGGTGGTATGAGACACTATATTCGTGCTGTCGGCCTACATTGATAAGGTGATGGGGGAGTGGTGCAATGAATGCAAGCAACAGCCCTGTCAGCCCTTTGTAGTGACCTCGAGCATACTCTGAAATCACGGTGAGCCTTAGAGTTTGCCGCGGTATATAGAGTATGAACTAGGCCTGTTTCTGTATAGTGATGAATCGTTTAAGAGGTGATGGGGGAGTGGTATAACCTTTGTGCGTAACAGCCCTGGCAGCCTTTGTAGTGACCTAAAAAATACACCATCGTCTAATATTAACTAGGACTGACGACCCTAGAATGGATCATGTTTGGGAATGATACAAGGGAGGTACCTTAGTTTTTCAATCCTGCTATTTGAAATGGATTAACTAAAAACTCAGTAATCATGCTCATCATGCATTGCATGTGCCTGGAAGATGTAGAGCACTGAGGGATGAAAGCATACCGCGAACATGAGATGGTGTCGCACGAGGGAGGGTATGGTGAGGGCATACATCATGACTGCATTCATACTTGCATTAACAAGAGTAGTTAGGAGTGTTTGATTGTACTGCTTTATCATTACTACTTAACTGAGTCAATAACATGTTAACCTATGCTTTATTGTTCCACTGAGTTAGCTACTCACTCCCACGTTACGGGACGGTGTTGTACACACCAACCAGATTTGTTGAGTTTCAGATGATGGCGATGCTTATGAAGCAGAGCCGGACTACTTCTATGGTGATGAGGAGGAGTTCTCCTATCTGTATCTCTCTGGCAGGTCTATGAAGACCTGGTATTGTATTGACGGGGCTATGGTACTTGGGATAGAAGACATTACACTTCCTCACATGTGGTATATTTTAGAACTGTACTTGTAATTATTTAACCTGGTAACTTTATCACACTCTGGAGACTCACCACTGTTTTTATATTATATATATCTATCACAGTCTTCCGCTGCAATTTAACTGTCTCTAGAGTATGATATGCTGTTTTGGCTTAATCTCACTCATGTTCACTACTCTAATACAGTCAACATTCAATCATCATTCATTTTGTTGCATAAGTGATGTTCTGGAATTCGAGAGTTGAGTTACTACTCGACCCTCGATTTTCGGGATGTTACAGTTTTTTCCTTAAATTAAAAAGGTCCAGTGCACTACACGACTAGTCGAGGACCGTTCTCGACCGGTCGAGTGTCATTCTCGACCGGTCGTACCACGACTGGTCAAGCACTTCCTCGACTGGTCGAGTATCGACAAAAATATGCATTTTTTATAAAAATTTGAAATTTAAACCAATAAATTATCATGTATATATACACTATGATACATAAATGCATGAATAGTCAATTTACATTGCACATTCCAAGATCAAATTTCAATTTATTAAACCTGCTTTTGTCAAGCGGTTTAGTGAAAATGTCAGCAAGTTGAGTCTCGGTCGGAACGTAATCTAAAGAGATTATTTTTTCTTCCACTATTTCACAAATATAATGATACATAATATCAATGTGCTTGGTACGTGAATGCTGGATTGGATTTTTTGAGATATTTATAGCACTGGAATTATCATAATATAATATCATTGATTCCTGTGTAATTCCATAATCGCTTAACATACGTTTCATCCAAACGCTGAGTACATGCATTTCCAGCTGCGAAGTATTCAGCCTCAGCTGTGGAGAGCGATACAGAACTTTTCTTCTTATTAAACCAAGAAAATAAACAATTACCGATATAGAAACAACCACCACTGTTTGATTTCCTATCATCAATATTACCAGCCCAATTAGCATCTGAATACCCAGCCAATTGAACACTAGTATCATATGGATACCAGAGACCTAAATTAGCAGAACTTGCAACATATCGCATAATCCACTTAACAACTGTTGATGAGATTCTTTAGGGTTAGACCGATATCTAGCACAAATACCAACACTTAAGGCGATATCAGGTCTACATGAGTTAAGTAAACTGTCAATCATGCTACGATATAGTTTAGGATCTACATTTGTACCTGTAGAGTCTTTTGAGAGTCTTAAGGTTGTACTCATAGGAGTATCAAAATTCTTACCATTCTCAAATCTGAACTTTTTAATCAAGTTCAAAGCATATTTAGTTTGAGAAATAAAAATACCATCAGGTTGTTTTACTTGCAACCCTAAGAAATAATTAAATTCCCCTACCATGCTCATTTTGAACTTAGATTTCATTAAATCTGCAAACTCAACAGTCATGTTAGTACAGGTAGATCCATAAATAATATCATCAATATAAATTTATACCATTAAGATATGATCGTTATGTTTCTTAATAAACAGAGTTTTATCAACACTTCCAATTAGAAAATTATGACTTAGTAAAAACTTAGTCAATTTTTCGTACCATGCCCTGGGAGCTTGTTTCAAACCATAGAGAGTCTTTTTAAGGCGATAAATATGATCAGTGTTCTTAGGGTCTTCAAAACCCGTTGGTTGTTCCACATACACTTCTTCGTGTAGATCACCATTTAAGAAGGCACTCTTTACATCCATTTGATAATTTTTGAATTTTCTAAAGCACGCAATGGATATGAATAGTCTGATTGATTCAAGACGAGCTACTGGGGCAAAGATTTCATCATAATCAATCCCTTCTATTTGACTGTACCCTTGTATAACTAGTCTTGCCTTGTTTCGAATAATATTACCAAGTTCATTAGACTTATTTTTGAAAATCCACTTAGTTCCGATAATATGTTTATCTTTAGGTCTAGGAACAGATACCAAACATCATTTCTCTCAAATTGGTTAAGTTCTTCCTACATAGCAACTATCCAGTTTTCGTCAGAAAGTGCTTCTTTTACGTTAGCCGGTTCAATCTGGGATGTAAAGCACACGTAATTACATATGTCTTATATTTTTCTATGAGTACGCACACTAGTGAGAGGGTTTCCAAGAATTTGAGTGGTTGGATGATCTTTAATAGTCCTTAGTTCAGAATTAGTTTGATTTTATGAAGTATCTGGTTTGTCAATTAAAAGAACTTCATCATTATATGAACTTGGGGCAGGTGTATTCAAGTGATCGTCAATGAACACATTGAAGGATTCTTGAATAACATCAGTCCTTTTGTTCAACACTCGATATGAATGACTGTTTAAAGAATACCCTAAAAAGATACCTTCATCACTTTTAGTGTCAAACTTTCTCAGATTTTCACGGTCACGTAAAATATAGCACTTGCTACCAAAAACTCGAAAGTATTTGACAGTAGGCTTCTTATCAAGCCAAAGTTCATAAGCAGTTTTATTATTAGATTTACAAGTATAAACTCGATTGATAATATAGCATGCAGTATTTACAGTTTCAGCCCAAAGATTTCTAGGGAGCTTCATACTATTCAACATTACATTTTCCATTTCTTGAAGTACTCTATTTTTCCTCTCCACAATTCCATTTTGTTATGGTGTTTTGGGCGCAGAGAATTCATGCGATATTCCCTGTTCGCTACAGAATTTCTCAAAACTGCTATTCTCGAACTCAGATCCATGATCACTACGGATCTTATAAACTTGAGAACTTTTTTCAGTTTGGATCCGTTTGAGAATCCTTTTTACTTCGTCAAGGGTTTCTAATTTATTCCTCAAGAAGGCGACCCAAGAGAATCTAGTAAAATCATCCACAATTACCAGTATGTATTTTTTTCCACCTCGACTCTTCGTCCTGGTAGGTCCTACAAGGTCCATGTGGAGAAGTTTGAGTGATTTTGATGTGGCATTAGAGTCCACCTTTTTGTGAGCACTTCTAGTTTATTTGCCAATCTGGCATTCACCACATATTTTCTCTATTTTTTGAAGTTTTGGTAAACCTCTTATCAGTTCTCCTTTGCTTAATCTGTATAGATTACGGTAGTGTACATGTCCAAGGCGTTTATGCCATAATTCTGTCTCATCGGTATGGATCATGTAGCATGATTGATTAGATGAGCTACCATCGCTTACAATATAGCAGTTTTTAGAAGTCCTGCGAGCAGTTAATATTACTGAACCCTTTTTGTTTAAAATTTCACAACCTCGATTAGAAAAGTTCACGCGGTGATTATTATCGCATATTTGAGATATGCTTAACAAGTTGTGTTTTAGCCCCTCAACATATAAAACATTCTTAAATAAGGTAAGGTTATAGAGTTGATTCGTACCTTGGCCAATAATCTTGCAGTTGCTACCATCACCAAATGTGACTGACCCATCAGTCATATCTTTAAGGTCGGTGAATAAAGTCTTATCGCCTGTCATATGCCTGGAGCACCCACTATCTAGGTACCACTTTGTATGGCTTGTCGCTTTGAATGCAGTGTGGGCAACCAAGTAGGTAACCTTAGGAACCCATTTCATAACAGTTTTGGGTTTAGGAGTATAGTTGGTCTTCTTATGATTGTAGTTGATGTAAGACTGACCACTGAATTAGATTTTAAGAACTCCTTAAGTAGATCGACTATTTTCTCAGCTAAAGGGTTTCGGTTTTGATTTTCGTAATTGATATGGTTACCTTTAGTTTTGAAAGATTGAAACATTTTAGCATTTTTAGAAAACTTTTGATTAAATCTTTTCTCTTTTGAGTTAGAGGATTCTCCTTTTACAAACTTAGGAGAGGTATTCTTCTGTTTTAGAGGAATATTTTTATCATAGCCCAAACCGAATCGGTCGCCACATTTTCTTGATCCAATTAAAAGTTTTTCTAATTTTGGATCACCTTGGGCATACCTTCATGTATCCTTTAAACTCAAAAGGGAAGAGACTTCAAGTTTAAGTTTATCATTTTCATATTTCAGATTTTCAATAAGGGTGGTTTTGAAATCTGGATCACATTTGCATTTTTGAAAACAATCTGAAAGATGAGATTTTTCTAAAACAAGAGTTTCAAAATTATCTTTAAGCTTTGAAAACTTTTCCTTTTGAAGCTTTAATTTTACTGCAATCTTACAACTTTCCTTGTATAGGGCATTATAAGCATCTTGAAGATGTTCTTCATTTTCATGATCACTATTCTGATTTTCTTCACTAGTAGAATCATCATGATCTGAAAAAGTGAACTTAACTAGAGTCATAAGAGCTTTGACTTCATTACTTGACTCGATTTCAGAATCTTCTGATTCAGAAGAGGCTTCAGTGCCAGAAGATTCATCCCAAGTAGCCAGCATTCCTTTCCTTTTAGGTTTGTCCTTTTTAGGACACTTGTTTGCTAAATGCCCATATTCTTAACAGTTGTAACATTGACTATCTGTTAAAGATTCCCAAGTTTTAGATTTAGACTTAGATCTTTTCTTATCATTTGATTTTTGAAAGTCTACCTTCTTTTTACTTTTGAAAATCTTATAAAACTTTTTCGCTAAGAGAGCCATATCATATTCAGAATTTTCAAAATCAGAATTTTCTTGAGAAACACATTTTGAAGACCTAAGGGCTATAGATTTACCTTTAGGAGCTTTAAAGTTTAACTCATAGGTTTGTAAAGATCCAACTAATTCTTCTACCCTCATATTGTCCATATCACGAAGTTCCTGGATCGCAGTCACCTTTGAGTTAAACCGTTCAGGTAGTGAGCGTAGTATCTTTGCATACACTTTACTTTCTGGGATTTTATCGCCAAGACCCCACATAGAGTTTACAATGTCATTTAGTCTAGTATAAAAGTCCATGAACATTTCATTTTCCTCCATATGTATTTCTTCAAATTTAGTTGTGAGGATTTGGACTTTAGACTTTTTGACAATTAATGTACCCTCGTGTGTCATTTCTAAAATATCCCAAGTTTACTTTGCAGTATCACAGGATATAATTCTTTTGAACTCATCCGGTGATAGTGTGCAAGTAATTGCATTTACTGCTTTTGCATTGGCACTACTCTCACTTTTTTGAAATGTGGTCTAAGAAAAATAGGGTGATATTCTCATTGATTTTGATCCATCGATACCAGTCACTTCAGTGGTAGGAGTGATCCATTAAGTCACCGTGGCTTGCCACACACTCTCATCCATTGATTTGAGAAAAATCATCGTTCTGGCTTTTCCAATAGGCATGTTTGGAGCCATCAAATGGTGGAGGCCTAGTGACTAAAAGGCTATCAAATTTGGCATCTTATCAATAGCTTAGAGCAATTAGCTCAGGAAATAAATCCAAATAATAACAATCAAAATGAGCTATTAGGCTTTGATACCATTTGAAAAGGCCTAGTTGTATGTCTTTTTGGGGGGGGGGGGGAGGGGGTGAATAGGACTATGCTAATGCTAAATTAAAACTTTAACAACGAAATTTAAATGAATAAGATAGCCTTATAAATAATTGAATGAAAGATAGAACTTTTAAACAAATCACTGTACTGAAATGTAAAGCACTAAAATAGAGAGGTTGATACCAATGTTGTTCTAAGGACAACCTTGCACCATAAAAACCAAGAGTTTATGGCAGGACAACCTTACTAGAACAATTTGAATATCAAAACTCAAACTGAAAGGAAATAGTAAGAAATTAAATTCTAAACTATTACAATATTCCCCACAATGCTTGAAATGTAAAAGATTACAACATTCACATCCACATATATATTCCATAGATTTGAATGATAAAAGATAAAAATTAAATAAACATATAAACCACAAAACACAAAGAATTATAGTGGTTCGCCTGTGTGTACACCAACGGTTAAACAACAGCCACACAGATTACTACTCCACTCCTAATATCCTCACACAGGGGATATCGGTGTTCACTATGAAAATAGGTTTCACAGGTTCACCTAAAACCTTCACAATTGTGACTTTTAAATGGGCTTACACAATTCAAAAACCCTACTTTCTAAGTTTTCTGGCTCTCCTCAGATAACCATTAAATTGAGATATTTCTGGCTTAATCTCAAACAGAAACCAAAAGCATAAAGGATTTACACAAATGTAAAATTCTTGGATTTCTCCTTTTGTAGCAGCCCGAAAGAACCAATCGAAGTAGAGTTCGAATATAGAAGTTCGATTGTCCAATACTCACTTTGATATGGTTCTAAGTTCTAATTGATTTTAAATTAAACCAAATGGGCTAGCTATATTTAATTTTGATTCCAAGAAGTAATACAACAATTCCTCTTTTCAATTCAGATTGGAATGCAGAAACAAAATCAAATAAATAGCTAACAAACAGAATATTAAATATGCACTGCGTAGCTTAAATAACACAAACTTATCTTAGAGTGATGCCTTGATTTTACTTGAATTCAATTCTTGAAAAACTCTGAAATTCGTGTTCTATTTATAGTTGAAAAAATCGCATCTTTGACTAGTCGTGTGGCCACCACGATTGGTTGTAGGTCAAACTGCATTTTGAAATTTTAAGCGTGATCGTATAAAACCATTCTACGACTAGTCTTAGGATGTCCACAACTGGTCGTGAGGCCTCCACGACTGGTTGTAACCATCCCATGACTGGTCATGAGAAATCAGGAATGGTTGCCGGAGTTTGAGTCGTAGCTGCAGGACTGGTCGTGAATGAGTCGACACCGTTCCTATGACCGGTCAAGCAGACTCTAGGACTGGTCGAAGCTCAACCCAAAAAGTCTAAAAATTTGAAACAACTTAGGATTGGTCTTGGAATTTCTTGGACTGGTTGAGCCGGTTCTAGGACTAGTCGAACTGAGTTCAGGACTGGTCTTAGAACAGACCAAACACTTATAAAAATATTCTATATAAATTATGTATTCAAAATGACCTACCCTAAGGTCAAACTAAGGTCATGCAAACCTTAAATGTGAAGTATGGACATTAAGTCTTCACTTCTTATAAAGATGGTTGACCTTTGAAGATTATGAAGCTTGAGATCTCTGATGTAGCTTGAACTTGAGATCTTCTTGAGCTTGGACTTCGTCTTGAACTTTAGTCTTGAGTTGTACTTGAGACTTGAACAACAACTTGTCTTCTGTTGTAGCTCTTGAAATATTCTGATTATTAAAGCTTGCAGAAGTAGTCAAAGAACTTAAACTTCAAGTAGATCACCGTTCTTAGCTTGTAGCATTGATGCAGTAACTTGAACATACAAATTCACAAGCTACACAAGACATAGAATGTGTTTTTGGCACCACACATAGATTGTGTATTTGGCACCACAAAATTTGACAACCAAAGGGGCAAATAACAATTGCACTTACAGTATGTCACTTAGTTTTTATTTATACATCCACAATCCCGTGTGAATGAATGCAAAAACTGATGCAAAGCATGACTGTCATATGTGATGCAACATGTTAATTCTTATGTCTAATTCACATCTCAGTACAATTCTCATTTGAAAATCACCAGTCTCGTACACATGCAACACTGGCTGCCAACCATCGCACGTATAATAGAGAGAGCAGAAAAGACCCCACTATCTACCTCATTAGTGGTATGACAAAATCTCACTCGGATCATCGATAGTGAACCCATTTTTAGAGCTACTCAAACTCAACCTACCATATAACCCTCTCCACTCGGGCGGGTAAGGTCACATCCCCTTCCAATCGATCCCGTCATAGGGAAAAATGTGGCCTATTAGTATTCGACCCTCGTGCGCTCATGATTTCCACTTATTCTAGATATTGGAACGTCCTGTGATCTCAAAGTTTAGGGCCTTTTCTCCCATGGACATCCTTAGTGTCCAATATGCTATAATAGAATTTTTTATGTTCGTTCTCACAACTACCAAATATGATAATCCCATAATAGCCACAATCCTAATGTCTCTAAGGTGTACATGCAAATGCATTATGCAAATGTGTGAATGTAAGAGTGCATAATTCGAGTTATACAACCATGTTATGCAAGTTGTGCATACATGGAAGGCAGCCCCATCTCCAATGAACTCCCTAAAAAGCCTTAAATCATAGGGTCATTAATACAGCTCTGCCGTACATAGGCAACTTTACACCCATGACCTGAGTACCAACCACAATCCCGTGGTGTACATCATGATGCATTCACATCCATAGTCAGGCATATATATGAAACATATGATCATATGAATAGGCATAGTATGCATTACACTAAGCATATTATCAATGTCGACCTTATCAGGCCAGGTGTAGTAGCATGTTTACCAATCATCCTCCTTATTCAACTCACTTGGTTCCCTCCCAGCCCACTCTAGAGGCTAGATCTTCCTCGATAAGGTAGGTTTGGGCTACGTTCGAGATGTATAATATTTTTTTCTCCTTTTTTCTTTCTTTCTGTACACAATAGGGGGACCAACCTCTTTTGTTTTCCTGGCCCTCCTGAATCCATACTTGTACAACTTTGGGCTCTTCATCAATGAATACAAGCAATCCTTTTGAAAAAAAAAAAAAAGGTTTAACTAAAAGAAATAAAAATGTTTACCAATCATGGTACCTACATACATATTCTCATTCGTATATACAATGTATGTGTATAACACGTGACAATCGACATTATTGGTTCAATATAAATAGAGCACCTGCACAGACCCCACCCCAGGCTAATAAGCTGATTGACTTTGAACCAATGGATGGTCAACTAAAACCCCAATTCTAAACTCTAACCCTACAAGCCTAAACCTTAGGAACCCTAATCCCAAACCCTAAACTCAACCCAATCAACCTAGTCAACCGAGCAAACCTAAACCTAAACCCTAGGAACTTAAAACCCTGGAGCCTTGAGTTAGCTTGACAAGTCAACTCACTCAGTCAACTCGTTGAGTCAACTCACCTGGTCAGCCTACCCAATCTAATAACGCCGTTAATTCACCTAATTAAGCCCAAAATCAAGCTCGAACAAAAGTCCAAAACCAAGCCCAATCGAAGAAATATGTAAAAGCTTAAAACAACAACCTTCACCGCAGAGCCTTCACACTCTTGGAGGAGGCTACCTGCCAAAGCAGAGAGCCTAAGTGGGGACTAGCGGCAACCAGCTTGCCGCCGATCATGTAGTACTCCCCCTCTTTGAGATGACGTCCCTGGAGCATGTGAGATCTCCTTTTTTTCAGACCCTAAGGGTGCGGTTGAGGTTTATTTACTCATATGCCTATCTCCTTACCCATAATTATCCTTTTACCACCTCATCCAACCCATGAGATAATGCTATGTGACAATCTCCAATATCAGCCTTTCAACCACCTTTTGCCTTTAGGATTACCAATAATTACCATAAAACTAGGTTTGGTGGCTATAAATAGCCCCCTTCCTTTCTCATTTGAGAGACTCCACTATATCAAGAGCGTTCAAGAAGGATCAAGCATCCATCCTCATCCCTTAGGGCTTTAGCCATCTAGTCATCCTTCCACTAAGGGGAGAGAGAGAGAGAGAGAGAGAGAGAGAGAGAGAGAGTATGTGTGTGTGTGTCCAGCCCTGATTTACCACAGTCTAGCCATAGTCTAAGACTCCTGAGCCACCTGACCTAGCCTTACGATACTACCATTCACCCAACCGTTCAAGCTTCAATCAAGTTTCATTAAATCAGAGCATTAGCATTATGTAACACTCATTCCCTTCTAAACCCTCTTCTAACCAATTATAACACCCTCTTACCCCCAAACGAAGGCCTTCAAGCAAAGAAACCAGTGAAAAAGAGAGTCGATCTCCCATCCCTCAGGAAATCCTCCTCCCTCCACCGTCAACATCGCCATATCAAGGTAAAGAAAACTACTCTAGCAATCATAAGTGTAGCCATCATAGCAATCAAAATAGGCAAGACCTGTTAAAAAATATTAATTTTTAATATATTTTAATAATAATAATAATAATATATAATATATTATTTTGTTTGAAAAAATACCGTTTTGTGGGTTTTCTAGGAATAGTCCCACATTGGAAAGGGAAGAGAAAAATTTGTGGTTTAAATGATAATAGGGGAGTATTATAATATTTACCTAACTAGTCAGTGGACTATGAACCTTGCGTATTCCAGTGCGTAGCACTGGAACACCCGTGCACGCGCTCGCGCTTGGGCTCGGGCTCGGGCTCGGGCTTGGTCTCGGTCTCAGTCTTGGTCTTGGGCACGGGCTCGATGGGAGGGCGTGGGTATATGAGGCAATGTGGTTGTAGAGGCGCTAGTGGTATACTTTACACTTCGCACGTGCGCATCGTGTCACAGAGGGTCGCTCCCTTCGCGAACCGGAGCGAGACGTGTGCAAGTCGCGGTGCGACTAATGGCTAAGGCAGATGGTTGGCTGGACGAAAATCTAGAAGACTGAATCAGAGTTCCTCTGATTATATAGAGAGCTGGAAAATAGAGTTGTTGCAACAGATCTATACAATTTGTGCCATTAGTGCGTGGTTCACCAGAATCGCTACATGGCTAGCCCAACAGTAAAAATGACTTATTTCTTGCTATCTCATGGTCGACATCAAGATGATACAATACTAATGGCCCATGCACTGTGATCGAAAACGGCCATAAAACGATTAGTTTTCTCCAACAGCTAAAAAACGGTCATGGGATTTATTTCCCTGGACCATAACCCCCAGCCACCATAGCCTATAAAAGGAGGGCCTAGATGGGTTTCCAATCCATCTCAACTCACTCCAGCAAAACCCATACGAACTAAGACAGCCAACCCCTCTCAACTTATATACTCTAGTGCTTCCAGTAACATACCAAGGCTTGAACCTTAGCTTGAAGAACAGACCAATGGTGTGGTTTAAGACGGTTCAACTGAACCAGTAGCTGAAGAATTGAACTGACCAGTGCAGTGGTCAAAACCACATTTCTCTTTCTTTTTCTTTCTTTTGGGATTTTTCTCTATATTGTAATACTGTCAGAAAGTGTGTAAAAAAGTTTCATTTGGTGGGCCTTCGTGTTTGTTGAACGCAGACCCACATCAGGCTCATCGTATCCTAGAAGCTATTTGCCTGTAACCTATCAGCATACTCAATTTACTTAAGTAGGGGCAAATAATGCTTTAAGGACAATATTTTTAGACGTGCTTCAGCCTGTCCTTATTTCTGATTATCGTGATATTTTCGGTTTCCATATTATACATAAATTACATTAATCTATATAATTTTCAACAATTTTCTAACAATCTTAAAGCGTTATTCAGATAATGGAAGCCGACAGTATTTCATCCATCAAGCTGATGAATCAGGACTTGATACATCTTGATCGGTTCGATGGAACCAATTTTACAAGATGGCAAGACAAGCTGAAATTTCTCCTAACGGCGCTGAAGATCTACTACTTATTAGATCCAAATCTGCAAGCACTACCTGAAGTAACTGACGACGACACACCTGAACAGGTGGCAGCCCGCACCAAACGAGCCGAAGACGAACTCTTATGTCTAGGATACATTCTGAATGCTCTCTCTGACTGCTTGTACGATCTGTACCAATAGACGTCATCAGTAAAAGAGATCTGGGCCGCTCTGGAGTTCAAATACAAGGCTGAAGAAGAAGGTACCAACAAGTTTCTCATCGCCAGGTATTTTGACTTCAACATGGTAGATAACAAACCGCTGCTGTCCCAAATCCAAGAACTGCAGCTAATAGTAAACAAAATCAAAGCCATCAAAATAAATCTTCCTAAATCATTCCAAGTCGGGGCTATAATCGCTAAATTGCCACGATGTGGAAAGATTATAGAAAGAAGTTGCTGTATAAAACTGAGGACTGCACACTGGAACAAATCCAAAAACACCTCAGAATTGAGGAAGAATCCCATAACCGTGATAAAAAGAATGATAACGGGAATACCTCGTCCAAAGTACATGCAGTAGAGAACTCTAGTAACAAACATCCCGAGAAGGACAATTCCCTGAAACCCAATAAAGGAAAATTCAAGAAAAATGCCCAAAAGAAGAACTAAAAGTTCAAAGGCCCATGCCATGTCTATGGGAAAACCGGGCACTATGCTCAAGTATGCCGATATCACAAATCTAAACAAGAGGCAAGTGCAGTAGAAGAAGGCGATATTGTGGCCATGATCATTGAGGTGAATACCATCCAAGGCAAAGTTTCAGGATGGTGGTATGATACTGACGCTACAGTACATGTGTGTTACGACAAATAAGCCTTCAAAACCTATGAGAAATTAACTGATGGTCAAGAAGTCCAAATGGGTAATGAAGTTCGATCGAAGGTCATTGGCAAAGGAACTGTCGAACTGATATTCACCTCTGGGAAGAAAGTGATTCTAACTAATGTACTGCACGTCCCAGACATGAGGCGAAACTTAGTTTCTGGGATCTTCTGGGAAAATCAGGTATAAGGGTGGTGTACGAGTTAGGTAAACTGATTCTGTCTAAAAATGGAAATTTTGTCGAAACGGAAAGGGATATGCTTGTAACGGAATGGTTAAGTTTTCTCTGAATGAAAGTATCACTTCTGCGTATATGGTTGAATCCGCTGGACTGTGGCATGATAGACTAGCCTATAGAGGGTATAGTACCTTGAAGTTCATTGCGAAGAATCGTTTAATCTCATACACAGATAATGAAACCGATAAATGTGAAGTATGCATATGATCCAAAATGACGAAAAAACCTTTTCCAAGTGTTAAAAGATCGTCTTAAGTATTGGATCTTGTGCACAGTGATATCTGTGAGTTAAACGGCATTCTTACTCATGGAGGTAAACGGTACTTCATAACCTTTATACATGATTGCTCTAGATATGTGTATGTGTACCTATTAAAGAGTAAAGATAAAGCATTGAACATGTTTAAAATATATAAAGCAAAAGTAGAGAATCAACTAAATAAGAAAATAAAAATTCTCTGTAGCGATAGAGGAGGAGAATACTTCTCCAATGAATTCGATAGCTTCTGTGAAGAACATACACTGATACATCAATGTACAGTGCCATACACACCTCAACAAAATGGAATAACTGAAAAGAAGAATAGAATATTAGTAGAAATGGTTAACTCAATGCTGATAAGAGGAAAGTTATCACTAAGTCTATGGGGTGAGGCACTGCTTGCAGCATGCCATATTCTAAATAGAATATCGTCTAAAAAGTATAAAATATCTCCATATGAAACATGGAGAGGCAGAAAACCTAACCTAGGATATCTTAAAGTGTGGGGGTGTCTTGCATACTGCAGAACCCCTGATCCAAAAAGAACTAAGTTAGAACCAAGAGCTATTAAGTGCGCCGTCGTATGGTATGCACAAAATAGTAAAGCTTATAGACTTATAGACATGGAGTCTAATACAATAATAAAATCAAGAGACGTTGAGTTCTTTGAAAACTCACTATCCTTGGAGTCAAAGGATAATGAAATCCAAACTCCCAATAGAGAACCAGATAGCACAGCTCCACAGATAGTGGAAGCTCCTATTGAACCTCGTAGGAGTCAAAGGACAATAATAGAGAAGAATCTACGAGATGACTACATAGACTCACAACGTATCATTTTCCATCTTGTAGAAGCAGATAGAGAAAATGTATAATCCTAAATCATATAAAGAGGCTATATCCTCTAGAGACTCAGCTTTCTGGAAAGAAGCTATAAACGATAAAATGGAATTCATACTGTCAAATCAAACATGGAAACTAGTAAACTTACCTCCAGGTTCTAGACCCATAGGTTGCAAGTGGGTATTTAGGAAGAAATATCACACTGATGGGACTATCCAAACCTTTAAAGCTTGATTAATAGCTAAGGGTTTTAGACAAAAAGAAGGGATAAATTATTTTGACACATACTTTCCTGTAGCTAGGATAACATCCATTAGGATATTATTTGCGCTAGCTTCCATACATCATCTTCACATCCACCAAATGGATGTAAAGACCGCTTTCCTGAATGGTGATCTCAATGAGGACGTATACATGGAATAATCTGAAGGGTTTATTCTACCAGGAAATGAAAACAAAGTATGTAGATTAGTCAAATCATTATATGGATTAAAACATGCACCAAAACAATGGCATGAGAAGTTTTATTCCAACATACTATTTCATGGTTTCATGCATAATATAGTTGACAAATGCATATATTCTAAAGTAGATGGTAGTCGTATCGTTATTATTTGTCTATATGTTGATGACATGTTAATAATAAGTAATAAAATGGAAGGTGTGACTGAAACAAAGAGGTTTCTATCTTCAGTATTTAAAATGAATGATCTTGGACAAGTTGATACCATCTTAGGTATCAAAGTTAAAAAACATTGTGGGGGTTATGCTTTGTGTCAATCTCATTATATTAAGAAGATACTAAACAAGTTTAACCATCTAAATATAAAAGAAGCAAAGACCCCATTTGATCCAAGTATTAAGTTAAAAGAAAATACTGGAAGAACTGTTGCACAATTAGAATATATGAGTGTTATAGGGAGTCTTATGTATGCTATATAATGTACTAGACCAGATATCGCATATGCTATAAGTAAACTTATTAGGTTTACTAGTAACCTGGTACTGAACACTGGAATGCAATTAGTAGAGTCCTTAGTTACTTAAAAGCAATCAAAGACTTAGGACTATTTTATTCAGAATTTTCTGCCGTAATGGAAGGATATACCGATGCGAGCTGGATATCGAGTGCATGGGACAACAAGTCTACTACAGGGTGGGTATTCACCCTAGGAGGTACAGTTGTATCTTGGGGATCCAAGAAACTGACCTGCAAACGCACTCGACTATGGAGTCTGAATTAATAGCCACAGCCAACAGCAAAGAAATTTGAGTGGCTAAGGGATCTTCTATTAGAAATTCCTTTCTGTGTAAAGCCTATATCGGTTGTGTCACTACATTATGATAGTGAAGCCACATTAGCTAGAGCCTATAGCAGCACTTGTAATGGTAAATCTAGACATATAAGTCCTCGACATGATTATGTTGGAAAATTGATTTGAGATGGAATCATTGTTATTTCCTACGTGAAATCAAGCAACAACCTGACAGATCCTTTCACTAAACCTCTATCGAGAGAGGTAGTAAAGGGTACGTCTAAAGGATGGGGTTGAAACTCTTCAACAAAAGTTCCACCAGTGATGGTAACCCAACTTGAAGTTAGAAAATCTCTAAATTTGGATTTAATAGGTAAAAACAAGTCATTTACATGTGAAAAGTTTTCAGTACTAAATTATAAAATCTCATCCATAATAGATAAGTGCTGAGCGTTACGAAAGAGGATTGAGTCTGAGAACTCTTAATGAAATTCAGTCTATAGCACAAGTGTCTTATAGTAACGGAGACACTGGAAGGATTTCACCTATATGAACGTAGAGATGGTGCCGTCTCTCATGAGAATTAGGAGTTTTCTCTCGGGATCGTTCACGAATTAGGATAAGCACATGGCCATTAAATGTGTTGAGCAATATTGTGGGAACTCTAACAAACACATAGCGAATATGTGTGTAGTTTCTCTGACTTTGTTATCTAGGAATAACTGGTTCAACGCTACGGCTACCAGTTATTTCGACAGAGTTTTGAGATACTTACACTAAGGAAAGATTAAAATCGAAAGATATCTTTCTTTATGCATATAAGCTGATTATTCTGGCAGAATTGTTTAACCGAGAAAAATATATTTTAAAAATCAAGTGGGGGATTGTTAAAAAATATTGATTTTTAATATAATTTAATAGTAATAATAATAATATATAATATATTATTTTGTTTGAAAAAACACCGTTTTGTGGGTTTTTTGGGAATAGTCTCACATTGGAAAGGGAAGAGAAAAATTTGTGGTTTAAATGATAATAGTGGAGTATTATAATATTTACCTACCTAGTCCATGGACTATGGACCTTGCGTGTTCCAGTGCGTAGCACTGGAATACCCACGCGCGCGCTCGCGCTTCGTTCGGGCACGGGCAAGGGCACAAGCACGGGCTCGGGCTCGGGCTCGGTCTCGGTCTCGGTCTCGGTCTTGGTCTCGGTCTCGGTCTCGGTCTTAGGCACGGGTTCGGTGCGAGGGCGTGGGCATGTGAGATAGTATGGTTGTATAGGCACTAGTGGCGCACTTTGCACTTCACACGTGCGCATCGTGTCGTAAAGGGTCACTCCCTTTACGAACCGGAACGAGATGTGTGCGAGTCGCGGTGAAACTAGTGGCTAAGGCAGATGGTTGTCTGGATGAAAATCTAGAGGACTGATTAAGAGTTCCTCTGATTATATAGAGAGAGTGAAAAATAGATTTGCATTGCAAGTAGATCTGTAATAGTGTGCCATAGTGCGGTCTAAGCGTATGCTTCTTTGCATGGCTAGCCAATGACTAGAAAATGACTAGTTGCTATCTCATAACAGTCAGCATGCAGCAGCTTAATGGCCCATGCACAACAGTCAGAAAATGGCCATAAAACAGCTAGTTTTCTCCAACAGCTAGAAAACGGTCATGGGATTTATTTCCCTAGACCATAACCCCCAGCCACCATAGCCTATAAAAGGAGGGCCTGGATGGGTTTCCAATCCTTCTCAACTCACTCCAACAAAACCCATACGAACTGAGATAGCCAGCCCCTATCAACTTATATACTCTAGTGCTTCCAGCAACATAGCAAGGCTTAAACCTTAGCTTGAGGAACAGACCAACGGTGTGGTCTAGGACGGTTCAACTAAACCAGTAGCCGAAGAATTGAATTGACTAGTGCAGTGGTCAAAACTACCTTTCTCTTTTTCTTTCTTTTGGGATTTTTTCTCTATATTGTAATACTGCCAGAAAGTGTGTAAAAGAGTTTCATTTGGTGGGCCTTCGTGTTTGCTGAACGCAGACCCACATCAGGCTTGTCGTATCCTAGAAGCTATTTGCCTATAACCTATCGGCATACTCAATTTACTTGAGTAGGGGCAAATAACGCTTTAAGGACAGCGTTTTTCAGACGTGCTTCAGCCTGTCCTTATTTCTGATCATCGTGATATTTTCGGTTTCCATATTATACAGAAATTACATTAATCTGTATAATTTCCAACAATTTTCCAACAAGACCTACTTGAAACATCTCAATACACATATAAACATAAGTTTAAACACAAGTCGGATGGGTAACAACATTAATATGGGCCCTTGAAGTAAGATCGTTGCGGGGCTCTCCACATCAGCGATCCGCGCCTTTGGCTCCCTCTCAATCCCAGCCGTCCCTGGGAG
Source organism: Magnolia changhungtana (assembly GCA_030180095.1). Lineage (NCBI taxonomy): Eukaryota > Viridiplantae > Streptophyta > Magnoliopsida > Magnoliales > Magnoliaceae > Magnolia > Magnolia changhungtana. Next base: position 1,164,105 of record JASAUF010000646.1, read on the forward strand.
TGGGAATCCAGGCCTTCCATCCATTACACGGAATGGACAGGCAACGACCTATTATGGAAAAGGCGTGGGGAGACGGTCCTCTTCGAGAAAACCCCCTGGCTTGATCTGAACATTCTGTTAGGCCACGTGGGGCAATATCCACCGCCTCCTTTAAGGCTTCAACTGCCCTCTCGCTGAGATGACCCATCTCGTGAGAAAATCGTATGAGGCGGATGTTCTCGCGAGATGTGATCAAACGACTATAAGTGAAGGTAAAAGTGGGCCCCCAACGTGATCAAAGGCTGCATTTGATCCATTCAAATGGATTAGATCACGTGAAAACACCATCAACAATGAATTTCCATGATCAGCCATGCCATCTTCCCCATCGAGCCGAGAACTCACCATTACAGCATGGGCCCCATAATGGGTAGAAAGTTGCTTTTCTTGTGGGTTCCAGCATCAAGAACCCATCCCCAATAATGGATGGATTTTATGCTTGCAAAAATGTGTGATAAACATCGCCTCGGGATTTGGACGTCGAACGTTGAGAAAGAAAGAGAGTGTGAGGAGTTGAGTCCTAAGTTGGGCATAAAGCCCGGTGCCGCACTTCACCGAGTCGAACCATTATAGTCAGGTCAGTGCAGCCCATAAGTACCTTGCAACAGGAGAGAGAAAATAAAAAAATATAGCAGGGCTGAGAGAAGAAAAGAGAGAGAGATATAGGGAGGAGAGCAAGGAAACCCGGCACCCACACTACACCAACTCAAACTGACCAGCTCGGATCGAGTTGGGTCAGTTTAAGCCAAGGAGACTCCATTACTAGGAAGAAGGTGATCACCAGCATAGTCTTGGCATGCTGTTGGGTTCATCAACAGGTACCACTGCTCATTTTCTTCCCCGCCCACAACTTCCAAATAATTGAGAGGGTTGGAAACATCTTCCAATAAGAGCTAAAAAGCCTGTCCCTCCGTTAAACTGTGAAACTGCATTGAAACCAGTCCGTAACCACGTCTAAATGTTGGGCAAAACGGCATCCGTCGGGCCATAATTTTGAACTGGGCCTAACCATTCGATGGCAACCAAGTGGGGCAGACCACCAACTACCTCACCATTCTTGTAATGAACTGCCTAAGCCTAGCGAAATGGGCCAAGTTCAAGCCACACGGTAAACTGAGTTATGGACCAAAGTCAGCCTTGGATCAGGGTCGAGATCGACCGTGGATGGGCCGAAAATCTAAACGGGGGCTAGCTGTGCAATTGAGATGGGTCCCAAGCCTCACAGTAAATCATGATGGGTCATGGAGTGGGCCTAAAATGTGGGCCGAGTGTAGCCTCAAGCTGGGGCCGCAATCTGACCTCAGCCTGACCACAAACTGGGTCATTATCAGCCACTCTGCTGGGTTCAAGTGGCCTCCACCTAGGTCGGATTACTGGGCCAGGCCATGAGTCCAGATCCTGTAAGGGTCTGGTGCGCCTCACTACACATCTCATTGGGCCACACCACAGCCAACCAAGTGGGCCGCACTTGAGATTAACCAGTAAATTGGCTCGACTTTCATGTAACCCTCTCAAGTGGGCCTCACCATTGCTGGCCACACTAGGCCACGAATAGGCCCAATTCGGCTTTGGTTAGGGATGAGTCCAAACCTAGAAATCTGGACCATTTATTGGGAATAACTTCTGGTGGGCCTGACCACCCCAAAATTTGGGCCTAATTAACTTTATACATGGGTCCTCAAACCACCACATAATAGTTAGCTAAAGCCTTACAAATGTTAATTAACACAAATGCTTGGGTTGGAAATAATCCTAAGTGACCAATCATACAATGTCGAACCATTGGACAACCATAGAAATCCAAATCAAGGGAGGAGCTATAAACCCCCAGGTGATGATTTTTCCCCTTAGGCTTTCCACTTCTAAGTTAGCCAAACATAGAATACATTAAATTGTCATCATTAGATCAAAATCTTATACAGCGGTCATAAATTTCTAAATTCTACAAACTGCCTTATCTCCATACATGATTGATTATGAATTGTGATCACATGCTAGCTGATATGATTAGTTGAGAAGTTCATAGGCATCGTACTTAGGTAATGATCTTTGACTTGCCACGTTTCATTACTATATTATCTGGTAGGTAGCAATCAGTATCAATATGAAATTCTTTACACCTTATTGCAAGTCGCCTCGATGTTAAACTCACAGCAATCCTTGTGGGAAGTTTCACTATTTCATGTGAACCATACTTGGGATGTAATTAAACATATGTTGTGGGAAGTAGGGCCTTTGATCTAATGTTGATCGAGGGGTTTTATTTCGCATCCCTAGATGGAAAACCCCATGAGTTGGGGATGGTGTACATGGGACACTATGCTTGAGCTGTCGGCCTACACTGGGTGACCAGCCCCCCGTAGTGACCTTTGAGATATTAAAACGGTTTATTGTAATTAGAATAATAATGGTTTGGCTAATCATGCAATCATAGCACATTTGCGATGACGGGTGGCTAATTCTGAATGTTATAGCATGTGCCCTAGGATTATTAGGGTATCGTTTTACTAGCTCCCAGACCACTGACTATCGGCCCTTGGCACTATGTTGTACAAGTTATGCTACGCTAGTGACCTACGTACGAGATATGTACGATGAATTAGCACCATGTTATACGAAATACACTACGCTGGTGACCAGTCGTATGCATGGGTGACGAGCCCCAATCTGACTGGATGAGCATCCCCAGGTCGATGTGCATTTACGCATTCATTCATTTAAATAAGACTGCATCCTATACTGTTTTGAGTGCTTGTTGTTTTATCTATGCTTAGGTAAGGTGGCGGTGTGAAATCTTGAGGGGAATTCACACTGAGTTGGCCACTCATTCATTGAATATGTAACCGAATAGACTATGCAGGTGTAGATGGGGAGGACGGTGACGCTGGCCTCGAGGGCGCAACATGGAACCCTGAGGAAGGGTATTATGATTACGAGCCGCAGTAGGAGGCGGCGGATTATTTTAGAATCAATCAATAGACATAGCATTTTCCTTATAGTTGTTATCATTTGGAAACTTATAAAATTTTGTACTATGGCTCCCCGTTGAGTTGGCCGAATATTCGGATTTATATGATTTTTCCATGCTTCCTTATGCTATCACACTCTGTCTTAAACATTTTTTTGTTTAATCTCTGATTTATTAACTCTCGGGTTTCTAGGTTGAGTCCCATACTCGGGTGTTGGAAATAGGTATGTCACAAGTTGGTATCAGAGTGGAGTCTGAGATAGCCAGGCCATGGGATAAATGTACAAAATTTGTAGGTAAATAACTTAGTTGTAACTTAGGAAAATTCCCTATAGAATGTAGAAAGGTGGAACAAACGTAGAAACGAATATACTTAGGTCCCCCTAGATGTCAGTAAAGCAAGACATTTGAACTTACAAGGAGGCCCCGATATTTAGAAGAGGTTTAGGATATGGATGGAAATCCTGAGTGCCTTAGAAAGACCTTCTAAGCAATGTTGGCCACATTGCGTATGGCTCATTTGGCCTCATCTTAGATGGGGTAGTTTATTTAAGCGGGGCTTGTTTAATGTTCGACAAATATTGAATGCTGATGTTATAGTCATACCATGTTAGTTCACTACTCTATCACCTGAACCATGAAATTCTAATCTCTCAGGAAGTCATGCCGCCTATACTATGGTCCCAACGAACCAATACGGTTGATATTCACCCCATTCCATCAACCAAGCACCAGAGGGAGCGTAGCCCTGTCTACACACTAGGCCTTTCGCCTGGGGTGGCAAACGGGGACACTGGGTCTGAAGCGGTTGGGGATTCTTATCCCCTCAGGTCTTTGCGTCAAGGCTGCCCTCACATTACTTTGAGCGGCGGATGCCCTTAGCTGAACTTCGGCCAACGCACATGTAGATACGCCTATAGGGGCAATAGCCTTTTCAGCCTTCACGCAAATGGCCGCAGCAATGCAGCAACAACAAGACATGTTCATGCAGCAGCAGCAGGACGTGCATGCATTGATGATGAAGACTCTACGAAGCAGGGATCGCAGGGAGTCGTCACAAGATAGAGTGGGCCAGGGTGCAGATATCTTCGGACGATTCCAGAGGCTTCGACCACCTACGTTCGAAGGGGCGCCAGATCCGTTGCAGGCAGAGCACTGGCTAGCAAGGATCACCAAGCTAATGCAGCCTCTGGAGTGTTCTGATTTGCAGATGGTAACCCTGGCTACTTACTTATTGGAGGACGAAACGAAAAACTGGTGGTAGGGTATACAATGGGGCGTCCCGGCCACGTACGCCTGGACATGGGCAGGCTTTCGGGCAAAGTTCCTAGAAAAATACTTCCCCTGGTCATACAAGAACGAGAAGATAACTCAATTTCTAAAACTAGAGCAGGGAAGTATGACGGTTGCACAATACGAAGCCCCATTTGATGAGCTGTCTTGATTCATGCCCAAGGCTCTGGAAGATACGGAGTACAAACTACAAAAGTTCAAAGAGGGACTCATGCCGGGGATTTGGTCACGTCTATGCACCTGGGATTTCGGGGACTTTATGGAGCTGGTGGACAAAGCCATAAGGGTAGAGAAGGACTTTGAGTGCACCATGAGAGGTCGCCCTCCAGCTAGGGACACCCTAGCCAGGAAAGGTGCCCCTTACCCCATCAGTACCAGAGAGAAGAGTCAGGGCCATGCCTACCAGTACCCCTCCCATACCTCCCAGGAAGGGCTATGACTACTGCCACAGAGGTGGTCATGACGCACGAAACTGTTTTAAGCGAATGAGGGATGAAGACATCCCACCGCCAGCAACTAGCCCCCAGCCGAATCCAACAGCAGCCAGGGTAACACCTAAGCCACAGCCGCCTAGATCGGGACCTCCAGTTCAGTAGAGGGTTCCCCTGGCTCACATGTTTGCAGTAGATAAAAAGGCCGAGCTAGAGTCCTAGAGGGGGGTTGAATAGGACTATACCAAATTAAAATGATAACAGCAGAATTTAAACAATTAAAGGAAAGATAGCACTTTAAACAATCCCCAATACGGAAATGCAAACCAACCCCAAAATTCTAGTATTGAGAGGTTGATACAAATGTTGTTTTAAGGACAACCTTGCACCATAAAAACTAAGGGTTTATGGAAGGACAACCTTACTAGAACAATTTGTGTATCAAAAACTCAAACTGAAGAGGAATAAAAAGGAAATAGCTAGAAAGAAAATATAAGCTATTACAACATTCCCCATAATGCTAAAATCTAAAAGATTACAACATTCACATCCACAAATACATCCCACAATCTTGAATGATAAAAGATATAGAAAATAAACCACACATCCACAAAACACAGAATTATAGTGGTTCGCCTGTGTGTACACCAACTGTTAAACAACAGCCACACAGCTACTCCACTCCTAATATCCTCACACAGTGGATATTAGCGTTCACTATGAAAATAGGTTTTTTTAGGTTCACCTAAAACCCTCACAATTGTGTCTTTCAAGTGGGCTTACACAATTCAAAAACCCCACACTCTGAGTTTTCTGGATCTCCTCAGATAACCAAAAGAATGAGATTTTTTTGGCTCAATCTCAAAAGAAACCAAAACAATGGAAATTACAATAATGTAAAATACATGGATTTCTCCTTTTGTTGCAGCCCGAAAGTTCAATGTCCAAACTCACTTATGAAATGGTTCTAGGTTGTAAATTGATTTTAGAGTTAAAGCACCTTGGGCTAGCTTGATTTGATTTTGTCCAAGAAATGGGAATACCTCAATTCCTCTTTCAAATATAATTAGAATGCAGAAATTCAAAATCAAATGCAAAGAAAGCTACAAAAAGAGAATATTAAATGAGCACAATATAACTTAAATAAAGGACTAACTTATCTCTCAGAGTGACGAATTGATTTAGCTTAAATTCAATGAAATACTGTAAAATTCGTCATCTATTTATAGCAGAACAAATCACGTTCACGACTGGTCCTATGGTCTCCATGACTAGTCGTAGGACTAATTTATTTTTAAAATTTTGAGCACGATCGAATAAAGCCGTTCCACGACTGGTCGTAGGCCATCCACGACCGGTCGAGGGACCTCCACGACTGGTCGTGACCTGTCCACGACTGGTCGTGTGGAACCTGAAACAATTGTTGGAATTTGAGTCGAAGCTGCAGGACTAGTCGTGAACGAGTCGAGCACTGTTCACACGACCGGTCGAGCAAGTCTCCATGACTGGTCGTGGCTTACCAAAAAATTTCAAAAATTTTCAACAAACTTAGTACTGGTCATGGAATTTCTTGGACTGGTTGAGCCAGTGCTAGGACTAGTCGAACAGAGTCCAGGACTAGTCGAAGAACAGACCAAATACTTATCAAGTAATTCAATTTGAATTATGTATTCAAAATGACCTACCCTAAGGTCAATCTAAGGTCTTTGATACCTTAGACATGATGTATGAACATTGAACCTTCTTTTCTTCAGATGATAGATGATCTTTGAAGTTCATGAAGCATGAGATCTTGACACATGATGAAGCTTGAACTAGAGATCTTTTAAAGCTTGAATTACTAGTACTTGAGTTGTACTTCACTTTGAGTCTTGAGTATGAATAGTTGACTTGTCTTTCGATGTCACTTTAAAACATTGAACTTTGAAGCTTAAAGGAGTGAACAATGTACTTAATCTTGTATTTCTTGAAGTAGATCTTTGCTCTTGACTTGAAGCATTGTCCTTGTATATATGACACATTGCCTTGAACATATATATCATTGTGTTACACAAGACACATATTTTGGTTTTGGCACTACAAAATTTGACAACCAAAGGAGCAAGAAACCATAGCACTTACAATAGCTGCTACTGAGGCTGAGGAAGATCCTCACCAGACGATCCATGGTACAACTCACATCTACGGTAACCCTGTATTCCTCTTATTTGATTCTGGCATAACTTTATCTTTCATAGATTCTACCATTGCAAACATATTAGAATTAAACATAACCCGAATGCACGCCCCCTTAGTCGTAGCATCCCCCATGGGTAAATTCATCGAAACAAACAAATTATGCAAAGCTTGTCCCCGAACTCTCACGAGCCATGAAGTGGCTGTAGACCTGGTCATGATGCCTATAAAACGGTTCGACGTTATCCTAGCTATGGATTGGCTTTCACAGGTCTGGGCAGTGATGGACTGCCACGGCAAAACGGTCACTATAACGGTCCCTGGGTAGGTTTCCTTTACAGTGGAAGGAAGAAATAAGCGCGGTATGCTTGAAAGATTACAAGCCCTAGATGAATCAGAATCGGCTGAATCTACCACTAACCCAATCCCAGTAGTGCGAAATTTCCCCGAGGTATTCTGAGAGATACCAGGACTGCCCCCAAGACGAGCAGTAGACTTCTGTATAGATCTCAAACTAGGAACTACTCCCATATCATTGCTCCCGTTTCGGATGCCCCCTTGCGAGATGGAAGTGCTAAGGAGCCAGATAGAGTGAGCTGTTGATTGAAGGTTTCACCCGCCCCAGTGTTTCTCCGTGGGGAGTGTTGGTCCTTTTTGTGAAAAAGAAGGATGGGTCGATGCACCTTTGCATTGACTATCGGTGACTGAACGAAGTCACGATAAAGAACAGATACCCTCTGTCGTGTATCGACGACCTATTCGATCAGCTTAAGAGTGTCAGGTACTTCTCCAAAATCGATTTGCGATCAGAGTATCACCAGCTGAGAATCAGGGATGAGGATATCCCTAAGATGGCGTTCAAAACTCGCTATGGGCACTACAAGTTCTTAGTAATGTCCTTCGGACTAACAAATGCTCCAGCAGTTTCATGGACTTAATGAACCGAGTTTTTATGCCATACTTAGACTGGTTCGTAATTGTGTTTATGGACGACATCTTAGTTTACTTCAAAAGCCAGGCAGAGCATGAACAACACCTGTGCACGGTCCTGAGTACGCTGAAAGATAATCAGTTGTATCCTAAATTGTCCAAATGCGAGTTTTGGGAAGAGGAAGTAAAGTTTCTGGGGCATGTAGTGAAGGCAGAAGGCATAATGGTCGATCCCGCTAAGGTGGAAGCAGTATCCAAGTGGGAACAGCCTACCACGGTTACTGAGGTTCAAAGCTTCTTAGGCATGGTAAGGTACTACGGGCGCTTCATCAAGGAATTTTCAAGGATTGCGCGACCACTCACCTAGCTAATGAAGAAGAACGCCTGGTTCACCTAGGACGAGAATGAGGAAGCAGCCTTCCAAGAGCTAAAGATGAGATTGACATCCACGTCAGTGTTCACTCTTCCACAAGGGGAGACGTTTGTGGTGTATAGCGACGCTTCGAAGTTGGGTCTAGGCCGCGTTCTGATGCAGAATGACAGAGTGATCGCTTATATTTCTCGTCAGTTGAAGAAGCACAAGGAGAATTACCCGACGCATGACTTAGAAATGGCAGTTGTGGTCTTTGCTCTAAAGATATGGAGACATTATCTCTATGGGGAGGAATTTCAGTTATTCTGTGACCACAAGAGCCTAAAATATATATTCACACGGAAGGGCTTGAATATGCGCCAGCGTCAGTGGATGGAGACTCTTAAGGACTTTCACTTTAATATATCTTACCACCTTGGTAAGGCAAATTCTGTGGCTAATGCTCTAAGTCGAAAGAAGAAGCATGAGCTGATAGCCACTCTAATGATTAAGGAATGGAAAAGGATAGAGTTTGTCTAGGACTTCGATGTCCAACTCACATTTGATGAGCCAGATGCTTATGTGGCTCTTCTGACGGCAGAGCCGACCTTGGTTCGCCAAGTGATTTCAGCACAAGAACATGACAAATGGCTTACCAAAATGAAGGAGAGGTGTAGGAGTGAGGAAATGCCTGGTTGGAGGATTTGTGGTGATGGCGGTCTCCGGTATTAAGGACGAGTATGCTTACCTGACAATGCAGATTTAAGGAGAGAAGTGATGGTAGAGGCCCATCACTCCAGAATTTCCATACACCCACTACAAGAAATATGGTTTTTACCGATGAAACTTTTACCTACGAAAATATTTTTCGTAGGTAAAGATGACTTTTACCGACGAAAATTACTTTCGTAGGTAAAAGCATACTTTTACCAATGAAATTTAATTTCGTAGGTAAAAGCCATCTTTACCTACGAAAATTTTCATAAGGGGTGTTTTGACTTTTTCAACATCGAAAGTTTTATTTTTACCTATGAAATTGAATTTCGTAGGGAAAACCCATATTTACCTAAAACCTTCCTTTTACCTACGAAATTTAATTTCACAGGGAAAACCCATATTTACCTACGAAAATATTCGTAGCTAAAGGGTCTTTTCAACTTTTTGAAAAAACAGAAAATCAAAAACTTTACATTTACCTACGAAATTCAATTTCATAGGTAAAACCATCTTTGCCTACGAAACTATTCGTAGCTAAAGGGTCTGTTAACTTTTTCAAAAAACACCAAAAATCGAAAACCTTACTTTTTCCTACGAAATCTAATTTCGTAGGGAAAACCCACCTTTGCCTATGAAAATATTTATAGCTAAAGCATCTTTTGAACTTTTAAAAAAACATAAATTGAAAACTTTAAGGTAAAACCCATCTTCAACTACGAAAATATTCATAGCTAAAGGGTCTGTTAAAATTTTCAAAAACACCAAAAATCGAAAACTTTACTTTTTCCTACGAATTCTAATTTCATAGGGAAAACCCACCTTTGCCTACGAAAATATTCATAGCTGAAGCGTCTTTTGAACTTTTCAAAAAAATAAAAATCAAAAACTTTACTTTTACCTAAGAAAGGTAAAACCCATCTTCACATACAAAAATATTCATAGCTAAAGGGTCTGTTAAATTTTTCATACACACTAAAAATCGAAAACCTTACTTTTTCCTACGAATTCTAATTTTGTAGGTAAAACCCACCTTTGCCTATGAGAATATTCGTAGCTGAAGCATCTTTTGAACTTTTCAAAAAAATAATAATCGAAAACTTTATTTTTACCTACGAAATTGAATTTCGTAGGTAAAACCCATCTTCACCTACGAAATTATTCGTAGCTAAAGGGTCTGTTAAATTTTTCAAAAATCGAAAACCTTACTTTTCCCTACGAATTATAATTTCGTAGGGAAAACCCATCTTTGCCTACAAAACTATTCGTAGCTGAAGGGTCTACGAAATTAAAATCCAAAACCTTCCTTTTACCTACGAAATCAGATTTCATAGGTAAAACCGATCTTTCCCTACGAAAATATTCGTAGCTAAAGGGTGGTCTGTGAAATTTTTTTAGAAAATCTAAAACCTTACTTTTACCTACGAATTCTAATTTCGTAGGTAAAACCCATCTTTAACTACGAAATTATTCGTAGCTAAGGGGTCTTTTGAATTTCAAAAATCGAAAACCTTACTTTTACCTACGAATTTTAATTTCGTTGGTAAAACCCGTATTTACCTATGAAAATATTCGTAGCTAAAGGGTCTTTTGAATCCAAAAGCTTACTTTTTCCTACGAATTATAATTTCGTAGGTAAAACTCATCTTTACCTACGAAAATATTCATAGATGAAGGGTCTTTTGAATTTTTGCAAATTTTCGCAGGGTGTTGGAAATGTTGACGAAAGACTTTTACTGACGAAAATGTTCGTCAGTAAAAGTGTTTTTCCTAAATATTTTTTCCGACGGCTAAAAACCATCAGTAATAATGTAAAAATGTTTTAATTTTTAAAATTTTTTGTCTATAACCTAAATATATGTGTGTGTGTGTGTGTGTGTGTAATTAAAAGGTAATATTTAAATAATTTGTAATATCACATGAAAAAGAATATTGAAAAGTTACGAAATTTTAAATATGTTTAAGAAAAATTTTGAGAACAAAATAATGCTTTTGAAGAGAAAAATTGGCATTTTGAAATTTTTGAGAAAAAAATAAAATATGAGAAAATTTTTGAGATTTTGCAAATAAAAATTCAAAATTTGTATTTTAAATATTTTATAATAAAAATGATATTTATTTAAAAGAGTAAAAAAAATATACCTTTTGAAAAAAAATGTTAAATTTATTTGTGAAAAATAAAATTACTAAATTATTAGGCACACCTACTAATTGAACCTTTAATCATTTTTGGACAATCTAATCAGTTTAAATTAAAGAGTAAATAACTTCAGATGTTTAAATCAAATTTCACTAAAATTGTTGATCAATCTTATATGCCCAATATTTTTCTCATATGTAGCTTGATTGAGGCGAGTAACTAGTCAAATTGAGAGTATTGATCAGTAAAATAGAGTGAATGCATCAGACATGTAAAATGGGCCAAATATTCTGGTTAAAATTGTGACCCAACTTACTGACCTCGTGAGAACCTAAGAATTGGTGTTAGTAAGTTTTGTGGGCCCCATCATGATGTCTGTCGAACATCAACATCGTGGAATTGATGTGTCCCCTTTAGGTTATGAGATATCTCAAAAATCATCAGTAAACGAAACTCAAGTGGGCCATACCATTTAAAACTATGTGAAGACATCCTAAAAAATATAAAAGCACTTGGTGGGGCCCACATGAGTTTTGGATGCAGTTGAAACTTGGTCTGACCCCTCATCCAAGTGGGACACATATAATGAGTGGGTTGGATATGTGAATCAGATTTAGGCAGGCCCAATATATGATTACAAATGTTGTAAGGAAACATTTCTCCACTACATTTGAGTTACTCGTTACCTTTATCAGAGTAAACTCTGTGGGGTCCACCGTTATTTATTTATTTTATCCACTCCATTCATCCATGTTAACAGATAATTTGAGGTCTAAAGAACAAAAAGGAAGCATATTCAAAGCTCAAGTAGACCACACCATAGGAAATAGTGTGATTGAACCTATACCATTTAAAATTTCTTGGAGGCCATAGAATATTTGGATCAAGCTAATGTTTGTGTTTTCTATTCATTCATATATTTTTGATATTATGAACAACATTTAACCATTTTTGGACAATCTGATTGTAAGTGTTATGGTCTCATGCTCCTTTGGTTGTCAAATTTTGATGTGTCAAAACATCTATCTGTGTCCTGTGCTTGTATGATGATTTATATGAATTCAAGACACTGCATAAATACTTCAAGAAGCTACAAGTTGAACTTTTCAAGAAGCTACATGTTGAAGTTTCAAGAAGCTACAATGTTGATGTTCAAGTCTTAAGAAACAACTCATGACTTCAAGACTAATAAGTAATGTATGAAGTAGTTGTTATGCTGATGAAGATCTCAAGTTTGAAGCTACAACAAGTTCAAGATCTTAAGCCTGATATGGTTCAAATAATCTACATTCGTTGAATGGTTGAAGTTCAATGTCCATACGACATGATTCAGGTTTGAATGACCTTAGGTTGACCCTTTAAGTAGGTCACTTTGGATACATAAATCAAATATTTATTTTACATAAGTTTGGTCTATTCTACGACCAGTCCTATCTCTTGTTCGACCAGTCCTGGCATTGGTTCGACTAGTCCAAGAAATTCCACGACCAGTCCTAAGTAGTTGAAGATTTTTCGAAATTTTTGGTATGCCCACGACCAGTCCTGGAGGTCCTTCGACCGGTCGTAGGTGTGGCTTCGACTCGTCCACGACTAGTCGCGGATCTACGACTCAAAGTCCAGCAACGTAATCTATGGTCCCACGACCAGTCGTAAGGATCTACGACCAGTCGTAGATGACCCACGACCAGTCGTAGGGTACTCACGACCAGTCGTGGAACGACTTTCAAAGATCGCGCTCAATATTTTAAAAATCTGTTAGAGCTACGACCAGTCGAAGGTTTCTAAGACCAGTCGTAGGAACGATTTTTGCTTCTATAAATTGAACACGAAATTCAGAGTTTTCATACTTCAACTCGATTCAATTCAAGAATTTTCAAGTGATCACTCTGAGATAAGTCTGTGTTTATTTTAAGCTACATTGTGCTTATTTAATATTCCTTTTTGCTAGCTTATTTAATTTGATTTTGTTTCGTTATTCCAATCTTATTTGAAAAGAGGAATTATCTTATTCCTTCTTCTTGGAATCAAAATCAAATATAGCTACGCCCAACAAGTTAAATCTAAAATCTATTAGAATTTAGAACCTTATGAATGTGAGTATTGGAAATTGAATTTTGACATTCAATTATCTACTCCAATTGGTGCTAGGAACCGGCCGCTAAGAAAAGGAGAAATCGGGTATTTTACAATTCAGAAAATTTATTTACTTTTGGTTTTGTTTGAGGTTAATCCGAGAAAAATCTCATTGTCTTGGTTTTGTTTGAGGTTGAGCAGGAAAAATCTCATTGTATTGGTTGTCGAGGAAAACCAGAAAACTTAAAAGAGGGGTTTTTGAATTGTGTAAGCCCAGTGTGAAAAGACACAATTGTAAAGGTTTTTGGTGAACCTGTGAAAACCTATTTGATAGTGAACGCTAATATCCCCTGTGTGAGGATATTAGAGTGGAGTAAGCATGTGTGGTGTTGGAAAACAGTTGGTGTACACACAGGCGAACCACTATAACTCTTTGTCTTGTGGATTGAATGCTTGCTTAATTTTCATATCTTTTATATTCGATTGTGTGGAATGTACAAGTGGATGTGAATGTTGTAACTATTTACATTTCAAGCAAGTGTGGGGATTGTTGTAATAATTTAGATCTATATTTCTGCATTTAATTTCAATTCCTTGCTATTTCATTTACTTATATTAAAATTGAGTCCTTGATTCAAAAGAGGTTCTAGAAATAAGGTTGTCCTACCATAAGCCCTTATTTATTATGGTGTAAGGTTGTCCTTAGAACTGAATTTGTATCAATCTCTCAATACTTATTTATCAAGGTGATTTAAATTTAGCATTGTGAATTGATTCATATTGTAAGGCTATTGGTTTACTTTATTTCCGCTGATTTTATTTTAAATTTGGCATAGTCCTATTCACCCCCCCTTCTATGACTTATAGCTTGGCCTTTTCAAGTGGTATCAGAGCCTAATAGCTCATTTTTGTTGCTTTTTATTTGGATTTATTTCTGAGCTAACGATCTAAGCTATATAAAAAGATGTCAAATTTTGATAGCCTTTCGATTACTAGGCCTCCACCTTTTGATGGCTCCAACTATGCCTATTGGAAAGCCGAATGAGGATCTTCCTCAAATCAATGGATGAAAGTGTGTGGCAAGCCACGTTGATCGAATGGAATCCTCCTATCATGGAAAGTAATGGTGTTGATGGTTCAAAATCTATGAAAATTACACCGTATTACCAATGGACCACACTTGAGAAAAATGAGAGTAGTGCTAATGCAAAAGCAAAATGCAATCACTTGCGCACTATCACATAGGATGAGTTCAAAAGAATCATATCCTGTGATATTGCAAAAGCAAGCCTGGGATATTTTAGAAATGACACACGAAGGTACATCAATTGTCAAGAAATCTAAAGTCCAACTCCTCACAACTAAATTTGAAGAAATTCATATGGAGGAAAATGAAATGTTTATGGACTTTTATACTAGATTGAATGACATTGTAAACTCAACGTGGGGTCTTGGTGATAAGATTCAGAAAGTAAAGTGTGTGCAAAAATACTACGCTCTCTTCCCGAACGGTTCAATTCTAAGGTAACCGCAATCAGGAACTTCGTGATACTGGATAATATGAAGGTAGAAGAATTAGTTGGTTCTTTACAAACCTATGAATTAAGTTTTAAAGCTCCTAAAGGTAAATCTATTGCTTTGAAGTCATCTAAAAGTATTACTCAAGAAAATTGATTCTAAAAGTCTCAAGATGATATGGCCCTTTTGGCAAAAAGTTTTATAAGATTTTCAAAAGTAAGAAAAGAGTCGACTTTCAAAAGGCAAATGAAAAGAAACGTTCTAAACCTAAGTCTAAAACTTGGAAGTCATTGAAAGATAGTCAATGTTACAATCGTCAAGAATATGGGCATTTAGCAAACAAATGTCCTAAAAGGACAGATCCAAAAGGAAGGGTATGTTGGCTACTTGGGATGAATCGTCTGATTCTGAAGCCTCTTCTGAATCAGAAAATTCAGAAACTGAGTCGGGCAGTGAACTTAAGGCCCTTATGACTCTAGCCAAGTTTACCTTTTTCGATCACGACGATTCAACAAGTGAAGAAAATTTAGATAGTGATCATGAAAATGATGAAGATCTTCAAGATGCTTACAATGCCTTATATAAGGAAAGTTGTAAAATTGCTGTTAAACAAAAACTTCAAAAAGAAAAGTTTTTTAAACTTAAAGAATGTTTTGAAACCCTTGTTTTAGAAAAATCTCAAATTTCAGATTGTTTTGAAAAATCAAAGTGTGATCTAGAATTCAAAACCTCCCTAATTGAAAATTTGAAATCTGAAAATGAGAAACTTAAAAATGAAGTATCTTCTCTTCTGAGTTTGAAGGACACATGGAGATATGCCCAAGGTGATCCAAAATTAGAAAAATTATTATCCGGATCAAGAAAATGTGGCGATCGATCCAGGTTGGGCTATGATAAAAACACATCTCCTAAACAGAAGAATACTCCTTCCAATCTTGTGAAAGGAGAGACTTCTAACTCAAAAGGAAATGGTACCTATCAAGTTTTTTCTAAAAATACAAAAACTCTTCAAAAACACAAAAGCAGTCTATATAAATTTCAAAAATCAGATTAAACCCACTAATTTGAAAAAAATTGTTGATTTACTTAAGGAGCTATTAAAATCTAACTCAATAGGTCACTCTTACAACTATAAACAAAAGAAGACCAATTATTCTCCTAAACCCAAAACAGTACTGAAATGGGTTCCTAAGGTTACTTGTTTGGTTGCTCACACTGCTTTCAAAGCTACAAGCCATTCGAAATGGTACCTAGACAGTGGATGCTCCGACATATGACAAAGCGACAAAGCACTATTCACCGATCTTAAAGATATGACTGATGGGTCAGTCACATTTGGTGATGGTAGCAAGCAAGATAATTGGCAAAGGTACGGTCCAACTCTATAACCTTCCCTTATTTAAAAATATTTTATATGTTGAGGGTTT
This sequence comes from Magnolia changhungtana, assembly GCA_030180095.1. NCBI lineage: Eukaryota > Viridiplantae > Streptophyta > Magnoliopsida > Magnoliales > Magnoliaceae > Magnolia > Magnolia changhungtana. Next base: position 1,180,165 of record JASAUF010000646.1, read on the forward strand.
AAAACACAACCTGTTGAGCATATCTCAAATATGCGATAACAACCATAATGTTAAATTTTCTAATCAAGGTTGTGAAATTATAAACGAAAAGGGTTCTGTAATATTAACTGGTCGCAGAACTTCTGAAAACTGCTATATAGTAAGCAATGGTAACTCATCTAAACAAACGTGCTACATGGTCCATACCGATGAGACAGAATTATGGCATAAACGCCTTGGACATGTTCACTACCGAAATTTATACAGATTGAGCAAAAGTGAACTAATTAGAGGTCTACCTAAGATGCAAAAAGTAGACAAGATTTGTGGTGAATGCCAGTATGGTAAACAAACTAGGAGCTCTCACAAAATGGTGAACTCCAATATCACCATAAGACCACTCGAGCTTCTCCACATGGATCTTATAGGACCAACAAGAACGGAAAGTCGAGGTGGCAAAAAGTACATCTTAGTTATTGTAGATGATTACACAAGATACACTTGGGTTTCATTCTTGAGAGACAAATCAGAAACCCTTGATGAAGTGAAAAAGATTATAAAACGGATTCAAATTGAAAAATGTTCTCAAGTCAATAAGATCCGTAGTGATCATGGATCCGACCAAAATAGCGGTTTTGAGAAATTTTGTAGCGATCATGGAATATCGCATGAATTCTCGCACCTAAAACTCCTCAACAAAATGGAATTGTCGAGAGGAAGAATAGAGTGCTTCAAGAAATGGGAAATGTTATGTTAAATAGCATGAAGCTCCCTAGAATCTCTGGGAATTTGAATACAAATCTGACTGCATTATTAACCGTGTTTATATTTGTAAATCTAATAATAAAACGCTTATGAAATGTGGTTTGAGAAAAAGCCTTCACAAATACTTTCGAGTTTTTGGCGACAGAAGTGCTATATTTTGCGTGACCGTGAAAATTTGGGAAAGTTCGACACTAAAAGTGATGAAGGGATCTTTTAGGATATTCTTTAAACAAAGTGCATATCGTGTTCGAACAATAGGACGGTGTGATTCAAGAGTCAATAAATGTTGTGATTGACGATCTTTTGAATACACTGTCCCTAGTTCGAATAATGATGAAGTTCTTATACTTGAAAAATAAGAAATTTCATCAAGTGAAACTAATCCCTGAATTAAGGATTTGTTAAAGATCATCCAACTTCTCAAATACTTGGAAACCCTCTCCTTTGGTGTGCACACTCGTGAGACAATTAGAGGACATATGTAACTACGTATGCTTTACATCCCATCGAACCGGTTAAGGTAAAAGAAGCACTTTCGGATGAAAATCGGATTCTTGCGATGCAAGAAGAACTTAATCATTTGTCGAAATGATGTCCGGCACCTTGTTCCTAGACCTAAAGATAAACATATTATTGGAACAAAATGGATTTTCAAAAACAAATCTGATGAACTTGGAAATATTATTCGAAATAAAGCAAGACTAGTTGTACAGGGGTATACACAAATTGAAGGTATTAACTATAATGAAACATTTACTCCTGTAGCTCGTCTTGAATCAATCAGACTTTTTATCTCCATTGCATGTTTTAGGAAGATTAAAATTTACCAATGGATGTAAAGAGTGCCTTTCTGAATGGTGATTTACATGAAGAGGTATATGTTGAACAACCTATAAGGTTTGTAGATCCTAAATTTACTGATCATGTGTATCATCTTAAGAAGGCTCTCTATGGTCTGAAACAAGCTCCCAGAGCATGGTGAGAAAAACTGACTAAGTTTTTCCTGAGTCATAATTTTCAGATGGGGTGTTTTGATAAGACGGTCTTTGTTAAGAAACATAATGATGATATTCTAATGGTTCAAATATATGTTGTGATATTATTTATGGATCAACCTCGTACTAACATGATTGAGTTTGCAGATTTGATGAAGTCTAAATACTGAAATGAGCATGGTTGGAGAATTAAACTATTTTCTAAGGTTGCAAGTAAAACAACAACCTGATGGAATTTTTATCTCTCAAACCAAATATGCTCAGAGTTTAATTAAGAAATTTGAATTTGAGAAAGGTAAAAATTTTGATACTCCTATGAGTACAACTTTGAGACTCTCAAAAGACTCTACAGGTAATGATGTGGATCCTAAATTGTATCGTAGTTTGATTGGTAGTTTGCTTTATCTGACTGCTAGTAGACCAGATATTACTTTGAGTGTTGGTATTTGTGCTCGTTATCAATCAAATCCTAAAGAATCTCACTTATTTGCCAAGTTTAATTATGCGATATATCACAAGTTCTACTAAACTGGGTCTCTGGTATCCACATGAGACTAATGTTCAATTAGGTCTGCATGCGATCTTGCCGATCCGGGTGGAAACATTGATGATAGGAAATCAACCAGTGGTGGTTGTTTCTACATTGGAAATTGTCTTGTTTCTTGGTTTAGCAAGAAGCAAAGTTCTATATCGCTATCAACGGTGAAATTGGTGAATACATTCTTCTTTGAAATGCATGTACTCAACTTATTTGGATGAAACGAATGTTAGCGATTATGGAATCACTCAGGATTCTATGATTTTATTTTGTGATAATTCGGTGCAATAAATACCTCTAAAAATCGATCAAACATTCACGCATTACTAAGCATATTGACATTAGATTTCATTACATTCGTGAATTAGTGGAAGAAAAATTAATATATTTGGATTACATTCCAACCGAGACTCAACTTTGCGGACATTTTTACTAAACCATTTCGACAAAAGCAGGTTTAATAAATTAAAGTTTGATCTCGGTATGTGCAATTTAAATTGAATTTGCGTGATTTAGTGTATAATAATGTACATAAGTTTTATTTGCTTGAATTTGAAAATTATTTAAAAATTTTGCAAATTTTGTGTCGTACTTAACCAGTCGTGAGTGTACATGACGGCCGTCCACTGCTACCGGTCAACACTTACACGACATTGACCGTGAAACTCGGGATTTCACTTTAATTTGGGGATTTTGACTCTTCTTCTTCATTTCTTTTTACTCTCCAACGGTTCTAGCTACGACCTATCGAACCCACCTTCATAGTACTTCAAGGTTAGTGGTTCTTTTGCACTTTTTTTGTAAGATTCTTGCTATTAGTGTTTCTAATCTCATTCTTGTGGAATCTATTTAGTCGTTTATTGCAAGTTTGGGGTTTTATCTTGAAAAATATGTTCTATTTAAACCTCATTTCTTCCAACTTGTTGTTTCCTTGAAATCCTTCTGTGAAAATGGATGCTAAAGGTAAAAAGAAAACTACTCGAGGTCCATCTTCTTCTAGATCAGCTTCTATTGTACAACGTCATCTTCGCTCTCCTGAAAATGATCCTTCTAATGCTCGGGATTTGCGTATGCGCAATGTTATTGTTGAGCGTCATGTTAATATTAATCACATTGCTTCATTTGGTATCTCTCCTCTGTTGGAATCAGGATGGGATAACATCTTACATTGGGGTGGAGCTGCATACAGTCCATTGCCCAATCCATGTTTGCATGTATCTGTGATTTTTCTCTTGAGGATTTAACTTTTAAAGTTGATACTCAAGAAGGATTGTTTTTAGTGGATCGACATTTGATTCTTGACATTATGGAAATACCACAATGATGAGAGCATTCCAATTAATATTTTACATATGACTCTTCTTAATCCGAACGAAAAATGCTTACTAGAGATTTATGTAATTTGGATGCTCATTGGACTCATAAAGGTCATGTACTTCCTCAAGGTATTTGTTACCCGGACACGAGTACTTCATAGGATATTCATCTCAAATCTTTATCCACGTTCGGTAATAAACCGAACTTACCGCTTTCATGGTTCGTCTTTTGCATTCTGTAGTCTCGGTGCAAAAATATGTCTTCCTTCTTTAATTTGTCATACCATTATTTCGTCTCGTTACCATCCTGGACATAGTGATATACCCTTTGGTTATTTATTGACTATCTTTGGCAAATCATATGCTCGTAGCTATGCCTACTAGAGAAAAACCCATCCATCTTCTCCTTTTAATAATTCCAATCTTAACAAGATGAATTTAGAATTGGTGAAGGCCAAGTGGATCTTGGTAGAGTGGTCTTTGAAGGTGACATGCTCAAGCTAGTGATCTTCCGAAGACGTGAATATGGATGATTTATTTGAAGAACTTGAATCGACTGGTGATGATCCCGATTTTCAAATTTTCGATTTTGATGAGAGGTTGAATTCCCTTCAAGAGCAGGTGGCTCAAATTCGTGTTACCCAAGACACGCAATTTTCATATTTACGCAAATATATGAGGCTGGTTGCTAAGGGATTACATAAAATTGATCCATCTAATCCTGCACCCTCTTCTGGTTCTGACTAAATATTTGATGTGTCTGTAATATTTTGTTTACTGAACTTTTCGTGCTTACTGACTTTTTGGATTATGCACTATGTTTTCTTGAATCAACTCCTATTTTCTTTATTATTGATGCTCTTCTTCCTTTGTCATTTTGTGTCAAAAAGGGGGAGAAGTTTTGGAGGCTTTTGATTTATTTGAATTTAATCTTTATGATGTGCTCCTATTACTCAAGCTATTACTCAGGGGGAGTTAAGCTTCTCAGGGGTAGTTATGGGAGAATGATGCTAGTTATTACTTATCATATCTATATAACTGTGTGTGCATGCTTCTCTATTGTGAACCTATTGTGTTTGTACTTCTCTTATGTCTATTGGAAGTATTATTACTTGGGTGTTTTGTCACAAATTTGACAAAGGGGGAGATTGTAAGTGTTATGGTCTCATGCTCCTTTGGTTGTCAAATTTTGATGTGTCAAAACATCTATCTGTGTCCTGTGCTTGTATGATGATTTATATGAATTCAAGACACTGCATAAATACTTCAAGAAGCTACAAGTTGAACTTTTCAAGAAGCTACATGTTGAAGTTTCGAGAAGCTACAATGTTGATGTTCAAGTCTTAAGAAACAACTCATGACTTCAAGACTAATAAGCAATGTATGAAGTAGTTGTTATGCTGATGAAGATCTCAAGTTTGAAGCTACAACAAGTTTAAGATCTCAAGCCTGATATGGTTCAAACAATCTACATTCGTTGAATGGTTGAAGTTCAATGTCCATACGACATGATTCAGGTTTGAATGACCTTAGGTTGACCCTTTAAGTAGGTCACTTTGGATACATAAATCAAATATTTATTTTACATAAGTTTGGTCTATTCTACGACTAGTCCTAGCTCTTGTTCGACGATCCTGGCATTGGTTCGACTAGTCCAAGAAATTCCACGACCAGACCCTAAGTAGTTGAAGATTTTTCGGAATTTTTGGTACGCCCACGACCAGTCCTGGAGGTCCTTCGACCGGTTGTAGGTGTGGCTTCGACTTGTCCACGACCAGTCGTGGATCTACGACTCAAAGCCTTATGAATGTGAGTATTGGAAATTGAACTTTGACATTCAATTATCTACTCCGATTGGTTCTACCGGGCTGTTAAGAAAAGGAGAAATCCAGGTATTTTACAATTCTGTAAAATTTATTTACTTTTGGTTTTGTTTGAGGTTGCGAGAAAAATCTCATTGTATTGGTTTTGTTTGAGGTTGAGCGAGAGAAAAATCTCATTGTATTGGTTGTCGAGGAAAACCAGAAAACTCGAGAAAGAGGGTTTTTGAATTGTGTAAGCCCAAGTGAAAAAGACACAATTGTAAAGGTTTTTGGTGAACCTGTGAAAACCTATTTGATAGTGAACGCTAATATCCCCTGTGTGAGGATATTAGGAGTGGAGTAGCTTTCTGTGTGGCTGTTGGAAAACAGTTGGTGTACACACAGGTGAAACACTATAACTCTTTGTCTTGTGGATTGAACGCTTGCTTAATTTTCATATCTTTTATCATTCGATTGTGTGGAATGTACAAGTGGATGTGAATGTTGTAACTATTTACATTTCAAGCAAGTGTGGGGATTGTTGTAATAATTTAGATCTATATTTCTGCATTTAATTTCAATTCCTTGCTATTTCATTTACTTATATTAAAATTGAGTCCTTGATTCAAAAGAGGTTCTAGAAATAAGGTTGTCCTACCATAAGCCCTTGTTTATTATGGTGTAAGGTAGTCCTTAGAACTGAATTTGTATCAATCTCTCAATACTTATTTATCAAGGTGATTTAAATTTAGCATTGTGAATTGATTCATATTGTAAGGCTATTGGTTTACTTTATTTCCGTTGATTTTATTTTAAATTTGGCATAGTCCTATTCACCCCCCCTCTAGGACTTATAGCTTGGCCTTTTCACTGATCAGTCCAGATTGAAGAGTAAATAACTTCAGATGTTTAAATCAAATTTCACTGAAATTGTTGATCAATCTTGGTATACCCAATATCTTTTCTCATATGTAGCTTGATTGAGGCGAGTAACTAGTCAAATTGAGGGTATTGATTAGTAAAATAGAGTGAATGGACCAGACATATAAAATGGGTCAAATATTCTAGTCAAAATTGTAACCCAACTTACTGACCTCGTGAGAACCTAAGAATTGATGTTAGTAAGTTTTGTGGGCGCCATCATGATGTGTATCAAACATCAACACCGTGGATTTGATGTGTCCCCTTTAGGTTATGAGATATCTTAAAAATAATCTGTATACGAAACTCAAGTGGGCCATACCATCTAAAACTATGTGAAGACATCTTTAAAAAATTTTAAAGCACTTGGTGGGACCCACATGAGTTTTGGATGCGGCAGAAAATTGGTTTGACCCCTCATCTAAGTGGGACATATATAATGAGTGGGTTGGATATGTGAATCAGATTTAGGCAGACCCAATATATGATTATGAATGTTGTAAGGAAACCCCTATCCATTATATTATGTGGTGTGGCCCACCCAAGTCATGGATTGACTTTATTTTTAAGCTCTTGGCCCACCTAACTCATGGATTGACTTTCTCCATACCGTTCAACACTTTTCTCGGATCATTTTAAGATATTAACTAAAAAATTGGGCAGGTCAAAAGCTTAAGTGGACTACAAAGTAGGGACTGAACGTCCACCATTAAAAATAACATCATAGAAGTTTTGGATCAAGCTGATGTTTATGTTTTCTCTTCATTTATATCTTTTTGTTTTAGGATTTGATGATTTTTTGTCCATCTGGATTTGGGTGTTTGGGTATCACATTTCTTCTTTTTTTTTTCCCAACTTTGATGTTGAAATCTCTTTTATAATTCGGATTTCTCCCTTTATTTGTGAAATTTTAAGGAATCCTGTTCCTATAAAAATAAATAAATAAATAAATAAAAATAGAAAGATTTATTCATTCTTCATGGTTATAAAGTATTTGCCCTTGTTGTAGCGGTAATTGAACTTGTTGAACATTGTCTCTCAAAGAAGAATTATAGTCTCCATGTAAAAAAAAAAAAGAAAAAAAGTACAGTTGGCCTTACGATGATTTTAATGATGGATAACCAATCACTATTGTTTTCATGTGGTGTGGTCCACTGATATTTGATTATGATTCGTTTTTGGGCTCATATCCTACAATGGGTTGGCAAAACAAATGGATCATATGGATATACAATATATAAATCAAAGTGGGCCCACATCTACCCCATCACTCAGATGCACCATGGTAGGCCTAGGGCTTAAAAATCAAGTCAATCCATGACTTTTTTGGGCCACACCACATACAAAAGTTGAGAGGGGTTACCCTCCATTAAAATATTCATAATCATTTGTTAGGCCCACTGAGATGTGGTTCACAAATCTAACCTGTCCATTATGTGTGTCCCACTTGGATAAGGAGTCAGACCAAGTTTCAAATGCATAAAAATTTTAGGTGGCGCCCACTAAGTGCTTTTATATGTTTTAGGCATTTCTTCACATGATTTTAGATGGTATTGCCCACCTGTTCTGTATACGGCTAATTTTTGGGATATCACATAATTTAAAGGGGGCCCATCAAATGCACGGTGTTGATGTTTGACACATGTCACGGTCCATACAGCGTATGTAGCGTGTTTCTCGGGTAGATTTCTCTACCAACAACTAAAGCATTTTTTAAAAGTTTTTTAATATATTAAGTTACATGCATATTTCAAAGTGGTGGTGACTCGTCTTGATCATAAATGACTCTCCATCTGGCTAATCTGGACAATCCAAACTGTGCTCCCAATTGTGGATAGATGATATATAGTTTTTTTTACACCCATTTGATTATCTAAACCCTTTGATTTTGGATATCAAAGTTTAGGGTTGGAGAAGCTTTGTTTGTTGTAAATGGTGGCAAACTCGCAAGATATAAGAGGCTTTATAACTTTAAAGCCTTTAGGAAATGGGTTCTAAAAACCCTATTTTCTCTTGCCGCAGAGCTTCCCGGCCCCAAAAAATCTAAGAGCTCGATTCTCTCCATCTGCGATTCTACATATCCTTTTCAAGTGAAACTTTATGAGTTTGATCAGCCCTAACAAAGGAGTCTACGGCTGGAATTTCAGAGCATTTGGATGAAAAACAAGTGAGAAATCATTGATCCCTCATTTAACGTCCGTGTAGTGGTAGCATTCCAATTTTCGATTTCTTTTCATTTTATACGGGTTTTGAGTCTCCAAGGCGAAATCAGATATGAAGGCGTCCTCTATAACATCAACACCGATGAATCCAGCATCGATTTGCAGAACAGTACTCTCTCTCCGTCCCCATTTTTTCTCCAGATTGGGGTTTTAGGGTCTAGAAGGGTTTTTGTGGGATTTTGGTATATAGGTTTTGATTTTTGTTGGATTTGGGGATATGGGTCTTGTTAAATCTGACGTGAGATTTGTTGGGTTTTTAGGAATTTTTTTTTTCTTTTCATTTTATACGGGTTTTGACTATATTTTTTAGTTTTTTACCAAGCGATCATCATAGTGTGTCTCACCTTTGCATGGATCGGATATGTTGTAGGTGACATGTTGGTAGGAAAGAAGTGGTTGTAGGTGGGAAGAATTGGTTGTATTGTTACAACTTCTCTTCCATCTGAGCAGCAATTCCTGGTTGATAAGGTTTGTCATGTCATTTAAGATCATGATACCCAATTCCTGGTGTTCAGAATAATATGCTGATCCAAGCTTAAATTTAATAGATAAAGCTGGGAGAAGAAGGGTGGAAAGAAGGCAATTAGGGGTATGGTGAGGAGAGGTCCTGATAGTGTAGCTCCACATATGTGGTTGTTAGACACAAAAGATTCATTGTTTTGTAGTAGATCATGTTTCTTTACCATTGCTAATAACCATTGCCTTGTAATTTTCAGATACATCTAGTATTATGAGATGGGTTGGGGGAAATTTTAAGGAAAGATTACAAGAACTTGGAGGACTTAATGTAGTCTTTGATTTTGTTGTAAGTTGCCACTCTGTTATGGAGGTGAGCTTGCATGTTGATTTCATCTCATCTAAGACATCCATGATGAAAGTATCTTGAATGCGTAAAGTGGAGACAATAGTTATATGTCATTACCATGTAGGAATGAGAAATTTGTAGTTATATATATTACAAACAAACAACCCCTTTCTGGATATGATGTCAGTTCATATTCTAGGCATTTGCCAGACCTATTACTTGGACACTTACTTTCTGAGGTTTGCCAAGCTGACATTTTGAGACACTTGGACAATCCTAGACATATGCCACTTCAAAATCTACATGGCCAAAGAGTAGTCTTAGCAATGTCATAAAAAGTGTTGCTTATGGAACAGTTTAATTGAAGTGCGAAAATTTTCTACTAACTTCGTTTCATCATTCTTAGTTCTTTTTGTCATGCAATTTCCTTTGTCAAACCAAAGATTCTTAGGCCTCAAGCTTGCCTCAATTCTCTTGTTGTGAAGAAATTTCTTGCAAGGACTTACTCTCACTCTAAGTTTTAGTTCATTTTCTTTTATAGCTACGATGACCCATGTGACAAAAGAGCCCAAGCTTTGTTGTCCTTTTTACTCTTTCATTCTTTTGTTGGAGTTCTGATTTTTTAAGAGTATAGGTAATGTTCAGATAATCTACCAGTTCTTGAAATGATCATGCATGATTTTAATGTTTCATTAGCTAATTATTTGTTAGTTTAGATTACTAATTTATTTTTATTTGAACTATGTGAATATCCTTTTCTAATTTCCTCAGTCTTTGTTGTTTTCATTGTTAGGTTTTTCAACTTTAAACACATATACATGACTTCCAATATTTTGAATGATGTACATTGTCTTTTTATTGTCTGGTCGACCTTATGATGAATCATATAAATTTTGTCTTATCCAATAATCAGTGTGGGTTGCATTTTCCTTTTTGGGTGAATGGTTGATCTGATTCATTGGGGTTTTGCTTCGGATCAAACTGAAGAAACTCTATTAGCAACAAGTAACAACAACTTAAATCATGGTATCAAAAGCTACCCCAACCTATAATTTTATATTGTTCTTCTTCCATTGTCTTAAAAAATAAATAAACAAAAATAAAAATAAAAATCTTTCAGGCCTAACTTAGAAAAATACCCTTTTTAGATTAGAAGCAGAACCCCCTTATTTTTTAGAAGATTGATGTTTTGAGTGCCAAATCAAGGTTAATTCTAAAACCATTTAAATACAGTAGCACTCTTTCTTTCCAATACAAACATGAAATAGTCTTGAAACATAAATTCAAAAATCTTAATGTGTACTAGGCATGAGTTGAATTGTTTAGTACGATGTTGACTCAGCTTGAGTTCTGCCTTCATTGTGTTTTGTCAAATTTGGGCTACTTGTTTTCTGTCAAGTGGCATGAGATATAGATTCCACTCAAATCAAGTGCTAGTCAATTTTATGTGGTATTTTTACTGACAATCGATTTACGTCTCAACAAAATTGCTATTTTAGAACTCCCAAATGTGGTCCAAAGTGGATTTCGACCAAAGTGAGGATAGTTCCATTCCATTCCATTATTTTACAGCATCAGTCAGCAAGTTGGCTTGACTCGCTTGAGACAAGTCAATTTTTAGGCATAACTTTATTAACTTGGAATCTGAAAAAAACTTAATGAAGTATTTCAAGAACTGCATAGTTGTTCTCAATCCAATTGACCTTTTGAGTTATTTCTTGTAGTTGCTCTCATGAAATCTACAAACAAGACTTTCAAGTTCTATTCAACTCTTCTAACTCTTTCAAAAATGTATAATTTTGCATGCCCAAAATTCTAATTAAGTTGGTCATTATTTAAATGTCTTCTGCTGTCTCATAAAAAGAAGTTTTAAAAAAAAGTTGAAGTTGTCAGTTCTTTTCATCTTGATAAAATCTCCAAACAGTTACCCACTCATGCAACTTTGTCTTGAAAGTTGAAACCCTCTAATTTGATTTTCATCTCTGTTCATTTAAAAATATAAAATTTCAGGAACACTTTCCAGAAAGGTGATGAGAATGTCTAGAACACCAGCACCCGAAATTATCTCAACTAAATCTCATTCATGCATGTCACCATGTGAAGTAATCATACATACAATGGGGCCAATCATAGATGGAAACTGTACTAAGCTTGCCATTGAGTTGACCTGAAGCGCTACGAGCGATTTATTGGGCAGTTTGAATTCCATCTAGTCGGTGTGATTTTTGCTCAGAGGAGCATGGACTCCATTAGTTTACAATTATAATGCCCATGTATAAGTTGCTTGTGTGGTGGAGATTGGTGCCAAGCCACTACTTGGCATGGAGAGATCATAACCTGAGTACTTGACTACCATTACCAGTTCTAAGAGTCCAACTTGGTAGGTCGATGATAGGTGAGAAGCTGTATGTAGGGCTGCCAGACTATTTTAAACCTAAATTACTGGGAGAAGGCTAAGATGATCATGATGAGTGTGGTTGTTACTCTCTATTCGAGAAAGATAATTTTGAATTGTGATCATTTAGGCAACTTGGTCACAAACGAGTTCAAATTAGGCAACAAGTTAATGATATCTAAGAACATAACTATCAAATTTCATACTATTCTAAATTCAACTTTCAGTAGTGTGCGTCTAATTAACACATGGAAAGTTTGTGTTTTTTTCCCCTTTAGTGATTTTTCACAATTCTCTCTCTCTCTCTCTCTCTCTAAATTTCTGACTACTTTCAAGGTTTAGGAAATTGATACATGAGCCTAGTTCATTTTTCTCAAATTCCATGTATGATAGTGATGTTAATTTTTTGTTTTTATGTTACCATTTTACATTTGAACCATGACCATATGCAATTTGAGGTGTCATCAAGAAATATGACAGTCCCGAACAAAGTAAGTTTGCTTATTCTAGTTTATGAATTTCACTCACCGAGCCAATGAATACCAATAAACTTGGCTTCTTTTTTTTTTCCCCCTTAAGTATCAATCTGAATTTTTTATGCATGGTTCTGTATAAGAATTCCTGAGCAGTCATCTTAATTTATTTGCAGACACCTCTGCAGCTAGACGTGCCTCTTCAATTAATTGGAAAGGACCTACATTCCAAAGCTAAGGATATGCGATGGGATGGCGAGGGTGTGCTCGTTTAGAGTATGGAAATCTTTTAAAGGTTTGTAAACTGCTTTATCAGCTAGTGTTTCCTAGTATACTCTGAATATTATCTCTTGTATCCTGGTGGTCATTGCTAGGAATAAATTGAAAATGCATTGTTACAGATGCTTTTCTTAATGTAATGTAAAGTGTAGAAGCACGTCCTCATTTAAATTGATATAATATAAAATCAGTACACATATTATAAAATTAGGGTTCCCTTACAGTGGCAGTTTGGTAATTTTGGAGTCCTTGGTTAGGGTTTGGGCTGAAAGTACGAGTCTTTGGAGCCGACGCTTTCGGAGTCCGAACTCATTCTTTTGTAAAATAGAAAAATGGGAATATTAGTAAATATGGATTTTCTTGTTAAGAAGAAAATGGAAGATGAATTGAAAAAATATAAAAGAGATTTTTTTTCTTCTTTTTTTTGCTTCAAAGAGAGAGAGAGAGAGAGGTGAGAGAGAGGAGAAAGAGAGGGAGATAGTGGGGGAATGAAATGGAATGAAGCGTGAGATTTGAAAACAAAGAGTGTAGTTTGGTTTGAAAATGACGTTTCGCATGCGTGGCGTGCATTTCTTTTAAGACAGTAATTTGATTTTACTGAAGATAATTGAATTACATAGGCAAGTGTTTAATGTAGGGAACTTCTCTGGAAATACTATTCTAATAACTAACCTGATGAGAGTAATTTGTGGTTCAGTTCCTGGACTAATCTCTCTATCATATTCAAAGAAATCCACATTTTCCTTCATGTTTCTTACATGGTTCTCTGTCCCATTTTTGTTTAACTTGAAAGTAAAGGTGACGCATCTTCTTATTTATTCAATCATGGTATGCAGGATGTTACTATTAGCCTGTTAAGGTTCTAACAGATTAAGACTTTTAGGAGGATCAACTGAAGGACTTTCTACAGGAGGTATGCATTTGAAACATTGCTAATAATGTTCTGTAAAACTGTACCCATTTATGTATCCAGATGTGTGTTGGAGTTATCCGGATGTTGAGCGGGGGTCCTTGGAAGGTGAGAACTGTTGTTATGACCATGATGAAGCTGTACATTTCCTATGGACAGCATTGGAGTGGCCTGACCATTTGGACAGGCTGTGTTTATATCTGTATTTGCTCGAAATTGGAAGCAGACCCGGATGTGTGTCGGAGCTATCCGGATGTTGAGTGGGGGTCCCTGGAAGGTGAGAATTGCTGTTATGACCATGATGAAGCTGTCCATTTCCTATGGACAGCATTGAAGGGGCTGACTATTTGGAGCAAGCCATATTTATGTATTTCTATGAAATTAATGGAGCAGACCCGGATGTGTGTTGGAGCTATCCGGATGAGCGAGTGTCCTTAGAAGGTGGGAACCACTGTTATGACCATGATGAAGCTGTCCAATTCCTGTGGACAGCATTGTAGGAGCCTGGCCATTTGGAGCAGGCCGTGTTTATATCTGTTTTCGCCGGGACCACACCCTTAACCTAAACCTCACCCTAAACCTATAACCTAAACCTATTCTTAATTCCCTAAAGCTATAACTTATAACTCAAACCTAACCTTAAACCAAAACCTATTACCTAAACCTGTAACCTATACTTATAACCTTAACCTATAACCCATAACCTTATAACCTTAACCTATAACCTAACACTTATAACCTAAACTATAACCTATAACCTATAACCTAACACTTATAACCTAAAAACCTAAACCTAAACCTAAACCTACACTTATAACCCATAACCTAAACCTATAGCCTAAACCTAAACCTAAAACCCAAACGTATACCCGATCTCGAACCGAACCCAATTTCCTAAACCTCAACCTAAACGTATTCTCAACTCCCTAAACCTAAACCTAAACCTACACCTAATCCTAATCTCAAGTCCCTAACCTAAACCTAAACCTAAACTTGAAAACCCAAACCTAAACCCGATCCGAACTCGAACCCGATTTCCTAAACCTAAACTATATAACCTAACTAAACTAAACAAACCTAAACCTAAAACCTAAATGTGTTCTTAAATCCCTAAACGTAAACCTAAACCTAATCCTAAACAACCTAAAACCTAAACCTAACTTGAAAACCCAAACCTAAACCCGATCCGAACCCGATTTCCTAAACCTAAAACTGGATTGGAGGGGATTGGGTTTCAAATTCCCTTGGTTGTTTGGCGGCCATAAAAACAGCGGGGATTGCCAATCCAGGGGTTTGCAATCCCCTCTTTGAGGGTTTGTAATCCCGGTGAAGCTTGGATTACACCTAAAATCATTTCAATACCGGTATAAATGTATGTCCTAAATCATTTTTGGGCAAGTGGCCCACTAACGATGATCAAAACCTCCAAACATTGTTCATAAACCATCCAAATATGATCCAATTACCATCCAAACATTGTCCATATTAATCAATGATTAAAAATCGTTAAGTCACTTAGAATGATCTTGTGTAAATCCATCGAGACTTGGAATTTCATCATTTTTAGGCAAAACATATATTTTAGTGGGCTTATCCCAACCATAGTGTCAAAAATTATATATCTCACTAATTGAGGATATTAAAGTTGATTTAGTAATTAAATTCAAACCCCTGTAAATATTTCATTCATTGGTATTTTGAATTAAAGTTGATCCACACTCCGAGGGTGCCAAACACACCCAGAGGATTGCCAATCCGGGGGTTTCCAATCTGGGGTTGCGAATCCGGGTTCAAATCCACGCTCCCAAATGGGCCCTTAACCTATCCTCAATCCCTACAACTATAACCTATAACCCTATAACCTAAACCTAAACCTAAACCATAACCTAAACCTAAACCTAAAACCTAAATGTGTTCTCCAATCCCTAAACCTAAACCTACACCTAATACTAATCTCAACTCCCTAACCTAAACCTAAACCTAAACTTGAAAACCCAAAGCAAAACCCGATCCAGAACCCGAACCCGATTTCTAAACCTAAACCTTAACCTATTCTCAATTCCTTCTATACCTATAACCTATAACCTAAACCTATAACCTAAACCTAAACGTAAACCTAAAACCTAAATGTGTTCTCCAATCCCTAATCCTAAACCTACACCTAATGTTAATCTCAACTCCCTAACCTAAAGTTAAACCTAACTTGAAAACCCAAACCAAAACTTGATCCCGAACCCGAACCTGATTTCCTAAATCTAAACCATAACCGATTCTCAATTCCTCTACAGCTATAACCTATAACCTACCTATAACCTAAACCTAAACCTAAAACCTAAATGTGTTGTCAAATCCCTAAACCTAAACCTACACCTAATGCTAATCTCAACTCCCTTACATAAACCTAAAACTAAGCTTGAAAACCCAAACCAAAACCCGATCCCGAACCCGAACCCGATTTCCTAAACCTAAACCATAACCGATTCTCAATTCCCTATAGCTATAACCTATAACCTAAACCTAAACCTAAACCTAAAACCTAAATGTGTTCTCAAATCCCTAAACCTAAACCCACACCTAATCCAATTCCCTAAACCTAAACCTAAACTTGAAAACCCAAACCTAAACCCGATCCCGAACCCGAACCCGATTTCCTAAACCTAAACTTTAACCTATTCTCAATTCCCTACGGCTATAACCTATAACCTACCTATAACCTAAACCTAAAACCTAAATGTGTTCTCAAATCCCTAAACCTAAACCCACACCTAATCCTATTCTCAACTCCCTAACCTAAACCTAAACCTAAACTTGAAAACCCAAACCTAAACCCGATCCCGAACCCAACCCGATTTCCTAAACCTAAACCTTAACCTATTCTCGGTTCCCTACAGCTATAACTATAACCTAAACCTAAAACCTACCTAAACCTAAACCTAAAATCTAAATGTGTTTTCAAATCCCTAAACCTAAACATACACCTAATCCTAATCTCAACTCCCTAACCTAAACCTAAGCCTAAACTTGAAAACCCAAACCTAAACCCGATCCAGAACCGATTTCCTAAACCTAAACCTTAACCTATTCTCACTTCCCTAAAGCTATAACCTATAACCTATAACCTTAACCTAAACCTAACCAAAACCTATAACCTAAACCTATAACCTAAACCTAAAATCTAAACATAAACCTAAACATACCTAAACCTAAACCTATAACCTATAACCTATAAGCTATAACCTAAACTTATAACCTATAACCTAACCTTAACCTAAACCTAAACCTATAACCTAAACCTCTAAACTAAACATTAAACCTAAACTAAACTTAAAACCTCAATGTATTCTCAAATCCCTAAACCTAAACCTACACTTAATCCTGATCTCAACTCCCTAACCTAAACCTAAACCTAAACATGAAAATCCAAACCTAAACCTTATCCTGAACCCGAACCTGATTTCGTTAACCTAAACCTTAACCTATTCTCAATTCCCTAAAGCTATAACCTATAACCTATAACACCTTAGCCTTTTAACCTTAACCTTAACCTAAATCTATACTTATAAATCCTAATTTATTTGATAAAAGTTCATTTATGGTTAAGTTATTTTCTTAATAAGTTTACTGCCTTAATCTATTATTTACAAAATTGCAGGATAAATTTGAATTGGATTTGAGTGTTCTGCACATTTCCTTTGTTGTCGACGACATGATCAAAGAGTGGTTCAAGGAGTACGCTCCTTATTACGCAAGCGGTACAAGCAGTGCATGAGCAACGAGGAGGGTGCATTGTCTGCACCGCCGCATGTGACCCGTAATGACTGACAGATACTCTGCGAGGAGAGCGCACTGTCCGCACCGCCGCTGCACCGCCGCCACACCGCCGTATGTGACCCGATCTCGAAATTGAGGGAGGAGTAGAAGAGGAGGATGGAGGAGCTGACGAGGCAGAGGGAGGAGCAGGAGAGGATGAGGATAGAAGAGCATGCGAGGCTGAGAGAGGAGCAGGAGAGGAGGATGGAGGAGATGCAGGTGGAGAATGAGCGACGGATAGCGGATATGTTTCAGGCTCTTGCCGCACGCTTACCCATCGATGCCCCATCACCTCCTCCTCCATCTTTGTGATTTTTTGTATTTTATTTATGATGTTAAACTTATATGTATTTATGCATGATGTAGTTTATGTTTGGATGGATTTATATATGTACTTTGGAGTTAAATGGATGTGAATGTGAATATGATGAAATATATTATATAACAGGTATATATCAAGAAATATATTGTAGCAGGTGTATATCAGGTGTATATCAAGAATTTTATGCTGGAATATGGGAAAAAAAAACTTTTACCTACGAAAATTTTCGTAGGTAAAAGTCTCATCAAAGTTTTTACCTACAAAAATATTCGTAGCTAAACGTTTTGTAAGTTTTTTTTACCTACGATATCATTCGTAGTTAAAAGTTTTTGTAAATATTTTAGCTACAAAATTATTCGCAGGAAAATGTTTGGTAAATATTTTACCTACAAAAATATGCGTAGGTAAAAGAATTTTTAGCTACGAAATTAGTGGTAGGTAAAAGTTTTCTAAGTATTGTTACCTACGAATATATTTGTGGGTAAAAGTCTTGTAAATACCTTTTAGCTATGAAACTATTGGTAGGTAAAAAGTGTTTTCAATATTTATAGTTACAAAAATATTTGTAGGTAAAAAGTCTTGTAAATATTTTTAGCTACGAAATTGTTAGTAGGTAAAAAGTGTTTTAATTTTTTTTTGCTACGAAATTGTTGGTAGGTAAAAAGTCTTGTAAATATTTTTAGCTATGAAATTGTTGGTAGGTAAAAAGTGTTTTAAATATTTTAAGCTACGAAAATATTCGTAGGTAAAAAGTCTTGTAAATATTTTTAGCTACGAAATTGTTGGTAGGTAAAAAGTGCTTTAATTATTTTTAACTACGAAATTGTTGTTTGGTAAAAGTCTTGTAAATATTTTTAGCTACGAAATTGTTGATAGGTAAAAAGTGTTTTAAATATTTTTAGTTACGAAAATATTCGTAGGTAAAAAGTCTTTAAATATTTTTAGCTATGAAATTGTTGGTAGCTAAAAAGTCTTGTAAATATTTTTACCTACAAAAATATTCGTAGGTAAAAAGTTTTGTCAATATTTTTACCAATGAAATTTAGCGTTGGTAAAATGTTTTGCCTACGAAAAATTTTGTCGGCAAAAGTCTTACCTTTGCCAACGAAATTTGTTTTCGTGGGTAAAAGGTGTTCCCCTCAGACTTTTAGCAAGGAATTTGCCAACGAAAATTTTCGCAGGTAAAACTTTTTGCCTACAAAAATAACACTTTTGCCTATAAAAATTTTCTTTGGTAAAAGTGGCTTTTTCTTGTAGTGACCCGGGGAGTACCAAGATGTACAATAACGTGAAGAGACAGTATTAATGGGGTAACATGAAAAGAGACATCGCAGGTTTCGTAGCAAGGTGTATGGTGTGCCAGAAGATAAAAGCCGAGCATCGCAAGCCTGCAGGCCTTCTTCAACCACTACCATTGGCAGAATGGAAATGGGACAGCATCTCTATGGATTTCATTACTGGACTTCCTAGGACTCAGAAAGACATAACTCGATATGGGTCATTATGGATAGACTGACAAAGTCTGCCCGATTCCTTTCCATTCGTACGATAGACTCAACTGATGATCTGGCTAAGCGGTATGTTCGTGAAGTCGTTCGAGCATACGGGGTTCCCTGAGAAATCATATCAAATCGAGACTCCTGGTTCACGTCCACTTTTTAGAGAAGATTCAGGAAGAACTAGGCACGAAACTCAAGTTTAGTACAACTTTTCACCCCTAGACAGATGGGAAGATAAAGAGGGTGAACCAAATTCTGGAAGATATGCTAAGAGCATGTGTCCTCGACCTCAAGGGAAATTAGGACGACCATCTGCCTCTTACCAAATTTGCATACAATAACAGTTTTCAGTCTAGTATAGGCATTGCTCCTTACGAGGCTCTTTATGGTCACCCCTACCAAGCTCCGCGGTGTTGGGCAGAAGTAGGAGAAAGAAGTTTGCTAGGACCTAAGCTCGTCCAGGTTACCACTCAAGTGATCGATGTTGTTCAAAAATGACTTCGCACCGCTCAGAGCAGACAGAAAGCTATGTAGACAATAGACGTCGTGACTTAAAGTTTACGGTAGGCGATCACGTATTTCTGAAGGTTTCGCCTATAAAGGGCTTGATGAGATTCAGGAAGAAGGGAAAATTAGCACCTCACTTCATTGGACCCTTCGAGATCTTGGATCACGTGGGAGCTGTAGCATACCACCTTGCGTTACCTATTGCACTGACCGATATTCATAAAGTCTTTCACATATCCATGTTGAAGAAATACACGCCAGATGAATCACACATTGTTAGCTGGGAACAGATCGAACTTACAGATAACACCTCTTACACCTAGGAACCTATCCGCATCTTGGACCATAAGGGGTAAGTCCTATGAACAAAGACTATACCATTGGTCAAGGTCCTTTGGTCACATCACGGAGAAGAAGAGGCAACTTGAGAGCGGGAAGCAGAAGTCAAGGAGAAATACCCCCACCTATTCAACGACACACCTCAGATAATTTCGAGGATGAAATTTTTTTTAGGGGGGTAGACTGTAACACCTCGAGCTTTCGATACACAGGTGCCACTATTTAACTCTTACTAGTATGACTATGAACCCAGCTTCTAGATAATCCTAACCTAACTCAAGACAAAAAAAAAGAAAAGTGGGAAGGCCTAGACACCTGTCATGCACACATGATGACGGCATGTAGAAAGGATTTCAGTAGGACCCCCTAGGCAAAACGGCTAGACCTAAGCCTACTCCAACTTAAGAACCCTTACGGGGCCATTGACACTCAAATAAAAAATAATCTGACCCTCATGTTGTTAAGGAAGTCACAAATAAGCACTCTGGTCAAAATTACGGACCACTTGGATATTGGATCGTCCTAATAAATGGTTAAACGCCTCGTGTGCAACCACCATCGAGAACGAACAACGTGGATCACAGGGTCACAACACAATGGGGTCCACATAAGGTGGATGGGCACCACAACTGCGTGTGCACAACATGCACCAGTCCATCGGGTCAGTCAAACGGACGCTGACCCGATGGGATTAAAAAAATGGGGTAATTTCCCTCCCATCGCCACCAATGATGGGCTGGACCGAGGATCGTCCAACTGGACGTGTTATGGCCCACTTTCGATCAGTATGGGAGTAATCCAAACCATCCCTTGGATAGGAAAGCTTCGAACGACCAGTTCTTCGACGACCATCTGAACCCATGCATGTGTGCATACGCACGTGCAACGAACGACCTTAGATGGACTGCGGTTTTTCTTTGAAATAAGACCGTTGCGAGGCTCTCCACATCAGCAATCCTTGTCTTTGGCTCCCTCTCAATCCCAACCGTCCCTAGGAGTGGGAATCTAGGCCTTCTATCCATTACCTGGAATGGACAAGTAGCCGCCTATTATGGAAAAGGCGTGAGGAGACGGTCCTCTTCGAGAAAACCCCCTGGCTTGATCCAAACCTTCTGTTAGGCCACGTGGGGTGATATCCACCGCCTCCTCTAGGGCTTCAACCGCCCTCTCACTGAGACGACCCATCTTGCGAGAAAATCGAATGAGGCAGATGTTCTCGCGAGATGTGATCAAATGACTATAATTGAAGGGAAAAGTGGGTCCCACCATTATTAAAGGTCGCATCTGATCCGTTCAAATGGATCAGATCACATGAAAACACTGTCAACAATGAACTGCCATGATCAGCCATGCCATCTTCCCCATCGGGCCGAGAACTCACCATTGGAGCATGGGCCCCACAATGGGTAGAAAGTTGCTTTTCCTGTGGGTCCCAACATTAGGAACCCATCCCCAGCAATGGATGGCTTCCATGCTTGCGAAAATGCATGATAAACATGTGTATCCGACCATTAAATCGTGACCGTTGGATGGTGCGTTCACACGTGCTTAGCTCTATAAAAACTGACTATTGGCCTCGGGATTCGGACGTCGAACGCTGAGAAAGAAAGAAAGTGAGAGGAGTTGAGTTCTGAGTTGGGTATTGAGCCTGGTGCCGCACTGCATCGAGTCGAACTGTTCGAGTTGGGTCGAGTCAGTTAGTGCAGCCCGTAAGTACCTTGCAGCAGGAGAGAAAAATTATGAAAAATATAGCAGGTCTGAGAGAAGAAAAGAGAGAGATATAGGGAGGAAAGCAAGGAAACCTGGCACCCGCACTGCATCAACTCAAACCGACCAGCTTTGATCAAGTTGGGTTAGTTCCGGTCCATTACTAGTAAAAAGGAGGTCGCCAACATAGTCTCGACATGCAGTTGAGTTCAGCAGCAAGTACGACTGCTCATTTTCTTCCCCACCCACAACTTCTAAAGAGATTAGAGGGTTGGAAACATCTTCCGATTAGAGCTAAAAAGCTAGTCCCTCCGTTGGATTGTGAAACCGCACTGAAACTAGTCCCTCCGTTGGATTGTGAAACCGCACTGAAACTAGTCCATTACCAGGTCTAAATGTTGGGAAAAATGACATCCGTTGAGCTGTAATTTTGAACTAGGCCCAGGCATTCAGTGGCAACCAAGTGGGACAGACCACCAACTCACCTCACAATTCTCGTAATGGACTGCCTCAGCCTAGCGAAATGGGCCAAGTTCAAGCCACACGGTAAACTGAGTTATGCACCAAAGCTGACCTCAGATTAGGGCCGAGATCGACCGTGGATGGGCCGAAAATCTAAACCAGGCCCAACTGTGCGATTGAGATGGGTCCCAGCCCTCACAGTAAATCATGATGGGTCATGGAGTGGGCCTAAAATCTAGGCCGAGTGTAGCCTCAAGTTGGGGCTGCAATCAGACCTCAGCCCGACCACAAACTAGGTCATTATCAACCACTCTGCTGGGCCCAAGTGGCCTCCGCCTGGGCCGGATTGCTGGGCAAGGCCATATGAGTCCAGATCCTATAAGGGTCTGGTGGACCTCACCACACATCTCAGTGGGCCGTACCTCAGATTAACCAGTAAATGGACCCGGGTTTCAGGTAACCCTCTCAAGTGGGCATCACCATTGCCGGCCACACTGAGCCATGAACAGGCCCAGTTTGGCTTTGGTTAGGGATGAGTCCAAGCCCAGAAATATGGACCATTTATTGGGAATAACTTCTGGTGGGCCTGACCACCTTAAATTCGGGCCCAATTAACTTTGTACATGGGTCTTCAAACCACCACATAATAGTAAATTAAAGCCTTACAAACATTAACTAACACAAATGCTTGGGTTGGAAATAATCATAGGTGACCAATCATATAACATCAAACCATTGGACAACCACAGAAATCCAAATCAAGGGAGGAGCTATAAACCCCCAGGTAATGATTTTTTCCCTTAGGTTTTCCACTTCTAAGTTAGCCAAACATAGAATATGTTAAATTATCATCATTAGATTAAAATCTTATACAGTGGTCATAAATTTCTAAATTCTACAAACTTCCTTATCTCCATACATGATTGATTATGAATTGTGATCACATGCTAGCTCATATGATTAGTTGATAAGTTCATAGGCATTGTACTTAGGTAATGATCTTTGACTTGCCATGTTTTATTACTATATTAACTTGTAGGTAGCAATCAGTATCAATATGAAATTCTTTATACCTTATTGCAAGTCACCTCAATGTTAAACTCACAGCAATCCTTGTGGGAAGTTTCACTATTTTAAGTGAACCATACTTGGGATGTAATTAAACATATGTTGTGGGAAGTAGGGCCTTTTATTTAATGTTGATCGAGGGGTTTTATTTCACATCCTTAGATGGAAAATCTCATGAGCTGGGATGGTGGATATGAGACACTATGCTCGAGCTGTCAGCCTACGCTGGGTGACCAACCCCCCGTAGTGAGCATTGAGATATTAAAACGGTTGATTGTAATTGGAATAATAATGGTTTGGCTAATATGCATTCATAGCACATTTGCGATGACGGGTGGCTAATTCTGGATACTATAGCATGTGCCCTAGGGTTATTAGGGTATCATTTCGCTAGCTCCCAGACCACTGACTATCAGCACTTGGCACTATGTTGTACGAGTTATGCTATGCTATTGACCTACGTACGAGATATGTACGATGACTTGGCACCATGTTGTACAAGATATGCTACGCTAGTGACCAGTTGTATGCATGGGTGATGAGCCCCAGTCTGACTGGATGAGCATCCCCAGGTCGATGTGCACTTACGCATCCACTCATTTAAATAAGACTGCATCATGTACTATTTTGAATGCTTGTTGTTTTATCTATGCTTAGCTAAAGCGGCAGTGTGAAATCTTAAGGGGAATTCACACTGAGCTAGACACTCATTCATCGAATATATAACCGTACAGACTATGATGGTGTAGATGGGGAGGACGGTGACACTGGCCTCAAGGGCGCAAAAGGTAATCCTAAGGAAGGGTACTATGATGACGAACCGCAGGAGGAGGTGGTGGAATATTTCGAAATCAATCAGTAGATGTAACATTTTCCTTATAGTTGTTGTTATTTGGAAACTTATAAAATTTTGTACTACGGCTCCCAGCTGAGTGGGCCAAATATTTGGATTTATATGATTTTTCAATGCTTCCTTATGCTATCACACTCTAACTTAAACATTTTTTTGTTTAATCTCTGATTTATTAACTCTCGGGTTTCCAAACTGAGTCTCGTACTCGGATTTTGAAAATTGAGATGTCACAGGTTTTCTACGTTAAATTGTTGTGTTATTTTTGTGTTTGCTTGGTGCCTTTGAATTGCAATCCTAGATTCATCTCTGTGTGATTTCGCAGCCCAATCTCCAACAAGTGGTATCGGAGCAATCTTTGGGACACAGATTTGAATCTATAGGATTAGCATCAATGGGAAGCACTATGTATGATATTGAGACGTACTCAAGGAAAAATAACTTTGAGTTATGTAAGATCAAGACGATCAGTTCCTTAACTAAGCAAGGTGAGGATAGTGCTCTTGAGGAGTGAAAGTTGACTATGACTAATGATGATTGGAATACTCTTGATAAGAAGGCCTTTTCCTCAATCCGTTGTGTCTCACGGATGAGGTTCTCTACAATATCTTGAGGGAGAAAACTACAGCTGGTTTATGTGTAACATCCCAGATTTTTACCAACCTGGAATTAGACGTCCTTAGGCAATGGGTCAATCCTAACACCTGATTAACTTCTCAAACACTTAATTTAAAGGTCTTAGATTTCTTCTTCAAACCATTTTCCTGAAAACCTCATTTTTCCTTCACAAATCTCATCTCTCACTATCTTATCCTTCAAACTTGTTCAAGTGCTTTCATGTTAGACACAAATCTTGAAGTTTAGGTGAATATAACGACTCGAAAAAATCCTGTGCAAAGACTCGAGTACCACCTCGACCAGCAATCACTTAGGATTAAATCCTTTAGAAATTTGACAAAGTTAACTAAGTGTTAAACTAGATTAGCCATGAAATCCATTTGAATCGCTTTAAATACGATCTGCAAGACCCAAAACTTGTAGAATCATTGACGCTAGGTTACCCTAAAATCTAGGATCAATCTCATTACCCGGTTGCTCTTGGGAGCACATTGAAACTCTGTATCAGATCTGGACCGCACATCGGAAGTCCGACTAATACCAAGTTAATGAATTAGGACCGCCTTGCTGGGCTTGACAACTATCTCAGAAATCAAATCCAGATAATGTCCCAACACTATTCGCTTGAGCTCGGAGCGGGGAGTGTGAGAAACATGAAAATAATTCCAAAATAAATAAGCATTTATGAAATTTGAGACTTGTCCCTTGCAAGTCAGTATTAAGCAACCAGACCGTCAAAATCAGGCCAAATTACACCCTTGGATCAGGGATATTTCTCCAAACATATCCATGTACTCGAAATCTCTGATCGAGATCCACTGACTGTTGAACTGAAACTGGTCTGCCATTTGCGATCTGAGAATCTGACTGGAATAAAAACTTAACTCCACCTAGATCTAGAGTCTGTGAGCTTAAGTCTGACCTTTGGCTCAAGGGGGGCCACCAGAAGTCCTCCGTTGAGCTGAAACTAGCTCACTTTGGTTATAACCTAAGTATACATTGACCATAAGTCTATTTTAGAGTATTTTTAGGCTATATAAGGACCTTAGAACCCTCTCTCTCATAGCCATATGAATTTAAGAGAAACCCTAGAGAGAGAAGAGAGAAAAGAGAGAAAGTGAGAGAGATGTGGGAGATTCTTCCTGCCTTGCTTTCCTGCTGCTATTAGTGCTTAACCACTCCATTGCAATCGCTTTCCCGGCGTTTTCGACGTCGTTTCTAGGTAAGAAACCCTAACCCTAATCTCTTTTGGAGTTGTAAAGGTTGTAGGTTATGAAATAGCTAACCTATTTCATTCTATAGGCTACCAAACTACTGAATACGGAAGCTTGGCAAACCTATCGCATTCGTTACGATTCTACGACTAAAGGTGTGGACTTTAGGTGTATAGGTTATGGTTTTCAAGCTTTCAATATCAGATAATGATAGATTCATAATCTGCATGCAATTGCACATGTACAAAGTGCTGTCTGTTTTCCTTTTCGATTAAAGATGAAGAATATGGAATTTTACATATTCTAAGTATTCGTAGAAAATACCGTATACGTATAAATTTTAGAAATGTGTTTACTATGATTATTTGTTGTATGAATATAATATATATGGATAAAATACTTAGTTGGCGAAAGGACTCGCCCTAATACATGATTTGCTAATATACACTATGTATGTAGAAATAGTATATTCTAGAAAATACCGTATACGTATAAATTTTGGAGATGTGTTTGCCATGATTATTTGCTATATGAATATAATATATATGCATAAGATACTTGCTTGGCGAAAGGACTCGCCCTAATACATGTTTTGCTAACATACACTATGTATGTTGAAATTGTGTATTCTAAGTGTTTGTGAAAATGCTTGTGAGAGCAAGTGTTTGGATGATGGTGCCTTAGGTAGGTGTTGAGATGGGATTCTCAACTACCTTAGAGACGTGTATGATTTCCTCCATGTTGGTTGTTTACTTTAACTGCTTACTTATGAACTATGTGTGTTTGTAATCCTGTTTATATAGTGCTTTATAGCATGCTTTATGATATGCTTGTTAACTTGCTTGAATTACTTGTTTAATATGCTTTACTCTACATGCTCTAAATAAGGATTTATTAAGTTTGGGACTATGTTTATAGTCTAGAAAATCGGTACCAGACTTGAGATCGTGGTTGAGATTCATTTCACCACGTAAGATGTGTTTGATGAACCCGAGTCATACTTCAGTTGGCGACAGTGGTTAAGCCACGTGAAGTGCTTGTGCACTTCATGTCATTCAGTTGATTGTGCGCTCGAGCTAGTCAGGCTCGTCAAGTAACCCGATATGTGTAATGTATGTTCACCATGTTTGGATGCTATGCTTGAACCTAGGATACCAAACTTACCAGTGAAATTCCGTTAACCATGGTACCTCGATCCGCTAAGACTCATGAGCTGGGCATGGTGGTATGGGATACCGTGGTCGAGCTGTAGGCCTACGCTGGGGCTACGTGCCTCCCCGTAGTGACCAGTCAGCAACCAGATTCGTGAGCCGATTATGGTGGTATGGGACACTATATTCGTGCTGTTGGCCTACATTGATAAGGTGATGGGGGAGTGGTGTAACCTTTGTGCGTAACAGCCCTGGCAGCCCTTTATAGTGACCTTGAGCATACTCTGAAATTGTGGTGAGCCTTAGAGTTTTGCCGCGGTGTATAGAGTATGAACTAGGCTTGTATCTGTGTAATGATGAACCGTTAAAGAGGTGATGGGGGAGTGGTGTAACCATTGTACGTAACAGCCTTAGCAGCCTCTGTAGCGACCTAGAAACACACCTTCGTATGAGATTAACTAGGACTGACGACCCTAGAATGGATCATGATTAGGAATGATACAAGGGAGGTACCTTAGTTTCCCAATACTACTGTTTGAAATGGACCAATAACTACTCGACAATCATGCTCATCATCGCACTACATGTGCCTGGTAGATGTGGAGCACTGAGGGATGAACGCATATCGCGAATGTAAGATGGTGTCGCATGAGGGTAGTTTGGGAAGGGCATTCATCATGTCATTTCATACTTGCATTAAATAAGAGTAGTTAGGATTGTTTGATTATACTACTTTATCATTACTGCTTGACTGAATTGATAACATGTTAACCTATGCTTTATTGTTCCACTGAGTTAGCTACTCACTCCTACGTTACGGGACGGTGTTGTACACACCAACCAGACTCTGTCTCAGGGATAGATGATACGTCGATTCAGGAGGCTGAGCCAGACTACGATGAGGACCAGGATGAGTTCTCATACATGCAGTACTCAGACGGCTTTGCTTAAGCTGACTAGATCGCGGGGATTTCAGGATTTATCTTTTTATCTGTATTTTGACCCTTTTGATTCTGGAACAATACATGTATATGGTTACTCAGTTAGTGTTCATACTCTGGAGATCGAGATGGTTTTGTTTCTTTACATACCTTATATACACAGTTTCAGTCTTCTGCTTGCCTTTATACAATTGATCTGGAGTATAAATTACTGTTTTGGTATAATCTCACTCATGTTTATTGCACTGACACAGATAACATTCAACTATCATCATCTATGTTGCATAAGTGATGTTTTGGAACTCGAGAGTTGAGTTGCTACTCGACCCTCGAATTTCAGGACGTTACATTATGGGTGAAATTAAAGAAAATTTATGCTAAAAAATCCAATGAGAATTGCCTACACTTGAAGCTACAATTATTCACCTTCAAATTAGCAGAGAGTGGAGATGTGGAGGCCCACATCAGTAATTTTAACAAATTGATTTACAAATTGCTGGACATAGAGGAAGTGATCAAAGATGAAGATCAAGCATGTATATTGTTGAATACTCTACCACCATCGAATGAGTTATTTAAGGACTCATTGTGCACAGGAAATAAATCCCTAAGTGTGGACACCATTATCTCAGCCCTTCAAGGGAAGGTCATGAGAAAGATGAATGGTGGCTTGGGGTCATCTTCTAATGGCAGAGATTCTGAGCAAAGTACAATATCTTCAAGGTCAAGATCTAAGTCAATGGGCAAAGGATGGTAAGTTAAAGTGCTGGAATTGTGGTATGGGAGGAGACATGAAGAAAGATTGTGTAAATCCTAAATAGAATAGAGAAGAATATAAGGCTTCGTACAGGGAGGCCAATGCTACCACATCTAATGAATGTACAAGTGGATGTGAAGGTGATGTTTTGTCTGTGTCTGTGATCGGACACTTATATGATGATCGTAGGGATGAGTGGATTCTAGACATAGGGGCATCTTATCACATGACTTCTCATCAGAGTTGGTTCACTAGCTACAAAGAGTACGATGGTGGACAGGTCTTTATGGGTAATGATAATGCCTGTAATGTTGTGGCTATTTATACGGTATGCATCAAGATGTTTGATGGGACAGAGCATACCCTAATTGAGGTGAGACACATTCCTGATATGAAGAACAGTCTGATTTCTCTAGGTGCACTTGAGGTTGTAGGGTGCAAGTTCACTGGTATTGATGGTGTCTTTCAAGTTTCAAGAGGGGCACTCGTGGTTATGAGAGCGTAAAGGTATGGAAACCTTTACAGGTTGATTAGGAGCACTTCAACAGGTGGAGCTACAGTGGTTGTAGCAAATTTCACCCATGTATGTATGTGGCATGATGAGCATGGCCACAGGAGCGGGCAAGGCATGAAGGCTAAGCCACGCGAACAGAGATACAGAGCAGGTGGAGCAGCCACCTGTGAGAAGAATCATACCGCATAGTCATAGGTTACAAGTGAGGTATATGGATGACTTCAATATCGCATATGTTCTCGTTACAGACGAGGGGGATTTGTCTACTATCCAGATGGCTCTTGTGAGCCAGGTGCTAGAAGTGGAAGGTGATTATGGATGATGTGATGGACTCATTTACCAGATAGACACATGGGAGCTGGTGAAGCTTCTAATGGGCTAAAAAGTGATTGGACGCAAGCGGATCTTCAAAAAGATATATCATAAATATATAGCATGGTTGGTAGCGAAGGGTCATGCTCAGAGAGAAGGGATCGACTTCTTAGAGAAATTCACGCCAGCAATATAACAGGTATCTATTAAATTTGTATTAGCGCCGGTTACCCAATGCAATCTCGAGCTGGAATGGATAGATGTGAAGACTGCACTTCTGTATAGAAAATTGGAAGGGTTATTCTTCATGAAGCAATCAGAGCGGTTCAAATTTTAAAGGGGTAGAGAATAAGGTTTGCAGGAAGTCGTTGTACAACCTGTTGCCTAAGCAGTGGTATAAAAATTTGATTTCTTCATGGTGAGTTAGAAATTTTCTAAGAACGAATACGATCACTATGTTTATTGTAAGACACTAAGTGATGGCACGTTCATCATCCTAGAATTGTATGTTGATGACATGTAGATCGCCAATCATGACATGCGTGAAATCAACATACTGAAGACTCAGTTATCAGGGATATTTAAGATGAAGGATTCGGGGGCTGCAAAGAGGGTTCTCGGCATTATATTCATAGTGTAGAAGAGGAGCAAGCTTTTGTTATCTTAGGCAGAATACCTTAAGTAGGTATTGATCAAGTATGCAATGGACCAGGCAAAGCTGATGAGTGTTCCTTACGCAGCTAACTTCAAGCTTTCCTCAGGACAATGTCTCAAAACAGATGAGAAAGAACAGGATATGTCTAATTAGCCTTATTCGAATGTGGTTAGTAGTGCATACCATGGTCTATATTAGACCGGTTATTTCACAAATAATCGGTGTTGTTATCAAATACTCCAGTAGGCAACATTGGGAGGCAGTGAGATGGTTACTTCAATACATTCGAGATACAAAAGACTACGTCTTAACTTTTAGGAACATAGGGACAAAGTTAGTAGGCTATGTGGATTTATATTGCACAGGCAGCATGAACTCCGGGAAGTCAACTTCAGGTTACTCGTTTGTACTAGCGGGTGGAGCAATTAGTTGGTTGGCGAAGCTTCAGTCCGTGGTATTTCTTTCCATAACCGAAGCTGAGTATATGCAATGACGGAAGCATTTAAGGAAGGTGTTTGGTTAAGAGGCATGATAAATTAGTTGAGACTTCAGTAGGAGGTCGTGCTGGTTAATTGTGATAGCAAGAGCGCTATTAATTTGGCTAAAATTCTATTTATCACTCACGTACTAAACACATTGATATTCATCACCACTTTATTCGATAGGTGCTTAAAGAAGGAGCATAACACTAGAGAAGATTTACACCAACATGAATCCGGCAGACATGCTCACTAAGGTCGTTCCTACAGAGAAGTTCAAGTTTTGTGTAATTTCTCTGGGCTTGGTGATGACATAAAAGGAGGACGAAATGTATACAAGAAGCATTATTGAAGCTATAATGTGATGTAGAGATAAGTGAAAAGGTTAAGAAGTTACATGTTTGAAGATTGAAGACATGGTAGAGATCGTTGTTAATAGATGTCTTAAATCTAAGGAAATTCGACTAGCCCAAGAAAGTTCGAGTGAAAGTCCAGCAACAATGTATTTTGGAACTTTCGAGAAATTTGACCAATCGGAGAATAAGTTCGACTAGTCGGAGGTAACGCAGATTATGCATGGACTACGTAAATTTGAGGTGATTTTCAGATTATTCTAAGTCGGTGCGAAAGTAGGGTTTCCTAATCTATAAATAGGAGTTTCTAAGGCCATTATAAAACATGCTAAGGCTTCTTAAAGTATTTAGCAAAGGGTGAGATTCGAGGTTGTTCGAATCGGGTAAGTCATTTCTCTTTGTAATTTATGCTTTCATAGTGGATTTTCTATCGCTTTGTGCCATGGTTTTTTCCCGAAAGGGTTTTCCACGTTAAATTTTTTTGTTCTCTGTGTTTTCTTGGTGCCTTTGGATTGCAATCCCAGATTCATCTTTATGATTTCACCGTTTATCCCAACAAAAATAGGTTTATACATATAACGTTATAGTTTTGAAATGCAAATACAGATAATAATGATAAGTTGAGATAATGATCCTTGCTACCTATGATTTTTCTCTAATTCACGCCCTCAAGATCATCTCCTTCATTTGATCTAGGTCAATCTCTATCATTTGATCTTCATACGATCCACCATCAAACCGTTCAAAGGGCTAGATTTTTGAGGATCATATATGGATTGTCATCTTTGATCATGAAAGACTGAGATGGTGATCATGTGAGTCCCACATAAGTTCTCTTGTCGAGTAACCCTTACATTATCATAGTTTTTTATAGAGATTTTCTCTTAGTATTTAATTATATAATGAAATTTTTGTTGGGGGACCACAGAAGCGTACAGAGATGAATCAAGTGTGGTAATTCAATCGCACCAATCAAGCACAACACAAACACATGCACCAATTTTAATGTGGAATACCCTTTTGGGAAAAAACCGCGGTACAAAGCGACAAATAATTACTATGAAAGTAAAAATTACAAGAGTTTAGAGAATACCCGAGACTCGAATCACCCCAAGCTACGCCCTTGAAACCCTAAGAATGAATTGAAAAAGCTCTTAAATACACCCCAATTCCAATTACACCCCTATATATAGCCTTAGGAAGAATCACAACTGAAATCGAATACAAATCCTACAGATACGCAACTATGCGTAACTTTGCGTATACGTTCGATGGCACCTTCGATGGGACTTCAATGACATCGATAGATCATCGATCGAACCTACTTTGATGGCATCGAACTAACACCAAAACATTACAGAGACAAAACATGAAAATTCATATTTTCTCGATTGCACTTCAATGGGTCTCGTTGGCATTGAACTTAAGTTTCGATGGCATCGAGACTAACCTCGATGACATCGAATAGGCACCTAAATAGTCCAACAACTAACTGGAGAAATTTCAAATTTCTTCGATGGGATCGAACAACTATTTGATGACATTGAACAGTGCTTAATGCAACTGTCTGTCGATGACATCAACAGACCCTGTTGCCGAATTAATTTAATATATCCAACAACAATCTTCACCATGTCTTTAATCTTCAATCATGTAGCTTCTTATCCTCTTCTCTTATCTTTGCCTTGTATCATTGCTTCTCATGCACACTTCATCCTCCTTTTATGCTTTCACCAAGACTAGAGAAGTTGTACAAAACTTGAACTTCTCCAAGAGAACCATCTTAGTGTGCATGTCTGCCGGATTCACACTAGTGTGAATCTTCTCTAGAGTTACGCCTCCTTCATCAAGCATCTGTTGGATAAAATGGTGATGAACATCAATGTGTTTAGTACGTGAGTGATAAACAATTTTTTTAGCCAAACTGATAGCGCTTTCGCTATCACAATTTATCGGCACGTCCTTCTGCAGAAGTCTCAACTGATTTATCATCCCCCTTAACCAAACACCTTCTATGGCCTTTATCACTGTCATATACTCTACTTTAATTGTGGAAAGAGTCACCACAAACTAAAGCTTTGACATTCAACTAATCACTCCACCTGCTAGCTGAAACGAGTACATTGAAGTCGACTTTCTAGAATTCACACTCCCTGCATAATCAAAATCCACATATCCAACTAACTTGGCCCCTAATTTCTCAAAAGATAAGACATAGAGTCCTGTGTACATCGAATGTATCGAAGTAGCCATTTCACTGCTTTCCCAATATTACTTTTCAGGGTTAGACACGTACCGCTAACAACACCAACTGCATGTGAAATATTCGATCTAGTACAGACCATGGCATACGTCAAATTGGCCAATGCATTTGAATCAGGCACATGAGACATATCTTGCTTTTTCTCATTTATTTTAGGACATTGTTCTGAGAAAAGCTTGAAGTGAGTCACATGGGGAATACTAACCAGCTTTGGCTTATCCATCTCATACTTCATCAATACATTCTCAAGATAATCCTTCTGAGATAAGCAAAGTTTGCTCCTTTTCCTGTCTTTGTGAATATCAATGCTAAGAACCTTCTTTGCAGCCCCCAAATCTTTCATCTCAAATGTTACTTATAACTGAGTCTTCAACACATTAATTTCGGACATGTTATGATTGGCTATCAACATGTCATCAATATACAATACTAGGATGATGAATTATCCATCACTCAGTGTCTTGAAATAGACACGGTGTTCATACTCACTCCTAATAAACTTATGACTCAACATGAAAGAATCAAAATTTTTATACCACTATCTAGGCAACTGTTTCAGGCCGTACAATAACTTCTTCAACATGCAAATCTTGTTCTCTGCCCATTTCATTTTAAAGCCTTCTAGTTACTTCATATAGATTTGCTCTTCCAATTCTCCATGCAGGAATGCAGTCTTCACATCCATTTGTTCTAGCTCAAGATCATATTGGACAACCAGCGCCAACATGAATATAATATATACTTGCTTCATAACCGGCACAAATATCTCAATGAAGTCGACACCTTCTCTCTGAGCATATCCCTTCTCTACCAACCTTGCCTTATACAATATTGTTTCTTCTTAAAGATCCACTTACACCTGAACACTTTTTAGCCCACGAGAAGTTCTACCATCTCCCATGTCTCATTCTTGTACAAGTAGTTCATCTCATCATCCGTCGTGGCTTTTCACATTTCTGTATCAAGCTCTTCACGAACCTCCTGAAGAGGAGATGGTTCATCCTCATCTGTACTGAGGGCATATGCGATATTTGAGTCATCACTGTATCTCGCCGGTAACTTACAATCCCACAGTAGATTCCTTCTCAAAGGTGGGTGCTCAACCTACTCCTGTACCTCTGCTTGCGTGTTTGTATTGGCCCGAGTATCACCTGTGTCAACCGGAACGTCCATAACCAACCTTTTCACTTCCTTTTGCTCATCCTTATGGAATAAGAACCCTTCGTCAAATTCGACGTCACGACTAATGATGATTTTCCTTGTGACCAGATCATACTGCCTGTAGCCTTTCACGCCACCACCATAGCCAACAAAGAAATACTTTTTGGCTCTTTGGTCTATCTTATTTCCCTCAATTGATCGTATTAACGGCATTAGTACATAGGTTATTGCCCAACGCAACATTATTAATCGTGCATCGGCCCCTCTCTAAGAAAGTTCGATTCATCTGCTCAACTACACCATTTTTCTCTGATGTGTGTCGCACTATGTTGCACCTCATGATCCATTCATCCTTATAGTACTGATTAAATTTACCACCATTATCTGTCCTTAGAACTTTCATCTTTCGCCTTAACCGCTTTTCCATCATCGCTTTCCATTCCTTAAAATTAGTTAAAACATCTGATTTATTTTTATGAAATAAACCCATACTTTCCTAGAGTAGTTATCAACAAATATGACAAACCATGACGACCCTCCAACAAAAATCACATGCGATGGCCCCTATACATTAGAATGCACATAATCAAGCACACCCTAACATACATTTTTTTCCAGATTTAAAAGATAACCTAGATTTTTTTACCTATATACAATGCCTGCATGTATTTAAATCAAAACTTTTAAAACTTGGAAGTAAACAATGATCGAAAAGTACCTTCATGCCCCGCTTGCTCTGTGGCCTAGATGTGCATGCCACATACATGCAGATGTGGAATCTACTACAGCCATTGCAGCTCCACCTGTTGAAGTGCTCCCGATCAACTTGTAAAGATTTTCGTGCCTCTGTGCTTTCATAACTATGAATGCCCATTTTGAACCTTAAGGACACCATTGAAATAGGTGAATCTGCACCCAATCGCCTCGGGTGCACCAAGAGATATCATACTCTTCTTCATATTAGGAACGTGCCTCACATCATTTAAGGTACACTCCATCCCATCAAACAACTTGATGCACACTGTACCAACACCGGCCCACAACATTATAGGCATTATCATTGCCCATAAATATTTGGCCACCATCGCACTCTCTGAAATTGGTGAACCAACTCTGATGAGGAGTCATGTGATATGAAGCCATGGTGTCCAAAATCCACTCGCCCTTATGATCACCGTATAAGTGTCCGATTATAGACACCGATAACACATTACTCCCGCTTGTACCTTCATTAGACGTGGTAGTGTTGGCCTCCCTGGCCTATGAATTCTATTCCTTCGTCTTAAATTTCAATCGAGAAGATCTAATATCTTGCTCAGAATTTTGCCCCCTCGTAAACAATACATTGGTAGAGGCACCCATGTTATCATTTTTCTTTCTCATCGCTTTTCCCTAAGAGGCCGAGATAACGGTATCAACACTAAGAGACGTTTTACCAGTGCAGAAGGTGTCTTTGAAAGACTTATATGAAGCCGGGAGAGAATTCAACAAAATACATGTTTAATCTTCATCCCCAACCATTTCCTCCTCATCTAGCAATTTGCAAATCATCTTATTAAACTTGTTAATGTGGGCTTCGACATCTCCTCCATCTGTCATCTTACGATTGAATAACTGTAACTTCAAGTATAAATGATTTTCAAGGGATTTCTTTGCATATATATTATCTAACTTCGCCCATAGACTTGTTGCAGTTTTCGCTCTCATGACATTATAAAGAACCTCATCAGTTAGGCACAATTGAATAGAGGTTCTCAATTTTTTATCCAATTTGTTCCATTCATTGTCATCCATAAATTCTAGTCGCTTGTCAAGGACCATGTCTAATCCTTGTTGAACTAATACGCCAACCATCTTGACCTTCCATAATTCAAAGTTATTTTTTCTAGAGTATTTCTCAACATTGAACTTGGGATCGACAGCCATTGATACTTACTTTCGGATTCAAGCCTGTGTCTTAACGTTCGCTCTGAAGCCACTTGTTGGGGGACCATGGAAGTACACAGAGATGAATCAAATGTAGTATCCACTTGCACCAATCAATTAGAATGCAAACATACCAATTTTAACGTGGAAAAACCCTTTTGGAAAAAAAACCACGGCACAAAGTGACAGATAATCACTATGAAAGCAACAATTATAAGAGTTTAGAGAATACTCAAGCCTTGAATAACCCTAAGCTACACCCTTGAAACCCTAGGAACGAATTGAAAAAGATCTGTGATACATCGCAATCCTGATTATTCCCCTATATATAGCCTTAGGAAGAATCATAATCAAAATCGGAAACAAATCCCGTATATATGTAACTCTGCGTATACTTTTGATGGCACCTTCATGAGACTTCAATGGCATCGACAGATCTTCGATAGCATCGAACCTACTTTGATGGCATCAAACTAAAACCAAAACAGTCCAGAGTCAAAACATGAAAATTTGAATTTTCTTGATTGCACTTCGATTGGTCTCGATGGCATAGAACAAGTACCCAAATAGTACAACAACCAACTGGAAAATTTCTGAATTTCTTCGATGGGATCGACAGCTATTCGATGACATCGAACGATGCTCAATGGCATTGACTGTTCTATCAATGGCATCGACAAACCCTGTTGCTGAATTGATTTAAGACATGCAACAACAACTTTCACATAGTATTTTCATCACTTTTCTTGTAGCCCACTTTTAGAGGGCAATAAGAATGTAGAAGTGATTTGAAATGGTTCAAGTTTGAAAGATTATTAAGTAGTTTTCCAATAAGCCTGAGATGATGTAATTTGGACATAGCATAGGCAAGTTGTGACTAATTATTTAAGGATGTATGTATGATTGACTAAATTAAATGATGCATTTGTCATATTCAATATTTTATTTAAATAGATTGAATTAGAATTTTATTTCTTATTTTTTATTTTACTAGAATTATATTTTAGAATGTAGTATCAAGGTTCTAAATTTAGTAGGGTTAAGAGTTAGCATAACTATTCTTTTTACGTTTTAATTAGTTGGTAATTTGAATAAATAAAGCTATATTTTCTCTTTAAGAAAAGAAAGAATAAACGATGAATTCTCTCTTTAGATCATATCTTTATTTAAGTTAATCACGGCTCACTCATCTTTAGACGATTCTATTCTACCATGCATAAGTTGTTAGCCAAATAGAGGAGAATCGCAAGAGTCTATTCCAGGAAAGAAATAGAAAATGTTGTGTGGCTACTGACATGGAGGAGATGTTGGGAAACCCCAAACATTTTTCTTTTATGTGCAAATTAATGAGATTAACAATATAAAATATTTAGTGGATGAAAAACACTTTTAACACAATAAGCAAATCATCAAACATGTAGGATGCAAAAGACACCCGTTTTTTTTACATGAAAACCCCTACGATGTGAAAGGAAAACCACGAGACCTAATCTGGTACAAATCCACTTAATAGAAATAATGAAAGTACAATCATCAAGAGATATCTCTTATATATCTAAACTACTTCACCTATAGGTGAATTATAAGTAACATGAATAAAAAAGAATTTATCACCAACTAAGGATTATAGAAATAGAAAACACAACCTTTGGAGAAGACAATCGAAGAAACCAACATTTTATATGAACTTTCACAAACTTGGATGCGAAAAATTCGGCAATAAAAAGCTCTTGTTCTCCTCTTCTACAAAACGCATTCTCCCTTCTTTTTTCTCTTTTTCTTCAAGAAAGAAAAACTCCTTTGTTGTATTAATGATAGAATTCTCTCTTGAAAAAATTCTTTTTTATCTTATTTTATTTTGCTTAGCTAAAAAACCAAAATACCCTCGTACACATATGGCAATAAAATTAATTACTTAAGCCTACACATGTCAGTCCCGCCTTCATATGAGAAGGGACCCCATCAGGAGAATCATCAAAGAATGGCTTTGTTGACAGCTGTAGACTGTAGGTGCTTGGCCCACTGTGCGGTAGGTGTAGAAATTCACCAACCTTATTGCAGATGGTTCAACAAAGCCGACTTACATCTTGTAGATATGGGACTCAGTTGCAAGTTCCAGCTACCGGGTTAGTTGGTTGATTTTGGCCAATTTGTTGAGATGTGGAGCCACATCTGGGGGCCGCTCGACCAGTTGAGTGCCATGCTCGACCGGTCGAGTGGCCCACTCGACCAGTCCAGGACTGACTCGACTCAAAGTCCAACGAGCATAAGTTTTTTGGTTCCAAGGTGCTCGACCGGTCGAGGCCCCTGCTCGACCAGTCAAGGTTATGCAGATTCGTTTTCGGATCTTACACGGGCTACGGATTTTTGAGTTGGTTTTTGCAATGGTACGAAAGGGAAGTTTCCTAAACTATAAATAGGGGTCTCTAGGGCTTTTCTAGGTATAATAGGAGCTATTCTAAAGTGTGGGCAAAAGATTTTCTCTGTATTTCCAAAGGAAAAGGTTAGTATATTGCATGTAATCTCATTTTCTTCATAGTGAAAGTTTGCACCCGTGGTTTTTTACCCTTGTTTGGGTTTTTTCACGTATATCTTGTCTTGTAGTTTATTTGGAATGCTTTAATTCATCTTCTAGTGTAACGCCCTGAAAATCGGGGGTCGAGTGTAACTCAACTCCCGAGTTCCAACGCATCACTTATGCAACATGTTTAATGATATTTGAATGTTGTCTGTGTTAGAGCAGTAAACATGAATGAGATTATACCAAAGCAGTAATTCATACTCCAGATCAACTGTATAAAAGCAAGTTTTAAGAGAATTGTATATATATATGTATGTAAAGAAACAAAATAAACGATTCATTCTCAGTAGTATGAATCCATCGAGTCCATATACATTTGTTTATAATCAAAAAGTCAAAAATAAACTAGATACAATCCTCTGTAAATCCCATCACCCCGTGACCTAGTCGAGCTAAAATTAACCGAAGCTTGCATATACGAGAACTCCTCCTGGTCCTCGTCATAATCTGCTCCGCCTCCGAGAATAGTCGGATCGCCTAAACACGAGGACAGTCCGGTTGGTGTGCGCAACAGTCCGTAACGTGGGAGTGAGTTCGGTGGAACGATAAGGCATAAGTTATCATGTAATCAATACGAAGCAGAATGATAAAGAAGTAAATCAAACACTCCTAGTTACTACGATTAATGCAAGTATGAATGCGGGTATGATGGATGCCCTCACCGACATACTCCCTCGGGCGACACCATCTCACGTTCGCGCATGCTTACATAGTGCTCCCACATCTTCCGGGCACATGCGATGTATGATGAGCATGATTACCAGGAGTTTTAATTAGTTCATTTCAAAGAGCCAGGATTGGGAAACTAAGGTACCTCCCTTATATCATTTCCAAACATGATCCAATCTAGGGTCGTCGGTCTAGTTAATATCGAGACGATGGTGTGTTTTCTAGGTCACTGCAGAACGCCGAGAACGTTACGCACAAAGGTTGCACCACTCCCCCATCACCCCTTAAACGATTCATCACTATACGTAAACAGCCTAGTTCATACTCTATATATCGCGGCGAACCCTAAGGCACGCCGCAACTTGAGAATATGCTCGCGGTCACTACAAAAGTGCCAGGAACATTACGCACAAAGGTTGCACCACTCCCCCATCACCTTATCAATGTAGGGCCGACGCGAATATAGTGTCCCATACCACCATAATCGGCTCACGAGTTGAGTTGCTCATTGGTCACTACGGGAGGCACGTAGCCTTGGCCAGAGGCGGGCGACTCGACCACGGTGTCCCATACCACCATGCCCGGCTCATGAGTCTTAGCGGATCGAGGTACCATGGTTAACGGGATTATCACTGGTAAGTTTGGTACCCTAGGTTCAAGCATTAGCGACCAAACATGGTGAACATACATAAGACACACGGTTTACTTGACGTGTTCGGCTGGCTCGAGCGCACAACAAGTTGGGCGATATGAAGCGCAGAAGCACCTCGTGTGGCCAACCACTATCGCCAACCGAAGTACGACACGGGTTCGCCAACACATCATGCGTGGCGGAACGAATCCCAACCACATCTTCAAGTCTGATACCGGATGCCTGGACTATGAACATAGTCCCAAGCTCAGTCAAGTCCTAACCATAGCATATGAAATATGGCATGATACATGGTAATTCAAGGACACTAGTAATCATGTTACAAAGCATATCATGAAACATGGTAATAAACATTACAAAGCATGTTCAAAAGCATGTTATAAAACATTTATGCAAATAGGGATACGAATACTTAGATTTCATAGGTGAGTGGTTAGAGTGAACAACCACATGGAGAGTGTCATATGTGACTCTAAGGTAGCAGAGAATCCCATCTCAGACCTACCTAAGGTTCTAACACTTAAGCACTTACACTCACAAGTGATTTCACCAACACTTGGAATGCACCATTTCAACATACATGACGTATGCTAGAGAAATGTGTACTAGGATTGTCCCTTTGCCAAACTAGTATTTTATACATATACATCATATTCAGAGAATTAAACATGGCAATCACATCAGCAAATTTTATACGTATAGGGTACTTCCTCGTATACCCAATTTCGACATACATAGTGTTTACAAAGGAACATAGCTTACGGCGATTCCTTTTCGCCAAACTAGTACTTTAATCATGTATTGTATAATCATATATCAAATAAATATGTCAAACATTATTCCAAAAGAAATACGTATACGGTATTTCTAAAATACGTAATTTCGACATACGTCGCATTTACAAGTGGACATCTATTTTGGCGGTTCCTTTCACTAAACTAGTATTTTATTCATATATTATATAATCATACATTAATTAAACATGTCAAACATTTATCCAAGAAAAATACGTATACGGTATTTTTACGTATACCTAGAATATGTGAAATTCCATATTTCACAACGTTAATCGAAACAGGAAACGGAAAGCACTTTGTACATGTGCAATTGCATGCAGATCATGAATCTACCATTATCTGACATTGAAAGCGTTGAAAACCGTAACTTATAAGCTTAAAGTCCTCACCTTTGCCTTTTGAAACGCAACGAATCAGCAAGGGTAGTAGAACTTCCGTATACGGGAGATTTCTAGCCTAAAGAGCGGAATCGATTAGTCGGTACACATCCTACATCGATCCCACCCCAAATCAGACCTAGGGTTAGGGTTTCTTACCTTCAAATGAGACGGAAAACGCCGGGAAAACGCCTAGAATAGGGCGGTGTAGGCCGTGTAACAAGCCAAAGCAGGAGGAGGGAAATCGGCAACAATCTCCAAGTCTTTCTCTCTCTTTTCTCTCTCTTCCTCTAGGGTTTTCTCCAAAATTCGTATGGCTGTGAGAGGGGCTGTTCTAAGCTCCTTTTATAGCCACAAACATTACGAAATTAGACTCGGGTTCAAGGGTACTGCTAATATAGGATTTTCGTCGCTTTTCCATTTTCAAAAGGGAAGTTCTGAGTGGCCCTCCTTGAACCAAACGTCAGACTTAAGCTCACCATCGATGGATCTACGTGGGATTACGTTTTTGACTCGATCAGATACCCAGATCGCACGTGGCGGACCACTTTCAGTTCGACGGTCAGTGGGCCACGATCAGGAATTCCAAGTACATGTAAATGTTCACAAATTTTTCTTAATCCGAGGGTGTAATTTGGTCGATTCGACGGTCCAAAGTTGCTTATCTTGACGCATCAACGAATGATGCCAGATCACTATTCCAGATATTTATTTTTGGATGGGAATAGTATTTTTCACACTCCCTCGCTCCGAATCGAAACGAATGACCGTGAGACATCGGATGGAGCTGATTTTTAAGATGATTGTTAAGTCCAGTGGGGCGGTCCTAGTTCCTTA
The DNA here is from genome assembly GCA_030180095.1 of Magnolia changhungtana. Taxonomy (NCBI): domain Eukaryota; kingdom Viridiplantae; phylum Streptophyta; class Magnoliopsida; order Magnoliales; family Magnoliaceae; genus Magnolia; species Magnolia changhungtana. The sequence continues at coordinate 1,222,386 of JASAUF010000646.1, forward strand.
GCTTCGGGTTAATCGGACTCCCGATGTGCGATCTAGACCTAATGAAGTTTCGTTTCATTCTAGAGAAGCAGACGGGAAATGAGTTTGATTCTAAACTTTAGGGTAACCTAGCGTCACTTGTTATGCAAGTTTTGGGTCTTGAGATCGTATTTAAAGCGATCCTAATGGATTTCATGGCTAATTGAGTTTAGTACTTAGTTAACTTTGTTAAATTTCTAAAGGATTTAATCCTACGTGATTTCTGGTCGAGGTGGTACTCGACCCAATGTACGGAAATTTTCAGGTCGTTACATCTAGTTTATATTTCTTTTTGTTTATCCTTTGTGGGTGAGACCGGAGATTGGATCTTGGTTCACTGTGTTGTTGGTGTGCTGCGAACAACTGGTATCAGAGCTATTGGTTTTAGTTCTATTGGGAGCAATGATGGAAGAAGGGAAGACTAAAATTGAGAAGTTTGATGGTTCAAACTTTACCTTCTGGAAGATGCAGATGGAGGATTATCTATATCAGAATGACCTTTATATTCATCTAGGAGGAAAAAAGAAGAAACCAGAAAAGATGACAGATGATAAATGGTTTTTATTGGATCGGAAGGCTTTAGGAACGATTTGACTCTCTTTGTCTAAAAGTGTCGCCTTCAATATATCCAAGGTGAAAACTACAAAAGAATTAACGGAAGCCCTAGCCACCATGTATGAAAAATCCTCAGCGTCCAACAAGTTTCATCTTATGAAACAGTTATTCAACATGAAGATGTCAGATGGTGGGAGCGTGGCTGAACATCTAAATGAGTTCAATACAGTCACGAGCCAGTTGGAATCCATTGGCATTATTTTTTAGGATGAGGTCAGAGAGTTATTGATCTCGTCCAATTTGTCAAATAGTTGGGCTGGTCTGGTGATTGCTGTAAGCAATTCTTCAGGGTCGACAAAGCTAAAATTTGATGATGTGGCTGGTCTAATTCTTAGCGAAGAATCTAGAAGAAAGGCATCAAGAGTTTCAGGGGATTCAGGGAATGCTCTAAACGTTGAAGGAAGAGGAAGATCGCTGAACAAAGGAGAAAATAAACACAGACATTCTAAGTCGAGGAAAAAGTCTAAGGGAATGAAAAATAAAGACGGGTGTTGGCATTGCGGGAAGAAGGGGCATATGAAACGTGATTGCAGGGTGCTCAAGAAACAAGAAGGAAGCTCTCAAGGCGGGAATGATTCAGTAAAACTATCTGAGGAGAGTGACACAGAGGTGTTGATCTTGTCTCTTGATGCGAGAAATGACTCTTGGGTTATAAACTCGAGTGCTTCGTTTCATGTAACTTCATGTAAGGAAGTTCTGCGTGACTATGTGTCAGGTGACTTTGGAAGAATCTACCTGGGTGATGATGAGTCGTGCAGTATTGTTGGAAAGGGAGACGTTCATGTCAATCAGAAAGACGGAATGACTTTGAAAGTAAAGGATGTCAGACATATACCGAGTTTGAAACGAAACTTGATCTCAGTGAGGCAATTGGCCGATATCGGTTATGTGACGACATTCACCAGTGATTCCTAAAAGATCACAAAAGTTGTCTTGGTGATATCTCGAGGCAAGAAAGAAGGTACTTTGTACGTAACTTCAGGATCGTATAGTTCACTCGCAATCGCATCAACTGGAATGAATGGGCAGTTATGGCATCAGAAGTTGGGACATATGAGTAAGAAAGGGATGAAAGTAATATTGTCAAAGGAGAAGCTACCAGGGCTAAAGTCTATTGACTTAGAATTCTACGATGACTGCGTGTATGGCAAGCAGAAGAGGGTAAGTTTCAAGAAGACAAGACGCGCTCCAACGACACATCTATTGGAGCTTGTACACACTAATATGTGGGGACCGGCACAGGTATTATCTCTTGGCTGCTCACGTTACTTTATTTCTTTGATTGATGATGTTAGTAGAAAACTGTGGGTCTATTTCTTAAAGAATAAATCTGATGTATTTGATATATTTAAGAAGTGGAAAGTCATGGTAGAAAATGAGACAAGTAAAATAGTAAAATGTCTCAGATCTGATAATAGGGGAAAGTACTGTGATAAGAGATTTGAGGAGTATTGTGCAGCAAATGGAATCAAACATTAGAAAATGATTCCAAGGACACCGTAGTAGAATGGTGTGGCTGAGCGCATTAACATGACCATCCTTGAGTGCACTAGAAGCATGAGATTACATGTAGGGTTCCTAAGATGTTTTGGACAGATGTTGTGAATACTGCCACATATCTCATCAATAGAAGTCCCTCAGCACTATTGTATGGGGGCTACCAGAAGAAACGTGGACTAGGAAAGAAGTGAACCTTGCACATCTCGGAGTGTTCGATTGCACTTCATATGTTCACATTGATGCAGAGCACAGAAACAAGTTGGATGTGAAGTCCAGGAGGTGTACATTTATAAGATACAGGCAGCATGATTTTGGCTACAGGTTTTGGGATGCAGAAAATAGGAAAATCATCAAAAGCAAGGATGTAGTCTTTAATGAAAAGGTAATGCATAAGGACAATATGCAGGAAAATAAGGCCGAGGAAAAAGAATTCGTAGAGTTGGAAGAGTTACCAGACACGGGTGTTATAGCACCACGGGATGATCATGCACAGGAGCATTATGAGGCAGAGCCGAATACACCAATTGTGAGGAGGTCTACTCGGGAGAGGAGACCCACGGTCCGATACTTACTCTCCTAATATTATCTACTGCTGACAGATAATGGTGAACCAGAGTGTTTTGAAGAGGCATTACAGTCGGATACACAGGTTAAGTGGGATCAGGCCATGGATGATGAGATGGACTCTCTTGAGTTTAATTGTACATGGGAGCTAGTCACTCTACCCAAGGGTAAGAAAGCTCTTCATAACAAGTAAGTTTACAGACTGAAGGAGGAGCACAATGGTTCAAAACGGTACAAGGTTAGATTGGTTGTGAAAGGGTTTCAACAAAAGGCAGGTATCGATTTCACTGAAATATTTTCACCTATAGTGAAAATGTCTACGATTCGCATGGTCTTAAGTATAATAGCTAAAGAGGACTTACATCTAGAGCAGCTAGATGTTAAGACAACCTTTCTTCATGGGGACCTTGAAGAAGATATATATATATATATATATATATATATATATATATGCATATATATATATATATATACATGCATCAGGATAAGTGGCACCAGGAAAGGGGAACAAGGTGTGAAGACTGAAGAAAAGTCTGTATGGCCTGAAGCAGGCCCCAAGGCAGTGGTATAAGAAGTTTGACATTTTCATGTCGGGAAACGGTTTTAGGAGATGTCATGCAGACCATCGTTGTTATTTGAAAAAGCTTGATACGTCGTACATCATCCTTCTGTACGTTGATGATATGCTTGTGGCCGGTTCAAGCATGAAGGACATCTCAGATCTCAAAAGACAACTGTCTAAAGAATTTACCATAAAGGATTTAGGAGCTGCAAAATAAATCCTAAGCATGAGGATAAAGCGTGATAGGAAAAAAAAGAAACTAGTTTTGTCACAGACAGAGTACATAGCCAAGGTACTTAATCGATTCAATATGGGAGGTGCTAAGCTGGTTAGCACTCCATTAGTCAACCACTTCAAGCTATCTAAGGAGCAAGGTGCAAAGACGTAGGATGAACAGGACTATATGGCTAAAGTCCCATACGCGTCAGCTATTGAAAATTTCATGTATGTTATGGTGAGCACGAGGCCTGACATTGCTCAAGTAGTGGGAGTTGTTAGTAGGTTCATGAACAACCCCAGGAATGAACATTGGAAGTTGTAAAGTGGATCCTCAGATACCTAGTAGATACTGTGGATATAGGGTTGTGTTATGGTGGATCGGAAATCAAGCTACAAGGCTACGTAGATTCAGATTCGGCAGGAGATATTGACGACAGAAGAAACACTATAGGTTATGTTTTTACTCTAGGTAGTGCTGCAGTCAGTTGGGTCTCTCAATTACAAAAGATAGTATCTATCAGTAAGACAGAAGCAGAATATGTTGTAGCAATAGAAGCATGTAAGGAGATGGTGTGGATGCAAGGTTTCATGGAAGAGTTGGGTAAGAAGCAAGCAGATTGCAAGTTGTACAGTGACAGTCAAAGTGCAATACACTTAGCTAAAAATTCAGCCTTTCATTCAAGGACCAAGCATATTGACATCAGATATCACTTCATACGTTCGTTACTGGAAGATGGATCGATTGCTCTAGAGAAGATTCATATAAGTGAAAATTCAGCGGATATGTTGACCAAGGCGGTCACACGGGAGAAGCTGAAGCTCTGTTCAGCTTTGATTGGTCTTCAGGCATGAAGACGGGGATGTGGTGCACTCCAGATGTAGAAGACGAAGGTTATGGTGATGTGTCTCCAAGTAGGAGATTGTTAAGATGTGAAGCTACATCTGGGGGCCGCTCCACCAGTCGAGTGCTGTGCTCGACCAGTCGAGTGACCCACTCGATCAGTCGAGGATTGGCTCGACTCAAAGTCCAGCGAGTATAAGTTTTTTGGTTCCGAGGTGCTCGACCGATCGAGGCCCCTGCTCGACTAGTCGAGGGTACGCAGATTTGTTTCCAAATCTTATATGGACTACGGATTTTTGAGTCAGTTTTCACAAGGGTGCGAAAGGAAAGTTGCCTAAATTATAAATAGGGGTCCGTAGGGCTTTTCTAGGTATAATGGGAGTTATTCTTAAGTGTGGGTAAGGAGTTTTCTCTGTATTTCCAAAGGAAAAGGTTAGTATATTGCTTGTAATCTCATTTTCTTCATAGTGGAAGTTTGCACCCGTAGTTTTTTTACCCTTGTTTGGGTTTTTTTCACATATATTTTGTCTTGTGATTTTTTGGGAATGCTTTGATTCTTCTTCTAGTTTATATTTCTTCTTGTTTATCGTTTGTGGGTGAGATCGGAGATTGGATCTCGGTTCACTGCGTTGTTGGCATGCTGCGCAACACGGTTCAAATTCGAGTTGGATTTATTTGCCCTGATTTGTGCCGGTATTTTGTTACCTGGGTGATCTTTTCCATTGTTTTTCTTTCATGTTGTATTAAGGGATATATGATAGGTGAGGCCTGTCGTTTTTTTTTTTTTACGAAGTTATTGTGTACATCCTCCTTTGAAAGAAACAGGTTATAGGTGGTGTGGTCCCACCTTTCAAAAAAGTTGTAAGCCAGATTTCGGGTCATCGCCCATAGCAGGCCATGCCATATGGATTTGGCGTGTCTCCGTCTCCTTTGTTGCATCAGGCCCCACTTATACATGCTGAAGGTTCCGTTACTATTCCTACCACCTGTAAAGGCCCTCAAAACACTCTCATGCTTGAAATATGTACAACATAACATAAACAATTGCAAGCTTGATATTTTTACACAGGTACATTACATACATGAGGTTGACATGGAGAAGATATGAGAGACGTAACATTCAAGATGGGGGAATGATCATCTCCTACAATGGCTGTATGATACAGCCCAACTTTTAGTTTTCCATTTTTACACTTCTAGAATTCATAAATCTTCCAAGGCAGATCTCCTTGAGAATGTGTTATTTTCTTTTAAGCAGTTGGGTAAGAGGCTTGCATGGCAATGCCACACAAACCTTCCTTAGCCTCAACATCCCTTTGCATCCTTATGTAGCCATCTTCACCCCACCCAGTGCCCCATGAGTTCTTCACTAGCCAGTACTTGGTCAAATCATCGGCAGTCCCATAACCGACGGCTGTAACACCATGGTCGAGTTCAGTACCACATTCTCCTGTAAAGATGCCGCTTGAGTAGAATTGGAACGCGAACCCGCCAGCATCAATGGCGACGGAAACTGGTTGGTTGGTCACAGCCTTTAGTAGTGCTTTCTCACTGTTTGCCGGCACATCTTCATGACCGTTAATCTGGGCCACATGAATCGATGATTTCTTCGGGTTGCAAGTTCCATCAGTTCCTTCATAGGGATAGTTAGCATCCGTGGTAAGGCCATGGTTGTGTTGAATGAATAGGAAGGCATCATCCATGAGACCACCCCCACACCCTTGATCCACACCTTTGATGTCACAGTCCACCAGCTCTTGCTCGGATAGAGAAAGGAGCTTACCTGTACTGAGCTGTGTAATTCCTTCCATGGCTGCTACTGCTGAGAATGCCCAACAACATCCTATTTGACCCATTTCGAAGCAAGTTAGAAAGCACTATGTTAGAGAAATGATGACATAGGACGTGACACCACCAATAAACTCCTAGCATGGTTGGACCAAAAGGAGGCTGACCCTAAATTTATCATAACTTTTGATCTAGGCATCATTACAGGCACATAACCTATCAATCTTTGTTGAAATGGGCCATCCGAGGTGAACCAATCCACAAAATGGGTTGCGTCTATCCCTTTCATCAGAAAATGAGCACTTTCAGCTCAAAAACGAAAATTGAAGAAAAATTTATTATTTTTAGTAATTCTAATTTTTTAATATTTTCTTATTTTTAGAGTTTTAAATTTTCTTCTTTTTTTAGAAATAACTTATAATCATGATAGGACTCTTCTAGCAAAAGCTTATTTGGAATTTTTATTTTTAGAAATTAGGGTTTAGAAGAGTTTTATTAGAATTAGGATTTTTATTAGAGTTAAAATTTTGCTATTTTTTGTAATTACAAATTTTGGTTTACATTAGACAATTATCTATCAATTTATTTTGAATTTCTAGAAAATTATTTCTATTTTCTTATTTTTCTCGTGGATTCAAGGTATCTCCGTGAGAAGTCCAGAGAAGCTCCATGGACTCGGAGTGGTTATCCCCCTAGGAAGACGCATCAAATGAGCACTTATGGCCCTATTTTAGCTTAGGACATCTAATTCAAACAAATGCATGGTCGTCCCATCCATGGTTTAAAAATCCAAAAACTCGACAGTTTGATTCCCCTTTCCAATCCTTCCTATTTTTATTAAAAAACTCTTTAACAAGCAAGTGACTGGGCCCAAAGGAGCCAAGTGGATCACTAGTTTTAGGACTATGGCCTAATCATAAAGATCACTAGAGCAATATATTAACAAAACAAGGAACTTTAGTAGTCTGACTCTCGAGATTCGAACATAAAACCTTCTGTTCTGATACCATGTCCAACAACCACTTTCTTTAAAAGTTCGAGTTGTTAGAGGATGATGTATCAATGTATATAAAGGGATTTTAACGGGCCCATTATTCATGATCGGTCTAGCCCACCTTTTAATGTGCATCATTTGTCATACACGTGTGGCCCATTGATGCAAAGGACCCTTATGTAGGTGAGCAGCTCACACTTGGATAACAATCCTATCATTCCCGAAAGTTATAGATCACATGGCTATAATTTGCTTACCACATTGGCCTTGGTCCTTGATGGGGGTGACCGCTCCTTTCTTTCTCCAGTCCATGCTAGCAGGCGCCAAAGTAACATTCTCGTACATGAAGGACGTCGCCTTTGTTGCCTTCATTTGAGATGGCCTAAACCCGTTCCGAGAGGCTATGAATTCTTCATTCATTAAATCAGCGAATTCATTGATGCTTAGCTTGTATGATTTTTCCCCAGCATTGTTGAAAGTTTCTATCTGTTGGACGTTGTCCTTGAATATCTTGAAACGTACCTCCTTCTCCATTGCATCCATGTAAATACGCCCGTGGTGGGCCATCCATACCTCGTGCCTCTCGGACATTGATGATGTCTCATGGAGAGTGCGTGACAAGGCATGAGTGGCCCATGAGATCAAGATGAAGAAAGCTACCATTATACATTTGCAGGTTGAAGCCATAGTATTAATTAGAATTTGGGGGTCGATGTAATGATGTGATTATGGAAATGGGTGTACACATTCCTTCTATTGTAACCTCAATTTATAAACATTGAGAGAGAGAGAGAGAGAGAGAGAGAGAGAGAGAGAGAGAGAGAGAGAGAGAGAGAGAGAGAGAGAGAGAGAGAGAGAGATTTGCCATAGGTGCCGTGACAAAGTGTATTGATTTGAATTGAGAAAGTTACTTGTTTTAATATGAGAGGTTGACTACAATACATCATGGCTAATTGTTATAGAGTACATCGCCGGGTATCACAAAGATATGAAATCATCTTTCAATTATTCAAACCGTTTATATGATCACCAAAGAAAATCCTTAGATTGGAATGTTCCACACCTTTTACCATTCCACACTTTTCTTTTGAATATGAATGGTCTCATTCAATTTTGCATATCAAAGGATTAACGTATTTCAAAAGTAGAATGTTATTATTATTATTATTATTATTATTATAGATCCCCATCCAAGGTATGTCCCATCGTATCAATGCTACGTTTGGGTCATTGGAAAGGATGCGGTTTGCCTAGTGACCCCAACACCAGCTAACTAGCTGATGTCATAGCTCTGTAGGCCCACCATGATGTATTTGTTTTATCCATGCCCTACATCCATTTTTCCAGCTCATTTTAGTGCATGAAACCAAAAACGAGGCAGATCCAAATCTCAGGTTGACCATGCCATTGGAAAATATAATTGATTGAACATCCACCATTAGACACTTCCTAGGGCCTACTGTAATGTTTATTTGCCATCCAACCACATCATAAGATCACACAGACCTGAATGAAGGGAAAACACAAATATCACTTAATCCAATTCCCGTCCATTTTACCATCTTATTTCAAGGCATAAGCCCAAAAATGAGTAGATCAAATTCTTAGGTGGATCACACCACAGGGAACAGCGGGGATTGGATTGAGAGTCTGCGAGTGAAGAACTTATGAGGCTACAAAAGTTTTGGATCAATCTGATATTCATGTTCTCCCTTCATCCAAGTTCATATGATCTCATGAATAAATTGGATGTCAAACAAACATTATAGTAGGGCCTAGGAAGTTTTTAATGGTAGACATTCAATCAATACTATTTTCCTATGGTGTGGTCCATCCGAGATTTGGATCTGCCTCATTTTTTTGTATCATACCCTAAAATAAGCTGGAAATATGGATAGACGGCATGGATAAAACACGGACATCATGGAGGGGTCTACAGAGTGGTGACATCAGCTAGCTGGCTGGTGTTTGGGGTCACTATCGAAATGGTGATTGGGGTCACTATCGAAACCGCGTCCGGTGTTGGGACCCAGTCCAAAGGCCAAAGTCCCAATCAAATCCAAATGCAAAACGTATGGAAGTATCTCTTTCAAGCATCGTAATACAATTACCTCATATTTCGGTTTCGTTAACGCAACGTTCTCAAATATTTAATTTATTCTTATACATGAAGGAATCATGTCCTTGACCAAACAAACATGCATAACATCCTAACGCTCCAGTTTATACACGTGGGACCATGGTAACTGATTGATACCGTTGATTTGATTGCTGCTATTGTCGATTGATAATTTCTCCTCTCTCAATAGAATAGTGAAATCCCCTTTGATTGGTGATCCTCAATTTGATGATTAAGGAGTGAGATATGCCCCTAGTGTCCAAATTCAAAGAGGCCGGATCCTCACAAAGCTTTGGGTTAAGCTTAACATTGAAAGCAATGTGTTGGGCCCACCCCAATCGCCTACACACACACCCCTTTTATTTTAAATGATTTTTTCATTGGAATTTAAATTCATTAATCTAGACCATCCATCATTGAAATTTAAATTCATTAATCTAGACCATCCATCATGTGGGCCCCTCCCTAGACTTCACACCTCTCGAAAAAATCACTTCATGTGTAGTCGATAGCTACACAATCGGGTTTGTGACCGTGGCTGCCTAGGTCACGTTTTTTCAAGCCATGCATCAGATAATGTACACTATGAAGCCGTTCTGTAACAAAATGATCCACTCATCAGCTAAACCCCATTTGTATGAGAAATTGGATAGTTAGATTAAAAATAAAATCGTATTGAGTTCACCTTTGTAGATTCAGTGTACAAGTATTGAATACACCTTTGTAGATTCATTGTACAAGTATCGAGTAGTTCACCTTTGTTTGATTTGATTTATATTTAAGTGTCGGGTCCAATTCGAATACATAATCTTTATAATTTTAAGAATTTGTTATTGTTATCAATAATTATTTTAAAATAATATAGGTATTTGTGACGAAGGATTGCTCTAAAGTGTTTGAAAATTTTTAAAAATTTTAATCTAATATTGGTATACAGTTTAACACCAACAGCAAACGCATTGGGTCTGATAATGTACTTGAGTATCTTTCCTCCTTCCTATATCTCTTAACACTTTCATGAGCATTACTATCAAACATTCTATTCTTATACTCCACAGCAAAATGGGATTGCCGAAAGAAAGAACAAGCACTTGCTGAAAGTGTGGAGGTCCCTTCTTACTCGTATGCATATTCCTAAATGCTCTTGTTGCTTTGCCATAGTCACAACATGTCATTTTATTAATCGGATGTCTTCATCCATCTTTGAAGGAAAAATCCTTAAAATAAAAATTCTTTTGGCTTCACCATTTTTCTCTAATTGGATGGATATTTTGTTGCATTGTGTTTGTCCATCCTACATCCTAGTCTTAATAAACTTGATGCATGTACCATCAAATGTGCTTTCTTGGGGTACTCTCACCCTGAAAAGGATACAAATGCTTCGATTCATCAAGCAGTCGAGTAATCATTAGTGTGGATGTCGTTTTTTTACAACAAGCCATTCTTCTTACCTCCTGGTCAGAGGGAGTTTTCATAATCAGATTGCTCTGGCATGCCTCGTCTTCCTGTGGCTCCCCAATTGAGACCTTCCCACATCATCTAGACAAGTTGGTGTCACCTCCAAGGCCCACTCCAACCGTCTCTAATTCACTATAACCACTATGTCCCTTGGAAGATGTTCCTGTAAATCTGCCACCATCTTCATATCTAAATATTTCAATTAATCTTCAGAAATGTTTTCACTCTTGGATTCTTCACCCAATTTCCTATTTTGTTTCATATTATCGCCTACTTCCATCCTCCTATACATTTACAATATCCCTATCAAAGGTGGTTGTTCCCAATTCACAACGTGAGACATTGGCTCATACAAGGTGGCAAAAAGCTATAAAAGAGGAAATTATCAATGTGCACTGTAGTCGCATTTAAAAAACTAGTCCCTTTATCTCATGGTAAACTCTTAGTTGTGTTGAAAATTGGATGCCTCTAATTTGTACCGAAATATGGTCCATCGACCAGTTGACAATCTGGTCAACTGGCTGAGGCATATAAAAAATATTTTTTTTTTTTTTTTTTTTTTTGCAAAACTCTTTGGATTGTTTTTGGAGTTTTCGACGGGTTGAAAACTCTAGTCAACTTGACCGATCGATGCATCTTGACCAGTTGAATCGACATGTTGACAGATTGCGTAGTTTTGTGCATTTTTACATGGTTTGTTTCTATTTCCATTTTACATTATATATATGGGTGTAATTAGGATTAGGGTTAAGGGTAGACATGTTTAAGGGTTTTGAGAGGATTTTGAAGAGAGAAAAAGCTAGGGTTTTTCTCTTAAAGCTTTGAATCAGTAACATTTCATCTCTTGTAACTCTATTATTCATAGTGTATTATCATTTTGTGCCGTGGTTTTTCCCACAAGGGTTTTTCCAAGAAAATTTAGAGTGTTCTCTATTGAATTTGCTTGTGCGATTGTGATTACTTTGTTTGATTTCTCTGTGTGCTTCCACGAGTCCCAACAAATAATATCAGAAAAAACGTTGGGAAGTAGATCAAATCTGAAAATAAGGTATCTATGACATCTAACATCAAGTTTGATGTAGAGAAGTATTCCCAAAGAAACAACGTTGAACTATGGAAGGTGAAGATGAAGGGTCTTCTATTTCAAAAGAATTAGAAGACACTCCTTGGAAAGCAACTGAAAACTTTGAAAGAAGAACAGTATAACAATTTAGGTCAAAAGGCTAATATCTTAATCCAGTTGTGTCTAACTCTTCTATAGTTGTTCAATCTGAAGATGACTGAGGGGGCTGACATTGAGACCCACATTAGTAACTTTAATAGGCTTGTTTGCAAATTGTTGGACATAGATGAGGTGATGAAGGATGAAGATTAAGCATGTATTCTTTTGAATTTTCTTTCAAAATTGTATGAGTCGTTCAAAGACTCTTTGTGCACTGGTAAGACAACCATTAACTTTAAGACTATTATCTTAACTCTTCAATCAAAGGCAATGATAAAGAAAAGTGGTGATGTGAGTGCTTCTATAGATACATTGATTACGAGGGGAGAAGTTTTGAGCAGGATAGAGGATCTTCGCAATCGAGATCCAAATCCAAGGGTAAGGGTAAAGGCAAAGGCAAGCTAAGCTATGACATGATAGGGCACATAAAGAAGGAATATTGTCAGAATCCCAAGTCTATGAAGGAAAAATCATAGGGTTCTTTCAAAGAGGCCAACAATGCAGAATCTAATGAGGTGAGTGGTAGTTATTGCTGATCACATCAAAATCCTAGTATTTTGACAATAAATGGATTTTGGATATGAGAACTTCGTATCACATGATCCCTCATAAAAGTTCGTTCACCAATTACAATGAGTGCAATGGTGGCCAAATGTTTATGGGTGATGACAGTGTCTATAATGTGGTTCGTGTTAGATTGGTGCACATCAAGATGTTTGATGGCATAGAGTGTATATTGACTGATGTGAGACACGTACGTAACTTAAAGAAGAGTGATATCTCTGGGTGCACTCAAGGCACTTGGGTGCAAATTTATCAAGTTTAATTGTATCCTTAAGGTTTCAAATGGGGCACTGAAAAGGCCAAGCTATATGTCCTAGAGGGGGGGTGAATAAGACTATGCCAAATTTAAAATAAAATTAGCGAAAATAAATTAAACCAATAGCCTTACAATATAAATCAATTCACAATGCTAAATTTTAAATCACCTTGATAAATAAGTATTGAGAGATTGATACAAATTTAATTCTAAGGACAACCTTACACCATAATAAACAAGGGCTTATGGTAGGGCAACCTTATTTCTAGAACCTCTTTTGGATCAAGGACTCAATTTTAATATAAGTAAATGAAATAGCAAGGAATTGAAATTAAATGCAGAAGTATAGATCTAAATTATTACAACAATCCCCACACTTGCTTGAAATGTAAATAATTACAACATTCACATCCACTTGTACATTCCACACAATCGAATGATAAAAGATATGAAAATTAAGCAAGCATTCAATCCACAAGACAAAGAGTTATAGTGGTTCGCTCTGTGTGTACACCAATCTGCTTTCAACAATGTACCACACGTAGTTACTCCACTCCTAATATCCTCACACAGGGATATTAGCGTTCACTATCAAATAGGTTTTCACAGTTCACCAAAAACCTTTACAATTGTGTCTTTTTCACTTGGGCTTACACAATTCAAAAACCCTCTTTTCTCGAAGTTTTCGGTTTTCCTCAAACAACCAAAACAATGAGATTTTTCTCGACTCAACCTCAAACAAAACCAAGACAATGAGATTTTTCTCGCTTAACCTCAAACAAAACCAAAAGTAAATAAATTTTACTGTAATTGTAAAATACCGGATTTCTCCTTTTCTTAGCTCAGAGAACCAATCGGAGTAGATGATTGAATGTCAAAGTTCAATTTCCAATACTCACATTCATAAGGTTCTAGATTCTAATAGATTTTAGATTTAACTCGTTGGTAGCTATATTTGATTTTGATTCCAAGAAGAAGGAATAAGATAATTCCTCTTTTCAAATAAGATTGGAATATAGAAACAAAATCAAATTAAATAAGCTAGCAAAAAGGAATATTAAATAAGCACAATGTAGCTTAAAATAAACACAGACTTATCTCAGAGTGATCACTTGAAAATTCTTGAATAGAATAGAGTTGAAGTGTGAAAACTCTGAATTTCGTGTTCAATTTATAGAAGCAAAAATCGTTCCTACGACTGGTCTTAGAAACCTTGGACTGGTCGTAGCTCAATGCATTTTTGAAAATTTAAGCGCGATCTTTGAAAGTAGTTCCACGACTGGTCGTGAGTAGCCTACGACTGGTCGTGGGTCACCTACGACTGGTCGTAGATCCCTACGACTGGTCGTAGGACCATAGATAAAGTTGCTGGACTTTGAGTCGTAGATCCACGACTGGTCGTGGACGAGTCGAAGCCACACCTACGACCGGTCGAAGGACCTCCAGGACTGGTCGTGGGCGTACCAAAAATTCCGAAAAATCTTCAACAACTTAGGACTGGTCGTGGAATTTCTTGGACTAGTCGAACCAATGCCAGGACTGGTCAAACAAGAGCTAGGACTGGTCGTAGAATAGACCAAACTTATGTAAAATAAATATTTGATTTATGTATCCAAAGTGACCTACTTAAAGGGTCAACCTAAGGTCATTCAAACCTGAATCATGTCGTATGGACATTGAACTTCAACCATTCAACGAATGTAGATTGTTTGAACCATATCAGGCTTGAGATCTTGAACTTGTTATAGCTTCAAACTTGAGATCTTCATCAGCATAACAACTACTTCATGCATTGCTTATTAGTCTTAAAGTCATGAGTTGTTTCTTAAGACTTGAACATCAACATTGTAGCTTCTTGAGACTTCAACATGTAGCTTCTTGAACTTCAATATATAGCTTCTTGAAAAGTTCAACTTGTAGCTTCTTGAAGTATTTATGCAAAGATGTCTTGAATTCATATAAATCATCATACAAGCACAGACACGATAGATGTTTTGACACATCACAAATTTGACAACCAAAGAAGCATGAGACCATAACACTTACAATCTCCCCTTTGTCAAATTTGTGACAAAACACCCAAGTAATAATACTTCCAATAGACATAAGAGAAGTACAAACACAACAGGTTCACAATAGAGAAGCATGCATAGTTATATAGATATGTTAAGTAATAACTAGCATCATTCTCCCATAACTACCCCTGAGAAGCTTAACTCCCCCTGAGTAATAGCCTGAGTAATAGGAGCACATCATAACGATTAAATTTAAATAAATCAAAAACCAAAACTTCTCCCCCTTTTTGACACAAAATGACAAAGGAAGAAGAGCATCAATAAGAATGAAAATATGAGTTGATTCAAGAGAACATAGTGCATAATAAAAAAAATCAGTAAACATGTAAAGTTCAGTAAAAAATATTACAGACCCATTAAAAATTCAGTCAGAACCAGAAGAGGGTGCAGGATTAGATGGATCAATTTTATGTAAACCCTTAGCAATCCGCCTCATATATTTGCGTAAATATGAAAATTGTGTGTCTTGGGTAACACGAATTTGAGCCACCGCTTCTTGAAGGGAATTCAATCTTTCATCAAAATCGAAGGTGAAAATCGGATCATCACCGAGTCCGATTCAAGTTCTTCAAATAAATCATCCATATTCACGTCTTCAGAAGATCACTAGCTTCAAAGATTTCGCTTCAAAGACCACTCAAGCACAAGATCCACTTGGCCTTCACCAATTCTAAATTCATCTTGTTAAGATTGGAATTATTAAAAGGAGATGATGGATGGGTTTTTCTCTAGTAGGCATAGCCACGAGCATATGATTTGCCAAAGATAGTCAATAAATAACCAAAGGGTATATCACCGTGTCCAGGATGGTGACGAGACATTTAATAATGGAATGACAAATTAAAGACGGTAAACATATTTTTGCACGTAGACTACAGAATGCAAAACACAAACCATGAAAGCAAGTGAGTTCGGTTTTATTACCGTAACGTGGATAAAGATTTGAGATGAATATCCTATGAAGTACTCAGGTCCGGGTAACAAATACCTTGAGGGAAGTACATGACCTTTATGAGTCCAATGAACATCCAAATTACATAAATCTCTAGTAAGCATTTTTCGTTCAGATTCGAGAGACTGTCATGTAAAATATTAATTGGAATGCTCTCATCATTGACAGGTATTTCCATAATGTCAGCAATCAAATGTCGATCCACTAAAACAATCCTTCTTGAGTATCAACTTTAAAAGTAAAATCCTCAAGAGAAAAATCACAGATACATGCAAACATGGATTGGGCAATGGACCGGTATGCAGCTCCACCCCAATGTAAGATGTTATCCCATCCCACGATTCCAACAGAGGAAGGATACCAAATGAAGCAATGTGATTAATATTAACATGACGCTCAACAATAACATTGCGCATACGCAAATCCCGAGCATCAGAAGGATCATTTTCGGAGAGCGAAGATGACGTTGTACAATAGAAGTTGATCTAGATGAAGAGGGACCTCGAGTAGTTTTCTTTTACCTCAAAGCATCCATTTTCAAAGAAGGATTTCAAGGAAACAACAAGATGCAAGATAGAAGAAATGAGGTTTAGATAGAATGATTTTTCAAGATAAAACCCAAACTTGCAATGAACGCACCAAATAGATTCCACAAGAATGAGATTTGAAACACTAATAGCAAGAATCTACAAAGAAAATGTAAAAGAACCACTAACCTTGAAGTACTATGAAGGTGGGTTCGACCTTGGTCGTAGCTAGAACCGTTGGAGGGTAAAAAGAAATGAAGAAGAAGAGTCAAAATCCCCAAATTAAAGTGAAATCCCGAGTTTCACGACCGGGTCGTGTAAGTGCTCGATCGCCGTGGCACGACACGGCCGTGTACACTCACGATGGTCGAAGTACGACATAAAATTTGTAATTTTTTAAATAATTTTCAAATTTAAGCAAATAAAACATCAAATTTATGTACATTATGATACACCAAATCATGCAAATTCAATTTAAATTGCACATACCAAGATCAAACTTTAAATTATTAAACCTGCTTTTGTCGAGCGGTTTAGTGAAAATGTCCACAAGTTGAGTCTCGGTTGGAATGTAATCCAAATATATTAATTTTTCTTCCACTAATTCACTAATGTAATGAAATCTAATGTCAATATGCTTAGTACGTGAATGCTGAACTGGATTTTTAGAGATATTTATTGCACTAGAATTATCACAAAATAAAATCATAGAATCCTGAGTAATTCCATAATCGCTTAACATTCGTTTCATCCAAACAAGTTGAGTACATGCATTTCAAAGAAGAATGTATTCAAATTTCACCGTTGATAGCGATATAGAACTTTGCTTCTTGCTAAACCAAGAAACAAGACAATTTCCAATGTAGAAACAACCACCACTGTTGGTTGATTTCCTATCATCAATGTTTCAAGGCCAGTCAAGATCTCAAGGCATTCTATTAATTGAACATTAGTCTCATGTGGATACCAGAGACCCGCTTTAGTAGAACTTGCGACATATCGCATAATCCGCTTAACAAGATAGCTTAAGTGAGATTCTTTAGGATTTGATTGATAACGAGCACAAATACCAACACTCAAAGCAATATCGGTCTACTAGCAATGATAAAGCAAACTACCAATCAAACAACGATACAATTTAGGATCCACATCATTACTCAGTAGAGTCTTTTGAGAGTCTCAAAGTTGTACTCATAGGAGTATCAAAATTTTTACCTTTCTCAAATCCAAATTTCTTAATTAAACTCGAGCATATTTGGTTTGAGAGATAAAATTCCATCAGTTGTTGTTTTATTTGCAACCCTAGAAAATAGTTTAATTCTCCAACCATGCTCATTTCAATTTAGAATTCATCAAATCGCAAACTCAACAAATATGTTAGTACAAAGTTGATCCATAAATAATATCGTCAACATATATTTGAACCATTAGAATATCATCGTTATGTTTCTTAACAAAGAGCGTCTTATCAACACACCTCATCCGAAAATTATGACTCAAGAAAAACTTAGTGGCTTTTTCGTACCATGCTCGGGAGCTTGTTTCGAATCATAGAGAGCCTTCTTAAGACGATACACATGATCAAGAAATTTAGGATCTTCAAACCTCGTAGGTTGTTCAACATATACCTCTTCATGTAAATCACCATTCGTGAAAGGCACTCTTTACATCCATTTGGTAAATTTTAATCTTCTTAAAACATGCAATGGAGATAAAAGTCTGATTGATTCAAGACAAGCTACAGAGCAAATGTTTCATTATAGTCAATACCTTCAATTTGTGTATACCCCGTACAACTAGTCTTGCTTTATTTCGAATAATATTTCCAAGTTCATCGATTTGTTTTTGAAAATCCATTTTGTTCCAATAATATGTTTATCTTTAGGTCTAGGAACAAGGTGCCGACATCATTTCGACAAACCGATTAAGTTCTTCTTTCATCGCAAGAATCCGTTTTCATCCGAAAGTGCTTCTTTTTACGTTAACCGGCTCAATCTGGGATGTAAAGCATAATAGTTACATATGTCCTCTAATTGTCTACGAAAGTGCGCACACCAAGAGAGGATTTCCAAGTATTTGAGAAGTTGGATGATCTTTAACAAATCCTTAATTTGGATTAGTTTCACTTGATGAAATTTCTTGTTTTTCAAGTATAAGAACTTCATCATTATCGAACTAGGGACAGTGTATTCAAAAGATCGTCAATCACAACATTTATTGACTCTTGAATCACACCGTCCTGTTGTTCAGTAACCCGATATGCACGATGCTTAAAGAATATCCTAAAAGATCCCTTCATCACTTTTAGTGTCGAACTTTCCCAAATTTTCACTGGCCACGCAAAATATAGCACACGCCAAAAACTCGAAAGTATTTCGACAGAAGGTTTTTTCTCAAACCACATTTCATAAGCCGTTTTATTATTAGATTTATAAATATAAACACGGTTAATAATGTAGCAGTCAGTATTCAATCGCTCAAATTTCAGAGATTCCTAGGAGCTTCATGCTATTTAACATAACATTTCTCATTTCTTGAAGCACTCTATTCTTCCTCTCGACAATTCCATTTTGTTGAGGAGTTTTAGGTGCAGAGAATTCATGCGATATTCCTCGATCGCTACAAAATTTCTCAAACCGCTATTTTGAACTCTGATCCATGATCACTACGGATCTTGCCGACTTGAGAACATTTTTGGGTTTGAACTGCTTTATAATCTTTTTCACTTCATCAAGGGTTTCTGATTTATCTCTCAAGAATGAAACCCAAGTGTATCTTGTGTAATCATCTACAATAACTAAGATGTACTTTTTTCCACCTCGACTTTCCGTTTTGTTGGTCCTATAAGATCCATGTGGAGAAGCTCGAGTGGTCTTGTGGTGATATTGGAGTTCACCTTTTTGTGAGAGCTCCTAGTTTGTTTACCATATCGGCATTCACCACAAATCTTGTCTACTTTTTGCATCTTAGGTAGTCCTCTAATTAGTTCACTTTTGCTCAATCAGATAAATTTTGTAGTGTACATGTCCAAGGTGTTTATGCCATAATTGTCTCATCGGTATGGACCATGTAGCACGTTTTTCAGATGAGCTACCATTGCTTACTATATAGTAGCTTTTTGAAGTTCTGCGACCAGCTTAATATTACGTAACCTTTTTCATTTATAATTTCACAACCTTGATTAGAAAATTTAACATTATGGTTGTTATCGCATATTTGAGATATGCTCAACAAAGTTGTGTTTTAAACCCTCAACATATAAAACATTTTTAAATAAGGGAAGGTTATAGAGTTGAACCGCACTTTGCCAATTATCTTGCAGCTTGCTACTATCACCAAATGTGACCGACCCATCACCATATCTTTAAGATCGGTGAATAGAGCTTTGTCGTCGTCATATGTCCTGGAGCATCCACTGCCTAGGTACCATTTTGAATGGCTTGTAGCTTTGAAAGCGGTGTGAGCAACCAAACAGTAACCTTAGGAACCCATGTCAAGATCTTGTTTTGGGTTTAGGAGAATAATTGGTCTTCTTTTGTTTATAGTTATAAGAGTGACCCACCGAGTTAGATTTTAATAGCTCCTTAAGTAAATCAACAATTTTTTCAACTAGTGGGTTTTAATCGATTTTTGAAATTTATATAGTTGCTTTTGTGTTTTTGAAAAGTTTTTGTATTTTAAAAAAAAACTTGACTAGTACCTTTTCCTTTGAGTTAAGTCTCTCCTTTCACAAAATTGGAAGGAGTATCTTCTTCGTTTAGGAGATGTGTTTTTATCAAAGCCCAACCCTGGATCGATCGCCACATTTTCTTGATCCGGATAATATTTTTCTAATTTTGGATCACCTTGGGCATATCTCCATGTATCCTTCAAACTCGTAAGAGAAGATACTTCATTTTTAAGTTTCTCATTTTCAGATTTCAAATTTTCAATTAGGGAGGTTTTGAATTCTAGATCACACTTTGATTTTTCAAAACAATCAAATTTGAGATTTTTCTAAAACAAGGGTTTCAAAACATTCTTTAAGTTTAAAAACTTTTCTTTTTGAAGTTTAAGTTTGACAAACAATTTTACAACTTTCCTTATATAAGGCATTGTAAGCATCTTGAAGATCTTCATCATTTTCATGATCACTATCCAAATTTTCTTCACTTGTTGAATCATCGTGATCGGAAAAGGTAAACTTGGCTAGAGTCATAAGAGCCTTAAGTTCATTGCCCGACTTCGGTTTCTGATTTTTCGATTCAAGAGGCTTTAATCGACGATTCATCCCAAGTAGCCAACATACCCTTCCTTTTGGATCTGTCCTTTTAGGACATTTGTTTGCTAAATGCCCATATTCTTGACAGTTATAGCATTGACTATCTTTCAATGATTTCAAGTTTTAGACTTAGGTTTAGAACGTTTTTATCATTTGCCTTTTGAAAGTCGACTCTTTTCTTACTTTTGAAAATCTTATAAAACTTTTTCGCCAAAAGGGCCATATCATCTTCAGACTTTTCTCAATCAATTTTCTTGAGTAATACTTTTAGATGACTTCAAAGCAATAGATTTACCTTTAGGAGCTTTAAAACTTAATTCATAGGTTTGTAAAGAACCAACTAATTCTTCTACCTTCATATTGTCCGTATCATTGTAAAGTTCTGGATTGCGGTTACCTTAGAATTGAACCGTTCAGAAGAGAGCGTAGTATTTTTGCACACACACTTTACTTTCTAGGATCTTATCGCCAAGACCCCACATTGAGTTAACAATGTCATTCAATCTAGTGAAAAAGTCCATAAACATTTCATTTTCCTCCATATGAATTTCTTCAAATTTAGTTGTGAGGAGTTGGACTTTAGATTTGACAATTGATGTACCTTCGTGTGTCATTTCTAAAATATCCCAGGCTTGCTTTTTAAAGATCACAGATATGATTCTTTGAACTCATCCGGTGATAGTGCATAAGTGATTGCATTTAGTGCTTTAGCATTAGCACTACTCTCATTTTTCTCAAGTGTGGTCCATTGGTAATATGGGGTAATTTTCATAGATTTTGAACCATCAACACCGCATTACTTCCATGGTAGGAGGATTCCATTCAGTCACTGTGGCTTGCCACACACTTTCATCCATTGATTTGAGGAAGATCCTCATTCTGGCTTTCCAATAGGCATAGTTGGAACCATCAAAAGGTGGAGGCCTAGTAACTGAAAGGCTATCAAAATTTGACATCTTTTTATATAGCTTAGAACGTTAGCTCAGGAAATAAATCCAAATAAAAAGCAACAAAAATGACCTATTAGGCTCGATACCACTTGAAAAGGCCAAGCTATATGTCCTAGAGGGGGGGGGGGTGAATAGGACTATGCCAAATTTAAAATAAAATTAGCGGAAATAAATTAAACCAATAGCCTTACAATATAAATCAATTCACAATGCTAAATTTTAAATCACCTTGATAAATAAGTATTGAGAGATTGATACAAATTTAGTTCTAAGGACAACCTTACACCATAATAAACAAGGGCTTATGGTAGGACAACCTTATTTCTAGAACCTCTTTTGGATCAAGGACTCAATTTTAATATAAGTAAATGAAATAGCAAGGAATTGAAATTAAATGCAGAAGTATAGATCTAAATTATTACAACAATCCCCACACTTGCTTGAAATGTAAATAATTACAACATTCACATCCACTTGTACATTCCACACAATCGAATGATAAAAGATATGAAAATTAAGCAAGCATTCAATCCACAAGACAAAGAGTTATAGTGGTTCGCTTTGTGTGTACACCAACTGCTTTCCAACAACCACACGAAAGTTACTCCACTCCTAATATCCTCACACATGTGGGATATTAGCTGCTCACTATCAAATAGGTTTTCATAGGTTCACTAAAAACCTTTACAATTGTGTCTTTTTCACTTGGGCTTACACAATTCAAAAACCCTCTTTTCTGAGTTTTCTGGTTTTCCTCAGACAACCAAAACAATGAGATTTTTTCTGGCTCAACCTCAAACAAAACCAGTACAATGAGATTTTTCTGGCTTAACCTCAAACAAAACCAAAAGTAAATAAATTTTATAGAATTGTAAAATACCGGATTTCTCCTTTTCTTAAGAACTCAGAGAGAACCAATCTGAGTAGATGATTGAATGTCAAAGTTCAATTTCCAATACTCACATTCATAAGGTTCTAGATTCTAATAGATTTTAGATTTAACTCGTTGGGGTAGCTATATTTGATTTTGATTCCAAGAAGAAGGAATAAGATAATTCCTCTTTTCAAATAAGATTGGAATATAGAAACAAAATCAAATTAAATAAGCTAGCAAAAAGGAATATTAAATAAGCACAATGTAGCTTAAAATAAACACAGACTTATCTCAGAGTGATCACTTGAAAATTCTTGAATAGAATAGAGTTGAAGTGTGAAAACTCAATTTCGTGTTCAATTTATAGAAGAAAAAAAATCGTTCCTACGATGGTCTTAAAACCTTGGACAGGTCGTAGCTCTACATGCATTTTTGAAAATTTAAGCGCGATCTTTGAAAGTAGTTCCACGATCGGGTCGTGAGTAGCCTACGACCGTCGTGGGTCACCTACGACCGGTCGTAGATCTCACGACCGGTCGTAGGACCATAGATAAAGTTTCGGACTTTGAGTCGTAGATCCACGACGGGTCGTGGACGAAGTCGAAGCCACACCTACGACCGGTCGAAGGACCTCCAGATCGTCGTCGGGCGTACTCAAAAATTTTCAAAAATCTTTAACAACTTAGGACTCGTCGTGGAATTTTTGGACTAGTCGAACCAATGCCGGGATCGGTCGAACAAGAGCTAGGACGGTCGTAGAATAGACCAAACTTATGTAAAATAAATATTTGATTTATGTATCCAAAGTGACCTACTTAAAGGGTCAACCTAAGGTCATTCAAACCGAATCATGTCGTATGGACATTGAACTTCAACCATTCAACGAATGTAGATTGTTTGAACCATATCAAAGCTTGAGATCTTGAACTTGTTATAGCTTCAAACTTGAGATCTTCATCAGCATAACAACTACTTCATGCATTGCTTATTAGTCTTGAAGTCATGAGTTGTTTCTTAAGACTTGAACATCAACATTGTAGCTTCTTGAGACTTCAACATGTAGCTTCTTGAACTTCAATATGTAGCTTCTTGAAAAGTTCAACTTGTAGCTTCTTGAAGTATTTATGCAGTGTCTTGAATTCATATAAATCATCATACAAGCACAGGACACAGATAGATGTTTTGACACATCACAAATTTGACAACCAAAGAAGCATGAGACCATAACACTTACAGGCACTCGCAGTCATGGAAGCATGAATAAATGGTAGCCTTTATAGACTGATTGGGAGTACTTCATTGAGTGAAGCTGCAACGTTTGTAGCAGATTTCACATCTACACATATGTGGCATACATGCTTAGGCCACATGAGCAAGCGGGGCATGATGATACTTTTTTTATCCTTATTTAATCGTGGCTTTTAAAAAGCATTGATTTTATTATATGTGAGCATTGTATATATGGTAAACAGTGAAGGTTATTTTTAAATTATGGAAAATATATTTGATTATGTGCATTCTGACATATGGGGGTCATCGCTCGTAATTTCTGGTTGAGGGTTATAATGGCTGATTACATTCATTGATGACTATTCCAAAAAGGTATGGGTTTATTTTCTTAAAAAAAATTTTGAGGTTTTTACCAACTTCAAACAGTAGAAGGAAATGGTAGAAAAAACATTCAAGGTAGAAAAGTAAAAATCTTAAGAATAAATAATGGTGAAAATTTTAACTATGGAGAATTTAATCATTTTTTAAGATAAAGGGATCATAAGGCACAACACAATGCACCACACGATAGAGCAGAATGGTATGGCTGAGCGGATGAATCAAACTCTCTTGTAAAGGGCCCAATGCATGATGAGTAATGTAGGGTTGAGAAAGAAAATGTAGACTGAGGTCGTTAACACGGCTTGTTACTTATTGAATCAGTCCCCTTTTATGGCTATTAATTATAAATGTTTAGAGGAAGTGTGGTGTGGTCAATAGGTAGACTACTCGAGACTGCGAGTATTTAGTGCTTACTCACATGTATCATTGGTCGAGAGAGATAAGCTAAACCAAATGGCCAAAAAGTATATCTTTCTCAACTATGGTGATGGTGTGAAGGGGTACAAGTTATATGATAGGGTCACACAAAAAATAATCCTTAGTCGTAACATCAAATTCGATAAGGGATCTTTATTTCTTAAGGATGACCACAAGGGAGTAGAAAAGTTAGTTGTGGATGTTCAAATAGACATGGATGATACACGAGCTGATACTGAGATGCTGACAGAGGCAAAGGAACAAGTGGAGTAACCACTTATGATAAGTAATCCACCAAGGGATCGTAGGTTACCAACAAGATACAATGATGACTCGAATGTTACATTTGCGCTTGTAAGGCTCGTATCCGAGTTCATACCGTTCATTAGGCTCCCGCAATCCTCCCCGTCCAATTCTGGTGATCCGCGACTTGTAGACAACATTTGCGCGTGACCCTACGTCACATCCCATAGATCTGAGTCGGCTCGACTTGAAACCTGTACCATAACGATCGCGCCGTCTAGCTACTTGCGCACAATGCCACGACTTGCGCACCGATGTGATACCCAGGCCTGGAGTCGTGTTGTGAATCCCGAGAGAGGAATCTCTACCCAACCTATCACATCAATCAATCAAGTGCATCCCATCACAACCCATACCCAGCCCATCCCTCTCTTACAAACAAGAAATGACACACATCCCTCTCTCATCCAAAAGTCAACTCTTACCAACCTCTCTCTTACACACACCCATCCCTCTCTTACACACACCCATCCCGCTCTCCTTACATATCTTCTCTCTCTCATTTCTCCACCATTTTCCAAGCAACTAAAGAGAGGAACGTCGAAGCTCTAGCCCAAGTGTGTGGCCCACTTCCTACCCCAAAACTCTCAATCCAACCCTTCATTTTCATCATCCTCCATCAAAGAGAAAGCTTAAGAGCTAAGGATTCTAAGGAGCCAAGAAGAACTGTAATAGGTGGGTGATCCTAGGATTTCCACCATGGATTTTTTTTCTTTGTAGGCCCACATGTGGTGGGACCCATTTGATGTATGTATTTGATTTCTAAGGGAGGGCTCATAGTGGCAGAGCCCCTCCCTTCACCTCTCTCTCTCTCTCTCTCTCTCTCTCTCTCTCTCTCTCTCTCTCTCTCTCTCTCTCTCTCTCATTTTTTCCTGTTGATGGCCCACCATCATGATGCAGAGTTTTATCTACGTTGTCCATCTACCGAGCCGACTCGCTATCCGTGAACGGACCCATCTTGCTGCTCATTTTCGGGCCATCCTGGACTAAGGAAAACACAAATATCAATGTGGTTCCCAACTGTGTGGACCACCTGTGTGGGCCCCACTATGGTGTATTATATCCACACCGTCCAACCCAACAAGCCTGCCCCCAGTAGGGGCCGGTCGTTCAGGGCAGCAGGCCTGCTGTGATATGTATCATCCATGCTGTCCAGTGGACAGGGCCCACCTGGCTATCCATATGGACATGCCTGGACAAAGGGAAATAACAAATATCAGTTTGATCTACAACGGGTGGGCCACGTACACATGGACCCCACCTTAATATATGTATTGTATCTGCACCATCTAGCAGTAAGGGTTGCTGGAGAGGTAGAACACAAATATCTGCTTGATTCCAAACTTGGTGGGCCACGTACACGTGGACACACCCTGATGTATATGTTGAATATCCATGCCGTCTGTGCATGGGACGTGGGGCCCACCTTGATGACGTGTTGCATCCAACACGTGGGACCCACTTAAGGCATATGTTTTATCTCCACTATCCACCAAATGGACGGTGGGACCTACCCTGATATAAGTGTGTTATCCACACCGTCCAGCACATAGATAATGGGGTCCACCTGACACATATGTTTCATCCACATCGTCCAGCACATGGACGATTGGACCCACCAGGGATGTATGCATTGTATATCCATGTTGTCCATCTGAATGTGCAGGGCCCACCTGTTGTATGCAGGGCCCACCAGCTGTATGTGAGGCCCACCAGCCTTATGTAAGTCCCAATTGGGATGTATGAGGCTCATTGTGATGTATGTAAGGCCTATGTGATGAGGCCCATTGTGATGAATGTGAGGCCCATGTGATGAGGCCCAATATGATGTATTTGTGTGAAGCCCATTGAGATATATATGAGGCCCATTGTGTTGTGTTAGGCCTATTGTGATGGTATAAGGACCATTGTGATTTTATGAGGCCCATTGTGATTGCATGAGGCCCATTGAGATGTATGTGAGGTCATTGTGATGAGGCCCATTGTGATGAGGCCCATTGAGATGTTTGTGGCCCATTGTGATTGTGTGTAAGGTCCACCATGTTGTATGTACCATGTCCACGCTAGCCACCTTTTGGTAGGGCCCATTTATGATGTGCAAGGGCCCCACTTGTTGTATGTTTTGTTGCCCATTGTGTAGTTGTGAGGCCCACTTTGATGTGCATATTGTAAGCACATTGTCCAACCATTTTTTAGTCCATAGGGCTGGCCTGTGAGGCCCACCATGATGCACACACGGCTCACTCATTGTTTCAGGGCCCTGGGCCCCTTTGTCATGAGAAGCCCACCTTGATTTATATGATTATATGTATCCTATCCATACATTCCCTAGGCCATGGGCCGCCTTAAGAGGCCCATAGTGATGTATATGTTTTATGCCCGTGTTAGGGCTGCCTTATGAGGCCCACCATGTGTGAATGATGTGTATACGTTGTCCATCCACTTTCTAGATAGTATTAGGGCCATGGGCCCCCATTATAAGCTGGATTCCATATTCCGAATGAGCCGCACCTTAGGAGCAATGGTGGTTAAATATCCACATTGTAAACCTCCCTAGGGCCCATCGTTACGTTCATTTCCACCTTATCCTTATTGGGCTATCCCAAATCGTTGGGCCCCCATTAATGCTAGTGATACCCATCTTTCCCTTTTTGAGTTATCTCAAACATTGGGTCCACATTGATGTAGCGATTTCCGCTTTACCTTATTGGGCTAACCCAAGTAGTTGGGCCCCATTAGATAATGATGCTCTCCACCACACCTAGTAGAACTACCCAAACCTTGGAGCCTCCTTGTGTTCTTACCAAGCTTTCCATAACAAATGTGGTCCACCTAGATACATATGTTTTCCCAAGCTTAGTGACCTAAACCTAAGGCCCACTTAGATAATGAGCAGGACCATTTATAGGGTTATATAGTCCTGAATGTGTGGATCCTACCAAGACCCGCCTCGTATTCGTATCAGGCCCTCAGAGGAAAGCCCAGTTGTTCATAATAAAGAGCAAGCTCACTTGTTATACACCTACTTGACTCACCCCATGAGATGTATCCTACCTTGTAATCGATTGCTATGATCTCGTGTTATATATGTATCATCCACACCATCCATTTACCTTCTTAGGATGAGTGTGAGGCCTATCTTTGACATTAGTACATCATCATCACCTCCCTTGTTGTAGATGGAAGAATATGTAGTATCAGGTTTGGTATATCCAATATGTAGAACTTATCTCGACATATGGACTAGACCCGTCATCCACGTCTTGGATCATGCAGAGCCTTGGAAGGCTAATGTAAGACATACCGTATGGGCTCTTATAATTATAGAAGGAGCATGTCATTCAATTTATACTCTTAGTTTGTGATATGCCAATGATGGTTGATTATAGATTATTGTTATCTGCCTTATCAGATAATCATGCTTATGTACTTTATTACATCATGATACATGCCCATACGTATCATATATATGCTTGTTATGAATAGTGATTGATCATAGCATATGCCATTAGGTTGATTTATGGGACTCCTTGTGAGACGGAGTTGCCCCACGTGAGCACGTGGTACACGTAGGATAATGCATGACTAGATGGTATGACTCATACATCTCGCATTTGTGTGACATGATCACTTTGCGCCCTAGCGACATTAGGGCTGTGTCCTTCCCAAGTATATCGTGAATGGCCAGATGGGATACTGAAAATATTTGGTTCTAACATTGGGGCATCATAGATGTCCCTAGGTGAAAATTCTCAAACATTTATGTTACCAAGAGGATGCTCCAACGTCGAGACTGAGTGAATACATGAGTGCATGACAGCCATGTACCAGTAGGCCGCATCTCCCACTGTGTCATGGAAGGTTGAAAAGGGGTGTGGCCTTACTCGCCCAAGGAAGAAGGCAATGACTAGGCTGAGTTTAACCCAGCTTGAGGAATGGGTCCTCTATCGACAAGCCGAGCCATATTGGCAGGCTGATAGTGAGGTCTCTTCCACTTACCTAGTTGTGTGCTTAAATGGGGCGGTAAACTGGCGTAGAGTTTATTAAACCCTAGTGATGATCCTAGAGATGTACGGTACTGATCATATTGTGATGCCCCGTCTCTATTGCACACGTGGGCGGGCATACGTGGGCAGACGCTAATGTGTGTAGGGCCTGGGCGAGCTACCAGTGGTTGATAGGCTATTGTGCATGCAATGGGGTAGAACTTTTTCCACATCAGAAGTGTTGTGGTGGTTATATGTAGACTTACTGAGCAGGAGTTGCGTACTCAGCATTTGACTCATTCATCCATTCATTCACTATCCACTCGGGCTAGTGGTGCACAGCCAAATCATTATATGTACCTTCAAAATCGCCAGGATTTCGGTTGGGCGCCCGATCAACCTGAGATCAGGAGTTTACCACATTAAGTCTAGCTATCCAAATTTAGGTATGGGACTGGTTTGGATAGAAGTCCCTTGTGATGAACCCCACAGCTTGCGATATTACATATTATCATCCTGACTTCACACTCTAGCTTAGTCATTTCTTTCGCACCGCATATTGCATTGCATCCTCAACACATAGTATTTGGTTACTATACTTCTATAATGCATAGCCTGAATAAGGTTGATGGTATTATGAACTCACAAGGATTTGCATATTGCATTACATCTGTAGCATACGGCATTTGGGTTGCTATGTTTCTGCATTTATATAGCCTAGATGAGACTAATGGTATTCGTGGTTCATTAGGAATTATATATTGCATTGCATCCTTGGCATTTGATATTTGGATCACTATGACTCCGCATTGCATAGCCGATCTGCATTGTATACTTTGATATTGTATGACTTATAGACTTGCTAGTATTTCGCTTACATTGATATTATATGCTTGGCACATGCTTTGCACGCACACGTACACTACCCTCTAAGCTTCATAGTAAGCTTATGTACGACCATTGCGTGCAGGTAACATTAGGTCATAGCAGCATTGAGACAGGAGCAAGTGTCAGAACTTTGGAGTTTTGTTTCATATATATGTAATTCCTTTTTTTAACATTGTATTCAAATGATTTTATTAGTGGATATGTGGTGATGATGTTGGTGTGACTTGGTTATGCTTGTGGTTATGCTCCTTTATAAAAAAATAAATAATAAAAATAAAAAATTCATATTGAAAATCCTCCTTGTAGGATCTCATGATCAGAATATGGCGTATGGGCGCTGGGATCCGAGAACGGGGTAATACGGAGGCTGTCAGCACTGGATTCGGCGATCGAGAATTTTATGAGCCCGGTTCTTAAGTTTGGCGCATGACAGCTGTAAGACTTATATCCTAGTCCGTACCATTCCATTGGCTTCCATGGTCCTCCCCGATCGAATTCCGGCAACCCTCGACTTGTTTACGACATTTGCGCGATCCTAAGCTGAGTCCTACATACTAAATTCGACTTGACCCGAAACTTATATCTTAGCGACCGTGTCGTCGCCGCGGTTCCAACACTGTGACTCGTGCACTGATCCAATACCCAGGTCAAAAGATGTGGGCCCGCGTTAAATTTGAAGAAAATGCCGCGTATTGCTAATTTTGAAGGAATCTCTATAATGTGTCCCATCAATCAATCAATCATCCAAGTCAAGTACACACCATACCCTAAGTATAACAACACATCCCTCCTTTTCCCTTAAGTCAACTCTCTCTCCCCTCACCATACCTCTTTTACAAGTTTTCAAACTAAACCTATGCCTCCCCATCACCCTTCCTTACAACCATCATTCCACCCATCCCTTTTATCCTTTATTTTCTCTTTATCTCAATTCTCAAACACTCTCCCAAGCTCCATATTCCAAGCCTTCCCAAATATTTCCAAGAGCAACAAGTGTGGCCCATTCTCCTATACCCTCTCATCTCTCATCCACACCATTAAACCCCATCACACTCCATCAAAAGAGAAGGCAAGGAGCATAGGAGTCCAAGGGATTAAGGAGAAGGCCGATAGGTAGGTGATCCATCGTTAATTCTCTTTTTAAGGTGCCCACTTATGATGGGACCAACTTGATGTATGTGTTTGTGATTAAAGAGGGGCCCATAGTGGCAGGGTCCCTCCACTCCACCGATCTCTCTCTCTCTCTCTCTCTCTCTCTCTCTCTCACTCTTTCATTGTTGATGGCCTACCCAATGATATATATATTGTATCCATGTTGTCCATTTAGTGGACCACACTACAATCCACTGGTGGAGCCCACCTTGCTGTCCAAACTTGGATGAAGAAAATACAAACATCAGTTGATCCAAACCTTGGTGGGCCGCCATGTGGACCCCACCATGGCAGTGTGTGGATCCCACCATGATGCTTGTTTTATATGCATGTTGTCGACGCTGGACAGACATGGCTAACATGGAGTATGTGTACTGTTAAGCTAATTTTTAAAAAAAGTGCTTTTGGGGTGGGCCGCTCATGCAAGCCTCACCTTGATGTATGTATATAATCCAAGCGGTCCATTCCGTTCCCCAACTTATTTTAGGCGTTAAGCCAAAAAATGAAGCTGATCCCATTTTTTGGCGGGCCATACCATAGGAAATAGTGGTGTTGACCGTTAAAACCCACCTTGATCTTTTACTCACTAAATCATACCACATATTAGACTCATTTGGTCGGTCTTGAGCCATAAAGTGCAATGGGTAGGGCGAATTTCCCTAATAAGGGCCCCACCTAGGAAATTCCTCAAAAAAATGAATTTTCTTTAAACAAATATATATTAAGGAGTAGCGGCAGTAGCGTTTGTTGCTGCTAGCCGCTACTGCATGGACGGAAGAGGCAGGGACCCACGGTCCTAGCCGTGGGCCCCACCATGATGTGTGTTACCATTCACACCGTGCATTGGGTGGGCCTCCCTCCTGGCTACAGGCCACCTAAAACAATCAACCGTGCAAGGACTCAGGTGGTCCACATCACAGGGAAGAGTGAGGATTGACGCCTACCATTGAAACCCTTTTTGGGTTGCAGAAATTTCGAATTAAATATGAAATTTGTTTTTCCTATTCGTCCAGGTCCACATGACCTTATGAACAGTATAGATGGCAGATAAACATTTTGGTGGGCCCCAGGTCTATGTGACCTTACCAACAGGTTAGGTGCAAATAAACGTTATGGTGGGTCCAAGGTCTAAGTGACCTCATCAACTGGTTGGGTGCAAATAAACGTTACGGTGGGCCCCATGTTTCTGTAACCTTTTCAATGGGCTGGATGGAAAATAAACATTACGGTGGGCTCCACATGGGACTCACTGATGTATGTATTATGATCCACACTTTCCATAGTGTAGGCCCCACCATGAGGTATGTACCTCATCTATGCCATCCATTGTTCCCATCCCTATGGGATCCACCATGATGCATTTGTTCCATCCAAACCGTCCAACCATTTTTGAAAGATAAATTTAAGGCTTGACACAAAAAAAGGACAGATCTATTTATTATATGGACCACAATGCACAGTGAGGACTGAATGTCTACCATTGAAATCCCTTGGGACCTTATGATCAAATTGGATGGGAAATAAATGTTGTGGCAGGCCTTGGGAATTTTAATGGTGTAAATTATTATCACCACTTATATTTAGGTGTGGTCCACTTGCCATATTTATGGCCCATTGTTGGGGCCCACCTTGATTTGTATGAGGCCCGTTATTGGGGCCCGCCTTAATAGATATGGGGCCCATGTTATGAGACCCATTGTGATGTATACAAGGCCCATTGCAATGTACATAAGGCCCATTGGTGCGGCTCATTGATATGACCCACTTGATGAACATAAGGCCCATGTGATATGGCCCATTTGATGTACTTAAGGCCCAATGGGATGTATTTAGGTCCATTGAAATGTGTGATTCCTCCATCGTGTATATAATGATGTTTACAACGGGCCATGCCTTGGGAGTAATGATGGTTTGACGTCTACATTGTATGAATGATGCTGGTTAAATGTCCGCATTGTCACTCTCCCTAAGGCCCCTCGATAGGCCCATGCTTGTAGTATGTAGGCCGTATAGGCCTATCTTCGTTATGAACTGAGCCCATCACCATATAACATATTTAGTATAGATCCATGATTCATGATCATACGCATCATATGCATACTTGATATGAGGAGTGACTGATCATAACATATGCCTTCGGGTAGATTGTTTATCGGCTCCCTGATAGGCGGAGTTGCCCTTCATGAGCGCGCGGTACATGCAGGATTATTGTATATTTGGTATAGTGATTCATGTACTTGCATTTGTATGATCGTAATTATTGTATGCCCTAGCGACATCAGGGCCATAGCCTCCACAGACACATCGTGGATGGCTAGATTGGATACCAAAAATATTATTTCTAGCATCGAGGCACCATAGATGTCCTTGGGTGAAAATTCCTAAACCCGATGGTACCAGAGGATGACTCCAACGTCGAGACCGAGTGGATACACGAGCACGCGAGGTCTGTATACTAGTAGGCCGCGTCTCCCACTGTGTCGTGGTCAGTTGGAAAGGGGTGTGACCTTACCCGCCTGAGTAAGGGGGCAATTTCTAGATTGAGTTTGACCAACTTAAGGAATGGGTCCCCTATCGACGAGCCAGGCCGATATTGGTAGGCGGATAGTGAGGTCTCTTCCACTCTCCCGGTTGTGCATTCGGATAGGGGCGGCAAGCTGGCTAGAGTGTACTAGACCCTGGTGATTATCCAGACTAAGAACCATACTAATTTGATGCTCTAGTGAGGAGCTACATTGATAAGTGGATGTGGATTGACATGCTTGACTTGCATTATGCATTGCATGGCCCTAATATGGCCGATAGCATTTATATTCTGCACCGCATAGCCTTGGTACAGCTAATTGCATTCATATACCCATCAGCATGACTCCACATTACTCTAATCTTGCATTCTGAGCACGCTCATATTGTGCACACACTTACACCACCCTCTAAGCTTTCTATAAGCTTATGCACGATTGATGTGTGCAGGTAACGCCAGGACACAGCCATAGTCTCACCGCAGTTGGAGCGTGCAGCCAAGTTTCTGGAGTTTTTGTTACTTTCATTATATTATATTTCCCTTCAGACGCATTGTACTTAAAGTTTTTTATCATAGTGAATTTTATGATGGTGTTCTTGTAGTTATTGTTCATGGGTTATGCTTATGGTTATGCTCATTACAAATCAAATTGATGATTAGAAATCCTCCTGGTAGCATCCCAGGATCAGAACCTGGTGTATGGGTACCGGGAGCCAAGAATGGGGTACTACAGAGGCTGTTGGCGCTGGATTTGGCGATCAAAAATTTCGTGAGCCTGGTTTCCAAGTTTGGGGCGTGACAAAAACCCTCATTACAAATGAAGGGGATCCATCCACTTTTCATGATGCTCTTAACAACGTAGATGCCGAAAAGTGGAAAGTGGTAATGTATAACAAGATAGATTCCTTGTACAAGAATGAGATGAGGGAGCTGTTGGAGCTTCCCATCGACCGTAAAGTGATTGGGTGTGAGTGAATCTTTAAGAAGAAATATGATAAGTACAAGGAAAGGTTAGTAGTGAATGGATATGTTTATAAAGAAGGTGTTAACTTCACTTAGATATCCACACCTGTGGTGAAGCAAGTATCAATCAGATTCGTATTGGTGCTAGTTGCCCAATACACTCTCGAGATAAAATAGATGGATGTGAAGACTGCTTTCCTGTATTGGGAATTGAAAGAGTAGTGTTTCGAACAAGAAACAAATGCATTTCAATTTAGGAGATTATCTTATTCAAATATAATAGAGAAAGAGTTCATTAAGACCGATCATCGCATTATTAGTACTGAGTTCGTTTACATCCTTGAGTGTCCCTTGATTCTAAGATAAATTATCTAGAATATAGAAATTGATAAAGTTCAGATATCTAAGCTGGTGTCAAATTCGGCAGCACTTCGATTCGTGATTTGGTCATCTCTTTAAGAGGAATATCTTACGGATCCGATCAGCTGATTTCTCTTCTTGAAGCTTGGATAGAAGAGGAATTGGATCCTGGTCATTTCACCAGCATTTCGACCTCTCATCATTATAGATTACATGACAGTCTGGTTGCGCCGACCCGGGCAAACCATTGGTTGCGCAGGTCCGCGCAAACCATGGGCTTCTCTTCAATCTTACCTTCAGTCTTCCCTGCTGCTCTGCACTTCTTCCAAAATCTTCAATCCTCTCAAATGAGAGGGGGAGGAGAATATTTATAGGCCTCCACATGTGGAAAACCTCGATCTTGGTGCCAGGAGACTCACCTTTTATTGATTCTTCTCATTCATGGACAACAAGTCCAGAAGCCGGTTGCACGACCCCGTGCAACTGATGGTACTGATTGCACAGATCTGCACAACTGAAATGGTTTGCGTGGTCCCGCGCAAACCCCCTTCAAGTCATTTGTTCTTCTTCATCTTCTGTTTCCTTCTACTTTTTAATCTTCTTTTTCTTCAATTCTTTCTTGTCCTTTTTTTATACCTCAACAGATGTCCCCTTGATCCTTTCTTTGTTTTTCTAGAAATCAAAGAATCAAGATCAATTTCTACTCTGATAGGGTTTGCGCAGACCCACGCAACCAACGCCCGTGTACCATACTCAGCCACATGCACTATGATGAATCAAAGGTATAGCAGGTGTGAGTATGATCATTATGTCTATTTCAAGGCACTGATTGATAGAAAGTTCATTATCTTGATATTATATGTTGACGACCAAAAACTATGTTTATCAGCTTGCATTTGACTTTGCCCTTAGATTTAGATCTCATTTTCAAATATCCACTATCTCACTCAGAATTTCTCTCCCTCGTAACCAGTACATTTATAGAAACACCCACGTTACTGCTTTTCTTTCTCATCACCTTCGACTGAAGTGCTGAAATATTGGTCTCAATGCTAATTGTTATCCTACTAGTGCACAAAAAGTCTTTGAACGACTCATGTTATTCTAGAAGAGAATTCAACAGAATACGTGCTTGATATTTATCCTTCATCGTCTCATCCACATCCAATAATTTACAAATGAGTCTATTGAAGTTACTGATGTGGGCCTCAATGTCAGCCCCATCATTCATCTTCAGATTGAACAATTGTAGCTTCAAATACAAACAATTTTCAAGATATTTCTTCACATAGATGTTCTCTAATTTTGCCTATTTGTAGTTTTCTCTTTCATGAAATTGTAAAGGACCTCACCCGTTAGACACAACTGGTTGAAATATTGGACTTTTGATCTAACTTATTCAATTCTTCTTCTTTCATAGTTTCTAGTCACTTTTCAAGGAGTGCATCTTCTAATCCTTGCTGAACTACCATTCATCTTCACCTTCCATAGTTCAAAATTATTTTTTTCCTAGAATACTTATCTACATCGAACTTCATGTTAGATATCATAAATACATTGCTTTCATATTCGATCGGCTTCCCAACGTTAATTTTGATATCACTTGTTAGGACTCGCGAAAGCACACAGAGCGGAATCAAGCTAAGTAATTACAATCGCACAAACAAATCCAACAGAGAACAAACCGAAATTATATGGAAAAACCCTTTCGGAAAAAAAAAAAAAAAAAAAAAAAAAAAAAAAAAAACACGACACAGAAGCGAAAATGCACTATGAAAAACAAAGTTACAAGAGATGGAATCTTACCGATCAAAGCCCCAAGAGAAAGCCCCAAGCTTTTCCTCTCTCCAAAACCCTCTCGAACATTCTAGTACAACTTCCTTTAACATTAACCCTTTGTACACCCTCTTATATAAGCAAGAAATGGAAATAGAAATAATTCATGCAAAAATGTGCAAATTGCACAATACATTGACCAGGGTCGACTTATTGACTAACATTTTCAACTTGTCGAAAATGCCAAAATTTGTTAAGAAAATTTTGTTGAAAAATCAATTTAATTCGATATCCTTCGACCGTTCAACTAGACTATCGATCGGTCAAGCCCATGTTTCACCATAAATTTGAGGCATCAGATTTTCAATTTACAAAGCAAATGAACAGCCAGAAGAAGGTTGTTCTAACCATCCAGATATTTTACACATTTTTGCCAACTTGACAAGTGAAGTTGTATGATTATTTATTTATTTTTTAATAGAAGACCGAAGCATGGTTTCAAGCTCGACGGAGATCTCCTAGGTCTTTTCATTAGTTTTCAAATACAGACGTGTTCGTGCCTGTCAATGGGAAGGGCTCATACACATATGGAGTTACTTAACATTGTGTAGTTGTGTCATGGGAATTCTATTATGGTAATTGGTAAGTTCCAGTCCAAGTGCCAGTGTATGGCATGTATAGTGTTCAAGCCATGCAAATGGTGGACCCCACCACGAAGATCACGAAGTGTGGAGATGGGGTAACATTGGGGTCGGGGTGGTCAGATAAGGATTGGGGTGTACCTATATACGTCTGGCATTAATTTATCAATCTGGCTCAAGAAAATACCTACATCCACACAGACAACTATTTAGCTACACCAATACTTGGGCCGTGTTGGGTTGGGTTCAGGTACCCATTAGGCCCACCCAGCCTTTTGAAACATCTCGGTCAAAATCCATGATGGAGCATTTTATCATAAATGATTTTAAACCATCCACATTTTAGCTCTTTAGTGGAGGGCTAGGACATTAGAGCAAAGTTAATCTTGAGAGAGAGAGAGATGTACGTTGAATGGAAGCTGGGGCCTACTTGATGGATGGTCTAGATCCATGATCCAAAATCTTTTTTCTTCTTCTTCCTCCTTTTTTTTGGCCATCGATTGATAATCAAGGTAAATTAAAATGATACAGCCCCTTGCTACAAAAGAATTACTTTGGTTTTCATTGATATGTGATATAGAGCGGGTCGCAGATAATGTCATGGCCAAGATGGACCAAAAGAGGCCCGATCGCAA